>OY728132.1:1319446232-1321946232 GCA_963277665.1 Viscum album | reverse complement strand
TATCTTGTAGAAATCACCCCCCAAAATACCAGTATCTGATTTCACAAATACTCAAACCTTCAAGGTCGGTTCGAACAAGAATAGGTAGATCATTTAGGAATTTGAATGGGGGAAAAAGAGTAAGAATCGAAGGAGTTATGAAGGAAACAAATTACCTTTATAAATCTGCCCGAAATTTGAGTTCTTAAGAACTTTCGACCTAAACCGCGATGCAAAGGAGCTGAAACGAGTGTGGGAGGATATTGGACGCGCGGCTGGGTTCAAGGGGCGTGTTTGGGGCTTGGAATCACCGAAAACCCCTTAAAAATGAATAAGTTATTAACTAATCAAATTTTATTTTTAAAACTGGAATTGGGCTTTCGGGCAGGCCCAATCCCTTAAATAAAAACCCATATACACCTTGGTTATGGATTTCCAAAGGCTCCAAATTTTAATTGTGGTGTTAATATATTAGGGGAGGACATTTAGGAGTTGGAATGAGTGAAAAATATTAAAAAATGAATAAGTTATAAAAGAAACAAAATTTATTTTTAAAACTGGAATTGGGCTCACGGTTTGGCCCAATTCATGAAAACTCACCTATTCTCCATAAAAACTTTGGAAACCCCCCAAAACAAAGAATTAATGGAAATTAAAATAAAAATAAATTTAAAATAAGCTATGTATGTGACAACGTCTAAACATGTCAAGCATTTCCGGATCAGGTTCAAAGGACTTCTTAGGCTTGGAGATGGCTTGAGGAAAAGGAATTGGGTTCCTTAGAGGAATGGAAGGAGGTGAAGGAGTGGATTCAAGTTCCTTTTCCAGCTTTTTGTTCTTTTCATTTTCTAGATCAACATCGAAAGGGGAGGTAGAGCAATCATTATGGGGCATAGCAATTTGCTTTCCCGATCTAAGTGTAATTGCACTTACATTACCCTTAGGGTTGGGTAATGGTTGAGCTGGGAGTTGGGATGAATTGGATGGTTGTTGCTGGCTAAGGTGGGATGCAAGTTGACCTATTTGGGTTTCAATGTTCTTTAGGCTAGAACGGGTGAAGGAAGCAAGATCCTCTACAGCACTTTCCCATGGTTGTTTAGAAGAAGAGGCATGTCCCAAATTGGGTTGGCCTTGATTTTGGTTCTTGGGAAAGCGATTGTATTGGGTGGGGAATTGGGAAGGCTCGTTAGGATAGTGGAATCCAGGAGGAGGATTGTTCCTTTGAGGTTGAGGAACAAAAGGATAAGTTTGATGGAAGTTACCACCACCTTGACCATATTGGAATTGGTTTGGGTTTTGAGGAGGGAATTGAGGAGGATGAGAAATGGGATTACCATACCTCAGAGGTGGGTTAAAGGTAGAAGAGAAGGGCTCAGAGTGGGGTTGGTTGAAGTTTCTAACAAACTGACCTGATTGTTGAGGGTTGAAGTTTTGCTGAGCATATGCCGCATTGAGCTCCATTGGACTAGATGAATCAGATGGATCATCTTGAAGTTGTGGACATGTGTCAGTCGGATGAGATGGAGAGTTGCAGATTCCACAATTCTTGATAGGTCCAGGGAATAGTGACTGTGGAGAAGATGAGGTTGGGGATTTGGTAGCCACCGCTAGTTGACGCACAAGACCTGTAAGTTCACTCATCCACTCAGTCATCTTGTTGGGCTCTATGGATTGATTATCTTGGGCTTGTTTCACTTGAACATGTGCTTGAGTATGGAATTGCTGCGTGTTTGCAGCCATGTTGCTTATGAGTTCTCGTGCAGCTGCAGGAGTTTTATCAACAAGAGCACCACCACTTGCGGCATCAATGAGAGTTCTCTCCATAGCCAATAACCCCTCATAGAAGTATTGGATCAGGAGTTGGTCAGGGATTTGATGGTGTGGACAAGTTTCCACAAGCTTTTTGAACCTCTCCCAATACTCATGGAGTGATTCATTAGGGAATTGACAGATGCCGCTTATTTCCTTTCGGATAGAAGCTGTTCGGGAAGCGGGAAAGAACTTCTCAAGGAAAAGTCTCTTCATGTCAACCCATGAGTTTATGGAACCAGGTGGGAGGTAGTAGAGCCAAGACTTGGCAGAATCTTCTAGGGAAAAGGGGAAATCTCTAAGCTTGATTTGTTCTTCAGAAACCCCTTGAGGTTTCATGGTTGAGCAGACCACTTGGAACTCTTTGAGGTGAAGATGAGGATCCTCACCGGCTAGCCCGTGAAAATGAGGTAGAAGATGAATCAAACCCGACTTGAGTTCGAAGTCAGCCTCTATGTTTGGATATTGAATACCAAGAGGTTGGTAATTCATATCAGGGGCAGCAAGTTCTTTCAATGTTTGTTCCCTAGGATTGGCCATATCTAATTCAATTGGTAGGGCAATGATTGGTTCTTGGGTGATTTGGTTATCCCTAATGGTCCTCCTAATTCGACGAAGAGTTCTATCAATTTCAGGGTCAAACAAATCCGAGGGATTGTTTGGAAGGCTACGGGGCATTCAGAGAGATTTTGGAAGAAAGAGGAAGACGGGTTTTTCTTTGTATTTTTTTCAGTTTATGATTTTTAAGAGGAAGACGGGTTTTTCTTTGTGTTTTTTTTCAATTTTTTTAAACTTTTGTATTTTTTGGGTTTTTTTTTACAATAACCAGAAACTAATGACTACTTAAAGCACCATCCCCGGCAACGGCGCCATTTGAAAGTGCGGCCGATTGTCGCCTATCGACCGTTCAAAGTTCTGGTGCTCTGCTAATGTGTATAGCAGCACTCGGGTCGAATCCTCGGTGATGGTACTTCGTAATAGTCGATTGTTTTTAGTTGATTGTATTTTGATTAGGGGGGTTTGTTTGCAGAGCTTAATTGAAATGATTTATGGATGATGTTTGATTTACCAAATTGATAAAGATTGGGGTGAGTTCATCATTGGGGAGTTAAGCATGTGATATCCTTGAGCCTTACTTTGTATTGCATTAAATTAACACCCATGTCATAAGTTGACGTTGATTGGAATTCCTAAGTGTGAAGGCTTTAATCCAAGCCTTAACTTAACTTAGGGTTCTAATCTCAATCAAAACTTATTTATGGTAGTGTATTTATGGTTCCAATAATCCATGGAAACCACTTGTTAAACAAAACATATCATTAATCCATGACATATTAAGTTTAACATACACAATATTAATTTAAAGAATACTCATCGAGCAAAACTCTCAATCAATTAACATCCCCAAATTATAACTCACACCAATGAGAGATTTACTCAGCCATTTGGATGTTTAATAATCTGGTAATATATGTTTATGGTGATGAATTATAAAGAGAAGAAAAAGAAAGGGACAAGATAAGAGTAGTGTGCCGAACACACACACGAAATAATTTAAGAATCAAAAATGGAATTTCGATTGAATGAGGAAGCTTAAGAAGGGAAGGGTATTGAACTGAATTTAAACTATTTTAAGAACATTAATATTAAAATACAGAAGGTGGAATAGAATAAGAGATATTGAAGAAGTAACTTGCATTAAAACAGAATTACAAAGAAAGAGAATTACAAGATTACAAAAATGAAGAACTCAAAAGTAAGTGAAAAGAAAGAGAGGAGGAAAGGTCTCTCAAGTGAAAAATTGAGTATGGCAGGTCCTCACAAGCCTTTGGCAAAGCTTTGGTCGTGCCAATGTGATCTCCTCTCTTCTGAAATGCCAACCCCTCTCAAGGAGAGAAGGGGAGAGTATTTATAGCCCAAGGAGTGGACTGTTTGCATTCCCAATCTGTCCCTCCACTTTCATCGCCAATTTGACAATTCAGACAGCATAATCTTCAAATATCTTCTTCTTAAAAGTTGTAGGCAATAATGTTTTCCGACTACTATAAAAATTTGGAGTCATTTAGACGTAAGGATAAAAAGTTATGGCCGGTTGAATAAACAAACATAAACTGTCCATTTCAATCCAGTATTTTTGAAGTCCATAATGTGAAAGGGTTTTTGAATATTAAGATGCCTTCAAATACGAATGGTTTCTTCAACAAAGTCGGCCGCCTACATCTCCTCTTTCACACTGAAAAATATCAGCTCGCTTGGATGATTACATCAGTAGATATGTCATGCATACTATACTGATTTTCATTCTCGGTCAGAATGGTGGGCTGGACTTCAAAGATTCTTTGGTCTTGTTTGTGAGGACCATATGACCCTTCAAATGGCAGAATTGGATCATGGTTCCTTCTAATGAAATGTTTTATATTGAAAGGAGAATCCTAAAAAACAAGAACCACACAATTTGGATCAGTATAGTGATAGTTATAATTAAAACATTAAACTGACTCAATTTGACTACTTCTAAAAATGCTCAAATATTATACTTAATATTAAAACATTAATATTTCACACAAATTATGCACATTTCATATAAAATAAGTAAAGGGGGAATATAATAAGTCATGAAAATATTAATAACATCAAAGTGATATCCCATAGTTAGTTGGGTATTTGTGCATGTTCAGTTGTGTTCTTGATTTCCTTGGTTATGTTTTGGATAACCTTGGCATGTTTGGTAATGATGATGTTTGAAATGGAAAATGGGAACCCTCATGATCCCCGTGGGATGTGTTGAGATAGACTTGACCTAATTGGGGCCATCCATGGGATGTGCCGGCTTTTCCCGGATTTAGGGATTGATATTAAAAAGTGACCTTGTTGTAATGAATTTTAGATCCCTTGATAAATATGTTGGCATGTTTGTTTGAACTTGGAATAGAAGTTAGGTGATGCACCTAGACTTGGCAATAACCTAAGGGTTAAAGTGGAATGGGTTAAATGGTTGATTCATGGGAATGATGAACGGGTTAAATGGGTTAATGTGTAAACTGATTAAATACCATAATGGGATAGATTATGGGTTTAATGTTGAATTCTTAGTGAGATAGGCATAACACATGGGAATTGGGTGAATGGTTAAATGATGTGAAATGGTAATGTGTTAATGGGTTAAGGCATGATGTGGTTTCCCATGTGGGTTGTTGTGAATATTGTTTTGCCGAAGGGAAATGGTTTGGATGGTTGATGGTTACTTATATATAAGCATGTGCACATGGCTTGGTAGAGTGGGTTATGACTTGATGATCTACTCCCATGGGTTGAGTGAAGACTGATGCTCTGAACTCCACCATAAATGCACGGGTTAGGAATGGGGACTGAGGATCTATTCTCCTAATGGTTGCATCCACCCGGACTGAGGCTTCGAGGTGAGGATATGGTTACTGTGAGGGGGTTAGTCCTAGTAAGATAGGATAACGATGTGTTCACCCTCTGGAATGTGATTGTTGGCCTTAGACCCATGAAACATAATATATGTGATTAATCCATGGAAATATGAAGAAATGGTAAATGGTGATAATGGGTGTGTAATGAATGATAATGGAAGTGGCAATGGCTTGGCTCTAAACTAGTTAATGGTATCTTAAATAATTACTTGGAAATTATCATTCATATTTCTTTGCATGCACTATCTGTTTATACTGGATATTTTGTAGACACCATTGGTGGTGGCCTACTGAGTTGTACTCACACCCTGCTCGGGCCGCCGTTGGGTACCCGAGCAGACTTCATGTTTACATGTCAGGAGAAGGGAAAAGGTCCTTGATAGATAGTGAGTGGACATGGGTAGCATGTGGTGGAGGATCCGTACTTGGAGTCGGGACCATTTTGGGGATTTTGGTTGTTGTCTTTATTTGGGGATTTTGTTCACTCTTTCACTTGTAGTATGACATGGCATGTTTATTATAAGAAATGATGGTTATGCATGTTCCATGTTTATTGGTTATGGTTTCCTCTATTTGGTTTATTTATTTTGTGGCTTACTCTGATAAAAAGGGCGTATAGTCTCCCCACTTGACTCTGTAGACCCTCGCTGCTAGTCAGTATCCTTTGGCGTACGAGAAGGCGTGCTTAAGGTCATGTAACCACCCAGCTCGGAGCACCAGTTTAGTGGCTTTTGGGTTGGGGATGTTACACATTAGACACCATTGGTGGTGGCCTACTGAGTATATTTCACACTGTATTCGGGCCACCATTACACCAAGGTACCAAAACAGATCTCATGTTTTCAGGATCAAATTTTTGGATTGTACTTGCTTACTGTTATCCTTCATGGATAGGATAGAGTATGAGAGCAGAGGTCTAAGCCTGTAATCATGATGCAATTGGAGATAACTGTTGTGTCTTTTATTTATTTATTTTACTTTTTCAGTCTTTTTATGTATTGTATACCCCTTGTATGTCTATTTTCATTTTATTGAATGTTCATGCATGATCATCCATTCCTTCATTAGAGATTTATAGATATTATTATATTCCACTACCTTTATTTCTTTATGATTACGCTATATTTTTAACTAATCCAAAGGGTATAGTCTCCCCACTGTACCTCCTCAGGTCCTCACTGCTAGTTGGCAACTTCTAGTGTACAAAGAGATATGCTTGAGGCCCAGTGGAAAACTGGCTCGGAGTACTATTTGAGTGGAATCTTGGTCAAGACGCTACAAAAGGAATCAAAGATCTTTTTTCATTTTGTCTTTTTGTTTGGGATGGTAGACATGAGACTAGGAACGTGTCAACACTTGATAAATAGCTTGTGTCTGGGTCTGACCAACCCACACACGAGGGAAAGTTCAAGTTTCTAGGGATGGTTTTGTTGATTCAGCTGCTATTACAATTTATTATTATCTCACATTGAGTGAAAATTGTATTTATAATGGTTATTGATTTATGGATTTGATGGATTGTACCCTTGGTCTGACATGATAAGGAGGTATTGTTACATGCATCATTCTAGGAACATAGAAATTCATATTCCATGCATATGTCATTTCATGTAGACTTCGTTATAGATTTACTGATTCATGATGATTTGTACATCCTACTTGATGATATTTAGCATGCTTATTTTTATACCATGTTAGAAACTTTATTAGGATGCCTAGCTATATATTCCATGATTGAGTGTTTCCTGCTTATGTAATGACTTGAAATGTTTGTATCCATGCTTGTATTTCTTTCTTGTAATGACATGCCTGTTATATTCATGATATATGGTTGATTAAATAAAATATATGTATCGAACTAAATGGTTTTTTCCCGCATATCTTGATGGTGACATTCTATTTAATCATCCGATTTTTTATGTTTAAACCATGAACCATTGGTTACATGGGATGAAACGTTAATGGTTTCGATTAAATGGGCGTCTGATTGCAATTTAAAAAGTGTATGGGTGCTTTATAAATTGGAAATTGGTGACCCATATAATCGAACAATCTCATATAGACTTACTATAATTTAAAATTAAACGTAGTGTTTGATTTCAATTAAATGGGAACCAATGGTTCTATTTATTAAGTGTAAGGGACCTTATAAATTGGAGAATGGTGACCCATATAATTAAACCATTATATAAAGATTTGGTTATTCTAAAAACAAAGGCAAAAACCCGGTTGCAGCTACATCACTATCATTTGTAACTTATAAAGGAAAGTACCTTTATGATTTGGGAATGATAGTTCATCTAAATGAACCATGATACTTACATATATATGCTAAATTGGAATTCTTATAGAGAATAACTGCCATGTATAGACTTTTACATCGATCTTTTGGGTATGATGACCTGTGTGTTTAAACTATTGAAATGCACAACTGGACCCAAGTAGGTTAGTCGGGGCATGTTTCTTATGAGATAACTAGCCTCAACCCAAGTAGGCTGACCTTTTTTTGATATGATTATGTTCTGAAACCATTAAGGGTGTTTGATATCTAAGAAAACAACAGATAAATGGTTACTTTTAAATGAACCCAAATTGGTTTAGTGGGACCCACATAGGCTACCTTATTTTATTTTCATTCTTAGTACTTAACCCCATGGGGATATGCTTATATTAAGGGAATGGTTATTTAAAGTGACCACAACCACTTATATGGTGTTAAATATAAAGTATGGTGAAATCTTACTTGACCAGTTCCCTTAATTAATAAAAGCCTTGTTAACTACTTTTGAGCCTTATTATTATGAGGTGTTAGTTAATTAAAATTCCAATTACAAACTAAAGAGTGTTTTCCTCCTTATATTGGAAATTGACATTTTCTTTATCCGAGCCAGTTGTGGAAACTCTTGAATCAAATAAGAGGTTGAAAAGGAAATTATAAGATAAATATTCTTAAAATTATGCATGATATAAACTAAATAAGGTGTTTAGTACAATTGTTTTTAAAACTGGTACTTTTCATTCCTTGTATGTTAGTATCTTAAATGTTTAATAAATGATCATCATTTAAATGCATTAAAGTGGAACCTAGTATAGGTGTTTATAGTGGGAACCCTTGTTTAAGGGTCAATTTTTTATGTTTCTTTGAGTGGGAACGTGAGCGTTGCTCATAGGCCACAATCACCTTCTTATCTATTATGCTTAAACCTAAAGGTTAGAAAGTAAGGCCTAGTAGTCTTTCTAGGTGTGACCTCATTTAGGTTCTATGCCTTTTGTATGTAAGGAGATAGCCTAATTATGGTAGTTCCTTTTGACCTTAAAGCATTGATGAATGCTTCCTTTCAGTTTTCAGATGAGAGGTATCATTTGAGTGTTGTTTTTCCAGAGTAGGACTCTTGTTAATAAAGTGAAACCCCAAGTAAATGGGCGATCTTTCAGAAAGTAAATCCTTGTTAAAGGTGTGCTAATCATGTAATGACCCAATTTAGTAGGTTATACATGACTCCGACATGATCATATGCTTCATAGGTCATGTGATGTTTTTCTTCTTTTAGTGGTTTATCGTAGGCATGGAATGCGTAGCGCTAGTTTCTGTAGTGGCATGTGTTGTTATGAATTATGATGTCGAGTTAAGTGATATGTTAAATCATATTCTAGGGTGAAAAGGTCACTAAATTCCTTAAATGGTATGGTTACCCAACCACTTTGATGAAGGGTTGTGGGTTCTTGAAAGCTATGTTTATGGGTTATCTCTGTAGTAGAGTGCCTGTGTGTTGTGAGCTCGTTATGAGTGTTGTACCTTTGAACTGGAAATCAGAAGTTCAGTTGTCTCAGTGATCTGAGATGATGTTATCTAAAGGATCGTGTGTTATGTCACGACCGATCCAGATTAGTTTTGGATTTTATGCTTGATTCTATTGACATGAATGGACTTGACTCGGTAGGAGCATCACGTGTATGTATAACAGTGAATCTGACCTAGTGCACTTATGAGCATCTAGTTTTTCTCTTTTCTTGTGTTACGATTAATAAAATAATTTTGACCACATCTAGGAACTAGGTTTGGTGGCGGTAGGATGTGTTATGTTGGATGTTTTCTGTTCTAGGTAACGTGATGACTAGGACACTCCTGAGGTGGGGAGAGTTATTTCGGTTGTGAAAAATACACCCTTTCAAGTAGAAGGAACGTGATCGTAAGGGACCATCCGAAAATGGTCAGAATGGTCTTGGATGCTTAATGGAACTTGTGGATGCCTATTTTTAGGGTGAGTTCCAAGAGATATTCTGCCTTAATAATACTGACATGCCAAATAGCACAGATTATTTGGACTTGATGATGAAAGACCTGTGGGAGTGTGATTCAAATATGGAATTGGGTGGTATAGGAATGTACACCCACTATGTAAGGTAGGTTTGGCACATGCCTATTGTGCGAGGTATCATTTAAAGGTAGTTCTTGAGATAAGGGCTAATCTAGAATGGACCTGGACACTCATGGTCAGGAGACATGGTGTCAGGTGTTGTATAAGGTCGTTATAGATTGATTAAAATGTGAGCGTGGCTTGGAAGGAGTAGCATGTGCCTATCGATAAAATCTTAGTATACTCCTTGTTTATAGGTGATCATGACCCCTGTCTTGACTTCATCCTAAGTACGCTAAGAGAGTTTTGGTTATACACTGAGATTAAATAATTAAAATGACTTCTATTTTAATGAATGGACTCCTTTGAAGTGCACTCAATGAGTGGTTTAAAGGAATCCTTATGGTGTGGATTCCACCATAGGTGGTTGGTAGATAAACCTCTTGCAAGAAGGGTCCTGACAATGCAGGATCGGTCATTGGACGGTCATCTTGGAACTCGTATTCCATTTGATAAAATAAACATGGATGGTTAATTTATGAGACTATATCACAAGTCAATTATAGGCTTCAGTGAATGTGCTTGGTGCAATCTCAAGATGCCTCGGCTTAAAGGCATTTGAATCTATTGTTTGAAAAGCACTGATTGTCTAAGCCGATTGTTTTTTAGAATAGTCGGTCGGAGGTGGTTCGAATATATCTATTTTGGAAGGAGTTATGCGGTTACTATAGAACCAATTAGTGAACGCTGTGGGTTTAGCCAGATGTTGTGGAAAGGGTCATCTAGGATTTTCAACAGAATCCAAAGCAACCAATTTTGAGTTGGGTCAAACAAATTTGACCGTTAAGATCAGAATGAGGACCCATAGTAGTGACCTCACTCATAATCAGGTGTATCATTTTGATAAACGTGTCAGGAGTGTTGTTAGAATGCTAAAAATGTACTTTGGTAGGCAATTCTGATGGTTCAAATGCAGTGACTCGAAATTAGTTGTTCAAAGTTTAATACCTAAGGTAGGGAGTGCCTTAAGTCACATGATAATAGTGACGATGATGGAATCATGTCTCAGGTTAGATGGGATTAGGTAAGATCTGTATGGACATATCAGCCTTATTTATGGTTGTTAGATGAGTTTAATCAGTTATAGTACTGTTTTCTTAAAGTGTAGGTGTGTTGGGAATTTGCAAACACAACATGGCCGCTTGAACAGAACTTTGTGAACCTAAAAGGTTGGGTTTTGTTTACACTATTCCCCAAGGATTCTTAGGGATTAAAAGTTATAAGGTGGGGATAATTTAATGTCCCATTTTTTGGACCAGGTTGAAAATTCCAAGAGTTTTTAAACTTTTCATTTGGTGGATGGGATGGATCTTAAAATGAACTTCAAAACATAATTCTAAGCATTGGATTGCTTGGAAGTGATGTTTTTGGATGAGGTTTATTCCTAAGAGATTACCTAAGTGTTTAAATGAGTTTCAGATGCACTGAGATCTGAAAACTTAGTTTTGGAAAGAAACAGATGAAGACACACAGTTGACATATGGTTAGTTTAACCGTGTGGGTCAACCGTGTGACCCCCTTTATTAAGGGGCGCAGTTTATTTAAACTATGTAACCTCCAGGAGTAATTGTACAGATTATACCAATAGAGAAGCAGGTGTCACATGGTTTTTTTAACCATGCAAGTTGAGGTACATGGTTGTGTGAGGTGTCTATAATTTATTACAGAGGAGGAGCATGAGCTACATGCGGTTTTCTCAAACTATGCACTTATCCCACATAGTTAGTGCCACTTAACTAATATCTATGCATGATTAGGGTGAACGATTTTCTAAACCGTGTGAGCTAACTATGTGGGGTGTGTCTTTGTAAAGTTAAGCTTGCACAGTTGGTGCACAATTAGCCAAACTATGCAGTTCATTAATGGACTGAAAAAGACTATTTTCCCCCTCTAGCTTATTTCTTTCCTACCCCTATTTCCTTCTCCTTCATGTGAAATGGGGGCAGCCACTTGATCTCCCCTCTTCCCTTTCCCCTAGGATTTAAATCCATATCCTCATACAAAATTTGTTTACTTCACCGTTGGGTGTATTGGATCCACAACAGTAAGCTATCTATTCCTCTACCTTCCTTCCACAGTTTCTCTTCCCATTTACTAAGCTATTTTGGTGCGATCTCATTTTCCCTATTTGCAGAGTTTTTGATGATTCTTTTGTTCTCTTACACTTCGTCTCGAACCAAAGGTCGATAATGGATGAGTAAACCATTCTAAGAATGAGGTAGTTGTTATATATGCTTCTTCCTTAAAGTTGTGTCGTTTATATAATATTTTCGTTGTGTTGTGAGCCAGAATTTCCAGGCATTGCTTCTAAATTATGAAATTCTTAAATTAGACATGTAGACCACTTGTATTGTGTTTTAGACTCCCCTATGATGTGGTTGGAGGTTTTGATCTCAACCCAAACCACCCCTTAGGGAGGGGTTTCATAATTACTCATGATAAATTATCTTTAATTTTCCATATGACTAGAACACCCTTGGGTTGTGTTAATTTAAATTCTACGAGTATAATGTTCTACTTATGATTTGAATCACCTTTGAGGTGTATTAAATTAATCCCCTTGAATAGTATGCTTAATTTTAATTAAATAAAATATTTAATGGAAATTCCATGTCTTCTAATAAAACCACCCTTTGAGGTGTGTTGTCTTGTAAATCAAAAGTGAGTTGATTGTTGATGTGCATAGTGTTTTGTATCATTGACATGAGTGTTTCCCAGGGCCCTTATAACTATTTTTAAATGCAATGGACCCCTTTTACTTATAAATATAAATCACTAGTGATATAAACTAAACTAATATGCGATGGATGGCCTTATAACCTATTTTTAAAATGATAAAGTGAATTATACTAAAAAGGATCCATTGTGCCTTGAGTGATCCATGTTGCCTCTTTAAAAAACATCAAGATAAGGGATTATAGGGAAAGTGGGATTAACTTGAATTTTATTATGAATGGAGGTACCTTGGTTATGGTCACTGAGCATGATGTATCACACCCCTAGATTGAGGATGATGGGCATGACGTCACACATTGCTTGGGTAGTTGGGCATGACGTCACACGCCCCCTCAATTAGGATTTTGAGCATGATAGCCACATCCATGAAAAGGATTATGGACATTATTTTCATATCCCATTTCAAAAAATTGGTCTTATGAATCATTTATTATAAGAACTCATTCTATAAATATTTATTTTTCCTTGATACTGTTGGATGGAATGACCTTGTTCATTCAATGAGATATTATATATAATTCACTATATATTCTTATACATATAGATTACATATATATAAATACACTCTTATAAAGGGTGACAAGTTCTGAGATAACTCGACTTAGGCCGAAGTAGATATATTCAGATAGGTGTCCATGTGGAACATGAGCCTCACTTGTTTACATTTATTATTAAAAAACTGCTTTAATTTTGATATACCTGTACACTAATATATTTTATATTCACAAGATGGTTATGCATTAGACATCATTGTTGGTTGCCTACTGAGTATATCCCACACCCTATTCGGGCCACCATTGCACTGGGGTACCCAAACGGATCTCATGTTTGTAGGATTAGATTCTTGGATTGTACTTTCTTGCTATTATCCTTCATGACTAGGATAGAGTACGAGAGCAGAGGACTGAGCTTGTTCCCATGATGCTATTGGAGATAGCTGTTGTGTCTTATTTATTTATTTTCCTTTTTCAGTCTTACTATGTATTGTATACCTGTTGTATGTATATTTTCAATTTATATCATGTTCATGCATGATCATTTATTAATTTATTAGTGATTTCTAGATCTTATTATATTTCTTTTCCTTTATTTATTTATACTTCTTCTATATTTTTAACTGATCTATAGGGTATAGTCTCCCCACTATACCTCCTTAGACCCTCACTGTTAGTCATAAGCCTCTGGCTGATAGAGAGGCACGCTTGAGGCCTAATGACCAACTCACTTGGGGTGTTGTTTGAGTAGTATCTGGTTCAGGATGCTACATTCATCAATCAAGGTAACACTATCTGTTCGTCAAAAATCACTAAAGCATGCTTATTATTGACTTCATCTTTAAGGATAAGGTATAAAACACTCATGAATGGAATTTAAAACTTCATAAATTATTATAAATCACCCCTAAAATCAACTTTAATGACCTAGTAATAATGAAATTTGGAAAAAGAATGGATACAAACATCACTATTATGAAACTAGTACAAATAATCAAAACTATAAACACTGCTGTTGAAAATCAAAAGAATTCATGTAGAAAATGATTTTTTATGAAGATTATTGATGAAAATAGACATGATTAGGGTATTAATCAAGTGATTAAGATATATATGTTTATGATACATGATTTTAAAGTATTTTTGTGGAATTTTGGATAAGTGGTAAGAGTTTTTTGTCTCAAATTCATCTCTTTGAAATAAATTTTGTATTATGAACCTGATTTACTTTATGTGATGTATATACCACCAATATGAGATTTTATATCATGAAATTCATTTATTCATGGTATTTAAAGATCTAGTTTAACCTCTCAATTTTAAGAGGTTATGATTGAATTGCTACCCAAGTTGTAACCACTTGAAACCCAATGAGTGATATGGAAAAAATCAGTGACATCTGGAAAAAAGTGTGTAATTTCCTAGAAAATATATCCCTATCTAGATACTATAAAATGGATGAGTTGTGACTCAGATGTACCTTGAGAAAATCACCCCAATCCATGACGAGTGGGCCTAAGACTGTACACCTGGTAAAACACTCTTAGGGGATATGCTTTGGAATATTCACACACTCTTAATGAACCATGATGAAGGGTTTTTCCTACCATTGCATTTCTCTTCTACCAATGAAAACTTTTGAACCCAGATACCATCTTCCATGGATAACCCATCACATTGAAGGTACCCTCATCCCTATATTTCTTTGATAAGGGTATTACATGTTACTTTGATGATACTCCATGACTTCTAAGTTGATTGAGAGATGTTCTCCTAGACATCCACATTATTCTATTGAATGAAGAAGTATTTGATGTCTGTATTTCTCAATATATGGATAACCAAGTTTTATTCATTAAGTGGATCCTAAAGGAATGATATAAAAGGTATTGATGACTCCCATGATGAATGCATTTGGATTAATCAGGTGATAAGTGAAGATCAAAATTATATATCCCCCTCGATGTATCGATAGGTCTCATGAGACAAAACAGTTTAGGTTTTGGTGTATACCTCTTCCCATAACAGGAAAAGTGTCTTGACACAAGGCCTTAAATTTTTTTTTGATGTATGATATTATGAATTCCATCAGTATGAGATCAATGATTATTGTTATCTGTGTTTTCATTTATTGAAATGAATATAGTATGCCCTTAGTTTCAGTTGATTATGGATTAATATTGTTCATGTATTCTTTTCGTATCACTTATTTCATGTTTATATTATGTAAGATTTCGTTGTATGTTACTCCTTATTGAGAATATGATCTCAACCTTATTTTTCTTCCTTTCCCCAAGAAATATAAAAGACTATGTTTAATTTTCAGGGATATTATGGAAGACTTAATAATCTTCTCACAATGTGTTCATGTTGTATCTTATGTTTTCAAGTGTAATGTATGTATGTATCTTGTAGGTTCCCAGTTCTTCGGTAAGGTAAAAACCCTTTTAAATTCTATCAAAACATATTGTTTTATTTTAAGGTAAGTTTCCAAGGGGGTAGAGAAGGTTCTAGGGTCGTTTGGGAAGGTTTGGGGCATGGAGTATCAGTTTTTGGAGAAGTAGGATGAGGTGTATGGTTAGAAAATGGTTTGGATAACCACGCACCTCAACCATGAGACCTAGAAAAGGTAAGAGTATAGTTCGATCAACCATGGGAATGTGTCCTGAAAACCATGAAATTTTTATAATTTATCGTCAGTTCATTTCGCATGGTTTTCACATGGTTTGTCTAATAGTGCGCCTAATCCGTGTGAGGTGTAGTACTTCAAAACAGCAAGGACGCATGCTTGGTGCACAGTTTGGAAAACCATGTGACCAAACTACATGCCCTATTAAAAAGTACAGAAATTACTATTTTCCCCACTTTTCCTTTAAATCTTATTTCTCTTTCCCCCATCATTTGCACACAACAACCCACCATAGGCTCTCCTCTCCTCCTCTCATCCGTTTTGGTGGATCTCCCTCATCCAACCTTTGATTCCTTTACCTTTGGTCATGATGGAACACCCTTGACAAGGATAACACTCTGTTAGCTTCCTTCCTTGTGTTTCATTTCTTTCCAAACTTCTTCCTCCATGTTTAACATTTATACCCTATTTTTAGGGATTTTGTATAGTTTTTTTATTCCTCTTGTTCTAGCCCAAATATGAGGCCGATATTGGACGAGTAATCTTCTATAGGACCTAGGTTGGTGGTCTATTACTTTTCCCTAAAATTCTTAATTTTTATAATTTGTGTCATTATGTCGCACACTGGATCTTCCATGAATTTATCCTAAAATGTATAATACCTCTAATTAGTCGCCTAAACCTTGAAATAAACCTTCTATGAGACCCCTAAACACCATTGAAGTTTGAAGAACTTAACTTGAACCACCCCTTAGGTAATGTTTGATTAAATTACCATGAAAATAACACTTTGAAAATAACCAAAACACCTCTTAGGGTATGTTTAGTTTGGTCCTTCGGAAAACCCCTTTGCCTATATAATCAAACCACCACTTAGAGTGTGTTTGGATTGTCTCTATAAGTGGGATTTCTTAATTTAATTAATTGAATTGTGAAACAACATGGATACTTCACTTAGCCTTATAATTAATTACTAATTGTGCTTGGGATACTTCCATGTACTTTGATCACATTTTTTAAGGTATGGACCACCTTGAACAAGCCTTGGATTCCTTTGGGAATTACTTGAGTGAAATCATAGGATGCCACTCAATTCATTGATGAAAATTCCAAGTGGTACAACTATCTTGGATTCAGTATTTGTCTTACTTTGATGAATCCTCGGTTTGACATTGCAAATTCATCCACCACTCTAGAAAATTTAGAATGCTCGAGATGATCTCCCCAAGTTAGGCTCAATGTCTTCAAATAAGGAACGACTTAGATTATCCCCTTAGATT
The DNA here is from genome assembly GCA_963277665.1 of Viscum album. Taxonomy (NCBI): domain Eukaryota; kingdom Viridiplantae; phylum Streptophyta; class Magnoliopsida; order Santalales; family Viscaceae; genus Viscum; species Viscum album. Next base: position 1,321,929,450 of record OY728132.1, on the reverse strand, counting down.
CAAATCAATACATACTCAATACGTTAGGATATTTTTCCTTAGTTCATTTAGAAACCTTTAAGAGTGGAATCCTAAGGGTTAACCCCTTGGATTACACTCAAAACTGAATAACCAACATCACGGTTGATTTCCATGAGTATGATCAATTTTAAAAAGTTAATAATGGCATAGTTATTCCATGGACTCCTTATGGTTCTTATTTTAGGATGCCTTGGCTATATCCCTCAGGTTCTTGGATGATTTAAAAGGTCATATACTTAGAGAAATATGACTTAGGACGAAGCAGGTAGGGTCGACCGGGTATCCCATAAGGAGCACAAGCCTGACATAGTTTCCATTTATTTTTACTATTTTTATTTATTATACCTGAAAATTGTTAAATATTATATTCAAATACTGAATTTTCATTAGACACTTTTGGTGATGGCCTACTGAGTTTTACTCACACCCTATTCAGGCTACCACTCGATGCCCATGAAAACTTCATGGATGCAGGTAAGGATAAAGGGAAGCACCCAACATTGGAAACTTGATTTCCTTTATTATAGGATGAGAGATTGAGAGTACAAGACTAATTTAGTGCTTTGGATGCTCATGGGGATAGTTTTTTTTCCGTGTTTTCCTTTTGTTACTGTTTGTATGCCTGCTACCATGTTTACTTGCTTCGTATTTTGTATCACCATGAAATCATTTGTATATGACACTTTTTATTGATTTATCTATATTATTTATTATTTGCATGGATTATGTGTTTCCTGTATTTATTCTTTATGTTTCAATTTGATAAAGAGGGTATAATCACTCCACCATACCACTATACACCCTTGCTGCTAGCTGGAAGCTTCTAGCATGTGAGGAGGCTAGTTTGAGACCTTGTTCCCAACCAGACTAGTCACATGGTTATGAATTAGGTTGAAGATGTCACAAAGTTGTATCAGAGCCATTTTTCCTTTATATTACTACTTGGGGTTGGTATAAAGGAGACCAATAAGTGTCAAAATTTGGCAATGAACCTATTTTTGGGAGTAGCTAACCTGATTGAAAGGGGAAATCCATGTTTCTAGGTATGAGAATTGTTTTTTTTTTGTATTTTTCATATTATAGTTGAATTATTTTCACCATTGGGTGACACACATGATTTAAAATGTTATTTTTTATGTATTTACACCCCTGGATTAGTACAACATGAGAGTATTATCTCATGCATCATCATAGACATGTAGGGATTTATATGTCACACATATGTCATGTCATGCATATCGCATTTCTTGTTATTCTTATTGTTTATTTTATGTGAACTGATTGATATGATTAAAATTTCTAATGGTTCTTATAGGAAAAGGAGAAAAAAATGGTTACTTAAAGTGTTTGCATTAACCTAAATGTTGTTTTCCCATATAGCTTGATGGTGACACCCTATCTAACCAATTTTAACATGGTTAAAGTTATGAAACCTTAGTTACATAAGTTATAACTTTTATCTAGTTTTAGTTAAATAGATTTCCAATTTCATTTTATATTGTTATGCCTATAGAAATTAGGAATGAAAATTCATATAACTAAACCATCATATATAGACTTGTTACATTCTAATACCGAATGTTAAACTTTTGGGTGAAGTTAAATATAGTGCCAATTGCAACTTATAAAGTTTATGTCTTTATAATATGGGAATGAAAACCCGTATAACTGAACCATTACATGTGGAATTTATAAATTCTATCTCTTGAAAAAATAAATTTTGTCGTTAAATGAGGATTCCAAATTGAAACCCATATAACTGAACCTTTGTGGTTAATACTTGAGTCCCGCCTTATAACATGAATTTAGAAGTGGGTAGTTTGGTTAGTGTACCTTGTGTAGTGAGGTCTTTGTACCTGTCTTGTTTTCCTATTTGTAATATCTTATGTTTTGAATCTTATTTTGAGGCATGTGCTTAGCATTGTAGACATATTCCTCCATGATGACGTCAGGTTGAGCACCATGAAGGTGGTAATGACTATGCTCCTAAGGTGGCGGGGCCTAAACCTACTATAGTGACACCCGCAACACCGCTAGTTGTATCTCCTATTGTTCATGGACTGGGCATTGATGATAAACTTAGAGAGAGTTTTCTAATTCATTTACAATCCATGTAGGGATCCCCATGGGCTACATTGACTATTTTTAAGTTGATGAGGGAGTTATAACAACAGCACCCACCTACTTTCTTAGGGGAAGGTAGTCCCCAAGCAGTTGAGTCATGGTTGGAGGATATTCTTACGATCTTTGAGAATATGAATATGCCTTTATAAAGGAGGGTGAAGCTCATATCATATATTCTTGTGGAGCTTCTAAGAGATGTTGGGACATTCTTACTTAGACAGGTCAGCATCAGGGATTGGTTTGGAGGGACTTACAGACAAGTTTCTATGACTACTTTTTCCCAGAGCGACTGGGAGTTGGTTAAGCTAGGGAATTCATACATCTAGAGTAGGGTACTATGTGCTTCATGGATTACTCAACTCATTTCATAGATCTAAAATTATTTTCAACCACACTTGTTGGTGATGAGACGTCGAGGTTGAGGCATTTTGAGGATGGACTCAGGTTTTTCATCCGATCTTAGGTGAAGGTTTTATGACTAGTTGCTATCTATGAAATGAACCAGACCATTATCTCTGAGTGTAATTTGAGAGAAGTTGAAGGTATTGGATATGGTGGTTCAACACCTAGGTAAGAAATTCTAGAATTAGGGTGTACAAAGGAAGCTGGTGGGCCATAAATTTAAAAAAAAAATCATCCATAAAACTATGAAGCTCCATCGTCTCTATGGACCTGAGCCTCGGTAGAGGTCTGAGGATCTTGCATGAATTAATTAAGCACAATAATTTAAATGAATATTTACTTCATTATAATCTAAGCACACTCGATTTCATCTCATCACCGGTGATCTTTGATCAAATTATCCAAGCTTTAACTCCTTAAAATCATCCATACAAGCTTCAAGAATCTGTGTGGATGATGATCATCGAATTATGGGTGCTAGCGTAGAGCTCTGATAATTCCTTTTACATTGCGACGATCAACTCAATCCCATCCCTTCGATCTGTAAAGGCATTATTAGATCGAATGCTCAGACATCAATTTTCCCTCTCTAGGATGTGGGAGGAGAGAGATTCTCTTAATTCCATTGGAATTAATTGTCTATGGAATAGAGATCCTCCCCTACTTATATAGTGGATGTCCAAAATACCCAAATAGGGTTCCTCGACTCCCAGAAATAAAACTCCCTCTAAATGAGAAGTAAATGAAACGTTATGAAGAACTATGTCATAATGTCATTTATATTTTTATCATATACTTGCAATATGTAATAAATATATTACGTGATAAAATCAATTCATTAACTCAACTCATAATTTCTAATAATATTAAATGAACCTTATAATATTATAATAATATTCATTTTTATAATATTTTTCTATGAATTCAATTAATACCTTGTGAATACTTTTAATAAATAAATTCAAATCAATTATTATATACTCAAATAATAATGAATTTATTTATTCATCGATGATCGATTACTTAGAAAACTCTCAGACCCCATGGTGGGGCCATGTCCAATATTAATATTCAACATAATAGGGAAGAATATTGAATATTCTATTATGTGTGACCCTCTAGGCCCTTATCTCAATTTTAGTTAATATAATTCACATACTAAGAGTGGATTCTAGCAACCCATCAAGGCCCTTAAGGAGATAAAGAAATTTCATAGCAATGAAAACCATTCCTATGAACACACACTGTATAATATGATCTATTTATCTTGTGATATCTCATAAAGTAGGATGGACAACTTGTGTCATCATCCATTCTTTATTTATTATTTTTTGATCCAACTAGATAGACTTACCTTCGACTACCTTGGCCAAGGATTTATGAAGGTATGACCATCCTAATCAACTAGTCCTAAGATATCACTTACTCAACTCAGAAGCGACAAATTATATCTTGATCATTCAACTAATTCCATACCACCAATGATGCACCCAACACAAACTACCTCACCACGACTTCAATGTCATGGTTTTTTCCTTGTATCAAAGTATGTGATCAAATGGTACACATTGATAATAATCCCAATTCAGGAGACCAATACACATTTTCATAGATAGGAACAACCAATGACACCTGAAATATTTGGTGTTTCTATTGGTGGGTCTCTCCTTATAATCTCACTTATTAGAGATCACCAAGTTTAAACTTTATGAGAATAAATCTCAATTCTTATGCACCCCTAACACCTGATTTTCAGATATAAAATATTTTTAGTCAGTATGATGTATCTAGACCATATGACATATGTTTAAGATTAATTTCATAGTATCTCAATGTTTTCATTATAGTTTGGGAACTGTTATAACCTTTTTATATAAAAAATAATCTATAGACATTACTGTTTAAATAGTGGATGCAGAAATATCAACACTATTATGGTAAGTGTATATCATGCATAAATAATTATATACTTGATATGGTAATCGAAAAGTACTAATAAAGTTGGATCTAGGGAACCTACTTTTACAACACTCCCATTTGCACTAGAGACAACTTTCTATCTATCCATGTTAGCTCCCACATTATAAGATCATGTTTCTGATGAGTTATGGATTTATTTATAGCCCTGTCATTTTTCCACTACCTGGCTATTTTTCTATCTACAACCTCACCTTCTTGAGTAAGACTCCTCAAGAGATATAAACCCTGAGTATAAACCCTTTTTTCCACTATAAAACTTGACATATTGGCTAGTAATAGTAATAATATTATCATAATATGATAAAAATTTACTTACTAGATGAGATTCCAATAACTAGAATAAATCATTGTGTATTTTACATAGATTATTTAACTACCTCAGAATCCACAATGCACTCAGTATTTTTAGATATAGCTACCTCTAGATTGTATGAGGTTTTCTTGCTCATTACCTTAGCCTGACTGCGATAATATATCATTTTGATCTCAGGAAGACTAGTTTGTGTCCCCATAAACTAGTATCCTTTCTCTCCGCATATCAGGAACACATCCTTTGTACTTGATCAAGTAAAATTGGATAGTTCCGACTACTTCCCATGAAATTCTCCTGGATATAACTGATATTTTCCTAGCATAAAGTTTTGTTGGAAATATCATATCTTGTACATAGCCTGTCATATGTGATTAATCCATCGAATAAGCATATGTAATTCTACTTAACAAATTAATCTCCTCTTATGACCCATGAGTATCTTCTTGGAGAGATTTATTCCATGTGACATTGGTAACAATTCTCTCTTGAATTATTCCAACTTTTATTTTTCAATACCTTGTTAGTATATGTACTATTAAATTGGTCCAAGAAACTGATAGATCTACCTTAGTAGATCTCATTTCCTAGAACTTAGGTTGCTACTTTAAGTCAATCTCTAGAGAGTTACTTTCATTTTGTTCTTGAATAACTGTAATACCAATAGATATTTTCCATATGTTATGAAACAAATTCTACTTGGAAAATAGTGGTGTTCCCACTATCCTTTTGTAGGCACAATGCATAAATTCATTCCCAATAAATATTCTATGACCTTATTGGTTACTTTAATACTAAACTAGATTTTAATAACTCACGTCCCTTATTGGCATTCTATGGTGTTACAATCCCTTTCTGGTTGCGTCGTATATACACCTTCCATGATTAGTGGTCTTGAAATCCAATTTTCAATAAAATGATCATAAAAATTATCTATGATAAGTAAAATTATAATGGGTTTAGGCATGATGACTTGGTATAACCAATCAAGCCTCATTAGTACCATGCTTGTACCATCCATGTATAGTATCACTTGAATACCCAATATAGTATTCAAAATGATAACCCCCCATGTATGTTTATACATGGAATCCATTATTGAATTTTAATTGATCTTATCAATCTCAACTTGTTGTCATTTACTAATTGTAAGATTCATTATTATCTAAGAATAAGTATCACCAACCACAGTGAATATAAAACCACCACTATGTTTTTAACATTCCCATGTAGTATGTGTCTCTAGAACATTCCTTTTTTACATGCTCGTATAGAACTTGTTCCTATGACAATTATTTTCCATCTATGACATTGACCAAACCTAATTCAATCTTGCTCCTACTATCTAAAATAGATATACACACCATTTTATGGAAATATAGTCTATAAATTGACTATATCTTTTCTATCTTAGGGATTTAAATAATATACTTTGAAAAATTTAAGATAACTACTTTAGATGGACATTGTGTTTCTCTTGATGCAAGTTTGTTTATTTCCTAACAAACTCTTTGCATCTAAACACATTTCTTATGATATAATGGATTTATATCATATTATAACTCATATGATATCCAATTTTTATTATAGTTGACATATAGTTATGGGATAACATCGCTATTTGCAAAACATGTCTCGAAAATAATGGAAGTCACTACAATGCATATATGTTTCAACATTGGTGTTTCTTTTACTTAGTTCATGACTCTGATGTGTATAAGGAAATGTGTGTTTAAGAATTACTTCATGCTACATTTTAATGATCAGTTTTTTTATGTAAGACTCAACATCAATACTTATTTCCAACATCATAACTTTGATGTGTATAAGGTAATGTGCATTTAGGAATTACTCCACGCTACATTATATCGACCGATGAATGCTTGGTGAAGATATTATTCGGCATGCAGGACCAAATGAACTCATATATTCTAACCATGCATATACCATAATTCACTTTCAAATTCCTTAAACAAACTTAAAAGAATCTTATGAATTATATTTACCAATAACTCAACCTTGGAAAAGTTCAAACTCTCTAGCTGAACTAATTCCAAAAGCTTTGTGAATTACCTTTATTTATAAAGGTTTCTTTATCCAAAACTAAGTATGTAAGTGCGTCGATAATACCTAAAGTCTTTAACTCCAAAGAGAATAAAACCATACTGGGTATATCCTTGAAAACTACTTAGTTTTTCTTAACAAAGTATTATCTTTCCACAACTGAGTATTAGAGCCTTACAATTTTATATTAATTAGTTATTTCCAATGATTCAAGTATTACTAAACAATTAGCTGAGTATAAAACACCACAAATAACATTCATTCCAATAATGGAATAATTTATCCTTTTTTCCAATGGACACATGAGATTAATGTTATGGTTGTACTCAATAAAAGTTCAACTAGAATCATTCATCTTGGAAATTGGAAGTTGTGTACTTCTCACCGTCGACTTAGGAACCGCTCTTTCTCAGCTGCGTGCAGAACTCACCTTAATTATTGTAACATTTATTTTCTAACTTGGTTACTGTATTTTAATACAAATATGTAATAGAAATATTGTATCAATACCCAAGAATCATGACAAGAACATTACTTACAATTGATGAATATATCTAATGAAGAAGCGACCACTTTCTTCTTCTATTCAATTCATTGCATTTAAATTTATGTAGATTTATCTTGTGACATGCAAAGAAAATAAACTCTCATTCAATGCCTATTTTATTTAAAGGACATTGCGAAGCTGCCTTTGTCACCACTCTTTCCATTGGTCTTTTTTCCTTATCTTTCAACTTGTTCACTATAAAAACTAAAGATTAAGATTTCTTAAAGTTTCTATCAACTTGGAGAACCTTACCCAAAATGTAATGAATATTTTTCTCCATACGGATCATTTTTTAATCTTAAATGATACTAGAGTTAATGGGTGATAAATATGTAAGAAACAAATGTCTTGATAGGTCATTATTCACCTTTCAATTTACACATTACCAGTGTAATCATCACTTATTCATATCTCGCTTTACTTTCTCCTTCCAAGCTTGTCAAATATGAGAACACATGAAATCATCCATGTACTGATGTTGTAACCAAAACTCACACCGGACGTTGATGATAACATTATGACATAACCCTAATATCTATCATACATTAGTCTTCTGTAAGATTTTTTTCTCACCCGCTCTTCCTGAGGAGGCTTAATAGGTATTGGTGGGACACCGACACATTGAATTTTTAATATCATAGTACTTTGCACAAGAGAATGTAGTAGTCTAGGAAATTCATGCCAATTTGGACATTTTCGTTGTCCAATAGTTATCGCATCGTACTTGTGGTATTACATTCAATTTTCTACAAAAACAAAATCTAGCATATTAGTATTTTTATCTTGAGTACACCATGTAAGATAAATAAATTGGAACCGTTGGCTATAAAAGAAATTCCTGTAAGATAAATACAGGTCATCTAACGCGACCATTGGGAGATGAAGACCCAACCGAAGATTAACGGAGACCGAATAGGTTTTAACCTGAGAAGAGGAAACCCAAGCCGAGGATTCCAGATCTAAGATGAAGCCTGCACGATCCGTGTGGATATTTTGAAGTCGGTGCCAGGGCTGAGTTTTCGAGAAGAAGAAGGTCACCGATGAACCTTGTGCAGACGAATTGAATCCAATCCGAGGTCACCGAGTTGAAGAAGAAATGGGGCTTTCATCTGAGGATGAAGCCGGGACACGATGCCGCTGGCCGATATTGTATTTTTAAAGCAGAGCTGCCGTCTTCAAGGGAGCGATGATTTGAGTTATTTTTGAGCTCATGTGATTGAAGATTTCGTGTTGAAGATGGAACCCAAGCCTGCCGAGATTGGTCGTTAAGAAATGGAGTTCCGTGTTGAAGAAGATGATGCCAGATCACTGTTGAAGGACCCTTGTAAGATAGAGATGCGCCGATTCCGTTCGAGTCTTCGAAGTTTGAAGACAACCAATCGTTGTTTCCAGGTGAGGTCCATTTTTCAGATCCATTAAAGATACACCTAAGTTTGAATCAGGATTATGGTCCGCGCTGTCCATTGTTGGATCTGTTGAATCGAGGGTGTCGACTAGTCTCGTCGATCCAGTTGAAGGGTTCATCCTTGATGCTGCCTCTGTTGAAGATTAAAGCCGATCACCCTTGTTAAGGCTGCCATTGTTCTTGGTGATTCCATCCTAGAAGGTTGATCGAGTCCATTGAATGAAGATGACCCTAGCTTCGAAGATTAATTTTCATTTATAGTTCGGGAGACCTGATGCTGGTTCTGTGTTTGGGTTAGATGAAGAATTTTCATGGTTGTGGATCTATTTTCTCAAACTTTTTGACACCCTGATGATTTGCTCAAACTGGATCTGGATTCGACTAATGATGTCGTTGAAGCTTTTTTTTTTGTTTTTTTTTTTTTTTTTGAAGATTTCCAATTCCAGTTGAAGAAGCTTTGAGGGATGAATCCTCTGATCTGATGAAGGCCGAGACTAATTTCAACCGATGACATCAAGGCTGAAGCAAGTATCATTCTTATAGATTTCAAACCTATTTATTTGTAAGACTTAAGATTTAAGTTGACTATTTGGATTTGAGTTTCTGAGAATTTCTAGTGCAGGAGGATGAGTGCAGGTGATCAATTGTTTTTATGAGTTGAAGCCAAGATGGTTTTATTTTCTCTGGTTACATTAATCTCACTAGAGGCCAATGGGGATATGATGACATCATGAGTTGTCAAAAGGAATATTTAATGCCTGTACTGGTGGCAGAGGTTATTTTCTCCCTCCAATTTCTATCTTTATCAGTTTTTCTATCTTGCAATGTATTTCTTGAAAGTAGTTGTTTTAGTTAACACTCAAATCATGAGTGGATAAACATTTTTAGGGTTTTTAGATTGCAATGCATTGAATTTCTTCACCTGCTCAACTTTTTTTATCGTCCTTATGTTGGTGAATTTTTTGTTCAATTTTTTCATTTTCATTCTTAATGAGAATCAATTTTATACTATTCTAAGTACTGACGAGTGAAGTTGGTGGATTCTTTGCCTTTTTTCATTAATCGAAGTACCGAAAATTGGAAAAGATTGATGATACTCTTCTCCATTAAAGAACTAGTTTTATCCTTAGTTTTGATTGACATATATTATTAAGGAGAATTTGCTGGACTGTGCTAAACATTTAACGATAGTTAGATGAATACCACACTCTCAACATCATTGGCATAGAGACGATAGTTTGAAGTTAGAGAAAAAAATTACTTTTATTAGTGCAGTGCAGTCTGATTTCCCTAGTTTCATTTGGTGTTTGTCTTGTTTCCTTTTGTTTGCACAATCTCCATCATAGTCACACTTCCACAGTGCCATTTGTTTTTGTTTGTTTTTATTTGTTTTGGTCACACATTTTTCATAAGCCTTACTTGATCGAAACTCATACTTCTAACGTCACTACTAGACTTAGAATAATTTTTCACTTGAGTATTCTAGTGGCAAAGATCTTTGAACCTCTCCTAATAGTCTAAAAGATTTGGCTACACCACTACTCGGTGATTTTCTTGGTTTACACTAGACTGGCTAACCACATTGACCTGAGGTTCCTTGAACTGTTGAGTAAAACCCCAATTTATTGACCCAATTTATTGGAATTGTAACCTTGATTTCCTCAATGATTTTTCTCTAAAGTGGTGGAAAACTGGCTTTGGATACTCTTTTTTTACCAGTTTTAGTTAATTCAACACGTAGATCTTATAATAAATCATTGGTAGTATGAGGTACCCTCAACATTGGTTGATCAAGAACTCCGTACACCCAGTTTTGTTCAAATTTAAACAATGAAAGACATTTACCACTTGATATTTATGCAAGGGTTTTTAATATTTTCGATGAATGTAATCATTTTCTATTAAATATGTTCATACTATGTTGTCACACTCACAGCTAAACATGCATCAATAGAATAAATTCATCACATTATTATGCATTTTTTGTTTATTATTTTATGTGTTCTCATATTAAACATGCACATACATAAAATAATAAACAATTCATAAAGGAAATAAATTACTCGACAGGTCTTGAACATATAATATTGATTAATCCATTTAAACTTGATGGATCAACCATGACCTAAGGGTTTCAAACCCGTGTTGAGTCTTGGAAAAACCCGAACAGGTTAGCAGTGAAGGATCTGATCGCGGGGCTCACAACGATAAGGGTTTTCGTTGGACAAAAGAACCACGACAGGGCATGGGGATGGCGCTGACGGGGTCAACTCGCGATGGTGGAGGTGTCCAAGGAGGCTGCAATGATGAGGGAACTTGTGGGTAGAGGTCGTGGTGGCAACATTGTCAGTGCGAGGAGACGAAGGCAGTGAGGACCGCAGGTGGAGGAGGCGCTGGATCTGTTCGGGGTTGCTGTGCGCAGTCGGGAGGGGGGGAACCTGCAAAGAAACAGCTGGGAGGGCGGTTCTACAATGGTCTGGTTTGACAAGAAGAAGGGTGGTGGTGGCAAGGTAGGAGGAGGCATCAGAATCTTGGATTTGTTTAGCTTCCATTGGAATCTTGGATTTGTACTTTTATATTTTTTAACCTGTTTTGTCTACCACCAAGATTTCAAAATCCCCTTTGTTTTAAAATAAAAAGACTTTTGACTCTTATTCCAACCACCCCACTTAACACCTTTATTTTAATAAAGTAACCAAATTTTGTTTTATTGTTTGTCCCAGCCAACCACCCCAATTATTACTCCCTCTTATTTTTTTTGTTTATATTCAAATTTCAAAGCCTAATTATAAATTTTTTATTTTATTTTTTATTTTTAACAATTCCCCCATTAATGTGGAAGAAATTAGCCACCGGGTGGAAAGATTGTTCCGGTCATCGGATTCCGGCTGGAAAAACAAAATTCGTCGGAATCACTACCAAAACCCGAAATCTGGTAAATTTTAACACATATAAGCATATACGTTATTCATATTTTTAATACCCAAAAAACTGATTATGATACATATTAAAATTTTCGGTTACCATAACTTGGTCATTCAATATTGGATCAATGCGTGGTTTATTCTGTTGGGACTTAATTAAATCACTACTTAATTTAAAGAAAATTAATTTTTTCTTGGTTCATAAAATTCAAACAATCCCTCTGATAACAATTTCTAGTATCAGGATGTGCAGTATAAGACGGTGGGCTGAAGATTTAAATTTTTTTATCACAGAAATGATGAAACTTTGTCACCTCTGGTGATCCGAGCTCCGGTAGAGGTGCGAGGATCTCATGTGAATTAATTAAGAATAATAATTTAAATGAACGTTTACCTCATTCGAATCAACGCGTTCTTGACTGCAACTCGTCCCGACGATCATTTCTAGAAGGATATGAGCTCAAATCCTTATAGATCATACCCACATGCTTCAAGAATCCTTATGGATTCCATTCATAGAATTTCAGCTGCTAGCGCAGAGCTGCGATGATTCCTTCGACACCGTGATGAGCACCTCGATCCCGTCCCTTCGATCCATGAATGCATTCTTGGATTAAACACTTAGACAATGACTTTATCTCTCTAGGATGTAGGAGGAGAGAGATGCTCTCAATTCCATTGGAATGAATAGTCTATGGAATAGAGTTTCTCCCCTGCTTATATAGTGGATGTCCAAAATACCCGAAAAGGGTTCCTCGATCCCCAGAAATATAATTCCCACTAGATAAGCAGTAAATGACATGTTATGATGAACTAACTACATCATAATGTCATTTATATTTTTATCACATACTTGTAATATATAATAAATATATTACGTGATAAAACAAAGTCATTAACTCAACTTTTAATTTCTGCTAATATTAAATGAATATTGAATATTAAAATAATATTCATTTGTATAATATTTTCTCATGTATTCACTTAATACCTTGTGAATACTTCTAATAAATAAATTCAACTTAATTATTCTATACTGGAATAATAATGAATTTATTTATTCATCGATGATCGATTACTCAGACAACTCTCAGACCCCTTGGTGGGGCCCACCATATACAATATTCATATTCAATATAACAGGGTAGAATCTTGAATACGCTATAGTGTGTGACCCTCTAGACCCTTATCTCTATAACAGTGAATATCATTCATAGTCCAAGAGTGGAGTCTAGCAACTCATCAATGCGCCTGAGGAGATAATGAAAAGTCATAGCAATGACAACCTTTCTTATGAACACACTTTGTGTAATATAATATCTTTATCTCGTGATATCTCATAAAGTAGGATGAAAAGCTTATGTCATCATCCATTATTATTTTATTATTTGTTGTTCTAAATACATATTCTTACCTTCAACTACCTTGACTAAGGATTTATGAAGGTATTACCATCCTGATCAATTAGGCTCGAGATATCACTTCCTCAACCTGGAAGTAACGGATTCTATCTTGATCATCCAACCAATGTCATACCACCAATGACACACCTAACACAAGCTACCTCGCCACGACGTTAATGTTATGGCTTTTTCCTTGTATCAAAATACACAATCAAATGATACACATTGATAATGATCTCATGTTAGGAGACCAATACACATGTTCATAGATAAGAATAACCAATGACACCTGAAACATGTGGTGTTCCTATTAACGAGTCTGTCCTCATGATTTCACCTACTAGAGATCACTAAGTGAAAACTTCATGAGAATAAGTCTTAATTATTATGAGCCCCTAACACATGATAGTCAAACATCAACTGTGTTAAGCTAATATGATGTATCTAGACCACAAGAAATATGTTTAAGATTAATGTCATGATATCTCAAGGTTCTCATTATAGCCTAGAAACTGCTATAACCTTTTGATATGATAAATAAACTATAGAAATTACCATTTAAATAATGGAAACAAAAATATCAATACAATTATGGTAAGTGTACATCATGCATAACTCATTGTATACATGATATGGTAATCGAAAAGTAATGATAAAGTTGGGTATAGGGAACCCAATTTTACAATAGGGAAGTGGTTTGTCCAGTGGCAGGAAGCGTCACTTTGAGATTTTTCACAAGGGTAGTTGCTATAAGAGTGAACATACTAGTAGTTATGTGGTATGCCATGAGTGTGTAAGATAGGTTCACATGAAACCCTAGTGTAGTTGAAACCCAGAAGAGTGTCGAGCCTATGGAAGAATAAGCCATCTCTAGAGATTTTTTAGGACCTATCCTCTGGTGCTCAGTGAGAGGTGATCTGCACCCGTTCCGAATTCTAGAGTGGGATCTGTGGCTCCACACCAGGTAGGGATCTGGAGTACTACTAATTATTTAGGTCAAGGAGGTAGTTGAGGTCCAGGAAGCCAAATATAGGTTGTGCAGTGCCAATAGAGTGGACCTGCTCAGGGAGGTCAGGTTGTAGCTTAGGGCAATGAATTTGGCTAGTTATATGCATCCAACCTACAACTAAGGAGAAAAGTATCAGCCATCTATAATACGAGGTATGATCATAGTAGCCTCACCTTTAGTATATTCTTTTTTTTGACATAGGTACTTCACACTTGTTTATATTTTTGCCTTTAATGGTTCTTGGCCTTGAGTTTGGAAAATTATGTGGGGTGATGTCTCTTGACACTGTTGTGAATTCAGTCAGAGAATGTTCATCGATGCAAGGAGTGTCTGCTTAAGGTAGGTGACTACCATTTCTTATGGAACCATTTAGTCCTTGAGATGACATGCTTCAACATAATTCTCAAAATGGACTGGTTAATTTCTTTTCAGTCCCATATTGATTATTATCGCTAGAGGGTGTCTTTATTATCACCTAAGGTAGGTGGCTATGTTCACAGGGGAGAATGGGATGTCTAGGAAACTCGAGTTGGCTGAGCATCATGGGTTGGATGGAGTTTCAGCCCAGATTTCCAAACTTTTTCTTGATGACCAGTGAGTATGGAAGACTGTCTTTTCTCCAGTGGTGTACTATTTCATAGATGTATTTCCTAATGAATTTTCTGGGGTACTACCTAAGAGAGAGGTAGAGTTCCCCATTTAGCTTATTCTAGGAGTAGAGCCGGTATCTATCCATCCATACAAGATGAATCTTTCCGAGCTTCAGAAACTCAATAGGCAGTTAGAGGACTTGAAATCCAAGGGGTATATACGAACCAATACTTGTCCTTGGGGTTTACTAGTACTTTTCTCCAAGGAGGATGGTACCCTGCAACTATGTGTATATTATAGATGGTTGAATCAGCTTATGGTTAAGAAGTGGTACCCACTTCCTTATATAAAATATCTATTCAACTAGCTATAAGGAGATATAGTCTTCTTAAAGATTTATTAGATATTGGGCTGTCATCAGTTGAGAGTTAGACCCTCAGATATACCATGTACAACATTATGAAGTAGGTATGGCCTATATAAATATCTGGTGATGTCTTTCGATCTAACAAACACACCTGCTGTATTTATGGCCTTGATGAATTGGGTTTTACACCCATACTGGGATGCTTTTGTAGTTGTTTTTGTGGATGATATCTTAGTGTATTCTCATACTAGACATGATCATGACAAAAACCTTGGCATCATACTAAGTATATTAAGAGAGCACTGAATATATAAAAATCTCACAAAGTTCCACTTTTGGATCGACAAAATTCACTTTTTGGGTCACATTATATCAAAATATGGGGTATTTTTGGATCTAGAGAATGTGAAATCCATTGTTTCTTGGGAGCAGCCCAAGAACATTTTGACATATGAAGCTTCTTTGGATTGCCTGGTTACCATTTATGCTTCACCTAGAATTTTTCACATCTTATAACGCCACTTATAGGCTTGAACAATAAGGGCGTAAAGTAAACATGTTTAGAATATTGTGAGAAGGTCTTTGAGGAGTTGAAGTGAAGGTTGAACTCAATGCTGATCCTGATTTTTCCTGAGCATGGAAGAGGCTACATTGTTGATTATGATGCATCAGACATTGGGATATGAGATGTTTTGATATAAGATAAATGATTCAGCATGCATGGTTCTCATTAGTTGAGGCCTCACAAGCGTAATTACCTAATGCACGACCTTGAGTTAGTAGCTATTGTTCATGTCTTATGTTGATGGAGACATTACCTATTGGGGGATCAGTTTCTGGTATACAAAAATCACAAGTTCCTGAAATACATATTTTATCAGTGATATTTGAACCTCTGACATCATATATGGGTTGAATATATTTAGTATTTCAACTTTTATCTTGCTTACATTCTAGTGAAAGGAAATGTAGTCACTAATTCATTGAGCTAAAAAACATAGACTCAAGTGGTTCATGAAGCTAGTAGTGAATAGTGGTTGATGGATCTTCTTTTTGAAATTCATCTAGAAGTTTAGTAGTGTCATAGGAAGCCTATCATTTTGGATTTATCAATGACTTCATCACTTATGGATTGAGCGAAGAGGAGAAAAATTTCAGATCTCAAAGGTTTGGTCCTGAGGCAAAGCGTTTCTAGTGAAAACCCACCACTTGGTTGGGTTGTTGAAGAGGATGAGATCCTACATATCCATGGGTGTGTCTGGGTTCCTACAGGAATGCGAGAGGAACTAATGTGAGAATCTCATGCTTTTAATGGGTATTACATCTTGGAATCACAAAGATGTATCATGATTTACGCTTCCAGTATTGGTGACCTAAGATGAAAAAGTATATTGCAAGAATTGTTACTCAGTGTCCCACCTATAAGCATGTGAAAGAGAAACACCAGTGGCCTATTGGCCTTTTACAATTGTTACCCATCCCATAATGAAAATGGGACAACATCACCATGGATTTAGTGATGAGGTTTCCAAAGTCACCTCGAGGCAGTGACACCATATGAGTGATTATGGGAAGACTAATGAAGATCACCCACTTATTCCATATCCAGGAGACCTCCTCAGGGGATGATATTGGGAGGCTATATGTTAGAGTGATCCATACACCTTCAAGCAATTCCTTGTACCATTGTATGAGATAGGGATGCTCAATTTATTTCTTGGTTCTGGAAGGGTTTTCATATAGCTCTAGGTTCAGAGATACTTTTGAGTACAACATACCACCCTTAGACTGACGGTCAGTGCGAGTTCACTATACAGGTATTAGAGGACATGCTCCATGCGCGTGTCCTTGATTTTGGAGGCTCTTAGGAAAACACTTTTCTCTTATTGAGTTTTCCTATAACAATAGTTTCCAAGTGACTATCCAAATGGATTATTATGAGGCACTCTATGGTAGACCATTCTGTTCACCATTGTGATGGTTAGAAGTAGGGGAGGAAACACTACTAGGACCATGTCTAATTTAGGAGACATTAGAGTAGGTACAATTGATCAGAAAATGCATGATAATGAATCAGTCTAGGAAAAAGTCATATGATGATCATCTTCACCAACCTCTAGAGTTTGAGGTCAGAGATTGGGTCTTCTTGTGAGTCACACTTAGATTGGGTAATCGACGGATTCAAAGGCAAGGTAAACTGGCACTTAGATTTTTCAATCCTTTCAAGATCTTGGAGAGGGATGGGCCAATAGATTATCAGATAGCTCTCTCTCAGTGTTATAGGGCTATGTATAATGTCTTCCATGTTTCTCAGCTCCACCATTATTATTCTGAATCCTCTCATGTCTTTAATCTTGAGGAATTTGAGTTGGTGGTTGATACTTCTTTTGAGGAGTATCCCGTTTGTATCATCGATCATAGCATGAAGAATATACGAGGAAGAATATTTCCTCTAGTTTGGGTACTATGACAACATGAACCTATATAGGAGGAGACATGGAAATGGGAGTATGATATATGTGATCAGTGGCCAAAGTTGTTCTCAGTTGCAGCTTAACCACCCTCAAAAGTGAAACTTAGGGATGAGTCATCTTAAGGAGGGAGATTGTAAGATCCAGGTTCTTCAGTAAGGTATATACCATTTTAAATTCTATCAAAACCTCTTATTTTATCTTAAGGGAAGCATCCAAGGGGGTATAGAAGGTTTTGGGGCTGTTCAGGAAGGTTCAGGGCTCAAAGTTTCAATTTTTTGAGAAGTAGGTTAAGGCACATGGTGAGTTCATGGTTTATCTAACCATGCACCTCAACTATACAACCCAAAAAAGGGAGGATCACGGTTCAATAAACTGTGAAAATGGGGCCTGAAAACCATGCACTATCTACAATTTATTACAAGTTCACTTGGCATGGTTTACACATGATTTGTATAACTTTGCATTTAAAACATGTGAGGTGTAGTGATCCAATACATTAGGGATGCATAGTTGGAACACAATTTGGCCAATCATGAGGCCAAAATTTGCACCTTGTTAAAAATGTTAGAAATTATCATTTTGTCACTTTTTTCCTTTAAAAATTATTTCTCATCTCCTCCTCCCTCATTTTCACACAATAACCCACCATAGGATCTCCTCTCCTCTCGTCTATTTTGGTGGATCTCGCTCATCCAGCCTCTGATTCCTTCATCGTTAATCATTTTGGAACACCCTCAGCAAGGATAACACTCTGTTATCTTCCTTTATTTAATTTTCTTTATATCTAAACCTTTTCTTATAGTTTTAATGTTTATACCCTATTTTCAGGGCTTTTTTTAGTTTTATGATTCCCTTAATTACGTCCCAAATCTAAGGCATATATTAGATGAGGGGTCTTCTACGAGGCCTAGGTAGGTGGTCTTTTTATTTTCCATAAAATTCTCAATTTTTACAATTTGTTCCACTGTGCCACATGCCATACATTTCATAGATTACTCCTAAAAAGTATAAATCCTCTAATTAGTCACATAAACCTTGAACTAGACCTTCTATAGGACCACTATATACCATTGGATGTTGACAAACTCAACTCGAACCATCCCTTAGGGTGTGTTTGATTAAATTCCCATGATAATCTTAAAGGATTCAAGTGCAATGGAAGCGGAAGATGGGGCATGCCCAACTTAGCTTTTTTTTTTTCAAAACCAATGATTAATCTAAGATTTACATGATGATAAACACCATAATAAATAGAATTGAATAAATGAATATAGATAATAAGAAAATGCCAAAACCAAAGTGTAGGATCATCACATATTATTTATAATTAATTTAAGCAATTAAAGAATTTCTCTGTGAGGAATTATTTCTTCATTTATGGATCTTACAATGTCTCTACATCATACCATCGTTTCTTTATAGGAACCAAGAATAGGTTCCCTACTGTGGTGACCCACACATGTTCCACAAATCTCTGAACATCGCCGTATGAATCTATGGGTGCTAGCACGACAAATCCTAATGCTTTCATCATTCTCCTTTGATAACCTTTAAGGAAGGGTTCTCTTTGATTTCTCTATAATTAAGAGTGGTGATGGAGGTGGATCTCTCTCCATTATTGAGAGTTTTCTTGGAGAGGGAGATCTCTAGGGATTTGAGAGGATTCTCTCCAGGCCACGTTATGCACAAAAATGAATTGGATCTATAAGAAAATAATATAATTGGGTTTATATACCACTAGGGTTAGAAAATAATAATTTAACATGTGCCCTTATTATTTTCGTAATCCCTGCAGAACCTCATCTCTATAATAATAATAATAATAATATTATTATTATTATTATTATTATTTATTGACATACACTAAACTTGTGAATTAAATTAAATATTATTTATTCAGATAATATTCAATATATATTATTTCTCATCGGACCATTAAACTCAGTCCGCCATTGCTCCATAATATTTATTGGGCCTTGAATAATGACTATTTATTTAATAAATAAATATCACTATATTATTCACTAATAAATAAATAAATATTATATTCACTAAATAGAAAAAAAATATTTATTAAATATTCTCCTCACATAATATTCTCACGAATAACTGATGACAGAATATATGCGATCAAGCAACATGAATAATTATTAAACCATGTGTGAGAATAATATTTATTCAACTTGTTAAATAATAAATAATAATATATTATTTAACAAAGATTCTGGATACACTTAGTTTTTGACCTTCTTGGCCCCTTTCTCTATGGTATTTGGTAAAGTATACCAAAGTCTAAGGTTAGTATCTAACAATACTCAAAGGCACCCATAGAGAAATAATTTCACGACGTAACAACATAATACCTCATACAAATGCTTACTATGTAATATAATCCCTTTATTGGAATATATCTAATCAAACAGGTTGTATGTTGGTGTCATCAATCTATGTGCTCATGTATCTTTCTTTGACTTTCTAGAAATAAAACTTTCCCATAAAACACCATAGAAATGGATTTATTTAAACTATATAATTTCCATAAAAGGGCCTAAGATATCTACTTCTATTAAAGAACATAAGGGAAAAATCCCTTCTCACATTATTAATTAATGAAATATTACTCATGATGCACCCAACGCATCCTACCTCTCCACAAACATATGTTGTCACAATTTTCGTCAATACATCAAAGTACATGACTTATAATACTCATTTCTAATAATCTTAAAGTAAAAGTATAAATATGCATGTTCATAGATAGAAAAATCCAATGACACGTATAAGTGTGGATTTCTTATTGTCGTGTCTTGTTCTCATAATATCCTAAATTGGATATTATTAAGGGAATACACCATGAGAAGGCACCTCAAAGTCTCACAAGTCTCCACCCCTGATAGACTGCATTATTTGTGTCCTTAAAATGATTTCTTTCAACTATAGAACATATATTTAATACTACTATCATGGAACTTCTGGGTTCTCATCCTAGTGGGGAACTATTATGACCTTTCAATGTGACAACTACTCTTAGGAAATTATCACATACTATGTTACGTAGAAAAACAATCATGATGCAATAACGAGTTTATTAATATTAAAAATAATAAATAAATGTTATCATAAAGTACACATAAGTTGGTTCTAGTGTATCAACTCTAACAAATCTCACTTTGAAAATAACCAAAACACCACTTAGGGTGTGTTTGGTTTGATACTTACAAAAACCCCTTTGTTTATATAATAAAACCACCACTTAGGGCATGTTTGGATTGTCTCTACAAGTGGAATGTCTTAATTTAATTAATTATATTGTGAAATGACATGGATAATTCAATTAGACTTCTGATTAATTACTAATTATGGTTGAGCTATTGCTATGAAATTTTATTACACTATTAAATGTGAAGCCTACATTGAGAAAGCAATTGATTCCTTTGGGAATGCCTTGAGCAAACTCATAGGATTCCACCTGATTCATTGATGTGAATTCCAAGTGTTATACCCATATTTTATTTGGTATTTTTCCTACTTTGATGAATTCCTCATTTTTACGTCACAAATTCATCCACCTCTCTAGAAAATTTTTAACGCTCAAGATGATCTCCCCAAGTTTGGATCAATGTATTTAGATAAGGAATGCATTGGATCAGTAGCTTGGATTCCAATCAAGGTGTACCTAATACATGTGGATTTTTTAATTGGTTTGGTTAGAAACCCATAGGATTGGAATTATAAGGGTTCACCCCTTGTATTATACTCAAAACCAAATAGTCAACATCACTGTTGATCTCCACAAGTGGGATAAACTTTCAAAAGTCAATAATTCCATGCGTATTACATGGATTCCTTGTGTTTTTTTATTATAGGATTCTTTGGAAATGTGACTTGAGTCCCTGGACGATTTAAAAGGTCATATGCTTAGAAAAATCTAGCTTAGGCTGAAGCAGGCAGGGTTTGCCTGTTATCCCATAAAGAGGTTGAGACTGACATGGTTTCTATTTATTTTTACTGATTTTATTTATTATACTTGAACACTATTACATATTATATTCACATATTTTATTTTAATTATATATTGTTTGTGGTGGCCTATTGAGTTTTACTCACAACCTGTTTGGTCCACCACTTGGTACTTGAGAAAACTTCATGGATATAGGTAAGGATAAAGGGAAGTTCCCAGCTGTGGATGCTTGATTTTCTTTATTTTAGGATTGGAGCTTGGGAGTAAAGGACTAAACCAATTCTTGGGATTCTCATGGAGAGTCATTTCTGGTCTTTTATTTTCCTTTTGTTTATATTAGTACTATTTGTATACCTACTACCATGTATTCTTACTTGATATTTTATATCACCATGACATCATCTATATATGATACTATTTACTACTTTATCACTATTATTTATTATCAAGATATATTGTGTGTTTCATTTATTTTATATGCTGCACTTCACTCAGATAAAGAGGATATATTCTCCCCACCATACCACCATATACCCTCACTGCTAGTCGGCAGCCTATGACATATAGAGATCCATGTTTGAGGCCTTGTGGTCAACTAGACCATTCATGTGGTTATGAACCGAGTCAAGGATGTCACATATATAGTATTCCAAAACTACTAATCTATTTGATCATGTGTGAACTCTTGTATTCTGTACCACTAATGTAATATAACCATCAACTCTAAGTATTTGGAGTCTAATATGTTATAGTTGATATTAAAGAAAGTTTAGTGGGAACCTTGGGGACCATATTTAGAGGAACCAAGTTAGATAACATAAGTTCTATGAAAAAACCTCAATATTTATAGGTAACACTCTAGAAAACATAATAGGAATTGTATTTTAAAACTCAATGATATGATCTAATTATGTTTATGACATTATATAAAGATGGAAACTAATATAGGGAATGAGAATCACATCAACAACCATAGTAAATGAAGAGATATTCCCCCTAAACAAGTTAATAAAGATGGAGTTGAGGATAATTAGTTGATAACCATATTAGGGAATTTGACCCAAATTATGAAAAACAATCTTTCCCACATAGAGTGACCCATAGATCTACAACATGGTGTAATTGTGTTGGATGAATCTATGTAATAACAACCTCCAACATTCAGTGGAACTATTAATCCATTGGTAGCTGAAAAATAGATCAAGTACCTAGAGATGATATCTCTCACTTTGGGAAGCAGTGAAACGGAAAAAATTATTCATCATGATCTAATGTCTAAAGGGATATGCGAACCAACGATGGTTGCTAATTCAAAACACTAAAGAGGAATATGAGATCAAGTGCATTTAATGAGGAACTTTTAATAAGGAATTCTATGAAAAATAATTCCCTCGTGAACAAAGAGTGGAAATGTAAATACAATTACTCAATCTTAGAAAAATGGGGAGGAAAATGTTACTAAATATAAGGATAACTTTACATGGTTAGCTAGGTATGCTATAGACTATATACATAGACTAGAAAGCAAGATCGATCATTTATTTGATAGGTTTAAAATGAGCCTTTGAATGGAATTGATATCTCATAACTTTTCATCATATGGTGATATAGTATCAAGTTCCATTAAGACAGAAAATGAGTTCTCCAAGACATATGTATTCAAGGGAAACCATGAGAAGAATAGGATAATTGAGCATCATGGGAATAAACATGTAGCTAATGGGAATAAATAAAGGATGATATTTCCCACATATGATAACTATGGGAAGAGACACCCTAGGGCTTCTAGGAATGGAAAAAGAGTTTGTTACAAGTGGAGAAAAAAACCATCAAGCTCACTAATTCAAGGGAAAGATAGAAGTTGTTGATATTCAATGCTTTAACTATAGTGATAGGGAACATTATGTGAACCAATTCCCCAAATGTTAAGAAAATTTACCTCAAGAAATTCCAAAGGAGAAAGGAAAATCTTGTGAGATTATAATTGTTGAATTCAAAGTTCCTAATGATGTAGTGGTCAATACTTTTATCATTTCTTCAAAGTTAGCTAATGTTTTATTTAATTCTAAATCTTCACACTCATTTATATCAACCATGTTTACCAAAAGCATTAAAAATTTTCCTTTCATCCTTATAATATAGTTATCAATTAAGACACCAAGTGGGAGTCTTATTGCAATAAATGTGTTAGGAAGTTCCAATTTTGATGCATGAACATACCTTATTTTAAAATTTGGTTATCATACATATGGTTGTATTTAATATGATTCTTGTTATGGATTAAATTTTAAAGTATAATGCAAAAATTTATTTCCAAGAGAAGGAGATTACAAAATTTTGAAGGTGAAGTGGAATATATTGTATTTATAGGGGAAACTTAATAATCTAAATCATGTTTGGATCCTACCCCATTGCTCTACTTAATTAAATTCTAGGTAGAGAGGAAGATAAAGTGAAATATATGGATGAGGAAGATATCCCA
This sequence comes from Viscum album, assembly GCA_963277665.1. Classification (NCBI taxonomy): domain Eukaryota; kingdom Viridiplantae; phylum Streptophyta; class Magnoliopsida; order Santalales; family Viscaceae; genus Viscum; species Viscum album. Next base: position 1,321,905,386 of record OY728132.1, on the reverse strand, counting down.
AGAATATAGGATGTACATGTGGTAAACAAATTCATTAATGTTTTTCCATAATAATTACCTATTCATCCACCAAAGTGCAGAGTTGAGTTCTCCATTGTACTCATTCTTGATGCAAGGCATATATCTAAAAATCCTTATAGAATAACACTAGTGGATTTGTTGTAGTTGAAGAAATAGTTGTAGGAGTCAAGTAATAAGGGATTTATATGACCTAGTGTTTCAATATGAGGATCCCCTATTTTATTTGTGGAAAAGAAGGATGGGTCCATGAGGCCTAGGAAAAAGTTAAGCCTCACATAAAATAGAAGACACAAAGCTTTTTGGTCCACAATATGGTCCCAAAAAAGTCAAGATATGCTTATTAGCTTCCTTGGCTTGGAAACAATTAGAGAATTCCTTTAAGATATTAGTTCAAATAACTGAGTGAAATGTAAAAAAGATACAACCTTAGGGTGATTGAACCCCTTTTGAGCATTGAAATCATCATTTTGGTTTTATCTCTTCATGAACCTCGTCGCGTTTAGTTAACTCAACCAATAATCCAAATGGACAAAATTTGGTGTTATGATGATGATATTTATGCCTATACCCATTCGCGAACCACACCCATGAAGAAATCATTTTTGACTTAAGTGATTGAGAATTATATTTGAATTGTTTCATTCATATTCAGTGCTCATATAGATCCAAGTTATCCCATATTTTTTATTTAGAGTTTTTTAGGTTATGGTGAAATGATAATCAGATCGAGATATAAATTAAGAACTCTAAAAATAGTTTGGAACGAAATTCATTGTCATACATTAGAATAAGGAAAGAGGAATCTCCACATGATGGTGTCTCTCATTGAAAAAATCATCATGCTACAAAATACTATCAATATGAGTTTGAATTTGATATATCAATTTTATGGATTCATCAATATTATGTTGAAACTCATCTAGATTCATGGCTTCTACTTCTTTAGTAAGGTGAATATTTTATGTTGTGATAGAAATAACATTCCTTTCTCAGGCATGGTATGATTTAGGAAACTGATGGTGTTAAACTAATTTATTTTTGAATGAATAAAAATATTGGTGAAGATGAACCAACTGGAGGGAATCTTTGTCAATATGGAATTGATGTTTCTATACCTCTTCACCACAATGAGACTTCGCTTGATACATTACAATTTGGAGGTAAGCAAGTTGCTCTGATAATCTCAATCTGATGAGAAGTTGTCAAGAAATTTTATCTTATTCTCACCATTGAATGATTTCCTTTATGGAATAGTGGAAAACGCGGTAATAAAATCTAGTGTATCCCATCATTGTGAATATGTTGCGTAGATTATAGATTTGTGAGGGAAAGTCCTTCAAAGGTGTCTCACAGACTAACTTCACATGTTCTTCCAAAAAACAACAATGAATGATTCAAAAATCACTTTGTGCCTCAATATTAGATTCAAATACTATCATAGGAGAATAGATGTATTCAGGGACTAGATAAATTAATCACGGTCTAGGATTATCCCCCTGATGAAACTTTCCTCGTACCCATTGATGTATCAACAACTTCCACCAATTGTGATATTGGGGGAGAAACTTCTTGAAATTAAAAAAATTTCATAGGCATCACTCTAATAGACACCCACAATATGTTAATGGAGAGTATAGGGAAATAAGTAAGTATAAATGTGAGTACTCACCCCATCCACCGAAGCGTTAGCTCCTATGGTCGACACAACCGATAACTCCCTTGGCGGCGGCTCCTGCACTGGGTCTTGGGACTCTACCTTTGTTTCATCAAATGTTCATCCATTTCCATCATTGTCAGGATCACACCCTCTATTGGAGAAATCGACCCGATATGTACCTCTAAACCAGACACATCAGACATGTCTCCATCAATTGATATGTGTACAGTTTGGAAAGAGTCAGTGCAATTACAAAAGGGGAAGTAATTCAAAATTTTCAAGGATTACTAACCCTATTTCATGGATTATTTTACTGCATCAAGATTAGTGGATGAATAATTAATCAGGTCTTCAGTCCCCATAATATTCTTTATTAACTCTTGATGGGATAGAGAAATGACCAAGGTATTCAGATCAAATTCCAACTCCGCTTCTTCCATTACCACCTCTCCAGTATCCATCACTTCCATGGTTACCTCTTATAGAATTATGGAGACCATTTTCTCTTGGTAGATTGACACTATTACCTTAGAAGCCCCCATGAATTCGTTATCAAATATTGGATCCTTTTGGGTAATGTTCAACATATCCAAGTTTGGCCTTCCCCAAGGATCACCTACCATCACTTCTGTAACGGTTCCCTTAGGAATAACCAATACAACTGGGCACTCATTCGATCCTGAATCAAAGACTCACCTCTCACCATCTCTGTGGGTATCCCTTCCAAGGATATAGGAATTAAACTCTCTCAAGAAGTCATTACCCTTGAAAAAGTGATATTCAGATTAGTTTATGCACAAATTGATCCATTTATGAGAAGTCCCATGAATAATCAGGAGGAGAATCAAACAAAAGTGGGAGGGAGGGTATAATTCTCACCTTCCTTTTATGAATGAAGATGTATTGTCAACCTCTTTACTTCCCTCCACCTAGTAGTTTCTCACTAAGACAATTTCATGGAAGGAGTAATTAGTGGTGGTAGGGGTATAAATTCTCTTACAATATTGGCTATTACATACCACATATGTTTTGCATCTTCAGTAGAACCTTCTTCCATGATCCTTTCATGGGAAGGAGTATCCATTCCAAAAGACCATTCTATATTACAGGGAATGAATAAAAGATTATTTGTCACCATCCTCTTGAAATATTTTGAATAGACGAGAGTCACATTTATATAAAATGAGGGAAGAGTCAAAATGGAAGTTTATTTCACCTCTTCTTCAGAATTGATTGCTTATGATCTTGATGTTAGCACCTATATCACCCAATACGTACATAAGACCCTGCCCTCAAGATAGTGGATTGAAGTGTCTATATATCTAAGATATATCCTAACTTATTCAGATTTCTCTTCAAAATAGATATTCTTTGGGGCAATTACTTGCCCAAAACCTAGTAAGTTGATCTTTTCTTCTTGGAGTATCTTCCAAGCTTCTTCAGTAGAGAGACTCTTCCTTCAGGCATCCCATTGCTTCCAAGAATATAGAAAGTACGTCATGACAGGGATGAAGAATGATAAAGGTTCCATGCTGGTTGAGGGGGATGGTTCCAAATGCCTTATATGTTTCTTTGAAATCTCTAAGGTTAGAGTCTTCCTAGGAAGGGGCCACTTTTGGGGTCTCAACACCATGACTGGAACCCCTTGTGGCTCTCCAACTCTAGCTAACAAGGAATCCTCAATTGTCACTAGTTTAGCTAAATGGACAACAAGATATGAATGGATCCAAGTATCAATATGATATGATTTGAGCCCAATAGCTACGTATGATAGAGGAAATGTCACCCAGATACCCCTCTCCTCTCTCGTCAGCATTAATCAAAGATTACACATTATCATTGGGCGACTCTCAATCCACAAACTTATAAGAGAATCCATAAATTTCTTTAAAACACACCAAAATTGTCTCCCAAATCTTTAGGGCATATAACTTTCAATGATAACTTTCCCATTTATTCTGAAAACTAATATTCCTTCTCTAATGAATATCAGATATGAACTTTATTTGGGGCTTCTAGTAACATTATCAGTGATACTACTAGTCACAAACCCATAAGGTGTGAATACCAATAGATCATGTTGATTTAACTTATTATTCTTTTCCCCGCTATTTAAAGAACTTGGTTGAACTCCACAATTTCTTTGGAGAAATGACCCAAATTAAGAACCAGAAATCCCTTCTATATTAATAAACTCATTTCATACATATGAGCTTCCATCCACCCCCATAGAACCTGAAAAGGGCTAACAAATTTAAATGAGGCCCTTCCCTTGTAAATGTGTCTTTTCTAGTGGTATAGTTTCACTAGTACTAGAATAACCGGGTTGAATTGCTTACCATTGGCCAATTGCACTACCATCAAAAAGGTGATGAGTCTTACCCCAGTTTTTGAATCTTGAACCAATGCCCACTTATGAACATTTACAAGAAATATTCTAGGAAAACCAGATGACCAGCTTATGAAGAAACCTCCCATACCCAACTATTAAATTAAATTTATTATATAGTCATCCAATAGGCACCTATATTTTTATGATTTTTGTGAGTCAAGAAAACTCTAGGTCTCTTTATTCATGGTTTTTGTTCAGTTTTATTTATAAATTGGACTTCCCATACTCCAAAAGGAACATCTATTATAATAGTGGGTTCCCTAGACACAACTTAAACAACACTTTTTGATTATCATATCGTGTATGCAGTGAGTTATACATGATTTATTTTTACCATAATAGTATTGATATTTCTATTTCCACTATTTATATGATAATTTACTTGGATTAATTATCAAATAAAAAGGTTATAGAGGTTCTTAGGCTATAATGATAACTTAGTGATATAATGAAAATAATATTAAACTTATGTCATATGGTCTAGATACATAATGTTGATAGGAAACAGATGATGTGAGGCCATTAGGTGCTGGGGGATTATAAGCATTGAGACTTATTCTCATGAAGTTCTCACTTGGTGATCTCGAGTTAATGAGATCACGAGGACTAACCTTCCAATAGTAAGACCACATGTTTCAGGTGTCATTAGTATTTCTTATCCATGAACATGTGTATTGGTCTCTCAACTTGATATTATTATCAATGTATACCATTTGATTATGTACTTTGACTCAAGAAAAAAACCATGACATTTATGTCATGTCATGGTAGCTTGCATTGGGTGCGCCATTAGTGGTATGGTGTTGACTAAATGATCAAGAAAAAAAAAACGTTGCTTCTGAAAGGAAGTGATATCTCGGGCCTTGTTAATTGGGATGATAACACCTTCAATAAATCCATAGTCATGGTAGAGGAAGGTAAGTCCATCAAGGTCAATTAATAATAAAGCGATAAAGGATGATGACATGAAGTGTGCATCATACTTTTTGAGATATCATGAGACAAAAAGATTATATTATGTGATGTGTGTTTGTAGGATGTATTCATTACTATGACTACTCCTTATCGGCCTTGATGGGTTAATAGACTCTACTCCTAGTCTATGAATAGTATTCACTGATATTGAGATAATAACCTAAATGACCACATACTAAACATATTCAAAAGACTACCATATTCTAATGAACAGGAGTTTAGGCCATGGTGGGACCCACCATGGGGTATGGGTGATGTTCGAGTTTCAATGATCACCATGAAATACATAAATTCATATTTGAGTTTAGAATAATTGGTATTGAATTTATTTATTAAAATTATTCATAAGATATTAAGTGAATACATGAGAAAATATTTTATGAATGTATATTAGTTTAATATTTAAGGTTCATTTAATATCTGTGTGAATAATGAGTCAAGTTAAATGACCCAATTTTATCGCTTAATATATTTATTATATTATATTTATTTGTGGGAATAACATATCAGGGATTTAATTTTTTTATCACCGATCGATGTAACTACGCCGTCCTTGACCCATCTATTTCCGCTGAGCACCTAGATACCTTCAATTGGTATCAAAGTGATTACGTGATAGTTTAAGCAATGAAAAAAAAATTAGTTTTCATTAAATTCCTATAGAGGTTATCACAATGGTCCCATCACACTAATATGAGCTTCGATAGGATCTTGAATGTCCAAGTTGTTTCTATCTGCAAGTTTTAAATCATATTAGAACCGATTTTTTGGTTTAAAAATTTGAATAACATATTTATTTATATGTTAATTTTTACCCAAAATTGGTGGCCAATGGCCATTTTTGGACAACCTATGTACATCAGTTAGATTAAGGTGGCTTGAATAGTATTTTACAACCTGACCCTATTTCCACATAATTGTGGAAAAATAAAAAAATACTAATAATTTTCAAGAGCCTACTAAGTAGCTTTGAAAATAAAAAGAAGATAAATTTATAAAAATAATAAAAGCAGGAAGGGTGTCATTGGGCGAAGTAAAACAAACAAAAAACATAAAAAAATGAAAAAGGGGTGAGCATCTCATGCGTGGAAGTCAAAAAAAAAACCAAATGGGGTGGGGTACACTGGTCCTACTATCAAAACAGAATTAAAAAATTTAGCCCCCTCTTTTTAGGTGGAGAAAGCAGTAGGTGCTACTCAGTTAATAAAAATTATTATTATTTATTTTGGACACATCCCTTGCGTGATTGAAGGCCCCCATATTTCGGGTCAGGTTTTTTCCAAATCGTCCTAACCTTTTGGGTATTTCATAGTGATCTGAAACCCCTCCAGGAGGTTTAAAAATATATGTGATCCTAAATAAATATAGAAAAAAATTAAAAAATATCTACACAAATATTAGGAATTTATTTAAACTTTTTGGGACTGTGTGAAAGTGTTTGATGAATTAAAATTAAATTAAATTTATTTTAATTCATGAAAAATTACCTCAAGTTGAATTCATCACAAATTTAATTAATATACGCGAGTTTAATGCACATCTACTGGTCATGATCCTTAGATCAACAAATACACGTCTAGTATTTGTTTATTTATTAATTTAATTATTATAATTCATGGTTTATAAAAATTATGTAACAAATGATTATTTTCGCATCATATTTTGTTTCATTATATGTATAAGGGTCTGTATACCCAACTAATTTTTTTTATTTGTATTATACATTCCCAAGATCTCCCAAGATCCCCTTGCCTGTAGGTGAGTATTTTTGTATAATGAAAAGGTTGAAAAGTGAAGTAGTTCACACTGAGATTTGGTGACATACCAGAAAATAAGTTTGATGTATTGGATGGGTGAGCGGTGCAACTTGAGTCACATGCATGGCGACTCAAGGAGTTACCCCTAGGATCTATGTTGATCCATTATTCGCTTAATGGATCAAACATTAGTACCAGTCATGATTATGTCATTTAATTTTATTTATTAATGGTTTATTATTTTATGTACATTTATTTTTTACACACGGTCACATAAAATTATAAGTGAGCATATGTAGATAAAACACTTGACTCTTTGGATATTGTTTCGTCGTTAAACAAATAAATCTTCTCTCTCCTCCCCATAGTAGAGAATAATATGAGAATTAAAACATGCACAAGAAAAATAAATTACTTAGTTCATCCTCATCGGACTATGTCTAAGGAGAATACAAAAGGAAATGTTCCTATGTATCAAATCCACTAAAGCACATTGTTGTTACAAAGTTCAAATCAGACTCACTATACCTATTGGTTTAAAACCAATCACAATTTGAAATCTCACTGATCTCTTAAATAAAGTCTATGCACTAATCCTTCAGAATATTATTCTATTAATCTGAAACACCACATAATATTTTCACACATTATTGTGCCATGAATCTCCATTTTTACTCGATAGATGAAGTACACCGTGTGACAATTTTCTTATGGAGATGCCTTTCATGAACTATTTTTGTTCCTACACAAAATACTTAAGACCCTTTATGAAAACCCTTGTACTATGTAGCATGAGTGATTTGTGAACCCCTTTTCTTTTGTGAAATATAGAGCCCCGCAAACACCTTCTGCAATCTGAGCTTTCTTTGTGGACATTCTCCTTTGTGAACCACCTCCTTAGTGAACCACTTTCAGACTTAGCCAAATTTTTTCCTGTGATAATCCTCTCAATAAAATTATCTCTCTGTCACATACATTTTTAGGGTCCTTTATATAGGAAAATTAATGCAAAAAACCCACTAATCACAATTAACCAAAACTACATTGCATGTTTTCTATCACCGTATTCTGTACTCTCTATACGGTTAGCATAGTGCTATATTTTTTTGGTGGCTGATTTCATTCACAAACAAAAATACCGTTTGCAACACCCTTTAAATAAAAGCCTTCATCTGCAAATGAAAAACCTTTGAGATAGACTTTAATACACCACCTTTGACCGTAAATGACACGCCTCATTTTCGGTTCACATAGTGCAACTACTATGTGGAAATATCAATTTTTCATTGCGGTTCCACTATCTGCCTATGTGGTTTTCATAGAGAAATACCTATGCAGTCAATTTTACCGCGAACTCCTTTAGGTTCTATTCAGTCCACCCATTTTCTATGTAGGAATATTTTCTTTTCTGTAAAACAAATTTTAATTTTGAGGCAAAAAAATATGGAAAAAACTGGGAAACGACACCACCTTGTATACACAATTTTCTATATTTCTTCCAGAGCATCCATTACTTTGTCTTGGATCTTTATCAATATATCTCTTCATCAATTATGCTATAACTCTACAACAAACTTTGTCAACTTGATTTTTCAACAAAAACAATCAAACCAAAATCACTACAAAGTTAGCTTGAGGGTTTTTTTTCCAACATATAATAAAAAGTATGAAAAGTTACATAGTTCATGCTAAGATTTGGCAACATACCAGATACGATTTTGATGCATTGGATGAGTGAGTGCTGTAACTCGATTCACATGTGTATTGACTCAAGGAGTTACCCCTAGGGTCTAGGTGGATCCATTATTTTCTCAATGGATCAAAGATTAGTATCATCTCATGATTATGACATTTAATTTTATTTATAAACAGTTTATTATTTTATGTATGTGTAAATTTTACACTCGTTCACATAAAACAATAAGCGATCATTTGTAGATAAAATGAACATGTGCAGTGAGTGTTTTTATTTTTATAGAATTTTTAATATGTGAGTGTAGTCACATAGAAAAATAAATTGTAAATATAAATTAATTACATTAACTGATAATAATAAAAACCCTTAAAGAAATATTAAGTCATAATGCATTCCATTACTTAATTTTGAACAAATTTGATCGTATGAGGAGATGTTCATCCCTAGTTGAGGGTGGATCCTATTATTGGGGAGTTCTTATTAGAGCGATGAGTCAAATTAAGTAAAGTTCTTAGCAAACACTACTACAAAACATGCCTTTAACAGTGATGGTAATTATCAGTGCTATAAAAAAACATTGTTATATATAATATTTATCAATGTTAAATAAAGCGTTGATAAATTTAACCTTTTATTAGCGCGTCTTTTTTAGCTCTAATAAAAGAAAACCTTCATTAGCGCTTTATTTTTATCACTTATAAAAGTATTCTTTATCATCACATTATTTTTAGCGTTGATAAAGGGTTTCCTTTATCACCGCTTTATTTTTAGCACTGATACAAGGTATCCTTTATCAGCACTTTAATTTTAGTGCAGATAAAGGGTATCCTTTACAGTGCTTTATTTTTAGTGGTGATTAATATTTATATAAATAAAATGAAAAAATTAAAAAAAATTAAAAATAAAAAATAAAAATGTGTTTATTAAAAAATATTACAAATTTTATTAATTAAATAATTATTGATAAAAATGAATATATTGATTATACATTATTAATTATTAAACATTTTATTAACTAGATAATTATGATAATTAATGTTATTAAATTATATATATTAAATATATAGATATATATATTAATGTATATAAATGTGATTTATATATTAAAAAATATTTATGCGATTTACATTAAATAGTCACATGTTTAATGAATAATGGTTTATAATTAAAAATTAATACGAATTAAAAATATTGACTATAATTGCATAGTACTCGACATATAATTGAATGTCGCTTAATTTTTCAATTTAACATAGATCAAATGTGTGTTATATTGATTTTACATATACGTAATTAATGAATTTTTATATACAATGCACAAACACAAAACTTATCCATTTTTTCAAAAGTGTTAGTGTACTTATTATTAATTTATTCAATTTCACTCAATTTTAACATAAATGCATGCACTTAAAATGAGATATTCATTAATAATGTTAAAAATATATTTGTAAAAAAATATTTATAAATAAATATATTTATAAATGTACAATCACTATATTTATATATTTATAATTATAAATAAATAAATATTTTTTAAAAAGTATTTATATAATTATAAATAAATAATTACGTATATTTAAATAATTATTAAAGTTATAATAAATTTACTTAAATAATGAATATATTTACTATATTTATATTTATATATATTTATTAAATATATATGTATAATTATATAAATATATATAATGATATAAATAATATTTTTTTTAAAAAATTTCTATAATTAGAAATAAATAATTATAAAGTTATAATAAATATATTTAAAAAGGAATATATTTACTATATTGATATTTATATATATTTATTAAGTATTTATAATTTTTTACAATTTTTTTATTTATATTTATAATTATAAACCCTTTAACAACGCTTCGTTAATAAGCGCTGATAAAATAATCTTTATTAGCACGGAAAAAGTGTTGATAAAGATAATGATTTATTAGCACTAAATAAAGCGCTGATAAAATGAAGATTTATCAGTGCTCTAATTTTAGCACTGATAAATATTGGTTTTATCAGTGTTTTTTTAGCGCTGATAAATATAGATCTTTATCAGTGCTAAAAAAGCACAGATAAATATTCCTTTTCTCAGCGCTTATGTTATAAGCACTGATAAAAATGTCCCGATCTATTTTAAAAATCCTAACCATTTGTGAACTCATCGCGATATCAGGAAATTTCCGCAGAAGCTACCCATTGTCTGCACTCCTCCTCGGTGAATCGAAGCTCGAATCAAACCACTCGACTGTTTCCGGTGCTCCAATTGTATGAACATCTCATCCGACATACGGTTTTCGATTGTGGTTGTGATGCGGGTGGGGTTTCACATCATTTTCTAGCAATTTCTTTGCCTGAGGTTGGTGGTTCCATGCCCTAACAATTTTAGATAATTTAATTTGCTCGCTTGGATAATTTTTGCATGCTCTATAGTTTATTTTGGTGGTACGAACATGTTTTGGAAATGCTTTGACATGCATTTGTGTTGAAAATAAATTTTATAAATCAAAATTGTTATGTTTCTATATAGTCCTTATTGTGAAAAATCAGTAGAAGTGTTCAATTAATTGTTTGAATAGTGCGAAATGTGTTTTTGTGGGTGCTTAAGGTGCACGTGTGTTGAAAAAGGATTTTTAATGGGAAATGGATCATTTTGGGCATGTTAGTCTTGTTTTGCGCTTTTGAGTATGAGTTATGAAGTGTTTAAATAGTGAATAATTTGTTTTAGAAATGAAATTTGGGATGTGGAAATGGTTTATTAAATGGTATAAGTGATGCAAAATATATTTTCAAAGGGTTTGGTGTGATTTGTGTTGAGTTTGGGTTTTGTAACAGAAAATGTCTATGTTGTGTGTGTGTGTTTTAGTGTGGTGTTCTGTGGAAGGGTTTTATGCATTGTTTGAAGGGTGTAAATCATTTTTTCAAAGGCGCATAAATTTGGATAGGTTTGGAAGTAAGTTCTTAAATGAAATTGACATACTTTTCCATTTTGAACATGTTGTACCTTTTTTTAATGTGAATTGTAAATTGTTTTAAAGGATGAAAGACATGTTTTGAAAATGATTTCAGGTTGTGTACAAATTTTTAGAAAAAAAGGGGCTTTCTATGGAATTGGTTGATAATTAGTATAAACTCTAGTTTTGTTAATTGAAAGTGTTCTATAAATTAGTAAATAGATTTATTAAATTATATAAGTGTTCAAATTATGTTCGATGCAGTTATGCAGTGCATTTGATTTTAAAAGTAGCATTTTCATGTGAACTTTGGTGTGTTTTTGATATAAAGCTTTGTGTTTCATCGTGGGGTTATTTTAGAAAACTTTTTAAATGAATTATTAACATACATAATAGGTGTGAGGCATGTTTGTGAAATGATTTGGTGTGTGTATGTTTTCAAATGGGGTTTAGGTGTGCAAGTAGTGGCACACTATGTGTACTTTGTTTGGCATGACTTGTGTTTGTAAATATGTTGTGTTAGTGACATGTGAATGTGAAACTTGATTGAGCACAAATAAAAGGAAATCCTGGGTAACTAGGTAACTTGATTGTTCCGTGTTAGGGAATCATGATGTTTTCACAATAAAATCATTGTCCATAGAATTAATGTATTGTTTCATATTTATGTTTAATTCATTTCTTTTTAGTATTACTCATATAATCATTGTTTTCTTATGCAGTTGGATTATTTTGTTCAAGTTGGCGTGCTCTGTCCAAATTTCATGCTTCTTCTCCCTTAAAATATTTTCACCCATGCAGTGGTGCATTTATCACTTTCTTTCAAGTTACCTCAAATTCCTTTGTAGGAAGAGCAACGCCGCTGCCTTTGATCAATCACAGAGGTAATCTTGATGTTTTCAAAGTAAAATCATTATCCATATAATTAATGTATTGTTTCATATTTATGTTTAATTCATTTATTTTTAGTATTACTCACATAATAATTGTTTTCTTATAAAGGTGGATTCTTTTGTTCGAGTTGGGGTACTCTATCTAACTTTCATGCTCCTTATCCCTTAAAATCTTTTCACCCATGCATTGGTTCATTTATCACTTTCTTTCAAGTTACCTCCACCACCTTTGCAAGAAGATAAATGATGCTACCTCTGGTCAATCACGGAGGTAATCTTGATATTTACACAGTAAAATCATTGTCCATAGAATTAATGTATTGTTTTATATTTATGTTTAATTCATTTCTTTTTAGTATTACTCACATAATAATTGTTTTCTTATATAGGTGGATTATTTTGTTTGAGTTGGGGTGATCTTTTCAACTTTCACGCTTCTTCTCCCTTAAAATCTTTTCACCCATACAGTGGTGCATTTATCACTTTATTTTAAGTTACCTCCACTTCCTTTTTTAAGAAGATCAATGACGCTGCCTCTACTCAATCCCAGAGGTAATATTGATGTTTTCATAGTAAAATTATTTTCCATATAATTAATGTATTGTTTCATATTTATGTTTAATTTATTTATTCTTAGTATTAATCATATAATATTTTTTTTCTTATACAGGTGGATTCATTTGTTCGAGTTGATGTGGTTTGTTCGAAGCTGATCATGTAGTGTTGGCAGTTTGACAAAGAAAGTCAATGGAAATCATGATAACATTGAAAGTTAGGATTGTTTTTGAATGTATGTAATAATTTTTATTTATGTAATTGTACAAAACAATGTTTAAAATGTCTATAATATAATGTTTTTTTTCCTGTTATTTGTGTTTTAAATTTCATTTCATTTAAATTTTGTATTATGACTTTTTTTGTTGATATATCTAGTGTGTTTCTGGTGCTTCTGGTGCTGTGATGTGCTGTAACAACACACTACAGTGGCGCTGCAGCGTGCTGTTACAACATACTACAATATGGACTTTTATAAATGCTTTTGAAAGCACTGATAAAGAAATATTTTAGAGGTGCTTTAAGAAGCATTGATAAATGTGTTTTTTATCAGTGCTTTTGAAAGTGTGGATAAAAGTCCTGGGATTTTAACATTGCTCACATTGTCAGTTCTTTTCTAGTGCTGACAAAGTCCATTTCTAACACTATTAAAGGTCTGTTTTGTAGTAGTGAAAGAAATAGCCATATCCAACTTGTTTCAACTTTAGAGGCAAAGTGTTGAGCAATGAAATGTAATCATTTACAAAATATGAGACTCCACTCAACAGATCAATGAGCTAAAAGTTAATGAGATTGGCTAGCTAAAATCCTACCTTGAGACTCTCTGAGTAGTGGAATATCCATATCTTGGACCATGCAGAGAGTTTTTAAGGATCATTTCCACTAGAATACTCAAGCTACCGAGTATTCTAATATAGTAGTTTAGGGATACTAGAATTCAATAAAACAGTAGGATACATTTAACATAATAAAATCTTTAATGTATAATAGTTGTAAATAAATATAAAAGCACTAATCTACTTAAGTTTTATTTTGTATATGAATTACTTGTAATACAACAATTTTATTGTGATCTATAATAGGAAAAATACATATCCTAACCCAAAAAAATTTCCACGTGTATATAGGCGCTTGTGAAAAGTACTATGATATGAAAAGAAATTCTATTTGGCAGAGTCCCCACTACCCATTGAGCTACCTTAGGAATCGAGGGTGAAAATAAAGCTTATAGAAGATACATGATTGATGAATTTGATGTTTACATCATAATGCTATCATCAATTTCCAATGAGTTGTGAAAAAATTATAAGGTCATGGATGGATTCACAAGTTTTCTCATCTCCGAGAAGTCTATAAGAATAAAGTAAAGTTAGAAATGAATGAGATGATGATTAAACCAAACACATGTAAATTGAAATATGGGTCATGATCTTTCAATACATCTCATTCTCATCACCCACTTACTTCAATTTCATTTAATATTGTAAAATGCACAACATGGAGAAAATGCTTCATTACCTTTTGAGTAAGTTTCCCAAAATAAATAAGAACATAAAGAAAGATTAATCATTAGTTATTATGGTGAAGATGTTGAAGGAAAAGAAGAAAAATGAAAATAGAAAGTATGACACCAAAGTAACCATTGCAATGACCTTTAAATAAAAGAGGTTGATCATTATATAAGATTCTATTTTCTTTGTATGTCATGAGATAAGTCTATGGAAGATTAAATGAAAATAATTGAAGTATAAGAAAGAAATGGATTTGAATCAGTGTATATTCATCATTGTATGTGATGTTTCTATCACACTTACTGTATATTAAATATAATTTTCCTATCACACATGTGCATTTAAATAAAACAATCAAGTAAGAATAGAAATGTTATAAGAAGTAAGGTAAATTCTCTAAGCAGTTGTGAAAGGGTGATTCCTAATTCAGTGGTAAGAAGTACAAAACTTATAATTATTAATATTAATGATTCTAGTTGATATTTTATCGAGTATTAACAAAATATTTATCTCGCTTGTCCATTAATCACAAGGTGATATTATTCCATTTTTGAAATGAATGTTTTTTTGTGGTGTCTCATACTCAATTAATTGTTCAGTAACAATTTAATCATTGGCGATAACTTATGGATTTAAAATGGAAGACCCAGTTATACCTAGTCTTGGTAATATAATTATTTTTCTATAAAATCTAATTTGTTGTCAAGGATATACCCAATATGGTTTTTAGATTCCTTGGAGCTAAATATCTTAGTTATTATTAAAAAATTACTTATTTATATTTGGATAAATAAATCTTTAGAAATAAAGGTAGGCCATAAGGCTTTCAGAATTAGTTCAACTAGAGAGTGTGAACTATTCCATGGTTAAGATAGGGGTAAATATACTTCAAAATAGTGTTTTAAATAATGTAAAAGTGAATTACATAATAAGCATGGTTAGATGATATGAGTTTCTTCAGGCCCATGTTCTGAATAATATCTTACAATGCATTCATTGATCATGAAATATAGAGTATATTTATTCCTAAACTCACATTTACTTATACACATCAAAGTTATGATATTAGTAAGGAGGATCCATGACAAGTTTAACATGAAAAAATTGATCATTAAAATGTATAGTGGAGTAATTCCTAAATGCACATTCTCTTATACACATTAGAGTCATGATTCAAGTAAAAGGATCATAAATGTTAAGACTCATATGCATTGAAGATACTTATATAATTTTTCAAGACATGATTCAAAAATAGAGATATTATCCCATAACCATATTCCAACTATAATGAAAAATAGATATCATATGAGTTATATTATGATATAAATCCATCATGTCATAATAAAATTTTTTTAGATGTGAAGTGTTTGTTAAGGATATAAAAAAACTTGCATCAAGAAAAATGCAAAGTGCATCTCTGTTAGTATCCTAAAGTTCATATGGGATATTATATAAATCCCTATGATAAAAAAAGTTATAGTAAAGTAATAGACTATATTTCTATAAAAGGGTGAACATCTCTATTTGAGATAGTCATAGAAAGATTGACTTGGGTTAAGTCAAGTATGAAGATGAACAACTAGTTGTCATAGGAATAAGTTCCGCAAGAGCTTATGGAAAAATAATATTCCAAAGAAACATACTACATAGAAAGGATAATTCCATAGTAGTGGTTTTACCTTCACCGCAACCAGTGATACATTATTCATTTAGAAAAATGGATCCTACATGAAAGTAGTAAATAGAAATCAAATATTATTGAAAAGTTTATATAAATTCAAGAAATGGATTCCATGTACTAAAATTAAGTCAGTATTATGATAGTTCTTCAATTGATCTAAATCCATTGGTGGGTATTCAAGAGAAAATATACATGGGTAATAAAAGAGTGGTACTAATAAGAATCGATTGGTTATTCTAAGTCATCATGACTAAATCCATTATAATTATAATCATCATAACTAATTTCTATGATCATTATATTCAATATAGGATTTTAAGAACACCTTTCTTGGAAAGTGTCTATTCAATACAAATAGAAAGATTTGGTGACACCATAGAATTCTAATAAAAGGAAAAACTCACTGAAATCCAATTTTGAATTGAAATAACCCACAAGATCATATAATATTCATTTGGAATGAATTTTTTCCATATGTATACAAGAGGTTTGTGGGAGAACCACTATTTTACAAGTATAATATGTTAATAACATATGGAAAATAATTATTTAGTCTTATAGTTAGTTAATACTATAATGAAAGTAACTCTCCAAAGACCAACCTAAAGTAGTAACCTAAGTTCTAGGGAATGAGATCAACTGAGGTGGATCTAATGGGTTTCTTAGACCAAGTCAAAATATATATGCTGACAAGGTATTGAAAAAATAAAAGTTAGAACAATTTGAAAGAGAATTCTTACCAATATCACATGGCATAAATCTATCCAAGAATACCTATATGAGATATAATAGGTGATTAATGTGGTGAATAGAATTCCATATGATTTTATGATGGATCAATCACATATTCCATGCAATTTACTAGATGTTATATTACCAAAATATACATTATGGTAGGAAAATATCGGTTGAATCCAGGAGAACTATACGAGAAGTAGTCATAACTATCCAATTATACTTGAGAGAGTATAAGGGATATGTTCCTGGTACTAAGAGAGGAATAGAAACTAGTTATAAGGGGACACAAACTAGTCTTACTTTGGATCAATATGATCTAATATAATAGTTTATTTGAGGAAATGAACAAGATAATCTCATTCTAGATAGTGGTGACCATATCTACAAATACTGAGTGCATTGCAGCTTCTGATGTAGCAAAAGAAGTAGTGTAAAATTCATAATGATTTGTTCCAGTTCTTAGAATCAAACTTATTAAGTAAGTTATTATCATAATATAAATTATTATAATATTACTATAATGGTACTAGCCAAGATTTCAAGTTTAAAAATAGGAAAAAAGGAATATACTCAGGGATATCATCTCTTGATGAGACTAACTCAAGGAGGTAAATCCATAAATAGTAGAGTATCCATGCAACTAATACATGGAAGGCCTATTAAATAATTACATAATTTATTAGAATCACGATCTTATCATGTGAGATCTAACAAGGTTAGTTAGTAAGTTGTATCTAGTGAAAATGAGAGTATTGTAATAGTGGGTGCCCTAGACCCAACTTAAACAACAGCTTTTGATTACCATATCATGTATGTAGTGAGCTATACATGATGTATTATTACCATAATAGTGTTGATATTTATGTATACAATATTTATATGGTAATATCCTTGTATTTATTATCATATAAAAAGGTTGTAGCAGTTCCTAGTCTATAATGAGAACCTAGAGATACCATGAAAATAATATTAAAATTATTTCCTTTGGTTTAAATACTACATGTTGATAGGACACATATGATGTGTGACCATCAGGTGCTGGGGGATCATATGAATTGAGACGTATTTTCATGAATTTCATACTTGGTGATGTCGAGTTAATGAGATCACGAGGAATGACCCGCAAATAGGAACACCTCATGTTTTAGGTGTCATTGGTAGTTCCAATCTGCAAACATGTGTATTGGTCTCTCAACTTGATATTATTATCACTGTATACCATTTGATTATGTACTTTTATGCAAGCATAAAACCATGGAATTTATGTTTTGGTGAGGTATCTTGTGTTGGGTGTTCCATTAATGTTATAAAATTGATTGAATGATCATGACATAATTTTTCACTTTTGAAAGGAAGTGATATCCCAAGCCTTATTGATTAGGATGGTAGTACCTTCACTAAATATATGGATATAGTAGAAGAAGGTAAGTCCATCTAGTAAGGTTAATGAATAATAAATCAATAAATGATGATGACATGAAGTGCAAATACTTATTTATGTGATATCACGAGACAAAAAGATTATATTACACGGTGTGTGTTAATAGGAGGTTATTGTTGCTATGACTACTCCTTATCTCCTTAGGGGCCATGATGGGTTTATAGAATCTACTCCTGATCTATGAATATTATTCACTACTATCTATATAAGGGCCTAAGAGGTCACACACTAGGCGTATTCAAAAGTATAGCATATTCTAATAAATATGAGTTAAGGGCATGGTGGGCCCCACCGTGGGGTTCAGATGATGTAAGAGTTTCAAAGAATTCCATGAAATAAATAAATTCATATTCAAGTTAAGAATAATTTTAATTGAATTTATTTATTAAAAGTATTCACAAGATATTAAGTTAATACATGGGAAAATATTTAATGAATGAATACTATTTTTATATTCAAGGTTAATTTAATATTTACGAGAATAAAGATTCAAGTTAAATGACTCAATTTTATCACATAATATATTTATTATATTAAAAGTAAGTGATAAAAATATAAATTATATTTATGACTTAGTAAATCAGTCATAATATGTTGTTTATAACTTATTTAGTGGGTATTACATATTCAGGGGCTGAGGATCCAATTCTAGGTAGTATATACTTCACTATATAAGGAAGAGGAGTAACTAATTTTCATCACTATTCACTAAATTAATTCAAGAGCCTCTATCTCATATCTCATACATCCTAAATATAGAAACAACTAATCTAAGACTTCGATCCAAGTTATTTTTCCTAGATCGAAGGATCAACATGGTGGTGATTGTTGGGATATCGAAGGCTTCGTTAGATCTCCAAGCTAGCACCCGGATGTTGATAATCGATGTTCTCATAGACATTATAAGTTTTATCCCAATTATTTTAAATACCCTAATATGGGGGGGTGGGTGGGGGGTGTGAATCAGGGTATGAAATATTGAAACTCCCACCCCTTTGGATCTTGTTTCATCATTAAACAAAACACTCTTCTCTCTCATTCCTGTAGCAATGTATGAACAATATTGAAATCATGAATGAGACACAACAATTTTACTTGGTCCAACATCATTTGGATACATACAAGGAGCATAAAATGATTATGTTCTGATGTACCAAATCCACTAAGGCTCACTTCCAAATTACAAGGTTTAGGATAGATCACTTCTACACCCAGGCTCACTGTATTTACAATGTTTAGGGCTAACTCACTACTTTCCCGAGTGTCACTCCCTATGTCTCTTTCTTTGGATCACTACAAGTAGAAATGATCACCATCTTACTCTTCCTTTTATCAATTCTATTAGAAGGAATCCACTCATAGTTTATGGACTTGTAGGCCCCTTAATTTTCATGAACTCACACATCTTTAACTGTAGATAGATGCTCTATTGAAGTCCCATTTTCATCCATAGATGATTCCACTTTTTCACGTACTGTTAGTTTGTTGAAATTACTTTCAAAAACTATTTTATTCACTTTAATAACTTACTTGAGTCCTCCAAAAAATTACTTGCACCGTGTGGTGCGAGTGCTTCGCGGACCACCACCTCTTCTGTAGATAACCACTTCTTCTGTGGACTACTTCCACTTCTAAAAGATAGTTTATTTTATGTGGACCACTTCTTCTTACCTGGAAAGACTTTGCTTCTACAAATAAATTCTACTTTATAGGATATAGATCCCCTCAACCCCCTTTCATGAATTGTCTTAATGAACAACCCTTCACAGAACAACTTCCCCGCAAACTCTCTCTTTCACGGAATCCTTCCCTGTGAAATCTCTCGGGCTTCTCTGAATTCTTCCCAAAGTGATGATGTTTTCTAATGAGATGATATATAAAATTAATGATCTTATTAGTGGTCCTTATATAAGAAAACATATCTTCAAAATATTATAATCTAAAATACCCAAAATTTTGATGTAGTATAGCCTTCACCATGAACTATGCTATGCAGTCCGCATAACTACTTTCTTCCCTCATGGTGACCGATGCCTTCCAAAAATGAATCATCACCTCTCAACTAAAAATGATGGACTTACCATAAAAAAAACACTCCCACAAACTATGATCCTCCCGCAAACCATTTTCCCTATGTGGTCCGCGTAGCGTGCTTCACAGTCCACATAACACTGTTATGTAGAAATCTTCCCTTTTCTGATTTTCATTACCATTCCATGTACCTTCTATGTAGTCTGTGAACTATTCTTCATGGTCCGAGAACTATGATTTATAGACTCATTTGCAGAAAACCTTCCTTGGACAAAATAATTAATGTAACACCCCGGGTAAATAAAGAATATAACATCTTTATATTTATCCATATTTGTGAATCAAATATTAATATTACTTTAAAGGGGATTTAATTCTCGATGGCGTACCCAATACGCAACAATGAGTTTCTTGGGAATCTTACGTTGCACTCTAATAATAAAATAATATTATTTTAAATGGTAGTTAACATGTAGCCGTTGTATTGGCAGGAATGAATATAAATAACTAAAATATGATTATATATGTTTTTAAATGTTTTTACATTTATCCAATAAAAGATAAAGGCTTAAAATACGGAAAGAATTCAATTTTAGGCATATATGCCCTAGTTTTCACTAAAAGTTCACTTATCGTCTTTTGATGGCGAACCGTCATTAAATATAGTTTTGTTCACTCTTATACATTCTATTGGACCAAATAAAACTCTTCTTAAGAATTGGTACATCAAAATTTACTTTGTGTAAATTTTTGGTATCTTTCCGATAAAGTTCATTTTTTTAATGAATAGTGTAAAATGTTAATTCAAAACCACTTTTTAATCTAATTTATTTATATGATTAGATTATCTTTTGAATTGGTTTTAAAGTGAAATTAGAATATATTTTTACCATTAAATCCAATAGTGGTCGTTGGAATTAATTTCACTTTGAAATCAGACTTAAACCAGTGTCAATCTTTTGATACTTATTGTTTTATAAAAACACGCTATTTGCTCTGACAGCGAGAATTAATCATTAAATTAATTAATGTGACTTATATGTTTTGAATTTTTTAAAATAAACTTCATTTTTGAATTCGGAATATCAAATATAGCTTAGGGTGAATTTTTGGTATTTTTCTGAAAAACTCCAATTTTTGATGAATAGTGAAATCACTAAGTGGTACTTATAAAAACTGATTTTCCATTTACATGAAATTTTGCCACCTTTGTGTATTGAATTTAAAAAAATCCAACATACATGGTTCTCATTAAGAAGTAAAATGTGGTTCAATGAGATTAAAATAATTTTTTGGTGAATAGTAACTTATTAAGTTTTTAATCGCTATTAGTGGTAATTAGGGTAGTTTAAGGTAAAAATAATGCTTTAATAATATGAGATGACCTATACACATGTACTACCCTCATTGGATATGTCATGGCCGACCAAGAAAAGCCATGGGTCAACTTGGGGACCCCATGGAGCCTCTTTGGTTGGAAAATGACATAAATACCTTTTATTTAATGTTAATGTAAAAAATGGCACAAACATGATATGTTTTACTAAAACAATTTTTAAATTGGGTTATACAAGTCTGATATTTGATTATAAATGATCATTAGAAAGATAAAAAGATTTACTACATCATAGTATTTTTTTTTATAATTTTTAGACATTAAATAAATTAAATTATTTATGACATCATGATGATGCAGCGATGACCTCATTATTTAACGATTTAAATAAAATGGAAAGATAATGTAATATCTAAAACCTACATATGTACAAAACCTATTGGATGTGTAGATTTATAACCCTTAACACCTCATCCAAGAATTATATCAATGTGGGACCTTTTAAAACCGAAACACATTTTCAAATAAAGTAATATTTCTTTACTTTCCAAAAGTGCCCCTCCTCTCCTCTTATAAAAGGCCCCCACCTCTACCACCTTACCCACACTCCCAAAGCCTTTGGATCAGCCAAACTCTGCCCATTTTGTCTCTAAACTTCCCTCTCTTACTCCTTGAAGCTCACTTTGGGCAGAAGTCTTCCCAACGAAGCCTTTGAGCTCAAACTAAAGGGAGTTACCCGATTTTAAGGTAATGTCTTCTTTTGAGTCCTTTTGTTTTCTTTTGCTTCTCCAACCCCTAAACTCTTTTCTTTTGTAACAACTACAGTATCCTCAATATACTAGGATGTTTTTATAATAAGTATTAGAGCTACACTTACACACACCTACATCTAATGGTTAACGAACATACTGTTTCCGTGGATGGCGAATTTATGCCTCCCGAAACGATGATTGTTCAACATTATTTTAACACCTTCAAAGGTGGACATTAAGATGTCACTATATTTATATATGATATATAATATGTTTATGTTTTACTTAAGCTTCTGTATTTTTCATTTGTGGCTTACCTTTATGGCTTCCATTATGGGTATACGCGATATCTTCATTTTAGGAAGTGCGGACTACCGCCCCCTCAAAGTGATGTGATCCATTAATGCCATACGTGGGACGTATAAAAGATGGATCTAATGTTATTATATATGATGTTATACTGGAATTATTATATACCTATATATCATTATTATTTCTTTCCATTAATGTATGAGATAGAAATGAAAGTAGCGTTCATGCGTACGTACGGCTTACCGTCTCCATGAACGGTGCATTTCATTTCTTATCCCCAAATGTAATGTACTATTAAAAGTACATGTATATAATGGATATATATAATTAATTATATATCTAAATGATAAATATAATTCTGGAATTAAAATATACAAACCTCTCATTTAGTTTTAATTCCATTAATATGACAAAGAAATGAAAGTAGCGTTCATGCGTACGTACGGCTTACCGTCTCCATGAACGGTGCATTTCATTTCTTATGTGATATTATAAATACATGTATATTCTAGATATATATGATATATATGATATCCAAATCAGGAATGTCATTCTGGATATAAAGAACCTTTGACCACACGAACAACATGTAATTGTAAGAAGTCCACTTTCGACTTAGGAACCAAATATCGACAAAACAAACATTATTAACTTAAATGGTTACATAATGTTTATAACATGGCAATAAGTGATATAAAAGGAATAATTAACTTTAAAAAGGTTCTTAATCAAGTATAAATTAACTCAAGTTTATTATTCAGGACGTTAAATAACGAACAAGACAAGTTGAACCCGAGGTAAGGGATCCTACTCCTCTCTTTCTTTTTAAGTACACTCTTTTATGTCATTCCTTCTAAACTCATCTTTCTTGTGATTGGGATGTTCTTTTATATTAATCTTACTGTAATTTTTATGTTCATATGATGAGAGACCCTATTCTCCCTCATCAATCCATTTTGGAAGTTTTGAGTGGCGCCGTTAGGTTGCTGAATTTTCGTAAGAGATCTAACCTCTCTCTTTCTTTTTAAGTACTCTCCTTTATGTCACTTCTTTTAAGCTCCACTTTTTTTTTATGATGGGGGATGTTATTTTATATTCCTCTTGATGTAAATTTTATTTTAATGAGATGATATACCCTATTTGATCTCATCAATCCATTTTTGGAAGTTTTAAGTGGCGCCGTTAGGCTGCCGAGTTTTCGTAAGGGGTTTTTCATCTCACTTTTATTCTTGTGAGATTTATGCTACATTTGCCACAATTTCATTTGTTTGGTTTATGTATTGCCCATTATTACACTCCTTTTGTAATATAATTCCATTTATGGGTATTTACATATTCATTGTATGACATTTCTTCAATGGGGTGTACTTTTTGAAAGTTACCCAAGTCGGTAAGGGAACCTTTCACCCTCCTCATTTTAAAAGACTTCGTTTGTTATGTCTTTTAATTCACATACTGTTATGTTGGGATATGTTCTTCTATATCCTGATTGATGTAAATTTTATTTCCAAGTGACGATATTACCTTTTTATCTCTCATCAACTCATTTTCTGAATTTTTGAAGTGACGCCGTTTAGGCTGTCGAATTTTACCAGGGGAATATTTTAACCCAATTTCAATTTCTTTGGGTTCAACATGTAGTTATTGAATATGTCATCCTTTGAATATGTGTGAATTAACTTTTATTGTTTTACACTTAATATCCAATTATATTGGGTGTATTTATATTTGTCACACATAATTTTGAGATTGATTTATCCTTAATTTAAGGATACATTCTTTATAAGGGATTTCATCACATTTTACATCCCTATTGAGACTTCATTGTTGTCATGCACCAATTCAATCTTATACGGTGTATATACTATCCTTTAGAATATTATATCATGAATCCATTTATTCTCATGATATTATAAAGTTCTGATTAAATGTTATTCCTCAATTATTGTATTCAAGTGTCTCTAATTTTGGTAAAAACCCTTTAACCAAAATATCTCTTTAAATGTTTTAATGATGTGTTCTTATTAATATCCATGTTTTAAAAATGGTTTTAAGGATTTATTTATATGGATATTAATGGTTTAAAATGTTAAAATCTTCAAGGTGGTATGTGACACTTTGATTCAAAAATCTCCTTAATAAATGTTTTAAATGGTTTTGGAAATGGTTTCTTTTTGAACGGATTCATTATTTCAATATAATAAAATGTTATATTGTGATTGAAATGTGGAAATGTTATGTTTCCTTTATGCATGTTTTATGTGATACGTTTATGTTATGGTTCTTGGGCATTGTTATGAAAACGGGTGGTTCCGTGATAAACTAAGGGCGGGTGAGCCCGATATAGCTCTCCAATGCATTGGGTAACGTGAAGGAGTGAAACGTTAAGGTTTCTCCGAAGAGATTTAGGGAATATACTATGATGGGTATTCCAAACGTAACCAAGAGGGTTACTCCATACGTAAGAAAGTTATGAATGCCTCAAGTAACCTTTTATGTCTTATGATTTCTACGATTTATTCATGATTTGATGAGGTATGTTAAAGTGGCTATGTTTTATGGGTAAAGTATGATTTCATTCTTATGTATATATGAACTCATGTTTCCTTTCCATATTTTTATAACCCTTACTGAGCTTTTTTTGCTCATCCCAAGTTTTTGAAATGCTTTTCATAGGTCAAGGGAAAGGTACATGACGTGATGATAGTGTCAAGGATGTGTCAAGAAAGAATCCACGTTTTATTTTAAATATGTTTCCGTTGATGGGAATAATGAATCCTGTCTTTTATGTAACCACTTTGTCTAAATGTGAAATGTAATGCAAGTTTCATGATTTAATTCTCTAAAACTCTAAACCTGAAAAGATCCTCAATGTGTAATCTTGTAATAACTCAAGATTAAGTAAGGTTTAAGGCTGGGGCCTTATAGTTGGTATCAAAGGTCGGTTTAGATAACTTTAGAGGTTAGAGTATTCTTTAAGCATAAGTGACATTACCATAATGGTTAGGATTTTAGAAAGAGTCCTAGTTTTAGATAAAGTGAATGAGTAAGTATATCTTAGTGTTTATCTTTCTCATTAGTACATGATGGTTATGTTGATATACTCACACTGACCTTTTTGGTTTTAGTAAATGGCTGGATCTAGCAGGCACCAAAGTGACAATGGGTTTGAAGGAAACTGTGGTGGTTCTCTGATTAAGATACTGGATGAGATGGGGGATTCAATGAGGAATCTCATAGTTGTTCTAAACCAACTATCAAGGAGTCATGATCAACCACTTCAACCTTGGTGAGTTCTCTAATGCATCATGTACGATATGGCCAACTCGATGTGGAAATTCAGGTAATAATTATTAAGGAAACCATTAGGGTTTATATGATCCTTAATTTTTAGGTAATTATGGGTCACTCTATGATATGATGGAAAATGAAAGGAATGAGATAAACTTGAGGTTAATATATGTTATGATTATTCTTGAAGATTTTATCTCATTTTGGGGAATTTTTTAAGAATTATATATTTTTGGAAAAAGGACAACACGCAGACCGTGTGACAACCCATCGCGTCGGACAAAGCCGCGGGAATCGAACCCACAACCAAAGTGCGACTGGTATTTATCGCCTACCACTGGACTACATGAAGTTCCTGGTTAGTTTGACTGATTCTTTTTAGTTATATGATTTTATGAATTAAGAGTAAGTTTATTTTGGGTTATTTATGAAAATGATTAACCTATCATGGAGGATATGTGATTAGGTTAATTACTTTTCAATACGGGACTTTAGGAGAAACTGATGTTGTTTGGAGATAAATGTTACGATTTAAATTGGAAGACTATGTGACTAAATCCTACAAATATTTGGGTTTCAATCTTAGATTGGTTTACTTTGAATAATTTTATGGACAAGTTGTTTATCGGATGGTCCTCGTTGAACTTTGGGTTTTGTTGGACAAATTTTGGAGATTAAGCATAAATTTTCTTTTTAATGGGTTATCCTTTTCTGGATTATCTGACCTTGTACTAACCTTTCTAGTTTTGGTTTTGGTTAAATCCTAAAGACATGGGATGTATATAGTTCTCTTTTGTGGATTAGGTGATTCTCTAAAAGTTTATTATAGTACTCTTAATGTGAACAAGTCTTCCTAAATACTGGTCTTTTGGAGAAAATATGAGTTTGTGTAAGGAATCTAATAAAAGTCGAAAGTCAACATGATAAGTGATTATGTCTCCTTATGAATAAATTCCTCAATAAAAAGTAACTTAAAACAAAAATGTTGTCTATTAACTTTTCCTACCGGGGAATCGAATACCGTTTAACCCATCACAAGTTTATGATTTTGTCGTGGTTAACTTTCTCCTAAACATGTTTTCTATCACTCTCCATCAGAACATGACCCTTTGTTTTTTTTCCTCCATGTCCATATTTTCATACTTGGAATCCTAGTATGGGTTAACTCGGGTGAACTTTGTACTTATCTTCCTTTATTTTAAAGTGATTGTTTTACCGACTATTGTTCTGATGTGGGGCTTTCAAGGATGTTTCCAAGCTCAATTTTAAAATTGCGAGGACGCAATTCCCAAAAGGGGGGAAGGATGTAACACCCCGGGTAAATAAAGAATACAACATCTTTATATTTTTCCATATTTGTGAATCAAATATTAATATTACTTTAAAGGGGATGTAATGCTCGATGGAATACCCAATACGCAACAACGAGTTTCTTGGGAATCTTACGTTGCACTCTAATAATAAAATAATATTATTTTAAATGGTAGTTAACATGTATCCGTTGTATTGGCGGGAATGAATATAAATAACTAAAATATGATTATATATTTTTTTAAATGTTTTTACATTTATCCAATAAAAGATAAAGGCTTAAAATACGGAAAGAATTCAATTTTAGGCATATATGCCCTAGTTTTCACTAAAAGTTCACTTATCGCCTTTTGATGGCGAACCATTATTAAATATAGTTTTTTTCACTCTTATACATTCTATTGGACCAAATAAAACTCTTCTTAAGAATTGGTACATCAAAATTTATTTGTGTAAATTTTTGGTATCTTTTCGATAAAGTTCATTTTTTAATGAATAGTGTAAAATGTTAATTCAAAACCACTTTTTAATCTAATTTATTTATATGATTAGATTAAATTTTGAATTGGTTTTAAAGTGAAATTAGAATATATTTTTACCATTAAATCCAATATGGTCGTTGGAATTAATTTCACTTTGAAATCAGACTTAAACTAGTGTCAATCTTTTGATACTTATTGTTTTATAAAAACAAACTATTTGCTCTGACAACGGGAATTAATTATTAAATTAATTAATGTGACTTATATGTTTTGAATTTTTTAAAATAGACTTCATTTTTGAATTCGGAATATCAAATATAGCTTAGGGTGAATTTTTGGTATTTTTCTGAAAAACTTCAATTTTTGATGAATAGTGAAATCACTAAGTGGTACTTATAAAAACTGATTTTCCATTTAAATGAAATTTTGCCACCTTTGTGTATTTAATTTCAAAAAATCCGACATACATGGTTCTCATTAAGAATTAAAATGTGGTTCAATGAGATTAAAATAATTTTTTGGTGAATAGTAACTTATTACGTTTTTAATCGCGATTAGTGGTAATTAGTGTAGTTTAAGGTAAAAATAATGATTTAATAATATGAGATGACCTAGACACATGTACTACCCTCATTGTATATGTCATGGCCGACCAAGAAAATCCATGGGTCAACTTGGGGACCCCATGGAGCCACTTTGGTTGGAAAATGACATAAATACCTTTTATTTAATGTTAATGTAAAAAATGGTACAAACATGATATGTTTTACTAAAACAATTTTTAAATTGGGTTATACAAGTCTGATATTTTATTATAAATGATCATTAGAAAGATACAAAGATTTAATACATCATAGTATTTTTTTTATAATTTTTAGACATTAAATAAATTAAATTATTTATGACATCATGATGATGCAGCGATGACCTCATTATTTAACAATTTAAATAAAATGGAAAGATAATGTAATATCTAAAACCTACACATGTCCAAAACCTATTGTATGGGTATATTTAGAACCCTTAACACCTTATACACTAATTATATCAATATGGGACCTTTTAAAACCGAAACAAATTTTCAAATAAAGTAATATTTCTTTACTTTCCAAAAGTGCCCCTCCTCTCCTCTCATAAAAGGCCCCCACCTCTACCACCTTACCCACACTCCCAAAGCCTTTGGCTCGGCCAAACTCTGCCCATTTTGTCTCTCCACTTCCCTCTCTTACTCCTTGAAGCTCACTTTGGATAGAAGTCTTCCCAACGAAGCCTTTGAGCTCAAACCAAAGGGTGTTACCCGATTTTAAGGTAATGTCTTCTTTTGAGTCCTTTTGTTTTGTTTTGCTTCTCCAACCCCCTAAACTCTTTTTATTCTTTTCTTTTGTAACAACTACAGTATCCTCAATATACCAGGATGTTTTTATAATAATTATTAGAGCTACACTCACACACACCTACATCTAATGGTTAACGAACATACTGTTTCCGTGGATGGCGAATTTATGCCTCCTGAAACGATGATTGTTCAACATTCTTTTAACACCTTCAAAGGTGGCCATTAAGATGTCACTATATTTATATATAATATATAATATGTTTATGTTTTACTTAAGCTTCTGTATTTTTCATTTGTGGCTTACCTTTATGGCTTCCATTATGGGTATACGCGATATCTTCATTTTAGGAAATGCGGACTACCACCCCCTCAAAGTGATGTGATCCGTTAATGCCATACGTGGGACATATAAAGGATGGATCTAATGTTATTATATATTATGTTATACTGGAATTATTATATACCTCTATATAATTATTATTTCTTTCCATTAATGTATGAGATAGAAATGAAAGTAGCGTTCATGCGTACGTACGGCTTACCGTCTCCATGAACGGTGCATTTCATTTCTTATCCCCAAATATAATGTACTATTAAAAGTACATGTATATAATGGATATATATAATTAATGATATATCTAAATGATAAATATAATTCTGGAATTAAAATATACAAACCTCTCATTTAGTTTTAATTCCATTAATATGACAAAGAAATGAAAGTAGCGTTGATGCGTACGTACGGCTTACCGTCTCCATGAACGGTACATTTCATTTCTTATGTGATATTATAAATACATGTATATTCTAGATATATATGATATATATGATATCCAAATAAGGAATGTAATTCTGGATATAAAGAACCTTTGACCACACGAACAACATGTAATTGTAAGAAGTCCACTTTCGACTTAGGAACCAAATATCGACAAAACAAACATTATTAACTTAAATGGTTACATAATGTTTATAACATGGAAATAAGTGATATAAAAGGAATAATGAACTTTAAAAAGGTTCTTAATCAAGTATAAATTAACTCAAGTTTATTATTCAGGACGTTAAAGAACGAACAAGACAAGTTGGACCCGAGGTAAGGGATCCTACTCCTCTCTTTCTTTTTAAGTACACTCTTTTATGTCATTCCTTATAAACTCATATTTCTTGTGATTGGGATGTTCTTTTATATTAATATTACTGTAATTTTTATGTTCATATGATGAGAGACCCTATTCTCCCTCATCAATTCATTTTGGAAGTTTTGAGTGGCGCCGTTAGGTTGCTGAATTTTCGTAAGAGATCTAACCTCTCTCTTTCTTTTTAAGTACTCTCCTTTATGTCACTTCTTTTAAGCTCCACTTTTTTTTTATGATGGGGGATGTTATTTTATATTCTCTTTATTTACATTTTATTTTAATGAGATGAGATACCCTATTTGATCTCATCAATCCATTTTTGGAAGTTTTAAGTGGCGCCGTTAGGCTGCCGAGTTTTCGTAAGGGGTTTTTCATCTCACTTTTATTCCTGTGAGATTTATGATACATTTGCCACAATTTCATTTGATTGGTTTATGTACTGACCATTATTACACTCCTTTTGTAATATAATTCCATTTATGTGTATTTACATATTCATTGTATGACACTTCTTCAATGGGGTGTACTTTTCGAAAGTTACCCAAGTCGGTAAGGGAACCTTTCACCCTCCTCATTTTAAAAGACTTCGTTTGTTATGTCTTTTAATTCACATACTATTATGTTGGGATATGTTCTTCTATATCCTGATTGATGTAAATTTTATGTCCCAATGATGAGATTCCCCTTTTATCTCTCATCAACTCATTTTCTGAATTTTTGAAGTGACGCCGTTTAGGCTGTCGAATTTTACCAGGGGAACATTTTAACCCAATTTCGATTTCTTTGGGTTCAACATGTAGTTATTGAATATGTCATCCTTTGAATACGTGTGAATTAACTTTTATTGTTTTACACTTAATATCCAATTATATTGGGTGTATTTATATTTGTCACACATAATTTTGAGATTGATTTATCCTTAATTTAAGGATACCTTCTTTATAAGGGATTTCATCACATTTTTCATCCCTATTGAGACTTCATTGTTGTCATGCACCAATTCAATCTTATACGGTGTATATAATGTCCTTTGGAATATTATATCATGAATCCATTTATTCTCATGATATTACAAAGTTCTGATTAAATGTTATTCCTCAATTATTGTATTCAAGTGTCTCTAATTTTGGTAAAAACCCTTTAACAAAAATATCGCTTTAAATGTTTTAATGATGTGTTCTTATTAATATCCATGTTTTCAAAATGGTTTTAAGGATTTATTTATATGGAAATTAATGGTTTAAAATGTTAAAATCTTCAAGGTGGTATGGGACACTTTGATTCAAAAATCTCCTTATTAAATGTTTTAAATGGTTTTGGAAATGGTTTCTTTTTGAACAGATTCATTATTTCAATATAATAAAATGTTATATTGTGATTGAAATGTGGAAATGTTATGTTTCCTTTATGCATGTTTTATGTGATACGTTTATGTTATGGTTCTTGGGCATTGTTATGAAAACGGGTGGTTTCGTGATAAACTAAGGGCGGGTGAGCCCGATATAGCTCTCCAATGCATTAGGTAACACGAAGGAGTGAAACGTTAAGGTTTATCCAAAGAGATTTAGGGAATATACTGTGATGGGTATTCCAAACGTAACCAAGAGGGTTACTCCATATGTAAGAAAGTTATGAATGCCTCAAGTAACCTTTTATGTCTTATGATTTCTACGATTTATTCATGATTTGATGAGGTATGTTAAAGTGGCTATGTTTTATGGGTAAAGTATGATTTCATTCTTATGTATATATGAACTCATGTTTCCTTTCCATATTTTTATAACCCTTACTGAGCTTTTTGTGCTCATCCCAAGTTTTTGAAATGCTTTTCACAGGTCAAGGGAAAGGTACATGACGTGATGATAGTGTCAATTATGTGTCAAGAAAGAATCCACGTTTTATTTTAAATATGTTTCCGTTGATGGGAAGAATGAATCCTGTCTTTTATGTAACCACTTTGTCTAAATGTGGAATGTAATGCAAGTTTCATGATCTAATTCTCTAAAACTCTAAACCTGAAAAGATACTCAATGTGTAATCTTGTAATAACTCAAGATTAAGTAAGGTTTAAGGCTGGGGCCTTATAGTTGGTATCAAAGGTTGGTTTAGATAACTTTAGAGGTTAGGGTATTCTTTAAGCATAAGTGACATTACCATAATGGTTAGGATTTTAGAAAGAGTCCTAGTTTTAGATAAAGTGAATGAGTAAGTATATCTTAGTGTTTATCTTTCTCATTAGTACATGATGGTTATGTTGATATACTCACACTAATCTTTTTGGTTTTAGTAAATGGCTGGATCTAGCAGGCACCAAAGTGACAATGGGTTTGAAGGAAACTGTGGTGGTTCTCTGATTAAGATACTGGATGAGATGGGGGATTCAATGAGGAATCTCATAGTTGTTCTAAACCAACTATCAAGGAGTCATGATCAACCACTTCAACCTTGGTGAGTTCTCTAATGAATCATGTACGAGATGGCCAACTCGATGTGGAAATTCAGGTAATAATTATTAAGGTAACCATTAGGGTTTATATGATCCTTAATTTTTAGGTAATTATGGGTTACTCTATGATATGATGGAAAATGAAAGGAATGAGATAAACTTGAGGTTAATATATGTTATGATTATTCTTGAAGATTTTATCTCATTTTGGGGAATGTTTTAAGAATTATATAGTTTTGGAAAAAGGACAACACACAGACCGTGTGATAACCCATCGCGTCGGACAAAGCCGCGGGAATCGAACCCACAACCAGAGTGCGACTGATATTTATCGCCTACCACTGGACTACGTGAAGTCCCTGGTTAGTTTGACTGATTCTTTTTAGTTATATGATTTTATGAATTAAGAGTAAGTTGATTTTGGGTTATTTATGAAAATGATTAACCTATCATGGAGGATATGTGATTAGGTTAATTACTTTTCAATACGGGACTTTAGGAGAAACTGATGTTGTTTGGAGATAAATGTTACGATTTAACTTGGAAGAATATGTGACTAAATCCTTCAAATATTTGGGTTTCAATCTTAGATTGGTTTACTTTGAATAATTTTGTGGACAAGTTGTTTATCGGATGGTCCTCGTTGAACTTTGGGTTTTGTTGGACAAATTTTGGAGATTAAGCATAAATTTTCTTTTTAATGGGTTATCCTTTTCTGGATTATCTGACCTTGTACTAACCTTTCTGGTTTTGGTTTTGGTTAAAGCCTAAAGACATGGGATGTATATAGTTCTCTTTTGTGGATTAGGTGATTCTCTAAAAGTTGATTATAGTACTCTTAATGTGAACAAGTCTTCCTAAATACTCGTCTTTTGGAGAAAATATGAGTTTGTGTAAGGAATATAATAAAAGTTGAAAGTCAACATGATAAGTGATTATGTATCCTTATGAATAAATTCCTCAATAAAAAGTAACTTAAAAAAAAATGTTGTCTATTAACTTTTCCTACCAGGGAATCGAATACCGTTTAACCCATCACAAGTTTGTGATTTTCTCATGGTTAACTTTCTCCTAAACATGTTTTCTATCACTCTCCATCAGAACATGACCCTTTGTTTTTTTCCTCCATGTCCATATTTTCATACTTGGAATCCTAGTATGGGTTAACTCGGGTGACCTTTGTACTTATCTTCCTTTATTTTAAAGTGATTGTTTTACCGACTCTTGTTCTGATGTGGGACTTTCAAGGATGTTTCCAAGCTCAATTTTAAAATTGCGAGGACGCAATTTCCAAAAGGGGGGAAGGATGTAACACCCTGGGTAAATAAAGAATATAAAATCTTTATATTTATCCATATTTGTGAATCAAATATTAATATTACTTTAAAGGGGATGTAATGCTCGATGGCATACCCAATACGCAACAACGAGTTTCTTGGGAATCTTACGTTGCACTCTAATAATAAAATAATATTATTTTAAATGGTAGTTAACATGTATCCGTTGTATTGGCGGTAATGAATATAAATAACTAAAATATTATTATATATGTTTTTAAATGTTTTTACATTTATCCAATAAAAGATAAAGGCTTAAAATACGGAAAGAATTCAATTTTAGGCATATATGCCCTAATTTTCACTAAAAGTTCACTTATCGCCTTTTGATGGCGAACCATCATTAAATATAGTTTTTTTTCACTATTATACATTATATTGGACCAAATAAAACTCTTCTTAAGAATTGGTACATCAAAATTTACTTTGTGTAAATTTATGGTATCTTTTCGATAAAGTTCATTTTTTTAATGAATAGTGTAAAATGTTAATTCAAAACCACTTTTTAATATAATTTATTTATATGATTAGATTATCTTTTGAATTGGTTTTAAAGTGAAATTAGAATATATTTTTACCATTAAATCCAATAGTGGTCTTTGGAATTAATTTCACTTTGAAATCAGACTTAAACTAGTGTCAATCTTTTGATACTTATTGTTTTATAAAAACACACTATTTACTGTGACAGCGGGAATTAATTATTAAATTAATTAATGTGACTTATATGTTTTTAATTTTTTAAAATAGACTTCATTTTTGAATTCGGAATATCAAATATAGCTTAGGGTGAATTTTTGGTATTTTTCTGAAAAACTTCAATTTTTGATGAATAGTGAAATCACTAAATGGTACTTATAAAAACTAATTTTCCATTTAAATGAAAATTTTCCACCTTTGTGTATTGAATTTCAAAAAATCCGACATACATGGTTCTCATTAAGAAGTAAAATGTGGTTCAATGAGATTAAAATATTTTTTTGGTGAATAGTAACTTATTAAGTTTTTAATCGCGATTAGTGATAATTAGTGTAGTTTAAGGTAAAAATAATACTTTAATAATATGAGATGACCTAGACACATGTACTACCCTCATTGTATATGTCATGGCCGACCAATAAAAGCTGTGGGTCAACTTGGGGACCCCATGGAGCCACTTTGGTTGGAAAATGACATAAATACCTTTTATTTAATGTTAATGTAAAAAATGGCACAAACATGATATGTTTTACTAAAACAATTTTTAAATTGGGTTATACAAGTCTGATATTTTATTATAAAATATAATTATAAAGATAAAAAGATTTACTACATCATAGTATTTTTTTTATAATTTTTAGATATTAAATAAATTAAATTATTTATGACATCATGATGATGCAGCGATGACCTCATTATTTAACGATTTAAATAAACTGGAAAGATAATGTAATATCTAAAACCTACACATGTCCAAAACCTATTGGATGGGTATATTTAGAACCCTTAACACCTTATCAACAAATTCTATCAATGTGGAACCTTTTAAAACCGAAACACATTTTCAAATAAAGTAATATTTCTTTACTTTCCAAAAGTGCCCCTCCTCTCCTCTCATAAAAGGCCCCCACCTCTACCACCTTACCCACACACCCAAAGACTTTGGCTCGGCCAAACTCTGCCCATTTTGTATCTCCAATTACCTCTCTTACTCCTTGAATCTCACTTTGGGCAGAAGTCTTCCCAACAAAGCCTTTGAGCTCAAACCAAAGGGAGTTACCCGATTTTAAGGTAATGTCTTCTTTTGAGTCCTTTTGTTTTGTTTTGCTTCTCCAACCCCTTAAAATCTTTTTATTCTTTTCTTTTGTAACAACTACATTATCCTCAATATACTAGGATGTTTTTATAATAATTATTAGAGCTACACTTACACACACCTACATCTAATGGTTAACGAACATACTGTTTCCGTGGATGGCGAATTTATGCCTCCCAAAACGATGATTGTTCAACATTCTTTTAACACATTCAAAGGTGGCCATTAAGATGTCACTATATTTATATATGATATATAATATGTTTATGTTTTACTTAATCTTCTGTATTTTTCATTTGTGGCTTACCTTTATGGCTTCCATTGTGGGTATACACGATATCTTCATTTTAGGAAGTGCGGACTACCGCCCCCTCAAAGTGATGTGATCCGTTAATGCCATACGTGGGACGTATAAAGGATGGATCTAATGTTATTATATATGATGTTATACTGGAATTATTATATACCTATATATCATTATTA
The DNA here is from genome assembly GCA_963277665.1 of Viscum album. NCBI lineage: Eukaryota > Viridiplantae > Streptophyta > Magnoliopsida > Santalales > Viscaceae > Viscum > Viscum album. The sequence goes on along the minus strand of OY728132.1, from coordinate 1,321,869,061 downwards.
TTTCTTTCCATTAATGTATGAGATAGAAATGAAAATAGCGTTCATGCGTACGTACGGCTTACCGTCTCCATGAACGGTGCATTTCATTTCTTATCCCCAAATGTAATGTACTATTAAAAGTACATGTATATAATGGATATATATAATTAATGATATATCTAAATGATAAATATAATTCTGGAATTAAAATATAAAAACCTCTCATTTAGTTTTAATTCCATTAATATGACAAAGAAATGAAAGTAGCGTTCATGCGTACGTACGGCTTACCGTCTCCATGAACGGTGCATTTCATTTCTTATGTGATATTATAAATACATGTATATTCTAGATATATATTATATATATGATATCCAAATCAGGAATGTCATTCTGGATATAAAGAACCTTTGACCACACGAACAACATGTAATTGTAAGAAGTCCACTTTTGACTTAGGAACCAAATATCGACAAAACAAACATTATTAACTTAAATGGTTACATAATGTTTATAACATGGAAATAAGTGATATAAAAGGAATAATGAACTTTAAAAATGTTCTTAATCAAGTATAAATTAACTCAAGTTTATTATTCAGGACGTTAAAGAACGAACAAGACAAGTTGGACCCGAGGTAAGGGATCCTACTCCTCTCTTTCTTTTTAAGTACACTCTTTTATGTCATTCCTTCTAAACTCATCTTTCTTGTGTTTGGGATGTTCTTTTATATTACTATTACTGTAATTTTTATGTTCATATGATGATAGACCCTATTCTCCCTCATCAATTAATTTTGGAAGTTTTGAGTGGCGCCGTTAGGTTGCTGAATTTTCGTAAGAGATCTAACCTCTCTCTTTCTTTTTAAGTACTCTCCTTTATGTCACTTCTTTTAAGCTCCACTTTTTTTTATGATGGGGGATGTTATTTTATATTCCTCTTTCTGTAAATTTTATTTTAATGAGATGAGATACCCTATTTGATCTCATCAATCCATTTTTGGAAGTTTTAAGTGGCGCCGTTAGGCTGCCGAGTTTTCGTAAGGGGTTTTTCATCTCACTTTTATTCCTGTGAGATTTATGCTACATTTGCCACAATTTCATTTGATTGGTTTATTTACTGCACATTATTACACTCCTTTTGTAATATAATTCCATTTATGGGTATTTACATATTCATTGTATGACACTTCTTCAATGAGGTGTACTTTTCGAAAGTTACCCAAGTCGGTAAGGGAACCTTTCACCCTCCTCATTTTAAAAGACTTCGTTTGTTATGTCTTTTAATTCACATACTATTATGTTGGGATATATTCTTCTATATCCTGATTGATGTAAATTTTATGTCCAAGTGATGGGATTCCCTTTTTATCTCTCATCAACTCATTTTCTGAATTTTTGAAGTGACGCCGTTTAGGCTGTTGAATTTTACCAGGGGAACATTTTAACCCAATTTCGATTTCTTTGGGTTCAACATGTAGTTATTGAATATGTCATCCTTTGAATATGTGTGAATTAACTTTTATTGTTTTACACTTAATATCCAATTATATTGGGTGTATTTATATTTGTCACACATAATTTTGAGATTGATTTATCCTTAATTTAAGGATACCTTCTTTATAAGGGATTTCATCACATTTTACATCCCTATTGAGACTTCATTGTTGTCATGCACCAATTAAATATTATACGGTGTATATAATTTCCTTTGGAATATTATATCATGAATCCATTTATTCTCATGATATTATAAAGTTCTGATTAAATGTTATTCCTCAATTATTGTATTCAAGTGTCTCTAATTTTGGTAAAAACCCTTTAACCAAAATATTGCTTTAAATGTTTTAATGATGTGTTCTTATTAATATCCACGTTTTCAAAATGGTTTTAAGGATTTATTTATATGGATATTAATGGGTTAAAATGTTAAAAGCTTCAAGGTGGTATGGGACACTTTGATTCAAAAATCTCCTTATTAAATGTTTTAAATGGTTTTGGAAATGGTTTCTTTTTGAACGGATTCATTATTTCAATATACTAAAATTTTATATTGTGATTGAAATGTGGAAATGTTATGTTTACTTTATGCATGTTTTATGTGATACGTTTATGTTATGGGTCTTGGGCATTGTTATGAAAATGGGTGGTTCCGTGATAAACTAAGGGCGGGTGAGCCCGATATAGCTATCCAATGCATTGGGTAACGCGAAGGAGTGAAACATTAAGGTTTATCCGAAGAGATTTAGGGAATATACTGTGATGGTTATTCCAAACTTAACCAAGAGGGTTACTCCCTACGTAAGAAAGTTATGAATGCCTCAAGTAACCTTTTATGTCTTATGATTTCTACGATTTATTCATGATTTGATGAGGTATGTTAAAGTGGCTATGTTTTATGGGTAAAGTATGATTTCATTCTTATGTATATATGAACTCATGTTTCCTTTCCATATTTTTATAACCCTTACTGAGCTTTTTGTGCTTATCCCAAGTTTTTGAAATTCTTTTCACAGGTTAAGGGAAAGGTACATGACGTGATGATAGTGTCAAAGATGTGTCAAGAAAGAATCCACGTTTTATTTTAAATATGTTTCCGTTGATGGGAAGAATGAATCCTGTCTTTTATGTAACCACTTTGTCTAAATGTGGAATGTAATGCAAGTTTCATGATCTAATTTTCTAAAACTCTAAACCTGAAAAGATCCTCAATGTGTAATCTTGTAATAACTCAAGATTAAGTAAGGTTTAAGGCTGGGGCCTTATAATTAACTCCCGATTTTGAGGCCCAAAAATTTGGCAAAGACTAAGAATCTACACCACATTAAAATCCTACTTTGGAAAACACTAACCATACTAATTCATGGTCATCTAGATTTTTCAACAAACACAATCACACCCAAAAACACCGAGAGGAAACCTTGAGGGATTTTCCCCATAGTCTCCCCCTCTGGGTTTTTTGAAAACTCTTCACATTTTGATACCACATTGAAGCTTCTTCCATCTTCTATCAGTATTCACTTCTTGTGATTAAGATAACGATCAAGGATTTACTCAAAACACAATATAATCCCACATGAGCCATGCTCAGTATGATAAAAAAGAGTATAATGAAATTTTCATAAATGAATCACGTCATTTCAAAACCAATCAACTGATTTCATCACAAACCTCATCTGTCATGATATATATCCTTTGATCAATCACTTCTATTATCATCATATTTAAAACTCCCCATACTTCACTGCTCCCCCTATCTGCTTCTTCTCCCCCTGTATTGACTAAGACATTTTGTCCCCTTTTATATTTAGAATTTCTCCCCCTTTATCAATGAACCCGAATTTCACTCCATTGTGGTCTGCAATAGGGTAAAGAACACAAATCAACATATTTGGTAAAACACATCATACCTCAGGGAGTGGGGGTCCCACATCTGAACTTTTTCAAGTGTGGGGAGTCGACTAAACTCCTAGAGCCAGTAGATGACGTTCAAACACTTATTTGGGTAAGACCTTTTTCAGAATGACTTCAACCTATAGTTCGGTAGGCACATACTCCAACTTCATAATCCCTTGCTCCAACTTCTCCTTGATAAAATGATATTTTATTTCAATGTGATTTTTCCTTGAGTGATGTAATGGATTTTTATAAGATTTATGGAACTTGAATTATCACAACGGATTCTGATTAGAGACTTCACTTCAACTCCCATATCATCAAGTTGCTACTTCATCCATGATAACTACGTGCATGCTTGAGTATAGGTAATATATTTAGCTTCTACAGTGCTCAATGAAATGCATTTCTGTTTCTTTCTTATCCAATAAATACATAATACACCAAGATAGAATTCACCTCCCAATGTTGATTTCCTATCATATGCTGATCTGGCCCAATCAACATCTATATATTCCAATAACTCTTGCTAAGATTTTTCATTGTACATCAATCCAAAATACACTATGCCTTTGATATATCAAAGTATTATTTTCACTTAAATTAATTGGATTTCCCTAGGATTTCTTTGATACCATGCTTCTTGACATGTGGAAAAAACAATATCCGGTTGTGTCGCTATTAAGTACAACATGCTTCTAATGATCTACCTATATTTAGTGACATTGACTGCTTTGCCTTCATCATACCATGACTGTTTCATCTGGGTAGCCACCAAAGTTTTCATCTCATTGGAATTATCCATTCCAAATATTCTCAAGACATCCTTGACATATTTTTATTGAGAAATTAATGTGCCATTATTTACTTGTGTTACCTATAAACCAAGGAAAAAATTTCAGTTCACTAATCATTGACATTTCAAACTCACTTTTCATGAATTCAAAAAACTGCCTACACTGTACTTAATCTGATCCACCAAAGATTATGTCATCGATATATACCTACACCATCATACTTTGATCACTTTCATTGTTGACATACATATTGTAATCAACTCCACCACACCTAAAACTGAGATTCTTCAGAAACTGATCTAGCCTTGAACACTATTCTCTTGGTGATTACTTTAAACCATATAAAGTCTTATTCAAACAAAAAACTATTTTCTCATCTTCATGAATGAGAAAACCATATGGATACTCAATATAAACTTCTTCTTATAGAACCCCATTCAGAAATGCTGAATTGAAATCCATCTAAAAAACCTTGAACTTTCACAACTGGAAATTTAGGCTATAGCCATGGACATATAGACACAGTTTTAAATGTCCGTGGCTATAGCTTGTTTATATCCACAATTCAATTAGATGTCCATAGATACAGATTTGCGTCTCATTTTTTTCCATACATGATCAGGCTCCTCCTCCCCCCCAATCCGTGACCCTCCCACCATAGCACCCTCCTCCCCTAATAGCTCTCATCCTCCCCGAAGACCTCTCTCACCGCAGTTCCCTCCTCGATGACCTCTATCACCGTGATTCCATCCTCCTCGAAGACCACTCTCACCGCAATACCCTCCTCCCCAAAACTTCCAATCGATGCCGATATTCCTCTTCCCATTCAACACTATTGATTTATATTTTGGGTGTTTTATTCTCATGGTTCCTAAAATATTCATTTTTCTTTTGGTTTAGTTATCTCTTTGGTTCATACTCAAACTTATTTTTTCCAAAACATTTTTTTATCAGAACACATTTAATATCTACTATTTGACCTGCTGTTCTTAATCTCTATCTCAGATTCAAAGTTGGATTTTTCATTGTGATCTGACAAAAATAATCACACTGGGTTAAATATATATTAAATAGTAATTGAATGAGTTTTTAAAAGAGTAAAATGTCTCAGATAACCATGATATGATTTATACATCCAAATTTTATTAATATAAATTACCTTCCTCATCACTTCTTTTGTTCTTATTATTTTTATTCTAGGGATACTGGTAGTAGTGATTATTTCAGAGTTGTTGGGTTAATTTATAATAACACGATGTGGGTTTTTAGAATCTTCTCACATATTTTTTGGTGATTGGTTCCAGTTCTTTTGAGATGTAATTTTACAGTTTCACTGAGGAAGTGGATTTATAAACCTTTTTTTCTTATTTTATAATATATGTTTCTTAATATTCTATGAAACATTTAATGTAAACTTTTTTACCCTAATACACTTCGTTTGATATCCCATAAAACACAATAATACTTAATATCTTTGATAATTATCCCCTTTTAAACGAATGATTGGAATTACCATAATTCTTAGATTTAAATCCTCCCATTAAACCTTATAATCCATGAATTATTGTTCTACTTTAACCTTTGATAATTTACCACTTCACCGAACTTCTAAAATTTCTTATAACATGTTAAGATCACACTATTCTCTCAAGCTCATTGGAGATGGTTTATTCTGAGGGGAGGGGTTTATATTTAATTAATTCATTTATATTACCATACTATTCTCTTGGGCCTAATATTTTTGTTTTGGTATGGGGGAAGGGCTTATTTTTATGCTTTTTTATATTCCACATATAACTCCCTTATCTTGGGTTTGGTGTTGTGAGTTTTTTGAGGGTAGTGGATGTTGTATGTTTATGATTCTTTTTAATTCCACATTCTTAGTTTTACCATGCCTTTATTTTTATAATGTTTTATTACTTTAAAATTTGCTTTAAATTCATGATATCTATATACGAATATATTATAATGAAATGATGAATATATATAATACTAATACCATGTGTTATCCTATGGGAAATGGGAAGTATTTCTAAAAAAGATTTGAAGAACTAAAATCCAGAATGATGATGAAGTGTATGGAAAGATGACATTTTAACCAGATTCTTCATTATACTATATTTAGTTATTATTTATTAAATATATGATGCAATGTTGAATTGATGATATTATGTTGAATCATATGTGTAAAAATAATTGATTTAATAATGGCAATATAATGTAAATTAAAATAAATAAAGGAACTATAGATTCAATTACATGGAAATGTTTTTCAAAGGCTCATTCTCTTGAGATGAATTTAAGGGTTGTTTCATGCTTAGAATGATAGTTAATTCATTTAATTTTAAAAAGGTTAGTTTAGATTAGGTATAATTATCATATTTATTTGATATTAGGAGTTTTTATTAGTCACTTGATATTATTCATTACTTTTCAATCCTTTTTCCTCCCCTATGATGATGTCCTTCAGTTTTAGGTTGGGTAGAGAGAAGTTTGAGGGAAGAATAGAGGGAAAACTGTTTCTTTTTAGGGTAATTCCATTCGATGTGTCTTAGGATGAGGTGCGTAAGACATTAAGAGATATGTGGGATTGTTTATGAGAGGGTTGAGTAACTCTTAGTGATGGGATTTGTGATAGATTATGGTTATGATTTAGGCATTGGATTTGATGTATTGGATATCTATTGGAATTGGGTTTCATTACCATATTACCTTATGGGTTGAGTGAACCATTTTATTTTGTTGCTTCCCTATTCATTCTTTGGGTGTTGTATGGGGTATGTATATACACATACCTACATGGGATTTTCCTATACATTTAATTTCTTTTACAGATGGTAGAAATATTTGATTTGAATTTAGTGGACCTGGTATTCATGGAGCTTAGAAGTTCATGGTGCTGTTGAACATGTTTGGTGGCCAGATCCTGGTAACCTGAGCCAATAACTACCCTTCTATTTCCTTTATAGTTGTTCTTAGGTTCAGGCCTCTATTTCCTTTATGTTAGGGAAATTATTTTCCCCTTATACTTTTGTATTACCTTTCTATTAATTGATGTAATTTCTATAGGATTTATATTATAATGATTACTATATAGAGGGGGTGCAGGTGGGGGGGAGGGGGGAAGTGGGGGGGGGGGGGGTGAATGTTTGGGGGCAGTGGGGGTGAAGGGGTCGGGGGTGGGGGGTAGTGTGCAGGGGGTAGTGGGGGTGAAGGGGGCTGGGGGGGGGGTGCAGGGGGTAGGTATGGGGGAAATGGGTGTGGGGGTGTAGGGGAAGGGGGGATGTTCAGGGGGGTTGTCCAGGAGGGGGGGGGGGTCGGGGGGGGGGGTGTCTAGGGGGGTGTCTAGGTGGGAGGGGGTGTCCAGGGGGGCTGTCCAGGGGGGTTTCCATGAGGGAGGGGGGTGTCCAGGAGGGGGGCGGGGTCTAGGGGGTGTTTAGCAGGGGGGTGTCCATGTGGGAGGGGGTGTCCAAGAGGGAGGGTGGATTCTAGTGGAACCCATATGTAGACTATTTTCATCTAGATAATTTCATCTTAGTATTATTATAATTCAACCAACCATTTTTAGTGACGTGAGATCATCTTTAGTTGAGAAATGAAGTATTTTGAGGGATTCATTCATGGAAGTGACATGATTTAGTCATGATAAATATTATTTATAATGGTTCCAATTACTATTATTATGAAATTTTTTAGGTTGATTAAATGAGTTATAGATTAACATTATTTGTGAATGAGATCCCATTAGGTGTGGTGTGTACAAACAACCCCCATGAAGATTTAGTCAACAACTCATAAAATTATATTAAGGTATTTACACACTATATGGATGGATGAGAATCCACTTTCATTGAATTTGGATGAAGGAAAACATTATTCTATTATGAGACCAATGTTCTTCCATTGTTTAGAGACTGATATATATATATATATATTGACTTATGTTATAGATATTGAATTCATGTCTTCATGAGTGGATTGATGAATCTTATTGCATCATTTATGGAATATATCGATATAATATTCCCCTATTTTGGTTTTTAGATAAACCAATTAGTAATTAATATAATTTCCCTGGCCTTATCATGATATAACCTACTATGAAGTCACATCTCATAGTGTAAGTTCTTGATTATTGGTGTAACTATTTATTTTCATGATGTATTTCTAGTTTTCTTTTTCAGTATATCCATTACACTTTTTACACTATATTCTGTGTCATTTAGTATTTATTTTGTAGTTTTTTAGTATTTCTAGTGCAATTTTAAAGTGTAATTTGTATAACTACATATAATTATAAACTAATTACATATTAATTAATATTCCCATAGTATTATTATGATTTCAATTACATTTGATATAAAATATATAATATCATGGTACAATTAAAAAAGGTGAAATATAATTATTTCTAAATTGTAACTGGCATGTAGAGTTTAAGGTAATCCAAAAATCTAGGTAAAAATATATTTAAGGGTTTGTTTATAAGCGTGTTTTATAACTATTTCTGATATTGTATATTTTAAAGACTATTTTATAATTCTTTTTAAACACACTTAAAAAATCACTATTTATAAGTTTTAATGTTCACTAGTGGAAGATATCTAATTCTATGTGTGTCTGATAAAACTTTCATAAAATAAATAATTATATTGTGCTTACTTAGAAACCAATGAAAGAAGGAAATGAATTTGAACACATTTAGAATTTTTACTGTTTCAATAGTATAAACAATGTTATTTAACTTAGAAAGTAGTTCATTTATTCTGTACCCATGGAATAAAATATTAATTTTTCTTTGATTGAAATTTAAAAAATACAGTTAATGGGGAGTGGGGGGTCTGTAGGGGGCTAGGGGGTCTGTAGGGGGGTGGGGGGGGGGGGGGGTGTCCAGGAGGGGGGGGGGGGTGTCCAAAAGGGTGTCTAGGAGGGTGTCCAGGGGGGGTTTTCTAGAGTGAGGGGGTGTCTAGGAGGGAGGGGAAGGGGCATCCAGGAGTGGGGGGGGGTGTCTAGGAGGAAGGGTGGGGGTGTCTAGGTGGGAGGGGGTGTCTAGGAGGGAGGGTGGGGGTGTCCAGGAGGGAGGTGGGAGGGGTGTCCAGGAGGGAGGGGGGGGGGGGTGTCTAGGGGGTGTCCAAGAGGTGGGGGGGGGGGTGTCCAAGAGGGAAGGGGTGTCCAGAAGGAAGGGGTGTTTAGGAGGGGGGGTCCATGAGGGAGGGGGTGTCTATGAGGGTGTCCAGGAGGGAGATGGGTGTCCCAGAGGGAGGGGGGAGGGGTGTACAGGAGGGAGGGGGTGTCTAGGGGGTGTCCAGGAAGGAGGGGTTTCCCGGAGGGGGGGGGGGTGTCCAGGAGGTGGGGATGTCTAGGAGGGAGGGGGTATCCAGGAGGGAGGGGGAGGGGTGTCCAGGAGGGTGGGGGCGGGGGAGTCCAAGGGGTGTTTAGGAGGTAGGGTGGGGGTGTCCATGAGGGTGTCCAAGAGGTGATGTCCATCAAATAATTCTATAAAAATATAATAGTTCATTTTTCAAACATCTAATTTTTAATCTAGGTGTTGGAAGTATACAAAAATAATATTATGTGGTCATAGAAATGTGTGATTATTCATGATTTTTTATAATTTAAAACATTTATGAATTCCATAAACCATAATATTTGTTATGATTTTTTTATTAACATGTTATTTATGGTTACTTATTTCTGATCGATTTTATTTTGTTTCTGAATCCAACTCCTCATGTAGACCAGTGTAAGAGTAAATGAATACTGAAACACAGTTTTCATCTACTAATCAGTATAATGATGTTGAGAGGGTTAGAAAGCTGATGGAAGATGCAAATACCCGAGTATATCAAGCATGTGAAAAAATGATAAAACATGAGTTTTTAATGCAATTATATCATGAGAAAACAATTTATGGATTTATTAATACTACGATTGACTATATCCTTATAATTATTAAGTATTTACTACCTGATGATTCATGTATTCTATAAAATGATTACATTTCATCAAAGTTGGTTGAAAAATTTGGATATTCATCTATTAAGATTCATTCTTAACCCAAATATTGTAGTATATTATAGAAGGAAAATGTAGAGTTGAGTCAATGAAAATAGTGTGGCACATAAAGGTGGAAGACTAATAAAGATGGAAATCAATCTCACATACCAGAGAAAGTGATGTGGCACTTCCATTTAATTACCAGGCTTCAAAAATTTTTTATGTCAGAACAAATGATAAAGAATATGAGATGGCATAAAGATGAAATAAATTAGGATAATTATGAAAATTTTCATCCTAAATCCAGGTTGTATTGGAAGAAATTTGATAGGTTACATCCTGATTTTGCAGCTGACCCATGAAATGTTAGATTGGGATTATCCTATGATGGTTTCAACCCATTTTTCCAAATGCATACTACACACAATACTTGGCCAGTTTTCATTCACATTTATAACTTTCCTTCATGGATGTAGATGAAGAATCCATTTAATATCATGAGTATATTGATATCTGGACCTAGTGATCTTGGAAATGATATTGATATATACTTGAATCCATTAATATAGGATCTAAAGAAGATTTGGATTGTTGGTGCACAAATATAAAATGCATTCAAGAAGGGGTACTTTATGTTTTGTGCATCTTTATTATAGACAATAAATGATTTACCGACCTAAATAATGATGTATGGTGGGAGTACTAAAGTGAAATTATCCTTCCCTATTTTTATGAAAAATACACGTTCCTGAAGATTAAAGTTTCGATGAACTTTTAGCTTCATAGGGCATCAACGATTTCTACCGATGGATCATTCATACAGGAAAAATCAGAGACAGTTCGATAATGTCATAGAGATAGATAAGACACCTAAAAAAAATTTCAGGGAAGGGTATTGTTAAAGAAATTGATGATTTGAATTATGTTCTTGAAAAAATTCAATCAAATATCAGAAAGCAAAAGCATGTTAATTAAAATTCCAATAGAAATTGGAGAAAGAAAAGCATATTCTTTGAGTTTCCATATTGGTCATTGAATTTATTGTGTCATTGTTTGGATGTAATTCATATCAAGAAAAACATTTGTGGGATGTTACTTGATACTATTTTAAATGTCAAAGGGAAAAAAATATTATTTGCGATCTTATTGTGATTTTATAGATTGGGGTATAAGAGGAAAACTTCATCCTGAGTTAATTGGTCAACAAAAGTGAAAAGTCCCTTTTTCCTTTTATTCGATGAAAAATGTAGAGAAGAAAAAATTTCTTCAGGTCTTGTAAAATTTGAAGGTTCTAGATGGTTATTCAAGTAATATTTTGAAAAGGGTGAATACACAAGATGTGAAACTAAAATCTCTTAAAACCCATGATTACTATTCATTGTTACACAAGTTGATTCCTATTTCCATTAAACAATTACTTTCACATAATGTTAGAGTTTCTGTGATTAAGTTATGTAATTTTTATCGAGACCTTTGTGCCAAAAGACTCAGCAGAAGTTTTGTTCAGAAAATTTAAAGGGATGCACCAATTATTCTTTGTGACTTGTAGAAAATTTTCCCACCTTCATTTTTCACATGTATGTTACATCTGACTGTGTTTCTTACCACAAAAGTTCTTTTTGGTGGTCCTGTTTCAAGTTGGTGGATGTATCCTATAGAAATAATGTTTTTTACATTGAAATATTATGTGAGAAATAAATATCATCCCAAAGGCTCTATTGTGAAATGATATTTAGCATCAGAATGCATGGATTTATATTCATCATACTTGGCTAACGTCACTACAAGGTCTAATAAATTAATGAGAACTGAAGATGAGCAATATGATCCCATTGAGCCTACATTTCCTTCACTTCCCAAAACATGAGGGATATCTAGATCATACTCATTGTGTACTTTAAGTAGGGAAGAGTGGTAAATAGATCATCGTATAGTATTATTATACTATGGTGTTCTTGATGATTATATCAAGTAAGTAAACTAATAAAAATGAATTTTTTCATTATGTAATTTCTTTATATCTTCTAACATTTTAAATATTTCACATTTTTAGAGAAAATTTAGAAATTATAAATAAGATACTTCTCTCTATATCTATTAAGAGGAAGGAAATGTTTCACAATAAATAATTTGCTGCTTGGTTAAAGTCAAAGGTAATAGATTTTTTTCTCATAACATAATCACATGTATCTGTTTAATATTTAATGTTGGTGTCTTTTAGGTTTTAAATATACCAATGAATGAAGTATCATATGAAGTAAGAGCATTGTACTTTGGTCCAAATGATTTGGTATGTTATTGTAAAGAAATGTTTTTCAATGGATTTAAATTTTTTATATATAGTTGTGCAAAAAAATGGCAACATAGCATGACAGTGTCACAATAAGTGCCATCACAGATTGTTATGTGAGTGCATCATACATACAACCTCGATCAGAAAATATATCATATTACGGTGTTGTTGAAAGAATCATTTGATTAGATTACTATGAACATGGTCATGTCACAATGATGAAATGAAAGTGGTTTGAATCAATGACATGAAAAGGAATTCATATTGATAACTATGGATTTAGAGTTATTGATATGAACTGCCATCTTCATACCGACGAACCTTATATTCTTGCGCCACATGCTAGACACATGTTTTATGTAACTGAACCATTACAACAAAAATTTGGTGTTATTGTTGATTTCAATCCTAAACATATTTTTGACGAAGACATGGATGACAATGATGTTGTGGATGAACCAATTGGTATTTATTTTAATGTTTCATTTGATGAAACAGATGATTCAATTGCTAGAAAAGATTGTGAACCAGAAATTTTCACAGAGCACACATAGCGTTGACACATTTGTAAGTATTTACCTGACATTATCTCAATATTTCATGTGTTTTTTAAACTTTAATACATGATATCAAATTAACTAGTATATTTTATACCATTATCGAATATAAAACTATTTATAGTATGGCCATTTTATGTTTAAGCACATCTCTAGTAATTCTTGAACATATAAAAGTCTTGATATTTTATCAATATAAATATCACACATGAAAATGTATCTCATTGTTTTATGATACAATTGTATTATTTTAAAATTTTCATTATTTATATTTATTTGAGAAAATCATTTTAAATTTCTAGGTCAAAATGTATGAATATGATGATACTAGAAGAAATAGAAGAATACAGATAAATGAACAATGTATGTCTCATCTGGACAACACTACAAGTAAAATTTATGTTTGAATATTATAGTATTTCATATTATTTATCTTGTTATCGTTCATTTTATTTTATCATATATGTTATTTTAGGCTTCATCATTGAGGAGACGGTTGTATTATACTACTGAGGCTGATAGTATGGCAGGTGGTACTGATTCTATAGTTCAACTTACTACTATGCCGCTTGAGTCACTAGGAGGTCATCCTCCCTTTATTCCACCTATATATTATCCATACCCACATTTTCCATATCCCTTTCTATATGTACCCACATCATATGGTAGTTCTCAGACTCCCATACCTCTTTATTTTCCATTCCCACCATCCACTGTACAGGGCATTGCACCCCCATATATCCCACCGCCATATCCATATCCATATCCACCCTCATCTTTGCAGGGTTATCCATTGGGTTTTATCCCTCCATCATTACACTTATCATTATCTACTATACAGAGTACTCCTATCGTAGATATCCCACCTACCATAGAGGCTACTCCCCCTCTATACGCAACACTTCAGGGGTCAGAAGATCCCCCATCTACTGGTATGTGTCTAAACAACACTGTTAGTGATTAATGATAAATTCATATATATTATTTTCCTTTATTTTTTTTTTCATGATTAGCTCCATCATTCACTAGACTACGAGGCTGCACAAAAATATGGGAGGTTTGGAATTGACACATGAAAATCATGCTTGAATACAATTAGGACGGTTCTATAATTAAAAAAATGGTACGTAATGTAAAAGCTTTATGGGAACACTTTCTAGACATAGCAATATCATTCCGGTTCAACCAATAAGTTTGAGGGAAATTGGAGAACAAATAAAGGACAATTCCTGGGAAGAGATCTAGGTTAGTAATGTTATTCACCTTTTATATATATTACTTAATAATATTTTCTTAACAAATATTATGTCCGCTGCAGCTTTGATATAATTTTCCTATTGGACAAAATGTTAAGGCTGCACGGTTAATGGATTTAGGTTAAATGTAGCGAGTGTACAAGTATGACTTATATCTTGGTTGAAAAAAGAGGGTTGGAATAGAGCTTGAAGAAGTACTAGTGATTCATGATTTCCCAATATCATAATACAAAGAGATGATTGACTATTGGAAGAGTCCATCGTTTAAGGTATTTGTTAAATTTATAAATATATATTCATTTATTTATTTTAAAACATTTTTTATTTATGTTAATGAAATTATATAATTATTTGTTTATAGGATAAACCAGATATAAATAAAATAAATAAGACTACAATGAAACACGTTTATACTTGTGGACACACTTCACTCCCAGATCATGAGAAAACACATGTAATTTAACATTTAAAATATTTATCTTTGTTTAGTGTAATTTTTTTGACTTACAATTTTGATTGATTTATTTTTTTACCGAAAAAGGAATTGAATATCATGGGATGCGTTCCTCACTCTACCTTTTTTTGTATAAGCAGAAAAAATAAAGATGATACTCTGCCAAATACCGAAACTGAGAAGGTGATTGTAAGTATATTTCAATTTCTTTTATTTTGACTAAATTTAATTCCATATATTATTTTATCATTTTAATTTATGTTATATATCAATCAATAGAATGATTTAGAGGCATTGGAAGAAAAAGAACCTGACAATTTGGGCCCGAACGATCATCTACATCAGGTATTAGGAGATGAGCATCAGGGTAGAGTGTGTTGTTAACCTGGGAAGAAGATTTTACAATCTCGATACTAGTCTACTGAAAAAATTTCTTTGAGTACCAATTATGGTTTGGTCACAGTGGAATAGATGAATTCCGCAATCAAAGAAGAAACTCAAAAAGCTAAAAAGATGATAACTAAAAATATGATAAAAGTTATGTCTACCATTTCTTCTACACTTCCAACAGAAGAAGCTGTAGCGGTTGATGCTTGTTTGATGTTGATGCATTTTGCTAATGTAGATTCTTCTTCTGAAGCCAGAACCAAATCTGGACCCAGTGCCAGTGCCGGTGCCAGTACTGATACTGATGCCGATGATGATGCTGGTGGTGTGAGAGGTGGTGATGGTGTTTTTGTAGGAGGTGCGAATGAGGGTTACCATGAATTTGATGATATTGATATTGATACTAACTATTTATGTGAATTTTATTTTTGGATTGTTAATATGTGTAATTTTATTATGCAGTGAAGTTTGATTATTGTAATATTTAATTGTATTGCGGTGTTTCTGTCTGTTTCTACATATATTAAATTATTCTATTATGATGTATGTTTGTTTATGTAGTAGTTAAGTATTATTATTATTATTATATTTAATTATATCCTCCTCCGACGTGACCATCGTACCTCCTTTCCGACGCTTCTCTGAGGCGGTCCCTCTATCTCCTCTGGTGCACCTCTAACAGTATGTAGTCCAATTTTCCATTTTTTGCTTGATGTGACCCCTCTATTAGTTTCACTAATCATATTTTGAGTTTTCTGTGAATATATGCAGGTGAAAATAGATCAAAATAGAGTTTGGGTCGTTATCTGGGCATAGCCAATAATACTGCATTAATGATTGCCTAAAGAGGTATTTAGTTGCTCATAATTAGAATGTAGAGAAATCTGATAAGATTCTGGAGGAGTCTATCCAATGAAGATCGACCTATAAGCCTGAGGAAATTCATTGGATGAGTTAGAAATCAGTTTTTTCTTCACATTTCATTTTAATTTTACACATCTAATAACATGTCCTCCATCAGCATGAGGTTGTAGTTGAGGGTGAGACTGGGAAAGACAAGATTGTTAAAACTGTGTTTTTTTGGCAGACATACTGAGAAAACATGTCATAATTAACAACATATGATTATCCACAAGTATTTTTTTTATTGTTTGGGTTTTTTCTATTCTTCTTAGTCATTTTTATCATGTTACACATTCTAAATTTTCAAAAATATGTTTTTTCTATTTGCAGTGACATATGGATCAACTGGGTAGTAATTTTTTTTTCTTTTGGGATTTTTTATTATAATTTCCTGCACCTGTTTGCAGTGGTAGGTTCATCATGTGGGCATGATTTTTTTGATCATGGAAATGAAATATGGATGATATGTCCTTAAAAGTTAATGATGTAGTGTTTTAATTGGATTTAATATATTAGGTTTCAATATACTTTATGATTACTAGGATGGAATGAATGAGTGCCTCAATGAAAGGAGTTTTTGCACCTATTAAGCATGTAATACTTTCTACATTTTTGAACGTATGTTTTCTCTATTTTCATTGAAATATGGGTAGTAATTTTTTATCTTTTTTAATTTTCAAATGAAATTTCCTCCACCTTTTATGAACCTATACTGCATGAATCATCCTTATTTAGATATCAACTATTTCATAAAATTTTATACATGAATGGAGGGGAAGGGGGGTCTGTAGGGGTAGTGGAGAGGGGGGAGGGGGAGGGGGGGGGGGTGGTGCAGGTGGGGTTCAAGGGGGGTTTGTAGGGACAGGAGGAGTGGGGAGGGTATAGGGGGGTCTGTAGGAGCATGGGGGAGGGGGAGGGTGTAGGGGGGTCTGCAAGGGCAGGTGGGGTTCAAGGGGGGAGGGTACCGGGGGGTCTGTAGGGGAAGGGGGAGTGGGGAGGGTGCAGGGGGGTCTATAGGAGAAAGAAGATGGGGGAGCGTGGAGGTGAGGTGAAAGGGGGAGGGTGTAGGGGAAATGGGGAAGGGGAAGGGGTAGGGGTTGTAGGGGTAGGGGGAGGGTGCTGGTGGGGTGCAAGGTGGGAGGGTGGAGGGTGCAGGTGGGGTGAAAGGGGGGAGGGGGGAGGGGGCTCTGCAGGGGTAGGGGGAGCGGGGAGGGTGCAAGGGGGTTTTCAAGGGTAGAGGGGAGGGGGGAGGGTGTAGGTGGGGTGCAAGGGAGTAGGGTGAAGGGGGGTATATAGGGGAAGGGGGAGGGGGGAGGGTGCAGGGGGTCTGTAGGGGTAGGGGGAGGGGGGCAGGTCATGGGGGTATGCAGGGGGAGGGGGGAGGGGGAGGGTGAATGTGGGAGGGTGCAGGGGCAGAGGGAGGAGTAAAGTGAGGCATGACTTATAAATGTACATCCACATTGATAATTATTCCCCAATGACTGTCATTTGAGTTTTATGTACTCTATATCATACATCATTGAAATGTAATGGGAAATAATAGTGCATGCATAGATTCATTCACACAAACCATTATCACCACATCTATAATTCTGGTCACTTCTCCCAATAACAAAAATGATGGTAAATGTTTCACTACAATGTGAGGCATTGCAAAGTATTTCATTATGATTGAAAAGAGATAATTTAATAGCATCAAATCAGATTCAAAAATAGTTGGAAACCATACATCATCAAGTAATGATGCAAATAATTACCCAATTGGATATGATAAAATCCATATATCATAATATTTTTTGGAAAACCCTATCTCAACATAGGTTTATGGTATTTAAATATATTTTTGAGTCTCATATTCGGTGAACATAAATTAGAGATAACGAGCCACCATTGGATGATTCTTAGATTTTATATAAGGGGGGTATCAAATTTTGTTTGAATACTATAAAAAAAGTTTTTGAATAGACAAGGTACTTACATTAAATATAATTCTCCAATTATGGTGATTATAATGGACATCCTCATGAATTTAAAACATATTGGCCTAGGCCACATGGATGCCCCAAAATTTCCAACAATACAAATAGTTGGAATTACCTCATATGATCAGAAGAATAAGTGGAAATTACATCTCATGAAGGCCTTGATTTCCCAATCCATTAATGTGATGGGACTCACCCAAAAAATGAACTGAAAAAAGAGTTTTAAATGAACATTTTGGATGTTCATGATTCTCAAGTCTTCATAGCTTCCATGGAGAGATCCAATCTAACCCTGTTTTACCTAAAAGTGAATAAAAATTCTATGTGTAGTTATTAACATGTAAATGTGTTGTAGTTTGTGATATAGTTTTACCAAAATGGGTAAGGCTAAACCAATATGTATCCCTCCTACCATAGAGGCCTCCATCATAAATGATGGAACTCTGAACCCACCCTTCTCCATTATTGGGAGAAATTTCATTCTTAGGTACACAGAAAGGAATCCAACCAAATTAATGGTACATTCAATGTAGGGAATAACTTACCACCCTTAGTTGGTAAATGAAACATCTTATTCTATATGACAATTGGAACCCTCATAACTATGGGAATACATGGTGGTATAGGCCATCAAACATTTGGATATGGGTTCAGAACGATCATTCTTGATACAATATCCCACCTCTTGCTTAAATAAAATATCTTACTGGGAATAGAATCCTTTTCAAAGGCCTTTTATTATAACCTAATATAATCCCTATAAAAGGTATGTATCCTCTCCATGTTATCCCACATGGAGTATGGGGGGAACTCATCATACAAATCTACTAAAATTAGTGTGCCAAAAATAGACACGAAGTACTAGAGACTGATGCCCACTTCTCTAGGTGTAACGTAGAATTTATTTTTATTTAGACTCTACCAGATGAATATGAATTCCATAAATAACATATTATAGTATGAAATGGTTTGAGATATCCATACAACATTATATATTATGATATTATTCAGTTCTATGGAAAATTCAGAAGCAATATACTACATGTAGAAGGGCCACCCCAAATCCATCTAAAAGTACCATCCTAATAAAAGGTGCTAGTTAGGAAACCATCACATCCTATTGTTCATGGAGGATATCCAAATTAATGATTTACACATGGAAAATTTCTAAATCATACTTACAATGATTATTTCCAATGTTTGTTGGCATAAATTTTTGTATGTACCCATCTGAGTGTTTTTCCTCTTTTGAAAAATGTCCCATATGGGGGATATTTTCCCTAAATGTTTTACGAGTCCTCACACTGTTGGAATCTGTGCATTTATGATTGAAATGGAGAAAATTTATGACAGAAATATATGTTTCACAATATATCATATCTTGAATGATGGATAATTGTACTTATGTTTGTTGATACACTCTATTTCATGGTTTTTTTGGTCCTCACTTATGAAATAATTTTTTTCCCTTCTTAGGACATGAGGATCATCATTACTTCAAAAAATGTAATGCCTTATCAGGCTACTGGTGGATTAAATTCTATAGTAGGGACTAACATGACCAACCTTTTAAACCTTGTTATAGATGGTCAACCATTTTATAATAATCTCCTTGGAAGGAAATTTCCAGCTACTTTTGGATATTCAGGTGTTGCAAACTTCTTACCCACGAGTTAGCACACAATTTTTTTTAAACTAATAAAATTTAACCTTGTTGCCTTCAATATTTTTATTATTTATGTTTCATTTTTTGTTCTACGCTTCACATATCTAAGCATGTTTTACTTATAAATAGCTATTTATACCTACAAGGATTCATTATACTTAGCTGGTTTCATTCGTTATATCACAAACTTGCTTCGGTACTTATCATTATATTTAATCTTGTGCCTTGATTTATAAAATTTTAGGATGACTAGGCCTCTTCAGAGGGAAAACAATCAGGGGGAGTGGTAGGGGCTGGTAGGGGGACTACTAGGAAGGGGAATGGAAGGGGGTGGATGGAAGGGGGTGGTGGGGGTGGAAGGCAGGGGGACCGGTAGGGGGATTGGTAGGGGGTGGAAGGGGGACTACTAGGCAGGGGACTGGCATGGGGTGGCAGGTAGTGGGGTGGTGGGGGTGGTAGGTAGGGGGTAGGTAGGGGGACTCATAGGGGGAGGGAAACTGGGGGGAAATAGGCAAGGGGGAAAATAGTTAGGGGGAATACCAGGAAGGGGACTGGGAGGGGGGTGGCAGGCAGGGTGGGGTGATGGGGTGGAAGGCAGGGGGGGGGGTGATAGATAGGGGGGACTAGCAGGGGGTGGGGAACTAGGGGAAAACCAGTAGGGGAATGGTAGGGGGCAGAGCCAGATGAAAAATAGGGGGGGACACAGGAAGGGTGGGGGGTGTGGCAGGGGGACTAGAAGGGGGTGTAAGGTAGGGGGTGGTGGAGGTGGAAGGCATGGGGATTAATAGGGGGTGGGGAATGGGGGGGTGAGGGGCTGTGGAACTGGGGGGAAATCAGGGGGTGGGGAACCAAGTGTGGCAGGGGGACTAGAAGGGGGTGTAAGGTAGGGGTGGTGGAGGTGGAAGGCAGGGGGTGGATGGTAGGGGTGGTGGTGGGGGTGGAAGGAAGGGGGGGTAGACATGGGGGGGACTACAAGGGGTGGGGAACTAGGGGAAAACAAGTAGGGGGACTGGCAGGGGGCAGATATGGATGGAAAATAGGGGGGAGATAGGAAGGGGGGTGGTAGGGGGACTAGTAGGGGGTGGTGTAGGTGGAAGGTAGGGGGAATGACAGGGGGTGGGGAATCGGGGGGAAACAGGGGGCTGAGGAACCAGGGGGAAATCAGGGGGTGGGGAACCGGGTTTGGAAGGGGGACTAGCAGGGGGTGGAAGGTAGGGGGTGGTGGAGGTGGAATGTAGGAGGAGTGGGGGGGGGGGACTAGGGGGAGTAGGGGGTTGGGAACTAGGGGAAAAGCAGGGGGTGGGGAATCGGGTGGAACGAGTAGGCCTGCTGTGTTTTTTTATATTGAAAATTAAACTATAGACATAGTTTCTAACCATGTATATAGGGCCTATTTGTGATTTCCCTAGAAATTGAAGACGTAGACATTGTTTGAACCATGTCTATAGGCCTATATCCATGGTTCAAACCATGTATAATGCCCTATATCCATGGTTCAAACCGTGGCTATAGGCCCTGTATTGCTTAAAATTTTTCCACGGTTTCAAATCATGGCTATAGGGATTTAGCCACGGTTATAAACCATGGCTATAGTCCTTGCCCTATATCCATGCTAATACCATCCATGGTTCATTGAACTATGGATATAACCTATAGACACAATTTTTGGGCTTATAACCAAAGTTTCAAACTACGACTATATCCTAAATTTCTATTGGTGTTTATTTTCACTACTATGGACAAGAATAATCTGATTGTCCCTAGACTTAAAACAGGTGAAAATGTTTTTTCAACTTCAATACTCTCTATCTGGGAGTACCCTTTACACACAAGTCATGCTTTGTTTCGAATTATCATACAATCTTCATTCATTTTGTTGTGAAAGACCCATTTAGTCCTAATGAAATTTTTATTTGTTGGCCTTGAATAAATCTCCCATGTATAATTCTTCTCAATTTTATGAAGCTTTTCATTTATAGCCTAAACCCAATTCTCATCTCTAGATGATTAATCAAAACACTTAGGCTCTACCTGTGATAAGTATGATGATTTTTGTAAAATATTCATCCTCCTTGTTTGCACTAGCATTGTCTGATCACTAATTATGTTACATCTATCAATTTCACATCTTCTGTTCTATCTTTGTGTAGATAATGAATTGTTCTAATCCTTTTCATTATCTGAATATTCTTATGAATCATCCTTTATAACTGGAGCATCCCCTGATCTGATTATCTCTTCATCACTATCCTCCTAATACTAATCATGTATTTGTTGAACATTCTTCTCATTTTATACTATAATTACATCATGGATTTCAATAACCTTTACTATACTCTTATTGAATCATTTATATGATCTTATTTTATTTTAGTATCCATGAAAAATCCATTCATCTCCATGGGATTCAAACTTCTTGTATTTATCCTTATTGAGAATAAAACACTTACTTCTGAAGACTTGAAAGTACTTTAATGATGGATTCTTTCCATTCCATATCTCATATGAAGTATTTTCTTATTTCAAACATTGTAATGCTCTATTTTATGTGTAGACTGATGTCATCACTATTTCTTTCCAAAATTTATCTAGAAGGTATTTCTCAGTGAGCATTGTTCTAAACATGTTGTTGATAACCCTATTTCTTCTCTCAACTACTCTATTCTACTATGGAATTATTACCGCTGAAACTTGGTTCCTTATCCCATGTTTCTTAAGATAATCCTCTAATTGGAAATTTTTGAACTCTGCTCCATTATCTATTCAAATATTATAGATTTTTTGACCCAACATCTTTTCAAATTCCCTTCAATAAGTTTTTATGCAACCAAACACCTCGGATTTTTGGGTGATGATTGAAATAAAATCATCAATAAAGAGAACATAATATCTCCTCCCATCAATATCTCTTGGTGAAATAGTTCCACACACATCAATATGCACCAAATCAAGTAATTTTGTTAACCTTTTATCTTTTTCCTTATATGTATTTCGAATGATCTTCCCTTGTTGAAAAGCATCACATGTATGAGTATGATCACATGATAACCTGGGAATGTCTCGAGCAACATCATATTTCACCATATCTTCCAAGGACATTTTGTTCAAGTGGGCAATACATTTATTTTATAACTTGTTTTATTTTTCCTTGGGTAATAAGCACATATCTTATTCTCCACTCACAAGGTAGATATTTACTTTCGTATAATTTCCCTGAAAAACAACTAAACCATCTTTTTCCTTGATGTCACATAATTTCTTTTAAAAGATTATGGAATGTATTGAGTCAAACAGTTGACTGACACTAAGAAAGTTGTGACTGAGACCTTAAAAAACTAGGACATCAGCATGTCTCATGTCTTTTTCCCCAAACTTGAATTTTCCTAAGCCAACAATATTTAAGCCTTAATCATTACCAAATCTTATGATAAATTCCTTATCGTACTTGATTTTGTTCACCAAATTTTTATTACCTATCATATGAGAGGTGCATCCACTATCAATAATCCATATTCCAGTTCTATCTAATTCTTTCAAATAAATATCTACAACCACTTATTGTTCAACTTTCTTCTTTTTGATCCATTTTTTGACTTCATAATCGGTATGGATTGATAATCTTGATCTTCCTTGAAGTATGATGGACCAGCTTCATCTTGAAATGTTTAAAACTATTTTTTCATATTCAAATAATTTGATTATACAATTAATTGCTTCTTATGAACACATTCATTTTGTTTCGGTACATTTCTCTACATTATTTATGATAACTATCTTTCCATGTGTCCAAATCCTCCACACCTAAAATAATGACCATCAAATGATCTTTGAGAAAATTGAGTTTTGTATGGATGCCTCTATTGACATTGTTCCCCTCAGAACCTCTTGTCTATTGAATATACATATTGTGAGTGCCCCATTTTTCCACAACATTAACATTTAATGTGAGGTGCATTTTTGTGTGGAAATACTGCACTATTAGTTCTCCCTTGGGTTCTCTGAATCATCATATTCTAATTTGTACCCAAATAAATCTTCAACCTTAGAGTGGGAGTTGATGGTATAAATTTAACCATTACTTCTTTCTGTTTTTTATAAATCCCCATACCATCTATATCATTCTGATCAATCATTTTCCTTTCCTGACACTCCTTTATCTGCTTCACTAGAACTTTGAATTCTAATTTTCCTTTTTCTGTTGCCTGTGTATCCTGATTTTCTAGAATCAAGAGTTTCTCCCAATCTTTCACTTTCCTTTGCATACTGACAAATTACTCTTAAATATATTAAATCTATTTGATTTTATCTTTTCTAGTATTAGTAAAAATATCGATCTATCTTTTCTGTTATTCAATTTTGAGTTTTTACTCATCAAACTTTTCTGAGTTCTCTGGTATCAAAGAATTCAGTTTTTAAATTTCTCAAAATTATATATTTCTTGTTGCTGTATATAAATTTTGGAATCATGAACCACTTTGTTGGATTTATTTGTTTTTCCCTCAAAATGTCTATCTCTTCAAGTTCAGCTTCTAATTCGACCTAATGTTCAACTCTTCCTTTAAATTCCCCTTCATCATTGTATCTTTATTCTCTTGTTACAGAATTTATAAAAAATTTCACCACAGCATATGCTTCATGATCCTTGTAGTTCTCTAATTCTTCTACCTCATATTATTTTGAACTTTCATCTTCTCTTGAAATCAGATTCTTCTTTTTGAAGAAATTTCTCTTTCCTTCCGCATAGGCTGAAGACTTCTTTATGGGAATTTCAAATTCATCTTTTTTATCTTCTGGAAACTTATTGGGGAACCTTGATATAATATTTTCAACCTTTCCACATCAAAATCATGTAAGAAGAAGTTTCCCTTTGAAAATTCCTTTTCCTCTTTTAATATTTGAGGAAAGTAATGACATCACATCATTCTTCTCTTCATATAATTTTCCATATTCAATGGAATTCCTATTTATGTCCTTGAATGACACTTATTTGGAATTCCCCTTTTCCAAAACATCATTATCATCATTTCTCATTTCATATTATATAAGAATACTATGCAAGTTATCTAATTTTATCTCCTATCTTCCAATACAGAAACTTTCATATTGAATAGAGGTGGAAGTTTTCTCAAGATATTATTAATGATATTTATATATTCAATAATTTATCTAATACCATGAATGTATCCCACAATAGTATTTACCTAGTCAAACAATGTATCAAAAGTTTCATTAGGATGCATTATGATATCCCCATACTTGTTCCATTGGACCTATATATTTCCTTCTTTGACTTTTTAGTCGACCTCATAAATATTCAACAACTTTTCCCAGATAGCATGTGTTGAATTACATGACATCACCTTCATATAAATTTCATTTGATAGGGATCCCCCTAGGGAATTGATCCCTTTATAATCAGTATGAAATTACCTTTTATAAGCTTCTAATAAATCACCATTGTTGATATTGGTTGACATTCCATGCATAACTACTATAAAGACATACATTCCTAATTATTGGAAGTCATACTTCATCTGATTATTCCATAATTAAAAATTGTTTCCATCAAAGATAAGAATACCTTTGTGATTGATAACCTATATTTCTTATACTGAGATAGAACCACTAACTTTAAACCTTTAGCTCTGATTCCAATTGTTATCCCAATTAGGTTAAATAACCTAGGGGGGGTGAATCATGGTAAAAAAGATTGAAGCTCCTTCCCCTTCAGATCTTATTTTATCATTAAACAAAACACTCTTCTCTCTTCTTCCCATAGTAATGTATGAACAATATTGAAATCATGAATGAGACACAATAATTTTTCTTAGTTCTCCCTCATTGGGATACATCTAAGGAGAATACAAAAATGATGTACCAATTTACTAAATCCACTAAGGCTCACCACCAAATTACAAGGTTCAGGATAGATCACTTCTATTCCCAGGATCACTGCCTTTACAATGTTTAGGTCTAGCTCACTAATTTTCCAAGGGTCACTCCTTATGTCTCTTTCTTTGGATCACTGCCAGTGGAAAGGATCAATATCTTCCTTTTCCTTTTCTCACTACTCTTGGAAGGGTTCCAATCAAAATTTATGGAACTGTAGGTCCCTTCATTTTCATGAATTCACACATCCTCAAATATATATAGATGCTCTATTGAACTCCCATTTTCACCCATAGATAACATAAAATTTTCCACGTACTGTTAGTTTGTGGAAATTACATTCGTAAACTATTTTAGTACCTTTGATAAATTCCTTGATTCCTCCACAAACTGCCTTGTACTACATGGTGCGATTGCTTCGCAAACCACCAACTCTTCTACAGACAACCACTTCTTCCACAAAATACTTCTACTTTCACAGAACACCTTCCTTTATATGGACCAATAGATGTATCTTCCTTTGTGGGCTATAGAGCCCTGCAATCCCCTTCCATGAACTGTCTTCTCAGAAAACCCTTCGCAGAACAACTTCCCCATGAACTCTCTATTTCGCAGAATCCTTCCTCGTGAACTCTTTCAAACTTCACCAAAATTATTCCCATAGTGATGATGTGTTCTAATGAGATTCTCTATAACCTCAATGATCTTATTATAAATCCTTATATAGTTAAATATATTCACAAAAATCCTCTAATCCGAAATACTCATAATTTAGATGTGGTACAGCCTTCACCACAAACTATGTTATGTGGTCCTCATAGACCCTTTCTTCCCTCATAGTGACTAATGACTTCTGCAAATGAATCACCACCTCTCAGCCACAAAATTAGGCCTCCTTACGAACAAAAAACCTCTCACAAACTGTGATCCTCTCATGAACCATTTTTCCCCACGCGATCCACTTAACATGATTCTTGGTCCACATAGTGCTGTTATGCGGAAATATTCCTTTTACCAAATTTCATCACCATTCAACATACCTCCTATGCAGTTCAAAAACTATGCTTCATGGTCAAAAAACTATGCTTTGTGTACCCCTTTTCAGAAAACCTTCCTTTTCCAAAATAATAAACTCTTGATTTTGAGGCCCAAACATTTGGCAAATACTGGGAAACTGCACCACCTTAACAACTTGTTTCAGAAAACACCAACCATACTCATTCATGGTCATCTGGCTTTTTCAATAAGCACAATCATACATAAAAACACTAAGTGGAAACCTTGATGGATTTTCACAACAATAAGTGTGTGTGGATGATCTAGAGGGATCCGACCTTGGTTCCTTTGAGAAATGGTCATTGACAATGAGTGGTTGTTGGGAATGCCTTCAAATCAAATGATGTAATTTATTCAGTTTAACTTTTATGATTAATACCTTTATGTGTTATCCTCATATTTTTGTATGAGGATACACATTTCCAGATATGATGTTGTTACATTGATCAATGATAAAATTTTAAATCCCCATCCCATATGATTCCAATACATGCCTTGGTACCTTTAACATCAACCATTGGATAAAAGACATTTACTAGGATATTTTCCTCCAACTCAAATATCTCCTTATCAACTAGAGGGGTCCTCTTAGTATCAACCTATTTAAAATCTAGGGGGAATTTTTTTTGTACATTTCCCCCAAAATCAGAGATTCACTAATCATTCTCACATCCTGAAGACTCACCCTGACACATACATACACTAAATGGAAGGTATTAGTGTTTGGAATCCATATGATAATGTGGTCGAGGTAAATATACCTATTGCAATAGATAAAGGTTTGTGAGATCTAGGAAGATTCATAAAAATATACTGCCTCCAGATCCTTCTCAAAATCACTACAGGTTTGTTGCACACAAAAATGACACCCTTAATCCATGCCAGAATATCTTCCTAATTGAATGTCCCAGTTCATTGACCAATCAAATTTCTGATTAGTCAATTATTATCTTATAATGGACATGTAAACATGTGTATCGATCTTGGGTGTTCATAATTCTTCTTAAAAATATATCGACGTGTACCCTAAATCACAACATTACATGTGATTGTCTTGATAAAACCATCGTATAGTGATATATTGACACATATTAATTCATGGTGCTTGATAATCCAAATATGTGGTTGATTTCCTTTTTGAAGTAATAAAATCATAGAATCATCCAAAATCCAGAACCCATAGAAGGTGATCCAATTTGATAATGGTATGTCTCAAAGAATCATCCCGATAAGGTTGGAAAGAAAAGTGTATGACAATTTAATATGTTGTCATTGACCGGTTCTCACACTATTTACCATTTCCATCCACTTCATCACCTTTTACCAAGACTCCCATTTTTAATTCATCTAGATAAGAAGTAATTCAGTTTAGAAAGGAATCATATAGGAAAAATAAAAAAGTGGTGAAGTACTGATAGTGGATACATAATCATCTCATTCGGTCCACATGATTCTTACGTGAACCACATGATCATATTGTGGTTAAAAAGTTCTGTGCGATCGTTATACATATATCACATCATTTGTTTCAAAATCAATACTATGTGATCTCAACTTCTTACCTTCAATGTTTCATAGTTCTCTTTCACTGTTTAGTCTAAAGTGATTATCTCATGCGGTTTGATCACACAAGGCTCTTATATGGTACATTATTGTATGAAACTATCATAGGTCAGAGAATTATTGTAAATATCAAGTCCCATAGGTGATAATGAGGTCCCATATACCATGATATTTATAGGGTTTTACCTTCATTGGACCACAATAAACTCATTAGGGCTTCAAACTCATCCAAAATGGTACTTCTTCATACCGATTGAACCCAATTTATGAGGGCGAGTTTATTAACTCATGCCTTTTCAAGGATAAAAAAACAAAAAATAAGAGTGAGAGTGGCTCAAAATATCCCTTCAAATTATTCATACAGTTATTGATCAACCAAAATAATTAGTCCTTGAAAAAGGTTTGGTTTCATAGAATAATTATAGGGCCACATGATTTTTCCCTCTTTCACAGTTTGAGGTGGATTGATCATGTGGTTTCATGATCTCACACTACTTGAGACCCTTCCTCTTACGTGACTTGTTGATAGAGAGTTTATGTGGTCACTGGACCCTGCATTGTGTGGTGCAACTTTCATATAGGACTCTCATGCAAGCCATGTGGCCCACGGTGGTCATGAATCATCACTAATGTTGCTTATAAATACCAAGGGTTTCCCCATAAATAGAGAGAGAGAAGAGTAAGAAACTAGGAGAATGAGAGGATATAGAAAAGGAAGAACCACGGGCTTAGCTTACACATTTTAAAACTTCAAAAAATTCCATAGGTAAAATCAGAGCTTAAAATAGTAACTGTAAAGAGTGAATATTCCCGCATGAGATGAACACATAACAAAATACCACATGAGACATTTTCAGGATTGAAGCTTGAAAAATCATTCCATGTGATCTTATTTGTGTGATCATAACATGATTAACTGATATTGGTATTATTTTTTGATCGAGAGATAGAGATATCCCATAGAACACCTTACGTGAACATCTCTTACAAACCATATTACGTGAGAATATCCCATAGATTTCATTGAGTGAACATATTTTGCATACCATCTCATGTATTCTTTTTACATAGATCACCTTACATAGATCTTCACACATAGATCACCTTACGTAGATTGTCTTATGTAGATCACCTTATGTGGGTCACCTTATGCATATTTACTCACACAAATCACCTTATTCATATTACCTTATGTGGATCACCTTACTTGGGTCATCTCACAAATATCACCTTACACAGATCACCTTACATAGATCACCTTACATGGGTCACCTAATTTGGATCACCTCACAAGAAAATATTTCATTGTTTACCTTTCTTACCTGATCGAGTAGTATATGGTCACCTCCCATGGTTTAATTACATGGTACATGACTTCCTCATGATCTATCCTCCCAAAATTTGGGTTTCCCCAAAATGTTATACCTCCCCCATACCTATTCTTCCAGAAATTTGAATTTTAATCATTGAGAGAGTCTAGTGCTATGTTTTCTCCCAATCCATCTAATCAGGCCATTTTAACCCATAATACCTACATGGCTGACTTTCTCCAAGGTCAAGACCCTGAAAAAGATAATTTGAGACCTCCCTTGAGGTTGCTAGATGTACATGATCGGGAAATGTACACCAATGTACACCCCTTTGATCGTGGATTCCCTTGATAAAAGGAGACACAAGAATTATCCTCCTAGATAGATATGACCCTAATGGGAATCATGATCACAAATTCCCTTGATAACATGAGTCTCTATTAGGAGGATACTAGAGTGGTCTCTCCTAGATTGATGATGGATTTATTCTCTACCCATCGGGCCAGGTCGAATAGGGAATCCCTCCCAGAGTAAGCCCCTTTCCTTTCTTACAAGATGTTATATCCCTATTTCCTTCCATATCCTCTCCCCTATTGTAAAACCCTAGAATTCTAATACATTAATACCTTTAAATAAGTCAATTTTTTTTATATCTTTCTCCAAATGCAGAACCAAAATAAAATGAAACCATTATATATTTAGATAAAATATAAATATTTAAGTATAACCATTAAAAACCTAGTACTTTAACCATCATGAATGAATATAAGTAACCAATTTATGAATTATATGTATATAGAAAATATATTCTACTTTTAACATCAATTAAATTCAATTAGTTTACCTAAAATGACTAATAAGATCATTTATTGTTAAGAAAATAATTATTATAAAAATTATATTTTATGAAATACACATTTATATTTCAAGAAACATATGATTAATGATAAATTATATTTTATATTAATAACTGGTTAACATCAATTTATTTGGTAAATGATATGAAATAAGAATAATAAAAATTTGTATTTGAAAATTTCATTTTCTAATTAAAATGGGTTTTCAATTATATTTTATGATTTTATTCAAAAACATAATTTATAAATGTTGGAATTTGAAATTAATAAAAATTAACTTAATTTTTTAATTCTTTATATCAAAATTGACATAGTATGAATTTTTTATCTTTTTTGAAAAGGTCGATTTTTAGTCGAAAAATACAGTTTTCATGAAACCTATAATTTGTGTGACTTTACCATTATATAAGAATAACCTATAAATTTATAAATATTTTTAAGTAATCAAATATTAATTTTTTTAAAAAATTATTCATTTTAAAATATTCTTTAAACTCATAAAACCTATGAAAAACATTCTTATAACTGATTAAAACGCCACTTTAATATGAAAACTGTTTTTGGTCTTTTCTTTGAATCAAGTATATTTCAAGGGAGATTCAGTTTTATCTTGACTTGGAAGCCTCATATACTTTATTTTTTTTTAATAAAAAAATCAATTTATGTTATTAAAATCAGTATCCAAGATAATTTAACCACATATATAAATTTAAATCTTAAAAATGTTATTTCTCTAAATTTTTTTTACATGATTGAGTGTATTTATTTTAAAATGAACTATTCATAAATTTATATATTTTATTTAATAAAATTATTTTCAAATTTAAAATTATAAGCATAAAATTAGGTAAAAAGTTCAATATTAATATTTTTCATTAAAATTAATTACTATGATTGGAAATTAATTACCAAGGTAAAAGTAAATTAGGATAAAAGACAAAAAGTTAGAAAAAGACCTAAAACACTCAAAGTTGTCTTAAAAAGGAGTGGTTGAGGTGATTTTTAACCCCAAATCATCACACTCTTCTCTTTTTTTCATTTTTTTTCCTTTTAAACTTGAATATTAACCTCACATTATTGAAAATGTAAGGGTTACTCCCAAAACTAACATTCCCTTAATTATAAAAGGGTAACATCTTCTCTACTCCAAGACACACATTTCATGAAAATTTACTCTTAAAAACATGACAATTTTCTCCTAATTTAATCCTCTCCCATGTTAAAAATATTCTAGTCACCATCAATTATCATAATACCTTCATTTCTAAGGAGACTTCTAAAGAAAATCCAAGTCCCCGATGTGAGTATTATCAACTACTTATTTTTTCTTCATAATTAGATTATTTCAAATTTATTTTAAATAAACTAATATAATGATATTAGTATCATTTATATACTTTAGTGTTACTATATTAAGGGTATTATGATTTTTTATTCATATACCCTGTTCATTAAGGAAAATTAAATTGTCATTCCTGTGTTGTGCAAACTACCGCTCTACAACACAACATGTTTTATTTTCATTCAACACCTTAAAAGGATTGCTATAATGATGATATTAAAGGATAAATACAATTTTTATGATATCATTAAGGTTTTTATGAAAATTTTTAGAACCTATTAAGGATATTATTACCAAACGATCATTGTTAATTTAATTATTTAAAATAAGCGTACTAAAATGATAATCATTTATTAAAAATGAATAATGTTTTTATATTCATGATTTATTATTCTAATTAATTAAAATCATGATATATCACACTAATAAACAATAAATAAGATAATTATTCTTACGATATAATGATATTATAATAAAAACACCTCATAACCATTCATTAAATCAGAGTGTGTTCATGTTTGGGTCAGTTTAACCACCTAATTGAAAAATACTATAAATTCATATCATGAATGACTATGAGAACATAAATAATAATGTAATATGATATAAATGTGTTAATAATGATTTGTTTTTAGTTATTTATATACTATATCAATATTTAATTTATTAATTAAGAAAACACATTTCAATCATCAAGAATCACCCAAACATGCTTGTTATCGATTTAATCTTCAAGGATAAAGACTAAGAAACCCATGAAAGGAGTTAAAAAAAATAAAAATAAAAATAAATCATCCCTAATAGTAAGTTTAATTATCTTATAATGATAAAATTTTAAATAATAATTAACACAGACACCGCTATTATGAAACTAGTACAAATGATCAAAACTATATACAACTGATGTGGAAAATCGGTAGAATTCATATAGATAATTACTATTTATGAAGTTTATAAATAAAAATTTATATGATTCAGTTTATTAATTAATATATTAAGATATCTATATTTTTGATACATTTGGTTAAAGTACATTTGTGAAAGTCATAAGAGGTAAGCGTTTTCATTTGAAATCTTTGAGGAATTTTTGGTATTGTGAACCTAATTTCATTTTTTAGTTTATATAATGTCCATATGAGATATCATATCATGATTTTTCTTTTAATAATGGTATTTTAATTTTAATTACAAGTCCTATATTTTAAGGGGTTTTGATTAAAGTGTTACTCAAGCCTAAGGGTTTTCTTGGTCTCAATTCTGATTCTTTGAGACATAATATATTTTGTGAACAATGTTTTATTTTAATGGTGTATTCACTACCCATTGATATATTTTTTATCATACTCCTTTTATTTCATAGGATTTAATAGGAAATTCATGTTCCATTATTCAAGTGGCTATTAATTTACTTTTTCCTTAGTAGTAATAGTTTTTGGTAATTCAATTTTCATTCATTAAGTCATGACCATTCCATTGCACTTATTTCATATAAGTTGGGTAAATTATAACCTTTGATTTTATTATGTGGTCTTATCTTATTTTTTTCTGGTGATATACATTCCTACCAAAAATATTTCCCACTTCTTGGGATATATTCTTTTAAAACCATCCACTTTCTTTCTTCAGACGGATTATGATCATGTTATTCCAGTATTGAATTAGCTGTATACTTATTTTTCTATACGGTGTGATCATAATATTTTACATAACTTATATTGGATGGTGTTCACCTATAAAGAATATTATTCTATTTAAATGGGGAAATGTATTAGCATTTCATACGTTGTTATTACAATATGGGTGATTATTGAAAAGTTAAGTATGTAATGTTTAACCATCCACCTTCTTCATATGAATGGGTTATGATATTGTTATCCCTTTTATTAACATTGGGAAAAGTATTGAAATTACATATATTGTTATCCCAATAAAAATATTTATTAGAAATTTTACTATGTATTTTTTGACCATCCATCTTATTTACCAGGATGAGTTATGATCATGTTATCCTTTTTATTGACATGGGGAAAATTATTGAAATTATTAATGATTATTAACTAACAATGAAGATTGATCATGTATTTATATTCTTTATTCTTCATTATATGGATAACCAAGTTTTATCCTGTAAGATATTCCATGGGGAATGGTATAAAAGGTCTTGATGAATCTTATGGTGAATGAATTTTAGTTAATTAGGTGATGGTTGGGGCCTAAAATTATACATCCCATATATTCATAGATAGGTCTCATGAGACAAAATATGTTTTAGTATTTAGTGTATGCCTTCCCAATTCAGCAAGATTTCTTGACCGCAGTCTCAACAAAAAGCAAAGCGTCTTGACATAAGGCTTTGAAAACTAGTTTTTGATGTATGAAATTATGAATTCTATCAGTATGAGAACAATATTATTGATATCAAATTTTCATTTATTTCCATGGATATAGCATGTTCCCAGTATTAAGTTGATTATGTATTCATGTTGTTTACCTATCCCTACCATAATATTTATTCCATGTTTGTTCCATGATTACTTTAGTTATATATTTACCTCATGGAGCATTTTATATCTCCACTTTCTCATATTTCCATTACATAGGTTATGAATAAAATTAGTGAACATAACATGTTTATAAGGATAACACATGTGGACTAATTTATGAGAGATGTTGAAGACTTATCAAGAATAAAGCAGTTTCTTATATATAATGGAAAATGTGCATTAGTTGGGAAATACAAGAGCTTTATTAGTTTATGATGTGTCCTAATTATCTAAAGATACAAACCTGAAAAGATCCTTCAAATACAAGGTATTCAATAATTTTATTTATTTTTGTAATTATGGATGGTTATATCTAGGATTTTACTACTTGTATCAAAGAAAGTATATAAAGTATGTGTCTATGAGAACTAGATCTAGGAGTGAAGGTCTGGGGCGTCACACCTGTCCCCCAGTGGACTGGGAGTGGGATCTTTCTATTGTAAAATTGGGTTCCCTAGACCTAATTTTATCAGTACTTTTGATTACCACACCATGTATATAGTGAGTTATGTATGATTCACACTTACCATTATAGTGTAGATATTTGTATGTTCATTGTTTAAATGGTAATGTCCATAGATTAATTTTCATATAAAAAGGTTATAGAAGTTCCTAGGTTATAATGAGAACTTTGAGATATTATGAAATTAATATTAAAAATATGTCTTATACTCTAGATACATCATAATAATTTGAAACAGTTTATGTATAACTATCGGGTGATAGGGGATCATAAGCATTGAGACTTTTTCTCCTGAATTTTTCACTTGGTGATCTCTAGTTGGTGAGATCGTGAGGAAATACCAGCTAATAGGAACACCACAAGTTTTAGGTGTCATTAGTTATTCTTATCTATGGAAATGTGTATTGGTATCCTGAATTTAGGTCATTATAAATGTGTTCTATTTGATCATGTACTTTGATACAAGAGAAAAACCATGAAAATAAAGTTGTGGAGAGGTAGCTTGTGTTGGGTGAATCATTGGGGGCATGGAATTGGTTGAATGATCAAGATAGAATTTTTTACTTCTGAGTTGAGGAAGTAATATCTTAGGCCTAGTTGATTAGGATAATAGTACCTTTATAAATCCTTGGACAATGTAGTTGAAGGAAATTATGTCAAGTTATATCAATAAACAATAAAGAAAAGATGATGACATAAGTGTGTGTCCTGCTTTATGATATATATAATGACAAAAAGATTTTATATCACAATACGTGTTTGTAGGATGGTTATTGTTTCTATGAATATTCCTTATTTCCTTAGGGGACTTGATGGGTTACTAGACTTTGCTCTTGGTCTTTGAATGGTATTCTATGCTATTGAGATATGGGCTTATAGGGTCACACACAATAATATATTCAATAATCTTCTATATTCTGGTGAATGAGTATATATGGCATGGTGGGACCCACCATTGGGTCTAAGAATTATCCAAGTAATTGATCATCGATGAATAAATAAATTCATTATTATTCAAGTATAAAATAATTAGATTGAATTTATTTGTTAAATATATTTACATGTATTTAAGTAAATACATGAAAAATATTATACAAACAAATATTATTTTAATATTCAACGTTTGTTTAATATTAGAGTATTTTTGAGTTGAGTTAAATGAATTAGTTTTATCACAAAACATATTTATTATATATTATAAGTAGGTGATAAAATATTAATGACATTAACAACACATTTAGTTCATCATAATGTTTCATTCATTTTTTATTTAGTGGACATTGGATCTACGAGGGCTGAGGAACCCTTACTAGGTATTTTTGGACATACACTATATAAACAGAAAATAAACACATTTTAATTTTACTTTTCATTCCAATGGAATGAGAGTCTCTCTATCCTCCCACATTTTATAGAGATAAAGACTCTATTTGAGCGACCGATCTAAGAACACCTTCGATAGATCAAAGGGATTAGAGAGAGGTTATTGTCATAATGCCAAAGGATTCACCAGAGCTTTGTGATATCACCCAAAATTCGATGTACAGTTAGAAGTAAGATTATTAGATCATGTTTGGATGATCTAGAGGGGTTTTTATTCATATCCTTAATGAAAAAATCATTTAGGACTAGCTAAATTGAATGAGGTACTTGCTTATTTATTTTTGTGCTTATTAAATTCACGTGATATCCTTAGACCTCTACCAGGGCTCAGATCTCCAATGATGAAAAGTTTTGTAATTTTGGTGATAAAATTTTTAAATACCTAGAACATCAGATTCTAGTGCATGCCCTGATACCATCAATTGGTATCAGTGCGATCACATGAATTTTTTGAGCCAAGAAAAAAAATAATTTTCATTCAATTAATGGGAGGGTTTAAATTTGGGCCCAAAAGAATAGACTACATGTAGATATGATTTAGGATGGCCAAATTATGGCCATAATTTTTTTTTAATATGGATCATTTTGCAGTTTAATGGGTATAAATATTTAAGAAGATATATTTTTATATGTTTATGTTACCTTAGGGCAGATAGCTGGTGGAACTTTGATATAAATCTAAGACTTTAGGTGGTGGGATGGTGGCCAAAAATATTTTTTGGATAGCCTATAATTCCACATGATTGTGGAATTTCAATTTGTTTATTATATTTAAAATTAAAATTGCATGTGTATGGAATAATGACAAGAGGGAGGCAGCAAGTCCTTGTGAACATTACAAAATAATGACTTTTTTCTCTCTCTATCAAAGGCCCAATCATGTAGCCTTTTGATTTATGAGAACCAAAAAACAAAATAATCAAAAGCGTAGGGCCAATTTCCTGGTACCCTTGAACAGTTAAATAAAAAAGGTATTTCTTTTGTGAAAATTGGGTACACACCAAAATAAAATAAAAGTAAAAATAGTGGGCCACCTCTATGACTTCCTTAGTACGCCGCCTGACACCCACACAACCTATTGTTGGTCTGCTGCCACCTCCACCTTTGAGTTCACCACCACCACTCCTCCTTATCCAATAGTTCAAATCCATCCACAGTGTCCCCACCCTCCATTTGACGCCGCATCTAGACTGAGCACCTGCCATGCCAATGGCCCACACAGTAGGCCTCCCACAGTTTTTGCACACACATGAGGACCACCACCATCTTCGAAGCCTTTCTTATACACTCAGCCTCCACAGATGTCTCCCTACTGGTCATCAATTCCTTACCGAAGCTGCGTGCCACCTCCTTAGTCTGGCGTGTACCAGGTCAGACCTCCACACCACTACCGTCACCTTAGTCAGACACCAATGCCGGTGTCCGCCTCCTCAGACCCATCATTGTACACATGACCTTTGGCTAAGATCCTGTGGCCACTGGGGCCTACAGCGACTAACGCTCGTATCCACCCCCTCTTATTTGGATCACCATGAAACCACTACTGATGCAATCCATCATGTGTATGTGTGGTTAATTTAAATTAATTATTTATTACACCTAGATGAAATTTTTGTAATAAGTAGTTAATTTTATGATGGTCCACACATCTTTTTCTTATAATTTAATATGTATGAGGGTTTTTTCACCCAGATAAAAATGTGTTATCTATATTTTTCACTCCCGAGACTCCCTTGTTTTCATGTGAGTATATTTTTACTATTGATGATAACATTGTAAGTCGCATACCACACCAAGTTGAAGAAAAATCTAGATGAGAAGTGTAAAAACTAGATGGGGGAGGATCTGCATCATGAGCCAAGACTGAACTCAGGTATGATTTTCCTAAGTCATGGTTGATCCATTAAGTTTAAATGAATCAAAAAATAGTAGATTCTCAGTACTTAGTTTGGTAATTTGTTTCCTTTTACACATTGTTTGTTATTTTATGCATTTGTTTTATTTTTAGAAACACATAAAATAAAAAATCTAAAAAATACATAAAGAAATGATGAATGTATTCTATTAATGTTAATTTATGAGCACAATGAAATGGTATAAACATGTTTAATAGAAAAGGATTAATTTTTTCAAGAAATATAAAAAACCTCAAATAAATATTAAGTTGAAAATTCCTTCCGTTGTTTGAATTTGAATAAAACTAGGTGTTCGGGGTGCTCGTTAGCCATAGTTGAGGGTTCCTCCTACTAATGAAGACTTCTTATGAGAACAATGAGTTGACTTAACTGAAGTTGGCAGAAAAGGCGTATCCATAGATAGGTTATTACAACTTCTGGGGTAAGCATTGAGTAAGTCAAGTTTATGATTTTAGAAGCTGTTACTTCACTCAACATGTCAAAGAGCCACAAGTTAATGCGGTTGGACAATCAAATTCCTACCTTGAACTCTATAAGTAGTGGCATAGCCATATATTATAGACTATGAGGAGAGGTTTCAAGGATTCTTATCAATAGAATACTCAAGCTATAGAGTATTCTGATTCTAGTACAGAGGGTTTCTATGGTATGATAAATTAGTGGGATACATATAATGATTTAAATAATTGGTAATGTCTAATTAGGAATCAAGATAAAAGTACTAATCTGCTAATTTTTTTTGTAGAAAAATTCAACTAATACCACAAGAACACTGTGATTATATTGGACAAAGAAAATGTTGAAACTAGCACAAGTTTTCAAAGAGCAGTACAAGAACTTATGTAAAGTACTGAGACATTGTAAATTCAAGGTACTGGTGTCCCTAATACTTGTTGAGCCACCTCATAAAGATAGGGTGATAAAAATTCTTATAGGAGACTCATGTATGATGCATATCATGGTTATGTAATAATGCTATCATCAATGTCCTATGTGAGTTATGGATACTACATTTAGAAATGGATGATTTCACATGTTGTCTCATCTCCTAGAATCTTACAAGGAGAAAGTGAAGTGAAATATGAATAAGTGATGATTACATTGGCTCTAATTAAATTGAAAGTTGGATCACAATCTTTTAATGAATAACTTTCTAATATAATTTCCACATAGTTAATCTAGTTTCATTTAAGAATAAAAAACGAAAAATATAGAGAAAAATTCTTCATTACCTTTTGGTTAAGGTTTTCCAAGAAATAATAATGCGAAAGAAAGATTAGTATTAATTATTATGGTGAATAAGTTGAAAGACAAGGTGAAAAGTCCAATGGAAAGAGCGACGCTAAAGGAAATTTTGAAATATCCTTTAATGAAAAATGACGTACTAAACAGGGAGTTATTTTTTTCTCATATGATGAAATAAAATCTATAGAAGTTTAAATGTTATAAATTGAATTAAAGAAGAAAGTAATCGCTTCTTCTTTAGGCATATTCATCAACTGTAAGTAATGTTTCTATTATAATTTTTGGGTATTAAATACAATATGATTATTATATATGTGTATTTAAATACAATAAACAAGTATAGAAATGTTACTAGAAGTAAGGTGTGTTCTTTAAGAGGTTGGGAAAGGGTGGAACCTAAGTTTTCGATGATAAGTTTAGAACTTCTATATTTCCAAGTAAATGGTTCTAATATAACTTTTATTGAGTATAACCAAAACACTCATCTCATGTTTCCATTGGACACAAGATGAAATTATTCCATTTAGAATGAATGTTGTTTGTGCTGTTTTGTACTAAACTAATAGTTTAGTGATAAATGAATCATTGGAAATACATGAGGAATATAAAATGTAAGACTTATATACCTAGTAGTGGAAATATAAAACTTTATCAAGAAAAAAAGTAGTTTTCAAGGATATAACCAGTATGGTTTTAGTCTCTTTGGAGTTAATGGCCGTAGGTATTATCAACACACTTATGTACATAGTTTTGGACAAAGAGACCTTTATAAATAAAGGTAAGCCACAAAGCTTTGTGAACTAGCTCAAATAGAGAGTGTGAACTATTCTATGGGACAGTGGTAAATATACTTCCTAAGATTCCTTTAAGTGCGTATTAAGGAATGTGAAAGTGAAGTATGGTTGTTTTCAATGCTTTTGTAGGGGATTCCCATGTATTGCGTGCACTGACTGTTATTGCCCTATATTCCCACTTTCCAAAGGCAGGAGACTTTCATCACTTTAATCAGTGATGTCTACTCCTTGCTCAAAATGGGATGGTGATATTTTTTTTCCTACTTCCATGGATTCCTCCTTGGATCTCGTTTCCTAGCACTACTATAAAATAGTCCTTTAACAATGTTAAAAATGACCTTTATCAGCACTAGAAAAGCGCTAACAATCACAGCAAGTTTAAAATACATTTTCTTTTATTAGTTCTAAAAAATTATTAATAAAGGACCACTTTATCATCACTTTTATTTAGCGCTGATAAAGGAAACCTTTATCAGTATTTTTTAAAGCACTGATAATGGATAGTACAATGTGCTATAATAGAACACCGAAGCAACAGAAACACCACTAGATATAAAAAAAATCATGAAACAATATATAATTTAAATGAAATGAAATTTAAAACACAAATACAAGAAAAAAATCACTATATTATAGAAATTTAAAACATTTATTTATAAAACTACAGAAGAAAAAATTATTACATATATTCAAAAACATAAATGTTCCTTTGTCTTTTGATCCTAACCTAACTCATGATATTTCCAAAAAAAACACCCATTCTTGAGAAAAATAATACACCTGTATAAGAAAACAATTCTTATGTTAGTAATAATATAAATAAATAAGTTAACAGAAAGATTTAATTTTAAACTAAACTTTGAGTCATACTAGGAAAAATTTGTATTGGATTGAGTTGTGGTTGATTATTACATGTCACACCATTTCTTGTTCATATTAAATAATTATCTCTATGGAAATTAATTAAATAAGTATAAGAAAAATCCCGAGAAGCGCAACCTAGTGGTTGCATGAGTGAAACTTTTTGAATTAAAATGTATATTTTAAACTAATAACAGACACTTTAAGTCATACCAGGCACATTATGTATTTTATTGAGATGAGGCTAATTACTACACATAAAAAACGACTTATGGATCATTTCTGTAAAGTATCAAAATAATCTAAATGCATTTTATCGGTTTTGAGTTGGCCAGTTGTCCATTTTACTAAAATTGATGTCAATTTTAAATAAAAAAGATACTTTTGGAGTCATGCCGGTCACATCATGCATCAGACTGAGGTGAGAATAAGTCCTACATGTCTCAAGTGGATTATATATCATTTTACTAAATTATAAAAATAATCCGAATGTGTTTTCTCAGTTTTGAGTATGTCACTTTCCTTTTTTACTAAAATGTAATTTTAAACAGGAAACATGCACTTTGACTGATAATAATCACATGGTATATCAGTTTGACATTTTACTAATTCCTACATGTCAAAACGGATTATTAATCATTTTCCCAAATTATCAAGAAAATACAAGCATGTTTGATTGGTTTTTAGTGAGTGACACTTTTTTAACTAAAATTCTGATTTAAACTGATAACAGATACTTTGAGTCATACTGAGAACATAGTGTATTAGATTGAGGTAAATATTATTCAAAAATCTCAAAAATTAATTATGTATTGTTTTATAAAAATATCAAAACAATACGAATGCGTTTTCTTGGTTTTGAGTATGTCAGTTGTCCATTTTACCAAAATTGATGTCAATTTTATATAAAAAGATGTACTTTGAGTCATCCCTATCACACTATGTGTCAGAATAAGGTGAATATAATTTCTAAACATCTCAAATGACTTATGTATCATTTAAATAAAGTATAAAAACAATTTGAATGTGTTTTATTGGTTTTGAGTATGTCACTTATCTTTTTTACTAAAATGTCATTTTAAATTGGAAACATGCACTTTGACTCATACTAATCACA
Source organism: Viscum album (assembly GCA_963277665.1). Taxonomy (NCBI): domain Eukaryota; kingdom Viridiplantae; phylum Streptophyta; class Magnoliopsida; order Santalales; family Viscaceae; genus Viscum; species Viscum album. The sequence goes on along the minus strand of OY728132.1, from coordinate 1,321,827,056 downwards.
TCGTGTATAAGTTTGATGTGAGACCAATTTATACATGTAAAAAATGGCTTATTAATATTTTTACTAAATTATCAAGAAAATACAAGTGCGTTTGATCAGTTTTCAGTGAGCGATGCTTTTTGAAATAAAATATCAATTTTAAACTGATTACAGACACTTTAAGTCATACGAGGAACATCGTGTATCATATTGAGGTGAGTATGATTCATACACATTAAAAATTACTTATGTATCATTTAATTAAAGTATGAAAACAATAAAAATGTGTTTTCGTAGCTTTTAGTAGGTCAGTTGTCCATTTTACTAAAATTGATGTCAATTTAAAATAAAAAGATACACCTGGTGTCATACTAGTCACATTGTGTTTCATATTTAGGTGAATATGATTCATACACATCTCAAATTAATTATGTATCATTTTCCTAAATTATTAAAAAAATATGAATTCATTTTCTCAATTTTGAGTACATCACTTTTCTTTTTTACTAAAATGTCATTTTAAACTAGAAACACACACTTTGACTCATACCGATCACATCATATATAAGTTTGACATGATACCAATAAATAAATATTAAAAATGAATTATGAATCATTTCCTTAAATTATCAAGAAAATCCAAGTGTGTTTGATCAGTTTTCAAGGAGTGACACTTTTTGAACTAAAATGTTTATTTTAAACTGATAACGGATAGTTTGAGTAATTATGGGAACATCATGTATCTGATTGAGTTGTGGCTAATTCATACACATAAAAAATAAATTATGTATTATTTAAATAAAGTATCAAAACAATCATAATGCATTTTCTTAGTTTTGAGTAGGCCAGTTGTCAATTTTACTAAAATTGATGTCATTTTTATATAAAAAGATAAACATGGAGTCATACCGGTCACACTGTGTGTCAGATTAAGGTAAGGCTAACTCATAAATGTATAAAATTACCTATGGATCATTTTACAAAAGTATGAAAACAACATGAATTAATTTTCTTGGTTTTGAGTACATCACTTCTCTTTTTTACTAAAATGACATTTTAAACTAGATTCACATATTTTGACTCATACCAATCATATCGTGTATCAGTTTACATGATATCAATTCCTACATGTCACAAATTACTTATGAATAATTTTACTAAATTATCAAAAAAATATGAGCTCATTTGATTGGTTTTAAGTGAGTGACACTTTTTTAACTAAAATGTCGATTTTAAATAGATAACGAACACTTTGTGTCATAACAGGCACATCATGTATTAGATTGAGGTGAGGATGATTCACACACATCAAAAATAACTTTTAGATCATTTTTATAAAGTATAAAAACAATATGATTGTGTTTTCTTAGTTTTGAGTAGGCCATTTTTCCATTTTACTAAAATTGATGTGAATTTTAAATAAAAAGACACACTTAGAGTCATACCAGTAATACCGTGCATCATATTGAGGTGAATATGATTCATACTTGTCTCAAATTGCTTATGTATCATTTTTATAAAGTATGAAAACAATCCAAATTATTTTTCTCATTTTTGAGTACGTCACTTGTTTTTTACTAATATTTCATTTTAAATTGGAAACATGCACTTTGAATCATATCAATCATATCATGTATTGGTTTTACATGATACTGATTCCTACACATCAAAAATGAATTTTGAAATCATTTTTAAAAATTATAAATAAAATATGAGCGCATTTGATTGGTTTTAAGTGAGTGAAATGTTTTGAACTAAAATGTCAATTTTAAACTGATAACGGATACTTTGAGTCATATCAGGAACATCATGTATCAGATTGAGTTGAGACTGATTCATAAATATAAAAAATTATTTATGGATAATTTTCATAAAGTATTAAAACAATACAAATATGTTTGTTCAGTTTTGAGTAGGTCAGTAGTCCATTTTACTAAAATTGATGTCAATTTTAAATAAAAATACACACTTGGAGTCATACGAGTCTCACCGGGCATCAGATTGAGATGTGGATGATTATTAAACGTCTAAAATGACTTATGGATTGTTTTCATAAAGTATCAAAACAATCTGAATGTGTTTGCTCAGTTTTGAGTACGCCACTTTTATTTTTTACTAAAATGTCATTTTAAACTAGAAACACACACTTTGACTCATACCGATCACATTGTGTATTGGTTTGATGTAAGAATGATTCCTACAAGTCAAAAATGACTTATACATCATTTTAATAAATTATCAAGAAAATTAGACCGCGTTTGATCGGTTTCTAGTGAGTGATACTTTTTGAACTAAAATTTTGATTTTAAACTGATAATATAAATTTTGAGTCATAATGGGAACATGATGTATTGGATTGAGGTGCGGTTGATTCATATACATCAAAAATGACTTATGGATCATTTTCCTAAAGTATCAAAATAATTTGAATATTTTTTCTTGGTTTTGATTTTTTCAGTTGTCTTTTTAACTAAAATTAATGTCAATTTTAAATAAAAAAAGAACTTGGAGAAATACCAGTTACACTGGGTGTCAGATTGAGGTGCAGCTAATTCCTAGATGTCCCAAATTCTAAAAAAAAAAATCCTAATTTCCAATGTTATAAATATTTCAATTTACTTTTTTGTCTAACTACCAACACTGTATATTGACTCGATGTTCTTAATCGAAAAATATTTCTCATTGTTGAAAGCCAGAGGATTATAGGAAGCTCATGTTCCCATTATATAATGCTAAGTGACTATAATGACCACATGTTCTTACTCTACTCTTCTGGATTTCAACGATAAAGTTTTTTCTTCGAAGAACATCGAGTCAATATGACTTCCCAAAAGATCTATGAAAAAACAAAATAAGTATTAGATAAAAATGATAAAAAAATTAAATTAAAAATGGTAGATAAAATGATGGAAAATTTATTAAATAAGTAGAAGGGATTCACCTTTTCACGATGGTTGTATGTATTCTTGATGCATTTTTTATTTTCATTATCTCAGTTGCACGCTCTAAGGCTAATCTCTGACGAGCATGAGAAGCTTTGAACAAACCACCCCAAATCGAACAAAAGAATCAAATTATATAAGAAAACAATTATTATATTATTAAAACTAAAAATAAATAAATAAAACATAAATATTAATAAATACATAAATTATATTGAAAATGATTTTACTGTGAAAACATCAAGATTACCTTTGTGATTGAGCAGTGAGGGGAACTTGAAGGAAAGTGATAAATGCCAACACTGAAGGGATGAAAAGGTTTTGAGGGAGAATAATTCTATAGAATTTTTAGTGCAAAAATGCATAAAAGATGGAAAGAACACCCCAAATCGAATAAAAGAATCCACCTGTATAAGAAAACAATTATTATGTGAGTAATACCCAAAATAAATAAATTAAACATAAATATGAAATAATACATTAATTTTATGAAAAATGATTTTATTGTGAAAACATCAAGATTACCTTTATGATTGAGTAGTTGGGGAACTTGAAGGAAAGTGATAAATTCTAACACTACAGGGGTGAAAAGGTTTTGAGGGAGAAGAAGTCTGCAGATTTTTTGGTGCAGAAAGTCATGAAAGATGGAAATACCACCCAAACTCAAATAAAAAAATCCGCATATATAAGAAAAAAATTATTATGTGAGTAATACTAAAAAAATATATTAAACATAAATATGAAACAATACATTAATTCTATGGACAATGATTTTATTGTGAAAACATCAAGATTACCTATGCGATTGAGCAGAGATAACCTTGTTTCTCTTCATACAAAGGTATGAAATATGGAAAAGAATATTCTAAAATAAAAAAACTCTAAAATGAATAATGAAAATTAAATCAATGTTAAATTATATAATTTTTCATTAAAATTGAGAAAGTATATTATAACATTACCTTTAAATCTTCCCAAAGAGTTTTCTTTATTATAGTTTGTTCTTCTAAGGGATTGGTAACATCATCATGTGAATAAGACATTGTCTGCATGAGTAGTCAAACATTTAATTTAGATTATGTTAATGTAGTAGATAACATATAATATTATGATAAAAAACACAGTATATTAAAAAAACCTTTACCTTATCATGGAAATCTCTTTATTTTTATAAAGGTTTTAGGGATTTGGTTCCTCTATCGAGAATCCAAATCCCCTCTTTGTGGTCCCCTCTAACATATAAGACATTATATACATTGGGAACAACATGAACTGATTGTGATCTCCCAATGAAAGGGTCATCGTCAATTAGATTTTCATCTGACTCAACATTTGTTTTAGTCATCAGTAGGAAAATTGACCAATTCTTGTTTATAGGATCTAAGACATATAATACTTACACTGCTTGTGATTCCATTATGAACAACTCATCATTTTCACCTTCCACACTGAAATTCACCTTCACAAAACCCATTTCATCAACTTTCACTGCACTCATATTGTCAACCAATTTGCAATGGAAAAGTGTAACTTGAAACTTTGTATAATCCAACTCATATATCTGTTCAATAATGAAAAAATATGATATATTTTCATAAATTGGATTTCTATCATTGGAAATGGATATGTGCATGTCTTCTTCCACAAGCATAACACCACTATTTTATATCATACTAAAGTCATTGTTTACATTTTTATATAACTTATTACCATTTATTACAATACTAGTGTAATATATAACATTTTCATTCAGTCCCCCAGCTAGCCATTGAAATCGTTCGACAATTGAATTCATATTTTCAAACAACTCCTTATAAATTTGATCTCAAAACCATCCTATAAACTATTTATTGTGTGTATTTGATATCCATACTTTTTCACTTTATGGATTCAAATATCTAAGAATTTATTTGTGGGATTGAATGTATGGGTCAATAATTCACTATTATATAAAATGTAAAGGTGCACCTGATCCCACTCTATTATGGTAATTGTAACAACATTTCTTCTGGAAATCCCTTCAGCTATAAGGCATCCACTACGATGAGAATTTGGGAGACCTATACTATCAACATCTGAATTATAATCGGTACAGAATTCAATAACTTCTTCAAAAATATATCGTTATGAAATAGAACCTTCTAGCCAACATAGATTCTTAACATACCCTTTAAAAATATTTATATACCATTCAATGGGGCACATCCATCTATAATGGACATGACTACATAGTTGAACCTCTCTAACCAAGTGAACCATCTTGTAGACCATTATATTAAATAATGATGGTGGAAAGAAAATATCTAATCACATAGTATGATGACAACCTTTTTATTCATGATTGGAAACTTAATCGAGTCTATAACTTTACTGTATATGGATTTGAAAAAAAATCAGAGTCTGGTTAATGTATGTTGTACATTTTGATGCAAAATTCAATGGAAAGAAACATGCATCAAATCTTGCATCAAAATATTATAGTCATGTGATTTTAGTCTTTGTAACTTCAAATTAGTAATTGAAATAACATTCTTGATATTTGATGAATAACCTTGTGAAACCTTTACACTATTAAGGAAAATGAAAAATTGTAATTTTTCCTATCTGGATAGAGTTTAAGATACCAGAGGAAGAAAAGTATGCCTTTTAACCTTCATCAATGAAAACTCTTCTCTTATCCCCAATTTCAATCAAGTCCAACATAGACTTGATGCCATATTTCATTTTTCCAAGAATATTTAGTAATGTGACAATAACACTATCAAATAATTTTTTTATACATGAATGACATTAAGAAATTTTTTGACATAAAAACAATTCCAATATGGTAATTCAAAAAAAATTGATCTCTTCTTCCAACATGATTTTGTAAGTTTTTTTTGAAAATGGTTTACTGAAAACAATGTCAATATCTTTTACTTTATTATACAATTGATCACCCATTATTAGAGACGGCGTTGTACCTTGTAAAATATTCCCATTGAATGTTGTCATCCAGGATTGGTATTTATGTCATCGAGGTAAAAATTTCTAATGTCCTAAAAATACAGTCTTCGAGGAATGTTTCAACCGAAATGAGTATGTGTATTTTTCAAAAATGGGACACCCAAACATTCCTTTAATTCCATAGCTTGATAAATTTACATAAGTGGGAAAGTCATTTATCATACCATACAACATGGCCCTCAATGTGAATTCTTCACTTATATGATCATCATACATTGTAACACCTATATCTCACATCAATTTCAGATCTTTGATCAATGGATCCAAATAGACATCAATATCATTATTGGGTTTCTTTGGTCTAGATATAAGAAAATACATTATAATGTATTTGTGCTTCATGCATAACAATGGAGGAAAGTTATAAATTACCAACATGAAGGGCCATGTACTGTGATTACTAATCTACACAAAAAAGGATTTATTACATCTGAAGATAATGCAAGTTGAAAATTTCTCAACTCATTTCCAAATTCAGGATACTCATAATCAATTTTCTCCCATTAAGGAGAATCTGCTGGATGACGTAGGTTCCTATTTTTAATTCTTGTATCTTCATGCCATGTCAATTGTCTCACAGTTTCTAGACATAAATATATTCTTATAAAGCATGTAATATTAGAAAATTAACATATATATTTTGAAGTAATTGATTAATTTTTCATGTATCGATCTATGCCACACTTAGGGCATTTTATAAGTAATTCATGGTCCTTGAGAAACAATTGAAATCATTTTGACAAGCATATATTTTTTTAGAGATCATTCCCATTGAACATAGCATTAATTTAGTGTTATATGTTTTATATGGTAGTTTATTTTCTTTTGGTATCATATCATTCAAGAGACCAAATAGTTCTGTAAATCCGGTTTCACTCCATATGCTACTAGCTTTCAAATTATATAACTCCAATACAGTTAACAATGATGTGTATTTAGTATAACCGATATAAAATGGTTTATTGGAATAAATATTTAACTTCTCAAACAAATTTAGACAATCATGATAGTCATCTTAAATTTCCATTATCATTTCTTCCATGATATATCCATCATCATTTATACTAGTATTCATATAAAATGATCTATAAAATGAAGTTTTATCCCATTTAGAGTGCACGTTCAGTTTTTCCCCATATTTATTCTAATATTTATAGCTCTAATCTATTCTGTGACAAATATAATGTTATTCTAACTATTACAAACTAATTTTTCTTGAATAAAAACAATATAAACATGGAAAAGGGATTTGATAAGGTTTGTATGCATGCTCTCTTGTAAACTTAATGAACTCTTTAACTCCATCTTCATACTATTTTTTTAGAATGATTATAGTTCATCCATTTTTTATTCATATCCATTATATTGGGTTCATAAAATATTAATTTTTTATAATAAATAAATAAATACACATAATATATTCATTATCAAAGGTGAAATTTATAGACAATTATAAAAAGAGAAACCCAAAATTTGATTATTTCAAAGAATTTCAGTATGCTTTAAAGAAAATGGGTAATTGAATTTAAGAAAAGAATTAATCGACTATGGAATGTTTTATCCTCTGAATTCATTCAAATGTGAAAGTTATAGACAACTGTCATGATCATCATCTCATCTCTTGAACATTTATCATTGCATTTTTTTGTTTGACACACATCCTCCATCTATTGTGGACATGCACCTTTGTTTCTTGAAATACATTAATTGGTAGTCATCCATGGGATGAATACTACTTAGATTAGTAGAAGAAATAGAAAAGAGATGGGGATGAGTCTCAAGAAATAAAATGAAATAATTGTACAAAAGTTGAAACCGATGAGGATGATAGTTTTCTATAAAAGATATGGGTGATGAGTCTCAAGCAACAAATTTCAATAATAATTGTCTTTTTTACCCACATAAAGTCTTTCTTAAATCCCTTAAACAAATGAAAATATAATATAGGTAATTGAGAAGTAATAAGAAACCCAAATATGATAAAAAAGAATAATAAACTCTCATTCAATTAACTAGAATATATAAAAATGTATTGATAAAACATTTTAATAAATAAATATTTATTTCATATACATTGATGGTAATCAAAGATTCCTAGGGGTGGAACCAATACATTTAGACCTAAAATGATGAAAAACTAAAAATAATTTCTAATATACATAATTTTATAACCTTAATTCTATTTTTTGGAATAAGTTATGTAATAACCTAAGGAATTATTACATTTAATATTAATGGTATATCAAATATTTGAAAACATCACAAGACTATTGGGATGCCATATCACCACACCGACCCATCCTAAGAATTCTAGGGAGGTCATCACATTAGATCTACCCATCTGAAGGATTCTAGGGAGGCTATCTAATACACATTAACCCATCTTTAAGATTATAGAGAGGTCCATAAAGAATTTGGAATAAATAAACAATACACATCAACAAGATATATCACAAACAAGGGAGAAAAACACATCAACCCTTGAAACATCTATCCCATAAACACTAACCTATACCGAGGTAGAACAACTCCTATGAGGTCACAATTTCTAAGCAGACTACCCTTACTTCACTCAGAAATCTTAGTGGAATCACAAAATTAACAGATCTATAAAACATCACTCCCCATATAAAGTCTCTACTGCACAAATACAAAAATAACTACTCATTTTAATATGCCAGGAAGCAGTCTCATAGGATACCCAACCACTATCATGGAAATTGATACATAAAAATGATGTAAAATGGGATGAGACTTATACAATATGGTTAATTACACTATTTATACAATAAAAATAAATCACGATTCATCCACACTTTCACATAAATAAAAGAGTATCTCACAAATACTCTATATTAATTCATAGATAAAATTTAGAAGGAAGGATATGCTCATATGGTCTAGGAGCGAATCTAGGAAGGCTCACGGTATACGTGTTTCACACTCTAAAAATTCCAAGCATCAAAATGGATGATCTCCACAACCAAATCTCCAAAATGGCTAACTTACCTCATTCACAAGTGAAAAACAGCTTCCACCGCAGCTAGAACCATTGATGTTTTACACCATGATTTCAATAAGAGAATGTAGAGAAAGACTTACATTTGAGAGAAAGTATAAAAATATTTATGTTCAAGCCTTGGATTTGTTCTACCCTTGAATCATTCAAACCTTGGATTTGAGCATTGGAATTATTCAAGCATTAATTAGAGCCTTGATTTGAGCTTTGATTCATCGAGGAGAAGTGCCGAAAGAAGGTAGCTTTTGTAGAGAGCTTCGAATATCGTGAAATGGTTCGTGATGGTTAGGGCTCTTAAAATAGACTGGGAAACTTTTATCAGTGCTTCTAAAAAATCACTGATAAAGATATCTTTTATGAGTGCTTAATTAATAAGCGTTGATAAAAGGAATCTTTATGATCAATTTTTAGCACTGATAAATCCCTATCTTAATTATTGCTAAAAAAGCACTGACAAAGATACCTTTTATGAGTGCTTATTGCTTAAACACTGATAAAGGATTTATAATTATAATTATAAATATTTTTGTTATAAATAAATATATATAATAAATATATATAAATATAAATATAGTAAACATATTATTTTTTTAAATATATTTATTATAATTTTATAATTATTTAAATATATAATTATTTATTTAAAATTATATAGATATTTAAAAAAATAATATTTATATCATTATATATATCTATATAATTATATATATATAATAAATGTATATAAATATAAATATAGTAAATATATTATTTATTTAAATAAACTTATTATAAATTTAATAATTATTTAAATATATATAATTATTTATTTATAATTATATAAATATTTTTTTAAAATATTTATTTATTTATAATTATAAATATATAAATGTATAAATATAGTAAATTTACATTTATAAATATATTTATTTATAAATATATTTTGCGAATATATTTTTAACATTATTAATGAATATTTAATCTTAAGTTCATGCATGTTAAAAATAAGTGAAATTGAATAAATTAAAAATAAGTACAATTTAAAGAGATTGAAAAAATGGATAATTTTTGTGTGTGTATATAAAAATGCATTAATTTCATATATGTGAAATCAATATAACACACATTTTATCTATGTTAAATTGAAAAATCAAACGATATTCACTTATGTCCATTACTCTATGCAATTAGTCAGTATTTTTAATTTATATTATTTTTTAATTATAAACCATTATTCACTAAATATATGACTATTTAATGTAAAATCATAAATATTTTATATTATATAAATCATACTTATATACATTCATATATATCTATGTATTTAATATATACTATTTATTAACATTATCAATAATTATTTACTTACTAAAATGTTTAATATTTTTCTCAATTTACTTATTTTTAATTTTTTATTTGTTTAATTTTCATTTTACATACACATCTATATATTCAACATATACTATTCATTATTATTTATAATTTATATATAGTATAATCAATTTATTCATTTTTATCAATAATTAATTAATTAATAAAATTATTAATATTTTTTTATAAAATCATTTTTTATTTTTTATTTATCTAATTATTTCATTTTTTTCGGATCTTTATCAGTGCTAAAAAAGTGCTGATAAAATATCCCTTTATGAGCGTTAAAAATAAAGTACTAATAAAGGGTACCCTTCATCAATGCTACAAATAAAGTGTTGATATAGGGTACCCTTTAGCAGCGCTAAAAATAAATTGCAGATAAAGGGTACACTTTATCAGCACTAAAAGAAGTGCTGATAAAGGGTACCCATTATCAGCGCTAAAAGAAAAGTGCTGATAAAAGGTTAAATTTATCAGCGATTTTTTTAACAATGATAAAAGTTCCCTTTATCAGTACTTTTTTCTAGTACAGATAAAGGACAACACTGTTAATAGCTAGTTTTGTAGTATTGTAGTCTAGGTCTCCCTCATAGATTAAGTCATGTTTATGGAACTCATTCCTAGTTTCATCTCTATGTGAACACTAGTTAATTGTGCTGCTTCTGTCTCAATAGGGAAGAAACCTTCAACCAAAAGAGTAGTTACATTGGGCATCAATAATTATGTTTAGAAAATAGTTATATTAGGCGCCTGTGAATTTTCCTCTTTTGTAGTACATGTCATATGAGGAATATTAGGTACAAAACCCAAGGCATCCCTTGTCGATCACGAGGCAATGATGTTGGGGGTGTAAGTCTTCCAAGAAAGTTACCTTATGCATCCTATATTTGTTTCATGGAGTATAGATTCTAGATTAAAGCATGATTTTAACATCTTTTATAGATGGGAAAGAGGTTAAAGTTAAATGAAGATAGGTTAGGTGCAAGTTTATTGTCTTTTAGGGATAGGATGGGTGCAGGTTTAATGTCATGTGAGGATAGGATGGATGCATGTTTATTTTCTTTTTCAGGGATAATTTGGGCATATGTTTAACATATTGTGGGGGCAGGATGAGCGTAAATTTATTATCTTGTGGGTACAATATGGGAACATGTTTATTTTCTTGTGGTGATAGGCTGGGTGCAGGTTTATTATCTTGTGGGGCTAGGATGGGCATAGGTTTAACCTCTTATAGGGACCATATGGGTGAAAGTTTATTGTTTTGCAGGGACATGATGGGTACAAGTTTATTGTCTCGTGATGACATGTTGGGCGCAGGGATGGGCGTAAGTTTATTATCTTATGGGGATAGGATGGGTAGAGGTTTACTGTCTTACAGGGATAGGATGTGAACTTGTTTATTATCTTGTGGAAATTGGATCAGAAGGTTCTATTTATATGGATCGAGAGAGGTGTGTACTTAGTAGGTAATATTTCACACCTGGATGGTTGATCATGATGCCCTATTGAGCCTGATTGTGGTGGTGTGTCCCTAGGAGGGAAGATGTCACACCTGGGTGGTTGATTATAATTACCCATTGACATGATTCATGGAGGATTTTCCCTAGGAGGGAAGATTAAGCACTTGTTTGGTTGATTAGGACACCCTATTGAGGCAGATCATGGAGGTATGTCCCTAGGAGGGAAGATGTCAAACCTAGGTGGTTGATCAGGATATCCTATTGAGGCAGATCGTGGAGGTGTCTCCTTAGGAGGGAATATGTCACACTTGGTTTGCAATTTTGTTGATTGAACCTTAGGGAGGTGTCCTACACACCCTATTTAAGATAAAGGGATCAAAACCCATGTAGTTCGATGACATAGTTTAAGGTCATGTAACAATACTAATCTATGTAGTTTAATGTCTTGTGGTAAGGATGCTCGTACCATGGAAGGAGCATCGACGAGGGATGGTGTGAGGATTATGTGTGTAAGATTCTCATTATGGATATATCATCCCCTAATGGGGAAGGATAGTGTGGGGATTGCGCATGGAAGATGTACAGGTATGGATTTTCATACCATGGTGGGGAAGATGGTGACATACCATGATGATCGTACATGAGGCATCCTGTGTTTATCACACAAGGTAAGAGGTGTGGGTTCATCCCATTTCAATCATACATAGGGAATCTTATGTTCCTCACACATGGTAAGGCTATAGTTTTACATCATATACTGAGGATGTTGTTGTTTAGTTTAATGTCATATGACTAGGTTGTAGAGCTAGGAAGTTTTATGTCATGCAGCTCAGACATGGTGGGGGTCACTCCTTGAGAGGGACCACATTAAGTCAAAAGGAAGATTCTCTATAAGGACCTCTTACGAATACAGGTGCACATTTTCACTCAAATATTCTACCCTTAGGGCTTACATGACCACCATTCATGAGCCTTTAGGTAGGACATGGAATTGACACTATCATAGAGGAGTGGAAATCAGGAGGCCCAATGTTAGGGTCCCTATGCTTTGGAGCAATGGGCATTATAGTACCTTTGATTAGGAGAAATAGGTAGTGTAATGGATGCACTAGAGGCACTAGGAACATTAGGTAGGGGATCATGAAATTTTTGCATGCAACATTATTGGGTTTCACATAAATGGAGTTGTGCGAATAATAGGATCTATAACAATGGAAACTTATGGATTCAAGAAGAATAGTTGCATGCAATATTTTGAGTTATGCGGAATAGTTGGAGTTGCATGAAAGAGTTGGATTTGTGCACAAATTAGGGTTACACAAAGGCATATTATCTTTGCACAAACCTGAACAGCCTTATGAGTAGTTGCATGAGGATCACTCCACCATAGGGAAAGTCATTTTTGGTCCCATAGGAGGTATGTTGTGAAAATTATCTACCTTTTTGGGTCTATTATTGTTAGTGTTGCATGCTGTTATGGAAGAGAGGGAGTTTCACACAATAGAGCATCACTTTGTCTTATAGAGGTCCTCAACAATTTTCAAGGTGAGATTCTATTTATACTAGAAATCCTTGACTATTGCTTCACAATTTCTTGGTCAAGGAACTTAGTTATGTGATTCTCCATCCTTTGTCGCTGGGTCTTGGCCACACAATAATTCCAGTTTGACGTCACCTTTATCATGAAAATGCATGGTTTCATGAGAGGGTTATGCACAATGGTCCTTTATTACATGTATTCATTCTGTATTTCATGCATAGGTCTTGGGAATGAATTTGGACTATAGATCCTCCACAAATCCCCTTGTCTCTTTTGGCACACAACTCCTTTTCATGCAGAACCACAACTTTGTGCACATCCATTGAATCATACGGGAAACCTACTCCTTAGCCCAGAAATGTTCTTTTGAGGTGTTTCATGTGATTGGTTCTTCCAAAACTATTCATTTGGGGTCCAAAATGATATTTCAATGTCATAAAATCCCCCCTTGGAATTTGAGTAGATAGGGGACCAGAAGGTTGGGTTTCGATGGAAATTTCGAAGAGAGTGGATCATTTCTGTGTGGTTGTGAAACTTTTTATTCTAGGAACATAACTGCCTTGTTCATTGCATGAAATTCGGTGGATAGAGCCTATATATAGAGGGAGGGTCCCCCTTGTATATTAATATGACTTCTCATGATACAATCTTTTCTCTCATGCATATAAGTGATCCTTTGTGAAAAATCCCGAGCCTCACCTGCAACTTTTATGCAACTAAATATTTCAAATAGTTACATCTGAGACTAAGGGTAAATTTTACATGAAACTTTACAAAGTTATGTGACACTTTTCAATTTTAATTCTTAGAGCTCTTTCTTGAGAACATATTCCTTAGATCTCACATATTCTCATGAAATAGAAAACTGACCAAATAAAGATACGATTGATGCTGTTGCCACTGCCCAAAAGGCTGCTATAGTAGGGAAACTTAAGATACCTTGTGCTAGAAGGATCATTTCTTACAACCAGGTGATTCCGGGCATACATAATAAATTATAGAGGAACTATGAACCAATAAATCACCTCCTATTGTAAAATTTTGGGATGATTAAAGAGGTGTCCATCCCAGTCATTGAATCAACATGTCTTGCTCTTGGTTCAGTCACCACGACGTGTACTCCCACTATAAAATCACCATTCAAGGTCACCCTGCTTGGGATCACAGGGACATTACCATCTACATGCTGAGTGGATGAATAAGGATGGTTACTAGGGAGAAACCAGTGGTTAAATAGTTCTTGGATCACTATTACAGTATCTTCCAGTGCAGTATCTAATTCAACAACAATGGATGGTATAAATAATGAGATCTACGGGCTGGAGGCAAATTCCCTGACGAGTGGGCATGGGTATACTGGGTACACTTCACCTTCCTAAAGTATGAGGCTGATCTGTACCATATTGAGTTGATGAGGAATTTTGTATGTCCTAGTTCCATATGCACTATCAACATGAGTAGTTTCCAGTGCTTCTAAACCATTGGTCTATGGATAACAACACTTTCCACCTTCACCATGGGGAGGTTGGAATCAAACTATGGGATGTGAACTACATCGGTGGCATACCACTGAATGGGTTCTGACATGATGAGTTTCTCCCAACACCGAACACTTGGGGTGATAGGTAGCAGAGTCCTCTCCCAACAAATCAACTTATAGAGGCATTAAAGAGAAAGTCAGATCCTTCTTCCCCTTCCACAATAAAATTTAATTCAAGGCATAGATGGGAATGTTCATGAAGAAGGAACCGGTAGTGAAAATGCTGGGGTGGACGAAGTAGTGTCTGAAAGAACCTCAAAGGAGGAGTCTAAGATCATACTAGATGATCTTGTAGGAATGGAAATATGAGCAGTGGGGCTACAACTTGGTTGAAGTTTGGAATCCGTTAGTCTGATATACTATATTCCCAGAAACCTTCCTCAATGGATGGTATCTCATAATCAGAGATGAAAACATGATCCTGTGCCTAGGGATTCTAGTGATGGAAGTGATCATGGAGGCCAACAACATGGTGAATCTAGGGGTACTAGTGTTGGCTCGACTCTACAAAAAATTGGTCCATACGGTGATTGAGGACATTCCTAGAAGGACATGTGGCCCATTCTAGTTTCTTCATGGCTAGATTATAGCACACTTCATAGGTTATGAGTTTTTGAATTATATCATCCCTTTGAATGTTGTTATGGGGCACTCACTACTCAATATTATTGGGGTTAGGACAATAGTGCTCAGTGAAGTCAGGGTCAAAATTGGAATTGAAAACTATGAAAGATTCAACTTCCCAGCTTTCAACCCCGATTTTAGAAATAGTGGAGAACCTGTAGGAGACACTGAAGTATAGGGAATACCTACAAAATTTCTGGGGTAGAGTTCTGGTGGCCAAAATTGATGACAACACATACTATAAGCCATAAACTCCATCTCAGTTCGCCCAATAGTTCAGATGAATCCATCATCCGAAAAGGAGAGTTTACATGGGGGTCTTTGAGGATATATATCCTTATATCCTTCATCATTTGTGGTGGATGTTCATATGAGAGGGATCATGGAATACCATTATTCTTCCACCAACCAATTTTAACACCCGATTCTCCCAGGATTATGTTGTAAATTGGGAAGTGGCGTACCTAAGAACAATATTACAACAATTCATAAGGGTGATTATACTGGTGAGTGAGGTGAAGAAGCAGTAAGGAGGTAAGAGATCTTTTATTAAAGGGGAGATCTAGGAATTGGGGGAAGATTGAGCAGGAGATACATTGGGGGAAATGCATGGTGTTTTCCCACCCCTACCTCATGGTGGGGAAGGCCTTCCCTGGAAATAGTCATGAGAGTAGGAAGGGGGATCCCATGGTAGAACTATTAGAGCTAGGGAGGCCCTGGGTAATAATCCATGGTAACTCATGGAGCCAAACATTGATGCTATATTCCCCACACTTTGAGTGGCCTGAGGAATGCTAAGGATGAACATGCCAGTGGGGAAGCTATGGTGAATGTTGACCTAAGAAGGGATCAATATGCCAGAGGTGGGGCACACCTATATCACTACCAAAGTGAACTTACACAATATGTTCAAATACATGGTGACCATGGATGTATTTTATTTTCATCACGATACACCTGATCTTCCTCTTGGTACGATGCAAGTGATTTTTGGTAATGATCTTGACCATAAGGAGACACCACAAAAATAATCAGTGCAGGATACATCGGTCAATGAATACAAACAAATATTTAATGATGTAAAACCCTATAGATCATCCGATGATCATGTGAGCCATTAGGAGAGTGGTGAAGTCAATCCTATGGATTATTTTTACTTGTTCAAGCTCATCGATGTAAGCCTATTAACTTAATTTTCTCTTTTAGTCCTTTTCCCTATTTTGTTCAGAGGCCCTAATTGAGACTTTTATCGTACAAGCACGAGTTGGAAATGGAAAAGAGTCCACTGTTTGAGGAGATGATGGTGATCCATTGGGTTCTGGATATCATGTTTTAGGCCCTATGCCTAAGGTTTCTATAACTGGTGGGATTGTTGAGGAGGTCAGAGTGGAAACCTTAGAGCCCCAGGTCCTCCCAACCATCTACAGGGGAACATTCCCTAGAATTTCAATGGAAGTTTCTACTATTGGTGAAACAAGTCACCCAAAATAAATCATTATCTAGATTCCTCTACCTTGAGGTAAGAAAGAATCTTAATCCACCTAACCCTTTTCAAACTTTCATGGAGAGTTTTCATCAACATGTTTGATTATTCTTATACAACTCCTTCTCAACTAGTGTTGAGGGGTCCAATAACTGTTTTAAAAGTTTCGACTAGAGTCTAGGGGTATCCTGTAGTGGTTCTACCTATAAAGAATTTGGGACCAAGACTTTACCAAATTCTTGGCCTTTTTAAGTCTCACACACTTACATGAGATATGTTTGACCAACCTGTTACCATTAATCAAAATGACTAACATTCTCTTGTTTCCATTAGTACTCAAGAGGGTGCACACCCAACAAGTGTCGATGGCCAAGGGATCTGGGGAACCTTATCTGATAGCTGTGCCATCTCTTTTGGATCCAATCGTTAAAGTTGAACCAGACTTTTTCCCAATAGGGAAGACTGCTATGGTCGTGAGTGACGCCACTGGAGGGGCTGAGCTCGAGGCTAGAGGAGGTGATGCTACTGAGGAAGGGTTAGATGAAGAAATATGACCTCTAGATATGAAGCCTGAACCAAATGAGAGGATCCCTAAGGAGGACCCTACTAATACTTTCCTCAGGGATTTCTTGGAATATGATCCTAAACCACTATAGGATCTAGAAGAATCTAGGTCCAATATCATTGAATAGAACCATATTTTTTAGTATAGGGTGTGGAGGAGTATGTGACATTTCATCACCCACACCCTAGAGAAATACATGGTGAGACATATGGGATCCCTTTTCCAATATATGTGGAGCCTGGGCACCATAAGGATGGATGCTCATGTTCTCTATGAATTGGGTCCATGAATACCTTGCCGAGCGAGTGCATACAGAGAGACATCATTCAGACATCACCTAAAATAAGGAGAAATATGATAGTATTTGGAATCTCTAGATGGATGATCAAGAAATTCAACATTTTTAGGATAAGTTTAATGAGTGAGAATCCTTATGAAATGATCAAGAGAAGTTAATTATCTAGTTTAAGGCTCAACTGGTGGTAACTAAGGATCAAGAGAAGGAGGCGATATCTCAGATTTCTAAGTACCAGGATGAGAAGGACTGGTGTGGATCCATATTAATGAGGTTCTTCCTATGGTTTCAAATGAGGATGCAGAGCTGAAGAGGTCATAACATACCCTAGAGGACACATTCTATAGGATGGATGGGATAGATCATTCAATCATTATTGTGTATCCTTAGGGGAATTTTTTCTAGGACACAAGACAGGATCCAGTGTGTGGATATCCCTCACCAACTGTCTAAGTTTCTGTATTTTAAAAATTATTTCATGCATGGACATATTTATTTCACTATATTTTATTATCTAACTTATATTATACTCATGAGACAACCAATAAACAATCACTATGATAACTTTAGTCATCCTCAGTGTGAAAACCAGGGATGACCATGTGGTTTCTCAATTATATGAGAGTATCAGAAAATCATCGAACACTCTAGATCTATATTTGTTGTTTTTTCATAGGGATTTTTTGGGTTGAGAGGAGCTATGGATAGAGAATGGGGATCTTTGAACAATTGAATTTATTTTCCAAAGTGAAATAGTGCATTAATGGGGTAATTCCAAGGGCATTGAATTATACCCAAACAAAGGGGATGCATAGCCTGAATCAAGATGATAGAGATTTGGAACACAATGGGATGACATGATGATGGAGGATAACTACGGAACACGTTTGAAAAACATTATCCATTATCATTTTTCCAAGGATAGTGTCAAAAAATTTAGGTTCACCTTCTAACCATGTTCAAAACAGGAGACCTATCTCATAATACTATCCAAAGTCTTCTAAGGTGTGTTCCTAGGATAGTAGGTGATCCATTTTGGCTAGAAACCATTATCATTAAAGGGGCCCATTCAGATGAAGAAGAAGATGATGATGAAAATAAAGGGACACACAAGCATAGAGATGAAGTGATGGAATGTTTGAATAAAGTTCAACCCTCTTGGAATTACGCCACTATGGTTTTGATCACATTGGGTAGGAGTATTGGTCTAAACAATGTTAAAACTCTTATTCTAGGGTAAGTGTTGTATCAGATGCTGAGAGACAATTGAGGAACATAAAAGATTTAGTAGATGACCTGCACCAGGGGGAATGGCTTCTTTGGAAAGGTCCTAAGATTCTTTGGGATTTTACCTCATGTGATGAGGATGATAGAAATGCAGTTTAACATCATACAATGAGTATGTTGGATTCATAGTTTAATGTAATATAGTGGGGATGATGTATCACATAGTTTAACATCATGTGATTAGGAAAAATGACACATTTTAACATCATATGGAAAGGAAAATGAGGCATACAGTTTAATATTATGTAATTAGGACATCTGAACCGACGTGAATGGTACCCACCCAACCGAAGTGGAGGGAGGAATGAGAGGGTATCACAATGGGGGTACTCCCTAGAGGGTATTATAAAGAAAAGGGATCTCATAAGACCCTACACTAAGAAAAATAATATGGGGTGAGTCACATACATTTTAAGGACATGATGCTCAAACCAAAGGGTTGTGAGTCTCAAAGGGGATATGTGCAGCATGGGGGAGAGGTAACCAGATGTGAATAGAGGATTCTAGGAGGCCACCCGAAGCAAGAAATATCTTGGAGACATTTTTTACACAATTTAAGGTCATGATTGTTGGACCATGACTCTTAGTTTAATTTCACAGAGACTGGACTATAGGGTTAACATCCTAAAAGGATATGTGTAGCATGGAGGAGTAAGAACCCAACTTTAAAGGAGTTCTAAGAGACCCAATTCCACACATCATATTACCAAGGGGACCAAAACACAGTTTAAATTCATGATTCTTGGATTTGGAATCCTAGTTTAAGTTCATAGAACACGGACCATGGTCTATTAGTTTAAGGTCATAATGTTTGGACCAATGACATGAATACCTCAAAATATCATGTGTAACATGGAAGAGTGATAAATCGATGTGAATTGAGGAAAAAACATCCCTCTTCCATTCAAATCTTGAAAAACCATACCCTAGGGCAACATCATGTCATTGGGGGAATAGAGGACCCCATATTAAGTCGATGTAGGGGGATGGGCCTAGGATAAGATATCCAGGTGTCGCTATGTATCCCATAAGGATGGGAATAAATCCACATGTAGTTATAAAGAAAAAAATAGGATTGAATAAAAATATTTTAGGTTCATAATTCTTGGACCACATGGGGGGATTCGAGGATGTTCATGTTGTGAAAAAGAGTTAAAACCTTACCTGAAAGGATCCAAGGGGGTGCCACACCACATAAATCAATCCTGAGGCTGGTTTCACATATTTTAAGATCATAAAACCAAGACTATGGTAAAGGTGGTAAGGAAAATAGTTTAAATTCATGATTCTTAGACTGGGGTGATATTGGTCTCAAGGGTATTTTTGTGGAATGGAAGAGGTAAAACCTAACTTGAAAAGATCCAATGAGATGCATGTACCACACACACACCTTGATACTAACTGCACACAATTTAAGGTCATGAAGCTGGTACCATAAATGGGGACAAAGGGACAAGGGGGTATAAAATTATAGCTGGGCCCAAATATGGGTAGTCTGGGAATCTCTAAATATCCCACGAGGATGTGAATCAAGACAAACGTATTTCCGGAACATGGTAAGGTAGGAGACAAACACCAGAAGTGGGGGAAATCCTCTCTAATGATAAAATTGAGGAATCCCATGGTTTTTGTGGGGAATCCCATATTTAGGATATGGGGTAATGCTAAAATTTAACGTCACGTGTTGAGGATGTTGGTTTTGATTCATCTCATATCATATGAGGAATCCTAATTTCAAGCAGGGTAAGATTTTTTACCATGTCATACATATTACGCGAGGCATACTCATTTCATATGGGGTAGAACTTTTTATATCATCCCATACTCATCATACGATGCATGCCAATTTTATATGGGGTAAGATCATCTCTCATTAAGAGGAATCCCAGTTTTATATGGGGTAAGATAAAAATTTATCATCATGATTTTAGGATGTTAGGATTTGTAGTTTAAATTTATACAACTCAGAATATGGTTGTTGTTATTTTAAAGTCATAAATATTATACAATAGGGGATGAAAATAGTTCAAGGTCATAATTCTTGGAGTGATTACAAAAATTTTAAGGCCGTTCTTCCTAGAATGATGGTGAATAGTTTATGTTCATGTTGTATGGACACTGGGTCTACTTGTTAGTTTAAGGTCATAAATATCGTACCAATTGAGTGTAAAGACCCATAAATTTCAAGGATTTTTTTTTATTAAATTCTTTGGGATTTTACGAGTACGCAGTTTCTGACAGCACCTGATTTCGAGGCCCGGTGTGCCCGGAATAATTTTCCAAAGTTTAGCTCGGGTATGTTTAGCGAACGAATGATCGGGTTTTTATAACTTTTGAACCGATGCTCGGAATTGAAATACAAGGGCACCAATGAAACCGCAGCACTGATAATTGCTTAAGATGACATTTCCCAAAGGTGCATTTTCTCGAGAGGAGTTGTTAAAAATTGAGGATTAAATGTGAAGTAAATAAAATTGTGGTACAAATTTTATTTTATTTATCTAATGGTTATATCCTACATGGGGTAATTGGGTTGGGACCCACAATCCCCTAACTAACCATGTTAGGATATTTGTGAGGTGGGTCCCACACAATCCCCACCCCTTCACATTCCTTTAACTCCTCTAAACCCCCCTCTTAAAGTTGGAAACTCCCCATTAAATTTGGTATCCTTTAATTGTGTAACTCTCCCCTCTCTCCTCTTTAATGATGCCAACACACTTAATCAATTAAGTGAGTTATGTGTTTGAATTTTAAAATTGAAATGCATGGCTTGAAGTAATAAAATAAGATAGGTCTTATTTTATTTTGGGGAGTTAGTTGTTGTGTGAAGATATTGGGGAGAAAGATCTCTAGTTCCTTCCGTGAAGAACTTCATCCTCTTCGTCGAAGAATGCCAAATCCACGAAGGAAGAAAACACGCCTCCTTCTATTTTATCCGTGAAAAAAAGGGGAGATGACACTTTCTCATCGGACGCTCTCCGTTAACATCTACGGAACCTCACCCCGTGATGCCGTTTTTCGCGACGCCCGTCGTTCGACAACTTTTGTTAAGGTAGGGGATATTTACGTTCATGATTAATTTAACGTTCTTCATTAATTAAATTGGACGCTTGTTATCGACATAATGGGAGGAGATCGGATCGCACAAACACGACCGATACTCCTCCCCTTTTAATTGTTGATCCTCGTTGAACTTTGTGGCGAAGGCGGCGCGGTGCCGTTGCACCGCGCGAGAACGAAGGGAACCGCAACCGGAGTGGGCCGCGGCGGTGGTGTGCAGCGCCGTCGCGCCGCTCCAATTCGGTGAAACCAAAGGAGGCCGCGGCCAGGAGTGGGCCGCGACAGAGGGGCGCGACACCGTCACGCCGCGCCGGAGCACCAAGGGGGCCGCGGTCGGGGCGGGCCACGGTGGAGGGGCACGGCGCCGGTCGGACAGGAGCCGCAGCGGTCTTCAAAGGGGCGGTCGGCTGAGCTGGCCGCCGGCGCCACCTAGAGGCGGGACCCCCTTGGGTCCCATGATTACAAAAGGATGGCCTTAATGGCCGGCCATTCCAGAAATAGGGGGGCGACGCCCCCCCTTTGCACCCCGCTCGGCCGGGAGCCGAGCCACGACCGACTTCCAAGCTGGTCCGCAGGCCGCCCGTGCCGGGCCGGGCCGACCACGCCGGGCCGGGCCGCACCCAAATGGGCCGGACCTGGACCCGGGTCGGGTCAACCCAGTTTGGGCCAACCCAGGGTGTATTGGGTCGGGTCAGACTGGGCCCAAACCCCCTATTTTTGGACAGATTCGTTCAAATGCCCATATCTTGGGCAACGGACCTCCGATCGACGCACCATCAGTTGCGTTGGGATCCTTGGATCGAGAAGGTCGTTTAGATATATTACACTCAAGATTTAGGTAAAGTTTGTGTACGGCCGGGTTGGTTCGAACCCGAAACCAACCGGGCCCTTGGAGCGGAAACGCTTATACCTTAACGACCGTACGTCCGAATGACGTGCCATCAATTACGTTGAATTAATCTTAGTGAGATGGTTCTTTTGGCTTACTCTGATTGAGGTTTAGACACAGTTGTAGTACGGATGGGTTGGTTTTAGTTCAGAAACCAACCGGGCCCCTGGAACGAAAAAGCTAATAACTCTCAAACCGGGCGTCCGATTGACGCGCCGTCTGTCGCGTTGAGTTCCTATTGTCGAGATGGAAGTTTGTGATACATCAACTCTGGACTTCATGACAGTTGATGTATCGAACCCTTGGCTTGTGGAGCAGACCCTCCCAGAATCGAGCGTGCTGTGTGCGGGAACCCTAGAGCTGGCTGCGACGACGACGACTGTACTTGGATCCTACGTGGGTTCGGCAAAGAGGACGACTGTACTAGGATCCTCCGTGGGTTTGGTAGCGATGACAACTGTACTTGGATCCTATGTGGGTTTGACAGTGATGGTTACTATACTTGGATCCTACGTGGGTCCGGCAGCGATGACATCTGTACTTGGATGCTACGTGGGTTTGGCAGAGGAGATGACTCAGAGGCTACATCAATCATCTCCACCCCTCTTCATGAGTAGAATAACTATGTGAGCTGAATCTTGACTTTCAATCATTATCTTTGATATGATTGACTTGCTTTCCTTTGTGGATTGGGTTGTACTTTCCTGTGTGGATTGGGTTGTACTTTCCTATGAGGAATGGGTTGAACTTGGGCTCGGAAGTTGGAGCCGAACTGGAATTGTTGACTTAGGTATATGTATGGGCATATACCTAAGTAGTGTTGGTTGATACTTCGTATTTGTATCTTTCCTTTGTGGTTTATCCTTTGTGGATACTGGGAGGCCTTCGGAGGTCTCGGGGTCCCTACTGAGTATCGTATACTCACCCCTGCATAGGCTATGCCCGCACTACGTTGTGTTGGATGCAGACGACGGACAACGCTGATCGTGTTTGAGCCTTGTGGAGTGGGACGGTACCCGGAGGTGGACTATCAGGCGAGACATACACGGTGCAGACAGATGGATTCAAGGAGCAGAGGGGACTATCTGTACCCACCCTTCATGTGGGCTTTCCAGATGACGACTTGGTGGTTGCTTCTTTACTTTCTAGCTATTGTACTTACTTTTCTCAGTTGTACTGTACTTTCAGTTGGGTTTGTATACTGGCCCATTTACTTTACAACACTTACTTTTGTACTCAGTTTACTTAGTGTTTACTTCATCTTGCGTACTCTGTGGTGTTTTTTTCTTATATAAAGGCAATGCCTTCCATTTTTATCAGGATTTACGCCTTTGGTGCTAGTCTCCAGCCCTTGGCCTATGGAAGGCGGGCTTGGGGTAGTCACAGCATGGGCCTCGAGGACGGGTCGTGACAAATTAGTATCAGAGGAGTCGGTTCTACTGCAGAACTCAGGACTCTGATAATTTCTTCTATGTGAAGCAATAGTGTTAAGGGTATTAAGTGTGGTTATCAGTCTAGGGAGTCCAGTGTTGGTGCGGCGGCCGACGTATCCATACACCAGGACCATGACTACTGATTTCCAACTCAATGCACAGAAACATTGATTGAATGTGTGTTTCAAAAGTTTTCTTTGTGATTACTTTGTGTCAGCTCACCAGGTATACTATATTAACTGTGGCGCACCTGTTTCTTTTCAGGATGGCCCCACAATGGTATCCAGCTAGGGTTCCGAGATTTGTGCGAGATGGAAGCCCACCGAGCAACGGGGCCTCGGTGCAGGGCCCCATTAAAGCGGAGGCACCGGCGGTACCTCTACCCGCCGAGCCACCAATGCCACCATCCCCAGCAGCTGAGAGTGCACGTCGCCTGAGTGGACTGCATGATTTTCAGCATCAGAGACCACCCAGGTTCCTCGGGGAGACGGACCCTCAGGCAGCCGAGGATTGGCTGGAGGCTATCGTACGAGTATTCCGATTGGTAGGGACACCAGCAGACCTCATGGTGATCCTTGCGGTGAGTCTCCTATACATGGTAGCAGGTAGATGGTGGAGCCTGATGCTCCAGGTGCACGATGAGGCATCTCTACTTTGGACAGACTTCGAGAGCCTCTTTTGCTCGGAGTTCGTTCCAGCCACCCTCTGTGCGGTGCGCATTCATGAGCTTCTACAGCTGCATCAGGGCAGCATGACAATAGCCCAGTACTCGGTGAGATTTAAAGACCTCTCACGCTATTCCACGAACATGGTACGAGACCCATTCTTCCGGGCCCGGACCTTAGAGCAGGGACTGAGGCATGAGATCAGGGCTTCGATGATCTCCCTCATCATTTCGACGTAGGCTGGAGTACTGGAGAGAGCCCTTCTTGTAGAGAGATTTCTTGTTGAGCCTACACCAGCAGCGAGACCTACCACAGGGTGGCATGTAGCAGAGTCTTCTACTGCTGGTAGTCTATGGATGTCACAGGGGTCCAAGCGGACAAGAAAATTAGGTGGGAGACCTCAAGATACTAGTTCAGAGGTGTGGGGCACACGCAGCAGAGCCAGTCATACGAGAGGCAGACAGTGCTATGCATGCCGCGGGCAGGGCCACATGGCTCGTGACTGCCCGACCCGCCATGCAGAGGAGCAGAAGACGGTTGATGGACCACCCAGGCAAAGGCATAGGTTCGGCCGTGACATTCCGCAGGGAGCAGGCGGACAAGGTAGAGGAGCTGGCCGAGCAACAGGTGGTGGACGACGCTTTGGGGCTCTACCACCACCACCACCAGGAGGTCCACCCCGACCAAAGGGGGCTGGCGGACTGAGGTAGGCCCAGCTCCAGGAAGTGGAGGCTTACGACCATGGTGCACCTGAGATGATTCTAGGTACTATATGTGTCTACTCCACCCTTGCTACAGTTCTTATAGACACAGGAGCGAGTCATTCTTTCATTTCTGCTGCCCTGGTTCGGATCTCGGAGATTCTGATGGAGCCGTTGGCTCGATCCTTACGTCTAGAGACTCCTACGGGAGCAGACTCGATGATTACGCACTGGTGCCGACAGTGTGAGCTTACTATAGGAGGCAAGAGCTTCGGCTGGGATCTTCCTGTAGCGATGTCAAGGCATTACGACGTCATCTTGGGCATGGATTGGTTATCTACGGTCCATGCTCAGATCGACTGTATTAGGCGCAAGGGGAGGTGTGTCCGCACCGATGGGAGCAGGTTCACCTTCACCGGCGAGAAGGGAGCCTTTGCAGCACAGGATAGACTCACGCAGAGGAGAGGAAAACCATTCACTCATCTGTTGGCTAGTATCATCCTAGGAGCAGTTGACGTGCAGAGTCAGAGTTTTCCTGTTGTGGTGGATCAGTATGAGGACATTTTTCTTGACGATGTTCCAAGACTACCTCCTCACAGAGAGGTAGACTTCTATATTTACCTATACCCAGGGACATGCCCAATATCCACTCCAGCATATCAGATGGCTCCCGCTGAGCTTTGAGGGCTACGGGTACATCTGTAGGACTTGCAGGGCAAGGGATTCATTCGACCCAGTGTTTCACCCTGGGCTTCCCTGATTTTGTTCTCCAAGAAGGCGGACGGGAGCTTGCGACTGTGTGTCGATTATCGTCGCCTGAAATAGGTGACCGTGAAGAACAAGTATCCACTTCTGAGGATTGATGACCTCTTCGATCAGCTCAAGGGAGCATGATGGTTCTCAAAGATAGACCTTAGGTCAGGCTATCATCAAATCAGAGTTCGAGATGAGGATGTGCAGAAGACGACCTTCAGGTGTCGGTATGGCCACTATGAGTTCTTGTTTATGCCTTTCGGCATAACCAATGCTCCAACAGTGTTCATGAGTCTCATTAACAGGATATTCCAGCCTTACCTCGATCGATTTTTCATAGTCTTCATCGACGACATATTGATTTACTCGACTACTGAGGAGGATCACACCTACCACTTGCGGGTTGTACTGGACACACTCCGAGAGCACCAGATTTATGGTAATATCTTGAAGTGTTAGTTCTGGATTCGATAGGTACACTTCTTGTGGCATGTCATCTTAGAGGCGGGAGTTGCGGTGGACCCTGTGAAGATCGAGACAGTGCTAGCTTGGGAGCCACCTAGGAGCGTAACAGAGGGGAGGAGTTTCCTAGGTCTGGCTGGGTACTATCGGAGATTTGTTCCAAACTTCTCCAGAGTTGCATCACCACTTTCAGCTTTGAAGAAGAAGGGGAAACCCTTCGTGTGGTCAGATAGATGTCAGCAGAGCTTCCAGGAGCTGAGACAGAGATTGACTAGTGCACCCATATTGAGGCTACCGAAGGAGGGAGTAGGGTACGTAGTTTACTGTGATGCATCAGGGACCGGAATCGGGTGTGTCCTGATGCAGGAGTGAGTAGTGATTACCTATGGATCATGACAGTTGAGGCAGCATGAGCAGAACTATGCTACCCATGACCTGGAGTTATCAGCAGTGGTCTTCGCCCTAAAGATGTGGCTGCACTATCTGATGGTTGAGCGCTTTACAGTCTACTCTGACCACCAGAGTCTCAGGTACATCTTCTCATAGAAGGACCTGAACCTGAGACAGTGACGATGGCTCGAGTTCCTCCAGGACTATGACTTTGAGATAGTCTATACTCCTGGGAAGCGGAATGTAGTAGCTGATGCTCTTAGCAGGAGGTCAGGCATTCATCTACTTAGAGAGGCGACAGAGCAGTTATCCACTTTACATATATCCTTCATGGATAGAGATGGAGAAACCTTTCTACAATCACTCAGAGTCACTCCTCCAATACTTTAGCGAGTCAGAGAAGCACAACGTGGGGATGTTTACTGTGAGATGCGACATGCACAAATATCCTCAGGACATGCACCTGATGGATTTTCTGTAGGAGGAGAGCACGTCATCCTTTTTAGGGGACGTACCATGGTACCAACTACTTTACGGGAGGATGTGCTAAGTGAGTTTCACACTTCTCCTCTAGCGGTACATCCTGGAGTAGTGAAGATGTACCAGGATCTCAGATGACAACACTGGTGGCCGGGTATGAAGAAGGCTGTGGCAGAGTTCATTTCACGATGCCTCACCTGCCAGCAGGTGAAGGCGGAGCACTAGGTACCATCAGGCTTGGTACAACCCTTGGAGGCCCCAGAGTAAAAGTGGGACAGGATATCTATGGATTTTGTGATAGGGATTCCACATACTTCCAGAGGTCACGAATCCATTTGGGTGATTTTCGACCAACTCACCAAGTCGTCCCACTTCCTACCTATCAGAAAGCAGGGCTCAGTAGAGATCTTGTGATGCCTCTATGTTCAGGAGATTGTACGGATTCATGGTGTAACATCGCCTATCGTCTCCGATTGAGATGCTCGCTTTACTTCCCAGCTTCAAAAGGGGTTGTAGGAGGCATTTGGGACGCAGCTACGCCTAAGCACCACCTTTCACCCTCAGACGGATGGCCAAACAAAGAGAACCATTCAGACTCTCAAGGACATGCTCTGTGCATGTGTACTAAACTTTGGTCACATTTGGGAGGATCACCTACCCTTGGTGGAGTTTGTGTACAACAACAGCTACCACTCCACCATCGGGATGGCACCATACGAGGCATTGTACGACCGACCTTTCAGATCACCTCTGTGCTGGACAAACCCTGGGGAGTCAGCACTTGTAGGACCAGAGATGGTCCAGGCCTTGACAGAGAAGGTGCATATCATCCAGGAGCAGATGAGGACTGCACAGAGCTGACAAAAGTCCTATGATGACAGGAGGCGGAGACCACTAGAGTTCGAGGATGGAGACCATGTTTTCTTACAGGTCTCACCTTGACGTGGATTACGGAGATTTGGTCGGGGAAACAAGTTATCTCTGTGCTTCATCAGACCATTCCAGGTTCTCAGCAGGATAGGCGAGGTGGCTAATCACCCGGATCTTCCACCTCAGTTGCACCGGGTGCACGACATTTTCCACGTATCTCAGCTGAGGAGATACGTGCATGACCCGACACATATCATCGATCACGGGGAGATGGACATCGATGATGGGGCGACTTTTGTGGAGGTCCCAATGGAGATTGAGGATCGACAGGAGCGGGTCCTACGTGGACGGTCGATTCCTTTAGTGCACATCAGGTGACATCACGGGAACCTTCGGGAGAGTACATGGGAGCGGGAGGCTCAGATGCGTGCTCAGTACCCTCATTTGTTCCCCTAGTTTATGATATATCTTTATGAGGATTTAAAGACCTGATGTGGGAGTAATGTAAATACCTGTAAATTTCAAGGAATTTTTTTCTTAACTTATTTGGGATTTTACGAGTACGCAGTTTCTGACGGAACCTGATTCCGAGGCCTGGTGTGCCCGGAATAATTTTCCAAAGTTTAGCTCGGGTACATTCAGTGAACAGACGAGCGAGTTTTTCTAACTTTTGAACCGGTGCTCAGAATTGAAATCCAAGGGTACTGATGAAACCGCAGCACCGGTAATTACTTAAGATGACCTTTCCCGAAGATGCGTTTGCTCAGGAGGAGTTGTTAAAAATTGAGGATTAAATGTGAAGTAAATAAAATTGTGGTACAAATTTTATTTTCTTTATCTAATGGTTATATCCTACACGGGGTAGTTGGGGTGGGACCCACAAGCCCCTAACTACCCATGTTAGGATATTTGTGATGTGGGGCCCACACGATCCCCACCCCTTCACATTCCTTTAACTTCTCTAAACCCCCCTCTTAAAGTTGGCAACTCCCCATTAAATTTGGTATCCTTTAATTGTGTAACTCTCCCCTCTCTCCTATTTAATCATGCCAACACACTTAATCAATTAAGTGAGTTATGTGTTTGAATTTTAAAATTGAAATGCATGGCTTGAAGTAATAAAATAAGATAAGTCTTATTTTATTTTGGGGGGGTTAGTTGTTGTGTGAAGATATTGGGGAGAAAGAGCTCTAGTTCCTTCCGCGAAGAACTTCATCCTCTTCATCGAAGAACGCCAAATCCATGAAGGACGAAGATTCGCCTCCTTCTCTTTTCTCTGTGACAAAAAGGGGAGACACCGCTTTCTCCTCGGATGCTCTTTGTTGACGTCTATGGAACCTTACCCCACGATGCCATTTTCCATGATGCCTGTTGTTCAACAACTTTTGTTGAGGTATGGGTTATTTACGTTCATGATTAATTTAACGTTCTTCATTAATTAAATTGGCCGCTTGTTATCGACATAACGGGAGGAGATCGGATCGCACAAACACGACTGATCCTCCTCCCCTTTTAATTCTTGATCCTCATTGAACTTTCCGGTGAAGGCGACGCGGTGTCGTTGCATCGCGCGGGAACGAAGGGAACCGCGGCCAGAGCGGGCCGCGGCGGAGGTGCGCGGCGTCTTCGCGCTGCGCCGGTGAAACCGAAGGAGGTTGCGGCCAGGAGCGGGCCACGGTGGAGGGGCGTGGCCCCGTCGCGCCACGTCGGAGCACCAAGGGGGCCACGGCTGGGGCGGGCCGCGACGGAGGGGCGTGGCACCGGCACGCCGTGCTGGTCGGATAGGAGCCACGACGGTCTTTAAAGGGGCGGCCGGCTGAGCCGGCCGCCGGAGCCACCTGGAGGCGGGACCCCCTCGGGTCTCTCGGTTACAAAAGGCCGGAATTAATGATCGGCAGTTCCAGAAACAGGGGGGTGACGCCCCCCCACCCCTCGCACCGCGCTCAGCCGGGAGCCGAGCCGGGCCGCAGGCCGCGCGGGCCGGGCCGACCGCGCCGGGCCGGGCCAACCACGCTGGGCCGGACCGGGCCGCGCCCAAATGGGCCAGACCCGGACCCGAGTCGGGTCGAACCGGTTCGGGCCGACCCAGGGGGTATTGGGCCGGGTCGGACCGGGCCCAAACCCCCTATTCTCAGACAGATTCATTCAAACTCCCATATCTTGGGCTACAGATCTTTGATCGATGCACCATCATTTGCATTGGGATCCTTGGATCGAGATGGTCATTTTGGTATATTACACTCAAGATTTTGGTAAAGTTTGGGTATGGCCGGGTTGGTTCGAACCCAAAACCAACTGGGCCCTTGGAGCAGAAACGCTTATACCTTAACGACCGGATGTACGAATGACGTGCCGTCAGTTACGTTGAATTCCTCTTAGTGAGACGGTTCTTTTGGCTTACTCCGCTTGAGGTTTAGATGTAGCTGGAGTATGGTCGAGTTGGTTTTAGCCTAGAAACCAACCGGGCCCCTGGAACGAAAAAGCCAATAACTCTCAGACCGGGCGTCCGATTGACACGTCGTCTATCGCGTTGAGTTCCTATTTTCGAGACGGAAGTTTGTGATACATCAAATCTGGACTTTGTGACAGTTGATTTATCGACCCCTTGGCTCGTGGAGAGGACCCTCCCGGAATCGAGCGTGCTGTGTGCGGGAACCTTAGAGCTGGTTGCGACAGCGACGATGATGACTGTACTTGGATCATATGTTGGTTCAGCAGTGAGGATGACTGTACTAGGATCCTCCATGGGTTCGGTAGCGATGAAGACTGTACTTGGATCCTATGTGGGTTTGGAAGCTATGGTTACTGTAATTGGATCCTACGTGGGTCCGATAGTGACGACATATGTACTTGGATCCTACGTGGGTTCGGAAGAGGAGATGATTCAGAGGCTACATCAATCATCTCCACCCCTCTTCATGAGTAGTATACCTGTGTGAGCTGAGTCTTGAATTTCAATCATTATCTTCAATATGATTGACTTTCTTTCCTATGTTGATTGGGTTGTGCTTTCCTATGTGGATTGGGTTGTACTTTCCTGTATAGACTGGGTTGAACTTGGGCTTAGAAGTTGGAGCTGAACTGGAATTGTTGACTTAGGTATATGTATGGGCATATACCTAAGTAGTGTTGGTTGATACTTCGTATTTGTATCTTTCCTTTTTGGTTTATCCTTTGTGGATACTGGGAGGCCTTCAGGGGTATCAGGGTCTCTACTGAGTATCGTATACTCACCCCTGCACGGGCTATGCCTGTACTACGTTGTGTTGGATGCAGACAACGGACAACGCTGATCGTGGTTTAGACTTGTGGAGCAGGATGATACCCGGAGGTGGACTATCAGGTGGGACGTACATGGTGAAGACAGACAGATTCGAGGAGCAGAGGGGACCATCTGTACCCACCCTTTAGGTGGGGTTTCCGGAGGATGACTTGGTGGTTGCTGCTTTACTTTCCTGCTATTGTACTTACTTTTCTCAGTTGTACTGTACTTTCAGTTGGGTTTGTATACTGGCCCATTTACTTTACAACACTTAATTTTTTACTCAGTTTACTTAGTTTTTACTTCAGCTTGCGTACTCTGTGGTGTTTGTTTTCTTATATAAAGGCAACGCCTTCCCTTTTTATCGGGATTTATGCCTTTGGCGCTAGTCACCAGCCCCTGGCCTATGGAAGGCGGGCTTGGGGTAGTCACGACACGGGCCCCGAGGACAGGTCATGACATTGAAAACATTTTATGGTCATACTACCTAGACCCTCACAAATAGTTTATGGTCATGTTTCATGAACCATGGGGATACTATTAGTTTAAGGTCATAAAGCTTGGACCCCTTAAAAATAGTTTAAGGTCGTGATGTTTAGACCATAAATCTACTGCTAGTTTAAGTTCATAAATCTTAAACACTTGAAAATAGTTTAAGGTCATGTTTCATGGACCATGTCATACTTATGTGAAGTAATTCTTGTAAAAATTGGATTTGGTGGGAGGTGTGACACACTCTCTATCCATGGTGATTGAAGAGTATTCTCCATTGGAATAGACCTTATGAATGATTTAAGGTCCTTACCACATGGTCTCCAACTTTGGTGGATTTTTCCTGGGTATCATTGGTGTTCTGAGAGCCAATACCACATCACCCTGAAGGAAGGAGTGGAGGAACACCTTATTTTTGAATTCTCTCTCTCTCTCTTGTTCTAGTGCCTCTCTATATTATGAAATTACTAGAGCATGTTTTCATCATGGGATTCCAACTCTTCTAAAAAGACTTATGCCATTATTTTTGGCATCTTCTAGTCGTAAAAAACTATTCAAAGTGATGAAAACTGAACCTCGATGGGACAGATTCCCTTTGTTCCATATACCAGGGAGTATAGGGTCACTTGGGTGAAATTATGAGTCATCATCAAATAGGACCATAAGTCATTAGGTATTTTTTCTATCCAACATTTCTTATTCTAACCCACCATATTTTTCATGATGTTATAGAGGGTCTTGTTGATAGCCTCAATCTTACCATTTTCCTATGCATGATAGTGAGAAGCATGGTTGGAAAAAATATTGTACTTGGCATACAATTTATTTAACTTGACAACTCAAAATTTGGTTTCATTGTCTGTAAGAATACCATGAGGAACTCCAAATTGATGGATGATATGGGAGCCCAAGAACTCGATCACATACTAGGATTTGAATTCTTTAAGGGGAACCACTTCCGACCTATTGCATCGTGTTACCATTTTCAGGTATTCCTAAAACATCCTTTTTAATTGATATTTGGTCAGGTTTCATTTGGTGTTGTTTCAGGTTGAAAATTTATGAATTTTGAGAATTCTGGGCTAGTGCACGGTTGGCACATGGCATGTGCACAGTTTTCCAAACCGTGCAACCTACTATAGGAAAATGGTAAGTTTTGGACATAGAGATCCACATGGCTTGAAAACGGTTAGTTAATCTGTTAATACCCTTAGAAGAAACCATGTGAACCATTTATAATGGGTGCAAAAACTGCACGCGGGTTTTCTAAACCGTGCATTGTTTCCCAGGAAACCGTGTGGATGGGATTTTAATCAATATTATTTTTTGTTAAAATTTTAAAACGCCTGTTTTAGGTCCTAGCGGAAACTAGTTTGACCCAAACTTGTTTATCTTGACCTTGGAGCTCCCAATAAGGATTCTTGGCCCCTTGAGCCCCTCCTAGATGCGATATGAAGTTAGAAAAATGTTGGTCAATCCTTCTCTGGTTAGTTTCCTCCTCCTGTTCTTGATCTCCTGCGATCTCTCTCTTTCTCCCTAGGGTTTTATAGATATCTATTTTTGTTGGAGGATCTAATACCCACTGTTAGGGATCTAAACCTAGGTTTGATTCTTGTTTCACTCATATCTGGTTGTTATCATTCTTTGTTGATGAATCTCGGCTAGGGTTTGGTGATTCGAGATCCATTGATCCCAAGGTAGGTGGTTCTATTACGATGATCAATTTTTATTAACCCTAGTTTCTTTTTTTTAATTTTAATTGATTTAATTAAATGTAATTGTTTTATTTTTGTATTAAAATAGATTTTAATAGGTTTTTTTTATAAAAAATGAATTCCTTTGAATTAGGATTTTAAAAGAAAAATGGTGTTTTGGAATAAAATTAGAAAAACCCCAATTCCATTGAATTGGGGAGTTGTTATGGAATTGTTAGAATTTAAATTGTTAGATTTAAATTTTGGTTTTTATGGAAATTGAATCAATTAAATTGTGGTATTTAATTGAATAAAAATGTTTTGATAGTTTTTTTTGAAAAACACCAATTCCAGTGAATTGGGGGTTTGTAATGAAATTGATGAAATTATTTGAAAATTAAAATTTTTAATTTAATTGTGAAATTAGATTGTGAAATTTAATGATAAATTGATTTCAAATCCATGTTTGTGAAAATGGATTAAAAATGTTTTCATGGGAACCTTAGGGTTTCATCTTGGTGAAAAGGCATGTTTTTGATTAAAAACCTGTTATGACTTTTAAAGAGAAAAATTAGAATATTTGAAATGGGAGATGAGATTTTATTTTATTTTAAGAAGTATTTAAATTAATTTACCATTATTGTTTGTACTTGAGAACATTAAATCCTTAGATTGTTAGTGTGTTATTTTGGGTGACACTTTATGACTTACAACGTTCTAAAACATCATATCATAACATCACATCCCTTATGCGATGGAGATGAGTCCCATTTTCCTTAGGACTAGTGGTGCATATATACATACTTTCCATTTCATAATGTTGGATCTCTATAGCCTGGAACTATCATACTTATTTTTCACATGACCATGTTTCTTTCTTGTTTGTATTAGAAATTTATATGATAATTTTGTAAATTGTTTTACATGCCTTGAGAACTTATATAAATTATTTTATTTAAAAGTGTTTATTTAATCCATTTTGTGAAAAGTTAACATTTTGAAAATTATCCTTTTATTAAAGGTAAATTAAATCTTTTGAAATTCATTTCCATAAATTGAAATGTGAATCATTATTTGATAAGTATTTTCATATTTTAAATTATAAAACATGATTTGTTTAAATATGCTTTTGTAAATTCCAAACTTGTTTTTTATTTAAAATTGAAAGAAAACTATTGTATAATTTGATATTGGAATCTTGTTATGGAATATTTAGTGAAATATTACTGGGATTTTTCTCATACCCTACTTGTTCCTTCAGGTGTTTGTAGATTATATCCTTCTAGGTTTGAGCAAAGGGAAAGGATCTCTTGGAGGTGGATCCAGCTGTTGAACCTTGGACTTGGTGAGTTGCGTCTGAGTTGGGTCCTGGGATGTTTTCCATGTTTTTAGTACTTGGTTTCAATACTTTGGGATTTATTGATCGTTTGACTTTTGGTACTTTACTCCCAGTGGATTTTATTTTGATATGCATACTGCCTTGCCTCTTATACTTCCGCAATGTATGGGGAAAAACCATTTCCACTTCTTTGTGTATGATACCGGGTGCTAGTCGTCGAATCATGGGGATCGAGAATTCCCTTTAGGCTATGTTAGGTCCAGATTGGTTATCAGGTTACCAAGATACCTAGTATGGTTCAAGACAAAGTTGTATCAGCTTTAGGTATAACTTTTATCTTTAAGTTAGTATACATTTTCAAAATTTTATCAGGACTTAGGAGTTAGTTGCGATTGATTGCCTGGCCATATCTCATCCCAATGAACCTTAAGTTTCCATGGGAAGTTTGGGAAAGGAATCTTTTGTATTAGTTCTAGTCTTTTACCCATTTTGATTTTTATAAAGTTAAATCCAAATCTTGTTGGCACTTTCTGTTAGGATTAATTTCCCTATTACTCTGGTTGAGTGTCTATATGATGTCTTCCTTATTGTCTATTGATGTTGTGTAGAATCATGCCTATGAGAAGATATGATAATAGGATCTAGGAGGAAGCTACTATTGAACCACATTGATAAAATACTATTGTTGATCCAGATCTAATTGAGGCGATCATGCACACTATCCAAGCTATCAAACATGACCCACCTCTAGTTCCCGTTCAGGCTCCAGCTGTGGAACCTTAGAGGGACATTCTTAAAGTTATTTCTCAAGAGTTCCTTCTCCAAAAAACAACACCATTTAAAGTATCAAATGACCATCAATAGGATGAGGAGTTTTTGAGAAGTATCAATTGGTTTTTTGGGATCTTGGACTCACCCAATGAAATCAAAGTGAAGTGTTCCACCTTCGTTCTAGAAGGACTGAGTAGAAGATGGTGGGAAACTATGGTGAAATTTAAGAATCATGAGGTATTGGAGTAGAAGTACTTCATGGTACTATTCACTAACTAGTTTTATATAGATTCAATACTATTGTACAAATCTATATAGTTTTTCAAACTCGAGTAGGCTGATGAACCATGACTGAGTATGAAAATCGTTTTGCTGAGCTTGTGTACTTCTCACTTTAGATAGTTTCAAATTAGAGGATGAAGGCTCATAGGTTTGAGTTAGAACTTTATCAGGATATTAGTTATTTGGTTATCTTTCTAAATATTCCTTCTTATGTTGACGTATTGGATAGGGTACTTATGGTTGAAATGGACCTGGTTGGAAAGTTAGGATTATTGAGAGTTTCTTTCTCTCCCAGTGGCAGTGTGAGTTTCTTCAAAGGAAAGTGGAAGCGTGATGATTACCATGGAAGTTCTCAGTAGAAATGTCGTTCTATACCTCTTGTAGTTCTTGGAAGAGGTCCCTTGGTTTGCTAATAATGTAGGAAGGCAGGATATTTGAAGAAGGTTTTCATTGAGGCACTCGAGAAATGTGGATCATGCGGACGTTTAGGGAACTTTTAGTGTTTTTTCCATATTTATTCCACTCTAAATAGTGGAATGGGATCATCAAATCCTCCTAAAACTTTAGGGAAATGAGATGCTTCACATGAAAAAGGGTTCTAACCACAATAATTTGGAATGAATATTCTTTACACAGTGGAAGAGTCTCCAAAGGAAGTTGATACAGGTCCAATGACTGTGAGAGGTACCATTACTATAGCTTCATCATTAGTGACTGCTCTTTTAAATACTGTTTCATCCCATTCTTTAATTTTTACCCATGTTTTTAATCTACTTAATCTTCATATGGATATTTTATCTTGTATAATGGATATTACTACACCCCTTGGTACAAATAGAGAACAAGGTCTCCGTAGTACCACTTGTGTTTTCTCTCTATCTGATGTTGATCTATCTTGGAATTTTATGATTCTCAACATGAAATCTATCGACGTAATATTTGGAATAGATTGGATCATCGCTAATAAAGCCCAGATTTTTTATCTATGATGAGTCTCCTTTAACACACCCTATGGTGTGTCTTGTGTCTTTCAGGGAGAATGGGGCCCAAGGCCAAGTAGGGACAAACCTTCTTATCCAAAGTTGGGGAAAGCAATTTTGGTGTTTTAATTTGATCTAGGGTAGGAGTCTTTGATCAGTGATCTCCCTCCAGTTGTTGTGGAGTTTTCAGAAGTGTTTCCTTTAGACTTCTCTAGTTTACCACCAATAAGGGAGGTTGAGTTTTCCATTGACTTGATTCCTGGTACTCAACCATCTTTTATTCCCTCTTACCGCATGGAACTAGTTTAAATGAAAGAGATAAAGTCCCAGTTGGATGATATTCTTAAGAAAGGATTCATATGACTGATCGTGTATCCTTAGGCGACACAAGTTCTCTTTTCTAATAAGGATGATGGTTCACTTTTCCTATGCATTGATTACTGAAAACTCAATCGAGTTACAGTAAAGAACAAGTTTCTATTGCCATAGATTGATGATCTGTTTGATCATTCAAAATGGGAGAAGTGGTTCTTGAAGATTTATCTTCACTTTGGTTACCATTAGTTGAGAATAAGGGAATCTAAAATTCAAAAAATCACTTTTTAGAGTAGGTACATTCATTATGAGTACCTTGTTATTCCATTTGGTCTAACCAATTCTCCTACAGTTTTCATGGAACTAATGAATAGGATTTTCCACAAGTATCTTGATACTTTCATGGTAGTCTTTCTCAATGATATGCTCATATACTCTAAGTATGAGGAGGATCATGTGAATCATTTGTGAACAGTTTTGGGATTTTTGATAAATCATCAAATTTATGCCATGTTTTTGAAATGTGATTTCTAGATTCGGGAAGTGAAATTATTGGGACATGTGGTTTCAAAACAAGGAATATCAGTTGATCCTAAGAAAGTGAAAGCTGTTATGACTTGGGAGAAACCATGAAATGTATTTGATACTTGAAGCTTCTTGGGCTTAGTCCGATATTATCACCAGTTTGTAAATGAATTCTCAAATTTGGATTCTCCGATGACGACGCTGACTCTAAAAGGGGTAAAGTTTACTTGGGATGAGAAATGTTAGAATTATTTTGTTAAGTTGAAATGACTTTTGAATACTACTCCAATGTTGACTCTTCTAGAGGTTGGGTAGGGATATGTGGTCTTTTGTGATGCATCAAGTTTAGGCTTGGGTTGAATTCTTATATAGGGAGATCATGTAGTTGCTTATGGATCTCGTTTTCTTAGGCCTACAAGAATAATTATCTAACCCATGACTTGGGAACATGTAGCTATGATGCACAATATTAAGAGTTGGTGACATTAACTTTATGAAAAAAGGTTTACCATGTTTTCTAGCCACAAAATATTGAGCTATATATTATCTCAAAAATATTTAAATCTCTACCAGAGGCGTTGGGTGGAATACCTGCAGTATTTTGATTTTGACATCGCCTATACCCCAGGGAAAGGGAATGTCATTTTAGATGCTTTGAGCATGAATCTTTTGACCCAAGTAGTAAAAGAATCATTGGAAGAGTTTAAATTGAATGGATATCTTTTCATAGTTTCATATTGAAGTTTAGGATAAAGGGGATGAGGTTTCTTTGGCTAGTGTTCAGTTGACATCAGCTTGATGATGAATTTTGTAGCATTAGAGACTCTATTTTTGGTGGGGAGGTAGTTGACCAGTGGTCATTCTCCAACGAGGGAATTTTATGCTATCAAAATCATTTTTTGGTACCATATTCGGTAAGGAAAGATGTGATGGGGGTTTGTCATGGTTCCTAGTGGGCAGTGCACCCAGGAACCAAAAAAATGTTTTATGACATGTAGAGGAAATTGTGGTGGCTAGGTATGAGATGAGGCATTGATGAGTTTGTTTCTCATTATTATACATGCCAAAAGGTTAAGGCCGATCACAAAAAACCTTCGGGTTTTCCTCAGCCACTTCCAGTCCCTACTTGGAAGTGGGATGATATTTCTATGGATTTTGTCATTGGGTTTCCACATACCCATAAAAATAGGAATTCAATATGGGTTGTGATCGACATGCTGATGAAATAGGCTCACTTATTACCCATTAGTGATAGAGTCAAAGTTGAGGAGTTGGGAAATCTCTATGTGAAAGAGATTGTTCTTTTTCATGGAGTTTCATCTGCTGTAGTATCTGATAGAGATCCTAGGTTCTCTTCTATATTTTGGAGATGAATTCAAGAGGAATTGGGATCTAACATCCATTTAAGTACGACATACCATCTATAGTTGGATGTCCAAACATAAAGAGCTATACAGATTCTTGAGGATATGCTCCATGCTTGTGTTCTCGACTTTGGTGGAGCATGAGATGATCAATTAGGGATGGTTGATATCTCTTATAACAATAGTTACCAGTCTGTGATCAGGATGGATCATTTTGAGGCCTTCTATGGCCATCCTTGTAAATCTCCATTGTGTTTGTTGGAGATTGGTGAGAGTTACTTGGTTGGGATAAGCTTGGTCTAGTAGATGACAACAAAGATTCAGTTGATTCATTAGATAATTTTGACAGTACAGAGTCGATACAAGTCTTATGATGATCATCACCGTAGACCTTCAGAGTTCTTAGTGGGTGATTGGGTGTTCTTAAAGTTTTCACCTCGGTTGGGTATTTAATAGCTTTAGAGGAAAGGGAAGCTTTCTGCTTGTTTTGTTGGACCTTTTGAGGTTGTTGAGTAGGTGGCGAAAGTTTCTTATCATTTGACACTACCACCACAACTGACGTCGATACATAACGAGTTTCATGTATCTCATCTTTGAAAATATTTATCTGATCCATATCATGTTCTGAGTTGGTGTGATCTTGAAGTTGAACCTGATTTATCTATGACTGAATGACCGGTCAGGATTCACTACTATAAAACGCACGTTTAACAGCACTGGTATTTATCAGCGCTAGAAAAAACATTGATAAATGGCATATTTATCAGCGCTTTATTTTTAGCGCTGATAGATATTTCTTTGATCAACACTTTTTTAGCATTGATAAAGGTCCGAATAAATAAAATGAAATAATTAAATAAATAAAAATTAAAAAATGATTTTATTAAAAAAATTAAAAAAATTATTAATTAAATAATTATTGATAAAAATGAATAAATCGGTTATACATTATTAGATATTAACCATTTTATTAATCAAATAATTATGATAATTAATGTTATTAAATTGTATATATTAAATATATATATATATATATTAATGTACATAAATATGATTTATATATTAAAAAATATCTATATGATTTACATTAAATAGTCACATATTTATTGAATAATGGTTTATAATTAAAAATTAATATTAATTAAAAATATTGACTAATTGCATAGTTCTCAACATATGATTGAATTCCATTTAATTTTTCAATTTAACATAGATCAAATCTGTGTTATATTAATTGCACATATACATAATTAATACATTTTTATATAAAATGGACACACATAAAACTTATCCTTTTTTTCAATATTTTTAAAGTGTACTTATTCTTAATTTATTCAACTTTTCTCATTTTTAAGATATATGCATGCACTTAAAATTAAATATTCATTAATAATGTTAAAAATATATTTTCAAAAAAATATTTATAAATATTTATATTTATAAATGTACATTTACTATATTTATACAATTATATATTTATAATTATAAATAAATAAATATTTTTTAAAATTATTTATATAATTATAAATAAATAATTATATATATTTAAATAATTATTAAATTTATAATAAATTTACTTAAATAATGAATATATTTACTATATTTATATATATTTATTAAATGTATATATGTATAATTATATAAATATATATAATGATAAAAATATTATTTTTTAAAAATATTTCTATAATTATAAATAAATAATTATAAAATTATAATAAATATTTTTAAAAAGGAATATATTTACTATATTTATATTTATATATATTTATTAAGTATATATAAATATTTACAATTTTTTATTTATAATTATAATTATAAATCCTTTATCATCGCTTAAGTAATAAGCACTGATAAAAGCATCTTTATTAGTGCTTTTTTCACACTGGTAAAGATAAGGCTTTATCAGCACTAAAAAAGTGTCGATAAAATAAATATTTATCAACACTATAATTTTAGCACTGATAAAGATTGATTTTTTCAGTGTTTTTTTAGTGCTGATAAATCCCTACCATTATCAGTGCTAAGAAACAGATGATAAAGAGTCTTTTTATCTACGCTTATGTAATAAGCACTGATAAAAGGACCCATTATCAACTCTTATATGTAAGCATTAATAAAAGTGTCCTGATCTAATTAAAAAACCCTAACCATTTGTGAACTCATCGTTATATTAGAAGCTTTCCACAGAATCCCCTCATTATTGGCACTCCTCCTCAGTGAATTGAACCTTGAATCACACCACTCAATTGCATCTTGAACATCTCATCTGACATCAGGTGTTTGATTAAAGTTGGGATTTACAAAGAGGGTTTCATATTTTTTTTCAACCAAGTGAGGTAGGCATTTTTATTTTCTTTGTGTATTTTTTTTATTTCTTCTTTGATGATGTCATTATTTATGGTCTGGTAATTGTATACTAGCAAGGTAGGCCTTTCAATTTTCTTATTTTCCAATTTTGATTCAACTATCGATCGCTCATGGAGAATTTATTATTTATGGACTCGATGGTGACACATGGAGTTTAGTTGGTTGTTTTATTTTGTTTACATTTCCCAAATTGATCACCCAAATCTATCACACATATTTTTCATTATTTATTTTATCAATGGTATTCCATACATGTGAAATTATAGAAATTGAAATTGGGGATTTTGTGTGTGAGGTAGTTAAATGTAGGTTAATGGATTTCTTTTATATTATACTAATTCATATCTTCTTTTTTCTACTTATCTAGGTTGGTGTGGGAATCCAATGTATGGATGCATCATGGAAGTTTTTATTTAAATTTTCTTTCTTCTAGTTTTATTTATTTTTTGGGCTAAATAATTCCCACTGTGTTGTTTTTCATGCCATGGTTCTTATTTCTAGCCCGAGGGGGATCGAGAATTTACCTTGGACACTATCATGGTCCAAATTGAGTGTTTGATATATGGTTATCTTGGGTTTTTTTGGAAACTATATCTATTATTAATTATTTTGTACCTTTTCTCAATAATTCAACTTCATATGTATCTACTCTTTAGAAAAAATATATTTTATTTTTCTCCCTGTTTATATTAATCCAAAATTATTTATAAATGCTTTTAATAATAATATATGAAATATTATACCTTGATGCTATATACAATTTTCCAACTACATTATAATTTTTCATCATCATCCTACCCCCCTATCTCAATAATTTACAAAAAAATATCCTTTTGAGATTACCCCTTTCTAGTTATACCATTTTTTGAGACCAATATACCACTATAATACATTATAATTTCTTACTCAGAAATGTAGATTTTCATTAATTTCTCCTTCTTTTTGAGTATTTATTTAACTAATAACAAGTGTTTTTTATGGAATCACTTTGATACCTAGCTATATGACATTTAGAAAAATTGTATGTCAAACCTTTTTACTATAAAAAAGTTGGCATATAACGAATCTCAACACTCTATGATATAGATTTACATTACATCCACAAAATTTGAAAATTTATTCAATTTTTAATGGGTTTCAACTTGGGTTTTCAATATTCCTTTTGAAATCTATAAAAAACTTCCCTCACATACATGGATTGGGAAATAAATATCCCATGAATTCCATGAGTCTCCTATAAACTAAGGAAAATTTCAACTCACCAATCATCAACATTTAAAATTTTCTCATTGTTAATGTAGAAAATTATTATCATCATACATCTCTTGGACCTCTAAATATAATGTCATCCACATTGATAAATACTTTCAATCTATCCATACAATTATTTTTATGTAATTATTATGATCAATTCTTAATTTTTTAAATTAAAGTTTCTTTAATAATTCATTTAACCTTCAATAACAAGCTCTTAGTTCTTGTTTAAATTCACACATCACCTTTTTCAATTTACAAACATTATTATCATATTAAATAATGAGAAAACTATCTATTTTTTTTGATGTAAACTTCATATTCATGTAATCCATTAGTAAATTCTAATTTTCATCCAGTTGGAGTACCTTTAATTTTTTTGGGATAGGTTAGTGTGGTGATGTGACATCCCAAGAGTCTTTAGATGTTTTCAAA
The DNA here is from genome assembly GCA_963277665.1 of Viscum album. NCBI lineage: Eukaryota > Viridiplantae > Streptophyta > Magnoliopsida > Santalales > Viscaceae > Viscum > Viscum album. Next base: position 1,321,783,174 of record OY728132.1, on the reverse strand, counting down.
TATTGATATACCATTAATTTTAAATGTAATAATTCCTTAGCTTTCTACATAACTTGTTCCAATACATTTTTATATCTTCTAATTGATTGAATGAGAGTTTATTATTCTTGTTTATAATATTTGAGTTTCTTATTACTCCTTAATTTCCTATACTATATTTTCATTTGTTTAGGATATTTAAGAAAGATTTGATGTGGATTAATTCTTTTCTTAAATTCAATTACCCATTTTCTTCAACATACTGAAATTATTTGACACAATCAATTTTTGAGTTTTCCTTATTAGAATTATCTATAACTTTCACTTTTGATAATGAATATATTATGTGTATTTATTTATATATTGTATAAAATTAATATTTTATGAACCCAATAGGATGAATGTGAACTGAAAATGGATGCATGCTAATCATTTGAAAAATAAATATGAATATGGAGTTAAATAGTTCATTAAGTTTGAAATAGATCACATAGATGAACATTCTAAAATCCTATGTCCATGTTTACATTATTGTTATTCAAGTAAAATTAGTCCAGAAGAGTTGGAAGAACATTTGATTTTTCAAGGAATAGATCAAAGCTATAAATGTTGGACTAAACATGGAAAAAAATTGAATGTGGACATCAATTGGGATGATACTATAGTTTATGAATCATTTGATATGAATACCTTTGTAAAAGATTATAGAGATCACATGGAATAAATGACAATAGAAATTTAAGATGAACTTAGTCATTGTCCAAATTTGTTTGAGGAGTTAAATTGCTATTCCAAGAAACCATTGTATACTTGTTTTACTAAATATAAAACATTGTCAGCTATATTGAAGTTATATAATTTGAAATCTTCAAGAGGATGGAGTGACACCATCTTTATAGAACTACTTGGTCTTTTTAAAGATATGCTACCTGAATAAAATGAACTACCATGCTGAACATATGATGTTAAACGAATGTTACGTTCAATGATAATTATCTCTAAAAAATAAATGATTTTAAAAATGATTTCATATTGTTTCGCAAGGACAATGAATCACTCATAAAATTCCCTAAGTGTGGCACATACTGATACAAGAAAAATGAATCAAGTCCTTCAAGAATTTGTATGGTACTTTCCTATCATTACATGGTTTAGAAGACTATATGGATATTAGGAAACTGCAAGATAATTAACATGGAATTCAAATACAATAATTAAAGATAGGAACCTACGTCATCCAACAGATTCTCCCCAGTGGAATAAAATTTATTATGGGTTTTCTGAAATTAGAGATGATATGAGAAACTTTCTTCTTGAGTTATCTATAGATGGAATAAATTCTTTTGGTGTAAAAATTTTTACTCACAGTACATGGCCCATCTGTTGGTAAATTATAACTTGCTGCCATGGTTATGCATGAAGTGAAAATACATTATGTTTTCTCTTCTTATATCTGGACCAAAGAAACCCAGTAATGATATTGATGTCTATTTGGATCCATTGATCTAAGATCTAAAATTGATGTGGGATACATGTGTTACAATGTATGATTCTCATATAAGTGAAAAATTCACATTGAGTTCTATGTTGTACGGAGTGATAAATGACTTCCCCACTTATGGAAACTTATGAGGATATTTTATTAAAGGAATTTTGGGGTGTCCCATTTGTGAAAAACACACATACTCAGTTCGGTTGAAACATTACTCGAATATTGTATTTTTAAGACATCAAATTTTTTTACCTCGATGACATAAATACCAATCTTGGATGACAATATTCGATGGGAATATAAAATAAGATACAACATTGTCTCCATCAATGGGTGATAAACTATACAAAAATGTAAAAAATATTGACACTATTTTCAGTAAACCATTTTCAAAAAACCTTATAAAATATGGTTGGAAGAAGAGATCAATTTTCGTTGAATTACTATATTGGAATTGTTTGTATTTCATACATTTTCTTGATTTCATGAATATAGACAAAAATTTATTTTATAATGTTATTGGAACGTTAATAATTATTCCTAGTAAAATGAAAGATGGAATCATGGCTAGCCTAGAATTGATTGAAATGGGGATAAGAGAATAGTTCGCACCGATGAAGGGTAAAAGGTGAACTTTTCTTCCTCAAAAAACTTACAATCTATACAGATAGAAAAAAATTGAAATTTTTCCTTTTCTTTACTAGTGTAAAAGTTCCATAGGGGTATTTATCAAATGTCAAGAATGCCATGTCAATGACTAATTTGAAGTTATGAGGACTAAAAACACACGACTGTCATGTTTTTATTCAATATTTAATGCATGTTGATTTCCGTTGCATTCTTCCTCAAAAATCATGACATATATTAACCAGAATATGCTTTTTTTTCAAAGACATATGAAATAAAGTTGTAGACCCGATGAATTTTCCCATCATATATAAGGACATTACAGTCATATTATCTGAATTAGAGATGTTCTTCCCACCATCATTCTTTGATATAATGGTCCACCTGATGGTTCAATTGGTCAAATAGGTTCAGCTATGTGGTCCTATCCATTATAGATGGATGTACCCCATTGAATGGTATATGAATATTTTGAAAGGGTATCTCAAGAATCGAAGTCATCTAGAAGGTTGTATTGTAGAATGATATATTTTGGAAGAATATATTGAATTATGTATTTATTAACTATTAAATGTTGAAAGCATAGGTCCCAAAGTCTTGTTACAGTGAACACCTTATGGGTGAAGGGATTTATAGAAGAGATTTTGTTACAATTACCTTGATAGAGCGGGCGTAAGAAAATATTTACATATTACACAATATTGAAGATGATGATCCATACATTGAATCCCACAAATTAATTCTTAGAGATTAAAATCCATCAAGGGCTAAAGGATGGGTATCAAATACATATAATAAATAGTTTATAATATGGTTCATAGATCAAATTTATAAGGATTTATCTGAAAATCCAAATTCAATTGCTGAATTACTTCAATGAATTTCGAGAGGACCGAATGAAAATGGTATCTTACAATGGTTTTGTAATCAATGATTATACATTCTATAAAAAAGAAAACAATGTTATTAGTATGATGCAAAATAGTGGTGTTACACTTATGGATGAAGCGATGCACATATCTCATTCTAAGGATATAAATCCAATTTATGAAAATAAGTCATATTTTGGCATTATCAAATAGATATATGAGTTGGATTATAAAACATTTCAAGTTTCTATTTTCTATTACAAATGTGTTGAAAATATCAATGGAGTTAAAGTTGATGAAATAGGATTTGTGAAGGTAAATTTCAGCATGGAAGGGGAAAAAGGAGATCCATTCATAATGGAATCACAAGTAGTAAAAGTATTTTATGTATCTTATATAACAAAAAATAATTGGTTGATTGTCCTATTGGATACTGAAACAATTCTTGATTTAGATGAAAATTCAATCGAGGATGACCCTTTAATTGGGACATCACAATCAGTTCATGTCCATCCAAATATAGAAAATGTCTTGTACGTTAGAGGGGACCAAAAAGTGGGAATTTGGATTCTCAATAGAGGAAAAAAATCCTTGAAGCCTTTAAAAAAATAAAAAGGGTTCAATGAGAAGGTAAAAAATTGTTTTTTAATATATTATGTTTTTCCTCATAATATTATATGTTCTATATTGCATTAACATAATCTAAATTAAATGTTTGACTACTCATGTAGACAATGTCTTCTGCACATGACAGAAGAACAAAATATAATAAAGTAAACCCTTTATAAATATGTAAAGTTAATGTTATGATATAATTTCTATATTTTATCAAAAAATTATATAATGAAATGTTGATTTAATTTTCTTTATTCCTTGTAGAGTTTGTTTATTTTAGAAGAGTTCTGTCCATGTTTCATGCCTTTGTAAAAAGAGAAACGATGTTGTCTCTGATCAATCATAGAGGTAATATTGATGTTTTCATAGTAAAATCGTTTTACATATAATTTATTTATTGTTCTATATTTATGTTTAATTTATTTATTTTTAGTATTACTCATATAATAATTTTTTTCTTATACAGGTGGATTATTTTTTTCGAGTTGGGGTGCTCTGTCCAACTTTCATGCTTCTTATCCCTCAAAACATTTTCACACCTATAATGTTGCATTCATTACTTTCTTTAAAGTCCTCTGCACTGACTTTGTAGGAAGAGAAATGACACTACCTCTACTCAATGAAAAATGTAATTTTTGATGTTTTCATAGTAAAATGATTGTCCATAAAATTAATGTATTGTTTCATATTTATGTTTAATTTATTTATTTTTAGTATTACTCACATAATAATTGTTTTCTTATACAGGTGGATTCTTTTGTTCGATTTGGTGTCTCTTTCCATCTTTCATACCTTTCTACACAAAAAAAATCCAAAAATTTATTCTCTCTTAAAAACTTTTGACCCCTAAATTGGTGTATTTATCACTTTGTTTCAAGTTACCTCCACTGCATTTGTAGGAAGAGAAATGACACTAGATCTGCTCAATGATAGAGGTAATCTTGATGTTTTCACAACAAAATAAATTTCCATAGAATTAATGTATTGTTTCATATTTATGTTTAATTTATTTCTTTTTAGTATTACTAACATAATAATTGTTTTCTTATACAGGTGGATTCTTTTATTCGAGTTGGGTTGCTCTGTCCAATTTTTATGCTTCTTCTCCCTCATAACCTTTTCACCCCTACAATGTTTCATTTATTGTAAGAACCCAGATCTTCTTTTCAGGCATGTTTTTCATTTTTTGGTTGTTTTTGAGAAAAAGAGGAAAATATGGAAATTTTCAAAGTACACGTCGTGTACTTTATGAGTACATGCCGTGTACTTTGATGCTGCTGGAGCCCGTGTGCTAGTTGTGTCCTAACCACACACACGACCATGTAGGGGTGACATGGAGGCCGCCTAATGCGGAGTACGGAAATAGAAAGTACACACTATGTACTCCAAAAGTACACACCGTGTACTTTGTTTTTTTTTTCATTAAACACACCAGGGTCATGTCTAACCCCCAGAAGCATCTTCTTCTAGGTCCCGTTCAGCCGAGAGAAACCATACGATGCCAAAACTTCTCTGAGCCCATGAGCCTCCATCTATTCTCTGAATCTACCGCCGTCGATTGCGTTGGAACTACAACGACAATCTCTTTCTTCTTCTTGAGTTTAATTCCATGATTTCTACTCTTTATCAAGTTATTGTGGGTTGAAATTTTTATGCATTTTCATAGATCTATGACGTTATAAGGTGATTCAAGCCTCTTGGTTCATGTATATCAATCTACTAACGTCAAGGTAGGTGGTTTGTGCGTTTTCGTTGAAAGTCCTTGAATATTATGTGCAAATTCCACTAATACTCATGAATGGGGTATTGCGTGTTTACCTTTTTGCCCCTATAGTATGCCTGCCATGCTTATATGCCTATGTAGAGGATGTTTGAATATTAATATGGTTGAAATTATATGTTTTGGATGTTTTTTCCATGCCTTGTTCTGTTTACGACCATTTGGTCCTGTTTAGCCTGTTGTCCATTTACCTGTTTTCCATGCCTTATGGTGGTTGGATAGAGTGTTATTCTCTGGCATGCTTGATATGTCATAAATTGGTTATCCAAGTAGCCCTATAGGTTTACTTTGGCCATATAGCATTACTATTCATTGACCTACTTGGGGCTGTGAGAACCTGGTGTATTAGACTATAAGGGGATAGACCGAGTGAGCTTCCTCAGAGAGTATTTGAGATTTATGGACTAAAAGGGGATATATTGAGTGAGCTTCCTCCAAGAGTCTTTGGACATTATAGAATATAAGGGGATAGACTGAGTGAGCTTCCTCAGAGTGTCTTTGAGCATTATAGACTATAGGGGGATAGACTGAGTGAGCTTCCTCAGAGAGTCTTTGTTTTACTTTGAATTACCTCGAACCATCCTAGACTATAGGAGGAATTGACCGAGTGAGATTCCTCAGAGAGTCTTTGTATGACTGGGGATATAAGAGAAATTTACCGAGTGAGCTTCCTCAGAGAGTCTCTTGACCTTGGGGCTATAAGGGTAATTGACCTTGTGTGCTTCCTCAGTGAGTCCTTGACTACCTTAGAGTATAAGGAGAATTGACCATGAGTGCTTCCTCAAATAGTCTTTATGAATTATTATGATAGAACCAGAGGGATTAGGCTGAGTGTACTTCCCAGAGGGTTTCTTGTACTGGTTAGGTAAGACCAGAGGGGATGGCCGTGAGTACTTACCAGAGGGTTACCTATTTGTGTTTAGCCGTTGCTTTATACTGATACTGTGGACTGTTTACTGCTGATTACTTTCCTGTTTACTACTTTCTGCACTTTTACCTGCCATATATTCACTGACTATTAGGCACAGATCGTTGGGTGATTTCCTACTAGGATTTAGTCTCACACCCTATTTGGGTCATGCTTTTGGGCCTAAACAGATTATATTGTTGTAGTTATAGATAAGGGAAAGCACTCTTCCACTTCTAGTACTTGATTTGCTGAGGAGCTTGAGAGCATGGGACCAAGCTTAGGCTTGCGATGCTGAGGAGTTGTTAACTGTTTCTTTTCTGCTTGTTTTTAGTACTGTTTGTATTTCCAGCATTGTGACTTTTTTGGATGCTTTCCTAGACATATGTATCATGCATCATATATATATGTGCTCCTACTATTTATCATATCTAGTCTTCTGTTATTCACTTGTGTATGGATTATTACAACTTCCGCTAATGCTTATTTGTTTCTCTTCCACCGTGTACTCTACCAATGAGGGCATAGTTTCCCCACTATCACACCCAAGGACCTCACTACTAGTCAGCAGCCTCTGGCGTTCGGGAAAATGTTCTTGAGGCCATGTGACCAACCGGGTACGGGGAAACTCTGGGTGGCTTTAGGAACCGGGACGTTACAAAGTGGTATCAATGGAATTATTTTCTCTTGATTTATAGTTTGGATCCTATATCCATGGATAAGACAAAATCGGTACTTGGTAATAAGCTGTTCCCGAGAGTAGCTAAACCGTGTATAGGGAAAATCCAATCTACCTAGTTTATTTCAATTTTTTGATTTTTCAATTTTATAGTTTATTTTATTTTCACCATTGGGTGACTCACATGCTTTGAGCTATTACTATTGACATTATTGGGGTTCTATTTATGTCGCAACCCGACGAGATGAGGGTATTCCATCTCATGCATCATATAGGCACTTGCTAGAAATCACATGTCATGAATTTTAGCCATGACATTTAGGGTGAATTATCAATTGCATGTTGTTGTGATAGATGTTGTGTAAAATATGCATGCTGTTGTGATAGATGCCTTGATAGAATACTGCTATGATAAGTATTGCTTTGTGTAAGTATTTGTTTGGATGAATGCCAAATTTTGGTTCTTGAGGTGTTATAGGCCCTCATGAATCATAATTTGGTGGGTCATTAGCTTGTCTTTGCTTCTTTATAACATGTATAAGATTCCAAGCTTCGATTATCGGGGAGTATGGCCCCTCACAGATCGGAATTTGGAACCTTAATGCTAGTTTTCTATGTTTTATGGGCTCCGAAGTAGTTCTGAGGCTACTGTATAGAAAAACCCAGAATACATGGTGTTTACTTTATGAATACACGCCGTGTAGTCTATAACCATGTCACTGACTGTGTGGGCAGGGACACGGGGTTGTGAAAATCTTGTAAGAACACGCCGTGTACAATACGTACGTGCCCTGATTTAGTGACCGTGTGTCTACCCGTGTGACTAATGAAACAGATGAGGGAAACTTGAGATATACACACCGTGTCAGGATTGAACACGTCGTGTCATATAAACTAAGTATCCGTCCGTGTAATGAACAACACAGATGCGGATAAACCTTAAGCCTACACACGCCGTGTCGACTTTGAACACGCCGTGTAGTCTGACCTAGGTGTCCGGCCATGTCACGAACAACATGGGTTGGTGTTATCCTTTCTTGTACATGCCATGTCCACCTTAAGTACACGCTGTGTAGTGTGATCCATGTAACCGGCCTTGTAACTAACAACACAGTTCATTGAAACTTGTCTAGTACACGCCGTGTCTGTCGTGAACACGTCGTGTAGTCTGGGATTAAGAGGATCGTGTGAGTTAGCCGTGTAAGGAGACTCGGGCAGGGGAATAGAGTTCAAGTACATGCTCTGTGTAGGAACAACATGCCGTGCATTTTGGGGTGTTACATGACTAGTAGTGGTAGTAGTACATTCTCAAGTGAATGGCTTAAGAGAACACGCCGTGTAGTGTTTATACACGCCATGTAGTCATGTTTTTTCAAACTTGAATGTTTTCTTTCTCCTCTTCCTTTATTGTACTATTATGTTTTCATTCATTGATAATCTTGATATAAGGTGTGCGCTTGACATTACAGAGTCATGCCACCGAGACGTACTCCAGTTGTACGCCAATTGACAAACGGTGATCAGACAACAGATATGGCGGATCAGGGACTTCCAGTAGATCCTCCCATTATTCCATCCTTGGCACCAACCATTATACCCAAAACAGGTGCTGATGCATAGTTCAAGGAAGGCTTTCTAAGGATGATGCTGACTTTTCAGGGAGCCCCATCTCCCGCCCTGTTGATGGCGGAATTGATGCGGGTTTTTTAGCAGCAGCATCCTCCTACTTTCTCAGGGGATGAAGGAACCCAGGCTACAGAATTGTGGCTAGAGGCCACATTGATGATTTTTGAGCATCTGTAGATACCTCTAGAGAAGAAGATTAATCTCTCTACCTATATTCTCCAAGACTCCTCCAAGAGGTGGTGGGAGGTGATCTCACAGTCAGGACGCCAACAGAGTATGACTTGGGATGAGTTTCAGCACATATTCTATGATTACTTCTACCCGGAGACTTTGAGGGCCGACCGAGCCTGGGAGTTTATGAGTCTGAAGTAGGGTACTCTTTCTGTTATGGATTACTCATCTCTATTTTCTAAGCTACAAAGTTTCACGCCTATCCCAAGAGGCGATGAGTTGTTCCTTGTGTGAAATTTTGAGGATGGTCTGAGGCACGACATCCGATAACAGGTGAACATCTTCAAGTTGAATTCAATATCCTATATCTTCAACCAGGTGCTGATCATTGAGCGTAATCCGAGGGATTCTAGAGCAGTGAGACAGGGGGGTTGGACATCCAGAGTTAGTGTTCCTCCTACTGATAGCAGGAAGTGCCATAGGGAGTCTGCTTGAGGAGATTAGAGTAGGAAGTATGTATCTTCAGGCAGCCAGGTAGTATGCTACCAGTGCAGGAGGAGCAGGCATACTAGGTCCCAGTGCTAGAGAGACCCTATGTAGTGCCGATCTTGTGGCAATATGGGCCATCTTCAGCGTTTCTATCATATCTTCTCACCTGCAGCTGGTGGCATGGGTTCTTCTATGACCCCATGTTCAGGAAAAGCATCACCAGTTTCTCACCAGTCTGGGAACTGGAGTTCTTCTGGCCGTTCGGGCTGAGGTGAAGGTCGTGGCCGTGGTGGTAAATCACCAGGTTATCAGCGACATTAGAGTGGATCAACTCACAGTGGCCAGGCAGGGTCGTAGGGCAGTGGAGCAGGCCAGAGTTTTGTAGTGGAGCAGACCTAGTAGAATCAAGATCCAGGACCTTCTACAGTTCGAGGTATGATCTTAGCAGCCTCCGTTTTATCTTCATCTATTTTTGATACAGGGTCTTCCCATAGATTTATATCTATCTCTATTGTGGAGAGTCTTGGTCTCTACATCTTTTCTTCTACCGACATCTTGACACTAGACACACCGTTGGGGACTAGGACGACAAGTGTACGTCAGTGTAATGAGTTCCCTCTTGAGTTCGGTGGGTGTCACTTTCTATGGGACCTATATGTCATAGAGATTACAGGTCATGATGTCATTATAGGGATGAACTAGTTAGTTCTCTTCCAGGAAGTTGTCGATTTGTATCGCTGCCGGGTGAGTTTCATATCACCAGAGGGTGGATCTTTTCTTCACAAGGGCAAGTGGGATGTCCAGGCAAGCAGAGCGGGTCCATAACATCTTGGGTTAGGAGGAGTTACAACCCATATTGATAGTCTGTATCTTGATGACCAGGGGAATTCACAGTTAGATTTTACTCCATTGGTGGATCATTTCAGGGACTTATTTCCAAAGGACTTTTCAGGGATGCATATGGAGTGCGAGGTATACTTTTCGATTGAGCTCATGCTAGGAGTGTCACCAGTTTCCATTCCTCCTTATCATATGGCTACAACTGAGTTGCAGAAGCTCAAGAAGTAACTGGAGGAGTTGTAGGCAAAGGGTTTCATCCAATCCAGTACTTCTCTCTAGGGTTTGCCGACCCTTTTTAAGAAGAAGGTAAACGGTACTCTTAGGCTTTGCGTGGATTACTACAAGATGAACCAGTTTACGGTCAAGAACTGACATCCCTTATCAAGGATTGATGATCTCTTCAATCATATTTGAGGATCCTGGTTATTCTCGAAGATTTACTTGAGGTCCGGTTACCATCAGTTGTGTGTTAGACCATCTGATATACCTCTTATAGCCTTCAGGAGCAGGTATGGTCTATACGAGTATATAATTATGTCGTTCTATCTTAAGAATATGCCTGTAGTTTTCATAGAACTGATGAACCGAGTGTTCCATACATACTTGAATTCCTTCGTGGTTGTTTCTGTGGACGATATCTTGGTGTACTCTCACACTCGACACGACCATACCACACATCTTGAGATATTTCTAAGTACACTGAGAGAGCATCATTTATATGGTAAGCTCTCAAAATTCCACTTTTGGATGGATCATATTCACTTATTGGGTCATGTTATCTTAGAGACAAGAGTATCATTAGACCCAGAGAAAGTGAGATCAGTAGTTTCCTGGGAGCAGCCGAAGAAAGTCTTTAAGGTACAGAGTTTTCTAGGGCTGGATGGATACTACATACACTTCATATAGGACTTTTCACGTTTAGAAGCACCGTTGACAGGTATGACTAAGAAGGGTGAAAAGTTCCTGTGGTCAGTTTCTTGTGAGACAGCTTTTAAGGATCTGAAAGGGAGGTTGACTTTAGCACAGATACTAGTATTCCCAGATCCGGGCAAGAGCTATACTATTTACTATGATGCTTTAGGTATCGGGCTGGGAACTGTGCTTATGCAGGGAGATAGAGTTGTTGCGTATGGGTCTCAACAGTTGAGGCCACACAAGAGGAATTACCTAACGCACGGTCTAGAGTTGGTAGCTGTTGTTCATGCCCTACGTTGTTGGAGAGATTCTCTTTTGGGAGAGAATTTTGTGGTTTTCACCGACCACAAAAGTCTCAAGTACATTTTCACTCAGCGTGATTTTAATTTGAGGCAGAGAAGGTGGGTTGAGTACTTACAATATTTCGACTTTGAGATTGCCTATATGCCTAGAAAGGCAACGTAGTGGCTGATTCATTGAGTAGGAGGACCAAGATACAGATAGTTCAGGAGGCCAGCAGTGAGTCGTAGCTTAGGGATCTGTTCTCCGAGATGCATTTGAAGATGCACGACAAACAGGGGCAGACATATCTATCTTCTGTAGTTGTTACCTCTACCCTTATTGATTGGGTGAGAATGAGGAAGCTATTAGACTTAGAAGGTCTAGTCCTATGGGAGAGTGTGTTAGGAGAGGAGCCTCTTCCTGGATGGATAGTAGGATAGGATGAGATCTTGTGTTTCTAGGGGCATGTATGGGTGCCAACAGATATACGTGAGGAGCTGATGCGGGATTTTAATTCCTCTATTTGGGCAGTTCATCCTGGTGCCACCAAGATGTATCATAATCTACACTGCCAGTATTGGTGGCCAGGTATGAAGAAAGATGTTGTAGGTTTTGTCATGAGGTGTTCCACCTGTCAGCAGGTGAAGACAGAGCATCAGCGACCTGCAGGGCTTCTGCAGCAGTTACCCATTCCTGAGTGGAAGTGGAACGATGTCGCGATGGACTTCGTGACAGGGTTTCCTAGGTCACCTCGAGAGAATTATTCATTATGGGTTGTCATTGACATACTCACGAAGGTTTATCACTTCTTTCCAATCAAGGAGACCTTTAGTATTGATGAGCTGAGACGTTTGTACATCCGAGAGATTGTGCATCTACATGGGGTTCCCCACTCCATTGTCTCGGACAGGGATGCACGTTTTACTTCTCAGGTCTAGCAGGGGATTTAGAAGGCTTTGGGTACATAGTTACTTTTAAGTACAACATACCACTCTCAGACAGATGGCCAGTCCAAGCGTACGATTCAGGTACTTGAGGACATGCTCCGAGCATGCATTCTAGATTTTGGAAGTTCTTGGGAGAAGCATATACCTCTTGTGGAGTTAGCATACAAAAATAGTTTTTAGGCAACTATTAAGATGGAACCTTACGAGGATTTTTACGGTAGGCCATGTTGATCACCCTTATGTTGGCTAGAGGCAGGAGAGGCAGTTATGCTGGGAACTCGTCTTGTTCAGGAGTTCACAGAGCAGATAGAGTTGATTCAGAAGAGGATGGCTACTACGTAGTCTCGTCATAAGTCTTATGCTGATCAGCAGAGATGACCTCTGGAGTTCAAGGTCGGGGATCAGGTTTTCCTACGCGTCGCACTAAGGTTGGGACACAGGAGGATTAGGAGGCAAGGTAAGCTTTCACTGAGATACATCGGGCCGTTTGAGGTGTTGGATAGAGTTGGTTCGGTTGCCTATTGGTTGTAGTTACCTCTGAGGTACCGGGATATGCACAAAATTTTTCACGTCTCACAGCTCTGACATTACTTTTCAGACCCGTCTCATGTCTTTCAACCTGAGGAGGTTGAGCTAGATGTGGATGCATCGTTTGAGGAGAATCCCATCTAGATTGTAGATCGTAGTACAAAGGTTCTCCATGGCCAGTCTGTTCCTCTAGTACGGGTGCTATGGCAGCACGAGCGGGTACAGGATGAGACTTGGGAGAGGGAGACCGATGTACGAGCACAATGGAAGGATCTGTTTGGGGTTTCTTTTTCTACACCACATTAGGGAAATTCGGGGATGAATTTCTTTAATGGGTGAAGTTTGTAAGAACCCGGATCTTATTTTCAGGTTTGTTTTTCTTTTTTTGGTCGTTTTTGAGAAAAAGAAGAAAATATAGAAATTTTCAAAGTACGAGTCGTGTAATTTATGAGTACACGCCATGTACTTCAATGCCATTGGAGCCCATGTGCTGGTCGTGTCATGACCACACACACGACCATATAGGAGTGACATGGAGTCCTCCTAATTCGGAGTATTTAAACAGCAAGTACACGCCATTTACTCCAAAAGTACACATCGTTTACTTTGTTTTTTTTCATTAAATGCAATGGGGTTGTGTCTAATCCCCAGAAGCGTCTTATTCTAGGTCTCGTTTAGACAAGAGAAATAGTACGGTGCTGAAAATTCTCCAAGCCCCCGAGCCTCTGTCCATTATCCAAATTGACCACCATCGATTGCGTTGTAACCGCAGTGGTAAACTCTTCCTTCTTCTTGAGTTTCATTCCATGATTTCTCCTCTTTCTCAAGTTATTGTGGGTTGAACGTTTTATGCATTTTCATAGATCTATGACATTATAAGGCAATTCAAGCCTCGTGGTTCAAGTATATCGATCTCCTAATGTCAAGGTATGTGGTTTGTGCCTTTCCGTTGAAAGTCCTTGAATATTATGTGCAAATTCCACCAATACCCGTGAACAGGGTATTGCGTGTTTACCTTTTTGCCCCTGTAGTATTCCTTCCATGCTTGTATGCTTGTGTAGATGATGTTTGAATATGAATATGGTTGAACTGCTATGATTTGGATGTTTTTCCCATGCCTTGTTCTATTTACGACAATTTGGTCCTGTTTAGCCTGTTGGCCATTTACCTGTTTTCCATGCCTTGTGGTGGTAGGATGGAGTGTTGTTTTCTGGTATGCTTGATATGTTGTAAATTGGTTATCCAAGTATCCCTATAGGTTTACTTTGTTCATATATAATTTCTATTCATTGACCTACATGGGGTCGTGAGAACCTGGTGTAGTAGACTATAAGGGGATAGACCGAGTGAGCTTCCTCAGAGAGTCTTTGAGCTTTATATACTAAAAGGGGATAGATCGAGTGAGCTTCCTCAGAGAGTATTTGGACATTATAGACTATAAGGGGATATACTGAGTGAGCTTCCTTAGAGAGTCTTTGAGCATTATAGACTATAGGGGGATAGACCGAGTGAGATTCCTCAGAGAGTCTTTGTTTTACTTTGAATTACCTCGAACCATCCTAGACTATAAGAGGAATTGACCAAGCGAGATTCATCAGAGAGTCTTTGTACGATTGAGGCTATAAGAGGAATTGACCGAGTGAGCTTCCTCAAAGAGTCTCTTGACCTTGGGGCTATAAGGGGAATTTACCTTGTGTGCTTCCTCAGAGAGTCCTTGACTACCTTATACTATAAGGGGAATTGACTATGAGTGCTTCCTCAGAGAGTCTTTATGAATTCTTATGACAGAACTAGAGGGGTTAGGTTGAGTGTACTGCCTAGAGGGTTGCTTGTAATGGTTAGGTAGAGACAGAGGGGATGACCGTGAGTACTTCCCATAGGGTTACCTATTTGTGTTTAGTCGTTGCTTGATACTGATACTGTGGATTATTTACTACTGAGTACTTTCCTATTTACTACTTTATGTACTTTTACCTTCCATATATTCACTGACTATTAGAAACATATATTTGGGTGGTTTTCTACTGGGATTTAGCCTCAAACCTTGTTTGGGTCATCCTTTCAGGCCCAAATAGATTATATTGTTGTAGGTATAGATAAGGGAAAACACCCTTCCACTTCTGGTACTTGATTTTTTGAGGAGATGGAGAGCATGGGACCAAGCTTAGGCTTGCGATGCTGAGGAGCTGTTAACTGCTTCTTTTGTACTTGTTTTTAGTACTGTTTGTATTTCCAGCATTGTGACTTGTTTGGATTATTTCCTAGACATATGTATCATGCATCATATATACATGTGCTCCTGCTATTTATCATATCTAGTCTTCCATTGTTCACTTGTGTATGGATTATTACTGCTTTCACTACTGCTTATTTGTTTTTCTTCCGCTCTGTACTCTTCCAATGAGGGCATAGTTTCTCCACTATCACACCCAAGGCCCTCACTACTAGTCGGCAGCCTCTGGCATTCGGGGAAATGCGCTTGAGTCCATGTGACCAACCGGGTACGGGGAAACTTTGGGTGGCTTCCAGAACCAGGACGTTAAATTTATCACTTTATTTCAAGCTACAGAAGAGCAATGATTCTGCCTATGATCATTTACAGAGGTAATCTTGATATTTTCACAGTAAAATCATTGTCCGTAGAATTAATGTATTGTTTCATATTTATGTTTAATTTATTTATTTTTAGTATTACTCATATAATAATTGTTTTATTATACAGGTGGATTCTTTTGTCCAAGTTGGGGTTCTCTGTCTATCTTTCATCCCTTTCTGCACCCAAAATTCCATATAATTCTTCTCTATCAAAACCTTTCACCCCTATCGTGTTGAAATTTATCACTTTACTTTAAATTTCCTACACTACTCAATCATAGAGGTAATCTTAATATTTGGACAACAAAATCATTTTCCATATAATTAATGTTTTATTTCATATTTATGTTTAATTTATTTCTTTTTAGTATTAATCGTAATAATTGTTTTCTTATATAGGTGGATTATTTTTTTCAAGTTGTTGTGGTTTGTTCAAATATTATCATAAATTTTTGGTAGTTCAATAAATAAATTCAATGGAAATCATGGTAACATTGAAAATTAGGATTTTTTAAGACTTTGGGATGTGTAGGAATCAACCGCACCCCAATCCAACACATGATGTGACCAGTATGACTGAAATTACTTCTTTATATTTTAAATTGGAATTAATTTTAGAAAAAAATACTAATAAGATACTAAAAACCGATATAACATATTCATATTGTTTTTATACTTTAATAAAATGATCCATAAGTCATTTGTTACATGTAAGAATTAGTTGCACCTCAATCCGATACATGATGTTCCCGATATGACTAAATGTGTCCACTATCAGTTTAAAATTGACATTTTGACTTTAAAAAGTATCACTCAATAAAAAACAAGAAAAAATTCTTGGATTTTTTTGATAATTTAGGAAAAAAAATCAATAAATCATTTTTGATGTGTAAGAATCGGTCTCACATTAAACAGATACACGATGTGATTCGTATGAGTCAAAGTGCGCGTTTCAAGTTAAAAATGACATTTTAGTAAAAAAGATAAATGATGTACTCAAAACTGAGAAATCACATTAATATTATTTTAATACATTAGGACAAATATCCATAAGTTATTTGATATGTGCATTAATCATCCACACCTCAATCCGATGGACGGTGTGACCGGTATGACTCCAAGTGTGTTTTATCATTTAAAGTTGACATCAATTTTAGTAAAAAGGACAAATGACCTACTCCAAAATAAGAAAACACATTCAAATTATTTAGATAATTTTGGAAAACAATACATAAGTTATTTTTGATGTGTAGGAATCATCTGTACCACAATCTGATACATAATGTGATTGGTATGAGTCAAAATACGTGTTTTAATTTTTAAATGACATTTTAGTAAAAAAGACAAGTGACATACTCAAAACCAATCAAATAAATTTATATTGTTTTTAAAATTTATTAAAATGATCCATAATCTATTTAATATGTATAGGAATCAGTCACACCTCAATCCGACGCACGGTGTGACCAGTATGACTCAACATGTGTCTTTTTATTTAAAATTATCATCAATTTTAGTAAAAAGGCCAACTAACCTACTCAAAACGAAGAAAATTAATTAAAATTGTTTAAATACTTTAGTAAAATGATACATAAGTCATTTTTAATGTTTAGTAATCAGTATTACCTCAATCTGATACATAATGTGATTAGTATCACTCAAAGTGCGTGTTTTAATTTTAAAATGAAATTTTAGTAAAAAAGAAAATTGACATACTTAAAACCAATAAAAAAAATTCGTATTGTTTTGAAACTTTTGGAAAATAACATATAAGTCCTTTGGGATGTTTAAGAATCAGCCTCACCTCAATCTGACATACGGTGTGACCGATATGACTCAAAGTGATTCTTTTTATTTAAACTTGTCATCAATTTTAGTAAAATCGAAAAATTTTCTACTCAAAACCAAGAAAAAACATTCGGATTGTTTTGATACTTTACAACAATTATACATAAGTCATTTGTTATTTTTTGAATCATCCACACCTCAATCTGATACACTATGTGCCCATCATGACTCAAAGTGTCCGTTATTAGTTTAAAATCGATATTTTAGTTCAAAAAGTGTCACTCACTGAAAACCAATCAAACATAATCTTATTTTCTTAATAATTTATGAAAGTGATTCATAAGTAATTTTTGACATGTGTTAATCCATTTCACATCAAACCAATACATGATGTGATCAGAATGAGTCAAAAGTGCATGTTTCTAGTTTAAAATGACATTTTAGTAAAAAAGAAAACTAACGTACTCAAAACTAAGAAAACACATTCAGATTATTTTTATACATTAAAATAATGATAAAAAAATTATTTGAGACGTGTTTGAATTAGACACACCTCAATACGATGCATGGTGTGACCGATATGACTCAAAGTGTGTCTTTTTAATTAAAATCGACATCAATTTTAGTAAAATTTACACTTTATATTAATTTATTTCTTTATATTATTACTAACATAATAATTTTTTTCTTATATAGGTGAATTATTTTTCTTTCGTAGGGATGTTTTTTCTGGAAATTGCATGAGTTGGGTCAGGATTAAAAGATAAAGGAACATTGAGATTTTTGAATGTATGTAATAATTTGAATTTATGTAATTGTATTAACCAATGTTTGAAATGTCTACAATATAGTGTTTTTTTCTTGTGTTTGTGTTGTAAATTTCATTTCATTTAAATCCTATATTGGTACTTATTTCTATTGATATCTGGTGTGTTTTTGGTGCTGTGATATGCTGTTACAGCACATTACAGTGGTGCTGTAGTGTGCAGTTATAGCATACTACAGTATGGACCATTATTAGTGCCTTTAAAAGGGATGATAAAGGAATCCTTTGTTAGTGATTTTAAAAGAGATTATAAAGGTCCCATTTATCACTTCTTTATTAAGCACTGATAAAAGACTAGTTATTTTAACCACACTCAAGTAGTCAGTGCTTTTCTAGCACTGATAAAGGCCATTTCTAGCACTATTAAAGGCCAATCTTGAAGTAATGATTATTGATTCTAAGACCAAGGTACTTAATGGGAGGAATATATCTTTATTCTATGTTCTATGGTATAATGGTTTTTATTTTCATGAGATGTGGGAGATGGAGGCAATGATGAGAGAGTAGTGGCCTCATCTTTTTGACGTGGAGGCTTTTTTCGTAGGATTTTTGGGGATAGAAAGTTCTATGGTGGGGAGGTTATAACATACCATTACCATTTTGAGTTATTAAAAAACCCTCATTTTTTACTTATCTTTGGTTGGGTTTCATTTGGGGTTGTTTTGGGTTGAAAATTTATGAATTTTGAGAATTCTGGGCTGGTGCACAGTTGGCACACGACCTGCGCACAATTTTCCATACCGTGCGACCTACTATAGGAAATTGGCATGATTTGGACAAAGAGATCCACACAGATTGCACATGGTTATTCAAGATGTGAATCCCCTTAGGAGAAATTGTGTGACCCATTTATAACGGGCACACAGACTGCACACAATTTTTCCAAACCGTGCACCGTTTCTCAGGAAACAATGCAGATGAGATTTTAATTAATCCGTTTTTTGTTAAAAATTCCCGAACCCCTGTTTTAGGTCCCAGACAGACCTCCTTCAACCCAAAATGATTTCTCTCAACCTTGGACCTCATAAGAAGTATTATTTTCCCCTAAGAACCCTCCTAGATGCGATCCAAATCTAGGAAAATTTCGGTCGATCCTTCTCTGGTTAGTTTCCTCCTCCCGTTCTTGATCTCCCACAATCTATCTCTTTCTCCCTAGGGTTTCATAGAACTCTATTTTTGTTTGAGGATCTAATAACCATTTTTATGAATCTAAAACTAGGTGTGATTCTTGTTTCTCCTAGATCTAGTTTTTATTGTTCTTCATTGAAAAATCCTGGATAGGGTTTGGTGATCCGAGATCCGTTGATCCCAAGGTAGGTGGTTCCGTTATGATTCCCAATTTTTATTAGCCCTAATTGATTTGTTTAATTTCAATTGATTGAATTAAATTTAATTATTTTATTTTGGATTAAAATTTATTTCAATCATTTTTTTGGAAAAATCCAATTCAGGTGAATTGTGGTTCTTAAAGAAAAATGGGGTTTGGGTATGAAATTGGAAAAAAACCCAATTCCATTGAATTAGGGTGTGGTTAAGGAATTGTGGGAATTTAAATTGTTAGATTTAAATTTTGGTTTTTATGGAAATTGAATCAATATAATTATGTAATTTAATTGAAGAAAATTTTTTGATGAGAAGATTTGTGAAAAACACCAATTCTAGTGAATTGGGGTTTTGTGATGAAATTGATGGAATTTTTTGAAAATTAAATTATTGAATTTAATTCTGAAATTGGATTGTGAAATTGAATGATAAATTGATTTCAAATCCCTATTTGTAAAAATAGCTTAAAAATGTTTTGATGGGACCTTTAGGGTTTCATCTTGGTGAAAATGCATGTTTTTGATTAAAAACCTGTTAAGGTTTTAAAGAGAAAAATTGTCATATTTGAAATAGGAGATGGGGTTTAATTATATTTTAAGTAGTCTTGAAATAAATTCTCCATAATTTTTTTACTTGATAACATGCAAGCCTTAGGTAGTTATTGTGTTATTTTGGGAAACACTTTATGACTTACAACATTCTAAGACACTATATCAGTACATCACATCCATTATGTGATATCTATGAGTCCCCTTGACTTAGGCCCAATGAGGTATTTGTACATACTTTTTGTTTCATAGTGTCAGATCCCTATATCCTAGAACCATCGTACCTATTTGGCACATGACCATGTTTCTCGCTTGTTTGTATTTCAAATTTATATTCCAATGTTGTAAACTTTTTTACATGCCTTGAGAATTTAGATAAATTATTTTATATAAAAGTGTTTATTTAATACATTTTGTGAAAAGTTCCAATTATTAAAAATATCCTTTTATTGAAGGTAAATTCCATCTTTTAAAATGTATTTCCATCAATTCAAATGTGAAGCGGGATTTTCTAAGTATTTCCAGGTTTTAAATTGTAAAGTATGATTTGTTTAAATATGATTTTGTTAAGGAAAAACCATTTTGTTTATTTAAAATTGAAATCACACTATTGGTTAATTTCATATTGGAATCTTATTATGGAATCTTTGGTGAAATCCTACCGGGCTTTGGATAACACCCTACTTGTGCCTTTGGGTGTTTTTATATTATCTCCTCTAGGTTCGAGCAAAGGGAAAGGATATCTTTGAGGTGGATCTAGATGTTGAACCTTAGGATTAGTGAGTTACGTCTGAGTTGGGGCTTGGGTTGTTTTCCATGTTTATAGTACTTGGTTGTAGTACTTTGGGATTTTTTGCTCAATTGACTTTTGGTACTTTACTCCTAGTAGAGTTTCTTCTAATATGCATACTGCCTTGTTTATTTTACTTCCACAATGTCTAAGAAAAAATCATTCCCACTTCTTTGTGTATGATTATAGGTGCTAGTCGCCGAACCATGGGGATTGGGAACACCCTTCGGGCTATGTCAGGGTCGGCTCAGTTATCGGGTTACCAGGGTACCCGGGATGGTTCATGAATACTCGAATAATAAGTCTGTTTTGATTATAATGAACCTTCACTGTTGAACTTTCACTAGTGAGTATGTCCCCATGAAGTTAATTCCCCATACTACGAAGGGAAAATTGTATTTAGTGGTGTGGAGGAGCTCCAATGGATAATGCACAAAGTTGGAATGGATATGACATGCATGAAATATCTTGGAAAACTTGATGCATTCATGGACCATGGTGGACCATAAGTATCCCACCCTCTAAACCTACTGAGAGAGATTCAATCCTTCCTGATGGGTACCATTGGACTCAACATGGATTTCTTACATAATCTAATGGATCTCTTATCCTTGGATTAAAAAGAGGATAAATACCCAAAATCCAAATCTATATAGAGTCTTCTCAATGTTGGTCCCACTCTAGAGGGTAAACTGTGTTGCACAATGACATGTTCACTCACGATCAACTCGATCTGATAAGAGAATGTTGTACTGAAGATACTCAACAATGGTATTCATCCAATAAAGTGTTTCTTTAGTTATGGGAGGAACTGAGGGTCTTAGAATAGAAACACCAGTAGTCGGTTGGTTTAGTTTTTCCCTATCATCATCATCTAAAAGGGTGGGGGAAATGAACCTCTGGTGTTCTACATGAATAGTCATGTATTCCTGGGCAAGATCTATAAGAGATGAAACCAAACTCATAAAGGTTCCATCTTGAACATTCTAAGATCGAAGGACCTGATTCACTTCTATCTAGGAAGGTAACTGTGCCATCGAATGATGATTATGCTTTAGAAGGGGCATGATATCTTACTTTCTAATGATATAGTCACCATTGATCTACTTGATGATTATCTTGGAGTCCATCTTCACATGAAAGTGGGTGACATCAAAGTCGAGGGCCAACTAGAGACTAGTAATGAGAGCCTGATATTATAACTCATTTTTGGTATATCCTTTTAACAATATGAATGATTATGACATGATGACATCTGTAGGATTGGTGAAGACAATATACTTGCCTACTCTATTGAGATTGGGATCATTGATCCTTTTACTGGATAGGCTCTGGGAGGCACCATCAAAATGCATCTGCCAACACTGCATGACCTGATCCACTGAGTCTCTATTGAGATTGGGATTCTTGAGACTTCTATTAGTCAGGATCTGAGAGGCACCCTCGAAATGCATATGCCAACATGGCATGACCTGATCCACTAAAAGGATAGACTCATCTAGGAAATCAACATCCAAGGGAAATTCTTAGGGGTCCAGATGGATGGATAAGAAATCTACCAATACCTAGAATTTGACGACCTTATGTGGGACAAACCGAATGTTGAATTGCTATAGGATAATCACCCAGTATTCCAGTCATCCCGTAAACATGTAAAAATTGAGGATATACTTCATTAGGTCTTCTCGAGACACCAGATGTATCTCATGATGCTAAAAGTAATGTTGAAACTTCTTCACTATTAAAACCAACATGAGACAACTCTTCTAGATAGGGGAGTATTTGGTCTTAGTGTCAAGGAGTATGTGATTGAGATAGTATAAACTATTTTCTATGACCTCTTTATTTTTCTGGTCTAGAAGGGAACTGGGGGGGGGGGGGGTTCCATGGTGGTCATGTAGAGGACCAGAGGTTTCCCTAATAAGAGTAGAATCAGAACTGGATATTATAGCAGATACTGATTAATATCCTCAAAAGTAGTCTAGATTTCCTCATCACACTAGTAAATGGTTCCTTTCTTCATGATCCCTGATAAGGGATTACACTTACTGAACATATTTATGATAAAATGGTTTATATAGGATATGTGGCCTTGGAGACACCACATATCCGAGATATCACTCAAGGGAGGCATAAGGATGATGGACTTGATCTTATATGGGTCAATCTAGATGCCTCTATATCATATGATGAAACCGATAAATTTCAAAGAGGTAATCCTAAATGAACACTTCAAGGGATTCATCTTCAAGTGTTAGGAGCTGAGGAAATAAAACACTTTATCAAGATCTTTGAGATGGTCCTCATGCTGGAAGGATTTGACCACCAAGTCATCCATGTAGCATTACACTAGTGTCTCGATAATTGTCTTGAAGATATGGCGCATGGACCAATTATATGTGGATCTTGCATTCTTCAGGATGAATGGAACCAACCAATAGTAGAAAGTTCCTTGAGGCACCCTGAAGGAGGTGGAATCTTCATCCTCAAGGGACATCCAGATTTGGTTGTACCTATAATATCCATCCATTAAGGAGAGTACCTAGTACCCTACTATGGAATTGATCAAAAACTCTATCACTTTAAAGAGAAAATCATCTTTTCAAAGTGGAGGTTGAGGTCCCAAAAGTTGATACAAACTCTGATATGCCCACTCTTCTTCTAAATTGGACGATGTTGGATATAAATCTAGGGTACATGACTTCCCTGATGAATTTTTCCTTGATAAGATTTTCAAATTCGACCTCGACCATGGCATCGTGAGAGGGGTGAATTTTTATGGGAGGCTACTTGAACTCGTGGTGATCCTCTAGGAGACCAAGGTGGTGAATGATGAATTGAGGGTCTAGTCCTATAATCTCATCATATATCCAAGTTAATATGTCATAGTGTTTCATCAATAAGGAAACATAATTTTTCTTCTCCTATGGGGACATGGATTCATTGATCAGCATCATTCTCAGGTCCTCCTTTGTACCAAGGTTCAGTTGAGTTAACTCATCAATGGTCGTGGAGAAACCCTCTTTAAATGAAGGAGGGGAATGTTTCAAATCCTATTCATCATCTGATATGGGATAATTAGTGGGGGATGTGGCACTTCTAGGATAATCAAATTAGTGGAATAATTGGTGCCTACTTAGGCGAACACACGATACCTACCAAGGGGTTCATGATATGTTGAAACTTTGGTGAAAATATATTTAAAGGAAATTTTTTCTGGCCTCAAACCATGAGTTCCATGATTGATGTTAATGAAATTATGGTGATTCAACTTCTATCGAGTTAACCCTGATTTTTATAATAAGTGAGAATAATAGGGGTTGGTGGTCATATAGAGAACTTATTGATAATTCACAAGAGTAAGGGCTTATGGTATCACCCATGTAACGACCCATTGTTTTTCAATGGAAAATTACCTTCTTATATTTATGTCATAAAATAACATGAAAACACAAAATAATGAACTACTAAGTGATAAGTGACCTTTAAACATAAGTTTTTCACTCCTACATTTGGAATTTTGAAAATTCGACAAACACGGTTGTGTTCAAGATGATTTTTGGAGTCTAATGAAACAAAAATATTTTTTGGTAAATAGTAACGTACCCTTAGGAATAGTAACATACCATTATGAATATTAATATGACCCTTATAAATAGTAATTCATCCAACATAATAGTAAAATTACCTATGAATAATAAAATAAAATTTATACATCTTAGAAAGTGACAATTTGACCTTAGTAAACGTTTTGGTATTTTGTAAGTCATAAATAATTAATTATAATTAATTAATTAATTAAAAAGAAAATGTATTATCTTAAAATATATTCATTATTTATCAAATCAATGTCTTATAGTTTTTAGATAATTTTATAAGACCCTACGTAATTTTTGAAAGCACTATAAAATCAGTTTTAATCTTAAAAACTGTTTTTTGAGTAAATTATGATTTTAATTAAATATTAAATTAATAATATTTAGAAAATTATTTTTGAAAAATGGACTTCATTTTTTTATTCTACACATTTAAAAATGTTTGGGGTAAATTTTTGGGATTTTTCTAAAATACTTGAATTTTTTATGAATAGTAGAATCCGATAATTTACAATAAATGCTAAATAAGGGAATAATTGATTCATTGATGATGCTCTGCTGATGTAATCCCACTTGGTTCTGGATCACATGATAAAATTACTATTCTTGGTCACCCACGACTCACTATTACTTGTCTTAGGAGAAATTAATAAACTAACAAATTTTATATTAAGGAAACCCCTCTCCCCTCCACTATAAAAGCCACCCATCACACCCTCATTTACTCACAACTATCAAGCTCCAAGACTTCTCTAAAAACTACCCAAACAAGTTCCCTATACCCTCCCCCAAGTCCAAGAGATACTGGTCTCATCAAAAGACCAAGCTTAGGCCCTTAAGGAGGATCTCAAGATGAAGATTTAAGAGGTAATTTCTCTCCCTCTTCTCCTTTAATTTCCTTTCAAGTTCAAGTTCATTTCTTGATCTCTACTCACCTATCTTAATCTAAATTGTATTGAAACTCCATTATTATACATCTACTTGAATGTTATGATGCTAATGGGATATTATATCATCCAAAACCCTTTCCCTCTTCCTTTTATTTTATTAAAGAGAATGTTGTTCGTGAGGTGTTAATTTATCACCTTCAAGAACGACATGCTTTCTTCTTCCATTTCTACATTAATATCTGGTCATTAAACCATTTTTATGGTTGAACCAGAACATGTTATATGTATTATGTCCTATTTAAATTTCTGGAACTAACTTATGAACATATTACTATGTGATAAATTAAAACAAGTTCATTGTGATCGAAAAACCACCCAAATTAACCCAAACAATCTTCATTTAATTCTTATCTAATGATTCATCCACATGGATATAATATGATTCATTATAAGATAATTAAAACTCCTGTAATCTAATCAATAACATGTAATATCAGTTCTGGATGTTTACCCATGTTCTACCCAAACTTCAATTTAAGAATACAAGTGAACCACCCAAGAAAAACCATAAAAACGAACATCCCCGAACAATGTTTTTAAACTCTATAAGTCATAAAAAGGAATATAATATGACATAATGAAACCATAATTAACCCTATTAATGTAAAAATGGTTCTGTATTTCTAATTAATTAATATAAGGTCATTATACATGACATTAAAGAGAAGGAAGCATTCAGATACAAGGTAAGGGGAAATTCTCGAACCCAACTTTCATCCTTCGAGTTCTCCCTCTTTCACTCCATTTTTGATATGTTTACTCCTTAAAGATAATTTTTTAATAATTATCTTACCTTTTCTGGGATATACATGTTTTCTAATAAAGTTTATTTCAATAAAAATGTTTTTCAAAAGAACTCTTCTTTTAAGAATTCACCTTTTACCTCTCATTCAAGGTTGATGGTTCTTATATCAAGTATGTTGTTCCCTCTTTGTTTTGGGAAACCAAAGTTTATGAATGTGTTCTTATGAGATGAAAACCATTACTTCTCATGGGTTAGTTATGTTCATTTATGTTATACATTCATTGTTGCATGCATGATAAATGATAATGTTATGATGTGACGGGTGCGCCCGGAATTATATAGCGCAATATGAAAGTTTAAATGTGACGGGTGCACCCGGAATTATATAGCGCTCCAATGCATTGGGTAAAGTGATGAATCTCATGAGTAAATGTGAAATGATGTGTGAACAAGATTCTATCTTGGTTCACAAGTATGTGTGGTAGTTAACCACTAATACATGATGTTTCAATTTTATGCATTGCCA
The DNA here is from genome assembly GCA_963277665.1 of Viscum album. Taxonomy (NCBI): domain Eukaryota; kingdom Viridiplantae; phylum Streptophyta; class Magnoliopsida; order Santalales; family Viscaceae; genus Viscum; species Viscum album. The sequence goes on along the minus strand of OY728132.1, from coordinate 1,321,756,741 downwards.
CATTTCAAGTATTTTATTTATGATCCTCTCATGTTCATGATCTTTTGCCTATGTTATGATTATGCTCAACCCATGATATATTGTTATTATCTATCCTCTTACTGGACTTCTATCTCACCCCTTTTTATGCATATCCTCAGGTGGCTACATGTACTAAGGAGAGTACAAGTGCCAATAAGAGGATAAAGAAGAAGAAATTAAATAAATGTTTATGCTTGATTTTGTATTTGTTATGTGTGGTCCTAGTTTGCCCAAGACACTAAACATTTGGACCCTCTATCTGTAATACTATTATGTTGTTTATCTTTTAAATGATGTAATATTAATGTAAGAAAAGGTAGGGATGCTATAGTTGGTATCATAGGCAAGGTTTAGTTAATTTGGGAATTAGGATTAGTGAACCCTAGAGGAAACCTATAGCATGAGACTAAGTACAAATATTCACACAAGAATATTTACCTAGGGATCCCATATGTTATGTTTTTGGTATAAATTGTTTAAATGAATAAGTTATTCCTGACTTGTTTACTTATGTTTTGTTCTAAGCTTTTCTATTTTAGAAAATGGTTGCAACCAGGAGAAATCTGGCCAACAACTCATGCGAGGGTCAATGCAATGATTGCCTGAACGACATTCCCAATGATTTGGGAGGTGGAGTTCAAAAATTCATGGTGATGCTTACCCAATTATCTCAGGTTATGAACAATAACCATAATAACGGGGAACGTCCTCCTTCACCAAAGAGGGAGCAACTGGCTATCAAATGTTTTATGCGGCAACGACCACCGACATTTAGTGGATCTTCTGATCCACTAGTTGCGGAACAATGGGTCAACTCCATGGAGAAGATCTTTTCTGTGCTTCACTATTATGAGACGGAGAAGTTGAATCTAGCCATTTATCGTCTAGATAGAGAAGCTGATCAATGGTGGGATTTTATTAAGAACATCAATCCAAGGGAGGAAATTGAAGAGATGTAATGAGAAGACTTTAAGATAATGTTTCTTAATAATTATTTCCCAGGAACTCTTAGTACGAATATGGAGAGAGAATTCATAGAGCTCAATAAAAAAGAAGGAGAATATGTCACAACCTATGAAGAAAATTTCACAAGGCTTTCAAGGTACGCTTTGGGTTTTTTATCAACAATGATAGAAAAATTGATAGATTCTTTAGTGGATTAAAACCACACCTTTGAAAGGATCTTGCAATTCGAGACTTTGGGAGTTATGAAGAAGTTTTTCGGTGTTCTCTCAAAGTGGAGATGGAGTTTGGAGAATGGTCCCATGGCTATGGTGATAAGAAAATAAAGATGGAGTTTCAAGCTGGTGGATCTAATGAAAAAGGTGGGAAGAAAAATAAAAAACCCACATGCCAAAAATGTGGGAAGTTGCACCATGGGAACTGCCTCAAAGGGACGAGGAAATGTTTCAAGTGTAGGAAATATGGACACAATGCTCAAGAGTATCAAAAATACACAAAAAGGAAGAATAATGTAGCCGATGAATGGAGAGAACCACTCATGGTTCAATGCTACAAATATAGGGAGCTAGGGCACTATGCAAACCAGTGGACTAAACCTCGAGCTCTCGAGGGTAATCAGTGTCAGTAGCCACCAAAGACAAAGGAACAAGGTATGGCTTATTCCATCACTACTGCGGAGGTGGATCATGATAATGAAGTCATGCAAGGTACACTTACTATTCACTCAATAATGGAAAAAGTTTTATTTGATTCTGGTTCTACACATATCTTACAAGTTACCTTGAAGTAGAGATATCTATAAAAACACCAAGTGATGCAATCATTGAAACCCAAGTGTTTGACTCTTCTCCTTTTGGCTTATGTGGGAAGATTATTCTGTAGAATCTTGTAATACTTCCCTTGGTGGAATTTGATGCTATAATGGGAATGGATTGGCTGTTGTTATATAGAGAACATATCAACTGTCAGGAAAATGAAGTATCTTTTCATATTCCGAACCATCCCATGCTCCTCTACAAATTCAAGGAAGATCATTAATATCCTTTGAAAAATCCTTAAATGTTGTGGGTGTTGATTCCCTATGACGAAGCATGCCTCGCCCATATGGTTGAGTTTAAGGAAAGTGCCAACCTTGAGGAAATGCCCATCGTGAGGGAATACAACGATGTATTTCCCAAAGAGTTACCCGGAATTCCCCCGGATCATGAGGTAGAGTTCTCAATTGAACTCATACCTGGAGATACTCTTATCTCGAAGTGTCCCTATAGGATGGATCCTATCGAACTGGAGGAGTTAAAGAAGCAACCACAAGAGCATCTAGACAAAGGGTTCATATGCCCTAGTGTATCACCTTGGGGTGCACTAGTGCTCTTTGTGAAGAAGAAGGATTGAACAATGCAGCTGTGTATCGATTATCGGGAACTCAAAAATATCACCATAAAGAACAAGTATCCTCTCCCAAGGATTGATGAATTGTTCGACCAACTAAGAGGAGCTCAATACTTCTGAAAGGTGGATCTTCATTCTGGATATCATCAGGTAAAGGTGAAGAAGGAAAATATTCAGAAGATTACCTTCCAAAAAAGGTATGGGAACTATGAGTTTTTGGTGATGCCCTTTGGACTTACTAATGCCCCTGCAATCTTTATGGATTTGATGAATAGAGTCTTTAGACATTACCTCGAAAAATTTGTGGTAGAGTTTATCGATGATATTCTCATCTACTCTAAGAGAAAGGAGGAACATGAAGAACATATAAGACTTGTGATGGAGCCATTAAGAAAGGAGAAGTTGTACGCCAAGTTCAGCAAGTGTGACTTTTGGATGAATCAAGTCACGTTCTTGGGACATGTGATCACAAGTGAGGGAATTTCTGTGGATCCTTCAAAGACAAAGGCGATTGAGGAATGGCCTAGGCCCTCTTGTGTCATAGAAATCTGTAGTTTTCTTGGATTAAATGGGTACTAACGATGTTTTGTGAGAAACTTATCACGATTTTCAAGATCGCTAACTAAGTTAACAAGGAAAGGGGTAAAGTATGTCTGGATGGAAGAATGTGAGGGAAGCTTCAAGGAGCTAAAGAGAAGGCTGATCACTGCACCTATACTCACACTACAGAAAAGTGGAGAAAGTTTTGTGATATACAGTGATGCTTCAAAGAAAGGTTTGGGTTGTGTACTCATGCAAAATGATAATGTGATAGCCTACGCCTCATGACAGTTGAAGATCCATGAGCAGAACTACCTGACACATGATCTAGAGCTGGAAGCCGTGATTTTTGCCTTGAAAATCTAGCGGCACTACCTTTATAGCGAGAAGTGTGACATATACACCGACCACAAGAACCTAAATTATATATTCACACAAAAGGAGCTCAACATGAATCAAAGGAGATGGTTAGATCTAATCAAGGATTACGATTGCTCTATTAAATATCATTCTGTAAAGGCGAACAAGGTAGCTTATGCTCTAAGTAGAAAAGAACCTGCTACTCTATCCATGTTGCAGATTGAGAAAGACCCTATCTTCTTGGATATGCAAAGAATAGATTTGGAAATCATAAGGGTAGGGGATACATCCTACCTTGCCCAAATGATTGTTCAACCATCCATCTAAGAGAAGATTAAGGAAGAACAAAGGGATGATGTGGAGATACAAAGGAGGGTGAATGTAGTAAAGGAAGGGAAGCTACAAGAGTTCCATATCAATGATGATGGTGTGATTCGATTTGGAACGCGGCTTTGTGTGCCTTCATCACCCGGGATAAAGAAGAAGCTATTGGACAATGCACATAGATAAACTTTCTCTATCCATCCCGGGAGTACCAAGATGTACCGTGATCTCCGAGAACACTTTTGGTGGGATAACATGAAGAAAGAGATTGCGGAATATATATCAAGGTGCTTGGTATGTCAGAAAGTTAAAGTTGAGCAACAAAAGTCCAAGGGTATGATGCATCCATTACCTATACCCATGTGGAAATGGGAAAACTTTACTATGGACTTTGTCATGGGTCTCCCGAATATGTAAAATGGAAATAATGCGATATGGGTTGTGGTTGACCGACTCACCAAGACTGCCCATTTTACCGCTATTCGGAAAGATCTCTCGCTTGATCAACTTGCAAAGATATATGTGAAGGAAGTGGTGAGATTGCACGGTGTTCCAATCTCAATTGTCTCTGACCGTGATCCAAGGTTCACATCTAAGTTCTAGAGGAGCCTTCAACATGCTTTGAGTATTGAATTAAATTTCAGCGCGACCTATCATCCCCAAACTGATGGCCAGTCTAAAAGGACTATTCAGACACTTGAAGATATGCTAAGAGCTTTCTCTCTTGAATTCAAATGTGGTTGGGATCAACATCTCCCATTGGTTGAGTTCTCGTACAATAATAGCTTTCACTCGAGTATTCATATGGCTTTATATGAAGCTCTTTATGGGAAGCGATGTAGAACTCCAACTTGTTGGGATGAAGTTGGAGAAAGAAAGCTACTTAGACCCGATCTAGTTCAAGAGATGATAGAGAAGGTTCAAGCCCTCCAGAAACACATCAAAGCTACTCAAAGTCAGAAAAAGATCTATGCTGACAACCATCAAAGGGACTTGGAGTTCTATATTGGAGATAAAGTCTTCCTTCAAATATCTCCATGGAAGAGAATCATGCGATTTGGGAAGAAAGGGAAGCTAAGCCCAAGGTATACTGGCCCCTTTGAGATTCTTGACCGCATAGGAGCTGTGGCCTACCGTCTTGAACTTCCACAAAATATGGCTCAAGTTCATGACGTTTTTCATGTATCACTACTGAGGAAGTACATACTAGATCCCTCACATGTCCTAAACTCAGAGGTGGTGCAGCTGGAAGATGATCTCTCATATGAGGAGCAACCAGTAAAGATTCTGGATTGGAGAGATAAGGTTCTACGCAACAAGACAACCCACCTTTTCAAAGTGTTGTGGAGGAACCATAAGTTTGAGGAAGCAACTTGGGAACCAGAAAAGGCAATGAAGGAGAAGTACCCTCACCTGTTTATGTAAAGTGAAATTTCGGGGGTGAAATTTCTTAAGGGGGGAAGAATGTAACGACCCAATGTTTTTCAATGGAAAATTCCCTTCTTGTATTTATGTCATAAAATAACATGAAAACACAAAATAATGAACTACTAAGTGATAAGTGACCTTTAAACATAAGTTTTTCACTCCTACGTTTGGAATTTTGAAAATCTGACATACATGGTTGTGTTTAAGATGATTTTTGGAGTCTAATGAAACAAAAATAATTTTTGGTGAATAGTAACGTACCCTTAGGAATAGTAACATACCCTTATGAATAGTAATATGACCCTTATGAATAGTAAATCATCCAACATAAGAGTAACATTACCTATGAATAATAAAATAAAATTTAGACATCTTAGAAAGTGACAATTTGACCTTAGTAAACATTTTGGTATTTTGTAAGTCATAAATAAATAATTAATTAATTAAAAAGAAAATTTATTTTCTTAAAATGTATTAATTATTTTTCAAATCAATGTCTTATAGTTTTTATATAATTTTATAAGACCCTACGTAATTATTGAAAGCACTATAAAATCTGTTTTAATCTTAAAAACTGTTTTTTTTGAGTAAATTATGATTTTAATTAAATATTAAATTAATCATATTTAGAAAATTATTTTTGAAAAATGGAATTCATTTTTGGATTCTAAACATTGAAAAATTGTTTGGGTAAATTTTGGGGATTTTTCTAAAATACTTGAATTTTTGATGAGTAGTAGAATCCGATAATTTACAATAAATGCTAAATAAGGGAATAATTGAGTCATCGATGATGCTCTACTGATGTAATCCCAATTGGATCAGGATAACATGATAAAATTAATATTATTGGTCACTCAAGACTCACTATTCCTTGTCTTAGGAGAAATTAATAAACTAATGAATTTTATATTAAGGAAACCCCTCTCCCCTCCACTATAAAAGCCACCCATCACACCCTCATTTCTTCACACCTCTCAAGCTCCAAGACTTCTCTAAAATCTACCCAAACACCTTACCTAGACCCTCACCCACGTCCAAGAGCTACTGGTATCATCAAAATACCAAGCTTAGGCCCTTAAGGAGGATCTCAAGAGGAAGATTTAAGAGGTAATTTCTCTCCCTCTTCTCCTTTAATTTCCTTTCAAGTTCAAGTCCATTTCTTGATATATCCTCACCTATCTTCATATAAATTGTATTTTAACTCCATTATTATAAATATACTGCAATGTTATGGTGCTAATGGGATATTATATCATCCAACCCCCTTTCCCTCTTCCTTTTATTTTATTAAAGAAAACATTGTTCCTGAGGTGTTAATTTATCACCTTCAAGAATGACATGCTTTCTTCTTCCATTTCTACCTTTATATCTGGTCATTAAACCATTTTTATGGTTGAACCAGAATATTTTATATCTATTATTTCCTATTTAAAGTTCTTTAACTGACTTATGAACATATTACTAAGTGATAAATTAAAACAAGTTCATTGTGATCGAAAAACCGCCCAAATTAACCCAAACAATCTTCATTTAATTCTTATCTAATGATTCATACACATGGATATAATATGATTAATTATAAGATCATTAAAACTCCTTTAATATCATTAATAACATGTAATATCAGTTCTGTATTTTTACCCATGTTCTACCCAAACTTCAATTTAAGAATACAAGTGAACCACCCAAGAAAAACCATAAAAACGAACATCCCCAAACAATGTTTTCAAACTCTATAAGTCATCCAAAGGAACATAATATGAAATAATGAAACCAGAATGAACCCTATTAATGTACACATGGTTCTGTATTTCTAATTAATGAATATAATTTCATTATATAGGACATTAAAGATAAGGAAGCATTCAGATACAAGGTAAGGGGAAATTCTCGAACCCAACTTTCATCCTTTGGGTTCTCCCTCTTTCACTCCATTTTTGATATGATTACTCCTTAAATATAATTTTTTCATAATTATCTTACCTTTTCTAGGATATAAATGTTTTCTACTAAAGTTTATTTCAATCAAAATGTTTTCCAAAAGAACTCTTCTTTTAAGAATTCACCTTTTACCTCTCATTGAAGGTTGATGGTTCTTATATCAAGTATGTTGTTCCCTCTTTATTTTGGGAAAACAAAGTTTATGAATGTGTTCTTATGAGATGAAAACCATTCCTTTTCATGGTTTAGTTATGTTCATTTATGTTATACATTCATTGTGGCATGCATGATAAATGATAATGTTATGATGTGACGGGTGCGCCTGGAATTATATAGCCCAATATGAAAGTTTAAATGTGATGGGTGCACCCGGAATTATATAGCGCTCCAATGAATTGGGTAAAGTGATTAATCTCATGATTAAATGTAAAATGATGTGCGAACAAGATGATAGCTTGGTTCATAAGTATGTGTGGTAGTTAACCACTAAGACATGATGTTTCAATTTTATGCATTGCCACATTTCAAGTCTTTTATTTATGCTCCTCTCATGTTCATGATCTTTTGACTATGTTATGATTATGATCACCCCATGCTATATTTTTCTTATCTATCCTATTACTGGGCTTCTAGCTCACCCCTTTTTATGTATATCCTCAGGTGGCTACATGTACTAAGGAGAGGAAAAGTGCTAATAAGAGGCTAGAGAAGGAGAAATTAAATAAATGTTTATGCTTGATGTTGTATTTGTTATGTGTGGTCCTAGTTTTCCCAAGACAATAAACCTTTGGATCCTCTATGTGTAATACTATTATGTTGTTTATATTTTAAATGATGTAATAGTAATGTAAGAAAAGGCAGGGATTCTATAACCCAGGCCTATCCAGTGTAAGAGTACAAGGTAATATATGGGAATCCTTTATTTTTAGGGATTTTGAGACCATTTTTATTAGAAAAAACAACTCCCAAGTCTGGTGTTGTGTCCTAACAAATTAATATAGATAATGAATATTTCATCTATGTTTACCCACTGATTGAGTTTGGAGGATTTTAGATCATTGGGATAATTTATGCGCTCAAACCTGATGGTTTGAACCTAATTCCCCTCTCTCTTATAGTAGTTAGAATATATATAGAGGGATTTACAGAAGTCAAAGGGGGAAGGATCACCCTAGAAGATTGCCACTCGACCATTAAGGGAGTACTTAAGGAACTAGTGATATGAGGAAGGGACCACTACATGAAAATGAAGCTAGTTCCTACCCAGCAGCACCTTGTAGGCAATATCTTGAGAGACTACCAAAAATCCAGCACTTGATATTAAGCCACCAAATGGGGTCTTCAAAAAAACATTTACATGTGGTTTCTTATCTCTCTTGTCATATCCCTTAATCATTAGTTTGGATGGAGTAAGATATAATTCTAACAGTCCTAACTTTTGGAGCATCTATTTTGGGATGAGGTTAATCCTAAAACCAGTATCCACCAGGCAACAACAGATCCCCATGACATTGAACTGGCCTGTGATGTATAGTGTTCATATGCTCCCCTTCACAATGAATCCATTATCTTCTCTTAAAAACAATATTATGTCTTGAAACTCCTCTTGCTAAACCTCCTTTGCATAGCAGGACTTAGCAAAAGCTACATCAACTTCAAACTAGAGAGGTATGTTCAATGATTCTGTAAGGGCTCACACATTTTCTTTGACAATAGGAGATCCTTAAAGATAGAAATCCTAATAGGTATGATAGAAAGGTGCTTTAACACATCATACTTCTATTCCATGGGAATGTTTTTACCATAGAGGGTTTATCTTTGGAAGGGGTGAAACATATGATGCTAACTGAACCATTAGGGTCTATCTAGAACTGGAAATATTATACTGATGACTAGTTGGCCTACCTTGGGAAACTTTTGGATGACTATCAGTTGGCTGAGGTCAGGCTCAAGAAATATTTGGATGATCATGGTGCTCTCATTGATGAGTTTATTTATCAACTAACATAGTAGGTTGTAGAGACCCACTTGATGAAGAAGACTAAGAAGATAATACCTACTGATCTCTAAAAAAACCTACTGTTTGGTCTCAATAGAATGAATGGTCTAGTTATCCTAGTAATTATAAAAACTCACATGTCATCCTATTTTCCTTTGACAATATCAGCTGGCAGCACCCAAGGGGTTTTCATGGTATTCCTTATTGTGGTGTGTTGTGATGTGGTCCACTAGTTTGATAGAATTTACTAAGGCATACTCCTGCTCATTATCCGTGAGTTCATCTAGTGATGGATGTACCTTGGGTGCATCTCCCAACTTATGAGGCAAGAAGTCACCGAGAGTGCAAGATAACTTAAGCACTAGTGGGGGACTTTAGTTTCCCTTGTGATGTTGGTGCCTATTATTTTGAGACTTGGAAGGCTATGATGCAGATGCAGAAGCAGTGAACGAAGGGGGTGAGACAACCACATGAGGTTTTGACCTTCTCAAATGGGTGTGGATGACACCATGAGTGTGATAAACTACCCTGTGATCCAACCAATCATTATATTTATGTGTCCCATGGCTAGGAGCCTACTGCCACTCACTAGAGTGTTCAACATCATTATCTCGATTGGTGGATACATATTTCACCTCTTCTAGATCATATCCCAAATTTAATAGGCCATGATCCACTTAGTCCTAGAGCCAATATTTGAACACATATCATTCCTTGATGGTGTTTTTGAGGATCTTATGGTATGGGAAATGGTCAACATGAAAAGAAAGTCCAGTTTTTTGGGCCTCCTATACTCTGGTAGTTTCCGAATTCCCTTCTCTAGGTAACAAATGAAGTATCCATGGACCAGTGAATACCTAAAGGAATAAGTCATGTTTCTTATATTTGGTAAAGGAATCCTGGGATCCTGAACTTGATGATGGGATGTCGATTCATTTTCTCATCAAGGTGGGTATGCTTGGTGATGTGGTGCCTAGAGGTTCTATGTTGGGTGGCTATGCTTGATAGGGTGATTCTTGGTGAGGCTCTTATAGAAGAGGATACATTAGTTGTACTATATTGGGAACCTCTACATGCATAGAGGAAGTAGTATCTAATTTTACAGGTCTTTTCATAGTATCTAGAATAGGAAATGGGCACGACTATTTTCTAGTATGTTGCAAGGCTTCCTCCAAACATTGATCCTTTTTATAGAACTCAAAAAATACACTTGGGTTGTTATGATTGATGAGGTTAGGTAAAAAACTCACCCTTATAATTCCCCACACACATCATAAGTATTTATTATTAAGAAAATGACATGTCGAGTGAATATGTGAGGCCCTTACACTGAGCGAAAAAATATATGAATTTCTTATCAGGCCTCTATTTGCGCTTGAATAGGTAAAAAATACATGTATTTTATATGGTGGAGATAAAATGATAGAGAAACTATTGTTGGGGATTCTACCAACTAGCAATAGACCCAATGGGAAACTGACTATACTAGACGAATGAGGGTCCCTTCAGTGTATGAACAAAGCATCAGAGTTTAGAAGCCTCCTACTATTATGGGGTCCAGAACATAGGTCCACACCTAGAAATGAAGTGGCCTAGGTGCTGCAGTGGATCACCCATCACATTGAATATCAAGAAGCTAATATTTCTAAACTCTAGTGGTGCCTGGATATTTTCCACCCACACTGAATAAAATTTTCCATAAAATGGAATTTTCACCAATCATGTTTCCAAGGCCTCAAGGAGAGAAGTGAGAGTGGCTATTAAGTCATCTTAGTAAGTATCTCTAGCCACTAATGCATTGAAAAAATCATCAACTTGGTGAGAGGGAACATCAACTCAGAGAGCAGCACAACCTGGATCACGAGGAATATAATCTCACTTCTTGGGTGGGTTTGGTGACTTGTACCTTGGTCACTTTCTATATCCATTGGATTTTTCTTTGCATGAATGTGTGGGGACACTAATATTGAATGGGGGTGCTTGTAAGAGGAGAACCAGATGCCACACTAGGGGAGATATGGGGTCCTGTAGGTCATTTCCATAATTATGGAACTATTCAACAATGAGGTTAGTGATGAACCTTTTAAACTCTTCAACCTGCTATATAAAGGTGGCTACCATGGGATCTGTCTCTACTTTCATCAGGAAGTCAAATGGGTTGGAGTGTTTGATATGTCCCCTTCCCTTTTTCTAGATACTGATGGGTAGGAAACAATGATTCATCGAGTGGATCTCCAATGCCAAGTTCCTACCTCTGTTGATGAGTGAGGACACCTTTAATAGGGTCTGTTTGATACTATATTTCCCCTTGAGGTGGATCTTCCCTATCATTCCCCACACTAGTGCTCTTGTTCCTATGATCCTTGAGAAATTTGTTGACAACCATATTGACCATGGAGGTATCCAGAGGGAAACTTTCGTCATCAACGGATTGGTCAGACTGTTACAAGATAGGGTTGAAATAAAGAGCATCATACTTTACCCAAACTATGATCTTTACAAGAAGATATTATTCTTCCATAACCCAAAGGAGAACTGTAAGAAACCTAATGTAGTTCTGCTGAAGGGTCTGGCAGTATCCGTACAACTCAGGGCATCATGACTTCAGGATCACTACAATCTCAATCATTATACACCATCGGTCAATGGCATCGAGGTGATATTGACTATCTAGATAGATCAACTATCAATATAGGATGTGGTGTAATGTATATTATATGATTTGGAAGAAACACACTACCTAGTACTCTGTAAAGGACTTTGGGATGCCAAAATTTGAGGCTGCAAGCGGTCATACTACCATATTCAACTGGTTGGAAACCAATTCTTCCCACATACCTTATTACTCAAAGTAAGGGTCATGTTCTTGGTTGACCCTGACCTTGATTGGAGTGGGCTGAGATATGGGTGGAGGAATTGATATAGACCGGTTCTTCTACTGGTTTACCAGGATAGAAGTCACTATGTAAGTCAAACATTCACTACATGATGGGACGTCTCTCGTAGGAAGTTCCAACCTCATCATTACAACCCTATAGGAATGGGTTTTCACCACTGCCTCATAATTACATCCATGTAGGAAGGGGTGTTCAACACTTCCTCATGTGCGAGGGTGGAGGAATCCATCTATGGATCGGCGGAGTGATTGACATGTGAAGGCATCATCCCAGACCCAAAACATCTCTATAAATTCTCAAGTGGAGGTAGATATGATGAAAAATGGTGGTAACAAATATATATACAATGTGATCCACTGGAATGGGGCCAAAAAATCATCCACATGCAAGTACTTATGGAGGGATCTGAGGATCCTTTAGACCAAAACTTTTAGTATTAAAAATCTCAATTATTGGGATACTACCATAGACTTTTGCAGCTGGGGTGAAGGATCCATTATCAATTTGTCTATCACCTCAAAATCTGAGAAGTTCATGAGGTCAATGATGATGTGGCACTTCCCAAGGTTCCACCTCCAACAACGAGTATTTTTCCTTTTTCCCTGGGAAAATTCATTAGGTAAAGGTATGTCTCTATCATGGGGAGGACCCCTATTCTATTTGGTGGTAATTTGAGGAGGACATCCTCTTTGGTTAATAGTGACATGGGGAGGACCTCTATTATGTATTTTAAAATAGGGAGGAGGACCTCCACTCTAGTTTTTTGTGGAACGGGGAGGACCTATGTTCTGACCTATGGTGGTGTGGGGAGGACCTCTACTCCGATTATCCTCATTATGGGTTGGTCTGTAATGGCTGCTGGTGATGCCAAAAATCGAGAGAGTCAATTCGAACTACCTATGAGACAGATGGGGTCTTGATCCCAATTAGAAAAAATAGATCACTATTATCCTATCATAGGGATTTTTAAGGATGTAATGATGGTGTAATGGGACATAGGATCTATATAAGATTCCCCTTTTCAGGTGGTATTCTAGGCCTGCCCCTACATTGGTGTCAGGTGATTTGGATTGGGGCCAGCAAAGCGAGGGTGAAGTCTACCTGATCTTCATACTGTAGGACTAGTTGTTGTTGGTATTGATGAATCTTGGTAGGATCCCTCTTGAGTAGCTCCTAGGTAGTATTCACGATCAACACGACTCAAAAATCCCCTACATCATCGATGTAAAGCACTTTAGGGAGATACTCCCTATGTGGTTTGTTGTTGGAACCGGTGGTGGTTCCCCCCCCCCCCCCACGACCCTCAGGGGTGGTAGTGTTGGTGAGGCACCAATTTCTCCCTGTCCTGGAGGTACATATACCTTGTGTAAATGAACCCATACTACTCATATCTAAACAATATAGTGTCAATCATCCTCATCTAGATGATCTCATAGGGTGAGATGGGGTGTGGGAGCCCAATAGCCAAAGGCGAGGTAGAAGTCATGGAAGAAGTATAGTTGTGTGAGATCATCACATCAACGTTCCTTTTTCCCTAAAACCTATGATTTCTAAGTTTATGACTTCCCATTACTTGAATATTTTAAGGAATACGGATTAATATAATAGTACAGGTATGGGAAAATTGATGTCCAATTCCCCAACATCATCCAGTATTCTGAAGTAGAGAAGGATCCACACTGACAATGTCTTAGACTGAGGATGCCCAATGCTAACTACCCTAATTATTAGGTGATTTTAACAATGAAGCCACTTTTTTCAAGGTGGGACCTGGCACTAAATATATATTCAGTGACTTGAAAATCTATTTATTCCCTATACAATTTTAGTCCCCATAGTTAATAAGAAGATTTTCACATCAGGTTCACCATTTTTATTTTTGATGCTTTCGACAGGGCCACCCATGTGTCAGGAGAGCTAGCTACTGTTACCCCATATTCTCACTTTCCAAAGGAGAGAAACTTTCATCACTTTCATCAGCATTGTATGCTCCTTGATCAAAATGGGATGATGGGATTTTTGTTCCTCCTTCCATGGATTCATCATTGTAGCTTGTTACCTAGTTTGGATCTCCCTCATAGATTAAGTCATGCTCATGAAACAATTTACTAGTTCCATATCAATGTGTACTTTGATTAATTATGATTCTTATATCTTGATAGGGAAGCGACATTCAGTTATTAGAGTATTCATGTTGGGAATATTTGGGGTTTTATGGACATTAGGTATATTGGGAACCATTGAATCTTCATCTTTTGAAGGTAATATCATGTGAAATATCTTAGTAGAGTAACATATAGAATTCTATGTAGTCATGAGGTAATGATGTCAGGGATTAAAGCATTCTAAGGTTTTTTTTACCTTTGGAATCCCAATTTTTTTGTATGGGGTATGGATTCTGGATCAGGCACAAGTTTAAAGTATTACGGAGATGTGCACATGGTTAAAGTCCTATACAGATAGGTTGGGAATGAGTTTATCATCTTGTGAGGAAAGGATGAGAACAAGTTTAACATCTTGTGAGTATAAGATGATAGAGGTTTATTTTCTTGTGGAGACAGTTTGGGAACAAGTTTAACATCTTATGGGGACAAGATGGGCACATGTGTATTGTTTTGTAGGGAAAATATGGACGTAAGTTTATTGTCTTGCAGGGATAGGTTGGTCATATGTTTATTTTCTTGTGGAGATATTAATGGAATACGTTTAATGATTTTCAGGGATAATATGGGTGCAATTTTATTATATTATAGGGACAATATGGGCATATGTTTATTGTCTTGTGGGGAAAAGTTGGGCACAATTTTATTATCTTACAGGGATAGGATGTGTATAAGTTTAACATCTTGTGGTGATAAGATGGGTTTAGGTTTATTATCCTATGAGGACATGATGGAAAATTTTTTATTATCTTATGGGGATAGTATAGGAACAAGTTTTTTTTTCTTTTGAAGACATGATTTGGATGTACTATTTAGATGGATCGATAGAGGTGTGTCCCAAAGAGAAAATATTTCACACCTAGAATATTGATAAAGATTCCCTATTGAGGAATATCATGGAGGTGTGTAACTAATAGGGAATATGTCATGCTTGGGTGGTTGGTCAGGACACCCTATTGAGGAGAATCATGGAGGCGTGTCTCTAGGAGGGAAGATGTCACACCTGGTTGGTTGATCAGGATTCCCTATTGAGGTAGATCATGAAGGTGTGTCCCTAAGAGGGAATATGTCACACCTGGGTGGTTGATCATGATGATCAATTGAGGTGGATCATGGAGTTGTGTCCCTAGGAAGGAATATGTCACACATAGTTTTTAGTTGTTTGGATTGAACCTCAGGGAGGTGTCCTACATACCTTGTTTAAGATCTAGGGAACAAAACCCATGTAGTTCGATGATGCAGTTTAAGGTCACGTGATAGGACCAATCCATGAATTTTAACACCATGCAGTAAGGATTTTCATTCCACAGAAGGATCATCGACGAGGGATGGTGTAGGTCTTATGCGTGGAAGCTTCTTGTTGTGGGTGTCTCATATCCTTATTGGGAAGGATAGTGTGGGGCTTATGCATGGAAGTAGCCTAGGTGTGGAGTTTCATACCATATTGGGGAAGCTGGTTACATCCAATGATGATCATACATGAGGCATCCTATGTTTATTACATAAGGTAAGAGGTGTGGGGTCATCCCATGTCAATCATACATGAGGAATCTTGTGTTCATCAGACATGATAAGGCTATAGTTTTACAACATTTTTTGAGGATGTTGTCATGTAGTTTAATTTTGTATGACTAGGATGTGGAGCTAGATAGTTTTATTTCATGTATATCAGATATGGTGGCAGTCACTCTTCAAGGGGGACCACATCATGGTGAAAGGAATATCCAACAAAAGGACCTCTTACCAAGACAGGTGCACAATTTCTCTTGATGATTTTACCCTTAGGGATTATGTGACCACTGCTCATGTGCCTCTAGGTAGGACATGGTGTTGGAACTTCCATGGGGGATTGGAAATCAGGAGGACTAATGTTAAGGTCCCTACGCTTAGTAGTAATGGTAATTAGGGAACCTATGATTTGGAGAAACAAGTAGGGTAATGGATGCACTAGAGTCACAGGGAATGTTAGGCAGGGGAACAAGAAGTTTTTGCATTTAAATTTATTGGGATTTCACAAATGGATTTGTGTAAGAAGGGGGATCTTGAAAAAGTTAAACTTATTATTCAAGATGAATAGTTGTGCACAAGATTTTGAGTTGCATGCAACAATTGGAGTTACACACAAGATTTGGAGTTACATGCAGATTAGAGTTGCGTAAAGGAAAATTCTGTTTGAGTGAACTCGAAAATCCTTATGAGAAGTTGCATGATAATCACTCCACCTTAGGCCAAGTTATGTTTGTTCCCATAAGAGGACTATCTTGAAAATTATATACCTTTTAGGGTCCATAATTATTATTTTTGTGCGCTGTCAGGGATGAGAGGGAGTTTCACACAATAGAGAATCACTTCATCTTTTAGAGGGCCTCCTTAAGGTTGGGTTAAGATTATATTTATAGACTAAATCCTCATATGTTGGCAAAAAAATTCTTGTGAATATATCTTAGTTTTATGCTCCTCTGTCCTTTGTTTTTGGGGCTTGGCCGCACAACAATTTTGGTTTGACGTCTCCTTTATCACACAACTACATGGTTGCATGATAGGGTTGTGCACAATGGTCCTTTATTGTGCATAGTACTTCTGTCTTTCTTGCATGGGTCTTGGGCACACATTCTTATTGAGGAGACTCCACGAATCCCCTATCCTCCTTTGGCGTACAACTCCTATGTGTGAAGATCCATAACTTTTCATGCATACATTGAATCTCATGCGCAACCTATTCCTCGAACCCCAAAATGTTGTTTCGAGGTAGGTCACATGCCTAGTTCGTCTAAAACTACCTGTTTGGGGTCTAATATTATATTTTGGTGCCAAAAATGGTATATTCATGGTCAAAAGTATGATTTTATTCAGTCTGTTTTGCTGAAGAATAACTTCACCAAACATTCATTAATCAATATAATGTAGCATAAAGTAATTACTTAATACACATTACCTTATACACATCAAAGACATGATGATAATAAGGATGATTGATGAATAGTGTTACAAGTTAACATTGATAAAAAAAATTAGGATAAAGTAATTACTAAACTCACATTTCCTTATACACATTAGAGTCATGATTTAACTAAAAGGAGTATCATTGATGCAAATAATATCCATTGTATATACTTCCATTATTTTTTTGATACATGCATCTCAAATAATGACAATATCCCATAAAAATTCTAAATATCATGAAAAGTGAATATCACCTGTGTTATAGTATAATGAAAAACCATTATGTTATAATAACACGTGTTTTAGATGTAAAGTGTTTGTTAAGGATATAAACAAACTTTCATCAAGAAAAACATAATGCACATATAAGGTAATTATCCTAAAAGTTTATAAGGATATTAAATAAATATCTATGATAGAAAAGCTATAGTCAAAGGATATACTATATTTATATAAAAGGGTGAACATCTCTAATTGAAATAGTGGGAGAAAAATTGAATTGCTTTTAGTGAATGCCAAATATGCACAAATGGTTGTCCTATGAATGAGTTCCAAAAGAGGTGTGGAAGAGAATGTTCCAGAGATACATATTACATAGGAAGGATAAAACCATGGTGTTGGTTTTATATTCTCCATGACTAGTGATACATTATTCATTGAGAATAATAATTCCTACATGTAGAAAGTATATGGAAATTAGCTAAAATTGATAAGATCAATTAAAATTCAGTAATGGATTCCATGTATCGAAGTACATGGGACTTATTATTTTGAATACTATGGTGGGTATTAAAGTGAGACTATACATGGATGGTACAAGAATCATACCAATAGGGCCTGATTGGGAATACCAAGTCATTATGCCCAAATCCATCAGAATTTTACTTGTCATAGCTAATTTCTATGATCATTTTATCAAGAATCGGATGTAAAGACCACCAATCATGGAAGGTGTCTGTAAAACACAACAAAAAAGTGATGGTGATGCCATCAAATTCTAATAAGGGGTGAAAGTTACTCAAATACAGTCTAGGATTAAAGTAAACTACAAGTTCATAGAATATTTATTTGGATTGATTTGATACCACATGTTTATAAGTGGTTAGTGAGAGCTCAAATAGTTTTCCAAGTAAAATATGTTTGGTAACATATGAAAAAAAACTAATGGTATTACAATTAGTTATGAAAATAATGAAAATATCTCTCTAGAGATTGAATTAAAGTAGAAACTGATGTTTTAGGGGATGTTATCTACTGAGGTAAATATATTGGTTTATTAGAATAATTCAATAGTATATATACTAACAATGTATTGAAAAATAAAAGTTGGAATAATTCTAGAGATAATAGTTACCAATTTTACATGTCATAAATCTATCCAAGAAGACATGCATGAGGAATATGAAGAGATTAATGTGGTGAGTTGAATTCCATATGCTTCTAAATTGGATCAATCACATATTTCATGATATGTAATATGTATTGATATTTACAAAATATACTTTATGGTAGAAAAATATCAGTTGTATCCAGGAGAACTACAAAAGAAGTAGTCAGAACTATCCAATTGTACATAAACAAGTACAAAAGGTATGTACCTGGTATATAGAGAGGAAGGGACAATAGTTATAAGGGAAAAAATAGACTTCCTTTGATCAATGTGATCTAATATCACAATCAAGATAAGGTAATGAGTAAGACAAGATCATTCATGATAGTGGTATCCATACCTATAAATATCGAGTTCATTGAGACTTCTAAGGTAGATAAAGAAGCATTATATAATACACAATGATTTGTTCTAGTTCTTGGAATCACACATAGTAAGTAACATTTTTTCATAATATAATTATGATAATTATATTACTATTACTAGCCAAGATTTTAAGTTTTGATAGTGAAAAAAACGAATACACTCAGGGATTACATCTCTTAAGGAGTCTTAATCAAGGATGTATGGTCATAAATTACATAATTTCCATGTAGTAGAAATGTGGAAGGCCCAGAAACTGAATCCATAACTCAGAAGAAACATGATATTATAATGTGACAGCTAATAAGGATGGTTATCAAGTTGGATCTAGTGCAAGTGGGAGTGTTGTAAAAGTGTGTTCCCTAGATCCAAATTTATCAATAATTTTGATTACCACACCATTTATACAATGAGTTATATATGATGTACACTTACCATTATAGTGTACATATTTCTACGCCCACTAATTAAATGGTAATTTGCATAGATTAATTTTTTTATCAAAAGTTTATAATAGTTCCCAGGTTATAATGAGAGCCTCAAGATACTATAACATTAATCTTATGTCCTTTGATCTAGATACATCATACTGACTGGACATAGTTGATGTATGAGTATCAGGTGTTGGGGGATCATAAGCATTGAGAATTTTTCTCATGAAGGTCACACTTGGTGATCTCTAGTTGGTGATATCATGAGGAGAAACATGCTAATAGGAACACCATATGTTTTAGGTGTCATTGGTTGTTCCTATCTACAGTCATATGTATTGGTATCCTAAATTGAGATCATTACCAATGTGTTCCATTTGATAACACACTTAGATACAAGGGAAAAACCATGAAAATTAAGTCATGGTGAGGTAACTTGTGTTTGGTGCATCATTGGTGGTATGACATTGTTTTAATGATCAAGATAGAATTTGTTTCTTCCTAGTTGAGGAAGTAACAATTCATTCCTAGTTGATCAGGATGGCAGTGCCTTCATAAATACTAGTCCAATTTAGTCAAAGGTAAGTCTATATAGTTAGATAAACAAATAATACAGTAATAAAGGATGATGAGGTAAGTGTGCATCCTATTTTATGAGATATCTACAGACAAATAGATTTTATTACACAGTACATGTTCATATGATTTTGTCATTGCTATGAGTTTTCCTTATCTATTTAGGGGCCTTTATGGGCTATTAGAATATTCTCTTGGTCTATAAATTATATTCACTTCTATTGAGATAAGTTAATAGAGGGTCACACATAATATCATATTTATGAATCTGTCCTATTCTGATGAATAGTTATATAGGACATGGTGGGAACCACCATGGGGTTTGAGAATTTTATAAGTAATCGATCTATGATGAATAAATAAATTAATTATTATTAGAGTATATAATAATTGTATTGAATTTATTTAAAATTATTTAAGTAAATACAAAAAAATATTATAAGAACGAATATTATTTTAATATTCGAGGTTCATTTAATATTTCGGGATTTTTAAGTAGAGTTAAATAAGTTGGTTTCATCATGTAATATATTTATTATATATTATATATATGTGATAAAATATAAATGATGTTAATGATGTATTTAGTTCATAATAACATTTCATTTATTTTTTATTTAGTGGATATTGGATATACGAGGGTAGCAGAACCCTTACTTGGTATTTTGGACATCCACTGTATAAACAGTTGAGGAACTCATTTCTATTGCACTGTTCATTCCAACAAAATGAGAGTATCTCTCTCCTCCCACCTTCCGGAGAGATAAAGTATCTCTTTTAGTGACTAATCCAAGAATACCTTTGAAAAATCGAAGAGACATGATCAATGTGATCATCAAAACGCCGATGGATTCATCAGATATCCATGTTAGCACCCAAAATTTAACAAATGGTGAGTGTGTTGATTCTTGGAGAATCTATGGATGATATATAGGGGTTAAAATTTATATCCTTTGATCAATGATAGCTAGGGACTAGCTATAGTCAAAAATTCCACCGAATATAATGAGTTTATCATTTATTTATTTTTATGATTATTAAATTCATGTGAGATTATTAGAGTTATACCGAGGCTCCAAATCAATAGAGATGTCAAGATTCATTGTTTTGATGATAAAATTTTTAAATCCTCATATCAACAAGTTCTTTTTCATGCCCTGATACCATCACTTTCACCATGGGAACCTTTCTTAGTTGTAATCCCCAATATATCTCAACGAGATTCCTATTTAGGTATAATTCCCATCCAAATTTGTTTGTGTAATGTTTTTGATCTTCCACCATCTCTTGTTTCTCACACTGAGCATGAATCATGTTGTCATAGGGATCTGAGTTGATTATGTCATTAGGAAAATTAAATCACCCATCATGGTCCTCCTTCTTAGGTGTAAGCCCCAATATATCCCAATGGGATTCCTCTAAGTTATAAGTTCCATCCAAATCTAATTGTGCAATTTGGTTGATCTTTTACCATATATTTATTCTCATTAAAAGAACAAATAAATTTTATTAGGAAATTAAATCAATTTAATAATTCATCATGGGCCTCCTCCTTAGTTGTAATCCCCAAAATATCTTTCATCATGAGCCTCCTTCTTAGGTGTAAGCACCGATATATCTTAATAGGATTCCTCTTCAGGTATAAGTCCCATCCAAATCTAATTGTGCAATGTGCTTGATCTTCTACCATCACTTGATTCTCACACCAAGCATGACTCACACGGGATTAGACATTTGAGTAGGTTATTCCATTAATACAATTAAATCATTCACCACAAGACTCATACTTAGGTGTAATACCCAACACATCTTTCATAATGGACCTCCTTCTTAGGTGTAAACCCCAATATATCCCAATGGGTTCCTTTTTAGGTATAAGTCCCATCAAAATATGATTGTGAAATGTTATTGATATTATACCATATCTTGTTTCTTACATAGAGCATGAATCATGTGGGATTAAATATTTGAGTTTATCATTCAATTAATACAATTCAATTATTCATCATGGGACTCCTCCTTAGGTGTAATACCCAATGCATCTTTCATCATGGTCCTCCTCTTAGGTGTGAGACTCAATAACTATATCTTCTCATTCTCAAAGGGCCATATTCCTCAAGAGATGTTTCTTTAAGGGTCCATATTCCTAATGAATCATATCAAGAAATACCCAACATATATAGGCTCTGCTTAATTATCTATATATATACCTTTCATGAAAAAACCCCCCTCAACATGACATTAAATTTAATGGTCATTGTACTTACCACACAATTTTAAACTGTATGGTATGATATTTTCATATGACCTTAAACTATGACACTTGAACTACGTGGGATCTAATTATTGTATCTAATATGTTATGTAGGACTCATATTTAAGGAACAAACCCAATATTTTCATATATACACTATTTTTTAAGTACACTTATTGGGATATACTCCCACCATGACCATATTATCTCATCGAGCTATATCCCCGATGGTATCATGCCTCCACTTAGAGAGATACATTCCCTCAGGTTATCACCATATTTCCTTCATTATGCTATCTTCTTGATGAAACCATATTATTCTTAGTGGGTCATATTTCTACTACCCAAACATACCACATACCTCACAGGACCTGATCCTTTGTTAAACTAACCCATCCCCATTTGGAAATATTCTCTTTGAGTCTAACAAAAAAGGTCCGCCTATGCGTATGTCCCACACCGATCATTATTGGAAACCTTTAGCCTAGAAATTCCATTCCACATGACTTTAAATTTCATGGAATTTGTCATCTTTACATAACCTTAAAAGGTATGATGTGTAAAATTACATGGAACTAAACTACGTGGGTTCCAATTCATTTTACAAAGATATATAGGAATACTATTTAAAAAGCTTAATCCCAACACCAAAAAAAAATTGTTTCCCTGGATGAAATTAAATTATAAATTTCAAACTAACATGTATTTAAACTAAAATAACATCCCTTCACTAAAAAATAGAGGAGATAAAGAAAATTTACTATATAAAAAATTGGTCTCACTCATTCAAACCTGAAATTAATCAACCATATTTAATAAGGGTAACCAGTAGTGTTATTATCATTAATGGGTAAGATTCATGAACATGAAATAAATCTATCAGAGTGTCCTGAAGTAGGTAATATTACCTCCAAAGGTATGGATGATCCCTACCTCCCATCCTCTTGGTTTTACATGCATTTGTGGAGTTTTTTGTATTTATCAATGACCACCAATCTTTTTAAAATTAGACCATAAAGTGGAAATAAACCACACAGAGCACATACAACTCAAAAACACTGATATAACCTATTTATATGACAAATAATATATGGAAATTATCATGTAAATAGTAGAAACATAAGTATAAAAACTATTATCTAAATAATACATCATGAATAACTCTATGTATACATGATTTGATAATAAAAAAGTACTGCTAAAGTTGGGTCTATGAAACCCAATTTTACAACATTTACATAGTTCACAAAAACCATGATAATACAAGGACAAAAGACTATAAATGTGATTATGTACCAAAATAATAAGTTCACTACTTATATTACACTTTGGAGTGGTTGAAATGACCATACAAGTTTACAATATTCATAGGATAGAGAAATAGATGCTCTAAAATAAGCATGTAAATCACTGATCCTCTAAGTGCTCTATTTTTCCTTCCATGAACAATAAACATAAGTGACACTAGGGATGGTGTATTGAAATCATTTATTTTTATCCACTCAATGATCCTATTAAAACTTCCTATGAGATAGAATCCTAGAAATCCCCGTTCTTCTATATGATTTCTAGCACTTAACTTGTAATTTATCTTGTTCTCTATTTTATATAAATCATATGGAATTTATCTTGTTGAACTCTACTCTTATTTTATCCAACAATACTTATTTATTTTGAAATAGAGATATCCAAAAATGTAAATAACTCCCTCTTATTTTATTTTTTTAGAATTACCGTGTAAGAATTGTTTTCTTGGATTCCTAGGGATCTATAATCTCTTTATAGAATTTGAAGAAGTGGTTGAATTCCCATCCCAAGATCTCCATGTATAGAAATTATAAAATACATGTAATATGGAAATGAATAAACACTAAAAATTTCTCAATATACACCAATATATATACTAAATAATCTTCATATCATTATCAAATGGGTTTGACGATGATTACTAAGTGGTAGATGAAAGCCTCCCACTTTTAAAGGTATTGAAAGGTTGCAATTTAATTGATCAAAAATTGATTAAGAGTCTCAAGCCACCATAACATTATAGTATCTAATCACATTGATATGGTAGAAGAAGAGAAATTATAAATTTATTGGAGTTTTGGCTGAGCTTTGGGTTATAACACCCCATATCTAGTACCATCACATGGTAGTGTATGGATATCAAGGACATTCCTCAAGCACTGTTTAAATTATGAATTATAATGCATGAGTTAATTCCCTATCCAATACATGTATAATATAAATTAATTAATACAACTCTAATCTATTACAAATCTTGTAATGGTCAAATGATAGCTTGTGTGGTAATGAATATTTTCAAATGATAATGATTATCATTATGTATTCATGAATATTTCCATACAATATGTCCATTTTACTATAAAAATTTCCCATAATCAGCCTCATGATTAAAATTCAATATTATAGTATGTTTGAGGGTGGTAGAAAAAGGAATGAAATCTCATTTCATGCCTACCTTTAATATTTACTTCTATTATAGGCTATGATAGTGAATGTAGTATCATTTAAATCCCAATTTCATGATACCTTATTATAACCCAACTAATCATTAAATAAGATATAGGGAATTGCATCATATACAATGGATTTAGGGCATACCATTTCATTCAATATACCACCTTCCATAAATCCTATGAAATTTTGTGTTATTTTACCTTATATTATATCATATATGATAACTTGTGAAATCATATCCAAAAATATTTTGGATATATTTTAAAAAACTTTTGGAATGATATCATTAACTTTACTTCACACCACATCGTATGTAATACCTTGTGAATACCCATCCAAAATTATTTTGGATCAACTATAAAAAAATTTTACGGTAGCTCCTAGAGTCAAAATCAATCCCCATACATTCAACCATAAAGTATGACTCCACAATCCTTTAAAACATTGAAAAAATATAAATCACTGGATTTATAAATTTAAGAAAAGGGAGGCCTCTAGGAAAGCATCAATGATTCTCAAGTTATAGAGGGATATTAAATTATCTCTATAAAAAACATATATATCTATAGTTGTATCCACCATCTGCATCTCATTTTAGTATGCATGCTCATATATTCTTTAACACCCTGAGTTTTTATGTTTTTTTTTGTATAATTTAAAATTCATTTATAGATTGCATTACATGCTAAAATAATGTAAGATTTCTTTATATGAATGTTGATGTTCCTTTTATCACGGAGTCCAACGAATGGAAAAGAAGAGTACCTTAAGCACAAAGAGGGTCACCCTTTGAAGAATATCAAAAAAAATTGATTGACGAAGGCATGAACTAGGAGCCCATTTGGAGTGAGGCGCGCAAGTTACTTGCGCGCCACATATGGGCCGCGCAGCTCACTTGTGCGCCCTATTTTATTTTTTTCTCAAGGTGCAAGGTGGCTTATAAATAGCCCATGTGGGCCCCCATTTCAAGGACAAATTTTTCCAAAAGTCAAATTCAATCTATGGTCGCCCTAGTCTTCAACTCAACTCTTCCAAAAGCTTATAAGGTAACTTTTTACCTAGAATATAAGACTTGAAGGAGTAGAATAAGGCCTAGGTGTTTAGAATTCATCAACACTTGCATGCCTAAGTGTCCAGACCTCCTTAAAAATGGAAACACTTGCACACCGCCCTACCCTTTAGATGAAAATTGCGCACCGCCCTTTTGGAAAAATCTTAGGATAATAATAAAGGATTGAGTTAAGTCTCACCCAAGTATTACACTAGAGATTCTTCGTCGCCCAGGTGAAACAATGTCGCGCAAGTACACTTGCGTGGCCAAGACTTGTGCACTAAAGGACTTACGTGACCTACACTTGTGCGCCAACTTAATTTGTGTGCCTCTCTCCCATTCACCTATCCTCTTCAAGATATTATCCATCGAACCCCTTTTCAAATCCATTTATGGCATGGTTCCTTTGTTGGCTTCCTTATCTGAATAGGAATTCTGTGAGAACCTCTCCCAAAACCTCTCGACTTACAAGCTTTATGTCACTACGGTTAGAGGTTTCCTCCATATAACCTCATCCTTTAATATGAGAATATCTTTTTATTTAGGATGTACTCCTTAGGAGTAAGCCCCAAGTCCCCTTAACTTGGGCATCATTCTCAAGAGTAAGCCCCAATCTTAATTTCTTTTGATTTGGGCCTCCTTCTCAGGAATAAGCCCCAATCATAAGTCCCTTTTAATTTGGGCCTCCTTATCAGGAGTAAGCCCCGGGTTAAAACTCAAAATCTTCATAAAGTACAAATACCTTTATGGACCCAGCTCCTGGGTTTCTTTCCTGAAGTAAGTCCTGGTGTTTATCTACTTGAGCAGTCATACATACGTAAGCCCCACATCATTTCTTATGACTGCATCTTTCATGGAACAATAGTCGGGCTTACTGATACCTTATTTTTATAACACTGAGCATGACTCACGTGATCTTAGAGTATACAAGTTATCACAACATCTCTTTTTGGGCCATTAACCATGCATTAGCCCCATATTTCTTCACCCGAACTACGTGGACTTTGATCTCTGCCATAAAATTAGAGTACATAGGAAGCCTTTCTATGGTTCAATACGATCATTCATTAATTATTTTCCATCCAATATGACTTTAAACTATATCCTTCTTATCGAAATACATGGGATCTGATTCCTTTTTAACGAGGATACGTAAGTAGCCCATCTGCGGGTACGATCCCAACTTTGAAATAATCCATATCTTTCTGAATAACAATAAACTTCAAGTGCCCCACTGAGTGGCTTTAAAACCATTATGGTCATCATAATGACCAAGAGATTTTTATATAATGTATTGAAGGATACTATTGACTAAGAATCTCTAATACATACGTTTGATTCTCCATTGATGAAGAACCTCAAATACATATAAAAGATTCTCTAAATCCCATAAATATCAATCATAGATTGCCAAATCTAAAAGAAAACTCATTTTTATGCTTGGTGAATTAATAAGGATTCGTGAACATAACTTAAATCTATAAGAGAGTCCCAGAGTAGACAATAATTCCCCCCAAAAAGGTGTGATGAGTCTGACCTCCCATCCTCTTGACCAATGCAAATTCTTAAGCCTCATCGGTATACAACTAATGAACACATACCTTTGGAAAGTAGGTCCAAATGGATATAGAATCATTGGGTGTTTCTGGCTCTATGAATAAACCTATTATAAACTGATTGGAAAGTTTGAACCTTAAACAAACAAGGTCATCCCCATTTCTAGATGAAACAAAAAATGGTGAACTCGACGTAAATCTTTAACCAAGTTAAATGATGTTTTACTTATTTGTTAGGCCCCTATTAAACTCAATATGAGGGCCAACAAAGAAATCAATAACATATGTGCTCATCCAAAATATGTAGTCTGGCCTGACTTATCTTGATTATGTCTACTATATCAAACATGCACTCTTTTCCAAGATCCCTTTGAAATACAAAAGGCTTCTTTAAGGTTCACACCTGTGAATGCCTCGGTCGCTGCTCATGCTGGATCTTCATCTGCTCTGAGGATGACATCACCTACTCAGCATCTTCAATGCTGGGTTTCAAATGAATTGGTGAGGGAATACTATCAACACGGTACCATCCCGACTCTGGAGGCTGGTTGACAAGCCCTTTAAGTTAACAAATCACCCTGGTTGTCCAGACAACAACAACCAGTAGTCAAGAAGTAGGTGGTTCCAACCACCGTCTCCAACCATTTCAGGTATTTATCCCTGGAACACAATAACCAGTCACTCCCATATTACAGGGAGGTAGATCAAGAGGTCACTCAAGGCCTCAATTCAAGAAAATAGGAGTCATTCATGAGGAATCCCACCAACAATCACTGCCAGACTCTTACGATAGTGCACCCTCAACATGATGAGGGTATTGCCTCTAGGCGTTCGGATCAGGTTCCTCAGATCCTAGAATGCAAGAAGAACCATCAGAGGTGAAATTCGGCCAATAGGGAGCAGGTTCTTACCTCTTCCCCCTCCAGATAAGTCAATTAACCTAACTTTATGGCAAAAAACAAGTGGTCATATACACCCGTTCGTCCTAATTTCACTGCCCAGCAGACTTGTCTGGCGGTAACACATCAATCCCACCTAGAAATTTCAGTGGATTACTATAGGCAGGCACATACACCTATTTATAAATCATCAGCCAGTCATCATGCTCATTTGATGGCATCCAAAGAATCCCACCTACCAAATGTGGTGACCACCTGTAAACAGGCACATACACCTGCTTACACTCATCAATTCTTCCAGCAATCTCATCTGACAGTATTGAAGGAATTTGATCAGTCATATTCGGTGGAGAACAATCATCAGGCACATACACCTTTAATTCATCAAACTAACCAACAGTCTCGTTTGGTAGAACTTGAAGATGTCAATTGGAAAGCTCCAATGATAAATTGGAGGCATACACAACTTTATGCCCCCACACATGAGTACTGTCAGGATTAAATGATAGGAAAAGGTGGACAGGAGTAGGAACACACACCTACTCCAAACATGGAATAGACATATATTCCCATTTCGATAGCTGAAGTCACCAAGCACATTCTGAAAATGGTGAAAGAGAAGAATCAAATCCCTTCCCATATTCTGGATACCTGTCAGAATATTATAACAAATTTAGCGACATCACATGGAAAGAAACATGAATCTATCCCTATTAGTGGAGTGACTCATCAACATGTCACCCCGAAGCAAATACACACCTCTGTTCTAGTCCAGGAGGGTCGTGGGGCATACTCCCCCATGTCATACGGAAAATCAATTCGGTAACATACACTCGATTTAAATAGAGATAGTCAGCCTAACCTGACCATTTCTCCTGAGCAAGCACATACATCTGCCCATAATAACCACTTTTGTCAACAAGTGGTTTCCAATGTGAGTAAGAAGGCATCCAAGAAAAAGACCCATCCAGAACAGTTAAACAATCAAGATCCAATCTGCAATAAGGCCTTGCTTAATGCTAGAGTTCTTGAAGCCCTCAAAAAATTATTTGTTGAAACTAAATATTCTACTCTCTCATTTCCAAATTCTGGAAATAACAACAATAATTATGAAGGTCTTCAACAGAAAATTCCTCATAAAGTCTTGCCTCATGACAATTCGGTCAATCTCGAAGCATCATCTTCAGACGAGAGCCACGATAATCCTCTGCTTGGCCAGAAGACCAAGGAGAAAAAGGTTTCATCTTTTACTAGAACACACCATGGTGGTCCTCCCCATGATGATGAATTTAGCTGCGAAATTCCTCTCCGTAGTAGTAATTCACATTTCCTGGAAAATTATTCAATGGACAATGCAGTAACGAGAAATCCCTCTTATCTTAAGGCACTTTCAAATGTGAATCCAATCATGTCTGATGCCTTACCGCTAGCAGGTGAAATACTTTCTCAATTAGAAGATAGCCTGGGGTGTAGGTCATTCTCTAAACAACCTCTAGGTCATTCATCTTCTAATTTGAAAAATGAATTCTCTACCAATCTTGTTGAATCTGATGAAACAAAAAAGAAGCACCAACTTTGGTCTAATTAGGTAGAATAATCTTCATCAAATGACAGAGGAAGTGATGAATATGAGAAAACAATTGGTGAAAGGTGAAATACCATTCATTTTTTTGCCTTTGGATGACTCTTAGTATGATGTTCCAGAAACGTTGATAGAAGATTGTATTCATGATATTCGTCTCAACATATGGAAAACTCTTTTTCACTTAAAAGAGAAAATATTACCTTATGATGAATATAAAAATCATGTTAAGGTAATATAAGGGTTGCAACCCCAAATTGACTTGGCATCTTTCTTAGTTTCCTGACATCCAAAGGTTGAAAAGCAGCAGAGAGCCCTTTAACATACATGCCTTGGTGCATTAAAAAGGTTGCACCAGTTAATTAACAATGCCCCATCTGGTATTCATATCAAGGGATGGGGTGTTCATGGAGCATTGAATTTCACCGTGCTCTCCATTCAACAAAGCCCTCCAAAAGTGGTCTCATGCAATGTTATTACCCATGGCCGACCACAGCTAACTGGTTTTGTGTGAAATCAAAGGCTTGCTCAAGAACATACCTCAAATAGTTCTTCCCAACGTCAGGCTTATAAAGAACAAGTTGTCAAATTACTCTTTCATCAAGAAAATGAGAATACCAAACATGATTCTCGTTTAGAGCATGCAAATCATCAGGTGACAGAGGTGTCAAAAATAATATAATAGTCATCTGAGCCAGGTGATTTGCGTGGATGTAGGATGATGCATCCATCCAATTTCTAGACTAAAATCCACAAAATCAGGAGAGATTTTAATAAAGTTTCAGATGTAGAAGCTCAAGAGACACCTCATCTTTCCTAGCTAGGGACTCTTTTAATCCAACCCTCGGGATCAACAAACATGATTCAAGGAGTTGAGAAGGAAAAATAGGAAAAAATCCATTCCACCAGACTAGGGACCTTTTCAAATTGTCAATCTCTTCCTCAACGAAAGTCAGTCTTCTCTCGATTAGGGAAGAAGCCACAAGAGGAAAGAAAAGCCGAATTATCAGGAAATTCCCTCCAAATTACAGTTCATCAAGAAGTTCCTAAGGGATCAACCAAACAAAAGACAATGTCTCATAAAGGACATGGAAGAAGACAGTATCACAGAAACACTGACAGAAGGGCTGCAATGCGTTATGCATCGATAAATGTCATCAATGCCATTTTCACTGATCCCCCAGAACATGAGGCTCACTTAGAGGTATCAGATGAAAAAGTTCCTATTCAAGAGGTTGTATACACAGAAACAAATGAAGGAGGTGTGCGTACCAGAAGCTAGAGGGTTTCCCAGAGGCAAGACATTCCTTCGGGTAATACCCTTCTATACTCTAGAAAGGAACATGCTAAGGAAAAGGGTAAAAGTCAGGTTACATCCCACCCTACCTCTGTAGAAGGCCAATCACTCTCATTAGAGGAAAGGTTCACACAACAAGAATAAGAAATGAAGGAGTTTAGGAGGTTAAATGTAGAACTACTTCAAGGTTGTCTTCATCCTAAGCATGCTGAAGTTAATCAATGAAGGGAATTTGTTGCAGCTATTGGGATGGATCAAAAATATCCCTTTTACAAGTACAACCTCACAGGTCCAATCCTATGGGTCATACGCGACAGTAACTAGAAATACTACCATCAGTGGCAGTACTGGTCGCCACACTCATCCAAACTCCAGTTATTTCACCTGCTTAGGCCCAATCTCAACCAGATATTTATCAAGCATTAATGAATACCATTGAGTCATTAACATCTCGGTTGGAATCTATGGAAGGATGACATACACTAGTGCAACCATAGAAGAAGGTTCACCCTGAATGGGTAGATCTAATTCCTCATCCTCTAAAATTTTCAAATGTCACCTTCCCCATTTTTTATGGTTTAGGATATCTAGATCAACATTTAACACATTTTGTCTCTCGTTGTGATCCTATGATGGGAACTCCTCAATAACAATAAGTAGTAAAACTCAAGTGTTTTGTGCAATCATTGCAAGGAACAGCCTTTGTCTGGTATAAAATTTTGCAATCCAGACCAATTATTGGATGGGAAGATCTTCGTCAGAAATTCCTTTTTCAGTTCATCTCAACGTTGCAGAAAACACCAGTTTTTGATCTCAAAAATTGCAAACAAAGGGAGAATGAAAGAGTTTTATACTTCATTGCTCAGTGGAAAGGATTAAAATATTCCTTGAATCTACTACTCTATCAAGAGGAGTTGATACCCATTTGTGTGGAAAATATCTGCGATGAATTGCGTGCACGATAGATCCCTGTGAAATACACAGGAGGGTTTCGATGACTTTCTTAAATTTCCCAACAAGTGGAAAATTACATTTTAGAAACAAGATCTAAGTCTCGTGTAATTCCATCAGCTATGGGAAGGAAAATAGGGAAAGTAGAGGCTATTATAGTTACACTTAAACAAGCACCTGTACCTGCTTCTACTTCAAAACCTTCATCATATCAAAGGGATCCACCTCATGAGTGCCAGCAACAACAACCGTCTCATCAAGATGATCAAATAGATCAAAGGTGGAAACTGTTTGAGGATTTAAAGAAAAAAGTTTATTCTTTCTAGAATGAACAAGTTCATGGTTACTTCATCTCGGCTCTGGAAAACAATCTGGTTCAGTTTCCAAGGCCCAAAAGGTCGAACAAGGAAGGAGATGAAGACCTCCCCAACTATTTCCTATTTCATCAGATGTTGGGGAATCCCATTCAGGAATGTTTTGTCTTTAAAGACCTCCTGAAAAATATGGTGGACTATGAACAAGTGAAACTGAAAGGTTCTTCAGCCCAGGTAGCATGTGTTACTGCTCCTGATACAGAAGAAGAAGGCGAGTGGAACGAAGTCAAAAGTAAAAATGCACAGAAATATGATGATTGGATGGTCAGGAAAATGATCAACCAAACTCATTCCATTTTACGAACACAATTGAATCAACAAATTATGTCTTATCCTATTTCTTCCACAACAAAACCCCCTTCATCAAAAGGAAAATTCTCAAAGAAGTGATGTAATTTGAAGAAACAAGACCAGTCAGAAGAAGATGAGCTCGTGTCAAATACAAAGTTGTCTTTGACTCTGGTAGATTTTATTCCATCTGCTTCAAAAGCACAAGCACCACCCCACCAAACAGAATATCCTGAACTAGTTCATCAGGTAGAATCTTCATTAGATGAATAATTGATCTCTAGTTCTATTAACATGATTAATTTAACGGATCCCTATGCCAATGACAGTTTCGATCATGATGAGCCTAAGTTCCCTGTATCTAATAGAGGGATTAGAGGAAGAGATAGAGGTATAGGATACAGAGAAAGACACGGATATTCCAGAAGCCACTATTTCAATCCTATTCCTTCTAGAACTGTATATGCAAAAGAAACTCATGGAAAAACCCTTCAGCGAGCTCAATAGGAACAAGAAAGTTCTTCCACACATGGCAGATTCGGTCCTGACATAGTTATTTTGGAGGACCGGTTAGAGGTTAAACATTATTACTCTCATCAAATAGATAGACCTAGTTGGTCTAATCTACCGAAGCCAGGAGTGTTTCCAATTCCTGCCCCAATATGGGATGCATCTACTGCCAAAACATCAACTTCCAAGGCACCTGAAAAACCATATTTTCATGCTAGGAAACGCAGACCTTTGGACCAAAAGTATGATGTATTGAAACATTTTTCCCAAGTACTGTCCAAGTTATCAATTCTGGATGCCTTGAATCTATAAAAAGATCTTCGGGTGGCGCTTATTGAGGCTTTGTCAAGTACTCAAGAATTCGAAACTAAAATTGTTGTGGCTGAGGTCTACCATATAGAGAATGATCCAATATAATGCCATGCAGTGATATCTTTTACAGATGAAGATGAAGATGATGTTGTACATGGATATATCATACCTTTATATCGATCTGGAAAAGTCAATGACATAGAAATTCGACTACCTTTCATTGGCAATGGATCAGGATTTAACCTCATTCCTATTCATACACTTTGTCGATTGGGCCTCAATGAATATAATTTATCTCCTTCTACTTTGATGTTGCAAGGATATGATAAGAATGAACAAAAACCTTTGGGCGAGATTACACTCAGAATTCATTTTGGAGACCTTGTGTCTAATTCAGATTTCATGGTTGTTCGTCAGGACACTGCCTTCAACATTTTTCTTGGACGACCTTGGCTACATCAACATGTGGCCATACCTTCTTCAAACCATCAATGTCTCAAATATTGTTTCAATGGTCAAATTGGGACATTGTATGGTGACAAGGCCCCATTAAAAACATGTGAATCTCAATACATTGAGGTAGAATTTTATCACATGGAGGGAAAGGAAAAATCCACGGCAAAGGAGGTCACAAAAATTAATGCTCCAAATGGTTTGAAAAGATTCCAATAAATCCATTCATACATGTGAGTACATATTATGTGTTGCCTATCAGTCAAATTGACAGGATAGACCTAAATCCAAACACTCTTATGGAAACTTCCATAATGTCAATTACGACAATCAATCCAGACAGCATGTGATAAATTGTTGATTCTCTAAGCAGTGATGAAAGCTTAAATGGAGATGTCTTTATTTCATCCGCTGAAATCCAGCAATTCTATACTTCATCACCCAGGCCAGAAGAAGTTATAAAAATACCAGAGGAAAAAAATGATGTCAATTCTCAATCCATCATCTCCTCTCTATCACTCTAGGAAGACCCTTCATCATCAATATGGTCAAAAATGGCAGCCTCTTCTTCAAGATGTACAAATTTTAACTTCTCCCCTGACCATGGAAATTCTGCTTCATCATCTGCTATGAAAATAGAAACAGAAGAAGCAACACATATTGAAGAAGAAGAGGAAGATCTCAGGGATGCTACTCCAGCATTTGAAGAGGGTATCTCTACCACTGTGGATGAACTCAGAGAAATAAATCTGGGTACAAAAGAAGATCTACGCCCACTTTAATTAGTGTAGCTATGACTCTTGAAGAGTAAGAAATGTATACTTCATTTCTAAATAAAAATCAAGATGTATTTTCTTGGAATTATATAGAAATTACAAGTCTTAATCCCGATGTTTCCACTCATCATTTGGGTTTTCCAGAAGAACACCGAGGATTCAAGCAAGCAGCAAGAAGAACACACCCAACTTATGCCTCTAAAATTGAAGTTGAAGTTGATAAGCTTATCAAGGCTAACTTCATCAGAGAAGTTCAATATCACAAATCACTGGATAATATTGTCCCTGTGAAAAAGAATAATGGAAAAATTAGAGTTTGCATTGAATTCATAGATATTAATCAACATTGTCCCGAGGATGATTTTCCTATTCCGATCACAGAACTCTTAATTGATGCAACAGCTAGCTATGAAGCTCTTTCCTTCATGTATGGTTACTCTGGGTACAATCAAATACGAATGGCCCCAAAAGATAAGGAGTCTACAGACTTCAGAGATCCTAAAGGTGTGTTTTGCTATCGGGTAATGCCCTTTGGCCTAAAGAATGCAAGTGCAATGTATCAACGTGCCATGCACCATATCTTAAAACCCTTTTTAGAGAAATTTGTTAAATGTTATGTGGATGATTTGGTGGTTAAATCAAGAAAACGTTCTGATCACTTGGCCGATCTGAAAATCATATTCAACAAACTTTGTCAACACAATTTGAAGATGAATCCCTTGAAATGTGCTTTCGGGGTAACCTCAGGAAAATTTCTTGGCTTTGTTGTATGCCATCATTGTATCGAAGTTGATCCTGAGAAGAAAAAATCAATCCTTAACATGTCACCTCCTAGAAATTTGAAGTAATTAGGAGGACTTCAAGGACACTTGGCCTATATTCAGTGTTTCATTTCCAATTTGGCAGGCAATTGTTTAACCTTTACGAGATTAATGAAGAAGGGAGTCACCTACCAGTGGACTGAAGAATGTCAAGAAACATTCGATATCCTCAAGAAATATCTCTTGAGTCCACTAGTATTAATGATACATGTTGAAGGAAGACCACTTATTCTTTATGTGGCTACTTTAAAGCAATCATTGGGTGCCTTCCTTGCCCAAAATAATGATGCTGGTAATGAAAACATCCTTTACTATCTCAGTCGGACTATGCTTGAGGTAGAAACTCGATATTCAAGTATTGAAAAGTGCTGCCTAGTATTAATATTTGTAGTTCAAAAATTGAGATACTACTTGCAACATCATGAGGTCCAATTGGTATCTCATAATAATCCGCTCAAATTTATCCTTAGTCTTCCAATGATTACAGGACGTCTGGCAAGATGGGAAATTATTTTGCAGCAGTTTGATATCCAGTATGTGTCTCAGAAGGCAATAAAGGGCCAAGATCTGGCCAATTTCCTTGCTGAACACCCTTCTGTAGGAGATACATCTTTAAATATTGAACTTCCTAATGAAGAAGTATTCTCTATTTAAGATAATCCTCGAACATGGGAAATGTACTTTGATGGAGCCTCTAGAAGTCCAACAGGGAATAAAATGGAAGATCCTAAATTTAACAAAGTTGGGTTAGGAATTGTGCTTATTTCCCCAGAAAAGGCAATGCTACCCTATTCCTTCTTATTGTCTAAAGGCGGTACAAAAAATGAAGTAGAATATCAAGCTCTCATCGTAGGATTGGAATTGGCGCTTTAGGCACAGGAGAATTACTTCAAGGTAAAAGGTGATTCAAATTTTGTAATCAAACAAATCAATGGGGATTATGCCATTAGAAAGAAAGAGTTAATCCCTTTGTGTGATTACATCAGAGAGTTAATGGTGGAATTTCCCTCGGAACCGACATTTTCTTATGTCCCGCGATCAAAAAATGCCCAAGATGATGCACTGGCTAATGTAGCCACAGCCCTGGCAGATCCAAATCGGGATGAAACAATCATCATTATTGCCCATCGTCATATAGTTCCACCTTTTTTTCAAATCAGAATAGAGGAAATCAATGAAATAAGTCCCATTTCTGAACCATATGGTCATACTACAGTATGGATGACACCTATCAGGGAATACCTTCAAAATGGAACACTCCCACCTGATAAAGCTGGGAAAGAACAAGTCCGACGACGTGTGGTCAATTTTACTCTTTACGATAGTCCAGATCACCAAAAAATTCTCTACAAGCGATGTTTTGATGGAATTATCTTCATATGTATTTATGGTGAAGAGACAATGGCTATCATGAATGAAGTACATGCATGAGTTTGTGGTGCCCATCAGTCTGGACATAGACTTTCTGGACAAATACGAAGACTTGGATACTTCTGGACTTCAATGATGCAAGATTGTGTTGATTTCACTAAGAAGTGTCATTCTTGCCAAGTATGTGCCACCTTCATTCATCAACTCCTGATGTTTCTTCATACGGCTAAATTCTCCTAGCCATTTGCTACATGGGGAATGGATGTAGTAGGACCTTATCCTTCGGCTATAGATAAGCAGTTTAAGTATATTCTTACTAATACTGACTTCTTTTACAAATGGGAAGAGGCAATACCTCTCAAAGAAGTCAGTGCTAAAAGAATTTTTAGCTTTTTCAAGTCCAACATCATTACTAGATTTGGTGTTCCTCATACCATATTGATGGATAATGGCACCAACTTTTGTTCATCCAAGGTAAGAAAATTGTATCAAGAATACAATATCAGATCCAACAATTTATCTCAGTATCATGCAGTGGACAATGGTCAAGTATATGTTTTCAATAAAACTCTTTCAAACATACTTCAAAATATGGTGGATAAAGATAGGGATTCATGGCCTGATAAAATTTTTCATGATCTATGGGCTTGTCGGACTACCACCCGCACTGCTACACGATCAACTCCATATTCATTGGTATATAGAACAAAAGTAGTATTGACTATTGAAGTCCAATTACCTTCACTTAGAGTCACCATTTGTGATCAGTTATCTACAGATGAACAATCTCAAAAGAGATTGGATGAATTGGAACGATTAGATGAAAAAAGACTGTGCACACTGCACCATTTAGAAGTCTATCAAAATTGAATAACACAAGCTTTCAATAAAAAAGTTCTTCTTCCTTCATTAATTCAAGGGGAATTGGTATTGGTCCTCAGAAACCCAACAATACTAGGAAATAATCCTCCAAAGCTTGAGCCAAAATGGGAAGGACCTTACTCAATACATAGGGTCTACTCAAATGGAGCTTATTCTTTAATCTCATTGGATGGAGAACTCATTACAAGTCCAACCAATGCAATATTCTTGAAGAAGTATTTTGCGTAACAAAAATACACCCATTGTCCTTGTTGTAGGACATTAAACTACATAGCCCCCTATATCATTCAAAATTATGTTAAATTGTACATCTTATGAGCTACAGGACATTAAGCTTCCAAGAACCGCATGTCTATGACACATGACATTAAAATGTGATCTCCTTATGCACAATTGTCTTTTAAACTCCATTTCCATGCGTTCCCTAGGCAGCTAACCATGCATAATCCCCACACCATCCTTCATGGTCGCATATTTCATGACACGATCGTCAGGTTTGATGCTGCCTCTTGTTTCTCACACCGAGAATGACTGACGTGAGCTTAGAGTAAGCTTCGACCATGACATATTCTCTAGGCTGCTAACCATGCTTAAGTACCAACATCATCTTTAGGTCGTTGTTATCAAGTACACAACAATCTTCAAATCCCGCTCAATTGAACTATGTGTACTTTGATCCTTGCCTCCTAGGCCAGGTACGTAGGCAACCTCCTGAGTTTCAAGCCCGAAACCACTTTCTTCACATAGATTCACCTCCATCCCATATGATGTTGATCCGTGAATCCCCTATCAACCGTATTATTCATATAGGCTCACTTTCATCCTACATGATGTTAAACTGTGTACGTCCCATCGTCCTAGCTATATTAAATTAAACTATACAGTCCCCCATTGTCCTTGCTGCAAGGCATTAAACTGCATAGCACTGGTCCATGCATATGACCTTAAACTATTTCCACTTTTGTCCTACATGACAATAAACTGCAACAATCCCTGATGCCCTCACTCAAGAGGAATCATCATTTACATGGTCTCCAACCATGTCATATTTCAAGAACTACGTGTGGATTGATTCTCATCCTTATGAGATACATAATGACACCCAAGTCTTTGATCTTGGGTCCATACATAATTGCAATAAAGTCCTCTTTACCCCTCATATGTACGAACCAAATCTATAAAAAAGGTATTTCAAGAACTACGTGCAACTTGATTCCCAACCTCATGGGATACGTAGGAATGCTCGAGCATTACTCGAGTCCAGCCCCGAGCCTTTGGGCCTAACCCCAAACTTCACTTTTGGTCCCTTGGCTGAAAAGTCCCCCTGGGAGCACATGGTGTGATATGGAATACCCTGGTTTTTTTTCAAATCAGGTTTATAACAAATGCATGATGTGTCTCCCTCACTATGGTACGAGCTCTACTACACTAAACTATGATCTTCCATGCTCTCATCCTGCATGACGTTAAAATTTATTTCAAGAACTATGTGTGGATTGATTCTCATTCTAATGAGATACATAGTGACATCCATAATCTCAATTCAGGACCCAGCCGCAACATTAAACAAATAATATTCATGGTCTCCATAACCCTTTTCTTGACTTCTGGTCGTAAAATGTCTGATACCTGAGAGTTCTTTTGCCTGACTATGCAGCACATGCCCTTAGGCGACCTTGCATAAGTTTTCTACATAACGGAGCTGTCAGCCAAAAGATGCTACTATTTAAATATGCATCATATTCCCTAGTTGACCCTATATAATTCAACCTCCATAATGGGTTTGTCAAGTAAGGGTAAATTCATTCATAGGAGAATCCTATTTTGTCCCTATTGGTCTTAATAACGATGTGTAGGGATCTGCAAAAAAAATTCCATCCTTAACATATTTTTTCCATACTCTTTTTCATGATTTGAAAGTATTCAAGTCTATGGTTTACATTTTCCTCCTTCTCCATATGTTCAGAGAAATATAAAATAACCTTGGACCACTTGACCATATGTCGTATAATGTTTCTATCTCCGGTTTTAGTCATATGATTTAAAATAACAGATACCTTTTTTCCTACGTTTGGGTCAGACCTTCGTAGAAGTCACATTCCTCCAATTCTTTGAAAATTATGATTGGAAATATCCGCTCCATATTCAAGTACCTTTCTCTATAAAGCAGACTCTATGCTTTGGAAAATTTGAATCTCCATAAAACTTTCTTCGTCTTTTAGCAATAGAAAGTCAAATTTTTGAGAGTTCTTTTGCCCGACTATGCAGCATATTCCCTTAGGTGGCCTTGCATAAGTTGTATACATAACAGACCTGTCAGCCAAAAGATACTACTATTTGACTATGTAGCATATTCCCTAGTTGTCCCTATATAATTCATCCCCCCATAACGGTTTTGTCAAGTAGTGGTAAATTAATTCTTAGAAAAGACTTCCTCTAATGCCTTTTATCTCTTTTCCCATGTCATTCCTCAGATTCAAAATTTCACAAGTCATGGTTTACAATTTCCCCCCTCCATACTTGAATATGGTAATATGTTTCCAAACAAATTATCTAAAATTGAGTCAATATCATTCATTCGGTAAAAGCTATTCGACCTTAAATATTAGACTTTTTATAGTCCAACATGCATGACTTTAAACTGAAAATAACAAAAGACATGGTACTCATTAAATTGGGAACCTGTAAAGGGTACTCTGAACAAACGTCGAGTCCCAGCTCGCTAAACGTACATCTTGTATGATTTAGGCAATATTGAGAAATTAAAAGATGCAAATTTTTGGGGTTGTTTATATAAACCTAGTAAAAATAAAACTATGTTTACTAGTACCATTGGCTTAGGTAAAATAAGTGAAATTATTAAGAAAATGAAGGTACAAATGATTGAAAATGAACTGTTTCTCATTGATGAACAAGATTAGAAGAACATCCATAGACTGGAGTCTCTTCTCTTTTTTCAGAAATTACAGAAGAATTTCAACATGATTTCTCATCTGCTTCACAGCATCCTGAGCTTCATCAGCAGCCACTTGGAGTTCATTTACTCGACCAGCTTCACTCTATTCAGCTTGAAGAAGTTCTTTCTTGGCATCTGTGATGGTTTTTATACCATCCTCTTGGAATTATTCCAATGAATTATGAAGCTGGTCAAGCTCCCCAGTAACAGCATCTAGCTCTTGCTGAAGGTGCAACTGTTGGAAAATATTCTCCTTGATCTTCTACTTCAGTTCCTTCAGCTTTACAGCATGATCAGCCTCATCACGAGACACTGTAGCCTGAAATTCACTAATTTTTGTCACCAATCTAGCTCTAATTAGGTCTTGATGACACCTTTGAACTTTCTCCCTCCTTCGAATGACTTGTTTCA
This sequence comes from Viscum album, assembly GCA_963277665.1. Lineage (NCBI taxonomy): Eukaryota > Viridiplantae > Streptophyta > Magnoliopsida > Santalales > Viscaceae > Viscum > Viscum album. The sequence continues at coordinate 1,321,715,786 of OY728132.1, read as the reverse complement.
CTGGGAAATGGATTTCTTGATCTCCAAAACCACCAAGTCCCAGCATAACGATCAAGGATGAAAGTATTGTAATTTTCGAAGGCAACTCTTCAAGAGGTGTCTTAGATATTATCTTCCATATATTTTACCATGCCTTGCGACGTGAGAATTGGAGAAACTTTTGCACCTCTGGGTCTGATTCGGTATCGCTATCATAGGGAGGAACATAGTCTGGGATTAATGGACTTAAGAAAGTGCCCTGTTCTGCTCCTTCCCTAACCCTGGTTTCTTCACCTTCTACTACTATTTGGGCTAAGGCTGAGTCTTCACCTCCAGATCTAGCCATTGAAGTTGACAACCCTGTTTGGTCAATTGAAAGTATGGTTAGTTTCAAAGGACAATAAAAGATGATTGATTTTATTGCAGGTTAAGTAAGCCAAAAATATCAACATCTTTCACAAAATAGTAGATCAAAAACTTGTGAAGACTCCTCCCCATATTTCTTAGCTTCAACAGGATTTTAAGGATGGGTTTTAGGAGGGTCTGTCATGCTAATTTCCACCCGATCCAGTGTTTTTGCAATAACAGGGTTGACATCAATGTCTACACCCATTTCAAGCGTTGTTGGTTCAGTATTTTATTTATATGGAACTGTACATTTTTTAACCAAACATGCTTAGAAGTGTAATCATGAGAAGATTAATAGGACAAATTATGAAACTCACGTTTAGTTGGTTCTATAACTAGATCTCCAAAATCTTCTAAATCACGTGGTAATTTAACATGTTCTAAAATTTCTTCAACATTCCAAGCTTCATCATTTTATCCAATGATGTACCAGATCCCATGTTTGTCTCACCAGTGGGAGCACTCGGCATGTCTTCTTTGTGACTTTCATATAGCAATCTCTAACCCCGAATAACTTCTTTAATGAAAATTGTGGGGTCAACTTCGGTAGTTGCCAAATGTTATGGTGCATGTGTTGACCCTAAAACATCACAAAATGGAAGTCAGTTTTTATCTCATTTGAGGTTCTATGAAGTATTGTTAGTTTACCATAAGTCTCTTCTCTCCTGACATCAGAAATAGGAGCGGTGTTGGGAACAGATGTGAGCTCATCTACTCTCAGTATTTCTTCAGGAACAACCATTTCAGCAAGAACTTGCGGCTATTCTGAAGCACCCTCCGTTAAACTCTAAGGATGGTCAGTCCTTTGCCTTAAAGGGGAAACTGAAGAAGCCCCTGCAATCCTGAGAAGTTTGAGAAATTTTTCATAAGTTAAGATTCATGACTACTAGAAATAATTACCACTAATGATAAAGCGTTTGGTTGTGGTCTTCTTTCTTCTATGCCTTTGGTTCTTGACCTTTTTGGGTGGACTGATGTCATCATCTCCGAAAATAGGTATCAGAGAAACTAATTCCTTTTCTAACTCCTCATCCATGACTTTCTAGCCTGGAGATACTTCTCCCGGCTCACGAGGAGATTCAGTGGCTCCAAGAGCGGTGTCACCAGGGCTATACCGCATCAAAGGGATATCTATGGTTCTTTACTTTACAAGCTGCGGGATGAAGAAGATTATTTCCTTGAATAACAAAGCTTTGACTAAATTCAAATTGCAAAGAAAATATAAATATGATAAAAAAGAAACTTACATCTTCAGGGGAAATGTAATCACGCTACTCTTCATCTAATGAAGGACCAATCCCCTTAGTGGTACCACGATCCATCATTTCCTTCACCCGCTTGGTGAAAGGAACTAACTCATCAATGGCACATATGATCATTTCTAGATCTTTGATGTAAGCCCTCACTTCATTGGGGTTTTCCTCAAAATGGATGTTAGAGGAATCCCATAGATTCCCCACTCCAAGGATATGCATCCCTTTGCATAAGTTCATCCAAGTGGTTTCAACATTACAATATAAACTCCTCCATGTTCGGACAACCTCTGGTTGTAAATATTCAGAATTTTCACCAGAAGGCCACGAGGAGGGTCCTGCAATTTGGGACTTCAACTTCTTCCTAGCTTCTGCAATCACAGATAAAGGATAAGAAAATGAAACTTGTTTCTCTTTAAAATAATGTCAATTAAATTGTCTCAATGATACAACTCACCAGGAGTCGATGGAGTAGGTCTCTTGAATATGGAAGGTGGATAATATTTGGCATGAGGCCACTTTGACACATTTTGAGCCTCATCGTCCCCATCTTGGGAATCCGATAAAAAAGCTTCGGGTGAGGAAGATTCACCTTCCAAATGAAGAGTTTCTTTCCTAATGGTTCTCTTCTTTATCCCCACCTGAGGGACCGGCTAATTTAGTACCCCTTCAGGGTATGATGCTACCCAGATCTCAGCATACCATATAGTCAATCGACTTACCGCTTCAACAACTGGTAGATCAAGTACCTCCCCAGTCTTCTCCATAGATGTCAGCAACCATAGTTGACAAGCAACCATCAGATGATTCTCTAACCTGATATGCACTGGAGGGGATACGATAATTTATTATAGACATTTGAATTGATGTGAAAATATGTATAGAGAATAGGCCACACATATAATCTCTCCATCAATCCTCGTGGCCAGTGTACCATCTCTACATACCAGCATATATGCCCTTAACTCCAGGCTGGCTGTTCCATCATCAAAAAATCACCCTGTTGGCGGACTTCCATAAGGAAAGAAGTGAAACTCCCTGAACATGCTCAGACTTATTTTTATATCATAAGCATTGAGGGATAAGGGATAAATTCTAGAAAAGGCCTGAACAGATGTCCAAAAAGAACTTCCAGGAACCTGTACCCCACTTTGTATAGCATATGTCCTGAAGTGGGTGGAAATCCATCCCCATAAAACTTGGAATGGTCCCACTATTCTTATAAGAGACTTACCCAGATAAACATGAAGTAAGATCCTATGAATCTTTTCCAAAACCGAGGTGGCCAATCCAACCATCTTCCTTTCCTCCAGCTTGGCTACAATGAAAAAGGTCCCCAGACTCACACCTCCTTTAGAATCCAGAATTGTTAAAAGGTAAACACTAAGACACAAGTCCAAAAATCCCGCCAGATAGGTCTTCGCTGGAATTTTTGGGTTCACTTCATACCCTCACCTATCAAACTCTCCTGATTCCAGAGTTGGCCAAAATGTGCCCAGAGAACCCCTCTTTTCTTCTCTAGAGAAACTTGTTGGATGAGTGATGGAAGGTCCCTTCTCTCTCTTCTTAATCAGAAACATTTCCATCCACTCCTCTAGATGGATATCTTTTCAGGAGTGGGTTTTCATGGTGGTGGTATTCTTAATCTTGTAGAAAATTTTCAGTAACTCTCGATCCAAATATGGAGTCTTCTCTGAATCATTCCAGGTCACCTTTGGGGGGATAAATTCATCATACATATCTCCCAAAATTGGAGCCCCTGAAATCTTTTAGACGTCCCACAAATTGATGCCTACTTCTCCATGATTCAGATGGAAAGAATTCATTTCTGGGCTCCAATGGCTGATTAACTCCAGCACAAAATCATCATTCCTGTAGACATATGTCTACCCAACCCAGACAACTTCATATATTACAACTCCCTTTAGATCATCGACAAACTCTACATAGGTTTGTCGCATCCAATATTCCCACTCCAAGTCGGCTTCACACCTCCTCCAGGACAGAAATCCCAATTCTTCTTCCATCCCTTAGATTGGTCCATCTAAGAATTTCAGAAAATAGAGGGATAGCAATGCGGCTGCAGCTCAGGTGTGTGAGGCTTTAGATCTGGAACACATGGGCTATGATTTATTATGTTTACCTTTTCCACTGTCCCAACATTGACAAATGATCCTACAACTGAGACATTTTCTGAAGAGAAGTTGTTGTAGCTCTGAAACCAGGAATGAGGGATATAATTCTTTGCCTCTGGAACATTTACTTCTCATAGTTGACCATGGAAATACAAGGGAAAGTAGATGCTATGTAGGAAATTGGCATGATATTTCTTCAAGTATATAACCAAATCCAGGATAGTGCTGTCGCAGATAACATAATAGCCATGGCCAATAACGTTCATAATGTCATTTATTCTCTTGCTAGCCAACTCATCACCTGATCCAATTCTTCTAGGAGCCATTGAATCTGCACAAAGATCAAACAATCAACTTTTAAATAAGTTTGTTTTGTGAAATTTTGATGAAGGAAAAAAAAAATGGCAAAGTCATTAAGGAGCACAAGTCCCAAATTGGCATGTAATTCAAACTAGTCATGCAAGTTTTTTCTCCCTAGTTATGGCGCGCAAGTCAAATACCTTCTGCAGAAGCATGAAAATATCCATAAGGGCGATTCGCCGAAGACATAAGCACCTGCACGATAAGAGATCAAGTTTTTGGAAGCCGAGTGAGTTTTCTTGGTAGTGAGCTTGTATATATAGGTGATCCAGACAACCTGTGTGCCAAACTTGTATGCCCCAGCATCTGTGCGTTGAACTTGCGCACCACAGACCATTGATTTCTCCAGCTTTACCTCAGAGTCGGATACTCTTTTCTTTTCGGATCCAACTCTGAGGGGGGACTTTTGTTGACGCTCCTTTCCATCACGGAGTCCAACGAATGTCAAAGGGGAATATCTTAAGCACAAAGAGGGTTACTCTTTGAAGAATATCAAAAAAAAAATGATTGACGAAGGCATGGACCAGGAGCCCATTTGGAGGGAGGCATGCAAGTTACTTGCGCGCCACCTATGGGTCGCGCAGCTCACTTGCGTACCCTATTTTATTTTTTCCAAAGGTTTAAGGTGGCCTATAAATCGCCCCTGTGGGCCCCCATTTCGAGGGTAGATTTTTCCAAAAGTCAAATTCAAGCTCTGGTCTCCCTAGTCTTCAACTCAACTCTTCTGAAAGCTTCTAAGGTAACTTTTTGCCTATAATGGAAGACTTGAAGGAGTAGAATAAGGCCTTAGTGTTTAGAATTCATCAAAACTTGCACGCCTAAGTTTCCAGACCTCCTTAAAAATGGAAACACTTGCATGCCGCCCTACCCTTTTAATGAAACTTGCACACCGCCCTTTTGGAAACATCTTAGGACAATACTAAAGGCTTGAGTTAAGTCTCGCCCAAGTATTACCATACAGATTCTTCGTCGCTCAGGTGAACCCTTTCCGCGCAAGTACACTTACACGGCCAATACTTGCATGCTAAATGACTTACGCGGCTTACACTTCCGTGCCAACTTCCTTTGTGTGACTCTCTCCCGTTCACCTCTCCTCTTCAAGTGATTATCCCTCAAACCCCTTTTCAAAGACATTTATGGAATGGTTCCTTTATTGGATTCCTTATATGAAAGGAATTATGTGAGAACCTATCCCAAAAATTCGTGACTTACAAGCTTTATGTCACTACGGTTAGAGGTTTCCTCCATATAACCTCATCCTTTAAGATGAGAAGTTCTTTTTATTTAGGACTTCCTCCTCAGGAGTAAGCCCCAAGTCCCCTTAACTTGGGAATCATTCTCAGGAGTAATCCCCAATCTTAATTTCTTTTGATTTGGGCCTCCTTCTCAAGAATAAGCCCTAATCATAAGTCCCTTTTAATTTGGGCCTCCTTCTCAGGAGTAAGCCATAGGTTAAAACTCCAAATCTCCATAAAGTACAAATACCTTTATGGACCCTGCTCTTGGGCTTCTTTCCTAAAGTAAGTCCTGGTCTTTATCTACTTGGGCAGTCATACATATGTAAGCACCACATTATTTCTTATGACTGAATCTTTCGTGGAATAATCATCAGGTTTACTGATACCTTTTGTTTCTCACACCGAGCATGACTCACGTGAGCTTAGAGTGTAAAATTAATCACAACATCTCTTTTTGGGCCATTAAACATGCATAAGCCCCATATTTCTTCACCCAAACTATGTGGACTATGATCTCTGCCTTAAAATTAGAGTATGTAGAAGCCTTTCAATGGTTCAATCCCATCATTCATTAATTATTTTCCGTCCCATATGACGTTAAACTACATCCTTCTTATCGAATTACATGGGCTCTGATTACTTTTTAATGAGGATACACAGGTAGACCATCTGTGGGTATGATCCCAACTTTGAAATAATCCCTATCTTTCTGAATGAACATAAACTTGAAGTGCCCCACTGAGTGGCTTTAAAACCAGTATGGTCATCATAATGACCAAGATATTTCTATATAATATATTTAAGGATACCATTGAATAAGAATCTCTAATACATATAGATGATTCTACATTGATGTACATATAAAAGATTCTATAAATTCCATACATATAAATAATCGATAGCCAAATCTAAAGTAAAACTCATTTTTATGCTTGGTGAATTAATAAGGATTCGTGAACATAACTTAAATCTATAAGAGAGTCCCGGAGTAGGAAATAATTCCCCCCAAAAAGGTGTGATTAGTCTGATATCCCATCCTCTCAACCAATGAAAATTATTAAGCCTCATCGGTCTATAACTAATGAGCACCTACCTTTGGAAATTAGGTCCAAATGGATATAGAATCGTTGGGTGTTTCCGGCTCTATGAATAAACCCGTTAGAAACTGATTGGAATGTTTGAACCTTAAAAAAACAAGGTCATCCCCATTTCCAGACGAAAAAATGAAACACTATGTTAATAATGTTCTATACTCAACACTAAGTTTATCTTTAATTACATAAAATATTATATTTGGCTTCTATTATAAATAATTCCGAGTTTAGCTTTCGCTACACGCAACACTGAGTTTAAACCAAACATGAAATATTATTATTTTTATAGTTATGAACTAACCATTGGAATGGAGAGTATGAATAGGATTAAATAAATTATTAAAATATGTTTTACAAATGTTTATACAATTAATTATTTTATGACCAATTAATTAGAAATGAAAATAAAACCCTTTTGAAAATCAAAGAAATTTTCTGAAAAACTATTTTTAAAAAAATTGGGTACAACCGCGAAAGCAGCAAACGAAACAAGACAGAAAATTACATTTAATTGAAAGCATGGGGACTTGACCCCGTGACCTTCCCCTCACCCCCCAAACCCTTACAAACCCACCACCAACAGTGGGGCTGAAAAATTATTTTTATGCATACAAGTGTTTTTTATATAAATAAATTAACCAAATAATTTTTGGTTAATGATTTTTTAATTAAATTTATATATTATATATTTAATAAATTGTTTATTATTCATATTATATGTTTTATATACAATATATAAGAATAAATCCAATTGTATGCTTAAAAACTCTATTGTTCTAAAAATGAGTTTTACCGCTTTTTAATGGTACAATTATTTTAAAAATATTTTTTGAAACTTTTATAAATTATATTTGAAAAAATAAACTTAATTTTTTAAATTTTAATTTCAAAATTATCCTAGGGTGATTTTTTTTTGTATTTTTTAAAGAAAATATTTATTTTTTGATGAATAGTGAAAAATACTAAATTTTAATTGAAAACCTCATTTTCCTTTACTTTATTTATATAGTTAAATTATATTTTAATTTTTTTATAAAATATAATTAGATCAATTATACATCTATTAATCCAATTTAGGTCATTTTAATAAATTTCATAATGAAATTGGATATAAAAACTTTGTAAACTTTATAACATTTTCACTTTAAAAACCCGCTTTCGCACCGCGTTTGTGAGATTAATTTTAAATTAAATTATACGAACTATGTGTCTGGAATTTGAAAAAATAGATTCCATATTTTTATTAATCATAATTTATAATTTAAAATAAGGAAAACTAATTTTTTTACTAAAATGATTAGTGAAAACAATTAAAATTAATCATAATGATTAAGAGAAAAATGAGTTTACCAAGGGTCTAAACTTTAAACTTAAGAAAAAAATGACCTATAAACATATAAAAACCATTTTATGGGAATATTTATACCCTTAACACATTTTTATATATTTTTATGATTAATTATGATACTATTACAGGAAAGTGACCTATATAATAAGTTAAGTAAATAAAAATACAAAAAAGGAACCTACCTTGCCTCTAAAATTTATAAATATTTGGAATAGGGAAAAAATATGTTCAGTTATAAATATTATTTTTAAAGGTAAATAATCTTATTTTATCATGATAATTTATTTTAACTTTTTAAATATTAAATAATTACTTTAAATTTTTAAGAAATTACAACACAAGAATTATTTAGTTAATAATTAACTAAATTAAATGATATTAAAAATACCAAAAGCAAAGTAAATTGAATTAATTATCATATTAAATTAATTTTTTGGATTAATATATCATGTTACATAGGTGTAGAATCGATAAATTGAAATTCCATTATTGTATTGATATTTTTGAATTCAAATTAAACAAATAATGTGAAAATTGACATTGGTGTTATTTTATAATAAATGATATTTTATTAAATGATTTATAATTAATAAAATTCTCATATTCTTCAAAGTAATTTTTAAATGTTATTAAATATAATATATGTTCCATTAACAGATCAATTTAACTTATATAATGAACATATTAACCCCTAAATAGTAAAAACTTTGTTAGTGCAGTTAGGGTTAAAGGAGTGTTTTTGTGCATTATGTGAGTTTCTGTTAAAAATAATTTCTAAAAAAATGGTATTTTTATTTTATAAATAATATATCATATTTTAGAATCAGTGGTTATAAATTATCTAATTATTTTCACCTTAATTTTTTCCTAATGGATAAAGTACCTAGGTTAGAAAATTAGTTACCTTAAGGAAAACCAAAATGGTAAAAATAGGGAAACATAAAAGTTAAGGAAGAACATTATAAAAATTAATTTATTTTTGTGTTTTGGAGGTGTTTAACGACAAAATGAAAACATACATCCATTATTATCCAATTTTGGAGCCACATGAGGTAAGGGATTCCTCCCAATAGTAAATACTTTTGAGTATTTACAAGAATGCCACTCCTCCTCAACTATAAAAGGGAACTCACTCTCCCCCATTATTCACACCTCTCAATCCATTTTTATTTAAAACAATACCAAAATAACCTAAAAAATTACATCCTATAATCCTATAAGGCTTAATTTTTGGAATAAATCGAACCAAGTAAGTCCTTTGGTGCAGACCAAAAGGAGATACCCGAAGAAAAGGTAACGTTCATTAACAAATGTTTCTGTTTTATTCATCCATCAAACCTTTTATATTATTTTTATATCATGATTATATAAAAAAATAAGTATATTAAATTTAATAATATGTTTTCATATCAAGTTTATTACCTATAATCACTCACACTTCCATAAAATGGGCTACGATATCATCGTTCATGTGTACGGCAGGCTACCCCCTCACGAACCTATGTCATTTGTTTTTCCATTACCACCTTTCAAGGTTGGGAATAATGATGTACATACTATTTATATATGATATATATTATTTTATTATTATTATATATTTTTTTATATCACACATACCATCATGCTTTCCATATTGTGGGAATACGATAATGTTGTTTATGTGTACAATGGACTAACGCTTCATGAAGCGATGTGATTCGCTCATGCTACACAAGAAATAAATTAAGGAAGATTTTAATAAAAATATGTAATATATATAACATAATAATGAATATTTAATGATAATATATAATATAATTTTCTTTATTTTAATTCGATAAGAAAATGAAAATAACGTTCATGCGTACGTACGACCTACCGTATCCATGAATGGTGTATTTCATTTCCTATTTCTATATTTTAGAGATTATTATAAATACATATATAATGAATATATATGATATTTATATCATTATTATAATTATTTATTTTATTAAATCATTATTAATTTAAGATAACAAAAAATATAACAAATAAAAACTTATACGAAAGAAAAAACAATTATTATCCGAAACATGAATTTAACATGGCATTGTTAACACATGGGTAATAAAACGTCATAATAAAACCATATATGGTATTATATATATGAATATGGTTCTTTAATAGATTTATAATAAAATTATATTTATTATAAATGATCTTTGAACAATTATGATGAGATTCAATACTCAATGTAAGATATTTTCGTCTCGCTTTTTACTTTTGTAAGTCACATGCTATATTCACCACCTCTTTCTTCTATGTGGTGTATATAATTCCCATAAATGTAATTTATTTATATTATAATTAAATGTTTTGGTATTTAAATATATATTTTGGTATATATCTTCCATGGGGTTATGGTTTCAAAGTTTCCAAAGTGGTAAGTGAATTTTGTCTCAATTTTCCTTCTTTGAGACACATGTTGTGTTATGCACCTATATTCTTTTACGAGGTGTATATACTTCCACTTTGACATGTTATATCAGGAATATAATTATTTTAAATATATTTTAAGATTAATTTAATGTTATTATTTTTTGGGGATTATGATTCAAAGTTACCAAAGTGGTAAGAGTTTATTGCTACAATCTTATCATTTATCAGGATTGTTTATGATTATGATTCAATTGATGAAATATTATAATCCATATCGCAATAATTCTCATGAATTTTATTTTACTTAGGTTATTAATTATATATTAATGTTATGGTACCATTTTACACTTTTTTTACTTAATGTAATTAATAAAATGTTTTTTTCAAAAAATACAACTTCATTTCTCTCTTTGGTCGGAAATCTGTTTTGTTCCAAAACCATGTTTTCTAAAAATATTTTCAATTTTTTTAAATTATATTTAAGAATATTTAAAATAAAATAATTTTGAAATTTTTTTATATTTTAAAAATAATTTTAAATTATTTTCAAATCTTCCTTTATAAGTTTCAAATTTTATTTTAAAAGAAAAGTATTTTGAAAATGTTTTATATTTAAAAAGTGTTTTAAATGATTTTCAAATCTTACTTTATAAGTATTAAAATTTATTTTATAAGAAAAATATTTTCAAAATTTTTTGTGATTTAAAAATCATTTTTAAAGTGGAAATTATATTTTCCTTAAGAAACATTTTAAATGATTTTTGATGTTTACTTCATAAGTTTTCAAAGTGGTATTCAAAGAAAAGGATTTTAAAAATGTTTTATGTCTTAAAAAATGATTATAAAGAAAGGTTATTTTCCTTAAGAAATGCTCCAAGTGATCTTTCAAAATTATTCTCCATATAAGTTGACATCTGTTGATATAGTTTATTCTTTACTAGGTATATGATACAATGACACCATTCTCATTCTTTTTTTGTATGGTTTATGTTTAAGATAACAAGTTGTTTATGATACCTATTTCTCTTCCATGGGTTATAAAATTATAATCACTTATGAAACCTACTTCCTTTCACAGATTATTCTATGATGAAATTATTATCAAACCTATCACTTTTCCCGTGGTTATGATATAATTAAATTTTTATGATACCCATTTCATTTCATGTGATATGATATGATGTTTATGAAACCCATCTATTTTTATAGTCCATGATATGATGAATGTTTTATTATACTGTGACACATGTATTTATGATTTCATTATGTGATGGGTGAGACATATATCTCTCTCAAATGTATTGGGTAAAGATTTATATCTCATGTGATAAACCTGGATGGAATGGTGAGTGAACCTAGTTAAGTAAGGGACTCTGTCTGCTAATATGGTCTTAAGAGTGAACCTTGAATACTAAGATGGTTTGGGGAGTGAACCCATTCTAGTAAGATAGCTTTGTTAGTGATCCTTAACTACTATGGAAATAATTTCATATGTTTACGTGTCTTCCAAAATTCCATGTCTTATTCATATGCTATACTCTGATGGATTACGATCTTGATTACCTTATGATTCATGTCTTATAATATTACAATCTTTATTCCATGACTCAGGTGTGTGATCTTTGATATGTAGGGTATGATCTTTAAATGTTATGATAATGTAATCATATTCTTATGTTCATGTTATTCTTATGTATCTCCTTTATTTACCCTTACCAAGCATCTGATCTCACCCTTTCTTATGGTTCATTTCCCCACATTATGGAGAAAGGTTTTAAGTTAGAGTACTAAATGGGAAGATATTTGTAGAAAACATTGAAGATATTTCACCAAGTTAGAAGATTGCATTCCAAGTTTCCAAATACACTAAACTATTTTGGTTCTCTAGCATCTAATTTTTTAATGTGCTGAATATTCATATAAAATTAAGTAATACCCGTGTATGAGAGTCCTGGGTCACTATAGTTGGTATAAAAGGAAAGGTTTACTAAACCTTTGAAAACTAGGATGAGAAAACTTCAGTGAGATCCCTAGGGATATTTATAAGCATATTTCTAGGTATGTATCTAAGGATAAGTCTAAGGATGAGTTAAAGTATAGGAAAATTTCCTATAATTTTGGTAAAATATAGAGAGGGTATTTTCTTAGAAACACATCTCTGTCTGGATACTAAAAGTGGATTTGGATCTGGCATAAATGTAACTAGGAGTAACAACCCTAAAAACATTGTATTGTGCTAGACTCGATCGGGAACTGGTGCATGAAAATGGGCCTTTATTTACACCTTGTTTGATAATCCCTAAGGATACACTTTTTAAATTCAAAAACTCTTTATGAAACATCATTAAGTATTTAAATAGAAGATGGCTATGAATGAACTAGTTTAAGTCTAATGTGTCATAGACTTAAAAGCAGGTGTCATTATTTACACATACTATAAGTTATTTTTTAGGATTAAGTGGTTTTACACTATGATAAGTGTTTCTCACACTATGCTTTCTTGTTTTAGAAAATAGTGGTAACTATAAGGAACTGGGTTAACATTGAATGTGATAAAAAATTTGCTGATGAGTAGTCAAATGGGATGAAAACTAGAGTGAAGGTGGTTTTGATTATGCAAAATTAGTTTTCATGAAACATGATTAACAATGTATACCTTAACCAACTCTCAGACTCATTGAAGAAGATAAGGAATGAGTTATCTGAGATTTTAGATAGTGGAGACCATGGAGGAAATAATATTTAGTTTCCTATGTGTCTAGAATGTAAGAAGAAACACCCAAGTGAATGTCATAGAGGATCTAGAAGATGTTATGACTATGGAAAATGACACAAAATAGGTAACTACAAAGGGAAAATAAAAATTTCAGTTAATCCAATATATTAGAATAATGACCTCCCTAAGATATCATCAAATGTTGAATTCTTTAAATGTGGAAAGTACAGGAATTATGAAAATTGATGTCTTAAAGGGGAATCTTTTGAAGGGAATCAACAAGGAGGTATGAGTAATGATATATTGTTTCTAATGAAGAGACTATAAATGGCATGCGAAAGGAAATAAGTACTAAAGAATAATATGATGAAGCTTATTTAATTGTTTGAGAAGGAAGTGGGATGAATGATATATTTATGTATTGGAATTCAAATATTGTATTACCTTATTTATAAAATATATAAGGATTGTTTGGTATAAGTTTTTTGTTAAGGATATGAAAGAGTATGCTTAATGGTACTGATGACCTAGACAAGTAATTTAATGGAAATGTTATATTTTATGGAAAACAAATTATTAAGGGAAGTTAACCCTTAATATGTCACTGATGATGAGAAAAAAATATTTAGTTTGGATAAAGTAAATTTTATAGTATTTATTACCTTGGAAATAAATTAAATATTTTTTTGAAAAATTGGTTTATGATATCATGGATGGAGTTTATGACATTTTTGGATTTACAGAATACATCCAATAATATTTGGAATAAGAGAGAATGCATGTTTTCAATATGGTTATGGTAATTCATGTTATTACCATGTTTCAAGAGAATACATGATTAAAGTATTCACATGTTTGGTATGTGGAAATCAAGAGCTACTTTAGGAAGTATTTTGTATCAATGTTAAGATGATTTAGTTACCTTCTTTCTAACGTTTTGGATTTTCATCTTCCAGAAGGGTGAAGAGGTTAACCATTTATGAAATGATTTATGTTTAACTTTGGTTGAGGTTTTAAAGATTAATGTATTACTTAACCATATGAAGATTTATTCATACCAGATAACCTATGCTAATACTTTTATGTGATGATCACTAAAGATAGATGTAATAAATTATCATTCTATTTATGGATCATATGATATATTAGTTCTTCATGCATAAAAAATTCACCTTCATTTCTTAGAGTAAGAGATGAAGTGGAATTTGATCAAAGAACAACCAAAGGGTGTGATTGGGATTAGTAAATAGAATTAAATAAAGTAAGTATATCTTCTTACGAAAATTATTCAATTTTAGAAAAAATATCTTAAAATAAAAACTTATCCTATTATCATATTTTTTTATGATATCAATGAACACTTTCACATCTCTTTGGTTTATTCTTTTTTGATTGTTAAATTTTTATGAATCACCCAATTTCATGTGACTAGTGATCTTTATCACTATCTATCATTATTTACAATTTTATTCCATGTCTGAATCTTTACTTCCCACCTATGTTATCCTGTTTGGAAACCTAATAATGAGTTACTTTGGGTAACTATTATGTTTCCAACATTCCTTTTTCAAAGGAAGTTTTTGTATTCATTTTTATGATGTGGGTTTTTATGAAAGGAACTTTAAAGTATTAAAACTTTTATCATCCAAATTAATTTAGAGAGGAAAATTCATTTTAAGTGGGGTAGAATGTAACAACTTGAGTTATTATTATTATTTTTCAAATAATTTAAAATTCATTGATGGATTCCATTGAATGCTACAATAAGTTGAGATTTATTTATATGAAACACCAAGTTCAGATTGTGGTATAATAAATATTGAGTTTATATTACATTAAACACAATACTAATTTTTACTTGTGTTACACACCATTTCAAGTTTATCTTGTGCTACACGCATTATTGAGTTTAAACCAAAGATGACACACTATTATTTTGATATTTATGAAATAGATGTTGGAATGAAGGATATAAATAAGATTAACTAATTTATTAAAATATGGTTTAAATATGTTTATATAATTAATTATTTTATTACAAATTAATTACAAATGAAAATAAAACTCTTTTTAAAATAAAAGGAAATATTTTTTCTGAAAAACTATTTTTTTGCACACAAGTATGTTTTATATCAATAAATTAACCAAATAAATTTTTGTTAATTATTTTTTAATGAAATTTATATATTATACATTCAATAAAATGTTTAAAATTCATCTTACATGTTTTATAGACAGGAGATAAGAATAAATCCAATTTTAGGCTTAAAAATTGTATTGTTCTAAAAATCAGTTTTACGTCCTTTTAATAGCGCACTAATTTTAAAAATAATTTTTAAACTTTTATAAATTATATTTGAAAATATAATTTTTTTTAAATATCAACATCAAAATTCTATTAGGGTGAGTTTTCGGGATTTTTTTCAGAAAAGATTCATTTTTGATGAATAGTGAAAATACTGAATTTTAATTGAATACTTCCTTTTCGATTAATTTATTTATATAGTTAAATTATATTTTAAAATTTTTTTTAAAATATAATTAGATCAATTATACATATATTAATCCAATTTAGGTCATTGGAATCAATTTTATTTTGAAATTGGATGTAAAAACTTTATAGACTTTGGAGTATTTTCATTTTAAAAACCCGCTTTCTCTTCGCATCTATGAGATTAATTTTAAATGAAATAATGAAAATTATGTGAATGGAATTTTAAAAAATGGATTCCATTTTTGGAATAAGAATAATTTATAATTTATAATTAGTTCGACATAATTTTTGACGAAAATTATTAGTGAAAACAGTTAAAATTAATCATGACAATTAAGAGAAAAATGAGTTTACCAAGGGACTAAACTTTAAAATTAACGGAAAAATGACCTAGAAACTTGTAAAAACCTATTTTATGAATCTATTTCGAACATCAACACCTTTGGATATATTTTTATGAGCTAGTTAGATACTATTCCATGAATGTGACCTACATAATAAGTTAAGTAAAGAAAAATATAAAAAAGGAACCTACCTTGTCATTACATTTATAATGCTTTGGTATAGGGAAAAAACAATTTATGTTCGATTATAAATTTTATTTTGAAAGTTAAATCAGTTTTTTTATCATTATAATTTATTTTAATATTTTATATATTAAATAATTGCTTTAAATTCTTAACAAACATCAACACATGTATTATTTAATTAATAATTAACTAAATTAAATGATACAAAATTTTTTAAAAGAAAAGTAAATTGAATGAATTATTGTATTAAATTAATTTTTTAGATGAATATATAATTTTATATAGTTTTTAACTTGAAATATAAAAATTCAATTATTATATTGATATTTTAAAATTCAAATTAATTAAATAATGTAAAAATTGACATTAATGTTATTTTATAATAAATGACATTTTATTAAATGATTCATAATTACTAAAAATCCAATATTATACCAAGTTATTTTTAAATATTAATAAATATAATATATGGTCCATTAATGGATCAATTGATCTTTTATAATGAAAATATTGACTCCTAAATAGTAAAAACTTTGTTAGCACAATTAGGGTTATAGTAGCGTGTTTGCGCATTATGCACTCTTCTGTTAAAATTAATTTCCAAAACATATGGGATTTTTATTTTATAAATGATATATAATATTTTAGAATAAGTGGGTATAAAGTTTATAATAATTATAACTTTCGTTTTTTCCTAATGGATAAATTACCTAGGTTATAAAATTATTTACCTTAACAAAAACCAAAATGGTAAAAATGGGGAAACTTAGAAGTTAAGGAATACCATTATAAAAATGAATTTATTTTTTATGTGGTGGTGGATTTTATAGAACAAATAAAACCTAAACTATAGTATTATCCAATTTTTGATCCACATGAGGTAAGAGAGATGTCCCAATAGTAAATACTTTTTGCGTATTTACAAGAATGCCACTCATTTTCACCTATAAAAGGGAACTCACTCTCCGCAATTATTCACACCTATAAAGACATTTGGATTGTAAAAAACCTTCCAAAATCAGGCTAAAACGTAACTCATATCATACCATAATCCTTAATATTGGTATAAATTCAACCTAGTAAGTCATTTGGTGCAAACCAAAAGGAGATACTCGAAGAAGAGGTAACGTTCATCAAAAAATGTTTTTGTTTTATTTCTTAATCAAAACCATTAAATTATTTTTATATAATGATTATTTAATAACATAGTTATCTTAAATATAATAATATTCTGTTATGTGAAGGTTACAACCTACAATCACACACACTTACATCAAATGGGATATGACATCATCGTTCATGTGTACGACATACTACCACCTAGTGAACTGATGTTGTTTGTTTTTCCATTACCACATTTAAAGGTTGGGAATAATAATGTACATACTATTTATATATTATTTATATTATATTTTTTTTCTTTTAAGATTTTTTAATTGTTATATCACACATTCTTTCATGATTTCCATTTTTTGGGATTATGATAACGTCGTTCATGTGTACGACGAACTACCGCCTCGCGAAGCGATGTGATTTGTTCACTCTATACATGGAATTATTAAAGAAAATTTAAATAAAAATATGTGATATATATATATATAATAAAAATTATTTTGGAATGATAATATATCATATAATTTTCTTTCTTTCAATCTAAAAAGAAAATCAATATAGCATTCATACGTATGTACGACCTACCGTCTCCATGAATGGTGTATTTCATTTATTATTTCTATATTTTAGATATTATTATAAATACATATATAATGAATATATATTATATTTATATCATTTTTATAATTATGTAGATGATTAAATCATGATTAATATAAGAGAAAAAAATATAAAAAATCAAAACTTTTACAAAAGACAAAACACTTTTACCCGAAACATGACTTTAACATGGTATTGTATAAAAATGGGTAATACAATGTAATAATAAAACCACATATGGTATGAAATATATGAATATGGTTATATACAATATTTATAATAAAATTATATTTATTATACATGATGTTCAAACAATTATGATGAGATTCAAGACTAAGGTAATGGATTTTCGTATCACTTTTTAATTTTGTGAGACACATGCTATATTCACTACCTCTTTATTCAATGTGGTGAATATAATGCCCATGAATTTAATTTACAACTATTATAATTAAAATTATCAGAATTTAGAAATCCATTTGGGGATCTATCTTTCACAGGGTTATAGTTTCAATGTTACCAAAGCAGTAAAGTAATTTTCTATCAATTTGTCTTCTTTAAGACACATGTTATGTTATACACCTATATTATTTTAAAAGGTGTATATACTACCAATTTTACATGTTATATCATGAATATAATTATTTTAATGATATTTTAAGCTTCATATAATGTTATTAGTTCATGGGGATTATGATTCAAAGTTACCAAAGTGGTAAGAGTTTATTTCTACAATCTCATCATTTATCCGGATTGTTTATAATTATGCTTCCATTAATGAAATATTTTGATCCATATATTATGATTTATCGTGAATTTAATTCTACTATAGTTATTCATGATATCTTCATGTGATGGTACCATTTTTACACTATTTGGCACTTAAGATAATTATTAATTTTTTTAATAAAATATGACTTTATTTATCACTTTGGTTGGAAATATGTTTTCTTAATAAACCATGTTTTTTAAAAAAAAATTCAAAAATGTTTTGAAATTATATTTAATATTATTTTCAAGTAAAAGTTTTTTTAAAATGTCTTATATTGTAAAAAGTGTTTTAAATTATTTTCAAATATTCCTTTATAAGTTTCCAAGGTTATTTTCAAAGAAAAATATTTCGAAAATGATTTATGTTTAAAAAGTGTTTTAAATGATTTTAAAATATTTATTTATAAATTTTAAAAGTTATTTTAAAAGAAAAATGTTTTCAAAATGTTTTCTAATTTAAAAAGAAATTTTAAAATCAGAAAGGATATTTTTCTCAAGAAATGTTTTAAATGATTTTTAAATCATACTTCATAAATTTTCAAAGTGGTTTTCAAAGAAATGGATTTTGAAAATGTTTTATTTCTTGAAAAATGATATTAAAATAAAGGTTATTTTTCTTAATAAATTCACCAAGTGATATTTAAAAATAATTATCCATATAAGATGACATCCTTTGATATAGTTTATGATTTATTGGGGATGTGATCTACGGGACACCATTCTCATTATTTATTTGAATGGTTTATGTTTCAGATGACAAGTTAGTTTTGAAACCTATCTATATTACGCGGGTTATACCATGATAAAATGATTATGAAATACACATCCTTTAATTGGTTATTATATAATGAAATTATTATGAAACATTTATCTTTTAAATAGGTTATTATATGATGAAATGTTTATGATACCCATTTCATTTCATGGGTTATGATATGATATTTATGAAACCCATATCTTTTTATGGGTCATGATATGATGAATTCTTTATTATCTAGTGAAACACATATATGTGATTTAATTATGAGATGGTTGGGACCTATATATCCCTCCAATTAATTTGGAAAATATTTATATCTAATGATATAGGAATGGATAAAATGGGGGTGTGAACCCAATTTAGTAAGATAATTTTTACACTAAGATGGTCTTGGGAGTGAAAATTGACTACAAAGATGGACTTGGGAGTGAACCTTGACTATTAAGATGATCTTGGGAGTCAACGTTGAATACTAAGATAGTCTGAGGAGTAAACCCATTCCACTAATATAGAATTGTAAGTGAGTCTTGACTACTATGGAAATCATTTCATATGTTCATGTTTCTATCATAATTCTATGTCTTATTCCTATATTATGATCTCATGGATTATTCTCTTGATTACCTTATGATTTTGGTCTTATAATTTTCCAATATTTATGCCATGACTCATGTGTATAATCTTTGATATTCAAGGTATGATCTATAAATGTTATGATCATGTTCTCATACCCTTATGTTCATGTTATGCTTTTGTTTGTTCTTTATTTACCCTTATTGAGCATCTGATCTCACCCTTTCTTATGTTTATTTTCCCTAGTTTATTAATAAAGGTTTTAAGTAGGATTACTAAATGGTAAGATCTTTTTGGGAAACATTGAAGATCTTTCACAAGGTTAGAAGATTGTGTTCCGATTTTACAAAACAATAAACTATTACGGTCCTTGAGCATGTAATTTTGTAATGTTCTGAATATTTATCTAAAATTATGTAATATCCATGCATGTGAAGATTGGGTCACTATATGTTCCCTTTTTTCAGGACATCAAGTGACCATTGTACATGGTGTATGTTAATCTCATATATCCAACTTATATTTTCTCAACTCTCCGAGTATAAACTAACCTAATCGATGAATACATCACTTTTCATTAATCTTTATAGAAGAGGAAATTACATGAACCTCATACAAATAGATAAGAACATCATATGTACTAATTTTATATGACCACACACTTCCTAATCTATCTCAATTGGGGGCCGAAATTTCATAAATTTCATAATATATGATAAATCCCATACTGGTTGAGAACCAACTGATGATATGATCAACAACATACCCAAACACCTCCTAATTAGCTAAGCCAGGGTGACTCATATAAGAAAAGTATTAAAGTATGTCCATTATCAAGCTAGGTATCTTTCCAACCTCTGGTAATGAGGATCAAATATGATCCATTCACCCCTAGTATACTAAATACACAGTGAATAAAACTCTACGTGGTAATCCTAATGGATTATCTAGTGCACATAAAAGAACTTTTCCTTTGTTTTTGCACCCCATGATCATATTCAGTATCTCATAAAAGAATCAAACTCAAAAACCTTAACATTTCATCATAACCTATATTAATACATTAAAAACACCATGAAATACCCGAGACCCTCCTATAATAGGAAACAATTTCATCATAACCTTTTTAAAGGGATATTTTCATCATTACCTTGGAATGGGTAGTGCTTATGAGGTTGAAATTTGGGCAATGATACATGTTATTAAATATTCTATTTCTTTAAATTGGACATATTTTTGGATGGAGTCAGATTCTGAAGTTGATGTCACGAATTTAAGGGTGAAATCCAGGGATGTCCCATGGAAATTACTACTATAATGGATTGAATGTTTGAAGTAAGTCTCTCAACTTAAATTGGTTGTGTCCCATGCTTATAGAGAAGCCAATCAGGTGGAAGATGTGTTATCTAAAAGGGCAGTGTTGGAAACAAATTCTCTATGGTCTTTCTGGATTTCAGAGTATGGTGCATCTTCTATGGATGATGATTTGAGAGGATCTATTCACTCCCATTTTTTTTAAACTCCCTTGTAATGTTCTCTTCTTATATGCTTAATTTTTATTAATAATTTTAGGAACAACTTTGCCCAGATCCTGACCTTTACTGTTAAAGAGTCTTCATTCATAACTTTTAAAAAGATGAATTTTAATTTTAATTTGGAAAAATTAACTTCATTTTGGGATTTGGAATGTGAATATTAACTTAAGATGATTTTTTGGTTTTTTCTAAAATAATTGATTTTAGGGTGAATAGTGAAAAACAATTTTCACCAAAACTATGAATTTTATTACTTTATAAAAAATACCTAGAAGTGTATAAAAAAATTTAATTAGTAAAATTTTATTTAATATATTAAACTATACATTTTAAAAATACTATGTTTAATTTAGAAAAAATATGATTAATATTTTAAGTATTTAAGTAATATTTTTAAATAAAAATTATTTTCAGTCTTTCCTTATAATTAAATATTATTTTGGTAAAATATTATTTTGAATTGATTTTAAAAACATAAAAATTTATAATAAACTAATTTATAACATTAAAATCAAATACATTAATAATTTTACCTTACATATAAATTTTAAGATTAAAAAATTCAATTTTTCTAAAAACAGTTTTTTTACAAGTTACATATGCTAATGTTAAAACGGATTTTTATTATATATAATGTTTTATGAAATAAAATATATTTCATATTTTGAATCAGTAGGTTTAAATTTCATAATAATTTCATTTTATTTTTAGGCATAAAAATGATTTACTTAGCTAATAACTAGTTACCTTGGTAAAATCAAAAATGGTAAAATTAATAAATATTGCGGTAAAAAGCTTAAAACATGTTAAAAATGTTTATAATTGATTTTTTGAGATATTATTGACCTTATATAATTCCACACTCAATTATTTTCCATTTTTTGATCCACTTGACATGTGAAACATGTACCGCTCTTATATTAAGTTGAAATATTTAGAAAAAATGTCATTCTCACCACTTATAAAAGTGGTATCTCACCACTCCTTCAAGACCAATCAAAAAATTAATTTTCCTCTTGAAAAATTTACCTTATTACTTACCTTAGAATTTTCTTTCACTCTCTTAATAATTTGGTCATAAGAGATTATCCTAATCCCTCACTTCCCAATGATCTCTCTACAGGAAATCCTGAGTCCTCAACATGAGCACCAATTTTATCAAATTTATTTTATTTTATATATTAATTTTATAAGTTTATTTTTATCATTCCTATATAATGACATTGGTATTGTTTTTATAATGAATTTTATTATTTTAGGGAATTTTTTTAAACACATTTCCAATAACACCTCGACCCGAATCATTGGGTTCGGGCCGAGATACTACATGACCTCATGCATGCCTCCCCATATACAAGAGGTTTCCAACTAGTAGAGTGGTCCAAGAGGGACATCATAGGATGAATATTACCTATGTATTAGGTAATAATCAGAGTATACATTAGAAGTGATAATAATAAAATCATTAACG
Organism: Viscum album; assembly: GCA_963277665.1. NCBI lineage: Eukaryota > Viridiplantae > Streptophyta > Magnoliopsida > Santalales > Viscaceae > Viscum > Viscum album. The sequence continues at coordinate 1,321,693,008 of OY728132.1, read as the reverse complement.
AATAAATAAAAACATTAGAGTAGTAACTTACACAAAAGTACCAACCCATGAAATAGTAATATGGTATGTCAGTCACATGATCCAAAATAACGAAATGGATCCCATAATAAATGGATCAATGTGTGAGATAAAAGTAACTAAATAGTAATATTTTTAGATGTTAAGTCTTGAAGTAAATCTTGAAACACCTGCATCCTCCTGTTAGTCTTGCTCAACTGCCCACCACATGGCCTTTTCCCTTCACTGGATCCCTAGTCATGAAATATACATGTGCACCGAGATGACCGCATAAGGTGAGTATGAAACCTAGTAGGACACCACCAACTAGTCCTTAAACATAAGTGCATAAGATATACTGGTACATTACATGACAATAAAAAAGTTCATATGAGCAACAAGCATATCACACAACGAAAATATATTTGTCAAGTCCTTAGAGACTTTCTCAACCTGCGTTAGATCCATTCCAGAAGTCATTTAAACTAGATGAATGGAACATCCACCTTGATGGGATAATCCAAAAACATGTTAGATGCACCCCACTTCAAGGGATAGCCCATGTACATTCTGACCAAATATTTGAAACATCCCCTCCAGGGGATAGTTTGTATGGATCAAACTACATGATCAACTTTAAAATACAGAATAAAAATATATGAAATAATTGTGAAACCCTGATGTGTCACTTTCTTGGTAGTAATATTGTGGTAATTTCCCCCCTTGGTTTTTGGGTGTTCCAGGTTGAAATTTTTGAGGTTTGGAGGCTTTTCTAGGGGTGCACAATTAAGGAACATGGTTTGGAAACCGCGTAGTAAAAACCATGTGACCTATGTAGTGGGACATAGGGGAGCACACGATTTGAACATGGTTAAGGAAACCACATGAGACGACTGTGAGATGCCTGAGGGTCTTGAGGCAATGAAAGATGCACAGTCTATGCATAGTTTAAAAAACTATTTAGCCTTCCCAATTTGGGGTATTTTGGTATTTTCCTCTTATTTTTAATTGGGGGATTCCACCTCAAGCCACCCCACTCAACCCCCTAGACCCAAACGCCTCCCATGGAGATCTCCCACTATCCAAATCTCCTCTATGGTGGATTTAAGGTGATTTCTTGGTGATTTTTCACCTCATTCAAGTGTTATGAGCCCCTCCCTTCTCATTATATTAGTTTCTCTCTTTTTCTAAAAATCCTATAACTCTAGTGGTAATTATTGGTCAATTTTATTGGTTAGGGTTGTCATAAATTGGGGATTTTGGTTTTAAATGGATGTGAGTCATAGTAGTAGTTTCTTATTGTGTATTTCATCAAAGGAAATAAGGTTCCACCACTTTAGGTTGGTGTTTCTGTTTCATTTTATTTATTTAAAAGTCCATTTGATGATTGATATTTCTAAATTCATGTTTAAATTAGATTAATGTGGTGTGGATTATCTAGGTTTTCTTTGTTAAATATTTTTTTGACTTAGTTTTGTTTTTATGTGGAAAATGGTTAGAATTTCATAATTAAATTGGTGTTTTGGCATAAATGGGTGTTTTATGCATTTGAAATTCTTAAAAAAATTACAAGGTTTTTTTTAATTGAGAAAAAAACTTGTTCATGGGTTTTTAATCCTATTGTTATTTGTGAAGTGGATTCCCTCTTTATTTTAAGGGATTTTTTTATTTTAAAAAGGGGTGGTATTGTTTTATAAACTGAAATGGGGTTTCACTAATATTTTTTCTTTTTATTGTTGATAATAATTCTTTCTTTGGATTTTTTTTGGATTGAAAATTATTTTATAAAGGTATTTCCAAAAATTATATGTAATATATGGGAATAGTGAAGTCCCATTTGGAACATTATAAAATGATGTTGGTTGATTGTTGTGTATGCCCTTATTGAGCCCCTTGGTTGTTGATGATGTTTTTTATATCCATTATATTGATGTTTTATATATGTTTCATATTGATCTTATGTTTTATGGCTCTTTATATGGTTTGTGAACGAGATATGGGAAGAAAATGATTTTTATTAGCCCTTGGGGCTTGTTATTTTCATGTGATGACATTGTTTTTTATTGGCCCATCTCATTTGGTTATTACATGAGGGATCTAAGGATACTAAGTGGAAGGTTAGGGGACATGTATATGATAGTTGAGATTATATGCTGAAGATTCAACCTTAGTTGTACATAATACTTGGCTAGTGGGGTGTCATTGATAAGACTAGGTGAGTGTGATTTAGTTAGAATATGTGGAGCGTTAACCCACCAACAGTATGTCTACTTTTCAAATCTCATACTTTCCCACTAGTCCATGTGGAGTATCCTCATGATATGTATCATATTTTATGCTTCTTTTATGCATATTGGAAAGTGTGATGATTTTAATGGATGTAATTTGTTTATGTGTTGATCCTTTTACGAGTTCAGTCTTAATATTGACTAGTTATGTTTAATAGATTTGTTGGAATTATATATAACCTTGCGTGGTTGTATTTATTTATTATTTACATCATTTACTTTCTTACCTAGTGTAGGGTGCGTAAAGGATTTTTAATGGAAAATGGGGAAATGAATTTCAAAGGGTTTTCCATAGTTTTCACTTTTGAAATATTTGAAACCATGTGTCGGTTGATTATGAAAAGTGTGATGTTTTAAAGATAAAGTTTTGGTTTCCTTTAAAATTGGTATTTTTTTTGGAAAAGAACCATCCTTGTGAAATGGTTTTACAAATGGGGCCATTTTGTGAAAGTGCATGTTTTATACTTGTTTTACTCGTATGTTTTGTAATGGAAATGGAAACCTATTTTTTCCATGCCATGTTTTCAAACTAGAATAATTAGTTTCTTTTATAAAATAAATGAAATAGAATCATGGTGGTATCCAACTGTATTCAACTCACAACCTACATACTTATGTTGGTGGGTATGTAGTCTTCATTTCTTGTGCATATTTTTTTTGGTCTTGGATTCTAGGTTAGATCCAGTTCTATATTCCTTAGGAATTATATGGTTGTTGGGATCATGTGCTGACTTGAGTGTCACATGTAGATGGTGATCATAACTTTAGTTTTTTGGAACTCATTAGTTCAATTTTTCTTCAGCCTCTTTGGTCTTTATTATTTTATTTTCTTTTAGCTTCCATTGTACTTTTGTAACTTTGTATTAAATGTTGATTTGTTGTCAGTGTACTTGTTGGCATTTACCCTTGTATCATTATTATTATGCTATGTTTGGATATTAATTATTGGATTTTTGAGGGTGAAACCATCCTCAAAGGTTATATTGGATACCCTATATGCTTGTCGTCATCCTAGGGGGATCGTGGATGCTGTTCAGGTATGTGGCTAGCCAGTTCGGGTGGCAGTTCAGATGGAGGCCTTGTTTGGTTCATTTAAAATGGTATCAAAGAATACAATTTCTTTCAATAGGTCTAGTTTCTTTAGATTCACCTTATTATTATTTTTGGGTTAGTGGTAAAAAGGATATAGGACCATCGAGACTCTGGTGGTAGGTCGAGGTAAGTGCTTGAACTAATATTTCTTTGGTTAGATCTTAAGTCTCCATGGGTGGTCATGGGTTTTTCTCATTTTTGTAGTTATGGTGTATTTTTATTGAGATATTTTGTAAAGGTTCTATTATTCTGAGTTTTAGGGATATTTCGGGAGACATCCTTGGAAATTACTCATTTTGGAGTGGAAATTAGAAGGGTTTCATAGGGAACACGTTTAGGGCTCATGGTCTATCAAACCGTGTGAAGCCTGTGAAAATAGTTTTAGATAAATTCCAATATCACTAGAAAGGTTGGAAAACAATGTGAAAAACCACGCGACCAAACCATAAAAAATAGAGAATGTTGTAAATTTTGGTTGTTTTCTCTAATTTTTTTGTTTTTATACATTATTATGTTTTATTGGCTTTGTTTGTGGATGTTTAAGTAAAGTTTTTTTGTATTTTTAAAGATATTTAAAAGTAATGTTTTAATCTTGTCTGTTTTGGATTGGTTGTGGTCATTTTTCTTTGGGCTGAATTCCAAAGTGGTTTTATTTAGGATTTATTTTTTGATATTTTAGAATTGACCCCCCATAAAATAACCAAAAATTTAATAATGGAATTCCTTTGGTAGTTTTCCTAGTGATCCAAGAGTTGTCTTTCTACTCTTTGACTCTACCCTGACTCGTGAGGGAGTGTTATTTCCACGATCTCCCCAGCTAATGGATCATATGTGAGAGTTTTCGAATCAATAAACTCCATTATTATATGGTGATCAAGGATTCCATCAGGTAGTTTATAGTGACCCTAGCCTTTTACATATAACATTACATGATTTTAAGTATAATTATACATCAGATTACAAGACAGGGGATCGTAAAGTCTAGTGTCTTAGAAGAATAGGTACATAAAACTAAAACATGGAATTAAATATAACATTTATTTATTTAGTATTCATAAAGAGACCTTAATTTCCATTATGCTCATACATTTTCATAGGATAACCTAGGGATAACATGAACAAAGGGATGAGCTAAAAATCCCAGTAAGGGAATAACCATAAGAAAAAATCATTAGCATAAGGAATAGAAGGCATTCCATGATGATATAAAAAGGAATTTAACATATGGAACCATAGAATATAAACATAAAATAATATAAACCTAAAGTCATATAAATGTGGAATCAATATAAAAAATGACTTTAGTATGAGTCAAGGCTACCCGCTAAGATCGTTTCACATAGTATCACAAGCCAATGCTAACCGCCAAGACCATCTCACATAACATCTCATGAGACTTAACTTTACCAAATGAATTAGAGTTCTATCTGGATGTAACACAAGTGTCCATGAAATAAGGTAAAAAATTATACATGGAGATTCCTAAGAAAAAATATATATATATATCATGGTGATTTATGTCAAGTATAAGTGATAACATGTAAAAAAAGTATTCAAGAAATTTTGGCATACAAACATTTTTGAGCGGTTTTAAGGAAAATACTACAGAGCCTTTAAAATAGAAAATGGAAAAATCATTTATAAAAAACAAGAAGTGAACCAGGAAGGTGTTAAAAATAAAAGACTTATTTTATAGATAAAATTGTGGTTTAAAACAGAATATATAGTGCACTTGAAATCAAGTAAGAATTCAAGAAGCTCCCTCAAAACAGGTTTGCTTATCGGGAAGTATTGAGGAGGGAAACACTTAAAAACATGTATATCCCCGAAAGAGAATGATGAATGGAACTTTTTAAATGATTTTGGAAAATTCTAATATCTTTTAGAATATGAAAATAATAATAATAGATAAACTCATTTAGGTAAAACTAAATATAAAAAAACTTGAAGGAATAAAGGAGGTTTGGGTTGAATCCCTCACAAAATATCAGCATGGTATCGTGTGTAATTAAGAGAGATTAATGAGAGAGAAAGGGTTTTATAATAATTTAAACATAATTAGGATAGTATTGTGGATGTTCTTAATCATACCCCATCACTATAAATTACACATAAAAGGGAATAACATAGAGGATAATATTGAATAAAAGTGAAATAGAGAGGATCCCTTACCTTAAGTCCGTTGGTGTTATCCACTTTATATCAATGACCCGAATAGTAAAATTTGGTTCATTAATTAATAATTATATAACCTATTCTATAAATAGAATATTTATTATAATATTATTAAGTTCATTTATAACCATTTTGATTGGTTATGAGGTTCAATTTCATTATTCGAGTCTGTTTGATTGGTATTAATGATCAGTTCACTTATATTCATGTTCGGATAAACAAGTAAGATGAAGGTGGTTGTCCAAAATTGAAGTTATATTTTATTATTGAACATAAATAATATTAAATGGTTGAAAAATTTAATTTGGTTACTTAGAGTGAAGTTTAATCATTATATAAAACATTAATGATAAATGCTTGAATTAATTTAGCGATTTTGCTCATAATTAACTTGTTTTTCATTATTAATTTACATCAAGTGTGAAAGAGGATTACAGAACAACATATAAGATAAAAAAAATATTTAATATTATTTTTCAACCATAAAAATGGTTTCATGACCAGAATATAATATGTTAATATAAATTGATAAACCGTTATCCTTGAATGTGATAAATTAACACATCTCGAACGATGTTTTCGTTTCTTTCGTATAAAATAAGGGGAAAGGAGAGATGATAATTAATTATCACATTAGAATGAATATATTCCAGTAAATTTATGTTACTAGAGTTATCATACCATTTGGGTGAAGGTAGGTGATGAAAGAAAAAAGAAAATAAAATAACTTGAAAGGAAATAAAAGAATTGGAAAGAGGAATTTACCTCTTGAGTTTATCTCCTTTAAGAACCTCTTAAGGGGAGAGGTTTTGGTCTTTTGAGGAGACCAAAGGCTGATGGACTTTGGGAAGGATGTTGGGGAGAGATTTGGGCAGAATTTAATTAAGGAACAGGGCTTTATAGTAGTGAAGAGAAGAGGTAAGGATGGGTGGTATTTATAGTGGAGGAGAGGAGGGTTTTTATAATATTATAATCATTAGTTTATTATTTTTCCATAAGATAAGAAATAGTGATGATTACATGACCAATAATAGTAATAAATTCATGCAAGTTAGATATTTTGGTTCTTACATCACTTATGATGTCATGAATAGTAGATTTAAATTATATTGTGTTTATATGGTAAAATTAATGTATTTTTCTATTCACAAAAAATTCTAGTATTTCAGAAAAATCCCAAAAAAATAACCCTAACCATTTTTCAATGTGTAGAATCCAAAAATGAAATCCATTTTTCAAAAATATTTTACTAAATATGATCAATTAAATATTTAATTAAAATAATAATTTATTTTTAAAAAACTATTTTTAAAACATTTATTTACTTATTCCAAAATATAGGTACATCGTACTTTTAATTGAATCTTATTTATATACTATCATAGGTAAGGTTACTATTCATTAGGGTATATCACTATTAATAAGGGTAACATTACTATTCATAAGAGTATGTTACTATTCACCAAAAATTATGTTTGTTTTATCAGACTCCAAACCTCTTACTGATCGCAACCGTGAATGTAAAATTTTCAAAATTCCAAATACTGAAGTGTCAAAATTATGTTTAAAGGTTACATAGTACTTAGTAGTTCATTATGTTATGATTTAATGTGATTATATGACATAATCATAAGAATAAAATTTCCATTTAAAAACATTTGGTTGTTACATTATCCCCCTTTATGAAATTTCACCATCAAAATTTTATTTTACATTATAATCCATAAATAGGTGCGGGTAATTTTCCTCCATTTCCTCCTCTAGTTCCCATGTTTCCTCTTTGTACTTATGATTACACTGTAGAACCTTGACCATGTGAGTAGTCTTGTTACGTAGAACTTTATCTCTATGATCCAAGATCTTCACTGGCTACTCCTCATAAGAAATATCATTCTCAAATTGTACCACCTCTGAAGAGAGTTCATGTGAAGGGTTTGGTATGTACTTCCTTAAGAGGGATGCATGGAATACATTGTGTACTTTGGCCATGGTAGGTGGAAGTTCTAGTAGATATGCCACAACCCTAACACGAACAAGAATATCGAAGGGGATACTATACCTAGGACTTAACTTCCCTTTCTTTACAAACCTCATGACCATATTCCATAGAGATATGCATAGAAATACCATGTATCCAACTTTGAACTCACGGTCTCATCGAAGATTTTTTGCATAAATCTTCTGTCTACTTTGGACTAACTTGATATGCTATTGAATGGTTTTCACCTTCTCCACGATTTCTTCTACCATTTCAGGTCCTAGCATATTACACTCACCGAATTCATCCCAACATGATATTCTACACCTTTTCCCATAAAGGGATTTATATGGTTCCATTCAGATGCTCGAGTGGAAATTGTTGTTGTAGGAGAATTCAACCAGTGGAAGATGTTGGTCCCATACTCTTTTCAAGTCTATAGAACATGCTCTAAACATATCTTCCAGTGTCTGAATAGTTTTCTCAGATTGGCCATCAGTTTGAGGATGATAGACCGTACTGAATTTTAGTCCAGTGCTTAGAGCATGTTGGATACTTTTCCAGAACTTTGAGGTGAATCTTGGATCACGATCAGATACAATAGATAGTGGTACTCCATGCATCCTTAACACTTCTTTGATGTAAATCCATACAAGTTTATCTAATTAGAAGTCCTCTCAAATTGCGATAAAGTGAGTTATCTTCGTAAGAATATCCACAACGACCCAAATAACATTGTTTCCTCCAGATGTACTTGGAAGTCTAGTGAAAAACTCCATGGTAATGTTTTCCCACTTCCATGTTGGTATGGGCAGTGGTTGTATTATCCCCTTAGAATTATGTATTTCAGCCTTCACTTGTTGACAAACCATGCACTTTGATGTATACTCAGCAATCTCCTTCTTTATATTGTCCCACCAAAAGTTCTCTCAGAGATCTCAATACATATTTGTGCTCCCTGGGTGAACAGAGAAGGTCGAGCTATGTGCATCATTCAAAATCTCCTTATTTATATCTATATTGGATGGTATACATAATTGTGACCCAAATCTTACAAATCCATCATGGTCAATTTTAAAATCAGAGGATTTCCCATTTCTGATAGCTTCCACCCTTTTCTGAATTTCCACATCTTTAATTTGATCATACTTTATTTTCTCCATGAGGGATGGTTGAGAAATCATTTGAGAAAGGATTTATGATGTTCCTCCCTTAATTATTCCTATGTCCATCCTATGAAAATTTAAGAAGATCATATCCTTTTCAATTCTCATCATTGATAAAGATGCGCGATCCTTTCTACTTAGAGCATCTGCCACCTTATTTGCCTTACCGGGATGATAGTGGATTGAGCAGTCATAATCTTTGATGAGATATATCCATCTTAATTGGATAATATTAATATCTTTCTATGTGAATATATATTTTAAACTCTTATGATCAGTATATATCTCACACTTCTCCCCATAGAGATAATGCCACTATATTTTCAATGCAAAGATCATAGCTGCCAACTCTAGATCATGTGTGGTATAGTTTTTCTCATGGATTTTCAACTACCTTGAGGAGTAGGCTATCACTTTATCATTTTTTATCAGCACACATCCTAATCCATTCTTTGAAACATCATTGTACACCACAAAGAGTTCTCCACTTGTTGGAAGTGTGAGTACTAGCGCAATGATAAGCCTCTTTTCAATTCTGTGAAACAGTATTCACATTCCTGGGTCCATAAAAACTTTACGCCCTTCCATTTCATCTTGGTAATTGGGTTTGAAAATTGTGAAAAGTTCTTCACAAATCATCGATAATACCCAGCTAAACTGAAAAAGCAGCAGATCTCCGTTACAGATGTTGGCATGTGCTGCTCTTCAATCACCTTTTTCTTGGAATTGTCTATAGATATACTTTTACTAGTAATAACATGCCCAAATAATGATACTTCCTCCATACATAACTCACATTTAATATACTTTTCATATAGTTTCTCCCTTTGAAAATTCTTTATAAAAGTATTCAAATTCTCCTCATGTTCCTCCTTTCTCTTGGAGTATATCAGAATATCGTCAATAAATACTACCAAAAATTTGTTGAGGTAGTCTCTAAAGATTCTATTCATTAAATCCCTGAAAATTTATGGAGAATTAGTGAGTCCTAAAGGAATCACTATGAACTCGTAGTTTTCATACTTCATTTGAAAGGCAGTCTTGAGAATATCTTCCTTCCTTAACTTTAATTGGTGATATCCCAACTGAAGGTCCACCTTAGAGAAATAACTAGCCCCACGAAGCTGATCGAACAAGTAATCTATCCATGGAATGTGATACTTTTTCTTTATTGTGATTTTATTAAGCTTAATATAATCAATGCAGAGTCACATTTATCCATCATTATTCTTGACGAAGAGGACTGACACACCCCATGGTGAAGCACTCGAGTATATATTTCACACCCTGACCCTTGATGCTCTTGTTTTTAAACATTCCTTGGTCCCGATTTGATTTTTTTTCTAAGTATAATTGTGTTTGTGGGTCTCACGATGGTGCGCGGTCACCGCATCGCTAGCGGTGACGGTGCGTTCGGCCCTGGAGACCGCGTGTTCACCTGACGTTTAAATATTAATTTTTTTTATGTTCACAATCAATATAATTAGTGGTATTAAATTGTTATAAATATTATTGTTATTATTGTTTTTATTATTAAGATTATTATTATTATTATTATTATTATTATTATTATTATTATAAGGTTTTATTATCTTTATAAAGTTTTATTGTTATTATCAGGATTTTATTTTCTGTTTATTTACTTATTCTATAATAATTATTAGTATTAGTATTATATTATTACTATCATTATTATTATAATAATAATAATAAAATTTAACCCTAGACACCCCCTGGTTTTCCCCTCCTGCGCGACAGATCCCCCCCTTCCTTTCTCCTGTGCGGCGCTCCCTCCGCCATCCCGGGTGCACCGACTCCCGACGTCCCCGCTCCCCATCCCCGCCGTCCCGGCCTCCTCGTCGCGCCCGACTCCCGGCGTACCCGCTCCTCATCCCCACCGTCCCGGCCTCCTCGTCATGCCCGACTCCCGTCGTCGTGCCCCTGCCGCCTCCGCCAGCTGACCGCCGGCCTCCCCTCCCTCTGGCGCACCCCGCCTGCTCCGTTTCCGGAGCGACTCCCCGCTCCCGCTGTCCCGGCCTCGCTCCACTCCGACGCCCGAATTCCCTTCGCCGACCACCGCCCCTGCTTCCGTCACCGACCGCTATCCCGGATTTCTGGCACCCCTCCCTTTTCCGGTTCCTACCGCCCCTTTGACGACCTTTCCGGCGGCCTCCGACAGTTTTCCGGCGAGCCCCGCCGCTGACCAGCATCCCCAGGCACTTCGATTTTTTTTTCCGGCACACCCCCTGGCTCCCGCGCGACCCGCCTTCACTGTCTAGAGTTTTTCCGACGTCCTCTTCCCTATTCCGGCAACCCCGCCGGCGTTCCACATCCCCACCAGCACCCCTGCTTCGCTCCGGCACCACCTGCCAGCGTCCCCTGGTCCTTTCCGGTGCTCCGACCGGCTCTACCACACCTTAGGGAGGCCGCGTAATGGCTTTTTGCGGTCCGACCAGTCATTTTCGCCTTGCGACAGCTTGTGGCACATCTGATGGTCGGCGCGCGACCTCCGAAAGTCTCCCTGCTAGTGCACGCTGCCCCTTCGACTGGCGCGCGACCCCTGACGATCTCTCTGCCTGAGTGTGCCGCTTATTCTGACTGTCGCGTGACCTCGTGGGAGGAGCGCGTCTCTGTGCCGAGGTAGTTTTGGTGTCTTTTTGTTATTTGTGATATTTTTATATTAGTGGTTGGATGTTTTAGTTGTTCGGTTTGTGCAGCGCGTTGGCGGAATAATTCCGCAACGCGGAGGTCTTCAGCCTGCGAGCGCGTACGCGCCCACGCGAGGTGTGTTGCGTCATCGGGTTCGGTTTGCAAGTCAAGGTGAGGTTTGCTTTGTTTCTTAATTAAATTATTTTATATCAACATATATATATATATATATATACGCTGTCTTTGTACGTTCTCATTCTTTTGGACTATTATGAATCAGTGTTTACGTGTTTTAATCATTTTACTTTTGTTGCAGCGTGTCGCGAGGTATTTTCACGTTATCGAAATTTCCCGCTTGCGTTTTCTAGTGCGCAAGTGTGTGACATGTCGCATTATCGCAAACAAGCTGCAATTTAGGTAGGTCTCCCATTGCACTTTCTTTTAAATTTAGAAATTTATTTATTCCTCGTCATTTCATTATTTTTCAATAAATTATAGTAGCATTGGATAACTATTTCTAGAGTCGTGACTTGTTTAAATTGAAAACTGTTTTCTTCCTGCATCGCACTGAAAATATTTTTTATGGATTTAATTGTGTGAATTTCTTGTGATGTTGCTAAATGAGCACTTAATGAAATGTGAAAGTCTTGTTGAATTGTGTTTTGAAATGTTTTTGGTGTGTGTAAATTGGTAGGTGTATTGTTTATGGAAAAGGTGTTTCTTAGAACCTTGATTAAAGGAAATGTTGTATGACCTTTAAACTTGATTTTGGGAAACTTTAAGCGTGGTTCTTGGTTGTTGAAAAATGTTTTCCTTTGACGTGTGAATAAAAGTTTGGATTTCATTTGAGAAATAGCATTCCTTCAAAAAAATGATTAAAGGCCCATTTGGCCCTTGAGATGGATTTTGGAATTTGTCAGTGGTGGTTTGGTTTTCCTTAAATGGGTTCCTAAGTATGTTTTTCTGGTTTTCAACATGATGGCGTGTGTTATATCTTTTGGAAATGCTTTGATATTAAATGGTTTAAATGTAGTGATGTGGCAGCCCGGTTGGCACTTTATTGAATGTGAAGTGAATATGTAAATATACGTACTTATGGGGCATCTCTACAGAGAGACTTCCCTTTGAGGGTTGTCGTGTAGCGGTGTCCGTGTAAGGGGTTGGCATGTAAAGACCCGTAAATTTCAAGGAATTTTTTTTCTTAATTTTCTTTGGAATTTTACAAGAGCGCAGTTTCTAATGGCACCTGATTCCGAGGCCCGGTGTGCCAAGAATCAATTTCCGAAGTTTGGCTCGGGTACGTTCAGTGAACGGACGAGCGAGTTTTTATAACTTTTGAACCGGTGCCCGGAATCGAATTCTGAGGGCACCGATGAAATCACAGTGCCGGTATTCGCTTAGAAACGCCTTTTCCGGAGTTGCGTTTGCTCGGGTGTGGTTTTTAATTTTCGGGCTTAAAGTTAAGAAATAAAATAATTTTGCGACAACTTTATTTTATTTCACTTAAGCCACTTGAAGCCACTTGAAATCCACTTAAACTGAGTTAAAATGGATAGGGTGCTATCCAGAAATATCCTACCCCCTTGGTAGGATATTTGTGAGGTGGGGCCCGCACGAGCCCCGCCGTTTCTTTCCGCTAAGTAACACACCCGCGAAAACCCGTCATTATGAAAGTCAACTGACGCGTTTTCTTAAAATCTTAACGTACCATTTAATTGGACGGTTTATTTCGTGAATTAAATGGGCGGTTTCTTTCGTTGAATTAATTCAACGAATTGATGGGTCGTTACTTACCCTTTTTCGTTTGTTGGCGTAATAATAAAATAAGACCAACAAGTCTTTTTGGAGGATTACTCGTTGAGAGGTTTTTTCAGAGTTCTTGAGCCTTCATCCTCCTTCACGAAGAACGCGAAGAACGTGAAGAACGCGAAGAATGCGAAGAACGCCGGCCTCCGATGAAGAACGCCGAACCCGCGACAGTCGACGACGCGATGCCGTGTTCCGCGACGCCGACGTTCCCTTCCTGCAACGTTCTTCTGCGACGTCTCTTCCTCCGCAACGAAATCTTCGATTAGCTGCTTGAGGTAAGAGTCTCGGATTTTCTTTTAATCTCCCTTGTGGTTTTTACCGAAACACGGATTTAATTATTTATAATTAAATCTATTGTTTCTTGGTCCGTTGAGTTCGTCGACGCAACGCCGGATTCCGTGATGACGCGACGCCTTCCGCGATGATCAATTTCTGCGAAGAACGCTCAGGCGCGACGACTTCGAGGTAGGGATTTTTATTTGGATGTTTATTTTCCCATGTTGTTTCCGTTCAAAATGAAGGACCCAATTCATTAAACAATTTTGTTTCATTAAAATTGTTTTCGGATATGTGTTCATGTGTTGAATATATTTTCTCTCGTTGTTTATCTCTAACGCGGAGGGTGCAGGCCAAACGAACACGGCCCGACAACCCTCCGTCGTTCTTCGTTGATGTACGGATTTGACAAGCGACGACGGAACGTGCCGAAATGGAAGTTTGACGGTTCCACAGTGAAGAACGAGTCCCGGGAGGAGCAAAGGCGCATACGGGAACAAAATCGGACCACCGGAGCGACTCCGGTGGCCCGCGGAAGCCGCCGGCGGCTGAAGCCGCGGCGGCGGCACCCGCGGACCCGCGGCCACGCGGGTCCAGCACCCTCGGACGCGGCAAAGCCGCATCCGGCTATCCAGGGCGACACCCCGCGGGTGCTGCGGGGTTGTCATGCGGGGGCGGCGGCTCCCCCCCGCGTCGCTCGGGTCGTTCAGGGTGACACCTCGCAGGTGCTGCGGGGGTGTCACGCGGGGGCAGCAGCTCCCCCCCGCGTCGCTCGGCCGCGCGGCCGAGCCGGGCCGGACCGGGTTTGGCCGGGTCGGACCGGGTCGACCCGGTTTGGCCGACCCAGGGGGGGTCGGCCCGGGTCGGCCCGGGCCCGGACCCCCTATCTTCGGACCGTTTCGGTCAAATTCCCGTAACTTGAGCTACGGACCTCCAAACGACTCGCCGTCAGTGGCAACACGATCCTTGGATCGAGAAGGTCATTTCAGTATATCTCAATAAAGGTTTCGGAATACTTGAGGTTCGGCCGGGTTTGTTCATACACGAAACCAACCGGGCCCTCGGAGCGGAAATACTCATATCTTGAGCTACGGACGTCCGATTGATGTGTCGTCAGCTTTGTTGAATTCCTCTAAGTGAGACGGATATTTTGGTATACTCCGCCCGAGGTTTGGACGCAGGTGGAGTATGGTCGGGTTGGTTTTTCCTTAAAAACCAACCGGACCCCTGGGACGAAATAGCCAATAACTCTCAGACCGGGAGTCCGATTGACGCGCCGTCTGCGACGTTGAGTTCCTGTTGACGATACAGAACTTTTGGATACATCAACTTCAGACTTTGTGTCAGTTGATGTATCAGCCTCTCGGCTCGTGGAGCGGACCCTCCTGAACGAGCTTGCTGTGTGCAGAATCCTAGAGCTGGCTGCTACTGCTACTTCGACAGTGATGACCGTCCAGAGATCCTCAGTGGACTGCGGCGATGACTGTGCAGAGATCCTCAGTGGACTGCGATGACGACTGTGCAGAGATCCTCAGTGGACTGCGACGACTACAGCACTCAGCGATCCTACGTGGATCAGTGCTACAGGTCCTGTGTGGGCCCGATCCTGTGTGGGTCCGATCCTGTGTGGGTCAGCGCTCAGCGGTTCTGTGTGAGCCAGCGCCTACAGGTCCTGTGTAGGCCCGATCCTGTGTGGGTCTTTACAGGGGTTAGTTACCTATCGATCCTTTGTGGGTCTGACGACTTAGATGGATCAGTGATCGTCTTTATCGTCATCCGAAGAAGTATACCTGTGTGAGCTGAATCCTGTGTTACTCTCCTTTGTGGATTGTGTTGAGATATCCTGTGTGGATTTACTGTTTACTCTCCTTTTTGGATCGTGTTGAGCTATCCTATGTGGATTACTGTTTACTCTCCTTTGTGGATTGTGTTGTGCTATCCTGTGTGGGTATACATTTTCTTTCCTGTGTGGACTGGGTTATGCTTGGGCTCGGACGTTGGAGCCGAACGAGAATTGATGACTTAGGTATATGTATGGGCATATACCTAAGCCGTGTCAGATGTTACTTCGTGATTGTATCTTTCCTTTGTGGATTATCCTTTGTGGATTTCGGGAGACCTTCGGGGGTCTCGGGGTCCCTACTGAGTAGCTCATACTCACCCCTGCACAGGCTATGCCCGCACTTCGTTGTGTTGGTTGCAGACGACGGACATCGCTGATCGAGGTGGAGGCGTGCGGAGCAGGACGATACCTGGAGGTGGACCACTGGGCGGGACGTACTCAGAGCGGTCAGGTGGACCGAAGAGCATTGGAGGCTATCTGTACCCACCCTTCAGGTGGGACTTCCAGAGGATGACTCGACGCTGCGACTTTTCTTTTCAGTTGTTGTTTTCCCCTTTCAGTTGTACTTTGCAGTTGGGCTTGTATTTCCGACCCCTTTTACTTTCAGCACAGCTTGTATAGTTTTTACTTAGTGTTTACTTTTCCGCTTGCTTACTCTGTGGTGCTTGTTTACTTTTCAAAGGCAATGCCTTCCCTTTTGTTGGGATTTACGCCTTGGTGCTAGTCGCCAGCCCCTGGCCTATGGAAGGCGGGCTTGGGGTAGTCATGGCACGGACCCCGAGGATGGGTCATGACATGGAAAGTGCGGTGAGATGAGTCACCCATGCGAGGCCCTCCGACTTACAAAGTATTATTAAATCTACCGTGGGTTCCTGGGCGTCTTTTAGAGAATCGAGTGACGGTTGCTGGCTAACCCCGATTAGACAGGTTAGTCCCCCCTTGGTAGGTAAGGCCTTGTGGGGCGTGCCACTGGTTGGCTGTTAGGGCGGCCAGTTGGTTATTGACTATGGAGTACCATGCCGGCAGGTAGTCTGAACCCGAGTATGTCCATGGGTTTTCTAGGGATGTTTAGGATCACCCATGGTTACTTGTTTTTTTCCTACTTGTTTACTTTCAGTTTTTTTTCTTTACAGCTTATACTGGTTACTTTGTGAAAATGGTTTTCAAATGAAGATGCATTATTCTCTTATGTAAATTTGAAAATGTAACACTTCTTTCTCTTTTAGAACGAATTTAGCACCAATGAAAAGAAATTCAACTTTTGGAAAAAAAGTAAGGGTAATGGCTCGTGTTTTGATTTTCAAGCGAAACATTATGAAATCTTACTTTTATACTTTGTAGTTCAAACCTGGAATATGCAGATTCTTTATTTACTGGCAGTGCTTTGGGATTTATTTTTGGGCTCGCCTACTGAGTACTTTCTGTGCTCATGCCTATCTTTTACCATTTCAGTTGCAGGTTCCTTGTGTTCAGGTTTTTCCTGGTTTGAGTCGCTCAGTGATGGAGCGACGCTGGTGTTTAGTTGGGTGGTGACCGTGAGGTCACGTGGAGGTATGTTTGTGACGTAGTTTTGTTTTTGTTGTTAGTGTTCTCTGTTTTGTTTAGTTATATTCTTTCTTTTGACCCTATTTTTGGTTTGGGCTGAAATCATTCCCAACGATTAAAATTTCAATGCCCGACACTAGTTTCCATACTGGGGGGATCGGGAGCACCCCTTGGGACTTGCCGCGGACTGGCTCGGGTGACCGGTTCAGGGTCGACCCGGGCTGGTTCGTGACAATATAAAACCCTTTCCCAAATTCTCCTGTAAATCCTTCTTCAGCTCCTCCAAATATACATTGGCCATTTTATAAGGTGTCTTTGATATAGGGAGAGATCCAGGAATAAGTTCAATTGAGAACTCAACCTCTCGATTATAAGGGAGTCCAGGTAACTCTTTAGGGAATACAATAGTGTAATCCCTCACGATGGGCATATCTTCAAGTGAGATTCACTCCTTTGTCTCAATCATTTGATCTAGAAAATTCTTTCTCATAAGGAATTAATATACACACTTTAGACAATGATTATAAATAAGATTCATCTTCCTCCTTACACTTTTAAAAAATTTAAGGATGCTTTGGGATGTGAAGAGTGATCTCCCTTTCCCAACAGTTGATGTTGGATTTGTATAAATATAGCCAATCCATGCCCAAAATAGCATCGAACTATACTAAAGGAAGTATGACGAGATTTTATAGGAGGTTTAGTCCACAAATGTTAATCGCGGATGCGTTATAAACCATGGACATAATAATTTCCCTATTCTATGTTCTCACATATAACTTACCCTTCAAATTTTGAGGTGGCATTTGAATAGTTATACTAAACTTGAAGATATGAAAGAATGAGTAGAACCATAATCAAATAGTACGTTCTATATTCTTGAATAAATAACTATCATAGATATCACCACATCATTGTCTAGATCCACATAATAAGTCGTGATATTATAATCCCTTCCTTGTTTCCTTATAGGTTGTTGTTTATTTCCTCCGACAGACCTTGGATTAGGGATATTATTTGTATAATTCCCATGCTCCTTATAGTTGTAATACTACACCACTAACTGAGCATTGATATGAACCTTCCTTTATTCTTAGACCTTAGTGGGATTTTTCATATTCATTTAGTATTTCTTGTCCAGATGTCCAAACATTCCATATTTGAAGCAATTATTAGTTCCCTTTAGATAGTTCCAAGGATGCTTATTCCCATAACTTTTACAAGTGGGATATTTGGACTTCTTTCCATCATGGGATTTTTTTGTTGAACCAAAAATGTTGTTCTATATTTTCCGCTTCTTGTAACTGGGCCCAAGAGACCACTGAGAGTCTCAAATCTCTATTTCAACCTTAAGGGGAAAACCTCCAATCTCCTCATAACTATCAAAGTCTCGAATTGGCAACACTTTTCGTTGACTCAGATTTATCCCACTAAAGAAGTGATCCACCTTGCTTTCGGTGTTCATGAAAAAGACATTGGTGTACCTTTTAAGCCTTGTAAAGTTTGCTTCATACACCCTGATGGACTCATCTTACTTCTTATTGAGTATGAGGAACTCTCTTTCCATATTTAGATGGAGGGTTTGAGGAAAATATTTATTGAAAAACATCCTCTTGAGTCCCTCCCAACCCATGGAATCAATTTATTTTTGGGACTTTGTATTCTTGATTAGTTTCCACCATTGATCAGTTTCCCCATCAAAATGATAGACACCAATACAACTTTCTATTATTTCAAGCACTAGAGGATGGAAAATATCTTTTCAATGGAGTTAATACATTGTTCCATGAGGAGGGGATCAGAAGATCTGATAAACATGGGATGCCTTCTCCACATGAAGGATTCAACAAAAACTTACTCTTTCCATGGATTATTAGGGTGTTACACATGATTCAAGTTATTATTCATAACTTGAGATAGCTAAGCAAGTACTGTCATGAAGTTCTGAGCACCCGTTCCCATCATATCAGGCATATCATTAGAGAAATCATCACATTCCCTATCACATTGATTGTTGGAATGTTTTCTTTTATTTCCTTCCATTAACTAAGGAAAAGAACATACAATTAGAGGGATTTAATACTTATATATTGAGAATAAAAAGGAAACTTTGAACATAAAAGGATAAACTTGTAAAGGATAAGTATATCCTAACTTGTGATTCCTTAGGTTTAAATCTAGGTTATCCTTTATCTATTTATTAACTTATATTCTTATGGGATTTTTTTATTCCCTTAATAATGGTTTGTACTAAGCTCATGAATTTATCAAATAATATCCCTTGGGAGTGTCAAAACAAGAGTGCATCAAGGCCCGTTGTTGTGTACCAGGATACCCTGGGTCAGGCTCAAAACTCCTTGTCAGAGTTTTCACTCCTAGGTACATCTGTGCCAGAGTCTCCTCTACCTATTTGTATCTATAAATGGATGCATTTTCTTGAAAAACCACTTAATATATACGTTCCAAAATTTAGGTATGTTTTATTATACTTCATCTCATCCTTAAGGTTATTAATAAAGTGCTCTATTCCTAATCTAAAAAATAACTAGACCATCCTCTGATACCAACTATAACAACCCTATACTTTTACATATAACATTACATGATTTTATGCATAATTATACATCAAAATACAAGCCAAGGATCATAAAGGCTAGTGTCTTGGAAGAATAGGTACATAAAACTAAAAACATGGAATTAAATATAACATTTATTTATTTAGTCTTCAGAAAGAGACCCTAACTTCCATTATTCTCATACATCTTTGTAGTATAACCTGATGATAACACGAACAAAGGTATGATCTAAAAATCCCAGTAAGGGAATAAATATAAGAAAAAAGCATTAGCACAAGGAATATAAGGAAAGACATTGTGATATTAAAAGGAATTTATCATATGGAAGCTTAAAATATTAACATATAATCATATAAACATGGAGTCATAGAAATGTTTCAGCAACATTAAACATGACTTTAGTACGAGTCAAGACTAACTGCCAAGATCGTTTCACATAGTAGCACAAGCCAAGGATAATCACCAAGACCGTCTCATATAACATATAACGAGGATTAACATTACCCAATGCATTGGAGATATATCTAGGTACACTCATATTAAATTTTCATTAATTTGTTTTCCATATAAAGAATCATACATAATAAATCTTACATAAACTTAAGGGTTAACCATGGTAAGAATTGGGTACCACAATCATGTCATAAAGCATAAGAAATGAGAATAACACAAAAGTGTCCATTAAATAAGGGAACTAAATTATACATGTAAATTAATAAGGAAAAATATATTTGTATAAAGGTGAGTGATGTCAAATAGAAGTGAAAAAATTCAATAAAAGTATTCAAGAAATTTTTGTATAAAAACATTTTTGAGCAGTTTTAAGGAAAATACTATAGAGCCTTTAAAATAGAAAAGAGAACAATCCATTATAAAAAACCAGAAGTTAACTATTAAGGTTTTAAAAATAAAAATACTTAATTTATAAAGAAAATGGTGGCTTAAAATATAATATATAGTGTACTTGAAATCAGGTAAGAATTCATGAATTTTCCTCAAAACAGGTTTTCTTATCAGGAAGTATTGAGGAGGGAATCACTTAAAAACATGTATATCCTAGAAAAATAATGATGAATGGAAATTGTTACATGAGTTTGGAAAATTAAAATATAATTTATAATATTAAAATAATAATAATATATAACCTCATTTAGGTAAAAAGAAAGATAAAGAAACCTGAAGGAATAAAGGAGGTTCGGGTTGAATCCCTCATAGAATATCGACATGGTATCATGTGTACTTAAGAGGAATTAATGAGAGATAAAGGGGTTTATAATCATTTAAAAATCATTAGGAAAGTATGGGGGAGGTTTTTAATCATACACCATCACAATTAATTACACATAAAAGGGCATAACATAGAATACAATATTGAATAAAAGTGAAATAGAGAGGATCCCTTACCTTAAGTCTGTTGGTATTCTGCACTTGATATCAATGAACTGAATAGTCAAATTAGGTTTATTAATTAATAATTCCAGAACCTATTATATATTTAGAATATTTATTAAAATATTTTTAAGTTCATTTATAACCATTTTGATTGGTTATGAGGTTCAATTTCATTGTTCGGGTCCGTTTGCTTACTTGGTTTTAACGACCGGTTCACTTATATTCATGTTCGGATTAATATGTAAGATAAAGGTGGTTGTCCAGAATTAAAGTTATATTTTATTATTGAACATACATAAGGTTACATGGTTGAGAATTGAATTTTTTTACTTGGATTGAAGTTGAATCATTATATAAAACATTAATGATAAACACTTGAATTAATTTGGAGATTTTGCTCATACTTAACTTGTTTTGCATTATTATTTTACATCAAGTGTGCAAGAAGATTACAGAAAAAAATATAAGATAAAATTAATATTTAATAGTTTGGTTCAAACATAAAAATGGTTTCATGACCATAATAGAATATGGTAATAGAAATTGATATCCTTGAATGTGATAAATTAACACATCTCAGACGATGTTTTCATTTCTTTCGTGTAAAGAAGGGGAAAGGAGTGATGATAATGAATTATACAATTAGCATAACAAAATTACAGTACATTTATGTTACTGAAGTTATCATATAATTTTGGTGAAGATAGGTGAGGAAATAAAAAATAAAAGGAAATAACTTGAAAGGAAATAAAAGAATTGGAAGGAGGAATTTACCTCTTGAGTTTATCTCCTTTGAGAACCTCTTAAGGGGGGAGTTTTTGGTCTTTTGAGGAGAAAAAATGATTATGGACGTGGGAAGTATGTTGGGAAGATATTTTTTCAGAATTTAAGTAAGGAAAAAGTCTTTAGTGTATTGAAGAGAGGAGGTAAGGATGGGTGGTATTTATAGTAGAGGAGAGGAGGGTTTTCATAATATTATAATCATTAGATTATTATTTTTCCATAAGACTAGAAATAATGATGATTCCATAACCAATAATAGCAATAAATTAATGAAAGTTTGAGATTTGGTTTCTTACATCACTTATGATTTCAGTAATAGTGTATTTAAATTATACTGTATTTATATGGTAAATTAGTGTATTTTACTATTCACCAAAAATTCAAGTATTTTAGAAAAATTCAAAAAATCCACCCTAACCATTTTTATATGTGTAGAATCCAAAAATAAAATAAATTTTTCAAAAATAATTTTCTATATATTATTAATTAAATATTTAATTAAAATCATAATTTATTCTAAAAAAATCCAGTTTTAAAACATTTATTTACTTATTCCAAAATATAGGTACATCATACTTTCACTTGAATCTTATTTATATACTATCATAGGTAAGGTTAATATTCATTATGGTATATCACTATTCATAAGGGTAAAATTTCTATTCATAGGGGTATTTTACTATTCACCAAAAATTAAGTTTCTCTTATCGGACTCCAAACATCTTATTGATCGTAACCATGAATTTCAAATTTTAGAAATTCCAAACACATAAGTGTAAAAATTATGTTTAAAGGTCACATCATACTTAGTATTTCATTGTGTTGTGATTTAATGTGATTATATTACATAATCATAAGAAGGAAATTTCCATTGAAAAACATTGGGTTGTTACATAGTTGGGTGGTTAGCTATAGTTAAAGAGATTTTACACTTGCTAAAAACTTCTAAAGCATCTAGGGTGAGGTGCATCGTTCCTTTGTTCCAAGGTTTGGGATCATATTGGTGGTGGAACACTATCTATTACCAATCATTTGAGGTGATGTATTGTGGATATTTCAGGTCCACCTTCATTCAATGGTTTTATCATGAATAAGAGTTGAGAAGGTGATGAAGTTTTTGGTCACCCAACATGGTGATCAGTTGGTGAAATACAATGTCAAAAATTTCATTGGTTTGGTTACTTTATCTCTAGATTTGGATACTATGGATTGAAGGAGGCATGGTTCTTTGTTATGGGACTTCATCTAGAATTAAATTCATTAGGGTTTTAGTTTGGATTGACAACCTTCATGGAAGTAGTTCATAAGGTCTTCATCATCGGGGAAATATTATAAGGTTAGACAATGATGGGAGATGCTTAAATTACCACTAGAGATGGTAAAGATTATATGACTACCGATAAGAAGAAGCATAAAGGTTATGGTGATGGGAATCCCTCTTCAAAATTTTTCATTCTTGTCTTAATAAAGTAGAAGTCAGTTGTGTGTTTCTAGTGTGGTAGGTCTGGGAATATTCAATTTTCATGTCTATCATCTCTGAATACCTACCATCAATGTGGTTTTACTGGTCACATTCAAAGGTTTTATGATATGTTCAAGCATAAAATAAAAATTATCAGACCTAGATTTAATCTGGAAGTGTTATTCATTGTCACTTATATTGGAGATTTAGAAGTTGAGTGTTGTTTTGGGAGAAACCTATTTTTTAATTTTTATTTTTGGGTTTGGGACTTATCCTTTATTATGTGTACCCAGTTCCTTGTATATAACAGATGACGGTATTTGAAACTATTTTTTTGTCTTTTGAGATGTTCATTCCTCATTAAGTTTTGTGATTTTTTTCTTTTGTTCATGGTATAGATCATGGGTTGGTTTTGTTGACAAGTTTGTACAAGGAAAGAACCTAGGGTGCATGTACAGATACTTGGGGTGTATTTTTATTTCCAATTTGGCTATGGATACCACTAGGTTGTGATTTGTTTTGGAATTAATATGAGTGGGTATCTCAAGGAGTTGGATCTATACACTCTTGTATTCCATCTGTGACCCTTAGGTTGGAGCCTAATCATTATTATAGATTCATGTTTCTTATTTAGAGACCTATTTTGGATTTATTTTCTTAGTGCTCAGGTCTATTTACATTTTGGTTATTCTTGAGGATGTCCCATTTTATGGTGTTTTTAGGATGGTTGTTATGGTTTGGGGAGTTATGTCCCTTTTGGGGTGATTGTTAGTTTTGGTATGCTTAGCTAATGTTTCACTATTTTATAGAAATTATAAATGGAAGGGAGACTTGTGTAAGGTCTCTATATTTTATTCACATTCTCTTAGAATGATCCTATGGGATGTCTTTGGTTGGGATGTGCTATTGTTTGGATCTAGTGACCTTGGATGTCTTAGAGTTGGTAATTTTGTTTTTCCTTGCGATCTGGTTTGGAAATTCTAGAGGATATTATGAGATGTGATAGATGTCTTATTGATCCCAGTTTTAAAGAGGATCACATGATTTTATATCCAAACATCCAATTTTTTTGTCTCTTCACTCTCATTCAGTGGGGATTTTTTATTCATAGGATATCTAGTGTGTTTCCTTTGGGTGAGTTATGAATCATTTGGTGGTCATTTTCATGAGGATGGTTTTTCTATATCTTGTGCTCTTGGTTTTGAGGTTTTGGGAAGTTGGTTGGTGTTCGATTTCTCTTTATAAGAGCGGTGGTTTTGTTAATCACGATTTACCTAGGTTTCCAATGACTTTCGGGGAGTATAAAGTGGCATTGTGGGGAGTTTTTGACACCTCATTGTGTCACTTTATTGGTAGTAATATTTTGGTTGTTTCCCTCTTGGTTTATAGGTGTTTTGGGTTGAAATTTTTGAGGTTTAGAGGATTTTATAGGGGTACATTGTTAAGTCACATGGTTTGGAAACCATGAAGTCGAAATTATACACCTTATACAATGGGATAGAGGGGATCACATGGTCTACACAAATTTTAGTAAATCATGCGAGACAACTGTGAAAGGTCTAGGGATATTGAGACAGTGGTAGATGGATTGTTTATGCATGGTTTGGAAAACCTTGTGAGACAACCATGGGGCCTACCCAATTTGGGTATTTTGGTCTTTTCCTCTTCTTTTTAATTGGGGGATTCCACCCCAATTCACCCCATTCGACCCTCTCAACCCAAATGCCTCCCATGGAGCTATCTACCTCTCTCAATCTTCTCTATAGAGGATTCAAGGGTTTCTTGGTGTTTTTTTTCACCCAGTTCAATAGGTATGAGATCCAACCTTCTTATTCTCTTGGTTTTTATCTTTTTATCCATCTCATCTTACCCTATTGGACATTATTTTCCTATTCTCTTGGTTATGGTTGATAGAAATATAACCTTTTGGTTTAAAATGGTTTTGATCTATAGGCAGGTGTTTATAGTTTATTTGATTTTATTTAAGATTTTTACTTATGATTGTATTTTCTAGATTTATGTTGAACCCAAATAACTTTGGTTTGGATCATCCAAGTTTGTTTTTAAATAATTTTTTTACTTAGTTTAGTTTTTATGTGGTAAATGGTTGAAATTTCATATTTGAAATGGTTATTTGGTGAAAATGGGTGTTTTGGACATTTTACATGATATAAAAAAAATCCCAAGGTAGGTTTTCATTGATAAAAACACACGTTCATGAGGTTTTAATCTAAGAGTGATTTGGAAAGTGGGTCCCCTCTTTAGTTTAATGGGTTTTATTGATTTTAAAAGGGGTGATATTTCTTATAATCTGAAATTGGGTTTCCCTTGGATTTTTGGTTATTATTGATGATAATCATGATTTATTTGTAGTTGTAAATAAATTAAAAATTGTTTTAAAAAGTAATTTCACAAAATTATATGCATTATATGGGAAAAGTGAAGGCCTGGTTGCCACTTTGTAAAATGATGTTTGTTTATTGTTTCTTATGCCCCTGTTGAGCCCCCTTGGCTATTGATGATGTTACGTGTATCCATGAGATGGATGTTTGATATATGTTTCATGTTGTTATTATGTATTAGGGATCTTTATAAGGGTTGTGAATATGACATGGGAAGGAAGTGATTTGATGTTATCCCTCGGGGATTGTTATTGTCATGTGATGTCATTTTTTGTTAGTGGAGTATATCCTTTGGTTATTACAAGAGGGATCCAAGGATATTAAGTGGGATGTTAGGGTACATGTTGAAAATAGTTGAGATTACACATTGACGATTCACCCCTAGTTGTACGTAATACTTGGCTAGTGGTTTGTCATCGATGAGATAATGTGAGAGTGATTTAGTTGAAGAATATGGGCCGTTAACTTACTAGAAGTAGGTATAATTTATTCATATCATACTTTTCCATTATTCCTTTTGGATTCACCTCATAATATTTATCATATGTTATGCCTTTTTATGCATTTTGGAATGTGTACTTATTTTATTGGATGTACTTACTTGATGTGTTGGTCCTTTCATGGTTTTAGTATTAATGTTGACTAGTTTTATTCCATCCATTTATTAGTATTATTTTTAACCTTCCATGGTCATGTTTCTTTATTGTTTCCATTGATCCCTTACATACCTAGTGTTGGGTGTGTAAAGTATTTTAATGGAAAAGGGTAAATGGTTTTAAAAAGGTTTTTATTAGTTGGAAATTTTGAAATATTTGAAATCATGTGTGGGTTGATTTTAAAAAGTGCGATGTTTTAAAGGTAAAGGGTTAGTTTCCTTTGAAATTGGTATTTTTTTAGAAATCTACCATCCTTAAGAAATCATTTTACAAATGGGAAACTTTTTTGAAGGTTCATGTTTCATACTTATTTTACTCCCATGTTATGGAATGTAAATTGAAACAAATTTTTTCAATTCCATGTTTTCAAACTAGAATAATTAGTTTATTTTATAAAACAAATGAAATGGACTCTTGGTGGTATCATACTATCTTCAGATCACACCCTATACAATCACATTGGTGGGTATGTAGTCTTAATTTATTGAAAAGTTTTCTTCATTTCTTAGATTCTAGGTTGGATCCAATGTCATATTTCTTGGGAAGCGGACGGTTGTTAGGATCATGATGGTGACTTGAGTGTCACATGTATATGGTGACCACACCTTTGGTTTTGTGGAACTGGTTGTCTTGAGTTTTTATTTTCCCTCTTTCACATTTCTTTTTTTATTTTATTTTAGCTTTCATTGTAGTATTGTAAATCTATATTAAATGCTTATTTTTTAGTGTAATTGATGGTTTTTACCCTTATCTATTTATAATTATTCCATGTTTAGATGTTCATTATCACATTTTGAGGGTGAAACCATCCACAATGGTTATTTTTGATACCCATGATGCTTATCGTCATCCTGGAGGGATCATGGATGCTCCTTAGGTATGTGGTGAGCTAGTTTTGGAACCAGTTTAGATGGAGAACTATCTTGGTTCATTATAATAATAGATACATGATAAAAAATCAAACATCACATAATGTCAAGAAAGATTCATAGCTACAAATCCACATGAGAGAAAACATCAATCATAGGTGTCTTGGGATACACACACACACCTCATGTGTCAAAACATCAAACATTGATCTATCGGGCCACATACGCACACCTCATAAGATTAAACATAAAAAATAGGTCTCATGGGACGCACACACACACACCTAATGTGATCAAACATCAAACATATGTCTCAAATTGTACACACACATTCCAAAAACTCATGCCAAGAACTCAAATAAACATGTTCTAATGATAAGGACCACCTACCTCAAGAATTTAAACATCAACATCAAGGTTCTAAAAGAGTGTTATCATCTGAACCACATTCACATGTCAACCAAAACAAGACTTCACACCAAAAGTTCCTAGAATCAATTTCAACAAGTCATACCAAAGGTTCTAGCATGAGACTCAAGAAGGAACAATCCAAGGGTAGAAAAGTTTCATGCCCAAGGAGAAGAGGTGAGGCTCATATGACTCTAATTTAATAAGAATATAATCCATATTCCATGGTTTTATTTGCAGAAATTTAAAACAAGGAGGAACAAGGATAAAAAATATCCCAATCTTGTTTCTTTATCAATGAATTTCATCCGAATCCTTTCCCTAAGACAAGAAAAAAAACATGTTGAATTAATCATGTTCAAAATAATCATCAAGGAGAGGAGCATAAAATCAGTTAATAGAGGAGTTAACTAAGTTAAGACTATATAAAATACCCCTCTAAATGTTTCACATGGGTTTTGTTTGAAATAAATGAGGTATAAGAAGACAGTTGATGATTTATTCTATTTTAAATCCCATGAAACTTTCACCATAACTTTCACCATGGCTTTGCCTTAGTCAGGGTGTTCTTGATAACACTGAGTGAAATGACCTCCAATATGGAATTTTTTTTGGGACTAGGACATTTTACGTCACCATGGACTCCAGAATGGACATGGTGAGGTTGCCTAATTCATGCTCTATAGGAGAAAACCTCAAGCACCATAGTCATGGCCATGCATTGGCTCGAGCATTTCCCCACTTTCTCATTTAACACTGAATCTCAACAAGGCCAAAACATATTTCACCAGGGAATGGTGCTATCCATTTTGAACCAAAAACATAAAAAATCCACTTTTAATCTTCCAAAAACTTCCAACATAAATAAGACCCAAGTCTTAACCAATGTGAGGCTAAAAAAATTACTTAATACTTCCTAGAACTTAAATTAACAAAACCACTACAAACAAGGATTTTACAATTATACCATTCGAATGTGTTCTCATCTATAATAAGTGTCTCTAGAGGTCTACTCAAACAAATTGGTCTAATAATCCTGAATATATGTCTCCCTATCCCATGTTTCCAGCTAGATACGTCCATGCCACTATAAGACCCAAACAAGAGGAATAATTTTCCCTTGTAACACATTATTTCTTCAGTCAAAAATATGGATGGGACACTCCTAAAAATATACATCCAGTTAGAACTCAACATCCTCACAATCAATCACATACCTAGGATCAATTATAAACCTTCAAATATGAGAAATATGGAAAACACCAAGCATGACTTGATACCATGGAGGAAGATCCAAATGATATGCCATCATCTCAATGCATTATATGATATTGAATGGCTTAACATACCATAGTTCCAAATTCACTTACTTCTTCAAACACCCACAAGAAAACCCTTTTTCCCATGAAAAACTCCAAGTCTTTCCTCCTTTGATTGGCATATGATCACTCTCTACTTTGAGATTCAACTAGTCATTTCAGAATCAACTACACCTATTCTGAGGTCCCCTTCACCATAATAGGCCCAAAAACTAAATATTAACCCACCTCATACCAGCATAACAGTGATCTATATAGATATATACAGAGAGACTCAAATGGATTCATCTATATCAAAGAATGTAAACTATTGTTGCAGGTAAGATATATCATATCCAAGTGATCATCACAAGATCCACTAAAATCTAGAACACATGCTCGAAGAATAACCTCTAAGGTTTGGATCATTCTATCTGATAGCCTATTGGTATGAGGATGATAATACATACTTAGTTTCAACTAATTCCCCATAATTTTTTTCAAAACTTTTGAAAACCATGATATAAAACAAGAATCCCTATCATATACCATACTCGAAGGCACTCCATGTAACTGCATGATCCCCTGAACATAGATCTTTCCTAGATCATCCACCAAGTTTATCTTTTGTATCGACAAGAAGTGGGACACATTGGTCAATTGATCCAATAAAACCCATACAATATGTTGATATTTTGGGGTCTTGTACAATTTTATCACGAAGTCCATCATTACCTCATCATACTTACACACAAGCACTAGAAGTGGTTGTACTAACACTATAGGTATACAATACTCATCCTTGATCCTATGGAAATTCAGAGAACAAGATAGAAAGCCTTGAATATAGATTTTCTTACTAAGCCAAAAAATTATGATATGATATCATGATACATCTTGGTTGACCCTAAGTTCATTTTCCACTATGATGAATGGGATTACTTCATCAGCTCTTTCCTCAGGGAAGAAGGAACCATCACTCTTCCATGAACTAGAAGCACACCACATCCGTATAAGGTCCATCCCTATATGAAATAATTTTCCAAAAACTTATCATGAATCATGATAAAATCTAGATCAGACATATGACTACCCATAACTCATTATACCAATGAGGAAGTGATCACCACAGGTGCACAAGTCATTTCCCATCAATCTTCATCCATTTCAACCTATCAGTCTTCCAGAAAATCTATTAGCTTCCACCCCACTTCCAATATTAACTATCCAACTTCCTGTATCTTCATTCTAAGATAATAAATAACAAAATTTCCTTTTCTAGGATCATACACTATCTCAAAGTCTAACTTCTTCAAGTATTATTCCCAATGACACTAATAGAGATTCAAGTCTTGATGGGAGAAAATATACCGAAAAACCTTATGGTTTGGGTATATGAAAAATATCTCACATAGGAGGTAGTGTCTCCAAAATTTCAATTCATGAATCAAAACATCTAAATATAAGTCATGAGTAGGGTAGTTCCACTCATGGGGTTATAGCTGACAAGACCCGTAATCATTCCACACCAGTACAACTCCCAATCCAACACCAAATTTGTCACAAAACACTGTATACCCAAACCTAGGAATATGAAGGATAAAAATTAGAGCCGACATAAACCTTATCTTAAGTTTTATGGATTCCTATTTACATAGTTCTATCCATTTAAACTTGAATACATTTTTGGTAAGTGTAGTCATAGGTGCTTCTAGGTGAGAAAATTCCTGAATGAACCTACTATAGCACCTCACCAAATCAAGGAAACTCTAAATATCAGACATGTTCCTAGGTCATTACCAAAAAATAATTACTTCTAACTTATTTAGATCAATAGATATTTTTTCTTAATAAAACACATGACCAAAAAAATGAACCTCATGGATCAAAAAATGAAACTTTGATAACTTGGAATTAAGAAGATGTGATTGAACCATACTTAATATGATCTTAAGGTGTTTTAAATGCAATTTTTATGTCTTGGAATATATCCATATGACATTAATGAACACAAAAATGAAGGATTCCAATTGTGGGCGAAATATATTTTTCATGAGAGAAATGAACAATTCCAGAGCATTCATTAGTTTGAAAGTAATAATAAGGTACTCATACAACCCATACCTTATCTTAAACCATATTTTTAGTATGTATTCCTCTATGAAACAAATATGATGATATCCAGATGATACACCTAGAAGGTTTTGTTAAATACTCTGGGTGTGATAAAATGATAAATTTATTTTATCCCAAAAAACACTAAATACAAAGTCATAGTAAATTGGAAGTACAAGGTTGAACCCATAGAGAGTGGGGAACCTAGAAGATAATTCTTGTACATAGGTTAGGTCACTCAAATTTTAGTTGATTGTATTGAAACAATTAAAAGAAAAAAGTTAAATAAACAAAATTTAGGAAGAAAGAAAATAAGGGATCACAATCATTTTCAGGGTATAAGCAAAAGGTAATCCTAAATCTAACTTGGGATTAACCCATGGCATAGGTTTCAAAGTTGTTCAAGGGTTACAAATTAGTTTTGGTCAAACCAACTGGATCTACCTATGATGAAACTATCCCTTGGTATGGGTATAGCTAACAACCTGGATGCATTATGTTTAGCTTATATATATAAAGAATAATAGGATAATGGTCATAACCTCCTCAACACCAACTAGGTCAGGGTCCTTCAATTGAACCTTCCATGGACATGGTTTTTCAAAGGAATGAGATATAAATGTTTTGTTTAAACTAATTATATCCATAAGTTTACCAAGTTTTGATTTATAGAATCATTAAAATTAAGAAAACCCATATTCACGACCCCTAACCCTAAGAAGATCAGCTAAGCATAATGTAATTGAATGAAAGTACAAAAAAAATGGAATGCTTGACATAATGTTTAAATTATTCAAAATAAAATGATGAATAAACTGTATTCCACAGGTAAAATAATATATGATATTGAATGAGAATAACTATGAATAAAATAGAGATACATTTTATTTAAACAAGAAATCATTCAATGTTACATCAAGGAAAGAAATGAAAAATAAAAACAAAAACCTATCTAGGAAGAACGGTGGGTTGAAACTTTACGGAAACCTCCCAGTGGTCACACCTCTTGTATGGAATGGAATGAATACATCTCTTAGATAAAAAGTTCAATGTAATGGTATAATGGCTACTCTAGTTGTCGAGGATAAAAATAATTTCCAAGACACGCTGGAGATAAACATTTTTCTACTATGACTGATACTTTAATGTCATTTAAAATTTACATGGCATGTAATATTTGGGCCTCAAAATCTTCACGACATGCTGAATGAAATGAAAATTTATTTGGGTCTTCATGAAATGTGACATGGAATGACACTATGTGTCATGACATGACACAAGAATTCCTCATTCTGAGTTTCTTTTCTTCTTCTCACGACCTATAAATAGTTCACATATTGTATATTTACACATCATGTATTAAGTAAATGATGTGTATCTTCAAATTATAGTGGAGTAACCTCCATTTTATAGCATCCCACCTTTTTATTACATAACTTTTCATTACATTTTACAAACAGAGGATCTTTAAAGTCTAGTGTCTTGGAAATCAGGAACATAATACATGAAAACAACATAAAAAATTCTTCTAAACCACTTGTAAGGATTCATCATAAGTTCATCCTAAGTATAATTACTGCATCTCATAACCTGGAGACATACATTCAAAGGAAAGGGTGAGCAGAAAGCCCAGTAAGGGTAAACAAGGGAGTCAATGTACTTGTGATATCAATAAGAACTTGAATAAAAACATGAAGACATGAGCAATGGAAGAATAGGAATATCATAAAGAAAAGAACAAGGAACATAACTTGAATATGTGGCTATAACATTTCATTTAGACAATCATTTCTATATCACCAAGGTCCATCCCCAAGGTGTCATAAAAAAATTACCAAGGTTATTTACCAAGGTATCATTAAAATGGTCATTTCTAGAGATTAAGTTTTTACCCAATGCACTGGAGCGCTATCAGGGCGCACCCTTAATTTTTATTTATTATCATGTTATCCACATATATCATCAACAATAATTTCATAAATAACCCATATATCATAAAATAAATGGGTTTCATTTCATAGTCACAACATTTTAAAAACTGCTTTAAAGACGTGATCTTTATGTCACTTTAAACCAACAGAAAAGGAAAGTGGGTCTCATGTATGTAAATCACAGAATTTAAAATAGAAAATTTTGATATATATTTTAATACCCCTATAGAAGAAATAACTTTGAGTATTCACTTAATAAAATAAAAGAATTTGATAAAAAGAGAGAGACATTTTGAGATGAAAATTCTGCAACATAACGGCTATGTTACAGGGTTTTAGAAAATATTGAAAAGAGAGGGGACATGGGTAAACCACTCATAAATGATCCATAAAACAGTATAGGGACAGAATATAGAGTATATAAGAACATGGTAATGAAATTTTAAATACATACCATATGAAATGAAAAACATGGAAGGAAGACAAAAATATGATTTCTCTTATGAAAATTCGGCAGCCTAATAGCGTCACTTAAAACATTAAAAAATGAATTGATGAGATAAAATAGGGTATCTAATAATATGAACATAAAATAGAAGTATTATGGATATAGATATCATACCCCAAAATAATAAAAAGGAACTTGAAAGACTTGACATGAAAATAGAACTTGAAAATGAGAAGGGTGAAAGAATTCCTTACAAAAATTTGGCAGCCTAACGACGCCACTTAAAAATTCTTAAAATGAATTGATGAGAGAAAGAGGGGGTATCTCATCATATGAACATGAAAAGGAAATTAGTATTAATATAAAATAACATCCCAAACATAAGAAAATGGAGCTTAAAATAAATGACATAAAGGATAATACATGAAAAGAAAGAGAGAGGTAGGATCCCTTACCTTGAAGAGTAACTTCAAAATCTTGAATTTTGGGACCTTGGGAGACTTGAGGGCACCTTGGGAGGACTCCTTTGGAAGTAAGGAGGCCAGAAATTAGTTGAGGAGGATTTTGGAATGGAAAGGATGAGAGAATGGCTTGGTATTTATAGGGGAAGTGAGGGGATAAGGCATTAATGGCCAAGGGACACCTCATTGGTGGTATTGGAAAAACCATGGGCTTGCCCATGGTATTTGCCCATGGTATTGGCCACTTGGGACACCTCATACCTTATCTTACTATTCATAATTCTACCATAATGATTACATAATTATCACATCCTTCATGATGTCATTAAACACCAGAAACTCTAAACTGAAAATTCACTATTCAACGGAAATTCAACTTTTTCAGAAAAATCCCAAAAAAATTAACTTAACATAATATAGATGCTATGAATTCAAAAATTAACTCCATTTTATAAAAATAATTTTCTAAATATTTTTAATTTAATTTTTAAATAAAAACACTATTCACCGAAAATTCATTTTTTTCAGAAAAATCCCCAAAAATTACCTCAACATAATATCAACGCCCTGAATTCAAAAATGAACTCAATTTTATAAAAATAATATTCTAAATATTTTTAATTTAATTTTTAATTAAAAAACACTATTCACTCGAAAAAACTAATACTTGACTAAAAATATCTGAAATAGTTATTTACCTATTTTATTGAATCACATTACTTAATCAAGGTGCCTATATTATATCAATAATTTCTTTAAGTGGGACTACTAATCCATTTGGTCACATTACTAATCCTAAGCGTAAAATCACTATTCATAAATTACTATTCACCAAAAAAATAAGTTGATCTTATTAGACTCTAAATTTCTTACTGAACACATTTTTAGAAGACCATTTTTTGAAAATCATTACATATCATTAATTATTTGAGGTTTACATAAATATTTTAAAATATCCCTTTTCCAAAATTCATCAATAATATACATCATAAATTTATCTGGACATTTAAAAATTCACAAACTTCACTATAATAAGAAATCACAATTTTTTTATTTATCAAAGGATTACACAAGGTAGTTATGGTATCGTTACATAACCCCTTATAACACCAGCATAAAACCTAAGATTAAGGTGTTATAGGGTGATAGAATCTTAGGGCGGCTCGACCAACATTGCCCGAGTAGTGATTTCTATTAGCTTGAACTTCTCATGAAGGTGATTCCATTCCAGCTTCACACGATGAAGTTTGGCTTGGGTCTGGTCTAGAGCAAAGCCTAAAGGTGCTACCTCCTTCCCGAGTTCCGTCAGATGGGCTTCGATCGGCCTGAGACTATTGGATGGGGCCATTGAATCTTCTTTCTATATTAATTAATCAAGATCACTTGTATTTAGAGAAAATAATCACAACATTTAGTTTCCAATTGTCATATTGACTAATGGTCATATAACAGTAAAAACCCAACAATCTTATTTTAATTATAGCCATTTATTAAATATTTTTTTTGAGTATAAAATAAAATAACTCACAAAGTTAGGAAAAAAAATTTATTCAAAATTTCGGGTCGTTACACATTTCATCCTTATTATTCAATTTTTTCCTCTAAAACCTCTACCATTCTCCTTTTCTTTAATCATTGACCCCAAATTCTCCATCATTTTATATTATTGTGTCGCGGTGCTTCATGAATCGGCACAAAATCCCTTTTTTTTCCTCAATTTCCATGTTTTACTTCGTATTTATCCAAATTTTATTACTACATAAGAATAAAAAATTCATCAATATATTTCATGAAAATAAAATTTAATCAATTAACATTCAATGAATTCACAAAAATAAACCTATCAATATATAGACAAAAAGAAAATTTATCACCATAATGCTAATAAATATTTGAAAACCATTGGTCCCCCCTTACTTGATCAAAAAACTTTTAAATAATTGGGAAAAAATACCTATTTTTCACAGTGATCTGGCTTCCTATAGTCCATGTAGGGCCGAGGATTGGCATCTACATTCTTAGCGAACAACACCAGAGTACCCCATGGGGAATTGCTTGGTCTGATGATTCCTTTAGCTTCGAGATATTCATATTGTACTTTGATATCTTTCAACTCATCCAACACTATATGATGTGGGGGAATCGATATGGGTTGTGCTCCATACATGAGATCAATCTCAAACTCAACTCCCCTATCTGGTGGTAATCCTGAGAAATATTCTGGAAAGACATCTCAAAACCTTTCCACCACTGGAGGAAAAGAGGAGAAAGTCGCTATATGATCTTTATTAAGGATCATTGTAGACACTTTCACTAAAAAGGATTATCTATGATGAAGATATGGTGCCACTCTACCTAATTTAATTTCCTATTCACCAATAAACACAAACTTCTCCTCTTTAGGCTATGTAATTCAATCATCTCCAATAATAATTGATGTGGGCATGGTAGTTAGTCTACCATTCTATTCCAATGATCAAATTGAAACATATAATATCTATAATCATGAATATCCATGCATTATCTAAGACATTAATCACCATCAGACATTCTAGATAGATATTAATATGTTCCACTTTCTTTCCCAAGGGTGTATCGATAGATAAAAAATCACATGAGAAATAAACCGATAAGTCTCACACAACCACTTGAGTATATATAAACGAATGAGATGCAACAGAATCAAATAAATAATAGAGATTGTAAAATAAATCAGGGCCATACCTTAAACTAATGAAGGTTTCTCTCCACCATCAACTAGAGCCTGACCAGCCACTAATACCCTACCATCATTCACCCTATGATTCCCTTGAGGATCATGAGTCACCTAATTCACTGAACCTTGTGGGGTTTACACTTACTGTTGAGGTTATCTACCCATATCATGGTCTAAATTCACTACATGGTCCCATACATCCTTTTCATATAGTCAATTCATATGGTTGGTCTTTCCAAACCAGTGATAATCCAGGAGAGAAATAAGATGATCATTGTGATAGGGTCCTTTCCATCCATAACTATTACACATAGAAGAGTCATCTACTATAGATGGAGTCGAAGAACCTATACTCTACTCAGACTATTGACTGATTCCTTAACATATATCTTCTAAATTCCTTTTATTATTTCAATAATAAACACCTGGAAATGTTTTGGAGATAACACTAGTCAATCCAATGGCTACTAGAATAAGTCTTTTAAATATGTATTCTTTAATGAACTACTCTATCATTAGATCCTTACAAAGCACTATGACATAGGTTTTTAGATCAAAGTCCCAAACTTGACGTATCATCTCTATAAAAAGGCTAATCTCTAATTTCCTAGATTTTTGTTCCTTATAACCAAACAAAAGTAGAGTGAAGTCAATCAAATTAGTTAATCACATTGAATAAACAGACACTAACATCATCCTCTAATGGATCTCTATGAACTTCTAATCATAATCCAAATTTGGTGCATCAAAGAAAAAATCCTTGAAAAATAGTTCCTTGAAGGTTTCCCATGTCATCCTTTCAGATCTACTAGCTTGAAGCATAACATACCACATCCATACAAACACTCCTTGAACCATAAAGGTTTCAATTTTTACATTTCAATCCTTTGATGTATCCACTAGATCAAAGATCCTCTCGATGACTCATATCCAATCCTTTGCATCATGGGGGCCTCTAAGGCCCGAGAAGGATTAAGGATGATAGATATGAAATTCCAAAGAATAGTTGACCATCTTCAGCTTGTCTCTATTGGATCCTCCACCCTAAAAAATTACTAGCTAGAAGATTCTTGGATGGATCAATTATATATCTTGAGTTTCTAGATAAACTATAAGAGCATGCCCAGCTTCAACCTCCTATACAATAGATGGTGAAACTGATAATTCCTCCCCTATGGAAGAATTTTAGTCAAATTCCCAAATTGGATGCACAAGACACCTACGATGTGAAATTTCTTATAATTATATAAGAAAAATTAGAGTAATCTAACAACTAAACCAATAATAATGATAAAAAATTACTGACACACATAAGGGTTTCAACAATTTTAAACCTAATATTTTACCCAAAAAAAGTAATATCCCCTTTAGCACTACCCTGGGGTCCAAGAAAATCCTCTGGTGCCTACACATTAGCCATATATTTATATATACTCAAGAATAGAATACTCATTCTCAAATAAAATAATGAAATAAATAATGCACCAAAAGCACATATCATAATTTGAACAGGCATTTCATTATTTGGACTTTATCTAATGCAAGAAACAACTATATGACATGTGATAATATGTTCCTAGAAATTATATATGAATGCACACTAAATACCATAAATTATTATATCAATATCATGTGCATCACCCAAAGTGATTTTAAATCAGGAAACATTGAAAAATAGGAGAATTAATTCCCATTATTATGGAAACTTAGAGGTCCACTATATAGTGTTATACAGACACTGACATAGTTCTCCTACTTGAGTCCCAAACATCCTATATATTGTCTACACTATCTCAAATCTTGGAAAGGAAGGAAATGAGTTCGTGAACCTGATGCTCTGATACCATTTTGTAACACCCCAACTAGAATCTCCAAGTCTGGGCTGAGATACCACACGACCTCATGTGTGCCTTCCCATATACAAGAGTTTTCCAAGTAACATCAAGGTATAAGAGGGAAATTTTGGGAAGAATATTCCCTCAATATCAGGTAATCATCAAAGTATACATTGGAAATTATAACAATAAAAACCACTAACTAATGAATAAATAAAAACATCAAAGTAATAACAGACACAAAAGTACAAACCCATGTAATAGTAGTGTGACATGTCATTCACATAATACAAAAGTAATAAAATGATCCTACAATAAATGGATCAGTATACAAGATAAAAATAACTAAATATGAACAATTTTCTATGTCCAAAATTTATGTAACGTCCCGACCCAGGTGCCACACACCAGTGCCCCAAGCCAATTTGCTACGTGACCTAAAGCATGCCTCCCCGTATTCTAGAGGATTTTGACTAGAATCTAAGGTCTAATATAAATCCTAGTGAGACTATAGCCTATTTGTAAAAGTAGATCAATATAAGAAATAAATAATAATAACCAAATGATATAACCGGTAACCATACCAAACCAGTATCACATGATGACCAAAACATGACATAAAATATCCAAACTAAAATAATAGATATGGAATTCCAAGTTCATTTCAAGTGTCAATATGAAAAATAAAAAATGAATAAAGACACTAAAAACTCCCAAGAAGGTCCCAAAACATGTCTGGTTCCCTCATCAATGCTCTATCCCAAATCAGACATCTAACACATGTCATTTTTTCTTATCCTACAATGAAAACATGAAGTCTATTCGGGTATTTATCAGGGAGCCTGAGTAGGGTGTGAGTCCAACTCAGTAGGCCACCACCAATAGCTTCTAAAATAATATATAGTCAATAAAAGTGTATGAAATTTTATAAAGAATAAATTACAAGAAATAAAGTAAACAATTTACATTTATTCAATTACTCTCTATTTAACCACATTAGTTCCTCAGGTTCTCGAGGACACCCTAACCTCAATACCTACTTCAGCCCGTGCCAGAGTTTGAACCATATCACATATTCAATTCGAAATTCATTATAAAAAATTGGATTTCATTATCCATTTCATTTCAATTCGTATTATGGTCAATTGGAACCATATTCTAATGCCAACATTTTGGGTCTAGGTATCCATACCTAGGACCCTGCGGGTATTTGAAGTAGCTGTCCATAACCCACAACTCATTTATCAAACAATCACACAAGTGAGTTTTTGAAGAAGAAATATATTTACCACACTCATTTATCAATATGGAATTTTGATGCAGAATACCATGTCCCACACACTTATATCAATCAATTCATCACTATGGCCTTTTGATGAAATAGACCATGTCCCACACACAAATATCAATCAATCACAATATCACATATATCACATCAATCATGGTTAATCAGAATTAACCCTCTTATCACATTTCAAAATCACAAAATCTATTAATTAATTCAATAATTAATGTTAATATACCAATAATTAATTAAAAAATTAATTATTCCAATTAAATAAATTGAATAATCATAGAAATTCCCATCAATTAATTCACTAATTAATTAATCTGATTTAACAATATCAATTCCCCAATAATTAATTCAATAAATAATTATTCTAAATTCCAAAATTTTAATATCCCATTAATTAATTCAACCATTAATTAATCCAAATTCTACAATCCCAAAATACCATTAATTAATTCAACAATTAATTAATCCAAATTACACAATCGTAATATCCCATTAATTAATTCAATAATTAATTAAAACAATTCCACAATCCCAATATCCCATTAATTAATTCAATAATTAATTAAATTAATTATTGAAATTAAATTGCTAAACAATCAATAGAAGTTATACAATTACATACACATAATTGAAATCAAGACTTTGGAATTTTAACAATATACAATCTACCTCAAATCATTAATGAGAGATCACCCAAGGGAAATTCCCCAAATTGAAAAGGAAGGGTCAAGACCACAAAAAAGAATGAGATATTAAATCAAGTCCTAGAAACAAGATAAAATGGATAAATATCCATAAAACATAGATCTAGATATAATAACAATTGAGGAAAACATCCCTTCAAAGGATGGAAGAAGAATGAGAGAGTGATAGGAAACTATATGGGATGAGATTCTCTTACCAAGAGAGGTGTGGTTCTTCAATACAACATTTGGATCATCAAGAAAGGAGGTAAAGAGCCCTAGTAATTCATCTAGGAACCTACAAAAATGATATGAATAGGTCAGGGATGAGTTGGGTTGAATTGGGGTGAATTAAGGGTGGTTCATGATTTTAAAATCTAATTTTCAGGTTGATTAAAACAGCACACACAGTTTCCTAGGCAGGGGTGGACAATTTTCCAAACCATGTGTCTTAACTATACACCTCTTATGGGGGGGGGTCCACAATTACTCCTAAAATGGGTCACCAACTCCCCATATGCTAGAGGTTGACGACTAGAAGTGAGGGTCTAATATCAATCATGGGGAGACTATACCCTCTTTGTCAAAGTAGCTCAACAGTGGAAATAGATAAGAATAACCAAATGATATAACCAATAAACTTACCAAACTAGTAGATATGGCATTCCAAGTAAGTTTCAAGTGTCAATATGAAAACCCAAAATAAATAAATACACTGAAAACTCCCAAGCAGGTCCTGAACCATATATGGTTCCCTTATCCATACTCCATCATGACTCATCCATCTAACATGGGACCTTTTCCATTATCTTTTCCTACAAACATGAAGTCTATTTAGGTATAAATCAAAAACATTGAGTAGGATGTGAGTACAACTCAGTATTCCACCACTAAGGAAATCTAAAAAAATACCCAATCAATAAAAGTGTATGCATTTGTATAAAGAATAAAGTTAAATTAATAAAGTAAATAGTTTACATTTGTTCAATTACTCTTTATTTAACCTCATAACTTCCATGAGTTCTAGAGGACACCTGAACCTCTATACTTTATTCATAACATGCCGGAGCCTGAACCATATCACACATTTAATTCAAAATTCATTATAATAAATGGGATTTCATTATCCATTTCATTTCAATTCTTATTACAGATAACTAGAACCATAGTACTATGCCAATATTTTGGGTTCAGGTCTCCATGCCTAGGACCCCATGGGTATTTTAATCAGTAGTCTGTGACCCAAAAATCATTTATCAAACAATCACACAAGTGGGATTTTGAAGCAGCAGTTCGTGTCTCACACTCATTTATCACTATGGGATTTTCATGCAACATACCATGTCCTAAACACGTATATCAATCAATTTATCACTATGGGATTTTAATGAAACTAACCACATCCCACACATGAATATCAATCAATCAAAATATCACATATATCACATCAATAAATTTTAATCAACATTAACCCTCTCATCACAATTCAAAATCACAACATCTATGAAATAATTCAACAATTAATTAATCCAATTACACAATATAAATATCCCAATAATTAATTCAATAATTAATTATTCCAATTAAGTCAATTGAATAATCACAACAATTCCCATTAATTAATTAATCCAATTTAACTATCCCAATATCCCAATAATTAATTCAAAAATTAATTATTCCAAATTCCACAATCTCAATATCCCATTAATTAATTCAACCATTAATTAATCCATATTACACAATCCCAATATCACATTAATTAATTCAATAATTAATTATTCCAAATTCCAAAATCCCAATATCCCATTAATTAATTAAACAATTAATTAATTCAATTCTATAATCCCAATATCCCATTAATTAATTCAATAATTAATTAATTCAATTTAAGAAATTAAATTTGTAAACATTCAATATAACTTATACAATTACATACACATAATTGAAATAAAGACTTTGGTATTTTAATAATATACCACCTACCTCAAATCGTCGATGAGTGATCACCCAATGGAAATTCCCCAAATTGAAATAGAAAGGTCAAACCCATAACAAAGAAAAAGATCTTGAATCAAGTCTTTGAAACAAGATAAAATTGGTCAAGATCCATAAAACCTAGATCTATATATAATACCAAAATGAAAAAACATCTCTTCAAAGTATGAAAGAAGAATGGGAGAGCAGGAGGAAACTATACAGGATGGGATTATCTTACCAGGAGAGGTGCTGATCTTCAATCTGGAATTCATAACATGAATAATGGAGGTTATGATCATTAGGAATCCATTTAGAAACCTAAAAAAATTATAGGAATAATTTAGGTCAAAGTTGGGTCAAATTGGGGTGAAGTATGGGGGTTCATGATTTTAAAATCCAATTTTCATGTCAATTAAACCCTTAAGCACAATTTCCTAGGCAGGGGCACACAGTTTTCCAAACTGTGTGCCCTAACCTTCTGCCTATTCTGAGGGGGGGGGGGGCATAGTTACTCCTAAAATGGCATACAGTTTGAAAAAAACTATTCACCAACAATGTGAATCCCCACTTCTTAGGTTCACATGGTTTCCTGGGCTGGGTGCACGGT
This sequence comes from Viscum album, assembly GCA_963277665.1. Classification (NCBI taxonomy): domain Eukaryota; kingdom Viridiplantae; phylum Streptophyta; class Magnoliopsida; order Santalales; family Viscaceae; genus Viscum; species Viscum album. The sequence continues at coordinate 1,321,650,274 of OY728132.1, read as the reverse complement.
TTGGGAAAACCGTGCCCCAATCGTGCACATGCCATCTTCCTTAAAAAACATCAAATTTTCACCCAACATCTACCAAGATAAAACCAAAAAAAAAACTCAAAATAAGGAAAATATATTAATTGTAAATGACAATTGAGACATATCAAAAAAAATTCAGGTTCTTACAATTGAAGTCTATCATCCAATTCCTGCATCCTCTTGTTAGTCTTGCCTAACTACCCACCATAAGGTCTTTTCCCTTCACTATATCTCTGGTCATGAAATCTAAATCTATAATGATATTCCTTTTTAAGGTGTGAGTATGGAACTCAGTAGGAAACCACTAATGGTTACTTAAACATAAGTTCATAATATATATTGGTGTATTCCCTGACAATAAAAAAATCACATATGAGAAACAAGTACATTACATAAGTATAGCATATATTTCAGTTCCTTGGAGACCCACTCGACCTTCTTTATATCTATTTCATAAGTCATGTAAACTAGCCTCCTGACACCCCTCCTAAATGGTATAGTACATAAACATGTCTAACACACCCCCTCAAAGTTGTAGACCATGTACATGTCGATGAAATGTTCGAAACATCCCCTATGAGGGTAGTCTAAATAGATCAACATGCATGTCAATTACAGAAGATATAAGAATAAAATATTCATTAATAGATACATGATGATAGATAAAAAATCACCTCATGTTAAATAAGATTCATATCTAATACAAAACCGCATGCAAGAAAATATTAAGCACATGTATCTCAGGTTACACACACACACCTCATGTGATCAGACATAAAACAAAAGTCTCTCAAGCTACACACACACAAAACTAATGTGATAAAACATCAAACATAGGTCCTTAAATTCCATACACACACACCTCATGTGGTCACACATCAATCATAGGTATCATAATCTATACACACACAAAAAAATCATTCCACGAATGCACATAAATATGTGTTGATGATAAGGACCAATTACCTCAAGCATGCCAACATTAACACCATAGTTTTACAAGAGTGTTTTCACCTGAACCATGTTCAAATGTTAACCAAAAAAATCCCACACACTATGAGTTCCTAGAGATGATTAAAATAAGGAACAATAAAGGTTATATCATAAGACCCAAGAAGGAACAATATAAAGGTATAAGAATCACATAACCAACATCCAAAACTTACAACGGAATTATTAAAGTTTGATCGAAGGAAGGGGGAATTTTTCTCATAAGGAAAAATGAAAAAAGGAGAGGTGTTGAGGCTCACATGACTCTAATTAAATAAGAACAACCTTTATATTCCATGGTTTGATTTCTATCAAGGTTATACAAGGATAAATGAGGAAAAAAACCATAGATTAATCAAGTAAGTTCAACCAAATCCTTTCCCTAAAAAATCCAAATATAATTAATATAATTTGAAAGAATAATAAAGTAGAGGATAAAATTGATTAATAATGGGAAGAATTGAGTTAAGACATTAAAGACACCTCTAAATGTTCGCACGTGGTAACCCCTTTTAAATGGATGAGATTTGAGAAGGGGGACAATGATTTTGGCCATCTCAGAGACTATGTGATAACCACCATGACTTCCATCATAGCTCAACCTTGTCCATGATTTTATTGAATACATCTAGTGAAATAACCATCCCCTATGACATGTTTTTGAGGTCCAATCCATTTTCCATCACCACGAACTCCAAAATAACCATGGTGAGGTTTCCCAAGATGCTCCCAATAAGATAAAACTTCAAGAACCATGGACCAGGATTCAACTTGGCCCAATAATTTCCTCATTTTTCATTTTACGCTGAAGAAAATTAGGGCTAAAACAACTTTCACTAGGGCATGGTGCTGTCCATTTTAACCAAAAACCTATAAAACCCACTTTTAAGATTTCAAACACCTCCAACACAAACCATACCCAATTATTAACCAAAAAAAGGATAAAAACGTCACTTAATACATTATAGAAATTAAATTATAAAAACCACTGAAAACAAGGTTGTTACATTGCCACTTTTTCCTTAAATAAAACAAAAATGATATTCATGTGTGTTTGTGAACTACTGGATCCACGAAGCGTCATGTTTCATTTTCCTTACCAACATTAAATGATCCATATTAATATTTAATTTAATAAATAATTTTGATATCTATAATATATTTTATATTCTGAAATGATAAAAACACATTATACATTTCTTTTGTTCTGTAGAAAATAAAATCATTAACCGTGCATACGTACGGACTACCACCTCCATGGAACGATTGATTTCCATCTTTTTATTTCATCACTTATTTTAATGGATGGTCATGATAATTATTTTAAAGGATAAGTAGGATTTTTATAAAGTTATTAAGGTTATTAAAATAAAATTGGACATCCCATTAATAATATGATCAATAAAAAATTGTGGTAAATTCAACCATACAAAAGAGTGTCCTAAGAGAAAAAATTATTTTTTAATAATATGTAATAAATTTTTATATATTATCTTATTGTTATAATTATTTTAAATTCTTATATAAAATAATAATAAAAACTCAATAAAGTCATTATACTTATGTTATAATTATATCACAACTAAATCAATTCATAATCATCTATTAATTATGGTATATTCTTGTTTGGGTCTATTTAACCTCCTACTTGAAAAATTATATAAATTCATATCATGGATGACTATGAGAATTTATTTTGTAGTATTATATTATATAAATAAGTATATAATTATTTAATTTTAGTTTTGGTATGGTAATATTAATATTAAATTTATTAGTTAAGATACCAATATCCATTTGTTAAAAATGCCGAAAACATGCTCATCGCCAATTTACTCTTTAAGGATAATTAAAAAAATCTCATAGAATGAAAGTATAAAATTATAAATAATTATAAAACATAAATTCTAGTGCCTTTTCTGATCCTATAATGATGAACCTTGAGAGAACAAAGAATAACAACACCATTATTATGAAATTAACTAGTTTAAAATGATCAAGATTACTCACACTCTAATAACTAACTAAAAAAATATATAGAAAAATTATAAATGAAGTTAAAAAGACTTTTAGGTATGAATAAAATTCTAAAATGGAAAATTAAGATATTTATTTTTTCTATACATGAGGTTAGATCACATCGAGTTAAGTGAGAATAAAGGTAAGGATTCTCTGTCTCAACTTTTAATTCCTCAAGACATGATTATTTTATACACAAAGTTTTAAATTGCATGGTTTTATATCATGATTATATCATTACTTATGGTATTTAATATTTTACATGTAATTATTTTCTTAAAGTAATTTTTATTGAGATGGTACCTAAGTTTTCAAAATTCCCAAAAATCATAAAATTTTTGGAATGTAAAATTTATGTGGGTTTCTTGTAAATTACATATCTATCTAGAAATTGGAAATTGGATGATATTGTGGAATAAATAAACCTCGGGATAATCACCCTTAAAAAGGGTGGTTGAGTATCAAATCAATATTCAATCGGTGCATGATTAGTGGGCCTAAGACTGCACATTTGACAAGACACTCCTTGAGGATATGATTTGGATAATTCACATGATCTTTATGAACCTCAGTGAATGATTTTAATGTCATTTATTTGGTCTCCTACTATTTCTAACCACTGAACTCAATTACTATATTCTATTGATAATACAAAAATTTTAATATACCCTCTACACCATATTATCTTTATTTATTTGAAATGGTTACTTCTTCTTACATCAAGAATACCTCATAGTTTCTATATTTATTTTTTTTGTATATTCTCTTGGATAACCACATTATTCCATTATATGGAGAAATATTTGTTTTCTATATTTCCATCATATAAATAACCACTATTATATTTTTCCATGATTAATTAATAAGGTCCTTAGGAAAGTATTTGAAATATCTTGTTAACTCATATTATGAATGCATTGGACTTAATTATCAATGGGGGGATCCCAATATAGATATCCCCTCGATACATCAGTAAGTATCCTGATACAAACTAGCTAGGGTATTAGAAAATGCACCACGTATTTATGTATGATGTCTTGGAACAATGCCTTGAAAGTATGTTTATATTTTCTGATATTATGCATTCTATCAGTATGAGATCAATATTTATTACCCATGTTTTTATTTATTTTCCTGGATATATTTTCCCTCAAATTCATTTGATTATAGAATTATTTTTATCAACTACTTTATTTTCATACCATTTATTCCACGCTTATGTTATGATATATTTTTATATAAGTCACTCTTTACCAATAATCTAATTACACCCTTATTTTATTTTCCTTTCCCCATGAAACCTAAAATAGAACTATGTGTAATTTTCAAGGATCACCTAGAAGAGATAATAATGTGATCATGGAGTTTTTTAAATTTTACTTTATGCTCTGAAGTGTAATGTGAAATATATGAATGTATCTAGTCTTAAAATATTACTAATATGTTGGATCCTTATAGAAATATTGTATTATATACTAATATTGTAATAATACTACTGGATATGGGTCTCTAGAGTTTGAGTTGTTACACATCTGTTTGGAATAAATCAAAGGCATACTTTGAGAGGTCAATTATCTTTTAAATTTTTGAAATGTGTGTGTATATATATATATATATTTATACATCCAATGTGAAAGTTTGATAAAACAATTATTTATTTTTATATGATATATTTTATTTTGTTAAAAATATTTTGTGAATATTTAACAAAACCCAACATAAGAATCAATCTATCACATCATATTTGATAAACTTCCAGACCAACCTTATGTTTGATGCACTTTATGGGGTCATGTTTTATTTTTTACATATATATTTAATTCCCACCACATATATAAGTGACCATATGATAAAAACCTCCCACCAAACTCTTTAGTGAGTAACACCTATTAAGAAGACAAGTTTGAATAATGGTGATATTAATGAATCATATTCCTAATGTTCAACTCCTAGAACATATTCCAAATCATTAACTTCACAACATATAATTTTATAATATAATTTTTTTGTTTTATAATTAGAACTATTTCTAAGTTTAACATCATCACACTTGGATCCTATTCCATCAAAAAATTCCTTGAATAATAATATAACTATTTACACTACTATTCACTAGTACATCATAAACTCTATCATGATAGTGACATTCAATTTCTATTTTGACCAACATAGTCCTTTATGAAATAATTAAATTCAATTTATCATGATAAATAAATATAACTTTTACATTTTTATTTACCATCAGATATATTAAACTATTTATAATATTAAGTGAAACTTACTTTAACTTTAGACTGGTATAATCCTTTATTTGTTAACTTCAAATTGTTTTTATATTCAAACATACTACCACTATCCTATTAGACACTAAATTCTTTTCATAGTATCATGATAGGATAAAAAAATTCTTTTGTGTTAGAAAATAATACTTATTTCATTTAAATAGATATATTTAATAAGTAAACTTTGTTTCCATATCATATATGATATTCTATGTATTTGGATCATTTCCTCTAAAAATAAAACTTAATTAAAATATTCCACTAATGGGTGGAAAGAAATACTTCCCTCATATTTTAACAAACTGGATAAACTTTATCCTGGATAAAGTATTGTTATCCTTTTCTCTTTAAAAAAAAGTAATAGAATCCAATAAATCATAAACCATGTGTATATAATTAATCATCTCATTTTTTTCAATTTTTTTTCATGATCAACTTAGCTTATCATATCAGAGAAATGAGATATAGATACACATCTTTTGATTATATTGATATGAGCTTGATAAATTCCTTTACATTCAAATACTTTATTTATTAACTCTTTGCTTCATATTTTGAGTGAAAACTAAAATATTTATCAATTATTATCTTGATATTAAATTTCTGTATATTTACAACACTTGTAAAGTATACATTTGGTATCACATACCCTTAAAAAATTGAGAATTTATTTCTATAACACTGATAATATACATGGAAATTTCATGGAATTTCAAAAATCTCTTTAGTTATCCCAAAAAATTATATCCTATGGAATTATTACTCCTTTCTAATAAAGCCTATAGGTTTCTATAACCTTAAATGGATACTTGAAGAAAAATTGTTGGACTCTACAACTTTTATTCTTCTAGTTATAATTTTTATCCAATTACATTGTTGACACATCACTAGAATCAAGACATCAGATGTGGAATTCAGATATTCTTAAATCTCAAGAACATCAATTAAAATTTTCTTAATTTCATTAATCTTGCTGGAACATTTCATAAATGACAACATAATGAAATCCTTAACCAAAATTTTAACAAACAATAAATTTATCGGTGAAATTTATATTATTATAATAAATCACATAGAAAACCCAATTAATACATTTTCATCATAAATTAATAATGGAAATTTATTTAGAAAAAAAACTAATAATTACAGTGGGATAATAAATAGAAAATAATATAATAAGATAATAATAAAATTTGGATATGATCGATCAACTAGAATAACCACACTCAAGAACAAAGATATATAAATAAAATAGAGTTAATAATAAATATTAATTAAATAAAAAAATAAAATTTAGGTATCTTATAAATAAAAACATGATATATTTTTATCATGGTATAAGTAAATAAATTTCTTAAAAATGATAAATTAAGTGTTGGTATTTTTTTGAAACCTAAATGTTTATTTACAATTTTATAATTAATATAAAAATCTAAAAGAAAATTTATTTTCATAAAATATATTCATAAATTAATATTTTTTGTCTTATGATTATAAGATAATTTTATGAGACCTTAATCGATTTTTCAAAGTGTCACAAAACCAATTATAATTTTAAAATTGGTATTTTTTGAATAAATACTGATTTTAATTAAAAATTAAATTTATCATATTTAGAAAATTATTTTCATAAAATGGGGTCTATTTTTTAAATCTATACATCAAAAAATGGTTAGGGTGAATATTTTGGATTTTCTAAAAGAGTTGATTTTTTGGTGAATAATAAAATATGATAATTTACGATATTTAACATTTTAAGGAAAATATAAGAATTTTTGAGTCATGGATGATGTTAGTACCCATTATCTCAAAATCACACTCTCTATTTTCTATACGTATTCACAAGAATCAACACTATTTATATTCTTTATCCAAAACAATAAACTAAAAAAAACACCCCTCTCCTCCCCTTATAAATACCAACCCTCACCACCTATTCTCCTCACACCTTATATGATTTGTATATAGCTAATATTCTACCTAATTATTCTCCCAAGACTCTTATTCATGTCCTAGTATCACTAGTATCACCAAAATACCCATTCTAATTTCCTTAATGAGGTTCTCAAGGAGATGATATTCAAAAGGTAAAATCCGCCATATTTCTCTTTTAATTTCTTTTTTCGTCTTATCCCACCCTTACCTCCCCTATTCATAGTGACATAAAAAGTCAAATGTAACACCCCGACCCCTCTAGGATGGATCCAGTGCATTACTTGTGATATTGGCATGGTTAGAAGGAATGAAAATCCCGAAGGAATGATCAGTTTAGTAGTCTTGAAGAAACTAGATACATATATGTTACTCAAATTACATTGGATAAGTTTACAAAATATAATACATAACAAAAAATAAAAATGACATACCTAGGAACTCAATAAAATATCTTATCTTCATCACCTGTTGAAGGTAGACAATGGAAGGGCTGAGCTCAAACGCTCAGTAAGGGTTACAAATAGTGGAAGCATGAGTACAATAATAAGTGATTCACAAACAATCTGACATAATCAAAATGACATAGTGAATAAATGAATAACTAATTCCATTAATAAACTAAAAATGAAACTGTATCCATATATTTTTTCATAGTGAAAATCTCATGGAAAATAATAATAACTGATAATGAATAAATAGAATTCTTATTAACTAGACATCATGTATCTGGCACATGAAACCATAATACCATAAAAACGGTTTAGTTATGTGGGTAGAAACCCATCTGATTTTTTTGGAAACAAATTCGAAGGGTTTGTTGCCAAACTGTTTTGTCTCATGAGACCTACCGATTCATCGAGGGGCTATAGAGGGTGATTCACGCTCAAATTTACCCAAGAGATGAAGGTAGAACGGTCCTTGTAGTTTAGCTTGGGTTATCGAATCCTCAGAGACCTAAGAAGAAACCTATAGACACGTACATTCTATGGACTATTTTTGGCTATGAAGTGGCCAACTTGGGTTGATTTTATATGGGTTTAAAGGATAACTAAAATATTTAAGTGAATTCAATTTAAAAGAGTGAGTTGATCATAGGTTATCACTTGGGGTGGATTGGACGTGTTTTTTTTAATGATTTCAATTTCTTATATTTGAGATGAGTTCATTTAAGAAGATAAAATAACATCATCACTTATTGGTTTAATTCCTAAACCCTTTAATACTAATCACCTATAAACTTGAAGGATCAAAGTTTTTAGCACTTCAAGTTAAAGGTTCGTATTAGCACATGAAGTGTGTGGCCTTAAATTCAACAAGGACGATGGAGTTTAAAAATTATCAAATAAAAATCTCAATTAAAGAAGTGATTATACATTAACGGGGTAATAAATAACATCCAATACATCCCCTTTCTACTCCCTTGGATCAAACCATAAGTGGGTTATCCCTCCATTGATTCTATGGTTTCAATGGAAGCGGGAAGTAGACTCATGAGGGAGGAATTGAAGAAGTAAAGAAAACAATAAAAAGAAAACGATCACTCCACCGTTGTGTGAATAATTTCACAAGGTTTAGTGTGAATACATTCACACCTTGAACCAATGGTATCAAAGTGATATGAAAAAAAAAACAGAATAAGAGGAAAAGAAGATATTTTATTAAGAAACTAAAGTGAATTGAACAACTTACATGTGAAATAAAAACTTGAGACAACAAAATCGCAGCATAACATTACAATTGAACAAAGCACCAATGATGAAAAACTACTCCACCACCACTACCTTAAATAGGAATTTTGGGAGCCTTGGGTCGATTATACAACAGTAAAAATCATCCCACTTGATTATGGTAGGCCTAGGGTGGTGGAAAGCTTGTGGAACTTGGACTTTTCTACACTTGACCCGAGGTGGAAGCCAGATTTTATCCACCGAACAGACACACTTGGAATACCTTCAATATGGCCGAATCAGAGTGGGAAATAGAAGAAGAAAATGGAGCCCCGGATGTCTCCTAATTACCTCTATAGTTTGGGACCATTTTGTGTTGTGAATTCCGAGATATGATCATATTGGTAGTATTTTTTCTGGGCCGCAGAATCTGGCCCAGAATTCTATCTTCAAATTGGGCCGCCTTAATGACCACCATGGAGGCCGAATTAGCACTGTCTTCTAAAAAATTATTTGTTCCTATATATTACTTATAGAATCCCATGAAATTTGGGCTTAATTGGGTTTGTAATGTGGGTCCCACATTCTCATCAGTGGGCCGATGTCCAATCTGCCTTATCTAGAATTACTTCCATTCATCTCCAAATATCTACATCATCCTTTATGAATCCTCCATTGATCCCTGAATGAAAAATGTTCATATTTAAGTGTATATACAGTTTCCAAAATATCAAATTAAAATATGGATAATTACATTCCTTAAAATCAGATGAATCATTGGGTACTTTAAATGATGTTAAAAAATGTACCACATAATAGTTCATTTTAAGAAGATATTACATTCATAATGTGAAATGATGTTCAAAGTATAAAATGCACTAAAATGGTGTTTATGAATAATAAATAACATGAATATTATATATATTAACAATGAATATTAGCCTCATTTAGTGGGTAATCACACCCCCCAACTTGAGTTTTGCTAGTCCCAAGCAAAATATATCTCAACAATATGAAATTCGACTTCCCTTTTCCAAAAACATTTTAATACACAATGATCACCAAAAACCCTTATACCAAAAAATCATGAAAGCCATCAAAATATTTTAATACAAGATAGTTTCATAAGCATATCCCAATCCTAAGCCCATTCCTTTGTTCAAATTCATTTCCATATTTCATCCAATATCAATTAAGTATGAGGATGTGTTGTGCATCATAATAAACATGGGGGTTCATCTTTATTCAAAGGGGAAATGATGAAAGCGCTAGGTGGAATCACATTTAAAAATTAAGATGAGTATTCAATTTTTTATTGTATTATTATTATTATTATTGTTTTTTTGTTTTTTGTTTTTTTTGAAATTTTTCCATTGCAATTGAAATTGCACTCAAAAGAGTCAACCTCTGTAGCGAGACTTTTCCGATGACTCCCAGACTCAAAGACCATAGGGCACCAAGTGAATCCCACATACTCGAGCATCATCTCGAGTTAAATCAGTCAAAAAAAATTCAAATTACCAAAAATAGAGATAAAATTACTAACTCTGGGCCAGACAACTATGGAGTCATGGTCCCCAAGTTCCGAAATCCACACATTAGGTCATTTCATTTCTCTACACGAAAATTTATTATTTTTTTTTGAATACTCATATTAAAAATAAAATGATCACCAAATCTATGCTATTTATTTGGGGGACCCCATGAACTCAAACTAATACCCCACTATCCAAAGGACGTGAATTGTGATCCTTTTTTTTATTTGGATGAAAATATAAACGATGAAATATCACATTGGACAACCAAAATTTCCAAAATCTATGCTCATGAAATTATACAAGGATTAAAATCAGAATCAGGGCATGCTAAATTATATGATATTCAGTTTCAAAGTGTGTAATGTGTATTACCATGTTCAATGTTAAAGGAATTTTTCCTTCCATTTACACAAATTTTCTTCTTCAAATCATTCATTTTTTTGACACAAAAGAATTTTTTATTTTATCTCCCCCCCAACTTAAAATAACATTGTCCCCAGAAAAGAAAATTTAGAAGGGGGTATAGGTAGAGAATGAAAGTTCAAAAAGGAAATTGAAAATGAGGATCATGGAATGAAGTCACCTGGTGGTTGAAGTTGAAATTCTTGCTTCTCCCTTTTAATCCTTTAATATCCATGTCACCTGTAGAGTTCCCTAGTAGAAAAAAAATAAAAACAAAACAAAAAAACAAAACAAAACAATATATATATATATATATTTATATAATAAAGATATTAAAATATAAGTATATATATAAAATTTATAGAATAAGGAAGTACAAAAAGTCGTAGGTTAGTGGTAAGCATGCTCCCCTGTCTCCCTTCGGTCCTGGGTTCGAATCCCAGTGGCTTCGCCGGTTGTGATAGGGTTTGACCCACGACCCATGATGTGTCCCTTATTATTATTATTGTTATATTTTTTTATTTTAACATACAAACACATTAAAATAAAACAAACTGATGATACATTGTCTTCTTTTTAAATTTCTAGGTAAGGAATTACTCAAGGATCACACCATGTGACACAGATGAATATGGTGCTCCCCTTTCATACCCATCCATACTCATAATAGAAGAACAGGTCAAAAATCTATTTTTTTAAAATATTAAAATGATTAATTAATCCTATTTAAAATATAAAGTTGATTAAAACAAAAAAATGATACGAAACTTGAAAACCATGGGTTGCCTTCTATGCAACGCTTTGTTTAATGTCGCTAGCCTGACATGGATCCTAAATCAATCAATTTTTTCCTGGTTCATAGGTTGGCTCAGTTAACTCAACCTCTATTTCCTATTTATTGAATGATTCAATGAATGGTTTTAACCTTTGACCATTGACCTTGAAAATGTAACCACTTGTGGGATATTAATCTCTACTGCCCCATGGGGGTATAAATTATTAACTATGAAAGGACCTGACCATCTAGACCTTAACTTTCCCAGGTGTAAATGAATTTTTGAACTATACAAGAGCACAATTTTTCCCGGTTCAAAATGTTTGACCTTCATATTCCTAGATTGGTAGGCTTGAACTCTATCTTTTTTGATCCTTGAATTTTCATAAGCCTCCATCCTTAGTTCCTCCAGTTCATTGAGATCTAATTTCCTTTTTGTTCCGGCCAATGATAGGTCATAATCCATTTTCTTAATTGCGAAAAAGGCCTTATGCTCAATTTCAACAGGTAAATGGCATGATTTTCCATAAGCCAAACTATATGGTGACATTACTAGGATGGTTTTTAATGCTATACGATATACGCAAAGGGAATCCAAGAGTTTCTCGGACCAATCTTTCCTAGAAGGATTGACAATTTTCTCAAGAATTTGTTTGAGTTCACGATTGGCTAACTCAGCTTGACCATTGGTCTGTGGGTGGTAAGCAGTGCACACTTTATGAGAAATTCCATATTTTTCTCTAAGTGATGAGAATGGATGATTTCAAAACTGAGTTCCACGATCACTAATGATAGCCCCAGGAATTCTAAATCTAGAGAAGATGTTTTCCTTGAGAAATATAATCACAGTTTGATGATCATTGGATTTTGTAGGAATGGCCTCAACCCATTTGGAGACATAATCGATAAATAAGAGAATGTAAAGATATCCCCTAGAGTTTGGGAAGGGACCCATGAAATCAATTCCCCAACAGTCAAATATTTCAACCACTAAGATGGGAGCGAGTGGCATTTGATTCCTTTTTGTGATGGACCCTACTTGTTGACACCTAGGAAAACATTGAAAAATGCGTAGGAGTCCCTTGAGAGGGTGGGCCAGAAGAGACGACATTGAAGAATCTTAGAAGATGTTTTCTTTGAGGAAAGGTGACCTCCACATGCCTCACTATGACAAAATTCAAGGATGGACTCTTGTTCAGATTCTGGGACACACCTCCTAATGACTTGGTTAGGGTAGAACTTATAGAGGTATGGATCATCAAACACATAGGGTCTAACATCAGAAAGGAATTTCCTTCGAGCTTGAGTCCCTAAGAATTTTCGAATGACTCCTGTAACTAAGAAATTGGATATGTCGACATACCAAGGGCAGTCACTCACATAGTATAGGTGTTCATCAGGAAATGAATCAGACACAGAAAGGTGATTTGAGTTGTCTTTGAATTCCATCCTAGAGAGGTGATCATCTACAAAATTTTCAACGCCCTTTTTATCCTTGATTGTGAGGTCAAATTCTTGTAAGAGAAGGACCCACCTAATCAGTCTAGCCTTAGTATCTTGTTTTTGGAAGAGGTATTTTAGTGCAGAATGGTCAGTGAACATAGTGATGAGGGATCCTAAGAGGTAGGACCTAAACTTCTCTAAGGAAAACACAATAGAAAATAACTCATTTTCAATAGTGGTGTAGTTGATTTGGGCATCATTTAAGGATTTTCTTGCATAAGCAATGACATAAGGAGTTTTATCACAATGTAGTCCTAAAAAAACTTCTACAGAAAAGTCACTGGTATCCCACATAAGTTCGAAAGGAAGGTTCCAATTTGGAGATTTCATAATGGGAGGAGAGGTGAGAGAGGATTTGAGGGTTGAGAATGAACCCTCACAGATTTCTGTCCAACCAAATGTAGCATCCTTTACTAGCAGAGCACAAAGGGTATGAGAGATTGAACTAAAGTCCTTGATGAATATTCTATAGAAACCATCATGTCTTAATAAAGAACTCAATTCCTTGATAGTTTTGGGTGATGTAAGGTGATGAATGATGTCAACCTTGGCTTTATCAACTTCAATCCCCCTACCTGAGACCAGATGTCCTAGAACTAGTCCCTCTTTTACCATGAAATGACATTTTTCCTAGTTTAGGACAAGATTATTTTCTTCACATATTGACAAGACTCTCTCCAAATTCCTTATACATCCCTCAAATGTGTCCCCAAACACAGAGAATTCATCCATGAAGACCTCAAGAAAATTCCCTACCATGTTTAAGAAGATTCCCATCATGCACCACTGGGAGGTTCCAGGGGAATTGCATAACCCAAAGGGCATGTGTTTGAAAGAAAAGGTACCAAATGTACATGTGAATGTAGTCTTCCCTTGATCCTCTAGGGAGACCTCAATTTGATTAAACCCCTAGTACCCATTTAAGAAACAATAGAAGGCATGACCTGCCACTCTCTCAAGGACTTGGTCAATGAATGGTAAGGGGAAATGGTCCTTCTTGGTGAATGAGTTTAGCTTCCTATAGTCAATGAAGACCCTCCATCAACTACTCACCCTTGTTGGAAGAATCTCTCCATCCTCATTGGTTATCACTGTGATTCCAGCCTTTTTTGGAACAACTTGGATTGGGCTCACCCATTCACTCTCAGCTATGAGATATATGATACCCGCTTTTAACAATTTCAGAAGTTCTTTCCTTACTACCTCCATGATATTAGGATTGATTCGCCATTGAGGTTGACAACATGGCTTTGAATCAGATTCCAGAACAATCCTATGAGTCCCAATAAGTGGGATAATCCCGGGAATATCAGACATGGTCCAACTAATGGATTTCTTATGTTTCCTAAGGAAATCTAGAAGCATCATCTCATGATTGGCTTCAAGAGAAGAATAAATGACAATAGGATGTGTTTGATTTTCCCCTTGGAAATCATACTTGAGTGCAGTGGGAAGTTTCTTCAATTCAGGCTCAGGTCGATTCAGAATTTCAGCAGAAGATTGGGACATTGGATCAAGATCAATTTTATTTCCTATAGTTTTAGATAGGATTGATTCCCCACATGTAGAAGTTTCAGCTACTAGATTGGATTGATCATATTTATGGAAGGAATAAGGAGTGGTCTCCATGAAATTGGTTTCTTGAAAGGTTTCATTGATTGTTGGACCTAAGACTTAATCATAAGAGTAATTTGAAAATGATTCAATCCAAGGAGATAAACTTCCTTCATATGAACAAAGGAAATCAATCTCATCCTGAATTAAACATTCATCAAATATTCCTTGATGTTCTATGGATTAATTATCAATTCTTCATATCTTGTTTACTTCATGAATGTCCTCGTCATACCCTATTTGTGAGATTTCATTATAGATGTTCAAGTCTAGACTCTTGTTTCCAAAGGTGATGGTCATGTTCCCATTTCAGACTCGGATAACATAGTTGATTGTTTCAAGGAAGGGACGACCAAGGATAATTGGGGTTTGTTCCTTATTTCCTAAGTTTGGATGGTTTTCAAGGACAATGAAGTCATCAGGGTAGAGGAAGTTTTCAACATTTACCAGAACGTCCTTTAAAATCCCCTTTGGAACCCTAATGCTACGATCAGCAAGTTGAAGTGTGAAAGATGTGGGTTGGAGTTCTTCTAGGCCTAACTGGAAGTAAACATCATAGGGAATGAGATTGACACTAGCACCTAGGTCACACAAGGACATGCCAACTTTTATCTCTCCTAGTTCAACATTGATGTAAGGACAACCCATGTCTTTCAACTTAGGTGTAATGGTCCCTTGAATGGTGGTACTCACATTATCAGCCAAAAGGACTTGGTTTTTATGTGAAAATTTTATTTTAAAAGTTCACAAGTCCTTAAGGTACTTTGAGTAGGAAGGTATGGTTTGGAAGACACCGAGAAAGGTAATGTTCAACTTGACTTGTGAGAATATTTACCTCAATGTTTCACTCAATTTAGGCTTGGTTTTCCCCCTCATGCGTTGAGGAAATGGTGCAGGTTGTGGGGTTGTTTGTTGTAGAGTTGTTTCTTTGACAATGTTATAGTGTTTTTCAGTTTGATCATTTGGTTCATTTGAATTTTCATCCATGTTTGAATCTTTAGGTGGGTTTTGAATTAGTCATTCAGGTTTCTCAATTGATTTCCCACTTCTTAAAATAGTCACAACCTTTAGTTTTTCATGAGTTGTTTGAGCACAACTTGACTCTCCCCTTGAAGTTGAGGATGGCACCACCTGAGTAGGAATGGGTGCCTTTCCAGTTTTGAAGATTTTAAGTTCTTGTTTAAGGGAAGAGACTTCCGAGTTCATCCTTTCCATTTGTTTGCACAGTTGTTCTAGTAGGCTTTGTGGAACAGTTTGGTTTGGTGCTTGAGAAGATTGGTTTATCCCGGGGGATATTTTGGAGGTGTATGGTTTGCTGAAAATGGACCGGTGGATGTTGGTATTGGATAGGTTGGGTTTGGAACTGGTTATGGGTTTGGTTGTTCTAATGGGGGTAAGGATTTTTCCCTGTGGTTGGTTAGGTTGTTGGTTATCTTTCCAGCAGAATCCTGGGAGGTCATTATACATTGGGTTGAAGTTGTTTTGGTATTGAGACTTTTGAAAGTTCAAAGCATTTACTTCCGCTGGGGGTCCTCCTAAAAGAACATCCTTGATGGATGGAATGGTTGGGAAGTTGTCTGTATTATGGTCATGTTTGTCACAAATTTTTCAAACATGGTCAACAGTTTGGATTTCATGAACTTTTTTAAGGTCTATCTCTTCAACCTTCCTAGAGAGTGCTGCGAGTTTAGCCTTAAGAATTTCCTATTCTCTAAGTGTATGAATTCTAGTAGTTCTTTGTGGCTTTTCAGAATAAGGTGAAGTTCCCCATGTTTGGTTTTGTTCAGAAAGGCTTTCTAAATACCCATAAGAATCATTTGGGGATTTGTTTTTAAAGGTTCCATTATACATCATGTCAATGAATTGTTTGTTCCTTGGACCCAACCCTTCATAGAAAATTCTCACTTGTTCAAGAATAGAAAAACCATGGTGTGGAACCATGTTTAGAGTTTCTTTTAACCTCTCCCATGTTTCATAGAATGACTCACCCTCTTTTTCAAAAAAGTTTTGGATACTCTTTTTAAGTGCAATTATTCTGTGGTGGGGAAAGTATTTTTTTGTAGAATTCTCTTTGTAGTTGGTCCCAAGAGTTTATGTATGATGGTCTCAAATTGTTTAGACAATTTTTAGCTCGATACTTTAAATAAAAATGAAATAACCTCTTCTTAGATGATTCTATTTGATGTGGGGGACACATGGTTTCTACAATGTCATTGAACTCCTTAATGTGAAGGTAGGGCATCTCAGACTCCATTCCATGGAATGTGACAAGATGGTTTAGGACATGGGGTTTAAAGATGTAGTTGAAATATCCTAGAGAGTTGTGTCTAATTCATGAGGTGGAATTGTTCTAGGAAGGTGTGAGGTAGTCATTCATGGTTTGATCAATTGCATTCCCCAAGTTTGGGGCTGCCTCATTTGGGTTTCCATTTTGGTTCCCACCCAGGTTTATGAGTTGGTTTCTTTGAAGACCTTCCATTGAAATGAGATCAATTTTTGACTCTAGAGTATTAGGAATATTAGGATATAATGGAAAGAGTTCCCTTGGTGTAATTGACTCCCCAACCCCAGGACTATCCACCCTAACTAGACGGTTTGATTGATCGCGGGTGTAGGCAGACATGCGCCAAAAGAAAAAAAAGAGAAAGGGACAAGATAAGAGAATTTGGATGAGAAAAGAAGAAATTGGGGAGAATAGAATGGGTTTATAGATAACGTACTTGGGTCCCCGGCAATGGCGCCAAAATTTGATTCACGCTCAAATTTACCCAAGATATGAAAGTAGAATGGTCCTTGTAGTTTAGCTTGGGTTATCGAATCCTCAGAGACCTAAGAAGAAACCTATAGACCCGTACATTCTATGAACTGTTTTTGGCTATGAAGTGGCCAACTTGGGTTGATTTTTATGGGTTTAAAGTATAACTAAAAGATTTAAGTGAATTCAATTTAAAAGAGTGAGTTGATCCTAGGTTATCACTTGGGGTGGATTGGAGGTATTTCCTTTTCAATGATTTCAATTTCTTATATTTGAGATGTGTTCATTTAAGAAGATAAAACAACATCATAACTTACTAGTTTAATGCCTAAACCCTTTAATACTAATAACCTATACACTTGAAGGATCAAATTTTTGAGAACTTCAAGGTAAAGGTTCGTATTAGCACATGAAGTGTGCGGCCTTAAATTCAACAAGGACGATGGAGTTTAAAAATCATCAAATAAAAATCTCAATTAAAGAAGTGATTATACATTAATGGGGTGATAAATAACATCCAATCCTGCCCCTTGATACTCTCTTGGATCAAACCATAAGTGGGTTAGTCGTCCATTGATGCTATGGTTTCAATGGAAGCGGTAAGTAGACTCATGAGGGAGGAATTGAAGAAGTAAAGAAAACAATAAAAAGAAAATGATCACTCCACCGTTGTGTGAATGCTTTCCCAAGGTTTAGTGTGAATAAATTCACACCTTGAACCAATGATATAAAAGTGATATTAAGAACAATAGAATAAGAGGAAAATAAGAGATTTTATTAAGAAACTAAAGTGAATTGAACAACTTACATGTGAAAGACAAACTTGAGACAACAAAATCACAACATAACATTACAATTGAACAAAGCACCAAAGATGAAAAACTCCTCCACCACCACTACCTTAAATAGGATTTTTGAGAGCCTTGGGTCGAGCCTCCAACAGTATGAAGAATCCCACTTGATTATGGTAGGCATGGGGTGGTGGAAAGCTTGTGGAACTTGGACTTTTCAACACTTGACCCGAGGTGACAGCCATATTTCATCCACCGAACAGACATGCTTGGAAGACCTTCTAGATGGCCGAATCAGAGTGGTACATAGAAGATGAAAATGGATCCGTGGATGTCTCCTAATTACTTGTAAAGTTTGGGAACATTTGGAGTTGTGGATTCTGAGATATGATCATATTGGTAGGATTGTTTCTCGGCCATAGAATCTGGCCCAGAATTTTATCTTCAAATTGGGCCGCCTTAATGACCACCATGGAGGCCGAATAAGCACTAGATCCTGAAAAATTATTTGTTCCTATATATGTCTTATAGCATCCCACGAAATTTGGGCTTCATTGGGTTCGTAATGTGGGTTTGACATTCTCATCAGTGGGATGGTGTCCAATCTGCCTTCTCTAGAATTGCTTCCATTCATCTCCAAATATCTACATCATCCTTTATGAATCATCCATTGACCCCTGAATGAAAAATGTTCATATTTAAGTGCATATACAGTTCCCAAAATATCAAATTAAAATATGGAAATTACATTCCTTAAAATCAGATGAATCATTGGGTACTTTAAATGATGTTAAAAAATGTACCACATAATAGTGCATTTTAAGAAGGTATTATAATCATAATGTGAAATGATGTTCAAAGTATAAAATGCACTAAAATGGTGTTTATGAATAATAAAGAACATGAATATTATATATATTAAGAATGAATATTAGCCTCATTTTGTGGCTAATCAGCGGGCCCCACCTGCCACTGCTTGTCCAAATCATTCTTTATACATTGATTCAATACAAGAGCAATATTCCCTTTCAATATCCGTATAGATTAGAGTATACATATTCATCAATATTTCCATAATTAAAATAACTTTCCAAATAAACATCGTATGTAAAATGGTATACGGTTTAGACAACAAACATATCCATAACATGAGATTATGGATATTTAATATAAATATAATTTTACATGAAAAGTGATCTCAAATGGGAAGTAGGTACACCACATAAGGATTATTAGGTGCACAATACAAAGATAGTCATAAGGAAAATATAGTTGAGACAAAGTCCCTTACAACAATGTGATCGGTCGAATCATATGACCAGAACGTAATAAATATCAAATGAATCATTGAATAAAAAGAATATAAAGAGAATAATGTTATTATATATCAAATAGAAGTACACATATACCAAATATAAGGAATAATTGGTGAACAATGGAAATCTCATAAAAATGAAAGTGAGATGAGAAACCCCATACCTTATGATCGAGTGTGTTCTTAGTTTTTTTAATGACCTGAATAATAAAATTTTTCTTCATTAATTAATATGTCCAGAACCTCCTATACATGTAATTTATTTAGTATAAACTTATTAGGTTCATTCATGGCCCTTTCTATGGGTTCCATTGGTTCAATTTTCAGGTTTTGGAAGCATTTTCTTCCTTGGTTTTCATGGTTCATTTACTTGTTTCCATGAATGGAAGTTCATTTGAAACATGGTTAAACATACAGAATTGTTAATACATATTATTAATGAAATTATAGAGATATAAACAATCTTATAATGATTTTGGGTTATATACCATGATGATGATTTGTTAGTTAAAACATTAATGATGTTTGTTTAGATCGTTTTAATGGTTCTTTGATAATAACAACCTTATTTATAAATGAGAACCATGAGCACAAAAGAATTCCAGAACCATGGGTGAGTATTAACACATATATTATAATCTAGTTCAACCATATAAATGGTTTCATGACCAGACTTTAAATAATTAATGGAAATTGAGATTACATCATCTACGATGTCGGTAATTCGATACATCACGGACAATGTTTTTAATTCCTTGAACATGTGGGTGAAAAGAAGAAGATTCATGATGAATTTATCATGAACATGAGAATATCCAGAATATAAAATATTCTTGATATTTCATTCCTCATGGGTAATAAGATATGAAGAATGAATAAATAAAGAACTCAAAATAAAAGAATAATTTTGAAATCGCTTATAAAAATTCGGCAGCCTAACGACTACACAACATGGTTTTAGAAAATATTAAAAAGAGAGGGGACAAGGGTAACCTATCCATAAATGAATCATAATATACAGTAGATCAAGAATAAGAAGAAAAATAATAACATAGTATGGAAACTTGAAAGATATACCACATAAAAGAGAACTTGAAAGGAAAGAGAAAGAAATTGAGAATTTTCTTACCTTGTCGAATAACCCTTAGAACTTGAAGGTTGGGACCTTGGTGGCTTGAGGAGACCTTGGGAGGACTAATATGGAGGTAAGGAGGCCAGAACTTATTTGAGTGAGAATTGGGAATGAGTTCAATGAAGGGAAGAGTTGTTATTTATAGGAAAAGTGAAGGATTATTTTAATAATTTCCAAGGGACACCTCATGGGTGGTATTTGTAAAACCATGGGCTTTCCTATGGTATTTGCCCATGGTTAAAGACAATTGGGACAAATCACATCCTATTTAACTATAAACTGGTCTACCAGATTTATGACATCATTATTACATCATTAACGATGTCATTAACACACCAAAACTAAAAACTGTATTTTTTACTATTCACTAAAAAATCAACTATTTCAGAAAAATTCCCAAAATTCACCCTAACCATTTTTCAACGTGTAGAATTCAAAAGTGAAATCAATTTTTCAAAAATAATTTTCTAAATATTATTAATTTAATTTTTAAATAAGGTCATAGTTAATTCGAAAAATAACAATCTTAAAGTGCAATTATTTTTATTTCTCATTGAAAAACTAATTAAGATATCATTATCTTATTGCCTTAAGAAAATAAAATAATATTATTATTTACTATTCATAAGGGTCATATTACTATTCATATTACTATTCATATTACTATTCATATGGGCATGTTACTATTCACGAAAAATCAAGTTTGTTCTATCGTACTCCAAATGATTTACTGAACACAACTCTAGATGACCATTTTTCAAAATTCAAAACATAAAAGAGGCAAAGTAGTGTTTAATGGATAGATTATAAAATTGCATTCTATATTTATTTTCAAAACCTTGGGATGTTACATTCTACCCTCCTTACAAAAATTTCGTCATCGAAATTCACAAAATATTACCTAAAAAGATTCGGGTATGTCTTTAACATAACCTCCTCAGGCTCCTATGTTGCCTCCTCAATCTTATGGTTCCTCCATAGAACCTTAACAGACAAGTCGTCCGATTTCTCAATACTTGTTCTCTAGTATCAAGAATATTGATAGGCTTTTCACAATAAGATAGATCTGGCTCAAGTTCTACTTCTTCATAAGTGAGTACATGTGTTGGGTCTGGAATGTACTTTCTTAACATTGACACATGGAACACATTGTGAACCTTGGAGAGACTTGATGGCATTGCCAAACGGTAATCCACGACTCCAATTAGGTCTAGAATTTCGAAAGTTCTGATGTACCTGGGACTTAAGTTTCCCTTCTTACCAAATCGTATAATACCCTTCCATGGAGATACCTTTAAGAAAATGTGATCACCTTCTTGAAACTCCAAATCTTTCCTTCAATTATCTGCATGGATCTTTTAAATACTTTGAGCTATTTTGATATGGTTATGGATAATCTTCACCTTTTCCATTGTCTCTTCAACAAGTTTTGTGCCCATGAGTTTTCTTTCACCAACTTCATCCCAGCAAGTTAGTGTTTGACATCTCCTCCCATATAATGCTTCATAGAGTTCCATCTAAATACTTGAATGGAAGCTATTGTTGTAGGAAAATTCCACGAGAGGTAAATAATGATCCCACATGCCTTGGAAATCAAGTGAATAAGACCTCAACATGTCTTCCAATGTTTGAATAGTCTGTTCTAATTTTCCATCAATTTGTGGGTGGTAGGCAGTGCTCAAACAAAGATCAATATCTAGGGCCTTCTGAAGACTTTCCTGAATCATGATGTAAAACATGGATCACGATCATAAACAATCGATAGGGGTAATCCATGAAGTCTCACAACTTCATTAATATATATTCTTTCTAGACGTTCAAGTGGTAGATCTTCTCTTATAGCAAGAAAATGTGCTGAATTGGTAAGACGATCAAGAATGACCCATATTTCATCATTCCTTCTAGGGGTCTTTGGTAGTCCCATGATAAAGTCCATCGTGATATTATCCCATTTCCACTCAGGTATGGGAAGAGGTTCCAATACTCCTCCAAGCTGTTTCCTTCCATCTTTCACTTGTTGAAAAACCATACATCTTGACACAAAATCAGCAATCTCCCTCTTCATGTTGTCCCACCAAAAATGTTCCTTCAAATATATATAAATCTTAGTGATACTAGGGTGTATAGAGAAATTGGAACTATGAGCATCATCCAACAATTCCCCTTTTAGATCAGGTATATCAGGAACACAAAGTATCTTCCCAAATTTCAAAATTCCATCTTCATATACGAAGTTACTCAATCTCCCATCATTCACAACTTTAATCTTCTTTTGAAACTCCTCATCATCAGCTTGAGAACTTTTTATCCTTTTTAGTAAAGATGGTTTGGAAACCATTTGAAAAAGCATTGATGTTTCACCTTCTATGGTTATTCCCATGTCCATCTTTACTAGATCCATGAAAATAGGATCCCTTTCAACTCTCATCTTGTTAAAAAACTCCATGATACTTTCTGCTCAAAGCATCTGCCACCTTATTTTCCTTCCCCGAGTGGTAGTGTATCATGTAATAATAATCCTTGAGTAGTTCAAGCCATATCCTTTTCCTCATGTTGAGTTCTTTCTGTGAGAAAATATACTTCAAACTCTTGTGATCAGTATAAATCTCAAATTTTTCACCATAGAGATAATTTCTCCATATCTTCAAAGAAAATATTACAGCAACTAACTCAAGATCATGAGTAGGATAATTTCTCTCATGAACTTTTACCTGTTTTGATGCATAAGCAATAACCCTATCATTTTGCATAAGGACACAACCAAGTCCTTTATTTGAAGCATCACTATAAATAAAAAACCTGTCATTCCCCGATGGTAGAGTCAATATAGGAGCATTGACTAATATTCTCTTCAGTTATTAGAAAAATTCTTCACAATCTTTTGTAAAAACAAATTTAACCCCTTTACGTGTGAGCTTCGTTAGCGGGTTAGCCAGTCGGGCAAAATTCTGCACGAAATGCCGATAATAACCTGCTAAGCCAATAAAACTGCATACCTCAGTTATGTTTGTTGGCATGGGACATTCTTGGATTGCCTTTATCTTTGTAGGATCTACTAGGATTCCATAATTAGAGACAATATGTCCTAGAAAAGAAACTGACTGAATCTAGAAGTCTCACTTACTAAACATCCCATATAATTGATTTCTTCTAAGAGTTTTCAGAATAGTTTTCAAATGATCCTAATGGTCTTCATAGCTTTTTGATTATACCAGGATATAATTGATGAATACCACAATAAAGTTATCAAGATATTCCTTGAAAAATATATTCATTAAATCCATGAAAATAGAGGGTTCATTTTTCAGTCCAAAAGGCATCACTATAAACTCATAATGCCCATACCTGGTTTGAAATGATGTCTTCAAAATATCTTCCTTCCTCACATGCAGTTGATGATATCCAGATCGAAGGTCAATCTTTGAAAAGTATTGATCTCCATAAAGTTGGTCAAATAAATCATCAATCTGGGGTATAGGATACTTATTCTTTATTATAATAGCATTGATTTTCTTGTAATCAATGAAAAGCCTCATAGATCCATCTTTCTTCTTGAAAAAGAGAACAGGGGATCCCCATAGAGAAACACTAGGTTGAATAAACCCCTTTTCACTCAAATCCTCTAGTTGTTTCTTTAGCTCTACTAATTCCATAGTGTCCATTATATAGGGAGTCTTTGATATAGGTCTTGCATAAGGAATTAAATCAATAGAGAACTCAACTTCCTGCTCTGGAGGATGTCCAGGTAAACTCTCTGGAAATACATCAATGTACTCTTTCACTATGTGCACATATTAAATTTGAATATTTCTTTCCTCTCCCATAGATATTGGTTTATCTTTCTCTCTAATTATTACATTCAATAGAGCTACTGGGGGTGTTTCTAGATAAGAATCAGGTGGTGAAGTTTCTGCCCTAAAGACAAGGGATTCTACACCATTTCCAAAAATTGTAACTTCCTTTTTCTTGAAATAAATCCTCAAATTATAATTTGATAGCCAATCCATACTGAGGATTATATCAATTTCAGTCATTGGTATGATGATAAGGCTAGCAACTAAAGCATGTTTTGGTGTTTGGAAGGGGAATAATCGACATGCCTTTGTTGCAATGATACATCCCATGGAAGTTTTGACTGACAACTCCTTTCTTAAATAAAATTGGACATATCTATTTTTCTTGGAAAATTGAGAGGATATAAATGAATGCGATGATCCAGAATCAAATAAAGTGTTGGCTAAGTTTGATGAAACAATTAAAGTACCTACCACCACGTCACTAGGAACTTCAACCTCAGCGGTTGTAATCGCATAGGCTCTCCCTTGATCTCTTGGATTTTTCTGAGGCATGTTTCCTTGGAACTTAGGACACTCATTTTTACAGTGTCTCATCTCTCTAGAATTGTAGAATTGAACATCATTAAATTGTTTCTTCCCCTTGTATTCATCAGATCAATGACCCTTTTCTCTGCAGTTATAGCAGACTCCCTTTCCTTTCAAGCATTTCTCGGGATGATTATTTCAACAGTTATTTCATAATGGGAAACTATTCATTCCATTTATCTTCTTTTATGCTTCTCCTTTTCCTTTGTTATTAGAATGTCGCTTCTTATCTTGGTTTCCTTTGAAAAAATTTGATCTAGTAAATTTCTTCTTTGTTTGATGGCACTTGATACAATTTCATCATATAATGAAAATGATTGAGAATCTAGTGACCTTCGAAGACTTGGCTTAAGACCTTCAAAGAAATGATCAATATTGTCTCTTGAGTCATGAACATAATCCACGACATACCTGGCTAGCCTTGTGAAGGTAGCCTCATACTCTGCAATACTGTCTTCTTCCCTTTGTTTCAAGCCAAAGAATTTCCTCTTCATTTCAGTTCGTTGCTCACGAGGGAAATATTTTTCGTAGAATATTTACTTAAAAGTACTCCATTCCATATCCTCTATCTCTTCTTCCTCCGTGGTATTTTGAATCAAGGACCACCATTGATCAGCATCGCCCTTGAGACAATATACTGCCAGTACTACCTTTTCATTTTTATTTCATCTTAACACCATGAATATCTTATCAAAGGACTTGATCCATTGCTCAGAAACCACTGGATTAGTAGCCCCATTAAATGATGGGGGATTCTGCCTTATGAAATGATCCAACACATGTGTTGAATGGTTATTCGTTACAACTTGAGTATGTTGTCCCAATATGGTCATGATCTGATCTGCTCCAATGTCGACTGTGTTGACTTGATCGGTAGGGAGATCCCTACCTTGCCCACGAGTATTGATTCCCCTTCTTCCATTAGACACCATTTCTAAATAATGGGATACACTATATTCATTCATGAATATCTAATAGAAAATCACTCAACATAGATTGAAATTCTATGCATAGCTAATCTTATAAACATGGATCCTCTAAGGAAAAATTTACATTAACTCCTTTATAATGGCTTGTAAAGAAAACATGAATTATACTAAGCATATCCACTAGGAGTGTCATAACCAAGAGTGCAGCAAGGCCTGTTTTCGTGCACCAGTTCCCGTTCGAGTCTAGCTCAAAGCGATGTTTTTGGGTTTTACCCCTAGATACATCTATGCCAAAGCTGCCGCTACCTGCTCGTATCTAGACAGGGACATATTGCTTAAAATATCTACATAATCTACTTCTTACCAAAATACCAGGATGTTCTTGTATGTTAATCCTCAGATACTAACTTAGGGCTTTATTCCCTACTATACATTTCCTACTCTAGTTTCCAAGTTTTCTGCTAAACTTCCTCTGATACTAATTGTAACACCCCTACCCCTCTAGGATGGAGCTGATGCATTACTTGTGATATTGGAATGGTTAGAAGGAATGAAAATCTAGAAGGAACGATCAGTTTAGTAGTCTTGAAGAAACTATATACATATATGTTACTCAAATTACATTGGATAAGTTTACAAAATACAATACATAACAAAAACTAAAAACGACATCCCCAGGAACTCAATAAAAGATCTTATCTTCATCACCTGTTAAAGGTATACAATGGAAGGGGTGAGCTCAAATGATCAGTAAGGGTTACAAATAGCGGAAGCATGAGTACAATAATAAGTGATTCACAAAAAATCTGACATAATCAAAATGACATAGTGAATAAATGTATAACCAATGCCATTAATAAACTAAAAATGAAACTGCATCCATAGATTTTGTCATAGTGAAAATCTCATGGAAAATAATAATAACTAATAATGAATAAATAGAATTATTATTAACTGTACATAATGTATCTATCACATGAAACTATAATACCGTAAATATGGTTTAGTTTTGTTGGTGGAAACCTATCTGATTTTTTTGGAAACAAACTAGAAGGGTTTGTTGCCAAACTATTTTGTCTCATGAGACCTACCGATTCATCGAGGGGCTATAGAGGGTCCCACACACCACTGTATGTCCAAATAATTCTTTATACATTGATTCAATACAAGAGAAATGTTCCCTTTCAATATCCGTATTGAGTAGAATATACAGATTTATCAATATTTCCATAATTAAAATAACTTTCCAAATAAACACCGTATGTAAAATGGTATACGATTTAGACAAAAAACATATCCTTGACATGAGATTATGAATATTTAATATAAATATAATTTCAAATGAAAATTGATCTCAAATGGGAATTAGGTACACCATATAAGGATTATTAGTTGCAGAATACAAAGATAGTCATAACGAAAACATAGTTGAGACAAAGTCCCTTACAACAATGTGATCGGTCGAATCATATGACTAGAACTTAATAAATATCAAGTGAATCATTGAATAAAATTAATATAAATAGAATAATTTTATTATATATAAAATGGAAGTACACATATACCAAATATAAGGAATAATTGGCGAACAATGGAAATCTCACAGAAATGAAAGTGAGATGAGAAACCCATTACCTCATGCTCGAGTGTGTTCTTTGTTTGTTTTAATGACCTGAATAATAAAATTTAGATTCATTAATTAATATTTATAGAAACTTATATACATGTAATTTATTTAGTATAACCTTATTAGGTTCATTCATGGCCCTTTCTATGGGTTCAATTGGTTCAATTTTCATGTTTTGGAAGCATTTTCTTCCTTGGTTTTCATGGTTCGTTTACTTGTTTCCATGAATAGAAGTTCATTTGAAACATGGTTAAACATACAGAATTTTTAATACATCTTATTAATGAAATTATGAATATATAAATGATATTATAATGATTTTGGGTTATATACCATGATGATGATTTGTTAGTTAAAACATTAATGATGTTTGTTTAGATCGTTTTAATGGTTCTTTGATAATAACAACCTCATTTATAAATTAGAACCATGAGTAAAAAAGAATTACAGAACCATGGGTGAGTCTTAACACATATATTATAACCTGGTTCAACCATATAAATGGTTTCATGACCAGACTTTAAATAATTAATGGAAATTGAGATTACATCATCTACGATGTCAGAAATTCGATACATCACGGACAATGTTTTTAATTCCTTGAACATGTGGGGGAAAAGAAGAAGATTGATGATGAATTTATCATGAAAATGAGAAAATCCAGAATATAAAATATTCTGGAGATTTCATTCCTCTTGGGTGAGAATAGATGAAGAAATAATAAATAAAGAACTCAAAATAAAAGAATAATTTTGAAATTGCTTAAAAAAATTCGGCAGCCTAACGACTACGCAACATGGTTTTAGAAAATATTAAAAAGAGAGAGGAAAAGGGTCACCTATCCATAAATGAATCATAATATATATTAGATCAAGAATAAGAAGAAAAATAAGAACACGGTATGGAAACTTGAAAGATATACCACATAAAAGAGAACTTTAAAGGAAAGAGAAAGAAATTGAGAATTTTCTTACCTTGTAGAATAACCCTTAGAACTTGAAGGTTGGGACCTTGGGGGCTTGATAAGACCTTGGGAGGACTAATATGACAGTAAGGATTCCAAAACTTCGTTGAGTGAGAATTGGGAATGAATTCGATGAAGGGAAGAGTTGGTATTTATAGAAAAAGTGGAGGATTATTTTAATAATTTCCATGGGACACCTCATGGGTGGTATTTGCAAAACCATGGGCTTGCCCATGGTATTTGCCCATGTTTACAGCCACTTGGGACACCTCACATATTATTTAACTATACACTAGTCTAACAGATTTATGACATCATTATTACATCATTAATGATGTCATTAACACACTGAAACTAAAAACTGTATTTTTTACTTTTCACTGAAAAATCAATTGTTTCAGAAAAATTCCAAAAATTCACCCTGACCAATTTTTGACTTGTATAATTCAAAATTGAAATCCATTTTTCAAAAATAATTTTATAAATATTATTAATTTAATTTTTAAATTAGGTCATAGTTAATTCGAAAAATAACAATCTTAAAGTGCAGTTAGTTTTATTTCTCATTGAAAAACTAATTAGGATCTCATTATCTTATTGCCTTAAGAAAATAAAATAATAAGATTATTTACTATTAATAAGGGTCATATTACTATTCATATTACTATTCACCAAAAATCAAGTTTTTTCTATCAGAATCCAAATGATTTACTGAACACAACTCTAGATGATCATTTTTCGAAATTCAAAACATAGAAGAGGAAAAGTTGTATTTAATGGATAGATTATAAAATTGCATTCAATATTTATTTTCAAAACCTTGGGGTGTTACATAAAATATAGATAATATACTATAATTTTATTTTTTAACTGAATATACATCATAAACTCTCTTCTTTTCTCCTTTTATTCAAAAAAAGAAAACGTTATCCATGATGTGTCGATTCACTACCTTCATGGATAATGATTTTTCATTTTACTTTATAGAATTCATGGTCAGTTATAAAACCATTATAATGGTTAAAAAATATTTTAAAATTTATATTATAACATTTTAATTTTTTTTGGAACAAATATATATGCATAATATAAAATAATAAAACAAACTGGTTCGTGATGATCAAAAAACTGTCCAAATAAACTAAACATTTTTCTTTAACAATTTATCCAATGAATTATTCTCATATATAAAAAATTATATATAGGACTATTTAAAATTATATGATCACATTAATACCATTTTTTTACACTTCTATAGTTTTTATTTCATTTTTCAAGAACTTCCATAATTATACACAATTAAACTAACCATGAATATAAGGACCCAACCTTATAACATTACATAATATTTAATTAAATGAATAATTCACATTGAGGATCTTTTTAGGTTTATAGTTTTAGATAATTAGGCCATAACTATTACATAAAAACTTGAATATTACAAGTAGACACTACTACTCAGTATCCATTTTTTTCATAAAATAAAAACTCTTAAAAAGAAACATATCTAGTTCCATATTTTAGACAACATGACTTTTCCTTGATCCCATCCTTGACCATATTAATATTTATGTATTGTGGAAAACATTTCAAAAACTTGGTATGAGCATAAAAATCTCAGTAAGGGTTATAAAATAAGGAAGGAAAACATTATCCCATCAATAAATACAAATCAATGAAACTATATTTCTCAATCATAACATACCTTACGAAATCATAAGATTTATGAATAGCACACACAAATCATAAATCATAAAGGTTACTTATGGCATACATATAAAACTTACAATGTAGCTATCACAACTACATAGAGAGTTACAATTGGAATACCCATCACAGTATATTCCCTAAATCTCTTAGAAGAAACATCACGTTTACCTCCGTCATGTTACCCAATGCATTGAAGAGCTATCTCGGGCTCACCTGCCCTAGGTTTATCACGGAACCACCCATATACATAAATAATGACCAATAACCATAACATAATCATAACAAATAACACATTTATAAAGGAAAAATAACATTTCCACATTCCAATATATAAAATCAAGATATTGAAATAAACAATGCTTTATCAAATCATTTTCAAAACCATTTAAAAAGAGATTTTTGAATCAAAGTGTCCCATACAACTTTTAAGATTTTAAAGGAATTATCATTTGAAAACATTAATTTCCATATAAATAAATCCTAAACCCCATTTTGAAAACATGGACATTAATTATAAATATTTAGAAGAATAAAATTTTAAAACGTTTAAAATGATATTTTAGTTAAAGTGTTTTTTTAACAAAAATAGAGATGCTTGAATACAAATAATTGATGAATAACATTTAATAATAAATATATAATATCATGAGAGTAAAGATATTCATGATATAATATGTCAAAGGACAGTATATACACCATATAAGAGTGAAATGGTGCATAACAACAATGAAGTCTCAGTGGAAATGTAAATTGAGATGAAATCCCTTATAAAGATGGTATCCTTAAATTAAGGATAAATCAATCACATAATTATGTGTGAAAAATATAAATACACCCAATATAAGTGTATATTAAGTGTAAATAAATCATAGGTCATTCACACATATTCATAGGATGACATATTTAAGAAGTACAAGTTGAACCCAAAGAATCAAAATTGGGTTAAGAAGTTCCCCTGTAAAAATTTGATTGCCTAATGGTGTCACTTTAAAATTAAGAAAATGAGTTGATGAGACAAAAAGGGTATCTCATCACATGTAAATAATGTTTACATCAATAAGGATATATAAGAACATATCCCAACATAATAAGATGTAAATTAAAAGACATAGCAAAAAGAAGTATTTTAAAAAGAGGAGGGTGAAAGGTTCCCTTACCGATTTGGTAACTTACAAAACATATGCCACATGAAAGAAGGATCATACAATGAAGATTTAAATACTCATAAATGAAATTATATTACACAAATAGTACAATAATGTTCAGTACATACACCACACAGAAAATATATCATGAATCTCACGGGAATAAAAAGTGAGATGAAACCCTTTACCATGTTGTAATCATCTGAGTTGTATGACCAAAAGTAAATAACCACCAATGAATCATAGTATACAATGAATATATTGAAAATAATGATAATATATATATATCAAATGTCAGTACACAATACACCACATGCAATGAATAAGTGGCGAACAATGGAAATCTCACGGAATTAAAAGTGAGATAAGAAAATCCCTTACCTTATGTCCGACTTGACCCGTTCATTATTTAATATACTGAATAATAAACTAATGTTAATTTATACTTTCTTAAGAGAATTTTTAAAGTTTATTATTCCTTTTATATTACTCATTACCATGTTATAAACATTATGTAATCATTTAAGTTAATAACGGTCATTTTATCGATATTTGGTACTTGAGTAAACAAAATGAACACCTTATGATTACAAGTTGTTTATGTGGTAAGATATCCATTATCTTCATAATGATATTAATTATTTATATATAATATATATCATATATATCCATTATATACATGTATTTAAAATAGTACATAACATTTAGAGGCAAGAAATGAAATTCACCATTCATGGAGATGGTAAGCCGTACGTACGTATGAATGCCACTTCCATTTATATTTATTATTTTAATGGAATTAAAAACACAATGATACATAGTTATATTATAATTCCATTATAATATCATATACAATATTATTAACTCCATCCTTTATACGTCCCACATAAGGCATTAAAGGGTCACATCACATTGAGGGGGCGGTAATCCGCACTTCCTCTAATGAGATAATCGTATTTACCCACTATAGAAACCATAAAGTATTTATATAAATGATAAAATAAAGAATAATAAAGAAAAAATAAACATAATATATATCATATATAAATACAGTTCCATCATAATTTCCACCATGAGTGGCGGTTGGAGATATTTGAACAGTCATCGTTTCATGAGGCGTTAGTTTTCCATCCACAGAAACATTATGTTCTTCACACATTATATGAAGGTGTGTGTAATTTTATTTTTAATAATTCTCATAAAAACATCCTAGTATATTTATAATACTGTTTTTGTTAAAAAATAAAGGAATAAAAAGAGTTTAGGGGTTGGATAAGTAAAATAAAAGAAAACAATTTAAGAGAAACTGTTACCTTTAATTTGGGTAACTCCCTTTGGTTTGAACCAAAGGACTTCTTGAAGTGACTTATACCTAAGGTAAGGATTTTAGAAGGAGGATAGGGATGTATGGAGATTAATTGGGTAGATTTTGGAGGATACAATAGGATTGAGAGGTGTGATGAATTGGTTAGAAGTGGTCTCCTTTTATAAGGGAGAGGAGGGGCTCTTTAGGAAAGTGTGATAATATTATTTTATTATATAATGATATTCGGTTTATAAAGGTCCAAAAATCATTAAAGTCGAAGATAATATGACTCATAGTCGAAATAATATCATCAAATATTAATTGGACAGGTTTTGAATGTTATTTTAATATTTATAATCTTATTTATTTAAATATTTGAATAATGAGGTAAATACTACATCATTATTGTGTCATAAATAATTTAATTTATGTGATGTCTAAAAATTATAAAAAAATACCATGATGTAGTAAATCTTTTTATATTTTAAAATAATATTTATAGTCGAAAATATAATTTATATAACACCATATAAAAATTAATTTACTAAAATATTTTTATTTATGTCATTTTTGCCTTTACTTTAAATTAATTAATCTAAAGTGTCATTATCTTTCATAAGTGACTCCATGGTGTCCCAAAATGGACCCAAATATGTCAATGGAAGGCCATTACTCATCCAATAAGGCTAGTACATGTGTTAAGGTAATTTTTAATTATTAAAATATTCTTTTTACCTTGAATTACCCTATTTAACTTTAACCACGGTAAATAAAAGTCAAAAGTTACTATTCACCATTTAAAAAGAGATTTTTGAATCAAAGTGTCCCATAAAACTTTTAAGATTTTAAAGGAATTATCATTTGAAAACATTAATGTCCATATAAATAAATCCTAAACCCCATTTTGAAAACATGGACATTAATGAGAAATATTTAGAAGAATAAATCTTTAAAACATTTAAAATGATATTTTAGTTAAAGAGTTTTTTTAACAAAAAGAGAGGTGCTTGAATACAAATAATTGTGGAATAACATTTAATGAGAACTATATAATATCATGATAATAAATTTATTCATGATATAATATTTCAAAGGATAGTATATACACTATATAAGAGTGAAATGGTGCATAACAATAATGAAGTCTCAGTGGAAATGTAAATTGAGATGA
This sequence comes from Viscum album, assembly GCA_963277665.1. Classification (NCBI taxonomy): domain Eukaryota; kingdom Viridiplantae; phylum Streptophyta; class Magnoliopsida; order Santalales; family Viscaceae; genus Viscum; species Viscum album. Next base: position 1,321,616,304 of record OY728132.1, on the reverse strand, counting down.
AATCCCTTATAAAGATGGTATCCTTAAATTAAGGATAAATCAATCACATAATTATGTGTGAAAAATATAAATACACCCAATATAAGTGGATATTAAGTGTAAAAAAATCATAGGTCATTCACACATATTCATAGGACGATATATTCAAGAAGTACAAGTTGAACCCAGAGAATCGAAATTCGGTTAAGAAGTTACCTTGTAAAACTTCGACTGCCTAACGACGTCACTTTAAAATTAAGAAAATGATTTGATGAAAAAAGGGTATATAATCACATTGAAATAATTTTTACATCAATAAGGATATAGAATAACATATCCCAACATAATAAGATGTAAATTAAAATACATAACAAAAATAAGTCTTTTAAAAAGATGAGGGTGAAAGGTTCTCTTCCCGATTTGGTAACTTACAAAACATATGCCACATGAAAGAAGGATCATACAATGAAGATTTTAATACTCATAAATGAATGTATATTATAAAAAGATTACAATAATTGTCAGTGCATACACCACACAAAAGAAAATAGTGGAAAATATAACATGAATCTCACGGGAATAAAAAGTGAGATGAAACCCTTTACCACGTTGTAATCAACCAAGTCATATGACCAAAAGTTAATAACCACCAATTAATCACATTATAACATGAATATATTGAGAATAATGATAATATATATATATCAAATGTTAGTACACAATAAACAACATGCAATGAATAAGTGGCGAACAATGGAAATCTCACAGAATTAAAAGTGAGATAATAAAATCCCTTACCTTGTGTCCGACTTGACCTGTTCATTCTTTAATCTAATGAATAATAAACTAATGTTAATTTCTAATTTCTTAAGAACCATTTTAAATTTTATTATTCCTTTTATATTACTTATTACCATTTTATAAACATTATGTTATCATTTAAGTTAATAACGGTCGTTTTGTCGATATTTGGTACTTGAGTAAACAAATTGAACACCTTATAAATACAAGTTGTTAATGTGGTAAGATATCCACTATCTTCAGATTGATATTAATTATTTAGATATCATATATATCATATATATATCCAATATATACATGTATTTATAATAGTACATAACATTTTGAGGTAAGAAATGAAATGCACCGTTCATGGAGACGGTAAGCCGTACATACGCATGAACGCTACTTCCATTTCTATTTATTATTTTAATGGAATTAAAAACATAATTATACATAGTTATATTATAATTCCAGTAAAATATCATATACAATATTATTAACTCCATCCTTTATACATCCCACATAAGGCATTAATGAGTCAAATCACTTTGTGGGGGCGATAGTCTGCACTTCCTCTAAGGAGATTATCGTATTTACCCACTATGGAAACCATAGAGTATTTCTATAAATGATAAAATACAGAAGCATAAAGAAAAAATAAACATAATATATATCATATATAAATACAGTGCCATCATAATGGCCACCATGATAGGTGGTTGGAGATATTTGAACAATCATCATTTCGTGAGGCGTTAGTTTTTCATCCACAGAAACATTATGTTCTTCACCCATTAGATGGAGATGTTTGTAAGTTTAGTTAGAATCCTTCTCATAAAAACAACCTAGTATATTTAGGATACTGGTGTTGTTACAAAATAAAGGAATAAAAAGAGTTTAGGGGTTGGAGAAGTAAAATAAAAGAAAACAATTTAAGAGAAACCGCTACCTTTAATTTGGGTAACTCCCTTTGGTTTGAACCAAAGGACTACTTTAAGTGCCTTATGCCTAAGGTAAGGCTTGTAGGAGGAGGATAGGGATGTAGGGAGCTTAATTTGGTAGAGTTTGGACGATCCAAAAGGCTTGAGAGGTGTGAGTAATTGGTTAGAAGTGGTCTCCTTTTATAAGGGAGAGGAGGGGCTCTTTAGGAAAGTGTGATAATATTATTTCATTATTTAATGATATTCTATTTCTAAAGGTCCAAAAATCATTAAAGTAAAAGATGAGATGACTCATAGTTGAAATAATATCATCCAATAGAAATTGGACATGTTTTGGATGTTATTTCAATATTTATAATATTATTTATTTAAATCTTTTATTAATGAGGTAAATACTACATCATTATTATGTCATAAATAATTTAATTTATGTGATGTCTAAAAATTATAAAAAAAATGTAGGAAATATATTTATCTTTACAAAGAATATTTATATTTGAAAATATAATTTATATAGCACCATATAAAAATTAATTTACTGAAAGATTTTTGTTTATGTCATTTTTGCCTTTACTTTAAATTAATTAATCTAAAGTATCCTTATCTTTCATAAGTGGCTCCATGGGGTCCCGAAATAGACCCAAAGATTCCCATGATCATAAATTACTCATCCAATAGGGTTAGGATATGTGTTAAGGTAATTTTGAATTATTACAATATTCTTTTTACCTTGAATTACCCTATTTACCTTTAATCGCGGTAAATAAAATTTAAAAGTTACTATTCACTAAAAATTATTTTCATCTTATTGAACAAAATTTTACTTCTTGATAACAACCATGTATGTCATATTTTTGAAATTCAATTCACAGAAGTAGTAAATTTTCATTTAAATGAAAAAGTCGGTTTTTTTAACTACTACTAAGTGATTTCACTATTCATCAAAAATTGAAGTTTTTCAGAAAAATACCAAAAATTATGCCTAAGATTTATTTAATATTACGAATTCAAAAATGATGTATATTTTTCTAAATTCAAAATATAGAAGTGGCATTAATTAATTTAAAATAAATTCCTGTTGTTAAAACAAATAGCGTGTTTTTAAGAAACAATAACTATCAAAAGATTGACACTTGTTTATGTCCAATTTCAAAGTGAAATTTATTACAATGACCAACATTGGATTAAATGGTAAAAATATATTCAAATTATACTTTAAAACCAATTAAAAATAAAATCTATCCATATAAATAAATTATATTAAAACATAGTTTTGAATTAAAATACAATATTTTTCACTATTCATTAGAAAATGAACTTTATCAGAAAAAATACAAAAATTTACACAAAGTAAATTTTTATGTCCCCATTATAAAGAAGGATTTTATTTGGTCAAATATAATTAATTAAAGTGACCAAAATTAGATTTAAATAGGGTTTTCCATTAAAAGGCGGTAAATTGGTCTTTTAATGTAAATTATGCTTAAAATTAGATTCATTCACATTTTAAGCCTTTAACTTTTATTGGATAAATGTAAATACATTTACAAAACATGTATAATTATATTGTAGTTAGTTTTTTTCATTCTCTCCAATACAACAGCTAGGAGTTAAAAACCATTTAAAATAATAATATTATATTATTAGTGTGCAATGTAAGATTTCAAAGAAACCCGTTGTTGTGTATCGAGTACGCTATCGAACATAGAAGCCCATTTAAAGTAAAATTAATATTTAATTCACAAATATTAATAAATATGAAATATGTCTTATTTTTTATTTACATGGGATGTTACATCCTTCCCCCCTTTTGGGAATTGCGTCCTCGCAATTTTAAAACTGGGCTTGGAAACTTCATTAAAAGTCCCCCATCGGAAAAGAGTCAGCAAAACTATCACTTTAAAAGAAATAAAGAAAATTACAGTGGTCACTCTAGATAACTCGTACTAGGATTCCATGTAGAAAAACATGGATATGGAAGAGAGAACAAACAATCAAGTTCTGATGGAGAGTGATAGAAAACATGATTAGGAGAAAGCTAACCACCAGAAAATCACAAACTTATGATGTGTTAAAAAATCTTTGATTACCTAGTTGGAAACACAAACCAAAAACGTTTTTTTACATTACTTTTCACAATTTTGAGGAATTCATTTACTACATAGAATAAGAACATAAGAAAATATACTTACCTTCAAGTAGAGTTTCATCCTTTAATAAGTTTCTACCAAAAACTAATCTTTTCTCCAAACAAAGAGCATTCAAAAAAACTTGGTCACATCAAAAGCAAAAGAATCATCTTATTGAGAATCACATAATCCACAAAAGAAGAACTATATATTTTCCCTGTCTTTATACATCAACTAAAACAAAAATTGTTATTTCGAGATCAGATAATACCCAAAAATTATAATCTTTTACAAAAAGAAAAACTACTCTTAATCTCCAAAATTTTTCAAACACAACCCAAAGTTCAACAAAGACCATTCAAAAAAAAAAACTTTCCGTAAAATTATTCAAAAGTGATATAAACTAAGATTGAAACTCAAATATCATAAGTATTTAATTACATAGTCTTCCAAGAAATCATTTATCTCCAAATAACAACAGTTACTCATAAAGTCTCATATTGACAATTAATTAACCAAATCACATGTTCTCCATGATAGGTTAATCATTTTCATAAATAAACCAAATCATCATATGTCCAAAATAAAAACATAGATTATTACAAACTAAAATTTCAACCATTATTTCACAATTTAAATCCACAGTATTCTATATTCCTTAGGCATATAGTGTTTCCTCAAAAGAGAGAACGTCTTCCACAACAACCTTTATCACTTAATCACTAAATCATTTTTCTATACTAAGTATATCCATTTGATAAAACATAAGTTCCAAAAATCAACTTATTCTTGTTCCATAATTTTTTTTACTAAAATAATAAGTCATACTAACCAGGGAATTCAAGTAGTCTAGTGGTAGGTGATGCACCCTTATCACCCTTCGGTTGTGGGTTCGATTCCTGTAGCCTTTCCAGATGCGACAGGTTGTCACCCATCCTACGAGTTGTCCTTTTTATAAAACTCAAAAATAACCCTAACATTTTTTAACCTCAATGGTTTCCTTATACCTCTAATTTTCATCCAAATTCATTCTGATCTCAACATCTTAATTCTTGAAGTCTTATTTCAACATCATATGATAAAATAAAATGATCCCCAAAATGAAGAACATCATACCTTGATCATGGTGTCCATTTGGTTTCATCGTCATCTTGTTCACGTAGGTAGAAGGTCCATGCATCAAAAAAATGATTTAGAGATCCTTCAAAATAATTTTCTTCCTCTATCCAAATACACCTTGTACAACATGGGTCATATGGGTGTTCACAGAAAAATAGTTTTGGAAAATAATCATGTATGACATGTAATTTCAAAACATTTGATAAAACATGATTTCTATAAAATAGTCGGACCAAATTTGAGTTGAAACTTTCAACTAATGGTCCTTTTAAAATATCATAGGTATTTGATGAGAGACTATATTGTAAAAGAAAATATAAATAGTTTGTGCAAGGGTCTCCTTATTCAGCACCTTTTTTAAAATCATAATATGCTTCAAAATATTGTGATAAGGTAAAATATTTAAAAATGCCTTGATAATATTAACCTTTCTTGAAAATATGAGAATATTGTGAAAATAGGATTTGTCTAAATACAACCCATGATCCACGATGATAACAGGGTATAGTGGAGGTGTTTTATATCTCAAAAAACAGCTTGCAAGTGAGTTGTATGCTAGAAACGTTTCACAATCATCCGAACATGACTTTTCAATAATTATTACAAGCATGTAATCAGGAAGAGATAGGAATGTCGTTTGAGATCCTTATCCTTCCATTTATAACTAACTTTACTTGATCTTAAAAAGTTAAAAAACAATGATTTAACTGAAATAATAGACATAGGGACTAACCATGTGTCTAATGAAAACCCATAATCCCTAAAGTTGTCTAAACCAACATCTGATACCAACTATAAGGACCCGACCTTATAACATTACATAATATTGAATTAAATGAATAATTCACATTGAGGATCTTTTCAGGTTTAGAGTTTTAGAGAATTAGCCCATAACTATTACATATCAACTTGAATATTACAAGTATACACTACTACTCAGTATCCATTTTTTTCATAAAATAAAAACTCTTAAAAAGAAACATGTCTAGTTCCATATTTTCGACAGCGTGACTTTTCCTTAATCCCATCCTTGACCCTATTCATCTTTAAGTCCTGTGGAAAACATTTCAAAAACTTGGTATGAGCATAAAAAGCTCAGTAAGGGTTATAAAATAAGGAAGGAAAATATTAGCCCATCAATAAATAAAAATAAATGAAACTATATTTTTCAATAATAACATACCTTACGAAATAATAAGATTTATGAATAACACACACGAATCATAAATCATAAATGTTAATTATGGCATTCATATCAAACTTACATTGTAGCCATCACATCTACATAGGGAGTTACACTTGGAATACCCATCACAGTATATTCCTTAAATCTCTTAGGAGAAACATCACGTTTACCTCTGTCACGTTACCCAATGCATTGGAGAGCTATCTCGGGCTCACCCTCCCTAGGTTTATCACGAAACCACTCATATACGTAAACAATTCCCAATAAACATAACATAATCATAACATATAACACATTTATAAAGGGAAAATAATATTTCTACATTCCAATATATCAAATCAAGATATTGAAATAAACAATGCTTTATCAAATCATTTTCAAAACCATTTAAAAAGAGATTTTTGAATCAAAGTGTCACATAAAACTTTGAAGATTTTGAAGGAATTATCATTTGAAAACATTAATTTCTATATAAATAAACCCTAAAATCCATTTTGAAAACTTGGACATTAATGAGAAATATTTAGAAGAATAAATCTTTAAAACATTTAAAACGATATTTTAGTTAAAGAGTTTTTTTAATAAAAAGAGAGACGCTTGAATACAAATAATTGAGGAATAACATTTAATCAGAACTATATAATATCATTAGAATAAAGTTATTCATGATATAATATGTCAAAGGACATTATATACACCATATAAGAGTGAAATGGTGCATAACAACAATGAAGTCTTAGTGGAAATGTAAATTGAGATGAAATCCCTTATAAAGATGGTATCCTTAAATTAAGGATAAATCAATCACATAATTATGTGTGACAAATATAAATACACCCAATATAAGTGGATATTAAGTGTAAAAAAATCAGAGGTCATTCACACATATTCATAGGACGGCATATTCAAGAAGTACAAGTTGAACCCAAAGAATCGAAATTGGGTTAAGAAGTTCCCTTGTAAAAATTCGACAGCCTAACGACGTCACTTTAAAATTCAAAAAATGAGTTGATGAGAAAAAAGGTTATATCATCGCATTTAAATAATTTTTACATAAATAAGGATATTGAAGAACATATCCCAACATAATAAGATGTAAATTAAAATACATAACAAAAAGAGTCTTTTAAAAATAGGAGGGTCAAAGGTTCCCTTACTGATTTAGTAACTTACAAAACATATGCCAAATGAAATAAGGATCATACAATGAAGATGTAAATACTCATAAATGAAAGTATATTACACAAATACTACAATAATGGTCAGTATATACACCACAAAAAAGGAAATAGTGTAAAATATAACATGAATCTCACGGGAATAAAAAGTGAGATGAAACACTTTACCACGTTGTAATCAACTGAGTTGTATGACCAAAATTTAATAACCACCAATGAATCACAGTATAACATGAATATATTTAGAATCATGATAATATATATATATATATCAAATGTCAGTACACAATACACCACATGCAATTAATAATTGGAGAACAATTGAAATCTCACGGAATTAAAAGTGAGATAAGTAAATCCCTTACCTTATGTCTGACTTGACCCGTTCCTTCTTTAATCTACTGAATAATAAACTAATGTTAATTTATACTCACTTAAGAAACTTTTTCAAGTTTATTATTCCTTTTATATTACTTATTACCATGTTATAAACATTATGTAATCATTTAAGTTAATAACGATCGTTTTGTCGATATTTGGTACTTGAGTAAACAAAATGAACACCTTATAATTTCAAGTTGTTCATGTGGTAATATATCCATTATCTTCAGAATGATATTAATTATTTAGATATCATATATATAATATATATCCAGTATACACATGTATTTATAATAGTACATAACATTTAGAGGTAAGAAATGAAATGCACCGTTCATGGAGACGGTAAGTTGTACGTACGCATGAATGCTACTTCCATTTCTATTTATTATTTTAATGGAATTAAAAACATAATGATACATAGTTATATTATAATTACAATATAATATAATATACAATATTATTAACTCCATCCTTTATACGTCCTACATAAGGCATTAACGAGTCATATCACTTTGAGGGGGCAGTAGTCCGCACTTCCTCTAATGAGATTATCGTATTTACCCACTATGGAAACCATAAAGTATTTCTATAAATGGAAAAATAAAGAAACATAAAGAAAACATAAACATAATATATATCATATATAAATACAGTGCCATCGTAATGTCCACCATGAGAGGCGGTTGGAGATATTTGAACAATCACCGTTTCGTGAGGCCTTAGTTTGCCATCCACAGAAACATTATGTTCTTCACCCATTAGATGGAGGTGTGTGTAAGTGTAGTTTTAATACATCTCATAAAAAAATCCTAGTATATTGAGGATACTGTTGTTGTTACAAAATAAAGTAATAAAAAGAGTTTAGGGGTTTGAGAAGTAAAGTAAAAGAAAACAATTTAAGAGAAACCGTTACCTTTAATTTGGGTAAATCTCTTTGGTTTGAACCAAAGAACTTATTGAAGTGACTTATACCTAAGGTAAGGCTTATAGGAGGAGTATAGGGATGTAGGGAGATTAATTGGGCAGAGTTTGGATGAGACAAAAGGCTTGAGAGGTGTGAGGAATTGGTTAGAAGTGGTCCCCTTTTATAAGGGAGAGGAGGGGCTCTTTAGGAAAGTGTGATAATATTATTTATTATATAATGATATTCCATTTCTAAAGGTCCAAAAATAAATATAGTCGAATATAAGATGACTCATAGTCGAAATAATATCATCAAATAGGAATTGGACAGGTTTTGGATGTTATTTTAATATTTATAATCTTATTTATTTAAATCTTTTATTAATGAGGTAAATACTTCATCATTATTGTGTCATAAATAATTTAATTTATGTGATGTATAAAAATTATAAAAAAAATACCATGATGTAGGAAATATTTTTAGCTTTCCAAAGAATATTTTTAGTCGAAAATATAATTTTCTATAACACCATATAAAAATTAATTTACTAAAATATTTTGTTTATGTCATTTTTGCCTTTACTTTAAATTAATTAATCTAAAGTGTAATTTTCTTTCATAAGTGGCTCCATGGTGTCCCAAAATAGACCCAAAGATGAAAATGGTCGGCCATTACTCATACAATAAGGTTAGGACATGTGTTAAGGTAATTTTGAATTATTACAATATTCTTTTTACCTTTAATTACCCTATTTACCTTTAACCGCGGTAAATAAAAGTCAAAAGTTACTATTCACCAAAAAAATTTTTTATCTTATTGAACAACATTTTACTTCATGATAATAACCATGTATGTCTGATTTTTGAAATTCAATTCACAGAAGCGGTAAAATTTCATTTAAATGAAAACGTCAGTTTTTTTAACTACTACTAAGTGATTTGACTATTCATCAAAAATTAAAGTTTTTCAGAAAAATACCAAAAATTATTCTTAAGATTTATTTGATAATACAAATTCAAAAATGATATCTATTTTTATAAATTAAAAACATAGAAGTGGAATTAATTAATTTAAAATTAATTCCCGTTGTTAAAACAAATAGCGTGTTTTTAAGAAACAATAACTATCAAAAGATTGACACTTGTTTATGTCCAATTTCATAGTGAAATTAATTCCAATGACCAAAATTGGATTAAATGGTAAAAATAAATTATAAATAAACTTTAAACCCAATTAAAAAGATAATATAACCATTAAAATAAATTAGATTAAAACACAGTTTTGAATTAAAATACAATATTACTCACTATTCATTAGAAAATGAACTTTATCACAAAAATTCCAAAAATTTACACAAAGTAAATTTTGATGTCCCCATTACAAAGAAGTATTTTATTTGGTCAAATAGAATGTATTAAAGTGACCAAAATTAAATTTAAATAGGGTTCACCATTAAAAGGCGGTAAATCGGCCTTTTAATGTAAATTATGCTTAAAATTAGATTTATTGACATTTTAAGCCTCTAAATTTTATTAGATAAATGTTAATACATTTAACAAACATGTATAATCATATTTTAGTTAGTTTTGTTCATTCTTTCCAATACAACATCTTGGAGTTAACTACTATTTAAAATAATAATATTATATTATTAGTGTGCAACGTAAGATTTCAAAGAAACTCGTTGTTGCGTATCGGGTATGCTATCGAAAATAGAAACCCCTTTAAAGTAAAATTAATAATTAATTCACAAATATTAATAAATATGAAATATGTCTTATTCTTTATTTACCTGGGATGTTACGATGAAATCCATGAAACGAACGCTCCTAGAATAGAAAAATTAAACATTATAACTCATCAAAATGACCACAAATTAATTTAATAAAATTATAATAAATAAAAATGTTGTAGATTAGGTTCTGAATTAATTAATTAATGGATCTAATTTGATTATATAAGATATTAAGTGGAAGTTCAGAACCCTTTTGAACATAAAGTAAGAGATCTCTCCGAACCTCAAAATTACCTTTAGGTTGTGCTTTCTATTTCTTTACACCAAGGTATCTCCTCATTATTATTATTTAATACATATAAATTCAAGTTATATGTTCCAAAATTATGTATCCAAATTAATTCATCCTTATTTTATGGGGAAATACATGTTTTAAAAAGGTTCCCTTCTCAATTCCTCCCGATAAGCAAGCCCGATTAAAGGGAGCTTCACCATTTCTTACCCATTTTAAAGTACACTCTAAAAAATATTTTAAGACACCATTATTTTTATAAAATCACTCATTTAATCTTGAAAAAAATATCTTATTTCATTTATGTTTTTATAAAAAAATAATTCATTTATCCTCTTTAAAGTCTCTTTAATAATTTCCATTAAACCACACTGAAGTGGATCATTTCTAAAGTTTCTTAAACACTCTATTTACATGTTTTAACTTAATTTGGATATCATTTATCTTGATCTATTCATATTTTACCTTATAAATTTCCATTAATTATTTAAATCCATTCTTTCATAAACACCTTTATGATATTCCCATTTTTTGCCTTATGACATAATTACGGTACCCATTTATTTCTATAGGTAACCCTTATGTTTATTCATTATGTTTGATTCTTCATGTGACACACATATGCATAAACATGTTATGATGGGTGAACCCAGATAGTTCCTTAATTCATTAGGTAATGTTTAGTCTCATGAGACATAATTTATGAGATTAGGGAGTAAACCTAATCCATTATGGGACTTTCTCCACCATGTGATATAGTCTTATAAGTTAGCCTTGCCCTGTGTTTATGTCATGTTTTATGTTGTTTCAACATTACTATATTGTCATGATTATATGATCCCAAGTTCTATATGTTATGATTCTATATTATTATTCATGTTTCATGCCTTTTTTATGTCATCATTTTATGCCTTCTAACCCATGTTCATCGCTTTATTCCTATATTTATTCCCTTACTAGGATTTTTAGATCATCCATTTTTTCTATGTTTTTTCCTAGGTTATCCTATGCATATATTGAATCTTAAAGGAAGTTAGGATCTCATTATGTATGATTAATATAAATATGTTTTATTCTAGTTCCATTTTTTTCAATTTTATGTACCTAATCTTCCAAATTCACTAGACTTTACGATACTTTGTTTGTATTTGATGGTCAATTATGCTTAAAATCATGTAGTATTATGTGTAAAAGGCTAGGGTTGATATAGTTTCTATCAGAGGATGGTCTATTTATTCTTGGATATTAGGACTAGAAAACCCCAGTAATAACCCTATAGATGATTCTATCTAAATGGATAACCTAGATTGAAACTTTTGGAATAAAATGTTAGGATATAATTTTCATTTTCAAGTTTATACTTCTATGTTAAAAGTTTATTTTTTATATTATTATTAGATAAGTATTCACGCACCCCTAATTGTACTTTTTTTCTTAGTAAATTTCTGAAAATTGGAGAACCCATTCCAACAATCAATGTGATAGGAAATGTGATGATTTTTATAATGAAATTCCAAATCTTATGGTAATAGGAGATCAAAACATCATAATAGTACAAGAAAAATTGGCTCAAGTTATGAATAATAACTTGAATTGTGTAGAACAACATCCTTATCCTAAGAAATAGAAATTTTCAGTCAAATACTTTATTCAAAAAAGGACTCCCATATTTATTAGATCTTCTGATCCGATCATCCTAGAACAATGGATTAACTCCATTGAGAAGATATTCTCCATCCTCTAGTGCTAAGAAGAAGAGAAATTTATGTTGGTAGTTTATCATTTTGATGAGGAAGACGATAAGTGGTTGAAACTAATCAAGAACACGAAGACTGTGGATGAAATTTATTCTATGGAATGGGAATCATTCAAGAAAATATTTTTTAAAAAATATTTCCCTTGAATTTTTCTTCTTAAGATGAATAGGGATTTCCTCATACTGAAGAAAAAGGAATGAGGGTGTATGAAGCAAATTTCACATGAATTTCATGATATGCCTATGTCTTTTCCATGAAAATAAAATCATGGTTGAAAACTTCTTTAGTGGACTAATGATGAGTCTAAAAAAAGTTTTTCCAATTATAGACTTTGATATATATGAATAGATTATATGTTTCACCCTTAAGGTTGAGATAGAGATTATCGAATCTCAGTGGTCTCATGGGCTTGGAGATAAAAAGAGGAAAATGAAGTTTTATATGGGAGGATCGATAGATAAACCCCATGATAGAAATAAATCCCAACATCCCATGTGTTAAAACTGTGGGAAGAAGCATCCTGGTAATTGTCTAAATGGAACCAGGAGATGCTTCAAATAAGGAAGAGAGGGAAATTAGGCTAATTATTACCAAAGGGATATGAAGAAGTACAAAAATTCAGAATAATAAATGAAGGTTTATAACAACACTCAACCTATAGTGGAGTGTTTCAACTACAAGGAACATGAGAATTGTGTGATCTAATTCCCTAGGACAAGGGTTGTCAGAGGAAATCAACAACAACAACGTCCAAGTAAATAAGGAAGGGAATATGCCATCACTCTCACTAAGGTGGAGCCTAACAATGATGTGGTGATAGGTACATTGGTTATTCATTATAGAACAGTGAATATACTATTTGATTCTGGTTATACACATTCCTTCACATCTTTCAAGTTTAGTGTAACTATTCAAGCACCACATCAAAATACAGGGGTTGAGTTATCTGTGAGAACAAAAAATGTGAAAATTGTTGTTTACAAAGTATTTAAATCCTCCCCAGTTAATTTTTGTGCACTAAATCACCCAAAATATCTTTTCATACTTCCTTTTTTGGAGTTTTATTCTATATTTGTCTTGTATTGAATATCTTTATATAAATCCAACATCAACTATCGAGAAAGGGAGATCGCTCTTCACATCCTGAGGAATCCCCCAATTTTTTTACAAGTGTAAGGAGGAGGATCAATCTACTTTAGAACCATCATATCAATTTTGGATATTATTTTATCATTATAAATCATATCTAGATCAAATTATTGAGACAAATGAGAGATTCATGCTCGAAGACATGCTCATTTTGAGAGACTACACTGACATGTTCCCTGAAGAATTGTTTGGTATTTCTGTTGAATGAGAGGTTGAATTCTCAATTGAACTTATTCTCTTATCTCTTCCTATATCAAATAATACTTACATAATAACCACCATTGAGTTATAAGAACCGAAGAAGCAGTTACAATAGAATTTGGACAGGGGTTTTATACTCCTCAGTGTTTTACAATGGGGTGTGCCAGTCCACTTTGTCAAGAAGGATGGATTAATGTGCCTCTACATTGATTATCGTGAGCTCAATAAAATCCTGATAAAGAAACATTATCCCCTACCATGGATAGATGTATTGTTTGATCAACTACGTGGGGTCATGTATTTCTCTAAGGTGGACCTTCGGTTGGGATATCACCAATTAAAGGCCAAGAAGTAAGATATTCCCAAAAATGCATTTAGAATGAGGTATGTACACTATGAGTTAATAGTGATTCCCTTTGGACTCCCTAATGATCTATAAATTCTCATGGACTTAATTAATAGAGTCTTTACAGATTACCTTGAATTTTTTTTGGTAGTCTTTATTGATTATATTATGATATACTCCAAAAGAAATGAGGAGAATAAGGATCATTTGAATACTATTCTAAAATAATTTCAAAGGGAGAAACAATTATAGTAAATGTGAGTTCTATATGGATGAGGTATCATTATAGGGGCATGTTATCACCAAAAAAGGAATATATGTGGACCCTTCTAAAACAAAGGAGATTGAGAAGTGGACCAGACCATCATATATAACGGAGATCCATAATTTTCTTGGTCTATATGGGTATTTTCGATGACTTGTGAAGAAATTACCATGATTTTCACACCCACTAACTAAGATGAAACGAAATGGAGTGAAGTTTATCTAGGCTAATGAATGTGAATACTACTTCAAGTAGTTGAAAATGAGGCTTATCACTATACTAGAACTCACAATTCTGACAAGTGGGGAAATATTCATGGTATATATAGATGATTAAAATAAGGTATTAGGATGTTTATTGATGAAAAATGATAAAGTGATAGCCAAAACCTCAAGTCAGTTGAAATTTCATGAGAAAAACTATGCCATGAATGATTTGGAGTTGGCTGTTGTGATCTTCACATTGAAAATATGGTGGCCTTATCTCTATGGGGAGAAGTGTGAGATATATATACTGATCATAAGAGAATAAAATATATATTCACATAGAAGGATATTAATATTCACCATTGAATATGGTTATAGAACATCAGGTTTTATGATTTTTCAATCTGCTACAATCCCAGTAAAGAAAATAAATTGGCGGATTTTCTAATTAGGAAATATCCTAAAACTTTATCAATGATGATAATTGAGATGGATCTAATCTTATTAGACCTAAAAAGGATGGAAATGAGAATAATTGTGGAAGGAAAATCATAAATCATTTTTCAAATGATTTCTCAACCATCCCTTATGAAGAAAATAAAGTATGCTCAATGATATGATGAAGAAATTACGAAAAAGGTGGAAGCTATCAGAAATGGGAAATCCTCAAGGTTTAAAATTGATAAGGTAGGAGTCATAATATTTGGTTCATGAATACATGTACCATATAATAAAGATATAAAGAAATATATTCTTAATAACTCGCACAACTCAACCTTATCCATTCACCTAAGGAGCACAAAGATGTATTGAGATCCCCGAGAGAACTATTGGTGGGAAAATATGAAGAAGGATATCATTGAGTATACATTAAAGTGCCTGGTATGTCAACAAGAAAATGATGAAAGTAAAAAATTCTAAGGGGATGATGCAACAATTACCCATTCCAACATGGAAATGGGAAGAAATCACCATGGAATTTATCACTAGACATATAAAGACATCGAGAGGAAATAATTATTTATAGTTCAATATAGATTTTCTTACAAATATATCTCAGTTTATCACAATTTGAGAGGAATTACCACTTGAACAACTTTCAAGGATATACATAAAAGAAGTGATGAGGTTACATAGACTACCATTATTAATTATATCTGACCCAGATCCAAGATTTACCTTCAAGTTTTGAAAAAGTCTCCAACATGCTCTAAACACTGAGTTGAACTTCTGTACGGCTTATCATCCTCAAACTAATAGACAATATGAGTGGGATATTCAAAAACTGGAAGACATGATGAGAGCATGTTCTATGGACTTGAAAGGAGGATGATGCCAATATCTACCTATGGTCAAGATCTCTTACAACACTATATTCTAATAAAGCATCAAAATGGATCCATATGAATACCTTTAGTCTCATGAGACATCATGTATGGTATTAGGGATTCAACCTTATACATTATGGGAATTTTTACACCATGTGATGTAGTATGGGAAGTTAGTCTTTAATCATGTTTATATCATGTTTTATATAGCTACCACATTCCTATGTGGTCATGATTACATGATCTATTGTTCTACATGTTTTGATTCCATATGATTATTCTTATTCCACGAATTTTTATGTCATCATGTTATGACTTCAAACTCATGTGCTATGATTTATTCGCATGTTTATTCCGTTAGTGGGATTTTTAGATCATAAATTTTGTCTATGTTTTCCATGAGGTTATCCTATATAGATGTAGGAGCTCAAAGGAAGTTAAGAGCTCATTATGGATGATTAATATAAAGATGTTTTATTTTAGTTACATGTTTTCATTTTTATTTACTTAATATTCCAAAGAAATTAGACTTTACAATCCTTTGTTTTGTATTTTATGGTTAATTATGATTAAAATCATGTAATAATATGTTTAAATGGATAAGGTTTCTACAAGAATAAGCCTTTAGGAAAGTTATATTATTACCAATTTATAATCATACTGAATTATATTAAGTATATGAGTGGTGACTAAATTCATCAGGTTATTTAATATATAATGCCTTTGAAAACTTAAGTGAATAATTTCATGGTTTATAATAATATAGATTCACATGTTAAATAAATTAAACACTTGGTTACTCAGGAAGGCATAACTCTAACAAAATTAATTTTTCCTTATTTAATAACACTTCTTAAGTCACTAGTCATATGATTTTCTTACATTTTGGTTATCCTTCCTAAGGATTAATCTTAAAGTTAATTTTTATTATGATGGTGTTCTTATCTTTAATATAATATTTTATTAGATTAGTATAATATTTTATTAACATTAATAAAGACTTTTTTAAATGGAATACCACTAAAATAATGAGGCCTTTTAATTCATAATATCTATTAGTAGACCAAGATCTATATTTCACTAGGAAATGAGTTTTATTGGGAATTATTATTACAAATTATATATTTTTTATGATATCATCCCAATTATATCATATATGACTCTTGGATAGTCAAATTAACAACTCTTTGTCCAATCCATCAAGTGGATAAACCCAAATCCATTCCATTGGTATCGTATCCATTAGGGTTTCTTAGATAAGTGCAACCAAAAACAAATGCTAAGAATAAGGCACCTAACTATTTGGTCTACCACATTACTTGGATTACTTACACAAGATAATTCATGGTTATTCAACTTTATAATTAAACTACTCGATTATATAACCAAGTACATGGAAAGTGACACCTTGGATAGAATCTAACACTTAGTATTTATAAGATGATTTAATATTATTATCTTATTTTATGTTATTCCCTTTGTGTATGGATGATTTTAATGATATTATTTTTGAAATATCATTCCCACCATCCAATCAATTTGTTCATATCATATTGACATGTAACTCTTTACACAACCAATGGTTTTTATTACTCAACAAAATATATATATTTCAAGTATATTTACACATATCCAAATGTATCTCATGCATAAGGTATATAAAATATTTTTGTAAAGGTTTAAAATTATATGATATTGTCAATATAATAATGAGAAATCCCATAGTGACAAATATTTAACCACTCACCTTTATAGAATAAGACATAAGACTTTAGTTTGTTGGGTAGTATGATCCCAAGTCCCTTTGTTCAGGGAGTCTTTACTCAAGAGATAATTTGATTCATGAAAACTATAACACTAAATTTTTATGAACTATATTCAACAATTATTCTCAAGATCATAAACTTCAATCACAAACCATGTTCAAGGTAAATGAAAACTAAATCTTATATAATAATACCCAGAATGTTATGTAGGGATTAAAGATTTATAAGAAGTTATTTAAACAATTTAAACTAAATCTTAAACATATTCAGAACTTATATATTTTTTACAATGAATAAAGTAGTGAATAACCTTTCAATAAATGAAAATTTCTAATATTTAAACATGAGATAAATACCTGTGAACAATTCATAAATCAAAATATTTCCCATAAACACTTTATAATTTTATCTTATTAACTATGTATATTTCATAATAATTGAATATAAACACTTTACATTAATAATATGGCCATTTTACTCTATTAAATATATGAAAATTTAATGACATTTCACGAAATATAAACATTTTTTATTTCAATTTCCTATCATGTAATCATTTTATAAAATTTTAAATATCAAATATTAATATTATTTAAATCCATGACCATATTAATTTTTTAAAACTCTTTAGATACTGTTTATATATTATCCAAATAAATTTATTTTAATTTGAAAAAAATTAATTGATTATGAACAATTCATAATTTAAACATAAACACTTTATATTTTACCTTATTTTGTAATTTATAAACATTTTATAAATTACCCTTTATGATTACATAAATTATATATTTAATTAACAATACATGACATATAATTTTTTAAAAGGTAATTAATATTAATTCTTAATATTTAAGGATATTTATTAATAAATATTTCTTAAAAAATTATTAATTAATTATAAAATCTTTATAATTAAATTATTTATAAACTCTTTATAAATTAATAAATATTCCCTAAATACCCATTTTTATTATTTATAAATAATTAATTCAATTCATAATTGAAAATAAATATAAATAAAAAATTTCAATCTAATCATATTTTATGATTCAACGTTTTCATATGCTATGAAAAATGAAAACAAATCTATAGACTATTAGTCATATTTTAAGACTTATAGTGGAATATCTCCCTATAATTTCTCACGCATCCTAGAAATAATTTTTAATGAAATGAATTGTATTTTATTTGTGATTCGATGATATGTTTTCTTTAAGAAGAATATTTAATTATTATATATGATATAACATTGTCATATTAAATGATCAGAACAAAAAAATGTATTTATTTTGAACTAGTGCTTACGATATCCAGGTATCATAATTTGTGATTTTCAATTCCAAAACAAAATCATGGATCATATTCTATAGTTAGATAGAAACGTGAAATACAATTTGGATTTATTAATTTCCATAAATTATTTCACAAATCTAATAACATGATATTCTCTAATACAACTGCGGGGATTCATAAGGATCTTTAAACTCATTATAGAATGTGTAGAAGCAGCTAAAATCCTATCATAAGATCTTCATGTATAGAAATCATGAAATATATGAAATATGGAAATGAAGAAACATTGTAAATCTTATACCTTACATCGATATAGTCACTTCATCATCTTCATATCATCTATAAATGAGTTTTATAGTGATCACTAAGTGGTAAATGAATGCATCCCACCTCCGGAGGTATCCACAAGTTGCAATTAAATCACCCATTAATTGAGAGGGAGTATCCAACCACCATGACATGCAAGTATCTCAATGTGTTAATGTGGTAGGATAAGATATGTTTTAAATTTATAGGAGTTTTTAACAAAATTTGGGTTATAAAACCCCACATCAATTTCCATCACATGGTAGTATATGGTTCTTGAGGGTAATCTCCTAGAAATGTTACACAAACACAGTCATTATAACACATGAGTTAATAACATAACCAATACACACATCATATTCATGCATTAATACAACTCCCATTCATTACAACTCTTGTAACGATAAAATTATAGATCATGTAGGAATAATTATTTTGAATGATAATGGTTATCATTATACTTGCATGAATACCACCATACGATATAACCATCACACCATATGACTTTCCCATGATAAGACTTATGATTCAACTTCAATCATACTATACAATTTTGGGAGGCAAGAAAAGGCATATAATCCAATTACTTGTTAACCTTTATGATTTCCTTCTATTTTAGGCTATGACAATGAAGTTATTAGCATGTAATTTTTTTATTCTACCATATGATATCCCACCCAATCATAAAATATGATATAGGGAATTTCATCACATGTAATGGATTTAAGGCATAACATTTCCTTTATTTTTGTGTAAGGTCTTCAAGTTGGATAGTGTTAACTTTTAAATCATCACGTTGTATTTTTTTTATTCACTGAATTTTGAAATACCATATCATAGCATGAATCCCTTCTTTACTGTGTTATCCTCCAATTTATTTTGATCCTCTAACATGTGACGACATGACCTTCTTCTTTACAACATAGACCTCTAAAAATAGCCTGAACATAATCCGTTGTGGGTTCATCTTCATGGAATGTTGTCATCCTTTGAAATTTTAGTCTTTACATCACAATGTGATATTTTTCTCAATGTAATGATAAAATCCACTTGGATAGTACCACTGGAATCTTCGCATTTCAAGTTATGGTGAAAAATTATTTTTCCCTGATGTGAAACATCCTTACACATTTACGTCACAACATGACTATCTCTATTTTGGTTCGATTGATCCTTCTACATGAATTGGAAAATGAAACAATCATATGTATTCCCCTCACCTATATCAGAAGAATATTACACACTGAGGGACTTTTCACAATTTTCATCCATAAAACCATTCATGGCGCGATGTAGACTCCCGCAATGCGACCTAGTTAACTTACTCAAAATAACCCTGGTCCTATTACTCAAAAGATCCTATTAAATAACAAGTCTTATACTATGATTAAAACCTTTAGAACTATCTCTTATACTATAGTTGAGTCCTGAAATGACTAGATCTGTCGGGATGTGGCTTCTATCCTTCAACTAATTACCTTTATGCTTCCGATGTCTTAGACATATTCAGTCATTTACCATGTCTTTTCCAAATCAAGTTTATTACTATAAAATATTACTTTCATGGTTATAGGGAAGTCCAAACATTTTTTATTCCTTCAAAAACCACATTCATAGTGTGACCAAGGGTGTTGAATCGTGGTTTTTGTCTTACAGACAAAACTTCTATATCTCTTTCAAGCTTCTTCCAAAACTCTTTAAATCTTATCAAATCATCTTATAAGTGCCTTTGGGAATATTTATATAATAACCCATGATTTATATATATGTATATTACATAATTTTAGATGAATATTCAACACATTAAAAAATTACATGCTTGAGGACCGTAATAGTTTAGTGTCTTTGGAAACTTGGAACACATTCTTTTAGTTTGGTGAAAGATCTTAATTATCTCCCTTAAAGATATTCCCCTTTAGTACTCCTACTTAAAACCTTTCTTCACAACTTGTTTAAAGGAAACATAAGAAATTGATGAGCTTAAATACTTATTGAGGGTTAATAAAGGAGATATGAAACCATAACATGAACATAAGTGTATGAGAACATGATTATAACATTTTAAGATCAAACAATGCATATCAAAGATCATAATCATGGGATATGGAATAAATATTTTCAGTTCATAAGACATGAATCATAAGGGAGATAAATCATTATAAACCAATCATGAAATATAATCTCATGTCATAAAAGTGTGGCATCATTATAACTTTATAAAACCATTTCATGTGTTATGGTTAACTACCAAGACCATCAACATTGTGGATTAGGACAAACCTATTTCCCCTTTTTAGATAAAGACACACCTATTTACCATATTGGATTAGGACACACCTATTTCTCATTTTATATCAGGACACACCTAATTTCTATTTTTTATTAAGACACACCTTTTTCTTATTGTGGATTAGGACACACCTATTTTCCATTATGACCCAGGAAAAACCTATTTCCCATTGTGTATAAAGCCCGTCTACTTGTTTACCATAATTATCTCATGAGATATAAATCTTTATAGAATTCACTAGAGAGAGATATAGGTCCCACCTGCCACATAATAAAATCATACATATGTGTGCCACGATATAATAATTCATTCATCATATCATGAACCATAATAAAAGTGATGGGTATCATAAACATCATATCATAACCCATGAAATGAAATGGGTATCATAAAATTTTCATCATATCATAACCTATAGAAAATATACTGGTTTCATAATCATTTCATAGTAGAATAACCCGTGAAAGGAATTGGATTTCATAAGCATGTTATCAAGGTATAACCCATGGAAGAGAAATAGGTTTTATAAAAAACTTTTCATCTTAATAAAAAACTATTTGAAGAACGAATAATAATGGTTTCCCTAGATCATAACCCTATTAAATCATAAAATATATCAAAATATATCATATTATATGGAGAATAATTTTGAACGATCACTTGGAATAGAAGTTTTCTTTGAAAATAACTTTTTAAAACATATGAAATTTTCAAAATTCTTTACATTTAAACCACTTTGAAAACATATATAAGAATAATGAAAAATAATTTAAAATTTTTCTTAAGGAAAACAACCTTTCCAATTTGAAAAATTCTTTTTAAAACATAAAAATTTTCCTCTGAAAAAAACCTTGAAAACATATAATTGAAGCTTTGAAAATCATAAAAACCATTTTTGAAAACTATTTTATTTGAAATAAACTTTTAAAAAAATAATTTCCAGAATAATAGGAAAAAATTTATTTTAAAAATAACCTTGTAAAAATATAATGGAATCTTTAATGAAATGATTATGGGTAAATCCATACACACCAAACATTCCTTTTTTCACCATAAAAAGTTTACAAACGTTCTTTGATCAGAAAACCACAAGGATATTACATTTAAAACATTTTTTATTAAAAATTTAAAACATGGGTAAAAATTTCTTTTAAAAATAAATGTAAAATATGTTTTATTTTTTTAGAAAACATGGTTTTGTGAATAAAACAAATTTCTGACCGAAGAGAGAAATAAATTCATATTTTCTTAAACAAAGTTTCTTAATTATCTTAAGGTAAAAAAGTGGAAAATGATACCAATAAATGGAGATATCATAGATAACCAGAGGATATGAAAATTCATGAGATATTTTGAGATATGTATTATATTATTTCATCAATAGAATCATAATCACAAACAATCTCAATAAATGATGACATTGTAGCAATAAACCATTTCCACCTTGGTAACTTTGAATCATAATAATATGGAAACAATAAAATTACATGAAGCTTAAAATATGATGAAAATTATATTATTCTTGGTATAACATGTCAAATGATATTACAAACACCTCATAGAAAAATATAGGTTCATAACATGGCATGTGTCTCAAAAAAGGCAAATTGAGACAAAATTACTTTACCAATTTAGTGACTTTTGAACCATAAAACCCATAATAGAAAGATCATAAAAGGAATATTTAAATATATATAAATTTAATTATAATAATCATATAATACATTAATGGGAAGTATATAAACCACAAAAAGGAAATTATTGGTGAATAAAGCATAAGTCTCACAGAGATAAATGTGAGATAAGAAAACCCTTACCTTAAGTCTTAAATTTATTATTACCTATTAAAAACTCATGTTTAATAAGTATAAGTTTATTATAAATATAAAAAATATCCATATTATTATATATCATACCATATAAGATTTTATTATTACTTTATATTACCTGTCTATTAACAACTTCATGTTAATGTTACATTTTGGGTAATATTCGCTTTATTTTTTGTATATGTTTTGACTTGTTATTATTGATCCACTTAATTTTATAATTATTTAATTATTTAGAGAATTTTAAAAATTATTTAATATTTATAATAATATATAAAATATTTTAATATTAAATGGAATACACTGCTCATGGAGACGATATGTCGTACGTACCTATGAATGTTGTTTCCATTTTATTGTCTTATTGAAAGAAATAAAGTAAATGATATATATATATATATTAATTATAATATAATTATTATTTCATATATATTATATAATTTTACTAATCTCATCCTTAATACATTCCATGTAAAGTCTGAACGAATCACATTTCTTTGAGGAGGTGGTAGTGCACACATTAAAAAAATGAAGTTATCGTATTTACACAAAATAAAAAGCATGAATGTAAGTTTTATATAATAATTACAGAATAATTAAGACATAAAAAATATCATATATATCATATAAAAACATTTTTTCCATCATAATTACCAACCATGAGAAGAGGTAGAGGAAAAACGAACGACATCGTCTTGTGAGGCAGTAGTCCACTGTACACATGAACGGTAAGTTTATTACCCATTTGATGGAAGTGTGTGTAAGTGTAGGTAGAACACCTATAAGAAAAACAACTCAGTATATTTAGGATACAGATGTTATTATATAATAATGCAATAATAGTAATTTATGGGGTGTATAATGAAAATAAAAAAAGATCTTGTGGAAGGATGTTACCTCTTCCTTGGGTAATTCCTTTTGGTTTGCATCAAAGGACTAACTTGGTTTGATTTTTCCCAAAATGAGGCTTCTAGGTTTATATGAGGTCAGTTGGGAGATTATTTTGGAATGGGTTTTATGATCAAATTTTTCTTGAGATTTGTGAGGAATTGAGGGGTGAGTGCCCTTTTATAGTGGTGGAGTGACATTATTGTAAATATAAAAAAGATAAACACTATTGAGAGGTCCCCCTTACATCAAGTGCCCCCAATAATTTCAATTTTTGAGATAAGGGATGATATGGTCGAAATATGTACATAAAATTTATTATGTACATGTTTCTAGGTTATATATCCCCTTAAGTTAAAGTTTAACAACTAAGTAAACTCATTTTTTCCTTAATCACTATAATTAATATTAATTACTTTTACTAATATTTTTGGTCAAAAAATAAACTTAACTTAATTGATATTAAAAATTATTCTTATTAAAAATATGTAATCAATTTTTCCAAACTATAACCACATAAGTTCTATACATTTATTTAAAATTAATTCTACAGATGTGTCACGAAAGTGGGGTTTTAATGTGAAAAAGTCCAAAAGTTTGAAATGTTTTTTATATCCAATTTTATTGTGAAATTGATTCCAATGAACTAAATTGAATTAATTGATGTATAATTGATCTAATTATACTTTAAAACCAAAGTAATATATAATTTAACTTTATAAATAAATTATATGAAAAAGTAGTTTTTGAATAAAATTCAGTATTTTTCACTATTCGTCAAAAAAATTAAACTTCTCTGAAAAATACAAAAAATTCCCCCAAAGTAAATTTTGATATTATGATTTCAAAAATTAAGTTTATTTTTTCAAATAAAATTTATATAAGTTTAAAAATTTAAATTTAAAATGGGTTCACCATTAAAAGGTGGTAAAATTACATTTTAGAAAAATACATCTTTTTATTCATAAAAATGGATTTATTCATATTATATACCTATAAAATCTATTGAATGAGTTTAAAAATACTGATTGATTTTATAATATATAAATTTTATTTAAAAAATTAGTAAAAGTTGTCTTTTTAATTTATTGAGATAAAATTGTGTTTTTACATAGAAAAATAGTTTTCTTAGATATATATTTTTCTTAGAAAAATAATTTATTTATTTTAAAATAGTTATTACATTAATTTATAACTAATTTATAACCAAAGGATTAATTTTATCTACATTTGTAAATCATATTTTAACTATTTAGTTAATCTTATTTGAAACTTCCATTCCAACGGATAGGTGGTAACTTTAATAATATTTTAATAATAATATTAATATTATATTGTAGTTCAGTAAAACTTGGACTTATGTGTAACAAAAGCTATCAAAGGGGCTCAGTATTGTGTTTAAAACAAGCCAAACATAGTGTTTCATATACCATAATCTAATATAAGTGTTTTGTGTAGTACAATATTAACTGGGTGATGCATATAATAAAATCCAAACATAGTGATTTCATATAAAAAATCTATATTCATTGTTTTGTGAAATGAAAAATATCTAAAAGATTAAATTAATTCGAAAAGAATTCAAAAAATCTTGGGGTGTTGCATTATACCCCCCATAAACTGATTTTTACCGGAAAATTATTTTATGTTATCAATGGTTTAATACTTGAAAGTCCATTTCATAGAAACCCACATCCTAAAAATGAATACTAAAACTTTATTTAAAAAAGGAAGTTAGAAACATAATGGTTTCCCAAAGTAATTCATAACTAGGTTTCCAAATAAGAGAACATAGGTGGAAAGTGAAAATAAGAACATGGAAGAAAATCATAAATAATCATATATATTGATAAAGATAACTAATCAAAATAAAGTGGGTGATTCAGAGAAAGTTAACAATAACAAAACTATAATATGAAGAGTCATGAAGGAGGTCATTTATAAGATAAAAAATGATGATAATAGGACAAAATGTTATTTCCAGACTCTTCTTTTTTTTCTTCTAAAGTTTCATAATTTTTATGAGAAGATATACTTAAATTATTTTAAGACAACCTCACCATTTTTTACGCCTTAATCAATTTACACTTCATATTTTATACCAATAAATGAAGGTGGATTTTTCATTCCTAAATCATTATAAAATCTTGATATCCATAAATAGAATGATATGTGATTACATATGTATTTACTTATCACAAAAGAAATGTTATCACATGTTATAAAATAGTAATAAGTCCTTATATAGCGAGATAATACTTTAATCTCTAAAACCTCATCCAAAGTTTAACATAAACCATTACATAAATGGTTAACCTTATAACCCTTTTGAAATATGGAAGTACAAAACTTTAGAAATAAGGTCACTAAATTTCTTGAAAATATCTTAGCATTGATTCCCTGTATATCATAAAGTAGCTATTGTTTTTCATACACCAAAAATGTGAATACCTTCATCATGTATTCTCTTGAAACATGATATTAACCTTAATTACCATTAATCCTTATTAAAAATATGCATGTTTCCTTATTCCAAACTTTATTGGATATATTCATTGAATCCAAAAATGTTGTAAACTTCATCAATGATAGCATAAACCACTTGTAAATAAATCATTAATTAGTTCCAAGGTAATCATTACCATCCAATTTACTTATTCATATCCAAAATATCTTTATCCAAACATCATTATCTTAATATAAGGAACATATTAAGGGTTATATTTCCCTTAATCACATGTGTCCCATGAAAATCACCTTTCCATTAAATCAATTTTTTATGTCTTCAAAAGCATTCAACATATCCTTTTCAATCCTTAATGAAAAAATTATAATAAAATACTTATATATTTCACGATTCGTATAACATAATCTTTGAATTCCAAAACACATACAATTCAATAATATCACCTTATTCTTAAACCATTACCCATGATTCATCATATTATTACTTAATACCCCTTTCCTAGAATATGAAATATAAATCATGTATTAAGGCTCAAAAACCTCAATCTAATCACGATTATTACTTTTAATGTAAATAATAATATTATAACATCCCATACCTTTCATATGTCATTTTTTGTCCCTTTATTTTTAGCAATATAACCAATACTCATACCATCTTCTTGATTATCTTTATGACATTTCCACTTAGGATATCGATTTGAATAATTCTCATACTTTCCACATCTGAAACATTAAATGTCAACCAAGTTCCTTATAGTTCCCTCGATTGAATGAAACTAGAAATAATAGGGTGAGAAACACTTATCATAGCAGAAAACCACATAATCACGAAAAATTAATTACATGATTCCTAAATCATGACACATACTTTTAAATCTAGGACACCTTAGGCTTATTATTAGAGACATACCTAGACATATACTTAGAAATTTCCCTAGGGATATCAATATAGTTTTATAATACTTATTTACAAAGGTTTACTAAAACATTCCTTTGATACCAACTATAACGACCCAAGCTTGACATACATGGATATTAAATCATTTTAGATGAATATTCATCACATTGAAAAAGTACATGCACAAGGACCATAATAGGTTAGTGTATTTGGAAACATGGAACACATTATTCTAGTTTGGTGAAAGATCTTAAATACATCCCTTAAAGATATTCCCCTTTAGTAATTTTATTTAAAACCTTTCTTTATAACCTAGTGAAATTAAACATAATAAATGGGTGAGATAAAATACTCAGTAAGATTAAATACATGAGATACATAAGAATAACATGAACATAAGGGTATGAGAGCATGATCATAAAATTTTACGATCATACCCTGCATATCAAAGATCATAATTATCGAACATGGCATAAATATTGGCAGTTCATAATACATGAATCATAAGGGTGATAAATCATTATAAATCAATCATTAACCATAATATCATGTCATATAAGTGTGTCACCAATATAACTATAGAAAGAAAATTTCATGTATCAAGGTTAACTACCAAAAACATCAACATAGTGGATTGGGACACACCTATTTCCCATAGTGGATTAGGGTACACATGTTTCCCATTTTGGATCAAGACACACATGTTTCCCATTTTAGATCAGAACACACCTGTTACCCATTGCGGATCAGGTTACACCTGATTCCCATTATAGATCCAGACACACCTATTTCCCCTTGTGGATAAATCCCGTGAATTGTTTCCCATCATTATATCACGAGATACAAATATTTAACTAATGAATTTGAGGGATATAAAGGCCCCACCCATCATATAATGAAATCACTCATACATGTTCCATAAGACAATAAAAAATTCATCATATCATAACCCATAAAAAATATATGGGTTTCATAAACATCATATTGTAACCCATGAAATAAAATAGGTATTATAAAAATTTCATCATATCATAACAAATGGAAAATATATTGGTTTCATAATCATTTCATCATAGAATAACCTGTGAAACGAAGTAGATTTCATAATCTTTTTATCATGGTATAACCCATGGAAGAAAAAATGGGTTTCATAAACAACTTGTCTTCTTAATCATAAACCATTCAAATAAATAAAAACAATTGGGTCCTTAGATCATAACCCTAGTAAAATATAAAATATATCAAAGGATATAATCTTAGATGGAGAAGGATTTTGAAAGATCACTTGGAACCTAACTTTTACTTGAAAAATCAATTTTTAAAACACATAACAGTTTCAAAATTATTTCCTTTGAAACCACTTTTAAAATATATATAGAAATCATGAAAAATTATTTAAAACATTTCTTGAGTAAAATATCCATTTTGATTTGATATACTCTTTTTAAAAAATAAACATTTTGAAAACATTTTCCTTTGAAAATAACCTTGAAATCATATAAATGAATAATTGAAAACCATGTAATTTTTTAAAACCTTTTTCTTTGAAAACCACTAAAAAAAATAATTTCCAGAACATTAGGAAAAAAATTTCTTTTAAAAACATCCTTGTAAAATTTCAAAGGAATCTTTAAGTAAATGACGACGGGTAAATCCATACATGCTAAACATTCCTTTTGAACCGTAAAAAGTTTAGAAAAGTTCCCTGATCAGAAAATGAAAAGGATATTCCATTTTAAAAATTTTTTATTAAAAATTTAAAACATGGGTAAATATTTCTTTTAAAAATTATAGTAAAACTATTTTTACTTTTTTAGAAAACATGCATTTTTGAATAAAACAAATTTCAGACAGAAGAGAGAAATAAAGTTGGATTTTCTTAAAAAACCTTTATTAATTATATTAAGGGAAAAGTGTAGAAAAATGGTACCAATAAATTGATATATCATGGATAACTATAGGATAATAAAATTCATGGGATTTATTGATATATAGATCATAATATTTCATTAATGGAAGAATAATCATAAACAGTCTCGATAAATGATGAGATTGTAGCAATAAACCAATACCAATTTGATAACTTTTAATCACAATAATATGAAAATAATAACATTAAATGAAGATTAAAATATCATGAAAATAATGATATTTGTTTTTAACATGTCAAAGGGAATTATATACACCTCATAGAAAAATATAGGTGCATAACATGACATGCATCTCAAAGAAGGAAAATTGAAACAACATTACTTTACCAATTTTGTAACTTTTGAACCATAAAACCAATGAAAGAAAGATCATAAAAGGGATATGTAAATACCCATAAATTTAATTATAATAATAATATAATGAATTCATGGTCATTATATATAAAACAAAAAATAAATCATTGGTGAATAAAGCATAAGTCTCACAGAAATAAAAGTGAGATGAGAAAACCCTTACCTTAAGTCTTGAATTTATTTATACACATTCAAAACTCTTGTATAATAAGTATAATTTTACTATAAATATAAAAAATAACCATATTATTATATATAATACCATATATGATTTTATTATTACTTTATATTACCTGTTTATTAACAAATTCATGTTAATGTTACGTTTTGGGTAATATCCGTGTTCTTTTTATATATGTTTTGAATTGTTATTATTGATAATCTTACTTAGATAATTGTTTACTTATTTTAAGAATGTAAAAAGTGATTTAAATTTAATATATATTTAGAATATAAATATTTATAATAATCTATAAAAAATATAAATATGAAATGGGTGCACCGTTCATGGAGATAGTAGGCCCTACGAACGTATGAACACTCTTTTCATTTTATTATCGTATTGAAAGAAAGAAATTAAATGAAATATATGAATATATATATATATTATAATTAAATTATAATTATTATTTCATAAATATCATATAATTTTACTAATCCCATCTTTAATACATTCCATTTAAAGTGTGAACAAATCACATCACTTTGAGGAGGCGGTAATCCACATGTTCGCAAACGAAGTTATCATATTTACACAAAATTGAAATCATGAAGGTATATTTTATATAATAATTAAATAATAAAAAATAAATCATAAATATAATATATATCATATAAAAAAATTATGTCCATCATAATTTATGACCATGAGAGGTGGTAAAGGAAAAATGAGCGACATTGTTTCGCATGGTGGTAGTCCATCGTACACACGAATTGTAAGTTCGTTACCCATTTGATAAAATTTTGCTTAATTATAGGTAAAAACATTATAATAAAAAAAATATCAGTATATTTAGGATTCATATTATATTATATAATTATCGAATAAGAATAATTGAGGGTTTGGAAAATGAAAATAAAACAAAAGATCTTGTGGAAGGATGTTACATATTCTTCGGGTAATTCCTTTTGTTTTGCACCAAAGGAATAACTTGTTTTCTTTTTTATCTAATTGAGGATTATAGATTGAGAGGAGATAATTTGGGAGCTTATTTGGGCATGTTTTGGATGAGGCAAATATTCTTTATAGGTGTGAGTAAGTGAGGGGTTGAGTTCCCTTTTATAGTGGAGGAGGAGTGACATTCTTGTAAATATAAAAAGATAAACACTATTGAGAGGTCTCCATTACATCATGTGCCTCAAATAATTTTAAATTTTATATAAAATATATGATATGTTATTAATATTTACATAAAATGGATTTTATACATGTTTCTAGGGTATTTATATCCTTAATTTATAGTTTAAGCACCACGTAAACTTATTTTTACCTTAATCACTATAATTAATTTTAATTATTTTCACCAATATTTTTGGTGAAAAACTAAGTTGAACTAAATAGATATTATAAATTTTTATGATTCCAAATATTGAATCCATATTTTAAATTTTTAATCACATGAGTGGAAGAAATTAATTTTAAATTAATCCCACTAGTGTGTTGTGAAACCAGGTTTTAAAAGAAAAAAAGTCCAAAAGTTTGAAATATTTTTATATCCAATTTCAATGTGAAATTGTTTAAAATTAAATAAATTGGATTAATTGGTGTATAATTTATCTAATTATAATTTAAAAAAAATAATATATAATTTTACTATATAAATAAATTTGACAAAAAATAAATTTTGAATTAAAATTTAGTATTTTTTATTATTCATTAAAAAATGAAACTTCTCAAAAAAATACTGAAAAATAACCCAAAGTAAATTTTGATATTAATATTTCAAAAATAAAGTTTATTTCTTCAAATAAAATTTATAAATTTTTCAAAATTTATCTTTAAAATGGGTTCCTCATTAAAAGGCGGTAAAATTATCTTTAAAAAAAATACATCTTTTTTATTCATAAAATTGGATTTATTATTATCTTATAACGAAAAAATATATTTTATGAGTATAAAAATATTTATTTAATATATAATATATAAATTTTATTTAAAACAATCATCAAAAGTGTTTTGTTTAATTTATTGAGATAAAATTTCATTTGTACATAGAAAAATAGTTTTCTTAGAAAAGAAATTTATTTATTTTCAAATAGTTATTACATTCATTTCTAACTAATTGATAACCAAATGATTCATTTTATATAAATCTGTTAATCATATTTTCACTATTTATTTAATCTTATTCAGAACTTCAATTCCAACACCTAGTTGATAAATATAAAAATATTTTAATAATAATATTAATAATATATTGTTGTTTAGTAAAAACCAGTTTTGCGTGTAATGAAAAATATCAAAGGGACTCAATATTATGTGTAAAACAAGTCAAAAATTATGTTTAATATACAAAAATATAATCTAATTGTTACATATAGTGTAATATTAACTTGTATTTGTGTATAATTGAAGACAAACTTAGTGCTTTCGTATAACAAAAGATATATTTAGTGTCGTGTGAAATGAAAAATATCAAAAAGATTAAATTAATTTGAAAAGTTTTTTTACAAAATCTTGGGGTGCTACACTTCCTCTCCCCTTTCAATAATCAGAAGCCCCAAAATTCACAAAATAGATTTTTTATAACAAATTTAATCTAGTTTATTTTTATATATTCATTGAAAACGATCCTTTAAAATATTAATATTTATGAATAAATTTGTGATTATTTTATTTGAATAATATTTATCGTTATTATTAAGTATATTTACTACATCTGAATGATTCATTTACAGTTTATGTTTTGTTAATTGAGTAATAATATTACTTTGGTTCCCATGATTTATGGGTATGATATGATTAGCGATGAAAATAATAGTCAAACAAATTCATCCCCAGACCTCGAATAATTTTTTTTTAATAATTTTGAATTTGGGGAAAAAATCTGAAGGTATAATTTTTTTATAAAATATTTTCAATATAAATTATTTAAGTATAGTGATATTGAAATATAAAGAACAAAATTATATTTCTAAACACATATAGTGACCTCCAATTCTTGATAAACAGAGTGGTTTATAGGGATATGGAGATATATAATGAGATTATAAGGTTAATACTTTGGAAACTGAATTCTTGTCTCATCATGGAATTTTATCTTTCTCTCAGCTTTTAACAGGGGCCACAAAACAAAGTTGAAGAGACAACATTTACTGATTCCATCCATTTTGTAATGAATTTAAAATATAGTTATTAATTCTATAATGATGATAGAAAACCATAGGAAGGAAAGGCTTTGAGAAACATAATTTTGGATAAAGATGTTTTTTAATAGGAAATTCTAGAAAGAGGAGTAGTGAGATGAATCTAGAGAGAGGTGATCTCGAATTTGTGGTTTGGAAAGAAAGTAAAACAATAATTTTATAGTCCAATAAGGGAATATTGAAAAACATGTCACAATAAAAGTATTAAAATATGAAATACCAAACAATATCTAGTTGTAGATCTCTTAATCATCATTAATCCAATGATCTACCTTAACTGTTACTTATTAAATAAAAAATCAGTGACATAATAAAAGATACATATAAAACTAGATTAATAAATGCATTGGAAAATGTAAAATTGAGTTGCCTCATCTATCAATGTATGATATTATAGGAAATTAAGTTTTCCTTTATTTCACATGAAAATGTATTTATTCTTATTAAGGGTTGTTTTTATGTAGTTTTCATCAAGAATCAACCAAGATCCACTGATGCATTATGATGACTCATGCGGTGATTTGAAAATTTTTTATTATTAAAAACATGAATCCAATTATTAGATAAACATTATTTTGGAAATAGAAAAGGAAAGAAGTAAATAACACCAAGATATAATGTTCTTTAGATCACGTACATACTTCATGGATGGTGGTACGACAACACCAAATAGACTTATATTACTAAAAGAAACAAGCATAATGATATAAGAATCAAAATAATAAATAATTCCAAAGGAACTATCTGAGGAGGATGAC
Organism: Viscum album; assembly: GCA_963277665.1. Taxonomy (NCBI): domain Eukaryota; kingdom Viridiplantae; phylum Streptophyta; class Magnoliopsida; order Santalales; family Viscaceae; genus Viscum; species Viscum album. Next base: position 1,321,582,271 of record OY728132.1, on the reverse strand, counting down.
CAATCTAAACTTGTTGATGTTGATCAAATCAGTCTTTAGGATTTAGCACCATATACTATAGGATAGTCTCACACACACATCCAATATATATTATACAACAAAAAACATCATTAAAATATATGAAATCACTTATAGAGAAATATTTATATACCAAAACCTGATTACAATAAGAAATATGAGTCTCTAGATTCTAAGTTTCATGTGATGATCTTCCTTATCCAATACCATGTTATAGTCCCACAAAATCTCTAATTGATGAGGAATAAAGTTTTAGGAGATCAAAACACTGAGAATCATGTATCATATAGCAATATTGAACCTCAATTTATCTTATTCCTCTTGAAATCTCATTGGAAAACCATAGAGTTTTCCGCTTCTCTCTCACTAAATAACCAGATTGAATAAAGTATTCAAACTGGATGCTGAAGGATGAAGTTGTAGAGCCATCATGAACCTATATGAAATAATATGCATGGTGGGTAATGGAATTACATAATGAGATACCTGCAAAAGACCATGATCATTTTGGATTTTCATGTAAATAATTTGAGGTAGATGGAGGGGGAACATAACACAACCATTGTAATGATCTATACCTTCTTGGCTTGTGACTTTGCTGGGTTTTTGGTTGGAAGGCACTTGGAGGAGGTCCTAATGAAGTTGGAGTGATAGTTTTTCAGTAACAGGTAGGTTTACCGTATAAAAGAGGGATTTATGCTGTAACATGGTGGTTTATAGCTTGATTGGCCAGTGATTTATAGCTTGTATATGGATGAGCTATAGAGTGTAAAATAGGTTTACAATATAAAACATAATTTATGCCATAAGTTAATTATGGCATAAAGTTCCATGTTTTTCAGAGTAATTCAATATTTTTTTGTTTATATAGCCTAATGGTTGGGTTTACTATGTATGTTTTCATAACCATGGGTTTTATTCTATAAGAGTGTAGTTTATGCTATAAATTGGGTGAGTTGCAAGGTGTTTATAAACCTAGTTCTATTGATTTTTCATTCATTTGTATGATCATCTATCTCTAATTTTGGGTGAACCTAAGGTGGGTTTTATATATTTTCCACCCCCTTTCATACTACTTTGATATGTGGGTTTTGATGGTTGATAATTGGTGATCGATAGTGAGTCATCCTTCCTTTATCCCTTGTTTCCCCTTGATCTTCTCTAGGGGATTCGCTGTAATTTTTTTTGATTTTTTTTAGATGTTTTGGGATGTGTTTTTTACAACCCCTTGGTGTGGTTTAGGTTGATCTAGGGTTTTCTTGTGAGGTTTTGGTTTTGTAGGATGTTTTCTTATCACCCTATAGTGTGTAGTGAGATTAAAAAGTTTATTTGATTTAGGGGATCCTTATTCTCACTATTTTATATTCTTTGTGTGAGATCTGTATGTTTTTTTACATTAGGTGGATAGAAAGAGTTTTCATAATAAAGATAATTAATTGGATTATCTAAAATTTATGGGTATGGGAGAGTTTGAGAATGTTTTGGATTCTTTGACATTGTGCCGATGATATTATGCCAGGATGTTGTCTTGATGAAAATAATGGATGTTGGAAGCCTTGTTTTCTCTGAAGGCGATATATGTTAAAATCCTTTCTATGTTGTCGTGTGATCACAACTTTAATAAAATGTAAAATAACATATATTTAGATAATAATTTATTTTCAATGGAACCTTAATTGTGTGAAAATACCCATTCAAAATAAAAAATTAATAAAATGGAATCCCTTGGAATAAATTGTGGAAGTAGTTATGTGTTTTTGTTGTTTGTGATTGTTCTTGTTGTGTTTTCATGTGTGGTTTGGGATTTTGTGCAATGATGGAGGAGACTGGTTGGGATGTGTGATGTTTGGGGATGTGATGTAGTGATGAGTTAGCATGGATGAATTGTGTGCATCAGTTATGGTGAAAATTGGAGATGATGTGTGGTGGTGTTGTACGATGTGGTTATGGTTTACATTTTTGATGGGATGTGTAGTGATATTGTGTGGTGTGAATTAGATTTTGTGCGATGGTTGTGGTTGTGTGGTAGTGATGGTGTGCAGTGGATGAGACATGTGGCTATCATAATGATATGGTTTTGTTGGTGTGGTGTAATGATGATGGTGGATGTGAGGTGTTGTGGTGATGGTTGTGTGAGATGGGACAATTGTGGTATGGCGTGGTTGTGTTAGTTTCCTAGTTATCCATGTAATGAATTTTGGTGATAAAATGAAACAAAATAAGATGATAAATAAAAATGATGGGTAGTAAATGTAAGTCTAGTAAATGGATTAATTGAATTGAATGAACAAATTGGTCATATACTGTGAAATAGAATAGACAAATGAATAAAATTGGTGGAACTTTAAAATAAAAGTGGGAAATGTTGTGTGGTTGTTTCTGGTTGTGTGATGTGTTGTATATAGTGGTGGAACCAGTAGTAATATTTGATGTATGGTATGGTGGTTGTGATGTGGTGTGTGCTAGTGAAATTGATGTGAATATGTAGGCTGGGTGTTGTGTTTAATCTTTATATCATGTATGTTTATACTATTTATATATGCACCCACCCAAGTTGGAAAACCTTACCAACATTCATAGTTTTTGGGTTGCAGGTTTTTTCCTCAAGATATAAGATGGTAGTGACATAGATGGTTGGCTACCCCATCTTCCTCACTCTCCCTTTAGCAGTAGTGATAATGCAGGTTGGTGTTGAAGATTACCCATTAGTGTTGGCCCAGGTGTTTTTGGGAGATGTGTGATGTGTTGAGGCCATGATTTTATGCGATATGTGGAGTGGTTCATGCATTGTAGGATGAGGGAATGTGGTTGATGTCCTTCATATTCATGATACCCTACTTCTTTGGAAATGTAATGAGATGAGATGTGTTGGATCATGTGTCTTTGGGAAAGACATGATGTGATTATTCTTGATGTTATTACTATATTCTAGACCTTATGAGGGTGGGGTAGGAAGGTATGCATCCCAACCCACATTAGAGATGACCCATGTGACATTGGGTGAGATGTGATGTGATGTGATATGATGTGATCTATACAGAAGGGAGGGAGCATAGAAAATTTGACATTGGGGATTTAGAGTGGAAAATCCGTGGGGATGTCATGACCCGTCCCCTGGGGCCCAGGCCATGACATACCCCAAGCCTACCTCTCGAAGGACAGGGGTTGGAGTCTAGCACTGAATGCATCAACCTGCAAGTGGGAGGCATTTTACTGAGTACCTGTATACACAAACACACCCAACCACATCCCACAAATGAAAAAGGGAAAACAAGTATACTAAAACAAGTGCTGAGTACAAGTACAACTGAAAACAAGTGGGACATAATACAAACCCAACAAAAATAATTGAAAATAGAAAAGAACAAATGGAATTGGGTAGCCATCCGCTGAAAACACCACCTGATGGTAAGAGTAGTGTAGCTACTGGAAGACGAAGTAGTACGTCATGTCCGCCTGATCCTACTGGACCCTGCATGCTCCTAGGCCACCAATTCTTCCATCAAAACGTCCATTGTCTGCACAAGACACCACACATGTGGGCAAATGGGTGAGTAACATAGTACTCAATAGGGTACCCCATTCCACTATGGAGAAATACAAAAAAGAAACCACAAAGAAAAACCAAAACTTAAGGAAAGATCACACCAGGTACAATCTAAATCACAAGAAAAAGGTTCATCGACTATAGTAATGAAAATTTCGTACTGTTGAGGGACTAATACTTGATGAATCACTGCTCGTCTGTCGGGCCAATAAGGATCCAAAGGGATATTTCTCATCTTATGTTACACTAAGGATCCACATGGCTGCTAATCATCTATTGGGACATTAAGGATACACACAACTCCCACTCGTCAGTTGGGCCACTAAGGATCCACACAGCTGTTGCTCGTCTGCGAGGACACTAAGGATCCACACGATTTCTCGATCCATCGGTCATAACTCAACCACCACGAAGTCCCACATATAATGATCCAAAGGTCTATCTCATCGTAAGGGTTATAACACAACAAATAGCGCATCGAACGAATTCCCAATATGTAAGATATGGACATTTTAGTAAAAAGGGATGGATTTGATTCAAGTCTGATCCAACTAGGATATATTCCAACCACCAAAAAACATCTTGTAGAGTATCTACTAAGGACCTCCTCATATCAAGGGTCCTCGTTCTGTAGACAACACGTCAATAGGATAGCAAGTCTGTGAGTTATTGACGTTTTAGTAATCAGGGGCTGGTTGCATCTGGACCCGATCCGACCCAGTCAGACCGAGCCGAAAAACCCGGCCTGGGGGTCCCACATACCTTGGTTTAATTTGATTGGCCCGACCCGACCTGGTTCAGGTCAAAGTAGGTCCAGTCTGGCCTGGCCATTGGGCCAGGGCCAATGGGTCTCATTGTGCCTAGCCTAGTTTGGTCGGGGGTCCAGCCCATCGAGTCACCTGGTGACCCAGTCTCATATGGCCCAACCCAAAGGGAACGAATCCGGTCTACCAGTGTGAGTACAACCTTCCAGAATAGGTCCGGCCCACTGGACGCATGGTCGGCCCACCGGCGTGGGTTCGGCCCAGCCCGATGGCTAGGGGTGTGGCCCGCCATCTTGAGCTTGGTCCGCTAGGGGCAGATCGATGGTGTGAACATCAGACCCAACAACCACTACTACGTCCCCTACCTGTCCAAACGTGGCCTGCAAGGAGAGGGCCACTCCTACCATGTGGCACCTGCCTGGCACTGTGTCTAGTGTCTGTTGTGGATGACAGGCCTCAGCCTCCCCTCTACCGCGGTCTAGAAACCGTGGCTCGCCAGGTCGCATGGGCGGCTTAGATGAAGGCCTCCACCTCCACGCAGTGCCGGTCAGTGCCACTCCTCCATGTCTCCATGGCGTGCCACCTCCCTCCACTAATGACCGCCACCATGGGACAACAAAGTCGCTCTAGTTTTCCGTTTCTCAATCCACCTGTGCCTACGGGCTTCTCGGGTCACCTCCAACCTTGCCTTGGCCCCAAATTTTTATTTCCATCGATTTGAAGATATGAACACAAAGAATGAATGGGTAGAGGGAATCTTTCCTTATTTTTTTGGCCCGCACCCTCCGCGTTAGAGTTTTAAAATAGGGGAAGGTCTGAGGATTACCATTCTATAAATCAATAAAAAATTAACCCCAAATAGGAAACCCAAGAATGAAAACCTTCTTCAAGAACACACAATCCATGGATTAACTTGTTTGTGGGTTAATCTGCATTATTTGTTTAGAATAAGAATGGGGAAAAACATCAAAATAAAACAAACCCCTGCTTCGCTGATGTTCATTTCTGCAACGTTTTGTCCTTGAGGGTCCAAGAGGTCAGTGGCGTTTATCATTCTTCGAAGTATGTTGAAGTCGATGATGTCTCTCTAGCGTTCATCGTTCTTTGTTGGGGAGAAATATCCATCGGAGGTTCATCAGAGAATCCTCATAGTTTAATCCTCATTCCAGCAACGCATCAAAATATTAAAAAGAAAACACATTTCAGCATTTCTGTTATGCTGCGACGTTGCATCATTACACTGTTTCATTTATGAAACAACGTTGATATTATCATCATTAAATTATCATTACACTATGTGTTAATAAGACATTAATGAGCTCCATTAATGCGTCTCATCTCTACCACATCACTACACCGCAGCATTTCTGTGTCTTCACTCATCAGTGAGAAAAGAAATAAAATAACCTTTTAAGTTATTTTATTATTTTTTCTCAAAAAGTATGAAAATTAACTTTTCTGTTCGGCCCTTGTTGGCCGAAGTTAAGTCATTTCTAGGAGAATCCTTACGTTCTGAGTTCAACGGTGCCCTTAGATTTTCGATCTTAGAAATGGTTATAAAGTTAGAAAAAACCGCTCACATGTTTACTGAATGTACATTAAAAAAAGTTTAAAATTCCATCTTGGGATCATCGAGCTTCAGAATAACGTACAGTAAAAAAATTTGATCTCGAAATAATTCCATATAATTTAAAAAAATTAGATAGAAATTACGGGATATGACATTATCCCCACCTTAGGGATTTACATCCTAAAAATCTAAAATAAGGACTAATCAAACAAATGTGGGTACTAAGCATGAATCTGAGCCTCCCGCTCTCATGTGGTCTCCTGGAGGTTCTTATGATACCATCGAATGTGCACCAGAGGAATCTACTATCAGTGAAGGACCTGCTCCTGTCGATCCTCTATCTCCACCGAAAATTCCAAAAACATCACCCCATCATCAACGTCCAACTCACCCCAGCCAATGATGTGCGATGGATCATGCACATATTTCCTTAGCTGTGACACGTGGAAAAAATTGTGCACCCGATGCATTTTTGGGGGAAGATTTATGTGGTACACCACCTCGCCAACTCTTCTAAGGATATGAAAGGGTCTGATAAACCTTAGAGATATTTTTCCTCCCTGGCCAAATCTTCGCAATCCCCATCGGGGTGAGACCTAAAGGAACACATGGTATCTCTACTCAAACTCTAAGGGTATCTGTATCATGTTGGAATAAGACATATGTCTACTCTGTGCAATCCTCATCTGCTCTTGGATGACCTGCACCTTCTTAGTGGTAGCCCATACCAACTCTGGACCCATGAGTGCCAACTCCCTTGGGTATGTTCATCATAGAGGTGATCTACAAGGCTTCCATACAAGGAATCGAATGGTTCCATTATAATGGTGGAGTGATATATGTTGTTGTATTCAAACTCCCCAAGTGGTAGGTGGTCCTCCCAACTACAACCAAAATCTAGGATGCAAGCACGAAGCATGTCCTCCAAGGTTTTCATGGTACGCTCTGTCTGAACATCCATATAGAGATAAAAAGTTGTTCCCAAGCACAATTGAGTCCCAAAAGCATCCTGTAATCCCTTCCATAACCACGATGTAAATCGTGCATCGTGGTCTGATACAATTGTTGAAGTAACTCTGTGGATCCACACTATCTCCTAGACATAAAGGCATCCCAATCCCTCTACTGGACCCTTCTCCTAGATGGGTAAGAAGTGAGCCAACTTGGTAAGTCGGTCAATGATCACCCAGATAGAATCATGGCCTCTAGATTTACATGGTAACCCCATAATGAATTCAATTGAGATACAATCCCATTTTAACTCTGGTACCTCAAGTGGATGAGCCAAGCCTGCCAGAACTAATTTCTCAGTCTTCACTTGCTGACAAGTGAGGCATCGTGAGACGAACTCATCCACTGCTTTCTTCATCCCCGACCGCCAGTACTTACGTTGGAGGTCCTGGTACATCTTCACCACACCAGGATATACCTACAAAGTGGAATTATGGAACTCCCTCAACACCTCCTCCCGTAACAACATTGGTACTACTATGCGTCCTCTGAAAAGGATGTCATGATCCCCACCTATCGAAAATCCATTAGGAGCCTGTCCTGAGGATATCTGAGCATGTCAGACCTCAAAATCAACATCCACAATATGTACCACCCAAACTAGCTATAATAGTGGGGGAGTTACAGTCATCGACTGAAGGTAAGATGCTTTATAATCATCCACAAAGGATATATGCAACACAACTAGCTGCTCTTTCTCCTCACTTAGATGTTGCAAACTGATCCTCCTTCTAAGCGTGTCTGCTACCACATTACCATTCCCACGATTATAGATTATCTCAAAGTCATAGTCCTAGAGGAACTCCATCCATCACCACTATCTCAGGTTTAGGTCATTCTGGGAGAAGATATAACTAAGACTCTTGTGGTGGGATTAAATTGTAAATCTTTCACCAATCAAGTAGTCCCGCCATATCTTCAAATAAAAGATCAATGCTGATAACTCCAGGTCATGGGTCACATATTTCTTGTAATTCTTCCTCACTAACATGAGATTTAGGTGATCACCGCTCACTCCTGCATCAGGACACAACCTAGACTAGTTCCTAACACTTCATAGAAAATTATGTACTCAAATCCCTCCTTTGGTGGTCTCAAGATGGGGGAACTATTCAGTCTCTACCTCAGCTCCTGGAAACTCTTCTAGAATTTATATGTCCACATGAAGGGATTTACCTTCCATGTAAAATCTAGAAAGGGTGTTTCCACTATGTAAAATTCGTGCACGAACCTCCGGTAGTACCCATCTAACCCCAGGAAACTCCGTACCTCAGTCATTTTCCTGGGTAACTCCCAAGCTATCACTGCCTCTATCTTCTCCGGTTCCCCTACAAATCTAGCCTCCGAGATAATGTGTCCTAGAAAGTGGACCTCCCAAATCCTGATTTGGAACTTCGAGATCTTACCATAGATTCGATACCCTCTAAGTTTATCTAGGACTATCCTCAGGTGTGTAGTATGCTCCTCCTCGGACGCTGAGTACACCGAGATGTCATCAATAAAGACCACTGTAAAATAATCAATGCAAGGCTAGAAGATGTTGTTCATGAGTCCCATGAACACTGTCGGGGAATTGGTCACACCGAAAGGAATCTCCAGGAACTCATAGCGGCCATATCGACACCTTAAGGCCATCTTTGGTACATCCTCATCCCGTACCTGAAGATGATGATAACCTAAACTGAGGTCTATCTTGGAGAACCACCTTACTCTATTCAGTTGATTGAAGAGGTCATAAATCCTTGACAGTGGATACATGATCTTCATGGTCACCTGGTTTAGGCTCTGATAGTCCACACATAACCTCAAACTCCCATATGCCTTCTTGGGAAAAAATACTGGGGCTGCCCATGGTGAAACGATGGGCCTCACAAAGCCCTTCTCCTGCAAGTCCTCCAGTTATACCCTCAATTCATGAAGCTCTATGGGAGCCATCCAATATTCTAGTGTGGATATTAGTGTCATCCTAGGGTATGGATCAAAGTATAATGTTAACTCTCAATAGAGAGGTAAACATGGAGCATATTCAAGGGAGACGTCCTTATACTCTACTGTCACTAAAGAACTTGAGGACTCATTACATTCACTACACTGAGGGTCAAACTAGCCAACTAAATAGGAATTGGCTACACCCTAATATTCCTAATTCCATCAAGAGATGCAAGGATTTCCCTCTAACAATAAATGGAAATCCGGTTCTATCTCCATGGATGAACCACATTATTTTACTAATACAGTCAATCTTGGAATGAATGATACTAGTCCATACCAAGAATGGTTTAATAAGTCCTTGACGCTACTACCAATAGATCCCAACTAATACTCTCACCTCTAAGAGTCAATTCACACTTTCAACACTAATGTGTGGTCATTGGGTCTCCTCCATTAAGAGTCTCCAAACACGAGGGTCAAGTCAACAGTCTTAACCAAAACCTCTAGGTATCAAACAAGAAGAAATGGAAGGAAAGGGGAATCACTAGTACAAGTGTTTATTAATATTGTTGCTAAAGTAGAATGATATTCATTGTACCTTGATTCATATCTAGAGTCTTGGGGTCATAATCCTTGATAGTCTGCAATTGTATCCTCTCTTTCCTTGCAACATGAATGGTGGGACAATCTCAGATGAGATTTCCCATTTCATGAAAAGTATAACAAAACCTAACCTTATAGAAACTAGTACATTTCCATATATGAACCTTCTAGTTCCACAGATTAATTTTCACACCTATAATCTGTAGGTCCTTCTGACCCAACATCTCAGGTGATCTTTGCCTCGGATGCCTGTGCAACACATTCGAACTATGTGCCTCATCGCTGAGTGACAAAAGAGTCATCCACAGATCGGTTTGGAAAGATTAATCCACCTTAACCAGTGGAGGTGGGTTTTTTAGTTGATCAAAAGGTGTTGGTAACACCGGTATAACACCCGGTGTGGCCATCTCTAGCACTGGTACCTGAACAGACACCTAGTCACTAGGCAGACTGTCCTCACAACCACGTATCAGGAACAGAGCTGCTTGTCTGGGTAGTGGAATCCTGAGATAGATCAAGATGGACCATGATCAATATATTATAGCTTATGAGTTGAATCTTATAGAAAATAACATAAAGAGACACTTTTGAAACCAGTAGTTTTATGCATTGTGTCAAAAATCATAATTCAAGGTCCTAATGTGTAGATACGCTATCCGCCTCACCAATACAGGACTCCCCGAATCCAAAATTTAGACTTTCAACATTTAACATTGTTTCCCCAAAACAAAAAATAGACTCTAGGTATCTGAGGTAGAACTGACCACCTCTGATACCACTTTATCATGACCCGTCCCATGGGGCCCATGCCGTGACATACCCCAAGCCCACCTCCTGAAGGCCAAAGGTTGGCGACTAGCGCTGAAGGCATCGACCTGTAAGTGGGAGGCATTTTCCTAAGTATCTTTACGTGAACACATGACCAACCATGTCTAAAAAACTAAAAGGGAAAAAAGTATATAGAAACAAGTGCTGAGTACAATTACAACTAAAAACAAGTGGGCCAGAATACAAACCCAACAAAAAGAACTAAAAACAACCAAGTAAAAAGGGACTCGGGCAACCATCTGCTGAAAACCCCAACTGATGGTAAGAGTAGTGTATCTACTAGAATATGAAGTATTAATTCATTTACAACTAATCCTACTAGGCCCCACCTTCTCCTAGGACACCAAGTCCTCTATCAAAAAATATTTCGTCTACAAAAGACACCACACATGAGGATGAAGCCCATGTAGGGGTGAGTATCACAGTACTCAGTAGGGGACCCCGGTCCACTAAGGAGAAATACCACAATGAAACCAAAAAGATAATCCACAAAGTAAGGAAATCTCACACCAGGTATAATCTAAATCATATGAAGAAGTTTCATCGGCTATAGTGATGAAAGTTTCATACTATTGAGGGACTCATCCCTGATGAATCACTGCTCATCTACCAGCCCACTAAGGATACAGAAGGTTGCTGCTCATCTGTTGGGACACTAAGGATCCACACGGCTACTGATCATCTTCCAAGCGACTAAGGATCCACACAGATCTTTCTCTTCTGTCAGGACACTAAGGATCCACATGACTGTTGGTCGTCTGTCAGGCCACTAAGGAACCACACGGCTGCTGATCGTCTGCCAGGCCAAAAAGGAACCACATGGATTCTCAAGACATCGTTTATACTTAATCTTCCACAAATTCCCAAATAGAATAACACAAATTTCTGTCACTTCGTAAGGGTTCCAACGCAATAGATGACGCGTCGAACGAATGCTCGGTCTGTAAGATATGGGTATTTTAGTAAAAAGGACCCGATGGGATTCGTGTCCAATCCAACCTAGCTGTATGCCAACCCCACCAAAACTTCTGTAAATTATATCATAAGGACCCCTCATCACAAGGTTCCTTGTTCCACATAAGGTTCATCAATCAGACAACCGGTCTGCGAGTTATTGACATTTTAGTAATCAGGGGACAGTTGAGTCTGGGCTCGGTCTGACCCAACCAACCCGACCCGGGGGTCCCACATACCCCGGTTTAATTAAACTGGCCTGACTTGACCTATTTTGGGCCAGGGTAGGTCCATTATGGCTTGGTCAGTGGGCCATACCCAATGGGTCTCACTGTGCCCGGCCAAGTTTGACCGGGGGTCCAGCCCACCAGGTCGCTCGGCCTGAAGTGCCTGGGTCCCCACTACTAGTGCGGGTCCCCTCTATCGGTGCGAGTCTAGCCTACCCACGAGATCACGGTCCGCCAGGGGGGGACCGATGGTGTGAATCCAAGATGCAGTACCCACCACCGCATCCCCTCCCTCTCTGAACACGAACCACAAGGAGCGGGCCACTCCTCTAATGCGGCGCCCGCCTGGTGCCGCGTATAGTGCCCGCCTGGCACCACATCTAGTGCCTGCCACAAAAAACGGTCCACGACCTCCCTTCCGCTACGGTTGAGTGATCACGGCTCTCCTGGTCGCTCGGTTGGCCCGAATGTGGACCTCTGCCTCCACGGGATGACAGTCGATGTTGCGCCTCCGTGCCACCGCGGTGCGCCACCTCCCTCCACCCGCAGTTACCTCTGTGGGCTGCCGCTAGTGCCAGAACATTGACGGTTCCTTCTACGGTCCACCAGAGTTTCTCCTGTGATCTTTTTCTCGATCCACCTACGCCAACGAACCTCTTGGGTCGCCTTCATCCTTGACTTGGCCCCAAATTCATTTTTCCACTGATTTAAGGATACAACCATGAAGAGCACATGTGTGGAGGTACTCGATCCTTATTCTTGTCAGCCCGAATCCTCCACATTAGAGGTTTAAAATAGGAGAATGTCTAGATATTAGCATTCTATCAATCAATAAAAATTAACCCCGAACAGGAAACCCAAGAACAACACCCTCCTTCAAGAATGCATGATCCATAGATTAACATGTTCTTGGGTTAATCTGTGTTCATCATTTAGAATAAGAGCAGGGAATAAATTCAAAATAAAATAAACCCCTACTTCATTAACATTCATTTCCACAATGTTTCTTCCTTGAGGGCCCGAGAGGTCAATGGCGTTTGTCGTTATTTGAAGTACATTGAAGTCGATGACTTCCCACTGGAATTCATTGTTCTTCGTTGGGGAGGAAAATCTATCAGAGGTTTGTCAGAGAATCCTCACAGTTTAATCCTCATTCCACCAATGTGTCAAAATATTAAAAAGAAAACACATCGCATCGTTTCTGTTATGCTGTGGCATCGCATCATTACAATATTTAATTTATGAAACAACTTCTCTATTATGCATCATTAAAGCATCGTTATGCTGCATGTTAACAAGAAATTATTGACATCCATTAATGCATATCTTCTCTACCTCACCACTGCACCATAGCGTCTCCATGTTGTCTCTCTTCAGTGAGAAAAGAAATAAAATAACTTTTCAAGTTATTTTATTAGTTTTCTCAGAAAGTCCAAAAATTTACTTTTCTGTTCGGACCTAGCCATCCAAAGTTAATTATTTTCTAGGAGAATATTGGCGTTCTGAGTTCAACGGTTCCCTCATACTTTTGATCGGTGCACAGGTTCAAAAGTTAGAAAAACACACTCACACGTTTGGTGAACGTACCTTAAAAAAAGTTCAAAATTCCGTCCCGAGATCATTGGGCCTCAGAATCAAGTTTCGTCAGAGCGTGTGGTCTCTAAATAATTCCATATAATTTAAAAAAAATACATGGAAATTATGGGAAATTATAGGGGATGTGGAAGTGGGGAACCTTTCTTTGTTATGATCTTTATTATATATTATTATATGGGATGCATGATTGGATGGGTGAGCCATGTGAGGATGGGGTTGGTTAGATGACTTGTTTAGGTGATTATTGGTTCTTCTGTTCATTAAATATTTTCACATGTGCACTTTAGACCTTGGTTATTTCTCTACTGAGTATACCATTTATTCTCACTCTACGTATATAATCTTTTTTCCTAGTTTCTAGGAGGACTTTGGGAACCAAACTGGATATTACTATGTATCACTTTACTTTATTCATGCATTTTGAGATGGTTTTTGGGTTTCAATTATTTTATATAATTAATTTATTGGGGGGTTTTATCCTATCTCTCAATCCTATATTATATTATAGAGGCTAATACCTCCCATTTGTGTGATTTTTATACCCCTGGTTCTAGTCCTCAACTCGGGGCATGATGAAGGTGGGACTCATGGGTCATTATATCTCTCCCTTAATTATGGAATATTTAGTGGGAATGGGTTATTATGGATTGGTATCAAAGTATGATGGTTGAGAGATAGGATGGAGTTTAAAATTAGACACTGTGAGGTTTGGATGGGTTGGCGGGAAATGGTTCCAGTTGATCTTGAAGCATGACATAGGCCAGAGATAATAGCTATGAAACATGGTTTTATGGCCCCTGTGATCTAGTGCATAGAATTTGAGAATATTTAATAACAAATTATGGTGGACTTGTTTATAGGGTAGAGACTTAAGGGAGATACATGCATCATGACTGATTGTGGAGTTCATAGAATAGTGTTTGAATTTATTATGTGGTCACCCCATTCATGCTTCCTACATGCCTAGAAGTGCATAATATAGAAGAGGTGATCTAGTAGATGTTTTATCTAGGAGGTGAGCCACCAAAGAGTGGCCAATGGGGAATTTTGAGGAGTAGAGCTTCAAGTAATGGGTTTTAGGTGTTTAAACTATCAGGGTTATGACCAGTGGGGAGCCCGAAATAATAGACATTTACCTATTTATATGGGGTAGGTATCTCCCAATCACCTACCAGAGGTTCCATATTTTCATGTTATGTATGTAAAGTACATGGGAATCATTAAGCTCAGTTCTTGACCACCTAGGTAGGCTAGTATCATGTGGTCATTTAACCCCCTTTTTGGTAGAAACAACAATTTCCTTCACGGTATTTTCAACAATATGGTCTATTGACATTTTTTCAATAGCTGAGAGAAAATGGAATTGGCAGAGGGAAGCCTTGTGATATTCTTCACTAGTAGGGACCCAGACTAGAGCTTAGTCATGGAGGCCAATAGAAGAGGGGTAGAGTAGTTGTCCATGGTTAGATGAAATCTTTATAGGTAGAAGCACCAGTAGAGTTGGGAGTTGTTTGAGGTACGATTAGATTAACGTATACCCTTGTGCATTATTTATTTGATTTAGGATCTTTGAGCTCCTTTTCTCTCTCAATTTGGTATGTTTTTTAGGACTAGATGTTTAGATTATTTTAGTGCCTCTGGTGTTATCTATTATAGTTGGAAGACAACCTTTCTTGTTTGACGTGTGTAGGGCATGTAGACTAGTGATGGGGTATAACCAGTTAGTGGGGAACATCTTGTTGTAGATACAACCATATGATGTTATCCTTAGTATATATTGGATGTATTCCATGCATGCCATCATCAACTATTTTCAAAGGAGAGTGTTTTTCCTATGTTAAGGTCCACTGAGTGGTGTTTTTTAGTGAGGAGTGTTTTTGGGTAGGTGGTAAGTAAGTGGAGCATATTTTTTCTCAGATAGTGAAGCTATCAGTGGAATCTTAGGTAGAGGATTTTACTAGAGTTGTGTGGGAGTTATGGATGTTTTTTCAGATGAGGTTATGAAACTTCCCCTTAGAAGAGATATAAAGTTTGGGATAAAGCTATAGTGGATCGTGTCTCCAATTTAGATGGATCCATATCAGATGGTGCCAACAAAGTTGCATTAATTGAAGATGTAGGTGGATTATTTGATGCATAGGGGTTTAATATGACCTAGTGTGTCGCCAAAGGTTAATCCAGTGTTATTATCCAAGAATTTGGATAATAGTATGAGTTTGTGTATAGAATGATAGATTTTGAATAAGGTAATATTCAAGAACCATTACCCTATTCCTAGGATATACGATATGTTCAACCAATTTAGATGAACTAATTGGTTTTCAAAGAGAGATCTATAGTCTGAATATCACCAGTTGAAGGTGAAGGATGTGGATATTATAAAGACTACCTTTAGGTGCAATTATGGGCAGTTCAAGTTTATATCCATGTCATTAGGTGTTATGAACACACCATGTATGTTCATGGGGATAATGAAATTTGGGTTCCTTGAGTACATGGTTCAGTTTATCGCCATGTTCATCGATGTTACCTTGATCTACTTGTGGTCAAAGGAGGAGAATTTTGAGCATCTTAGAGATATTTTACAGGTCCTTAGACACTGCCATATTTATGGGAATTTATCCAAGTGTGCATTATAGATTTGATAGTTGCATTTACTTAGACATGCGGTGTCTCAGTAGGGTGTGATAGTGGATCCATTGATGATCAAAGCATTTTTTTTCTTTGGAAGCACCTAAGATCATGGAAGAGTTTGTTAGTTTAATTGGTACCAAATGTTATTATTATAGGTTTTTGACTTATTTATCTCAATTTGTGTCTCTTATAATGGTGTTTACTAGGAAGGAAATTGATTTTTTTTTGTGGATTTATCACTTGCAGGTGGAATTAAGTTACCTGAAGGAGATGTTGGTTAGTGATCCATTGATTCAATTTCCTGAAAGGGTGTATTGTTTTAGGTTTTCTATAATGAATCCTATCTATGGTTGGGATGTGTATTTATTTAGTTGAGAGAAATGATCTATTATGGGTCTAGGAAGTTATGTAACCATGAGAATAACTATGATACCCATGATCTAGAGGTAGAAACATTCATGTTTTCACTTAAGTAGCGGTGGTAATACCTCATCGACAGGAACATTGTGGTTTTCATGGATCATAAGGGACTTAAATATGTTTTCTCTCAATGAGATATAAATATACAATATAAGAGGTGGATGTGGTTTCTTTAGGATTATTATTTTGAGATCTATTACATCCTGGGTAAGGGGAATGTGGTTGCCGATACATTGAGTTGGAAGTCTATATGAGATGTGGTTTTGGAGTCAATTGATATTTAGAAAGGGATGAAGGAACTTTTAGTGATGAATATTTATGTATGAGAGATAATTGGTCATGTTTTTATTTATCATATGATTGTGGAGTCACCCTTTATGTGGAAGGTGGAGGATTCTCAGTGTGGAGACTCATATGTAGAGGTGATGTGTGACCGTATTGGCCATGGTGATGCCCCTAAGGGATGGTTAGAGGATAGTTTCAATAAAATGATGTTTTAGGGGAGTTTTTTCATTCCACAGGTGGTGTATGAGGGATTTATCCATGATTTTTATAGATCAACTTTAGTGGTACATCCCATGTAAAAAATATGTATCGTGGTTTTAGGAGGCAGCTTTGGTGGTTGTGGATGAACTGGTCATTGGATGTTTTTTAGTGAGGTATCTAATTTCTCAATAGGTAAAAGTAGAGCATATTGGATTTACTAGAGTGGGAATATGAATACATATCAATGGAATTCATCATAGGGGTACCCAGAGCTCAGGGAGGTTGTGATAGAGTTTGGATGATAGTGGAAATATTGAAAAAGTGGAATCATTTTATAGTGTTCTGTGAGTCATGTACCATGGATGTTATGGTGAGGTGACATGTGTATAATGTGTTTAGTCTTAATGGGGTACCTAGGAACATAATTTCTGATTTGGATCCTTATTATACCTCATGGGTTTATAGGGGACTATTGCATGATTTTGGATCCCATTTATTCCTTAACAGTGCTCTCAACCCTTAGACAAATGGGAAGATGGAGTGAATCATCTAGATGATGGAGGATATGTTGTGGGATTGAATTTTGGGATTTTGTGGATCATGGGTAAGATAATTTACTTTGGTTTAGTTTACATACAAAAATAGATATCACTCATCTATTAGCATGGATCCATTTGAGGTGTTGTATGAGAGACCGTGTCATTCTCTGTTATGTTGGAAGGAGGTTAGGGAATCAAAAGTTCTTAGTCCTAATGTGGTGTAATAAATAATTGAGAAGATTTGTGTAGGGAGTGATCTAAAAACGATCAGTAGGATCCCACCTAGCTATTCTATATGATGTCTCTATACAAAAATCTTAACATTCTAAACTTTAAAGAAAGAAAGGCATGATAATCAGTTAAATAGTTTTTATATTAAAATCATGGTAAAACATTTCCCCATTTTTCCATAGTTCCAAATAATCCAGGTAAAATGGTTTCAAATCATTTCATATACATCAAATCTGTTAAATAAAAGCTTGTATCATATATCATATCAAATCCAATACAAAAAAAAAGAACAAGTAACATCATGTTAAGGATCACAATAGGAGTATCACCCTTGTTTTGAGTTATTTAACCTCCGTTTATGACTTTTTATGTATATAATGTGGTAGGGTAAGTTTTGAAAGATTTTGGAAGTGTTTTGGGAATGTTTTTGGGATTTTATAAGGGTGCACAGTTTGAGCACATTTTTTGGAATCTGTGCACTTTCTCTAGGAAACCATGCATAAGAAGGTAGTGGGCTATGGGTTGGTGTGTGGTTAGGGTTCATGGTTTGAGCATGGTTTTACAAATTATGTGGCCACCTAGGTAATTTTTGCATTTGGGGGAAGTGGTATTTGGCACAGTCAGTGCACGATTCGTCTAACTGTAAAGCCCAATCATGCAGGGTCCCACTTGAGGTAGCAGCAGGCACACAATTTTTCAAACAGTGTATCTAAACTATGAATGGCTTAAAATAGGGTTTTTAAAAAATGAGGTGGCTTGGGATTTTCCCTAAAACACTCATTTCTCCACCCACTCAAACCCAAACTGGGATTCCTTCTCAGGGGTTGAGAAGGCTCTCCCACTAATTTGGGAAGAAATTCAAAGGGTTTTCAAGGTTCTTTGAAGGCGATTCTCCCTTGGTAAGTCTTCTATATGGGTAGTTTTGTGGTTTTTCTTAAATTTATTCTCCTTTATCTATAGGTTTCTTAGATTTAATTTTGTCTCATGTATATCTAGGTTTTTTCCTATAATGGTAAGATTTTGGATTGTTGGTGATAGGAAAAGGGATCTAAGGTAATTCTGAGGAAGTTTCACCTAGATTTGGTGCGTGATTGTGTAATTGATTGATTTTACAAAACCGTAAGGTAGGTGGCTCCACTATCGACTCCATTTTGTTAGAACTTGAAGGCTTAATTTCAAATTAATTGTTTTTTCTTGAAATTGATTGTTAATGTGATGTATGAAGCATGATTGGAACCCATTGTGTGATGATTTGTGGATTGTGGGTAAAATGGGTTATTATTGTGAAATGTTCTTTTTTGTTGGATTTTAAAATGATGATTTTTAAATCGGTGTCTTGATTGATTTATGTAAAATGGTTTGTGAAAATTGATTTTCAATAAAAATATTTTTTTTATTGAAATATGGTTTGGCATGGATAATGGATTAAGGGTGATTTATTGAAGTGGTTTTGTCATATTGTTTGAATTTTTGGTTTTCTTAAGGGATTTTTTTTGTTGGAAAATTTTTAGGTAATATGTCTTGGAATGTATTGGTTGATATGATATTGGTAATTATTGATTTTCATGTTGTTGTGATGTTGGTAAAATTCTTTAGTATGGTTGTTGGATTTCGGGGTAAGCATGGATGGATAGGGGATGGGAAGTACCACTATAAAATTGGATTGATAATGGGTGTGAAGGACCACTAACAAGGATAAGTGGGCATGAATTACCACTAAAATTAAAGTTAGAAATGTTTGTATGTGAAGTTCCACCATCATAGTTACATCAAGATGAAGTTTGTGTGTGTGGAACTTGTGAATATTTTTGGAATATGCGTGCGACCATGAAAGGTGGAATGGTTTAATCCAATATTTTTTGGGGAAATAGTTAATGAAATATTTGGTTTCTCTCCTTATTTTGTGTTGATTTGGGTAAAATGGGTTGGTAAGGGTGTGTTTGGATTGCTGTAAATTGTTGTAATGGTTATTGATTTTATATAAAAAAATTTATATAAAGGTGATTATGGTTCTATCCTAAGGGAATGTGTAGGGAATTCATTTAGGGAAAACCTACTAAGTACTATTATTCACCCCCTTCTTTGGAATATTTTTTCTTTTATATATGTTATATTCTGGGACATAGGTAAAGGTAAAACATCTCATTCCTTTAGTGGTGCATCATGATTCTTAGAGAGTCTTGGTCTTGGAGCTTGGAACCTGGTATGGATCATGGGAGATATGTTTGTTAGTCTTTGAGCTTTTTTATTTTTTCCTTCCACTTGGTACTCTGATTTTCTATTGGCGTGGTTTTATATTGTTGTCACTTGGTAATGTGTTGAACTAGTTCACCTTGTTGACATGCATCATGTAGTTGTTTTTGGGAATTTAATGTTTGGTTGGTTGTTTTTATTTCAAAAGGAAAATCATCCCCCACCATTCAAGAAGCCCTCAACATTTATTTCTAGCCTTTGGAACCTTGGGGATGTCACTTAAGGCTAAGTAGCACCTCCACCTTGACTCAAGACAATGAGGAGGGGCATGATGTGACAAGTGGTATCAGTTTTTTGGTCCTTGAATTTCAAGTGAAATCAGTTTTTTTGGTCTTTTGGAATTATTTTTCAATATTGGAGTTGGCATTTATTCTTAGTTATTTATTGAGTTTTTATGGTAGAAAGAAGTAGGATTGTCCGAACTTGAAATATATGGCATAAAAGGAAATAGCTAACCCTTTTACAATGAACTTCATGTTATCATGGAGTTGGGTGCATACGTGTCTTGGATACACTTATAAGGATTGATATCTCATTGTCATGGGTTTATCCAATGATATGAGCATGAAATTAATGGTAGAAATTACTCCACACTAGTATTTCATATTTCATTGTGCATAATGATTTATGTTGTGGCATGAATGTGTTGATTTTTAAAAAAGATGGATTTTTTTAAATGCGTGTCTTTGAAAAGTGAATGGTTGTGGTATTTTGAAATGTTATGATTTTCAAAACATGGTGGATTTTTCAAAAAAGAATGGACATGAAAAATGGGACTTTTGGAAATCATGGTTGTGAAAGATGAAATGTGATATAATTTGAAATTGTAAGACTTTAGTTTCTAGGGAGTGATAATTATGGTGGTTGTTGTGTTGATAGAAATGGGACTAGGTAGGTGTCATAGAGACCAACTAGAGGAAGCTACTGAAAATGTGGTTTCACCTTAGCTCTAGGTTAACTAGCAGCTAGTTTATAGTATAGTGAAAGCTTTCCAAGATGTGGAAAGTGGGAATAGAATGGATGAGCTAAAGCACGTGGATCACTTGGTTCATTTTCAGAAGTAGAATTCACCCATCTTTAGGGGTGATTTAGAACTAAAAAGTGTGGAAGCATGGTTGAACAGGATAAATCAAATCTTTGATTTCCTAGGAACACCGCTAGAATTAAAATTCATTTTATCAGTGTATATGATGGAAGATCTGGCACATCAATGGTATGAGTTAGTTGTCCAAGATAAATTGGACCAAGGAATAACCTGAGAGGATTTTGTGGAATTATTTAACAAACAATTATATCCTCACACATTATGAATTCAATGAATGAAATATTTATTTAGATTGAATTATAATAACCTATAGATGATAGATTATACAGCTAAATTCATGAATTTAGTCTGGTTTTCACCTAAGGTGGTGGATAGTGCATCATTGAAGGCACATATCTTTGAATAAGGGTTGTGGTAAGAAATATGTTCAAATATTGTGATGCTATGTATAATGAATTATACAAAAATAGTAAATAGATAAACAATGGCTAAAAGAGATATATTGGGGGCTACAGGCAGGGGAAGTGTGTTTTTACCCAAGTGAAATGGTGTGAAATCTTATGTGGGGAGAAAGAAAAATGGGTACACTTATTTCAATGGTGGGTGTATGGATCAGAATATGGTGGGAGGATTGATGAATCTTAATTCTAAGACTTAGAGTAAGATGGGATGTTTTAAGTGTGTCTCTATGGGCCACATGAAGTGGTATTGTTGGGAACCACATCAATAATTTCATAAGTATAATCATATGGGGAATATTCAACATTATTTTCTCAATTCTCCGAGGTTGGGTTTTTGTGAAACTTCTCAGGGGTCACATGCATTCTATGCCTCGATGGGATGGGGGAAAACATACCTATCATCAGCAGATCCAAGTTAGTCATGGTGATTCTAGTAATACCATGAATCCTTGGTAATATAAATTCCATTAGGCTAGCTAATAAAGTGTAGAGTGTGGCAAGAAAGAAGTTGTTTGGTGTTGAGAAGGTTATGGTGGATGATCTGTCAGGACCATCCACAGTGAGAGGTATGATTATCTTGATTTCTACCTTTATTAACATGTTGTTTGATATAGTTTAATATTATTATTTCATTTCTTAATGTGTTTTTGATTTTTTGGGTTTAAATGTGGAAATTGTGTCTTCTATTTGGAAACATCAAACTCCTATAGGTTAAAGAGAGTGTCAAACCTTTATGTATAGAGATTTTTGTATAGAAGTTGATGGGGTTGATTTGATGTGGGAATTATTAGTGTTTGATATGTATTTTTATGACATAATATTGGGTATGTAATGGTTGATCATGTTTAAGGTCCACATCAACTGTTATGCATGAACAATTTGTTTCAAGATATATGATGTTGTCGTGAATCTCTTTATAGGAGAGAAGAAGGTAAAGATGTGTGCTTCGAGATTGTTGGCACTAGCAGTTGAGACAATCTCATATTAGTTGGTGTCTTTGTCTTTTGAATGGATGGAAGAGGTTGATGGAAGAAGTTTTTTGGCAGTTGTTGATTAGTTTCTGGATGTCTTTCCTGAATAATTATTAGGGTTTCCACCCGTAAGATAATTTGAGTTTACAATTGATCTCCTTTCGGGGAACAATCCTATATCACTTATGTATTACTATATGGATCCAAAATAATTGAGGGAATTGAAAGTGTAGTTGCAAGAGTTAGAAAACAAAGCATTAATCTAGTCTAGCATGTCTCCATGGGCAGCATCAAAGTTGTTTTTTTAAAAAGGCAGATGGAATAATGTGACTGTGTGTTGATTATCCTAATCATAACCAAGTTACAATAAAGAATCTATATCCACTCCTATGAATTAATGATATGTTCGATCAGTTGAGGGGATATAAGTGGTTCTCCAAAATTTAATTCTGATTAGGATATCATTAGTTGCAGGTGCAGAACGAGGATATTCTAAAAATAGATTTTAGAATTAGATATGGCCATTATGAGTTTGTGTTTATTCACATTGGTCTAAAAAATGCACTAGTATTCTTAATGGAATGGATGAATTATATATTTCAGAGATATCTAGATTATTTTTTGGTGGTTTTTTTCAATGATATATTTTTTTATTCTAGGAAAAGGGCTGAGCATGAGAAACACTTGGAAATAGTGTTGGAAATTTTGAGAGTTCATAGATTACATTCCAAATTATCAAAGTGTGATTTTTGGATATAAGAGGATCGTTTCCTTGCAATGTTATTTCTGGGAAAGGTGTTTTAGTGGATCTAGAGAAGATAAAAGATGTTATCTCTTGGAAAATGCCAAATAATGTTTTTGAGATATGAAGCTTCCTTGGTCTAGATGGGTATTACTGACACTTTATTCATGACTTTTCATGACTATATTCACTGATAAAAGCCTTGAAAAAGAATAATTTTCCATTTCAATGGAATGAGTAGTGTGAGAAGTCTTTTTAAGAGAATAAGGGTCTCCTTACATCAACAACAATATCGGTTTTTCTAAAACTAGAGAAAGGGTACGTGGTGTATTTTGATGCATCAGGATCAGGGTTGGGGTGTGTTATCATGAAAGGAGATCACGTGGTTTCATATAGATTGAGGTAGTTTATTTTTCATGAGAAGAACTATTCAATGCATGATTTAGAGTTAGCATCTGTGGTTCATGATTTGAAAACTTGGAATAATTATCTCTTAGGTGAGAAATTCACAGTTTTTACCAATTATATAAGCTTGAATCATATTTTCTCAAAAAGGTTTTTGAATTTGAGTGAACTTATATTGATGGAGTACCTCTAGATGTTTGATTTTGACTTTATATACAAACCAGGTAAAGTAAATTCAGTTACAAATGGATTAAGTATAAATTCATATACTCAGGTGATGAAATAAGAATCATACCAGTGGAAGTTAAAGTTGTTTATAGTAGACATGCAGTTAGAATGTTAAGACTAGGGTGATGTAGCATTTTTCATTCTAGTAGAGTTGGTTCCTGGTTTGGTTGGTTTGGTTAAAGATGCGTAGGTGTCTGATTCATAGTGTGTGGCTACGAGATTAAAACTCAATGGTGGGGAGACCATTGAGGCTTGGAAACTAGATGGGAATTCAGTGTTGTGATTTCATAATTAAATGGTTTTTCCAATGTATAATCAGGAGAAAATTATCAGTGTTTATCATCATTCATTATAGGCTATCCATCATAGAATTTAGAAAATGTATAAGGCATTGAATGTGCAGTTTTTGTGGGATTTTATGAAAAGGAAAGTGTTTAACTTTGTTTCGAGATGCTTGACTTGTTATAAATTCAAGGTATAGAATCAGAGGCTGATAGGGATGTTGTAGTCTTTACTTATCCCTATGTGTAAGTGGGAACAAATAGTGATGGATTTTGTTACAAGTCTCCCAATAATGGTTAGGAAACACGATTCAATATGGGTGATTTTGGATATACTCACAAAAGTTAGATCATTTCATCCTTATTTGTGAATATCATACAGTGTAGTATCTATCAAAAATATATATTTGTGAGGTTGTAAAGAGGCATGGTATACCAATTTATATTGTATTATATAGAGATTCTAGGTTCACATCTTGTTTCTAGAAATCCTTATAACAAGCTCTTGGGGCTCAGTTGACAATGAGTATGATGTATCGTCCCAAAATGGATGGTCAATCCGAGAGGAAAATAAAAACATTGGAAGAAATATTTCAGGATTGTGTGATGGATTTTGTTGGCTCATGGGAGTATAAATTCTATTTTAGGAGTTCTATCATAATAAATATCATCAAGACTCGATACATATGGCTTCGTTTGAATCATTGTATGGGTTTCTATGTTATTCTCCACTCTATAGGGTGGAAACAGGTGAGAATTTAATGTTTGGGCTGATCCTTTTCCAAGAGACTATAGAGAAGATTAATTTGATCAATAAGAGAATGGATATGGATTAGATTATTGAAAAATCATATGCAGATCATCATTGACGACTATTTTCATTCAAGGTGGGTAATCGTGTGTTTTAGAAAATATCTCATAGGCTTAAACATCATCATTTTGGAAATAAGGGTAAGTTATCTCTAAGTTATATTGGAAATTTTGAGATACATGAGTGGTTTAGAGATGTGGAATATCATTTGGATTTTCCACCATAGCCTAGTGTGGTGAAAAATGTGTTTCATGTATCTCAATTGAAAAAGTTTCAGTTGGATCCTAACCATGTGGTTTGATGGGATAATGTTGAGCTAGATCCGAATGCTTCATTGGTGCACGTGCCAATGCAGATTGTGGATAAGAAAGAGAAATTATTTTGTGGGGAAGATCATCATTATAGTGTAGGTTATGTGGAAACATGGTCAGATTCATAAGGAAACTTGGGGACTATATAAAGAAATCACTAAGCAATGGCCTGATATTTTTTGAGAAAGTGATAGTTTTTTACTTTTTGAGGATGGAAATACCAATGGTGGGGAGATTTTTTCACACTAGATTTGAGTTATGTGACAATTTTTAGGACTTTTTATGTGTATAAGTGGTCAGGTAAGGTTTGGGAGAGTTTGGTAAGGTTTTGGGGCTTTTATAATGGTGCACAGTTTGAGCATGGTTTGTGGAAACATTACAGCTTCTCCAAGAAACCGTGCATAAGGAGGTAGTGGGATATGTGTTAGTGCACAATAAGGGTGAATGATTTGATCACGATTTTTCAAACCATGCATCCCCCTAGGTAAATTGTGCATTTGAAGGCAATGTGATTTCACACGGTTAGCACACGATTTGTCTAACCGTGTGGCCCAACCTTGTGGGGTCCCTCTTGAGGCAATATCAGGCACACAGTCAGCACACATTTTTCTAAACCATGTGGTTAAACCATCCAAGACTTAAAAAAGGGTTTTTAAAAAATGAGGTGGCTCGGGATTTTCCATAAAACACTCATTTCTCCTCCCACCCGAACCCAACTCGGGATTCCTTCTTCTTAGGGGTTAGGGAGGCTCTTCCACTCATTTTGGAAGCGATTTGAAGGGGTTTCAAGGTTCTTTGAATGTGATTCTCCCTTAGTAAGTCACCTATATTGATATTTTTGTGGTATTTATTTGATATACTCTCCTCTATCTCCCATTTTCCAAGATCTATTTCTGTCACATGTAGATCTAAGGTTTTTGGTTCCTATAATGGTATGATTTAGTCTTGTTGATGTTAGGGGATGGGATCTAAGGTAATTTTCTATAAGTTTCACTCGGATTTGGAGTGCGGTTGTGCAGTGGGTCAATTTTCCCAAACCCTAAGGTAGGTGGCTTCCTTATCGACTGAATTTTGTTAGAACTATAAGGATTAATTTCAAATTAATTGGGTTTTCTAGTAATTTATTGTGAATGTGATGTGGAAAGCTTGATTGAAACCCATTGTGTGATGATTTGTGGATTGTTGGGAAAATGGGATATTTTTTTGAAATGTGCTTTTTTGTTGGATTTTAAAATGATGATTTTAAAATTTATGGTATGGTTGATTTTTGAAAGATGGTTTGTGAAAATTGGTTTTCAATAAAAATGTAGTTTTATTGAAATGTGGTTTGGCATGGATAATGGATTAAGGGTGTTTTCAATAAATTGGTGATTTATTGAAGTGGTTTTGGCATGAAGTTGGAATTTTTAGTTTTCTTAAGGTATTTTTTGGTTTGAAAATTATTGGGTAGTAAGGCTTGGAATGTATTGGTTTATATGATCTTGGTAATTGTTGATTGGAATGTTGTTGCGATTTTGGTAAATGTTGTTAGCATGGTTGTTGGATTTTGGTTTAAGAATGGATGGATAGTGGGAAGGAAGGACCTCTAAAAAAAGGGGATGGATGATGGGCATGAAGGACCACCATAAAGGTTAAGTGGTCATGAAGTACCACTATAATTAAAGGTGGATGGGTTTGGATGTGAAGTTATTCCATCATGGTTACACCGAGCTCAAGTGTGTGTGTGTGTGTGGAACTTGTGAATATGGTTGGAATATGTGTACGACCACGTAATGTGGAATTGTTTATGCTAATATGTGTTGGGGAAATAGTTAATGAAGTATTTGGTTACTTTTCTTGGTATTGTGTTGATTTGGGTATAATGGTTTGGTAAGGTTTTCTTTGGATTGCTGGAAATTGTTGCAATGGTTATTGATTTTACATATATTGTTTTATATAAAATTGATAATTATTATATCCTAGTGGTGTGTGTAGGGAAGTAATTTGGGGAAATAATACTTAGTATTATTAATTACCCCCTACTTTGGAACGTTGGTGCTTTTTCATATGTTGTATTCTGATACACAGGTAAAGGTAAAGCATCTCACTTCTTTAGTGGTGCATCGTGATGCTTGGGTGGTCTTGGTGTTGGATCATGGAGCTTGGTGTGGATATTGGGGGATATGTTTGGGAGTCTTTGAGGGTTTTTGTTTTAGTCTTATGATTGGTACTCTGATTTGGTATTGGCATGGTTTTTTATTTTTTTCACTTGGTAATGTGTTGAAATGGTTCACCTTGTTGAAAAGAATCTTGTAGTTGTTTTTGGTAATGGAATATTTGATTGGTTGTTTTTATTTTAAAGGGAAAATCATCCCCCACCATTCATGAAACCCTTGAAATTTATTACCAGCCTTTGGAGACTTGGGGATGTCGCTTAAGGCCAATTAGAACCTCCACCCCAACTCAAGCCAATGAGGAGGGGCAGGATGTGACAATAAGTCAGGATATCTAGGAAACTCACACTTATAAACAAACAATAGTGCACATTAAGACTATAGAAATATGCATTGAATCTATATAGTATAAGAACACACTATAAAGTGAACATCCCTGCAGGGTCTAATAAGTCCCTATAACAAAGGTCCTAGGGAGAAGGGGAACACCCTATGAGTGTATCCCCATACATTATCAACAGATGATGCTTATTGCTATAATTTCTACCTAAGTACCCAAGGTATCACATGTGCTATATTTTCCAAACCATTTCATGAAAACCATTCTTTGAAAACCATTTCATAAATACATTTCAAAATTATTTAAAAATACATTATCTTTTACCAAAACTTGGTAAAAACCATTTTTTCTAAAAAACTCATTTCCAAAAACATAATTCAATCATTACAATCCCTTTATAAAACAATTTATAAAAACTAGATCAATATAGCTCATCCAACATAAGATAGATATTGAACCACATACCTAAAACTTAGTCCATGCAATCCAGAAAAAGATCCACCAATATGGAAGTACAAATGGATAACAACTGAGGACCTATAATAAATCCTTACATCTCAGAATCAATTCAATAAGAAAACCAGTCGATGGAGGGGTTAGAAAACAACATACAATAAATTACATGAAAAATCAAAAAAAAAACACAAATTTCATCCTCTATACTAATATCACATAATATATCTATAAAGGATCAAAAATAATATCTGCAAATATCAATAGATCTAAAAATAAAGCGCAATAGTGCTGCTGCAGCCAAAGATAATGAAGAAGTAGAAAAATCACTTACCTAGAGAGATATTGCGCAACCAAAACAAAGATAATTCACTGAATAAAATGAACAATAAGGAGATTAGATCCCCAAAATTATCTAGGAGAGGTCTTAGGACTCGAGAGAGAAGCTGGGCATAGAATGAAAAATTAATCACCAATATAATGCCTTAAAAAGAACTAAGCCCGAAACATTCATGACATGAAACCATTTTAAGACATGAGTGTTTCAATTAACAAAAGACACTGAAACACATATCACCACAAAATAAAAAAACTAAATTTTACTATTTCAGGGATGGAAACTAATTCACACCATATAAACCTTTTATGCATTGAACTAATTCATGACATCAACCCAACAATAGATTCACATCATATAACTCTTTCACAATGTGAAAATTCAATATAGATAGTGAAACATACAAATTATAGAGAAAGAACCCAAACCATTTTCAGTGTTATCCAATCTCAAGGATAACCCCACAAATCCTTTGACACATTTATACCTAGAATCCATTAATTACAATAAACATAAACCCCCTGAACTGTAGGTTATTTTCCCTATAAAAGTAACTCTATCCTCAGAATCCTCAAATTCTCCCAAACCAAGAGGTAAAAAAATAGATGATAAATACCTAGAATAAGGTATTAGGATATTAAATTGGGGCTACGATACTGTGATCGATTGACATTGATGCAATGGGGGTAGTGGTTATGGTGTACAATGCCGATGATGTGTGGTGGTATTGTGAAACATAGTTATGGTGTGAAGTTTGGGTAGGTTGGGTGTGGTGATTTTTGGTGAATATTTGATGTTGTATGGTGGTTGTGGTTGTATATTAATAATGGTGTATGGTGCATAAGACATGTGACTATTGTGGAGAGATGGTTTGGTTAGTGTGGTGTGCCAATAATGGTAGATGAGAGGTGTTGTAGAAATAGTTGTGTAAGATGGTGTAGTTGTGATGTGGTGTGGTATTTTAGTTTCCTAATTAGCCATGGAATGAATTATGGTGATAAAACCAAAAAATAGGCTTGTAAATAATCAAGATGGGATGGAAATGGATTTTTGGTAAATATATTAAATGAATTGAATAAAATAATGAGTTGCGTAATGTGAAATGGAATGAATAAAAGTGGTGGGACCTATAACTGAAAATGGGAAATGTTGTGTGGTTATATGTGAGGGTGTGATGTGTTTCATATAGTGGTGGTAGTCATAGTGATAGTTGATGTGTGGTATGATGGTGGTGATGTGGTGTGTTCTAGTGAATTCGATGTAAACCCCTAGGTTGGGTGTTTTGTCCTATCTATATATCATGTATCTTTATGTTATTTTTATATACATCCCACCCAAGTTGGATAACCTTATCAATGGTCATAGGTTATGGTTTCTGGGTGTTTTATCCAATATCAAGGATGGTGGTGACATAGATGGATAGGTACCCCATCTTCCCCACTTTTCCTTTAGTAGTAGTGATGATATGGGTTAGTGTTAGAGATTTCCCAATAGTGTTGGCCTATGTGTTTTTGGGATATGTGTGATGTGATGAAGTCATGATGTGATACGATATGTATTAGGGGTCATGCATGGAAGGATAAGGAAATGTGGTTAATTTACTTCACATTAATGATACCCTACTTCTCTGGTTATGTGATGAGATTAGATGTGATGACTCAGGTGTCTCTAGGAGAGACGTGATGTGATGATTCTTAGTGCTAACACTGGATGTTAGACTTTGAAATTGTGAGATATGTAGGGATACATCCTGAACAACTTTAGAGATTCCTCAGGTGTCTTTGGGCTAGATGTGATGTGATGTGATGTGATGTGATGTGTACGGAAGTGATGAGAGCACAATACATTATACATTGGGGTGTGAGAGTAGAAAATCAGTGATGAAGCGGCATTGATGCATCTTGATTTATTATAATCTCAATGATATATTATTATATTGGATGTTTGATTTTGTGAGAGGGATATGTGAGACTGGGATTGGTTAGATGACATGTTTAGGTTATTGTTGGTTCTGTTATTCATTCACTAGTGCATTAATATGCTCTTTTCACATGTGAACATGATACCTTGGTTATCTTCCTACCGATTATACCTGTTATGATCACCCTATGAATACAAATAGATTTTTAGGTTTGCAAGAGGACTTTGGGAACCATGATGGAAATTATTAGTTGGGTTGGAGTTGTTACTAAGTCACTATCATAGACTTTTCTTTTGGTAATTTATATTGAATACTTTTATATGTATTAGTTTAATTTATTCATGCATTGTGATATGATTTTGTTTTACCATTATTTTATCTACTGGAGTCACTTGGTGGTTGTTTATCGTATCTCTTGATCCTATTTTATATTATAGAGGGTAATGCCTCCCATTTTGGAGATTTTTATATCCTTAGTGCTAGTCACCAAACCATGGCGTACTAGAGGTGGGAATCAAGGTTCATTATCTCTCTCCCTTAATTTTGGCATCTTTAGTGGGAGGGGATCATGTCAATTAGAGATGCCACATTAGTGCGACATAGATCACCTCATCTGAGAGAAATAAAAAACACACCAAAGCCAAACTATGGCCATCTGATCAATTGATATTGATGAAATAAATCTAACCCTCCAATTAAAGTAAAATAAAATTTAGTATACAAAATAAATTTCAAGGAGAATCCACATGTAAAGGTAAACATTTAAGGGTAAAAAAACAACTCGTTCATAAAGGTAAACATATAAGGGTAAACCAAACAACCTACATGTAAAGATAAAAATGAAAGAGTAAAATTACTCACATAAAAGTAACTATACCCATGCGTAAAGGTAAGAAAATAAACCCATACATAAAGGTAGTCGATACCATGAAAACCATGAATTTTTCCTTTCAACAAATAACATAAAAATCAAATAAGTAATTAAATAGTACATTTATTTGATTGTAAAACAAACATGAAACACTAAATACAAAAAATACCCACCTTTCATTTAAAATGATTATATTACTGATGATTTTCTCACAGCATATACTATTGAATTGGTACTAGGTTTATAATACTCAAATAATTCTTAAACTTAGACATGAGAACAAAATTAGTCAGACTACCAGAAAATTTTTCCCCAATGTGTATATTGGTGAAAAACATCATCCTAGATTCAATAATTTCTCTTAAAAATTAAATCATAATATTAATATGTTTTTAGAGGTAATGTTTATATGTTTTTATATACCATAAAAACATAGTTTTTAGACAAATTTATGGAAAATTTAATATCACATGATGCAAAGACACTAAAAGCAGATAAAGACAACCTGTTAATTATTATTTTTAACTAAATAGTTTCTTTAATGGATTCAGTTAAAACTATGTATTCAACCTCAATATAGGATAGTGAAACCACTTACTTTATATTAAATTTTCATGAAATAGGGACACAAAACACAAAACCAGTAGTATATTTATGAGTGTCTATTTAGTAGCATAATTATAATCAATAAATACAAAAATTTCATCACTGTTATTATCATTTTTACCATATCAAATTAATAAATTAGAAGATACTGAAACATACTTGATGATCCATTTTAGACAATTAAATTTTGGTTTCCAAGGTTTCTCATGAACCTTATTTTAGTAAACATGATAAAAGAAATATCTAGATATGAAAAAACCATTTCATACAGAATACTCCATACTATACTAACATAAGGAATATTACTCATGAAATCTACCTAATTTTCACTAACATGACATTGACTTAGGGAAAACTTAAAGTGGTGGAACATGGTTATGTTAACATGTTTAATGTGACAAAAAATACATTTTTCAAACTTTTTTAACATATTAATACTGAAAAAATACAAGGTTATATCCATTTTTACACAAGGACTTCGATTCCTATAGTTTTCTTTTCATTTCCAAAATCTTTCATTTCAAAAAATAATTTAGTGGACATTTTATATGATTAATTGACCTTATATTTTTATAGATAACTAGAATTTAATCAACATATAAAAGAAAATAAATCATAAATAATTATAATTCTTGAAATAAACACATGCATAAAATTTACTTATGAAAAATTATTTTCAATCACAAAAGAATAAAAATATCTGTGCCATTGTCTTAAAGGTTTATTAAGCCCATACATGGAATTTTATAAAATAAATATTTTATTAGTTTTGAATTATTTTGATAAAAATTAAAGAGGCCTCATATAAATTTTTAAATCTAGTTTTCCATGGAAAAGGAAATTTTAAAATCTAATTGTTTAATATGGAATTAATTCTTAGTAGTAAAATAAAGTAGAATCTGAATATATGAATATTTAACAATAGGGGAAAAATATATCCATAGTCCATCATTTCACACCGAAGGAATAATTTAGAAACTAATTTGGATTTATATTTGATTTTTACATCCCCATTATTATCCTATTTCTTATTAAATATCCTCTTGCAACCAATTATATTAACATTTAATAGTTTAAATACAATAGTCCGAGTATTTTTTAAGAATGGAATTCATTTCATATTTCATGGAAGTTAGACATTGTCATGATTATTTAAATTTAATATCTTGTATAAAGTTTTTGGTTCAACATTATTTATTTCCTGAGAAACATTAAAATAATACACATCTATATCGGCATGGTTGAACTGAGTAGGAGGTCTAATAGTCCTCCTGACTCTATCTCGAGTTAATTGGTACTCTCTGATATCATTGACCCTGCCTCTAGTTTAGAAAAAGAATCATAATCATAATCTCTTTGATATTGTGGGTAAGGATATATAATGAAATAATTAGGACCATAATAGTCTTTAGACTATGAATTAATCTCAACACCCAACAATTGGGGTGTACTGGTCTCATCAGACTCGATAGTCTTTCCTTTATGAATAATATAATCATGGAAGACAATATAATAATTGATGATGCATTTTTAATACCTAGGAATATATATCTACAAATTATTGAACTTAACACCCTCTAGATAACCAATTAAGACATATTTCATGACTCCATATTCCATATTATTATTATTTGTGTGTGAATAAGTTGTGGATCCCAAAAATCTAAGGAGTACAAGACTAAGTGGATTTCCTCTGCAGAGTTATTCCTATGTTTTTCAAAAATTAAAAGATGATGGAAAATTTTTTATGAGGAACACTTTCATAGTGGTATCCTCAGACCAAAATGACCTATATAAACTAAAATGTAATAATATACATATCATATTTTCTAATATGGTAATATTCATTCTCTTAGATAGCCCATTCTATTGTGGGATTTCCAAAATAGTCCAGTATCTATGGATACATTCAGAACTACCAAAATAAATGAATTAATTAGAGATATATTCCAAAAAATTTCTAGTTATTATGGACTTAATTTTCTTACCATATTAGTTATTTATACTAACTTTCCAATTCTTTAAATTTTGAAAAGTATCATACTTTCGTTTTAGAATGTAAATCTATACCTTCCAAGTGTAGTCATCAATAAACATGAAAAAGTAATAGCCTTCACCAGGGGAATCAGTCCTTGATAGATCCTAAATATCATATTGGACACACTAAATAGGGGTTATAGCCGTGTAAGATTATATTTTTAAACTCAAACTTCAAGATTTACCGTATACAAAATCCTCACATAATATAAGGCTTGGGATTCACATTGGTCAACAATACCTATTTTTCTAAGTTCATAAAGACCCTTAACACTCATGTGCCTTAGTATCCTATGTTATAAAGTGGTATTATCTAATGTTGGGACATATGTAGCATTAAGTTTCTTCATGCGATTCCTACCATTTAACATATATGAATCATTCAAAAGAGTTACCTTCATTGCAATGAGGGATCTTCAAGAAATTCTCAGAATACCATATTCAGACATGAAAGTATACCCCTTTTGATCTTGAATTCCTATCTAAATGGGGTTTGTTTTATGTTTGGGTACCCACATAAACACTTCTAGAGTTTTGACCATCCCATCATGAAGTTATAGAGACACCGAATTAATTCTCATGACATGAGAACTCTTATTATTTCCTAGATAGACTTCACCCAATTCACCCTCCCTAAATTAAGTCAATACATATTTATTATTACACATGTGAAAGGATTATCTTGAGCCTGAGATCCAATCCTGAAATATAGGATGATCAATAATATTCAACACATTAGTAGTGTTGAAATAATGTTCAACTAACAAGAAATGGTCACCATTATTTTCATTATAGTATTTATTATTGTTAGGAAAATTTATTTTCATGTGCCTAGATGGTTTAAAATGGAAACATTTAAATACCCTATTCTTAGATTACTTATTATTAGATTTATATCTTTGCTTCCTAGGCTGACCATTCTCTCACCATTTATCCATATTCTCTCTCCTACCTTTAATGTTCAATCCCTCGGCCTCACTCTTAATGATGCATTTGTTTTGAAGTTATTTAGCTAACAAAGAAAAATTAACCTCATTAAGAGAAAAAAAATCCCTACCATACATCATCAATACCTTAATATAAGTGAAAAGAGCATAAATCTTTTTTAATAGAATTATAAATTTATTTTTATCCCCTACATAAAAATCCACATTTAAAATATCTAATTGAATTTTATTAAAATCATCAAGATGGGCTCTGATTATAGTTCCAGGATGCATCTTGAAGGTGCAAAGTTTCATTTTCTTATACAATATTCCAAATAAAAATTTATTCATGTAATAGGATTATAATTTATACTAGCTACTAGAAGTAATAGATTCAAAATCTATTTACTAAAAAACATTATCTCCTAAAGTAAATAAAATAATACTACCAGCCTTTATAAGAACTTCATCAGAGACATAGAGATATCTAAAAATGGATTTTCTATCAATGGAAATGGTGATGACCTTATTTTTAAAACCATATAGAAAATCACGTAATTCATCATGATCAAGGATAGAATTTATAATTATTCTATATATATTGAAATAATTTTCACCATCAAAATTTTCTATCTTAAACTTTGTTGTACGTATATTAAATGAATCTGATAGCTCTGATAAATTTTTTTATGGAAACATTGATATAGATGACCCTAAGTACCAGACATGATCCATGGATGCATTTTTGTTTCCTAAGAGTGATTATAAAAACAAAATTTATTACAAAAATGTGAATATGATTATTTAAATAATGTTATTTTAAATATAAAAAAAGAAAAGAAATAAAGAATACCATGATATAATATATTATGAATCATGTTGATCCTATGTGAACAATGATAACACCACCCCAGATATAATTATATTAATAAAAGAAAAACAAGGATAGATACAATACTCAAAATAAGAAATAATACTAGATAAACTATTTTAGAAGGCTATTCAATCTAAAATTAGTGTCGGCGATCACTTATGTCATGAGGAGTTAGCACCATCCACTCCCATATGGACTCATGTACACAAAAATCATAAATTATACATAAAAAACATTAATAAAAGAAATTAAATTGATTACAGAGCCTGATTTATATACTGAAATGAAGTTATAATTGGAAAGTTGAGTCATCAGCCTCCAAGATTTGTGTGATGATCATCCCACTCTAATACCATGTCACATTCTCTATTGAATCTCCACCAGATGACAAATACAGTTATTGGAGATGGAAGCTACATTTTCAAAGGATCATCCAATGATCTGGAACCTTAGTTAATCCTCTTCCTATTAAAATATCACTAGAAAATCATGGAGATTACCTCTTCACTCCCACCAAATAACTAGACCAAATAAATGATTCAAACGAATGAAAAAGTATGAGGTCGTATACGAAAGAACATATCAGGATCTGTCGGATAACTGAGACAAGGAAAGGGTGAATCATTAATTTCAAATTTTTTATTTTCTTACTTAAGTAACAACCTTCTCCACCTATTAGAGATATATAAATTTTCTTAAAAAAGAAAACAATCACACCCACAAGAACATAAGTATTGAAAAGGTTCACTACTCAATAAGAGATGTTAATCCTTATCATAATTCAGGAATAATCCAATATAACACAATACACTATAAAAAACCCTTTGAATGCGGTTACAATAAGAAATGAGCATCCATACTATTTCAAATAACTATATCCAAACAATAGTGCATGTTCTCCTCACACAAATAAAAGGTGTAACAATTTGTTTTAACAACTATAAGAAACTTAACCAATAGGTTTTGTTATGTTTTCACTGTGCTACTTATGCTTTATTTACACTTTATTTTCATGAAATTACTTCTTCTTCTTCACTTTATTTCCTAAAAGCAGGAAAGAACTTTCACTTTGGATTTTTTTTAAATAGTTCATCCGTTCAGCTGGACATCCGGTAAGCTCCATATTCTAGTCTATCTGGTAAGCTTTTTCTAATAAAATTTGTCTAGTAAACTCCATCTAGTAAACTCTATTTGATGATTTTTGAAGAATTATACCACTTTAACTCATTTTTCATCCAATAATCTGTTCACACTATTTGTGCGATACTAATTTTATGGAAAAGTTTATCTAGTATTTTCTTTAACCAATGCCTCTAAAAATAGTTCATTTGATATCCTTAACACTTTGGAAGTGCTCTTACATAGTTCAAAAATATTAAAAAAAAATTCTTCGACACATCATACCCATTTATATAGGAACTTTTTCTCCAAGAAATTAGTAAAATGAAAAAAATATTCAAAACTCCCCGCTAAATATTTCAGCATTCCACTTAGAAAATTTTATTCCTTTGACTGCATTCAAATACCCTATAAAATAAGAGTTACTTTAAGACCCAATGTCAAAGAACTTCTCCAACCTTCCTTATGACTCTACCTAAATCTATGATATTTGTAACATTGAATGATAAATGTACTATATTCACACTGATATCTTTATAAAAGTTTCATAAAGCCCTCCAAACTAATAAAACTTTATACCAAAAATCCTTTCAGTGAAACTTTATAACATAACTTGTATCTAATGAGACTAAATACAATGTTCTGTAATAACTTCATAGGAGCATTTTGGAATCCATACTCCAAAAACCTCCACCATTCATTGAAAATAATCATATATATTCATGAATTTACTTCACACATTATCCTCTTTCTAATGTAACTTTATATGTAATCATGTTTTTGATGAATTTAACCAAAAACATATATTTGATGACTCATATAATTTAGTCAGATATTTGGGTCATCCGACAGTCTCAGACGAATGAAATTAAAATTGATTTTCTAATGCTATTTGTCTAATTGACCTTCATCTGATAACATTCTTTATGAACTTCCCTTTATACTTGGGAAAATTTTCACTTATCATAAATATTCATAAATGATTGACCTATTATAATTAGAACCACCATTACATCAAAACTTCAAAAACATTTAAAAAAACACTACTTATCCAAAGAATCTATTTAGTTGCATCCGTATGATGGTCTCCATATAAATTCATAGTATAAACATTTTTTATATAGAGTATTTCCTCCCCCTTTAAACTTAATATTGGTTTATGAGGTATTTCAATAATCATTATGTTATAGAAATTATGAAAAACAAATAATCTACAAGATTAATCTTTAGAAAAAATAAATCTGATGAACTTTGTAATCTAGATAAGATAATCATTCATAAAAAAAATCAATTCGATAACATTTTTTTGATGGACATGGTATGGTAGAATCATGTTGTTTATCTCCATCCAGAAAAGTTCATCTGATGAACTTGGTCTAGTAAAATCAATCCAATATTATCCATTTATTCAACTTTTTTAGAGAACTCAATAAATTAAGGTGATTTATGTTTGAATAAATAAAATGAAAACACTTCCTTAACACTTTCCATAAAAACTTCCATCTTCGTAAAAACACATTTACCCATCTTGATCTCAATAATCTACCCCTTTAAATTTTGTTGTCAACTAAGAAACATAAATCACTGAAACTTTGCAAATCAAGATATGGATTACTTATCCAAAACTTATAATACTATGTGAGGGAACTTGGTATAAGAAACAATAATTATTAAACAACAATATAATGTTTTATATAAGAAGTGGCTTGTGGAACATTTTCAAACACCTCGTAAGAAATTTATTCTTTTTCTTTGAACTTTATTTACAAAAAAACTTCATTTCGCAAGATTTTTTTTACTAAATTCATTTAAATAAACTATTAAAAGATTTCTCACAAAATGAAATCACATCTTACCCATTTTAAAAACTCCTCATAAATATATTATTTCCCTCAAAAGGTAAAACACATACCAATGGATAGATTTATGTCACGTAATTTTTCTACCCATTTGAAAACACTGTCCAAATACAATATGAGAGAGGGGATGGGATAAAAAACCTTTACTTTGAATATTGGGAGGTTAAAAACCAATTATAAACCTAAACTTATGAAATATATCCTTCCAAAATGGGTTTTTTGAAAATATCAGCAATTTTCTCTGTTGTAGGAACAAACACTAGTTTGAGTTCCTTTTTTCCACATGAAATTTGGTGAAGTGATATTTGATATCAATGTGCATGGAATGATAAAGTCACACATGATTATTTGTAATATTTATAGCACATTGATTATTACAACCCAAGAGAAGGGTAAAATTCAAATCAATAAACAAATTTTCCAACTGTGTCTTCATCCAGATAAGTTGTGTTATAGTTTGAGTGGAATCAACATACTCAGCTTCTAATGTACTTAAATTTAATGAGATTTTCTTCTTTATATTCAATCTTACATATCTTTATACTAATAAAAACACTTCACCAGATGTATATTTTCTATCATCTAAAATTCCTACCGAATCTTCATTAGTATAAACAAAACAAATCAATATTTCATATGATTTCATGTTTCAACCCAAAAGTAGTTGTGCCTTTAATATATCTAATAATTAATTTTCCATCCAAAAGATGATATTACTTTGTATCACTTTAATATTTAGAACAAATAATAACAACATACAATATATTTTACCTTGAAGCCGTTAGATATAATAAAATTCCAACCAAATTTCTAAACTCCATAGGATCTGCCTCCTTTCTATTCCCATATTTTGATAACTTTTTTATCACTGAAATTTTTGTGGAAAATTGATTTTAATATTCCATTCCAAGATTCTTTAGAAGTTACTTAGCATACTTATTTTGAGATAGGAAAATTTATTTCTTATTTTTAGATACTTTTAGTCTAATAAAGTGTTTCATTTATCTTAGAATGTACATTTTAAACAACTTCTTCAAATCCTTAGAATTGTTTTTTCACATTTTACTTCATCATTCCCAGAAAATATTATACTATCAACATAAAAAATAATAACGAGAAAATAATATTGATTTTATTTTATCTAGAGGTTAATATCAAATATTACTTTCATACAGTTTAATTTCCTTAAGAAATTATCCAATTTACAATACCAATATATCAGGTCTTGATTCAACCTATACAATACCTTCTTTAACTTTCACACATAGATTTCATCTTTCCCAAGCACGGAGCCACAAATTTGTTCAATATAAACTTATTCATCATGCATTCTGTTTAGAAAAGATGACTTGACATCCATATGAAAAAATTTATATCTCTATTTTGAAGTGATAGAAAGAATGATTTTGATATTTTATAATATTTCTAGTGTAGTAAAGGTCTCATAAAAGTTAATGACTTCAATTTGAGAGTAACCTTTACAAACTTGTTATGAATTGTTTCTTATCATTTCACCACTTTCATTCAAATTGTTTTAGAAAAACAACTTTGTAACAATAAAATTCCTATTTATTAGTTTGGATAAAAGTTACCAAATTTCAATATTCTAAATATAATCGATCTCTTCATTCATAACATCAATCCACTCTTGTTATCCAATAATTCAATAATATATTTTGGATCAACTTGTGAATATTAGGATGTATGTAAAACTATCATTGATTTTCTTCTAGTTTGAACCTATTATCATTGATCTCTGATGATGTTTTCAACTTCAACTCACGTCCACATATTAGGATGAGATGAACATAATTTTTTCTCATCACTAGATATTGCTGAGTTAGAATCTTTATCTCGAGTATTTTCAATAATATTATTATATTTAAGAACTTTTTCATGTTGTTCAGCTAAAACCACTTCATATTCACTTTCTTCAATATCCACAACTTTATATGAAAATTTATTATCAGGCTATTCAAGAACATTCATATCTCCCGATTAAACAATCTTTCTTGTTTATTTATAATAATACATGTATCATCTACCATTAAGAGGGAAGTTGCAAAAGATTCTATCAACACCATTCTGATCAAACTTTCCAAGATTTCCACCCTTGAATTTTATAATGTAAGGACTATAGAACACTCTTAGATGTTTTAAACTTGGGGATTATTTATAATATGTACTATAAGAAGTCATATTAGAGTTTTTCATATAGAAACATCGATTCTGAATATAAATTTATAATATAATAGCTTGCCTCTAGAAATATCAAGAAGAATCATATTCGATCAACATAGTTTGTTCCATCTACACCAAACTTCTATATATTCTTTCATAAACCCCATTCTATAGTGGCATGTATGGTGTACTAAAATCATAAAGAATTCCATGATTTTAAAGATAATATCTAAACTACATACTTGTATATTCACCACCATTATCGGTTCAAATCTTTTTAACAGAATATTTACATTCTTTTTCTATACATATCCTGAAACTATTAAACATTTTTAGAGAATCTAATTTATGTTTCCTAAAAATAATACATATAATGTGATTAAAGTCATTAATAAAATAAGCAAAGGAATTATCTCCATTTTTTGATTGCTTACTCATGGGACCAAAAGTGTCAAAATGTATCATCTCTAAGGGATGATATGAATTTTTCTCAAATTTATTATGAATCGAGTTGGTAATATTTATTTTTTGGAATATGGAGAAACAAAAATATCTTCTTCTTGTCATATTAATAATATCATGAATAATTTCTCTATTTTTTTCTCATATTACTCTAACATAGATTCCATATCCTTTCATGTTTAGATTATTTTCTTCTATTATGCATAGATTACTTAAACTATGTGCATCACTAATTTGAAATAAGTTTCCCTTGGTTCATTGGCCTCTTGTTACAACATTCTCATATTCCATCATCTTAAAAAAAAATTTAAACAAATTTTTTCCTCCATCAAAAAGTTGTGAAACACTTAAAAAATTGGGTTTCATCCCGTAAAAAAACAAGACACTTTCAGATTTTAACTTTTCCTCCCCAATAACAACAAATCCAAAACTTTTGATTTTGATTGACTCAACATTTCCAAAAGTCACTTTACATTATTTATAATATTTCACATTCTTTAATAAATAAAAAACTCCATTCATGTGAGAAGAACACCCACAATCCAAAATACAAGTTTAGTCTCCTTTTATAGATTTTTGAGCAGTTTCAACAACTAATTCCTTTCCCTTACCTTTTTATTCCTTCTCATACATATTTTAATATTTTTTGTAAAAAATTTATTATTCCGGTAACATGAAATGATATCATTTTATTAAGATGTCCAATCTGATCGGATATTTCACAAAAAGTTTTCAAAGGATGGAATCTATTTTCAATATTTAAAGTGACTTTCTGAGGTTGTCTTTTTTGAGTGGGCGGAATCCCCCTAAAAATTTTCCTCCATTTTCTTCTGATTAATTGTAGCATTAATGATTAAACTAACACATATTCATTATATTCCCAAATCCTTCATAATAAAATATGTAACCATAGAAATTATGACTCACTTTGAAATATACACATAGTCAGGAGTTGTTTAC
Source organism: Viscum album (assembly GCA_963277665.1). Classification (NCBI taxonomy): domain Eukaryota; kingdom Viridiplantae; phylum Streptophyta; class Magnoliopsida; order Santalales; family Viscaceae; genus Viscum; species Viscum album. The sequence continues at coordinate 1,321,540,304 of OY728132.1, read as the reverse complement.
TTGTTTTTTATCAACTTTATTACCTTCCAATTCATTACTTTATTGAGAACCAAAGTTTTAGTTAATTCCTAATATTTTATTATTTATATTAGATTTATTCTCAGCCTCAATAGAAACTCTAGTAGTAGAATTTTTTTCCCAGACTTTGAATCCTTAAAAACATCATCTTTTTAAATTATGATTTTTTTATACATACATGGTCTTCTTGACATGATTTTTAATTAGAACATCTATAGATTTATTATTAATATTTGAGGATAATTTTTGTTGATCCTTCTAAGATTTACACTTCTTTAAACTTTCACAAACTTATTTAATTATGTTTTGTAATTTTTTAATTCCTTGTTAATATTTAACATGTTTTTTTAGACAAGTTATAACACTTCCTATTTAAACTTAATTTTTATTCAATATTTGTGTTGATGATCCTCTTTCTGGAAAGAATATTCTTTATATTATCAAACTAATTTATAAATTTGTATTTTTATTCAATAAAATATTTCTGATTATTAGATGAAGTATTTTATTTCTTCATCTTCTCATTATCTCTTTCAATTAATACAATATTGGCAAGACATTATTTCAAATATCTCTTGAGTATAAACTCTACATGAGTCTCTCTTTCATATTTATATTTACTACTTTAACCACAATCATTCACTTTTACAATTACAATTTTCTCAACAACATCATCACGGGAGTTTCCATCTTCTTCTTACAATCTTAATTTTCTTCATAATTAAACAAAGTTTCCCTTTTGTATTTTTATAACTTCTTATCCTTTACATAAGAATTAAACTTATATTTTTATGATTTATTCTTAAGTAATCTTCTTGAATTTATATCATTTTCATATTATTTATGTTTTGGAAAATTTGAAACAAAATGTATAACAACTTCATATCAAAATAACTTCATAGGTACCTTTAATTTGTAATTTCAAGTACCATTTTTCAACTTTTTAGAAAACAAAGGCATAAATTCATAATTTTCTTACTAACCTCATCTCCAGTTTCAAATTCATTAGCTTATTCCTGAACTATAACTTTCTTAAATTTTCTTTTTGTGGTATCCTTGAAAGATATTTCACGATCATATTTCTCCTTATTATGATGAACTTTTCTATTCTGATTTCATAAGTGATTAGAGTGTTATGTAGAACATCCAATTAAAGAGTTTTAGAATCTATATATTCTAAGGATGAAACTTTGACATCAAATTTATTAGGATGAATTCATAGGAACTTTTTAATGATGGTTAAATGTTCCAACTTATCACCAAGACATCTTATGTTGCTTATAATATCATTCATTCCTTAAAATAAGTCACCAATAGATTAATTTTCACCCTTCTTAAGATCTTCATACTTTGATCTCAATATCTATAACTTTAATTTATTCACTTTGTATTTCTATCATAAACATTATCCAAATTATCCCAAATTCCTTTAGACATTTTAATTCCTTTAAATCTAATAAATAAACTTCTAGAGAATGAGAAAAATAAGGATTTTATGGCTCACCCATCATTCTACATATTTTTATTATCATCAAATGTTGAAGGAGAACCTTTACCACAAGGAGGGAAACCATCTGTAACAACCTAAAGAACTTCATAACCAAGGGAAATAAGAAAAGGAAATATTATATCCTTCTAGATATGATAGTTATTCCCATAAAATACAGGAATATCTTTACCATTCATAGAGTTTTGAACATCCATAGCAGATTCTATTTTCTATAGGATTCAGAAAAGATTCGATGAAGGTAACTTTAACTCATATACCACTTGAAAGGACTAATAAAGATCTATGGGATCATTAAGAAGGGGAGGGGGTGAATTAGCGAACACTTAATTTTATGTTTTCTTACTTAAGTAACATCCTTTAACTAATGTTAGTGATATATAACTTTATTGAAAACAAGAAGACAAGAACAACCACAAGAACACAAGTATTTACATGGTACATTACTCAATAAGAATAACTAGTCCTTAGCATGGTTTAGAAAGAACTATTTCCAAACAATAATGAATATACTCATCACATTGATATAATATGTAACAATGTTTTGTAAAAATTGTAAGAACCTTCACCAACATGCTTTAGCATGTTGTCATTGTGCTGTCTATACTTTCATCACACTTAATTTTCATGCTAGTACTTATTACTCTTCACTTTATTTCCCAATAGTAGGAAAAAACTCTCTCCTTGTATTTTTCTATAAAATGTTTTTCCATAAACCTATCCATCTAGTAATCTCCATATGGTCTTTCATCTAGTAAACTTCACCCAGTAAAATCATTCTAGTTAACTCCATCCAATGCCTTCTAAATACCAATACCACTTCTTAAATCATTATTCATCTGATCACCTGTTTGTATTATTTTTATAATACTAACCTGGTGAAAAAATTAGTACAATATCTTTAGGACTGATACTTCTAAAAGTAGTTCATCTATCACCTCAACACTTTTTAGGTGCTTCATGTCACTTCAAAAATATTCAAAAAAAATTCTTTGGTTCCTCAATCAACTTTATATAGGCTTGGTTTCTCTGAGAAATTAGAAAAACATGCGGAATATATTCAAAACATCTTGATAAATATTTTACCATACCACTTAGAAACATATCTTCATTTTTTCTATATTAAAACCTCATAGAAAATAGGGTTTTCCCATAAGACATCGTGTCAAAGAAATTATTTAACCTTCCTTATGACTCGATGAGAATCACATATCTTTCCTCTATGATATTTGTATAATTTAATGATTATTGAAACATAAACACATTGAAATATTTATGAATTTTTTAAATTATTTTAATTGGTAAAAATTTATACCAAACATTAATCTGGTGAAGTTTTATAACATCACATTCATCTGATGAGACTGAGTTCGATATTCACCCATAACTTCATAATAACATTTTGGAAGTCTTCCACCAGACACTTCCACCATCTTTTGACCTGAATTATAACTATACACCTATTTACTTCACATAATATTTTCTATATTATGGAAATTTATAAAAATTCATTCATTAAATGACTTAAAACAAAACCTTATATCCAATTACTCAGTGACTTCAATCTGATCTTCGATTTTTTGATGGATTTAAAATGATTAAATTAAAAGAGATCATATGATGGATTTTTTTATTAACCTTTATCCGATAAAATTCATTTGAAACTTCTATTTATACTTGGGTAACTTTCAACTTATTATTAATCCTCACAAATAATAGACTACTTATACTTTATACCACACTTACTTCAAAATTTCAAAAAATTTGAATACAAACTCCACTCAACCAAAAACTATGTATGATCACATATGTCCAATGGTCTTCATAGAACATACTATTATGAAATTTTTTCATACAAATTATTTTATCCCCCTTTCTACTTACACTTAGATCATGAGGTATTTCAGTACTCATGATGGTAGAAACATTAAGAACAGCAAAGCATCACCAAATTTAATCTTCACTGAAAACTCTATCTAATGAAATTTGTAAGCCATATAAGATAATCATTCAGCACAAAACTCAGGAATAAAATATAATTCTAATATATTTATCCAATATAATTGGATTGGTAGACTCATGTAATTCAATGATATTTGAAATATTTTGTACTATGAACTTGGTCTAGTAGACTGAAGTCGATCTTCTCCATATTTTTACCTTTGTTAGAGAACATAAAAAAATTAATGTGATTTATCTATGAAATAATAAAGAAAATAATAAACATATTCCATAAAAAATATCAACTTATTTATAACACCTTCAACCATCTTTGTCCTAATAGTATTTCCATCATGAACTTAGAAAAAGTGATAAAAACAACTGGAAAAGGAAGCATGGGATGAGAAACACATGGATAGCCCAAATCATACCATTCATTCAAGTAAAAAACCATGGGTAATCTGGCAGTGGTACATGACACAAATGGATAGGTTGTAGAGGAAATAAATAGATCACCTTAATCTAATAGAAATAATAAGCACACAAATGTAGAAATAGGGTCATCCAATTGAATGATATTTATGACATCAATCCAAACAACTAATTAATGAAAAAAATATAGGATATATAATAAATTGCAGGGAGAAACTGCACATAAAGGAAAAAATACAAGTGTCAGAAAAAATAACCCACATGTAAAGGTAAACATGAAAGGTTAATCCAAATAATACACACATAAATGTAAAAATTAATAGGTAAAATTCCTCACATAAAAGTAATTATACCCATGCACAAAGGTAAGAAAATAAATATGCATGTAAAGTTAAGAAAAATAATGAAAACCATGAATGATAAATGTGATGATATGATGCAGAAATAAAATAATTAATGTAATAATACATTACTTTGATTGTAAAAAAACATGAAACACTAAATACAACACTTATTTATTGGTGTGACATCATGCTCTGATACAACTGTGTCACTAAATAAAAACACCACAAGATCACAACTATACTATTTGATCACCATAGATTGGATGCTAGTGTCATCATGACCCATACTTATTGAAACCTCTGGGGAAGTAGTGAAGATGATTATGAACCCTAAAATCCCAAATATAATAATAAACAAGTTGAAAAAACCACGAGGGTATATGAAATAAAAAAATATAAATATAGTATCACAAACAACCACATTAAGGGAAACTACATGGGATTAGACTCAAATTTCATATATTTTTTTAAAAGTCACCTAAATAAAATTACTAAGGATAAGGATACTATATCTCATACATGCACACAATAATTAAGATTAACATCGTTAATCATATTCACTAAGTAATTATAAATTAAAATTATTTCATTTAAAAACTAGTAATTTTCTCATCATTTATTATCCTATCATTAAATTCATTTCAACTGTTTCATTCATTTGAACCCATTGCAATTTTCATTTTTGTCAAACCATTCCATTAAAAGTTAACAAGATTTCATAAAACATTTTAATTTTTCATATCCCATTACCATTATCATAGGTAAATTATTATAACAATTCTATGGTTGTCATTAAGATATAAATAATTTATCATTACCGCTATCAATAACACCCCATATTGTTGGTTTATTATTAATTCCATTATCATTCCATAATTTATGATTACTCCAGGAATCATCCTATGATTCCACAAGTAGATATGTACCTATCATGAATAGATCCAAAATACTTAATGTAGTTGAAAACCATAACAAATAATATTGGATAAACAACCATTTAAAATAAAACACTCAGTGCATAACCTATGATCAAACCCATATCTCAACTCATCCCAACTTTCCCAATGTCATCTCCAACATCATTTTACACATCACATTCTATCCCTCCATCATCGATATCAATCCACCTAGTATAACCCTGGTAAAACCATCCCATTGCTCACTAAATTGACCAACCATAATAGGTTATCAACAATCACATCAAGACTCAACCATATTAGAGGAATCATACAAAGAAAAAAAATCATTTTTCTCATGACACACTCATTGGAAAACTAAGGTCATATAACCAATCCATTCAAGACTTTATCAAACAAGAATGGTATCACTCAACCCATATCAATTATCTTCAGTAAACAAAAATTTAATTATTGTTTTGAATTAATCGATTCACTATTATTAGGTTCAAAATAAATAATCTTAACATTAAACATATATCATAAAATTTAAATAATAAATTAATAAGCTTCAATAATCACTTTTATATTCAATAATATTCAAGGAAGAATGAAAATTAATTTACATTACTATTTGATTAATTATAAAATCATTCCAATTTTACATTTTCTATCCATTTTAATCATATCAACCATTATAACAACAACATTAACCAAAATAAATAGATAACAAACTATCTAGAAAATCAAAAGATAATATTAACATGAAAAAATAACATACGATCACAACAACCCAACTATGAATCTTTTGTTGATTCTAGTTATTATCTTTATTATATTGATTACACTATTTACTAAAGAAGCTAAATTATGATATGTTTACACTTGCACATAAATAAAAGAAAAATTAATGGAACTCCTACCTCAATTAGAAGTTCAAATTTCTACGAGCAAGAAATAATGATCAAGGATCAATCACCACTAAAGGAAAACTCATTGAAACTTGACCACAACAAGCTACCATCAATCCTTTCTCAAACCCCAACAAAAAATAGGGGAACTCCACAAAGAAAAAAATTTCAAAAATAAAAAGAACAAGGATAATGGAAAGAGGGGGAGGAGGAGAGAAATTAACTTGATTCGAGGTATTAATATTATTATGAAAGGTGTTTATACTCTCATGGATGATTCTAGAGAGTGGTGAGAGGGAAAGGGGTAATATAGGGTTTGAAGGAAGAGATTAGAAATTAAACCGTAGAATCCTAGACACTCTATTTATAGATAAATATTGAATATACTCTACCACAATGTGGTGATCCCCCTCTATGATATTCTTCCACTTGGTCAAATATGATCCTATTTTAAGTTGTTCAAATCTTTACAGATCATACACCCTTAAATGCTAGATCATATGCCTTGACCAGCACTATTCCATGCACTACAGTGCGGTGCATGGAATTTTGATCCACTATATAGAAATTCTATCCATCCACCATGGTGTAGGACAAGTTCCTTTAATATTTAAACTCAGCATAGCAAATACCATGGTGTGGTGAAACCCTACTCATAGTTTTCCTCCACCTTCATGTACTTATATTCACAACATACTTTCATGCGAAAATACCCAATGTCCTAGGAATTTTCTCTTGTTATTTTACCACAATGAGAACATGACATTCACCATGCCCAATAGAATGGGCCTGGTGTTCTCCCTATTTTACACAACATGACTCATTAAGATCCTCACCCAGTACCTCCTCATACACACTCCTCTACACCATTCAAAACGATCTCCCTAGATGTTTCTAAGAGTCATTTTTTCTAGAGGAAACTCACTGAGTGACACTTCTATCCAACCTGGGTGTTTTGGCTACCCGTTTTACATGAGGGAATGAAAAATAGTTACCAACATGGGTGTTTTTTTCTATGGTTCACTCCATCTCTAAAAATGTTACTCTAAATACCAAAAATGGACTGAATCATTCCCTCATATCCAATGAGATTCACCATGGTCAAAAATCACATCCCTTACATCAGATATCCCTAAAAAATTCTCATACTTGAGAATTTAAAACCAAGACAAGATGGAAACAAAAGGTTATTAAACAACCGCCCTCTAAGATACCTCTTAAAGATCTTGTTACAGCATGAATAAAATGAAATACATAACATATATAGAGCATATAAACATGAAAATTCATCCCAAATATCATAAAAAATAAAATACATCACAAAGAATATTAAAAATATTAAATATTGAACAACTCGAGATATTGAGTTTTCATATTTGACACCCACTCCCAAGTATACTCCTCTAATACATTGTGTTGCCACAAGACCTGAACTAAAGGAGTAGCATACCCATTTAACACCTTCTTCTAATGATCCAAGATATCAATAGGCCACTTCTCAAGGGTTGCATCATATTTATCATCCAACTCTCCATAGTTGATGATATGATAATATTCATGAAGATATTGGTAAAGCCATGGAACAGAAAAGACATCATATAAATGGATAATCTATGGAGGAAGTACTATCTAAAATTCCATAGCTCCAACACATGAAAATAACTCAAAAGGTAAAAAAACCAAGTATAAATCTTACTCTCATGACTGAACCTGCACCTCTTAGGATGAGGGTATATCTCTAAGAACACATGATATCTAATTCTGAAATCTAGAGGGCTCAACCTATGATAAAAATAGTATTTATGAGGATCTTGTGCTACCTTATTTCACTCATTGATCACCTACACCTTCTCTATCATGGTATGTACCAATTTTGGTCTAATAACAGCCGATACTCCTATCTCAATCCAAAATAATAGAGATCAACAAGATCATCCATATAAAATTCTTAAAATGAATCCATACAAATAATGGAGTGATAAGTGTTATTTTTATAAAACTACTCCAAGGGTAGGTGTATCACTCACAAACCTCCCAAATCCAGAATAAATACAAACAATATATCCTTTATACTCTAGATAGTTTTCAATATATTTCCACCCATCTATTGATGAAAAGAGGTTCTACGACATAGATGAGAGTTAAATACATGTTGGAGACCTCCCCAAACCATATAGGTGAATCAGGGATCACAATTAGAGATAATATTATTTGGAACCCCATAGAGTCTCACTAAATCCTCTATATAATACTTTAATAAAATCTACATTGATTTAATATCCTTAATTTCTAAAAATAGAGTTAACTTTGTCAAGTGGTTCATAATCACCCATATCGTATCACAACATCCCTAGGATCGAGGAAACCCGTAGAATAAGTCCTTTTAAATGTCCTCCTGATTATACGGAGGAATATCAAGTGGTTTAAACAACTCACTAAAAAATGGTTTTCAGTATTTACCCTCTAGAAAACCAAACATTGATGGAAAAACTCTAAAATATATCTATTCACATCAGACCACAAACACTAGCCTCATAAGGTGTAATATATATTTTACACACTAGGATGTACTACCAAGGAACATTGTGGAACACACAAAAGACCACATCACACATGACCAAAGAAAATAAGATCCTCTCCTAACCCAACAATCAATGCTAATAATCCTCATACCATCCCACAGAAGCATCGCTGCAAACAACTTGATCTTATAAGAGCTCCACCTCATAATCCCAAAAATGGGAATCCTCCAACCACTATATAAAATATTATTTCATTATCTTTTGATAATGAATTCCTCTATAATAAATTTATCCCATAACAAATTTAATCATAGAAATATCCTCTATCACCCTCCATAAGCCTTCACAATCATGGAAAACACCACCACATGACTTCCTACCCAAGTAATCATCCATAACATTCCCTTTTCCCAGTTTATAAGAAATATTGAATTCATAATACAACAATAAATCTATCCACCACTACTAATATAGGTTTTAATCCTTATAGAAAAGATGTACCTGAAATTATTATGATTTTTGAAGAACACAGAGCATTCACCGATAAGGTAATGCTCTCATATCATCAGAGAAAACAAAACCACATAATTCTCAAGATCATGGGTGTCATAGTTACATTCATGATACCATAATTGAAAAGACCAATAAGAGACAATCACCCTCTTTTTCATTAACATGAAACCCAATACAAGAGGTGAATCTTTAAAATAAATGTAAAATGAAACACCCTTATCTAGAAAATGAAGAACCAGAGCACTGCACAAATTCTCCTTAAAATTCTCAAAATAAGCCTAGTATTTGTTAGTAAAAACAAATACCTGATCCTTTCTAGTCAAATATATTAAAGGAGTCTCAATGTTAGAGAATTCACGATTGAAAATCCTATAATAACTATCAATACCTAGGAAAATTTTCACATATACAAAATTCTTGAGGGATTCCCAAAAAACCAATACCTCACTCTTTAAAGGATCCATAACCAATACACACAAAAACACCATGTTTCCCATGAAACGAACCTCACCGGTCGAGAAATGTCTATTTGAAAGATTCTCGAATAACCAATGATGATGAAGAACTCCTAAAATAACTTACAGATGCTTTGTGTTCTCCTCCTTCAACTTAGATAATATATAGATTTCATTGATAAAAACCACCCTAAACCATGTAACGAACCAACACATGATACCCTAAAAAATGGTAACCGATCTAATCCACCACATACATGAAGAGTGTTTCTGGTCCCCATGGGCTGATGACTAGAACTCATGCATCAAACAAAAACATAAGGAACAATTTAACCCAACCTGAAAAAAAACTACATGGAATATATATACAATGGAAATAAATAGTGGAAGATAACTAAAAGAAATATATTACAAAAACAAAGAGAAATAATGGTATTGATATAAATCATATAAGATAAACTAAAATCGAATGAACAAGTCTAATAAAAAAGGAAAACTAAAATAAAAACCATCTACTCCATGTGATAAGTGGGAAATGTCCCACCATCCAACCACCACTATACCCAACTAAAATAAGACTCTTAGCATCATTGTGGTGCCTTTCCTTTTCATGCATAAAATAAAATACTAGGTGTACACATTTCTAGAGGGGTGTGTAGGGTCTAAAATAAATAGGTTTAGTGGGATCCCACATAGGTGTTCCATATTGTGACATCTAAGGAAGGGTTCATAGACAAGTGACTGGTCCAGTTGGAAACATGGCTTCAAGTGTGACCTCCCGTATGCCAAAGGCTACCAACTAGTAGTGAGGGTCTATGATGATACAGTGAAGTGACTATACCCTCATGATTATATAACAACATATTAGTAAAATAAAGAATAAATTGTGGTAAAAATATAATCACAAGGAAATATAATATATAAACCATCCATATGTAATAGACAGATTAACATAAACAATGGTTAAACCATACCCAATATCAAATACACAAATGATGATCATGTCATGGTGATATAAAAAAGGGGAGGTACATGGAAAACTGTTCCACCTTTGAGGTGGTGCGTTTCTGGGCTGTGCCAGAAATGGTTCGACGAGGATCATCACCCATCCCTTTTTCTTTAGAGAATGGTTCTCGTTTAATTTACCATTCCTTTGTTTCGACCCGTTCATCATCATTATCCTTTAAATAAGTTTGAATTAACCTTGTAGGAACTGCTGGACCTAGAGGGCGACTGTGTGGGATTCGAGAACTCATGCAATCGTTCCTTCTCGGATATAACTCCCTCATATGGTCTCCAATGGGTTTATTTGTGGATCCAAGAATTCCCAACAGCCCTAGTATACATGATTCATGGACTTTATTTACAAAGGAAAGTTTTCTTCGGCTGAATATTTGGCTAATGACACTTAAGGACTCCATTGGTCGAGAGGATGGGAGGTCAGACTCACCGCACCCTTCCGGGGGACGATTGTTGCATGTTCTAGGACTCTCATATAGATTTAAGTCGTGTTCATATGTTCATGAATCCTTGGTTAATTCCCGAAGAGTATGTACACAGGCTACCCTTGGTTTTCAAAATCGTCACAAGCATGTATATATTGGATGGTATAGAGGTGATGCAGACTTGAGCCATATTATAAGGCACTTTGGAGTTTATCATCATCTAGGGCGGATGTAAGGTGAATTGATGTTGGGATTGGGCCCATAAGAAGGGATTACTTTGTATCCTTGAGAGAGGAATCATAAACCACTTAGTTTGGATTGTTTGGGACTTATGCATAAAAGCTTCCCATTTCTAGAGGACATGATTGGGTGGACCCTTTTTGAGATCAGGCCTTCTGACAGGTGTCCTACGTATCCTATTTTTTTAGGAATCAGATTTATCATAGTTCTGAATCATGTGGATGTCGTAATCCTTACAAACCTCTAATCCCATGCGAGTTATGCTCGGTGTGAGAAATAAGAGGATGTGAAAGATTCAACGCACATGCTTCCTCCCCTGTTGGTGGGGGAGGGAGAGCCCGCGGTGGAAGAGGCCAGGGTGACTGTGGGGGAGGGAATGGAGAAACGAACCCTTTAATGTGATATGAAATTAAAGGTCATGCAGCTAGCCCAAGAAGATTGGCGAATTACCTCCGTGGGAGGGCCTCAGAGCATGTTCTGGGAAGGGGAGGAGTTTTGACCTCGTCAAAATGGGGGAGAAAACATAACCCCTTTGACTGATCATTATTCCTCATTGATTGGAAAAAAATTGATCACCCTTAATCCCTAGAATGGGGAAGTACACATCAGCATCCCAAGGTTGGGCTTCAGGTTACCGTGGGAATGTATACTCCCAGGCATTCCCGAATCCTGCACTATTGTGGGGATGGAATTCATGAATTTACTTCCATGGGCATGTAGACTCAATGGGGAATGCCGATGCACCAAATGATCTGATAATATGGGTCCATTGGCTTTGTAGGAGGATTTGGCCTAATGTCAGAGGACTGGTTAGTAGAGGGACTATAGAGGAATAGACGGTAGTGGAGGGGTGAGGTTGGAACCAGAAGGGAAAATACCCGAAAACACCCCATTCCCCGTACTGATTTTTTATGCGGGATGGGGGAGGCTCTCCATACCATAGTGGTATGCAAGAAGAGGGGTCATCTTCATACCAATGAAATACCTAGGCATGGGTATAGTAAAACACGTACCATATTGGTACGCATCCCATCATGCCTCTTTGGGTTCCATTTACATACCGAGGTAGTACGCGACACTAGGTTCGGTCCGTGTAGTGGTGCGCTACACGGAGCACTATATTGAAGAGGGGTCTGGGGGATCATCTCTTACGAGGATTTAATCCCTGAGAAGCCCTTGGTTCATGGTTCACTAGTTAGGTTTTTGGTTATATTATTTTTTATTCAATTCCCCCATTTTATGGTTCGCGACTGATTTTACCTGCAGAGGGAGTGGTTAGAGGATTGGGCTTTTCCAATGAAATAAGATGGAAGCTGAGGTGAAACCTCTAAGTCACCCTCAAGATTTCATCATTTGTCCTTATCTATTTCCATATACCTTTTCTATGTGTCTATCTATACTTCTACTGTGGTACTTTTATAGAGCATTGGAGCAATCATATCTATTAGGAACGCGACCCCATTTGCGGAATCCCATTGAAGCAATATCATAACCCACAGAAGACTCAATAAACCGAGGTTTGAAGAGGCTTCAGTTTGCGATAATGGTTCTAGGAACCATGATGATTCGCTTTATCCATGAACAAATGAGTTCGCGGCATGGTACACGGATGGTCCTCATGCGTATGAATCTGTCAGCGACTTGGTTCACGATTTGTCTTTCTTGCTGGTCATCACCTCATAGGCCATCAGTTTGTGGATCATCCTACATACCTATTGGTTCACGATCTATCTATTATGTGAAACTTTCTCAGTGATGGTATGCGGGCCACTTAAAAACCTTGAAAACTTGTATTCCTTTAAGTTCCTTCAATGAATTGCAACTCAATTTGAGTCCATTCACCTTGCTAGACTTGTAAATGTACTTGCTTCATTCTGAAAAGAATTTTTGGGTGTATTTTATTCTCTTGGAGGAATTTTTAGGACCCTAAAAATTCCCCCCATCGGAATGGGGTCCATTCGGAATAAAAAGGGGACTATTCCGATGTAGAAGCGGTCTAGAACTGAAATGGTTTGTGGCAGAACAGATGGACCAGTTAGAAGGGACCACACCTATATATAGGGGCCTATTTCATTTTTCTTTTACCATTTCTCATATAAAAAAGTACTCTCAACTTTCCTAGCTTCCCTTTCTCTTGCGTACCGTGCCCATTTCGAAAATACTATTCATGAATTTCTTTGTACATTCTTTGAACCGATTTCCTCACCACTTCTTCATCCGCATACCATATTTTGGATTTTGAGAATGGTATTGTGGATCTTTAAGGCTTAAAATCTAGATTTTGTGTGGTATAAATCTATGCGGCTGGTTTGTCTACATACCATACATGGATCATCGAATCAGTCTTTTAAAAATATTAACAATCCGAACATAAAATTTAACCCACCATTTCTGAACATGAACCTAATCAAAGCCCAGGTTCACGGGCCATATTTAATGATCCTTTCTATTCACCGGCCAATGATTCATGGGACAATGCCTCACAGATGTTCACGGACCATGGTTTTACATGGTGGGGTGAGTCCACATACCATAGTTGTAAGTGGGGTTAATTCTGTGTATCATGTAGTACGCGGGATGTGGATACCGCGTACCATTTCCAGAATCCATACGCAAAGATTCATGTAAACATATTTTGAGTCCTTCAACCACTCTTCCATAGACTTTATCCAACAATTTATTATCGGACTATCTTCTCATTGGCTTATGGATCTTCCTGTGCAGGCTACAATGGTTTATTAATAGGCTACTGCTAATGTCACTGCTTCTTCTGAGGCTACTATTGCTGCTCCTCTTTCTGCTACTGCCGAAATATCGTAGGATATGGAAGATTTGGTTGACGACAAAATTTTTGTTGTTATGTTTCACCAATCCCTTTATAATCTTCTTATAGTGGTTCAATGGGAGTACCCAGTCTCAGACAAGATTCCTTCTTACTGTTTTGGCCTTTTTTTTGACACAACGATCCTGGCGCCAAGCCCGATTGATCATCCCACTTCTTGGATAATTAATAATTCTATTTTTAATGCTTTTATTTCTTTTAAGGGGAGGTACATTCAGAGAGATATTACCTCCGGGCCTTTGCTACACTATACACCTCGAACCTTAGAGGGGGTGGAGTGGAATCTTGATCAGATGGCCCGTTGTTACCAGAGCTTTACAAGGAAGGCTATAGAGAATGAGAAGCATGGTTGGTAATCTCAACAGGACCTTCGTCTTGGAGGATCATTTAGATTGGACTGAGGGTGGACCTTTTGAGTTCTCTAGAGTTGTGAAGAAATACATGATGAGCTATAGACTGTGGGGCTGTACGAGGAAACCTGGGTTTCTCAGACATACACCCATCGTCCTACTTCCATTATTTCACAGCTCTTAAGCAGGTGGAGTCCAGATACCAACAATTTCCATCTGACACATGGGGAGGTTGGAATTAGCCTTTGGGACATCCAGATGATTTCAGGAGTCCCTATCATATGATGAATTTCTTCCTCCCTCCACTATTTGGGATGATGAGGAAATAACCCCCCCTTTGGCCAGGAAACTCATCATCCAAGTGAAGATGCTTCTAAAGGAAATTGATACCTATCCAAAGTAGGACGGTCTATTTGATGACTGGTTTTGTGATTTTTCTAAGCATAATGGTCTTGATCCTGATCTGTGAAGACCCAGGGCTTGTCCCACAAAATCCACCCGAAGGTGAGTGTGTACTTACTAGCCCACACTAGAAGAGGGGGATTTCCGGAAATGGGGATGAGGTATCATCCCTGACATCGATCAGTTATTTTGACTGGGGTGTTTCTTTCCCATGTTCCTGAGTAGGTGGATTTTACCAGTGTGGGAATATGGTTGTGTAAGAGACTCAACCTTTATCATGGCTGCTCTATTGGCCACCGAAAAATGCATCAATTTGGATATCCCCATGTTGTCCAAGTTTTACCTCCTGTTAGGCCCAATCAGCAAAGGGGGGTCAGCCTACCAGATGGTTTTCCCTTTTAAAATTATTTAGGGATGGATGGGATCCCACATAGAGGGTTATTACTTCATTAATTCCCTACCAATTCATCATTCTTCCCTCCTACCATACCTTTAGAGCGCTAGCGAGGTCATGCCAGTAGCTTGGGCTTCACAGGATAAACAAGAGGAGAAGACCGAAAGGAACGAGCATGACTTAAAGACATGTCTCAATGTTAATGAATGTTTCTCTTAAAAAAATTATGATTCCCATAATGGTACTATTATAAAAAATGAATCTGAAGAATATAAAATGAGGTTAGGTCTTTTCTCTACGAGAAGGTATCCTGGTTGCCTGTATCAGAGGGGAACTTATTTGCAAGGGATATGTGCCCTGGAAATTTATTCGACAATTCATCTGCATTCAGAAGTTGTGTCCCCCTACTCTCAATAGTGTTCTTCAGGAGAATAACTTTTTGATATCCAGCCACTTATGGCTTATGTTCACCCGATAGGACACCCAATGCTAGGCCAAACATTCATATTATGTAGATTTTGTGCCCTTCCTTACCAAGAATTATGCTGAGTCCTAGGTTAAATCCTATCCCGACGACCAATTAGCCGACCTGGCGCTTATTGTGAAAACATCCAAGGAATCCAAGGTGAAAGGAAAGGGGAAAATGGGGGTTTTGAACACTCTAGACCAAGAAAATTCCTCCGATGGTCTATTCGTCCCCCCCAAGAAAGTTGTGAAAGATGGGGTTATGACCTCACGGGCGGCCGAACAAGCTGCTGGATCTGTTTCCAAGAACCCATCATCCATTCCTTCCGAGGCTGATTTTTCAGTGGCCTAGAGGCAATGGGACCATTTTAAAGGTCATTCATCTACCCATGATCAGTCCCCCCCCCCCCCCCCCCCCCGCGACTTATAGTAGCTCCTCCAGACTAGGGAAGTGGACCTTATTGGATTTGGCTACATGTCAGCACCGATTGGCATTTCTTTTGATGAGGATCCAGATAGGGTGAGTTGCTATCTTAAGGACCTCGAGACCCTCATTCACTCTCAAAGTGGTCTCTGTAAGTACTCGCATTAGGTACTTTCCATGCTGTGACCAAAAAATATTGAGGAGGGTGATGAAATTGTTGGCTTGCCTACTATGGCTAATAATAAGAAAGCTTCTTAATTTCCCCCTTCATCTCATAAACCTCCCTCTTCTCGAGATCCTGAGTTATCAAGGACACATGGGAAATGTTTTCAGTTGTTGAAACCTGACCTTTTCCCCTATACCGTCCTTCCAGAACTATCCATCCCAATTAAGGCTACATTTCTAGAGGCTTAGAGAGTCTAAGATGAATTGAGGGTGAGAGTTTCAGATGAAAATATATGGAGGTTCCTTCATAGGGAACTCTTCGATCTTATGGTTTTTGGGGGATCCATTTCTTCTACCTGTATTTCATCTGATGAAGAGCTTGATGAGGCGGAAACTTACTTGACTGAAATGGATAGGTGTATTCATGCTTCTGTGGACAGGCCTTACTAGTTAGACCGTGTGGAGTTGATGGAAGTATTTCCATGGCCGATGGGAGATGTATTATCTACAAACTTTGGCATTAAATTAATTTATTGAAAAGATGATGAAAGCTTCCCCTTTTCCTTCTTATTTTGCAGGGGCCTCCTAGGTCTCTAGGAACAACTTTTTCCCCAACTTATTCTCCCAGAGGTACTATAGTTGGGGAGTATTCCCCCTCAGTGGTAGGGGGTACTACACAAGTATCCCCTAGAGCTCAAGAACATATGAAAGAGGTTATCTTAGAACCTTCCTAGGTGTTTCCCCCTACATTTCCTCTTGGTGATCTTATTATGGTGCCATCCCCCATTAGTCAATGAAGCATAAGAAAGCATCTCAGATGTCCAAGAATATTTGACGAGGGATCATAAGTAATTTTATTTTCATCTGATGACTGAACCAGGTACCCTTATCTAGTAAACTTACTGGTACCTAAATGTACCTTGATATAGGGCCTATTGGTGACCAGACGACGACCTCTTAGGTATATATAGCTTTTGTCCCTTTTAGGGTAGAGGAAGGGTCACCATCTACTATGGCTGATCAAAATAGGGAAGCATGGTCATTTAAAGATACTGGGGGTGTTTTTGACCCCTCAAATGGACCTTACACCACTCAAACAATCTCCTCCCCAACAATGGAAAGACATCCAGATGTCACGGGCTCACTTGACTATGCTGAGATGACTCCCAGGGGTAGATACAATGTGTTTTTTTGGGTAGGGGAAGAGTGCAGTGATGATCCCCAAGCCTTTCTGGATTCTGGAGGGGCTTAAAATATCGAGGGACCAATCAATATCAATAAATTAGCCTTTTCCCCTACAGTGGGAGTCACTCTAGAGACCATTGTTTCATCTGCACATGGTGACTCTAGTGAATTCACAATCGGGGAGACAGATGTTTCATCCCCTGAAAATTTGGGGTGACCTATCATTCCATTTTTTCCAGTTCTGATAGGTGTTATGTTATCTACCCCTAGGATTCCAAGACTAGTATCCTTATCTGAATTGACCATCCCTTCATGCCTCATATTAACCAACAACCTTTTGAAGGTCGTCTTGAGGGTTACTGTTTTTCCTGAGCAAGGCCTTGGGTCTTTATTCTTCCCATGTATCCATGGAGCACCATTGAGGATTGAAGATGGAATGTCACCCATTTTAGGTAGCAGTACCACTTTTGTGGTGGGAGATATTGAAACTATCTCCCATCCATTACCAAAACCACAACCGCAAGCCTTAGTAATGACAGAAGACGCCCCTTCCTTGTCATCTATTACCATCAACAGAGATGATTCTTTTGTAGGGTGAAGTCATGCTGTATCTACCAGATCAAGTCTCTCTATAGTGACGTTTATTCATAAATATATTTCTTCATCAAGGAGTGATTTTGAGACCGACCGAGGAAGCCTATTCGATCTTCATCATACTCGAAAAAATACATGGAGGAACATTTGAGACTAATCTCCTAGACTCTATTGGATGAGATTCCAGTGAAGTTTCTGAAGTTACACTACCATTTTGTGGTCCTAGGATTCAATGGATTTAATTATCATGGAATTTACGATATAGTAAGATATGTAGTTTCTTCTCTAGAAGCAACTGGTGCAGTTGAATATTGACTCTATGTGGAAGATTTGAAAACTTCTCTGGATGCTACATGAAAAATTATCATTAAAGAATCTACCACTCATGATGAAACAGTTGCGAAGTTGCAAAACAAACTCATAATGTGGGATTCCTTGATGGAACATCTTGACCAGGAAGTGGAGCAAGGAAGCCAGAAGATGGAGAAGTTCAAATAGGAGCGGGCCTAGGCCACAACCGCCATTGATGAGGGTTGATTGAAAATGCAGGAGAGAGAAAGAACCAGCCTCCAAGCCATGAGGGAAAGAGGAGGTTCTGCTGGAGAGTGTAGAAGACAACACTTCAAATTTATTGAATCCTTTCCAAGTTGTTGAGGAGTCTCCTAAATCATTGATGCAAATCTGCGACTCTATCGAACGTCTCCTATAGAGGTCCTGTCCTGATCACAAGGAGAGGTTCCAAGGTATGGATTCCCACCGTATATTTTTATGGAATATGATGGAACTGATTTACTCTAAATTATCTCTCTTTTCCTTTTCATTTTGTGTCAACACCATTTCAATTAGGAATTAATTATTTTAAACCATGACTAAAAATCGGTAAACTGGAATAATTGAATCAAGCTTTAATTTTTTCCTGATCCACGAGACTCAGTGAGCATAGTTTGACTATTGTTGTGGTTTAATGGAAAACATGATGACCTTTTATGACTTTTTCATTATTACCCTAATTTTTTCCTAAGCCTACTTGACATGGGCTTAGCGGGTACAACTTGACTTTTTCTTAGGCCGCCATTTGTGGGTTTTCGACCTAACAATATTTACACCTTTTCCGATGGCTCAATGTTTTTTTAAATAACTGATACTTGAATTTTACCCAGAGGTGCTTTCTACATATTTTCCCTCTATCAGGTATGGAGTCTTTTTTGCTGGCAGTCCATAGTTCTGCCAACCAAACTTATTACTGATGTTTTAGGTCAAATAGTTTAGACCAAATTTAACGGGGCCAGGCCCCAATTCTTGACCATCAGCCGGGAATGTCATAATATCCTTCATACATGGATTAGGTATTTTTATAGACCATGGACTTGTGAATTTTAAATATGTATGAGGCTTGGGAGCCATTTTAGGCATACATAGGTAGGAAAGGACTCTCCTGGGGAAAGATTTTCCTTTGATTGACGACCATTTTTGTGGGCGTCATATGTAGAGCCACCAGAGCATGATGTGAATAGTAAAAAAAGGTGTCTGTAGGATGATGGCCTTCCATTTAAGATGGTTTGGTATGGTTAAGCAACATTTTTAATTTATTTTGATGTTAGGAGTCACAATGGGTGGCTGGCCTGAGTAGTGGTGTTTGAAAATATTAAGGGCATTTATGTGGGATTTGAAGGGGTGACTAATCCTACATAGTTCTTACTTGCGTGAGGGAGAGCTAGTGATTGGACTGTTTAGTTAGAAGACCCTTTTTTATGCCAGGGGTGTTTGAAAAGAAAAAAGGCATGTAAGCCATTATCCAGAAGTTTTCCAAATCCAGGAGTGTGACAAGACATGAATGTCATTTGATCATATAAAAGATTGAAATGACTCTCCTGGGAAAAAAATTCCATTTTATTGATGGTTGTTTTTGTGGAAAACATATGCAGAGCCATCAAGGAATGATGTTCCTAGTCAAGAAAAGGTTTCCGTAGGACACTGGCCTTCAATCTCCAATAGCCTTGCATGATTATGGAGATTGGTAACTTTCCGAAAATGGTATGTGACCTTTGAACAGTGGTGTACCTGAGCATTAAAGGAGGAATTTTAACTAAGCTTCTTCAGAGAAACCTGGAAACGAGTGGGGGTACTCTTCTTTTTCATGTGGTATCAACTTCACACGTACGAATGTGATATCTTTAGAAAACTCAAAAGAGAACAGAGATGAATCATGCACGCATGTTCTGATATATCTAGGATATGTGTAAGGAGGAATGTATAAACCATGAATCTGAGGTCCCTTGAATCAAGAGGGATGGTATGAGGCTTGGAAGCCATTGGGCATACTGAGATTGGAGAGGAATCTCCTGGGTACCAATTTTCCTTTGATTAATAGCCATTTTTGTGGGAAACATATGCAGATCCACCAGGGAATGATGTGAATAGTCAAGAAAAGGTGTCCTTAGGACACTAGACTTCCATCCTAGATGGCCTTGGAGGGTTATGTAGATTCAATATTGCTCAGAGCACAGAGTCTAAAATGTGGATGAAGTGTATCTAGACATATTGGGTACATTTGGGATGCGATTTACTCATGGAATCGGGTGTCCCTTATATAGATCTGACTCATATGAAGTGTGAGGCATTCATTACATATTTGGGATACTTGGTCATTTGACGTCACATGGAAAATACATGGGGTTCCTCTCAAGGGAGGGGATTGTGACATGCCTTTTAGGGTCATGCAAATAGGACCAAATTCCTGGACTGTTTTTCTATAATTCCATGGTGGATATCTCTCTGAAATCCCTAAGCTCATGTGATCTATGATCGGTTTGAGAAATAAGGGACTATGAGGGCTTTGTGTCATTACTTAGGAATAGAAAAATCAACATTATATGGAAATTTTGGGCTTAAACCATTGTTATGCAATTTAACCTCGTATAACAAGGATGGTTTTGGCCTTTCAATTTAACGTCGTATGGTGAGGACGTTTATGCTGTCATAAATATCTTCAATAGTTTTAGGTTAATTTCAATCAGGATCTGTTGGCGTCCCTTAGATGTGAGTGATGATAGAAGGTGTAAACCATATTCTTGGGGGAAATTTGAATTAGGAGGGATGACATGGGGCTTGGAAGCCGTTAGGCATACTGAGATAGGAGAGGACTCTCCTGGTATGAATTTTCATTTTTTGACGGCCATTTTTGTGGGAAAAATATATAGAGCCACCAGGTCATGATATTCATAGTTAAGAAAAGGTGTCTATAGAACACTGACCTTCCATCTCATATGGACTTGAATGATTATGGGGATCCAAGTTCGCTTGGAGTATGAAGTTTGAAAAATGGGAAAGATGTGCTTAGGAACATGAGAATACCTAGACCATGATTAACTATGAACTAATTTGATCTTCCACATAGTTTTGACCCATATGTGCAGGGGGAAGCAGGATCTTTTGACTTCTCATGAATGAGAGGTATGTGAGGGATCTCATAATAACGAGGACTGGGCCACACAACACTCTTGAATAATTTCATAGTTTTACTTTCATGCGATAGGACATTTCATGGACTCCCCGTACAAATCTGACCTACATATTGGGGAAAAAAGGCATTTTTACTGGTGGCTGTGCCAGGATACCAAATCTGGGAGTTACTATGTATCCTAAAAGGGTAGGAATCAAGCCATACATAGTTATGTATTCTCCCTACAAATGTTTTATCAACGTGTAGGTACACTTGAGGGAATTTTTTTTATGATGATGATTTTTGGGTCTGGATCGAAGATTGAGGCATCACTACGTATCCTGTGAGGTTAGGAATCAAGCCACACGTAGTTATAGAAGTTCCCTATACTGATTTGGATCAGTCCATGTGTGAGGAAATTTAAGGGAATTTTGGTTTCACTTGATATGAGTGTCAGGCCTATCATATTCCCCTACAATTTACTTGTGTAAGATAATACTCACCATTGATCCTAAGCTCACGTGAGTTATACTCAATGTGAGAAACAAGGAGTGGTCACAGAGTCTCCTTAGAAACTGTAGGGAGGTAGAGAATATTATAGGGACATTTCCTTTTTATTTCATAGTGGGGTTGGGCCAAGATCAAGGATCTAGGTGTCACTATGTATCCTGTGAGGGTAAGAATCAAGCCGCACGTAGTTCTGTATGTACCCTATACTGATTTGGCTTGGTCTAAGGGGTGGAGGTAGTTTTTTTCTATCCATCATAGTTACTAGGTCTACCATGTTACTCTATAGTTTCCTTTCATAAGAAAATCAATACCAATAATCCTAATATCACAGGAGTTATAATCAATGTGAGAAATAAGGAGTGATAAGGGGTCCCTTACAAATGTGGGTAGATGTAGGCATATTTTAAGGTGGATGGGCCGAGATTGAGAATCGAGGAGTCACTACATATCCTACTAGAGAAGGAACCATGTCATACATAATTATATAAGAGATTATGCAGTTTATTTTCATGTTTCAAGGATGAGTTCCTTACAGTTTAACATCACGTGGAAAGGATGATGACTCATAGTTCAAGGTCTTAGAATTTGGACCATGTAATTTCAATTTAACGTCATGTTTCACGGACTAATACTGTACAGTTTAACATCATGTTTCCAGGATGATGAATCATAGTTTAAGGTCTTAGAGTTTAGACCATGGCATTGAGGGTATTATAACTCATAGTTTAGGGTCATAAAGATCAAAACACGACATTGGGGGTTTATGACTCATAGTTTAGGATCTTAGAGCTCAGACCTTGGCTTCATGGTTTTTTGTCATTACTCATAGTTTAAGGTCTTAGATTTTGGACCATGACATTGGGGGAATTTTTATGACTCATAGTTTAGGGTCATAGAGCTTAGACCTTAACATTGTGGGGAATTTTTACTCATAGTTTTGGGTCATAGAGCTCGGACCATGACATTGGGGTTTTATGACTCATATTTTAGGGTCTTAGAGCTCATACCTTGGATTCATGGTGTTTTTAAATTACTCATAGTTTAAGGTCTTAGAGTTTGGACCATAACATGGAGGTAATTTTTATTACTCATAGTTTAGGGTTGTAGAGCTTGGACCTTAACATGGGGGGAATTTTTAAGACTCACAGTTTAGGGTCGTAGAGCTTGGACCTCTGGAATTTCTGTTACGCAAAGTATTTCTTCAAGAACTTCTCATTTGTAGGAGTCATGATGAGTTGTCCATCCATTGATATCAGAGAGTATGATCTATGGGAATAGACCTTATATATGATGTATGGTACTTCCCACTTTGGTTTAAGATTTAGGGGATTCTTCCTAAGTATCATCAGGGTTCTAAGGACTAACACCATTTCTATTTAGAGAAATGATCGAAGGAGAAAAATTTTATTGAAGGCTCGTGCAATCTGATTTTGGTAAATTTCCAAATGATGCAGAGTGTGCAGCCTTTTCTCGTCTAGCTACTCCAATTCATCAAACCATCTCTGGGATTGATATTTCATGGAATGTTGATCAGAAATGGACACACGAAGTGATGTCACTTGGATTTCGATAGGTAACACCACCTCTTCCCCGTATACTAGTGAGCACGTGGTTGCCTGGGTGGAAGTGCAGGTCGTGGTCCTGTAAGCCCAAAAAGCGTAAAGGAGCTTATCTATCCATGATTTATTATCCTTATCAACCATGTTTTGAAGTATGTTGGATAGAGTCTTGTTGAAAGCCTCTATCTTACCATTGGACACCACATGGTAATGGGATGAACAATTCACAATGATTCCATACTCCTGGTATAACTTGTCCAGCTCAGCAGATCAGAAGTTGGTGTCGTTGTCCTTCAGGTTTGTATGAGGTACAACAAATCTAGTGATGATGTTGGCCTTCACAAAGATGAAAATGTTTTTCACCCCGACTTCCTTAAGGGTTATTGATTCAGTACATTTGGAAAATAATTCGGTCGCTATGAGTATGAATTTAAACTGTCTAGCTGTAGCGGGAGGATATGGTCCCACAACATCCATCTCCCAGATGATGAATGGCCAGGAGTACTTAGCTGTATGAAGTAACTTATGGGGGAGGTGTATGAAATTGGCATGAACTTGATAGGAATGTCACTTCTTGGTGAATGTGGCACAATCATGCATCATAGTGGGCTAGTAATACCAAAGACATCAGATTTGGTGATATAGATTGGTTGTTGACTGGTGAACTACACAAGCTTCGACGTACACCTCTTTCATGATAGAAACAATCTATTCTCCATCAATGAACCTGAGAAGGACTCCGTCAAGGCCTCATTTGTAGAGGAAATTTCCTTGATTTACCCCATTGTATAGGAAAAAGTTGACTTCCTATCTTCGAACCTGCTCCCTTCTAGCCCTATATGGTGGGAGTTCCCTATTCCAAAGGTAAATTTCAATGGGCATCATCCAAATGATGTTATGACAATAAGGATCAGCAATATGACTAATTTCATCTATTTCCTCAGTATTTCTCCATATGAACAACACGACCATTTGGTGGTGAGCAATACTAACGACTATTTCATCCTGGTCAGGATCGGCTAAGGTTGTGGCTTTATTTTCCAAAGTTTCAGCTTGAGAATTTTTTTATTGGGGGACATAAGTCAATGTTGGTTCTGATGGGAATTCTTCCATCCATTATCGAACATGGTTCATCAAGGGAACCATTACTTATTTCTTGATAGAATAGTCACCTTTTACCTATTTTATGACTAGATTCAAATCACCCTTTATTTTTAGGTGTTTGTCTTAAACCTGGAGTGCTAATTCTAGGCCTGAAATGATGGCCGGATACTCCGCTTCATTATTTTTGCACCCTTCCAAAATAAGGGAAGAGTAAGGCAAGATGGAATTTTCGGGAGATACAAGTATAACTCCCAAACCCACTTTTCTGACCTTTGGATCCTCCATCCTTTTCCCTATCGGGCTTCAAGAAGCACCATACAAGTACATTTCCCATGTCTGGGGGTTTTCCTGAATGGAAAACAATTCTTCATCTAGATGTTTGGAATCCAAAAGTGATGTTTCTTGTGAGGGGTGATCAGCCAAGAAGTCTGCTAACATCTATCCTTTGATGTACTTCTTGGGAACATATCGTATTTCAAACTATTATAGGATGACTACCCGTCGTATAGGTTAGCATTCATCATGGGATGGTTGAGTATATATTTGACCGGGTTGCAACGAGAGACTAGGTGGACCTCGTGGTGCTGCAGGTAATTCCTGAGCTTCTGAAATGGAAGGATTAGGGCTAGGAAGTTCTTTTAAATTTTCAAATACCAAGTTTCAACATCAATCAAAGTCTGGATGAGGTAGTAGAGACTTTTCTCTCAACTGACATCATTCCTCTACACGAGGAAGGAACCTAATGACCATTCCAGGGCAGTTAAGTATAAAATGAGTGGTCTACCCTCAACTAGTGGCATTATCACTGGAGAGATTAGGAGATATCTAATAATATTTTCAAACACATCTTGACTATCATTATCCCACTCATATGTAACTCCTTTCTTCAAGATCCTGGTGAAAGGTAAAAATTTACCTTCTAGGTTAGCTATGAAGCACTGAATGTAGGCGAGGTACCCCTAGAGACCTCTCAACTCAGTTAGGTTGCAAGGTGGGGACATGCTAAGCATGATTTTTTTTTCTCATGGTTGACTTTGATGCCACGATGGTGTACAATGAAGGCAAGGAATTTTCCTGAGGTAACGAAAAAGGTGAATTTAAGGGGATTCATATTTAAATTGTGCTGTCGCAATTTGTTGAAGATAGTTCCAAGATCAACAAGGTGGTTCGAATGATATCTTGATTTAACCACCAGGTTGTTGACATAACACTCAAAAAAATTTCCCAAGAAGGGATTGAAGATACGATTTATGATGCACTGATATGTGGCACCGACATTCTTTAGAACAAAGGGCATCACCTTATAACAGAACACTCCCTGAGGGGCCTTAAAAGTGGTAACTTTTTCATCTCCTTGGGCCATCTGGATTTGATTGTATCCAGAATAGATGTCCATGAAAGAGAGGGATTCATATCCAGTTGTTGCATAGATCAAAAAATTTGTGATCGGGACCGGGATGTCAAATTTTGGGAAATGTCAATTAAGGTCCCTGAAGTCAATGCAGATTCTAATCTGTGCATTCTTCTTTTCGACAGGGACTATTTTTTCCAGCCAGGTCGGATATTGGACCTCCTGTATAAAGTTGGCTTTGATCAGCTTGTCATCTTCAGCCTCTATTTTGGCAGCATGCATCAATTTGGTCCTTCTGGCTGCCTTTTTATAGCCCCAGTGATCTTATGGTAATCCTAGATGATGGGTGGTGACCTTAGGATCAAGGCTTGGCATTTTTGTGTAATTCCAGGAAAACACGTCGCAATTATTCTTTAACAAGAAGGTATATGCCTCCTATTCTTAGACAGGCATGGTCACACTAATTAGAGTGGACCGTGGGTCATTTTTGGTTCCTAGATTTATCTACTTAATTTCATCGATGGTGTTGGAGACACCTTCTTTGAATGTAGGAGGGGAAAATTTGAGGTCTTCTTCCCTTCATCTTCTTCATCATCATATTCATCATCATACTCTTAAAATTGAGAAAGGATTTTTGAGACGAACTCTTCAATGTTGGGTGATAAATCATCTTTTTCCCTAGTGTGTGAGGCAATGGTAGTTTGTTGTCTCAAGGATGGTCTGGGAGCATCTTTGATAGGGATTTTCCTGGCATCGTGGGAGTCAGCCTTCTCTTCTGGGTCCTTGGACTCGGTGGTCGTAATAGAGACCATGAGGACAACTGATCCTACACCCAGACTTTCATTTATGGATTCTATTTGGTTGATGGGTAGTACATACTCTTCTCCAAGTTGTTGTAGGGGGTTGGCGGGAGCCATATCCAACCCATTCGATGCATTGATCCAATCAATGTCTTCGACCGAAATATGTTTTTATTCCAATTCATAGAACCCTGTGTTGATGTAATGAGATTCACAAGATTTAAATCAGGATTTATTGGCATGTAACACCCCATTTTTTCATTAGTGAAATATTTGATAAACTGGCGGTATGAGGATGGAATTTCGGCATGCTAATGCAGCCACGGTCTCCCTAACAGGACATTGAAGGTCGTTCTTTGCCGCACCACCAGGAACTCGGAATCTGATAGGATATCTCCAAGGCAAGTTTTAAGATAGATTATTCCCAATAGTTTATTCTCACTTTTTTTGTATCCCGGTAGAGTTATAGTATAGGGCGTCAATCTGTCTTCATTATATCCTAGCCGACGAAGCGTTCGCAGCGGGAGGAAGTTAACTCCAGAGACATTATTGATGAAGATCCATCGAACATCAATTCATTTGATCTTTCTAGACACATATAAGGGTTTTATGTTCCCTTGAATGATGGAGAATTCATCCCTGTCTGTGAAAAAGATTACGTCATGACATTCTTCTTGACTATTCTCTGTCCGGTAGACTTTGGATGATGCTACTTCAACATCAAACTCCTAGGGACATAGCAAGGCTTCAATGAGTGCCTCCCTGAGATCTGTACATTGGCTCAATGCATCTAGTATTGACATATTTGCTGGTACTTAATCCAACTTCTTTAAAATATCATACTTCTGTTCTGAAGGTCGGTGCTTCCCGGCTCGGGGTTTCTCTTTTACAGACACTTTATGGGTTTGAGCTTTGGGCGTGGATGGTTCAGCCTCTATGATAGGGGCCGATGGTGCTGCAATAATTTCCATTTTTGGCTCAACTAATCCACCTGTATAACTTGGGAGGTTCGGTATTTGTTCTTCCCATAATGGATATTCCAAGGTAACTAGGCTTTGATTTCTTCTAATGGGGGAGAAGAAGCATTCTGGTTCTTGTTGTGTCTGTCGAAGGGTCCTTCCGGGAGTTTCCGTGATGTTAACGGTTTGACTTGTGTTGTGGCCGAGAATTTGACTCCTACCATGATCATGCCTTCCAAGAAACCTCCAGCCTATGCAGCCTCTTCCTCCGACTCTCCAGTTGGGAATGGGGAATTCAGGTTTGTGTCCATATTCATCATCTGAGAAGGGGTCCATCAAGTGAATGAAATTAATGGAGCTGAAGATCAGTTCTTGATCCGACATTATTTCCGTATGACTTTATCCTTTTGATGGTACCATTTGGAGGGGTGGTTCCCTTTGTACCGTTTGGTAGGGTGGTGTCTGTTGTACCATTTGGCGGGGTTATGCCCGTTGAACTATTTGGCGGGGCGGTGCCAGTTATACCATTTGGTAGGGTGGTGCCCGTTGTTCCAAGACTGTTGGCATGAAATCCGAAGGCTTCAACACTGACTTTGGATTTGGTGTTATCTCGTCTTCTTTCTCTTTCTTTTTCCCTTCTAGACTTTAGATGATCATGGGGATGAAGAGGATGGTTGTACTGTATTGGGAGCTTTTGGGGGGCACAGTTGGTTGTTTCAACTACGCTTGGAGGATTCCATGGATTCATTTGACGATCTTTCGTGTCATCCAACTTTCAAACTTTTTCTCCTTCTTACTAGTGACTATTTTACACTCCTTTTATTCTCTTGAGTTTGAGGTGGAATCATACGCCACTTGTGCTGGTGGTAGGCCCAACTTGACTTTCCCAAAGTCCACCATCATTTGTAGGATAGCCTTGAAAACAAATCATTCCTATATGGTGTTTACTAGTATCCGGTGATATGGAAAATAATTTATACGGTCATCGATAACCACTTCATCAACTCGCTTTACCTCTGGAAGACAGAGAAAATTGCAATTCATGGAGGCTATGAAATAGCTGCAGACCTATTCATCTCAAAAAAAATAAAATTTATTTCTTTATTCTTTGAACTGATTTCTTTTAGCACCCCTTCACTCATATTGACGAGGTGGGGGTGGTTGTTGTCATCTAGGGGGTCCTGCTCGGTTTAGTGGGGGACTCACAACTAGAATTGGTGCCGGGGGTGGCTTAAGTGTGACAGAAGTCGCCTCATATTTTCCCATTATTTTCCCTAGGGCTGATGGGGCCATTCGAGACTTGAGTTTGGTCCATTGAAAGAAGTATTCTATCCTTTGAGCAATGGAAGAAAAGTCTCTTAACAAACTTTTATACATCACCGGGATGAGCGGCGTTCGCAATTCATCCCGAAAGTTATCTATGGACATGGAGAGCATCTCATCCTATGGGAGTGTCCAGTTCAGGGAATATATCAGGCCTTTACCTCTGGAAATGAAGTCTTAGACTCTTTTGTTCTCTCTCTATTTTCAGTTCATGTGGTTAATGACCCTCATCTTGGGAAAAATTGAACTGAACTGGAAAAGAAACTATAACCGGAGGTCCTCCCAGCCTGTAATTGAATTTGATGGCAGAATAGTATAACATATGAAAGTCGAGCCCTGCATTTTTCGTACAAAAAACCAAGTTTTACGGCTTCTTACTGCTCTGGATTTCCCATCTTGAGATCGCAGTAAGAGGAATAGTGTGTCAAATTCTATTCTGGGTCCCTCGAGCCATTGAATATTGGGAATATGGGGTTCTCGAATTTTGGTGGTGGAATAACATTTCTCACCCACTTGAGGTAGGGTTTGCGCTATGGTTGTATCAGAGCACACCACCCCTCCATGGCTTCTAGTCAAGCTGTTAGCTACTTGATGGTGTTTAATATCCCTTGATGCATATCCTGTCGGGCTTGAGCTTGAGATGGTGTGATAGTGGCCAAGACTGGGCTTTCTAGAGCTTCTAGAATTTAAGGTTGATAACCAATTGGGGGTATCATTTGTGGGTTTACCTGGATATATTCTAGCTACCTTCCCAGTGGGGGAAGTCTTGATGTACTTCCGAGGCTGGGTTGAATGGTCATCTGAGCTTGTCTTCATTCATCGGGATGAGTGCCTATGGCACGAGCACCTCTTCTAGGAGCACCTACTGAAGTTCCATGAGGAGAACACATCCGGCTAGATAACTCCCTCGATGTAGCTCAAAATTAATTCTCTGGATCTCTTTAATTTCTACCTCCTATTTGGCAAACCTTTCCTCGATGGCGAAGGACACACTCTCAGGGGCAGTAGAATGCATTTCATAGACGACCTTTGATTTATAATTCTCCTTGTTTGGATTTTTCACAGGAGGTAATGTCTGGTTGGCTGAGGGGGCACCCATATTTAGGACCACCCTCTTGTTCTGGGTATACACAACATCTGGTTCTGTATGGGATACCTCTGGGAGGGAGACATCTTCCTTCACGTCCTCTCCCCCTGTGTCATTTCCTATGAGATTTGTGGGGTTGATGTTTGCCATGTTCACTAAGGCATACTTCATTGGGGGTGGTGTATATGGTGCTGAATGGTAGGAAGGATTCATGTGCCTTTTATTGGACTTTCTCCTTCCATTTTATGGTATTATTCAGGTTTCTTTGAGGAGATTGACCCAGAGGAATCCCTAGTATAACCTTGTAACACACCTTTGTCTCGGAGGGTACGAACCACGAGAAGGGGTGGAATGGGAAACTCCAATGTCCATCATTCTTCATAGGAAGTGGAAGAAAGACGTCTATTGTGCAGGGATTTGAGGTAAAAATGCTCCCATCCCTATTGGATTGGGTTGTTCCTGTTCTCCTTTTAATGCACTATGGCCTGGATTTGTTGGTCTTATAGGGGAATTTTGATTTAAAAATGCCCCCAGACCTATGGGGTGGGGTTGTTCCCATATCGCGGTAGTAGAGGCCACTATTTCCACCCTTTCAATTTCACATACTTCTGTGCGGGTGTGATTCGAGTATGTCATTGGGCCTTCACTGAGTCTATGAACTTTTGATGATATGGGCACTTATTTTTGGGTGGATTCCCTAAGGCGGGAATCCTGGTGGATGTTCCTGGTTTCCTAGATCAGAATCTTTTTGATGTCTTTATCTCTTTGGCCCTGACGCTTTTGAGACTTTCTCTAGGCCGATTTTTGTTGAGCATCACATCTTTTCTGAGTAGGTATTTCACTGTATTGTTTCCTCTGGGTGATGAAATTGCAGGATTTCATTTCTAATGAGGCTTTCTAGATGAGAAGTGGGGTGAAGTGCAGAGCTCCATGTTCTCCCCACACCCAAATGTGAACTTTAGTCAAGGAGTTGCTAATGATTTGACACAACTTATGTAGTGCATGGAGGCAGGCCAGTTCAAGGTTTTTATTTCGTATTTTTGATTGTGGCTGCCTTGTAGATGATAGGGCCTCCAGGGCAATTAGATAGTAAATCTCCCCTATCTCGCTGACATGGTCCATGTTCCCTTCGTAGGGAAGAAATTTTTCTTTCATCGTTCGAAGAGTCATCCATATATTGATGAGAATGTCATTAGTGTATTCCCTAGACAACTCTCATGGTATATCGAAGTGATAAGTGGATGTAGGCCAATACATCATTGGTATATTATCCCTAGATATTTGTCTTCTTATAAGCAATATATCATGTTATTGTTCTTCTGGAGGATCCTCTACTTGATATGCCTAGCTCGACTACTTTTTAATAATTTTTTTCCATGAAATCGGTCTGGTGGGAGCCTTAATAATTTGCAGACGCCGCAGGGGCGGCTCAGAAGATGAGTGTGGCCCTAGTCCATCCTCTGGTTTAGAAAGAATATCACTCATTATAGGCAGAGTTCCCGACGTGTCTGGATCCCTTCCAAGCACCTCAGCATAGGAGGTATTTCTCACATTTGTTCCAGAAAGGGGAGGAAATTATTTCCAGTCTGAATTTTGGTTTCGAGGAGGACCTTCGCAAGTGGTGCTGCAATGGCGAGGGCTACCATTGCAACTTGATGCCTGACCGCAGGAATTTTAATTACACTGTATACCCTAGTGAGGACCTTCAGGGCGGGCTGTACTATGGGGAGGACCTTATTGCAGCTTTATGTCACTATGGGGAGGAACTTCAAAGCAACCATCATTGTGGGGAGGGCCTTCGCAATGACCGTCATCATGGCGATGGCCACCAACATGACTTGATACCTGGCTGCAGGGAGAATTTATGTAGTTTACATCTTGGGGAGGGCCTTCAAGATGTAATACAATGAGGGTAGGATCTTATTGTTTCTTGGAGTTGCTATAGTAAGGACATTCATTGTAAATGTCATTGTGGGGAGGTTATTTGCAATGACCATCATCATGGCGAGGACTACCATCATGACTTGATGTCCGACTACATGGAGAAGAAAATATGTAGTGTATACCCTAGGGAGGACCATCAGGGAAGAAAAAAATAAGGTGATGACCTTCTTTCTACCTGATCATCAGGTCGAGGGGATGGCTGCCCCAACACGCATCAATAGATAAGCTCTCATGATCGATCATTATTGACCCATGGTCAAGCCCCCATGAATGCTATGTGGAGGACCTTTAGAGATGTTTGTTGCGATATTATGTGGAGGACATTCACAACTACTATAGCCACTTCCATAATTTTGTAATGTAATGATAGGTTCTTGAGCCTTTGTTGATATATATTTGAGGGCATCAAGAACCCCAACTTCTAGCAGAGTAGGATCATGTATGTGCTCTTCATTTTCTATTTGCCTTTAGAATTTTTCATTCTTGGGTGGTCTCCTGTGGGTAACCAGGGCCATGTTCTATTGGTAGTGGTATTTATATACGGGTCCCTATCTTATTGGAACAAGTATTTTTTCCCGATTCAGTTGTCTGTATGTTAGGGGATATTTCTGTTGACCCTCCTGGACTAGATCAGGGATGCATAACTGCTCTGGAGTGACTAAATAATTTTGTGAGTGAGTCATTCCATTCGAGGAAACAAGGTCGTGGGACCTATTTCTCACCTTTTACATCGATGAAATGATATCTTGGCGTGTTTGGAGGATATGGTCTGGAATCAACATCTGATCTTCCATCATTTCCAGTATGTGCTAGGATAAATCTTTGGATGGAACGGGTATGAAGGACCATTCCGATGTTGAAGTAGGAGTTGGTGCCTGCTCCAATCCTCCATGAGTTGCCAGAAGATACTGACAGTTCTCCTATGTTGAGACAGAGGAATGGGTCTATCATCGGTTGTATTCTCTGGTTTCCACCTTATTTTACTGGTGGTCTTCATATTCACGAGCATGGATTTTCATCTACTCGCTTTCTGCTGTATTTTTCTAACGGGCTTTGTATGTATCCGTAGAAATTTGAAGTTGCCTATATTTAGTTTCTAACCTATTTGTATGTTAGGCTTGGTATAAATCAGCAGGTATGTTTGCCTGTGTATATCCTGTTGCTTCCCCATTTATATGGAAGGATTGAAATGTGTCAGCAGGTTTTTGTGCCTATATGTAGCTGAGTGCCGTACTATTTAGATGGAGGGATTGTTGTGCATCGATAGATGTCTACATTATCCTATAGTTTTATAGTCTATCTGCACAGCAGGACCAAAAAGCACTAGAAGGAAAGTGCATGTGCTCGTATTATGCCACCCTATTTCTATGGTGGGCTTGAGCGGAGAGGGCGGGGTCATAGGTCTACCCGTTGAATGCCACCGCGTTTGTATGAAAGAGCTGATCCTTAGAAACTAGGATGATAGTGTGTTCCTGATTATATATTCTCCACCCATGTCGGGCAGCCCAATGGGCTTGAGTCTCCTAGACTTTGGAAGGTGCCCTCAGCATAAGGTCCTCCTCGATAGGAGGAGGCCTAGTCATATGATGTTGGTGACAATGCTCTCTGGCGGGGGATCATGAGTAGGACCCCTATGCAGTTGAGACGGAGTTATCAGAATTGAATTTATTTGACTCCCTGAGATAAGAGAGGTACTCATTGTCACGTACTGGGGACATGCTCCCAAAATGGTTTGATATGACCACTAAGTCCGCCTGGTGCTAGGGTGCCGACAACGGCTGAAGAGGTGGCTGTTGGACCTTTGCAGGCTGGAGGGCTTGTCTTGTGGCCTTCAGCGTGGGGGGAGTACCATTTTAGTGCTACTCCCTGATTAGCATGTTGGATACCTAGTGTTGAAGACGCTGGGTAGGTGAGGGGGTCCTGCTCTTCATTGGGGCCCTGACCGCCTGTAGTATCGCTGATGTGCATGTCTGCATGGGTCGTTGGGATTTCATTTTGATTGAAGTTCACTCTGTGGGAATATTCCATATACATATATGACATATAGACCCCAAACCCTTGTCAAAGTAGAATTATTTTAAACATATTAATATTTAGAGATTCATCCTGGCTCCCTTACCCTTTTCATTTGCTGCAGGGCGAAGGGGCCTGAGTGGGGTGAGACTGCCACCTTGGTTAAGTATTCACGTCGGGTTCACCATTTTTGTTCTACCTCCAAGGTGGTGTGTTTTGCGCATATTGTAAAAAAAGGTCCGACGTGCAATATCCTTTTGTCTTTTATAATTGGGGTAGAATAACCACCTTGGTTAAGGATTCACGTCGGGTTCACCATTTTTGTTCCGACTCTGAGGTGGTGCATTTCCGGGTGGTGCCAAAAATGGTTTGACGAGGATCACCACCCGTCCCTTTTTCTATAGAGATGAGTTCTTGTTGAATTTACCATTCCTTTGTTTCAACCAGTTCAGTGTCATTATCCTTTAAAGAAGGTTGAATTAACCCTACAGGAACTGTTGGTCCTAGTGGACGATTTCATGGGGTTCAAACACTCATGAAATCAGTACTTCTCAGATATAACTTCCTCAGATAGTCTCCAAGTGGTTTATTATTGGAGCCAAGAATGACCAATGGCCCTGGTATCCAAGATTCATGAACCTACTTTCCAAAGGAAGGCATTCTTCGGCAGACTGTTTGGTCAACGACACTTAATGACTCCATTGGTCAAGAGGATGGGAGGTCAGGCTCACTGTACCCTTACGAGGGAGGATTGTTTCCTATTCCAAGAGTCTCTTATAGATTTAAGTCATGTTCATATGTTTGTGAATCCTTGGTTCAATCCCGAAGAGTGTGTTCACATGCAACCAATGGTTTGCAAAATCGTCGTAATCATGCATATATTTGATTCCACAGAGGTGATGCTAATTTGATACATATTATAAGGCACTCTGGAGTTTATTGTCATCCATGGGGACAAAAGGTGACTTGATGTTGGGATCATTCCCATAAGAAGGGCTTTCTACGTATCCTCGGGAGAGGAATCAGAACCCACATCGTTCGGATTGTGTGGGGATTACGCATAGAAGCTTCCCATTTGAAGAGGACATGATTGGGTGGTACCTTTTGTATGGGATCCATTTTTGAGATTGGGACTTCTAGTAGGCATCCTACGTATCCTATTTTACTCAGGAATCAGGGTTATCATAGTTCATAATCATATGGATGTCAAAATCCTAACAAAACTCTAAGCCCACATGATTCATGATTGGTGTAAGAACAAGAGGATGTGAAAGATTTGACAAAACACATGCTTCCTCCCCTGTTGGTGGGGGAGGGAGAGCCTGAGGAGGAAGAGGTTGAGGCGACCGTGGGTGAAGACGTGGAGCAACTAACCCTTTAATGTGAGATGAAATTATAGGTCATGCAGCCCAACCCTAGAAGATTGGGGACTTAACTCAGTGGGAGGGCCCTAGAGAACATTCTGGGAAGGGGAGGAGTTTCATCCCCATCAAAAGGGGGGATCAAACATAACCCCTTCGACTGATCACTATTCCTCAATTGAATGGAAAAGAAAGTGGTTACCCTTAATCCTTAGAATAGGGAGGTTCATGTCGACATCCCAAGTTTAGGATCTAGGTTACCATGGGAATGTAGCCTCAAGGGCATTATCGAAGCCCACACCATTGTGGGGAGGGCCTTAGTGACTCCGCTTACCATGGGTATGTAGACTCAACGGGGTGCGCTAATGAACCTAATGGTCTAATCATATGAGTCTGGTGGCTTTGGAGAAGGATTTGGCCTAATACAGGAGAACTGATTAGTGGAGGTACCATGGAGGACTGGATGGTAGTGGAGGGGTGAGGTTGTAAACGAAAGGGACAATACCCAAAAACACCCCATTCCACATACTGACTTTTTTTGGGGGGATAGGGGAGGATTCACATATCGTAGTGGTATGAGGGTAGAGGAATTGTTCGCGTACCAATGCGTTACGTGGGAATGGGTATAGAAAACCACGTACCAAAGTGGTACATGACCCATCAAACCACTTTGGGTTCCATCCGCATACTGACGTAGTATGCAGTGCTAGGTTCAGTCCGCATAGCAATATGCTACGTGGAGCACCATATTAAAAGGGGGGTTCAGAGGATCATCGCTCGTGAGGAGTTCGTCCGCGATAATCCCTTGGCTCATGGTTCACTAGTTAGGTTTACAGTTATATTATTTTTTATTCAATTCCCCCATTTTATGGTTTGTGGCCAGCTTTACTTACCGAGGGAGTGGTTCATGGTTTAGGATTTTCCAATGAAACAAGACGGAAGATAGGGTGCAACCTCTGAGTATCCCTCAAGATTTCATTGTCCTTCTTTATCTCTGTCTGTCTCCCTTTTCTGTGTGTCTATTCGTACTTTTACTATGATCCTTTTATAGATCATTGGAGTAATCATATCTATTGGGCATGTAGCACCATTTTTGGAAGCCCATTGAAGAAATATCCCAAACTGTATAAGACTCGGTCGACCGGGGTTTGCAAAGGCTTCAGTTCACGATAATGTTTCAAAGAACCCTGATGATTATCTTCGTCCACAAATAGATGATTTCTTGGAACAGTACGCGGACGGTCCTCACGCATATTAATATGTCAGTGGCTCGGTTTGCGGTTTGTCTTGCTTGCTGTACATCGCCTCGCGGGCCAGTGGTTTACGGATTGTCCCGTATACCTAGTGGTTCATGATCTATCTGGTCTGCGTACCTTTCACAGTGATGGTATTATGGCCTCTTAAAAACCTTTAAAACTTGAATTCCTTGAAGTTACATCAAATAATTTCAACTTAATTTGATTCCATTCCCCTTGCTAGACTTTTATAAGTACTTACTTCCTTCTGAAAAGCATTTGTGGGGTTATTTTCTTCTCTTGTAGGAATTTTTAGGACCCTACAGAAACATATAAATAGTAATATACAAAATGCTATGTGAAAATGAGAAAAATATAAAAATATATCTCTAAATCATCATAAACATATGCTTGGTCCTATAATCCCATACTCCATGCTAGTATAGATAATTAAACATCTGTAACAGTTTTCTTTGCCTTGTCCCTACCTACATCAATGAAGTATGTCTAGGTACCAATTCAAGACCGAAACAGGGTCTGAGATATACTCAATAGGCCACCTCCAATGGTGTATAATTCTATCTAGTCCATTTGTATACAATAAAATAGTGTGGAGGTAGAATAATAAAAGCAATAAAAGAAATCTAAAAAAGCCTTACCGGAATGAGCCTCCAATATACCACCCATTCGATGATACCTACTTCATCCTATGCTAGTATGTCTCTGAATTCTTACCATTGTAGATTTAATTTGTAGAGGATTAATACCCAATAATCATATCCAAGTAACCCCCCATTGTTCATAATCATATAGAGGATGAATAAGTCCCATGTAATTTAAGGTATAAATAAGGAACCGAACAAGGTCTTCATGTATATAAAGTATCGACTAAATCCAAGTATGTTCTTTGGATTGTAAGAAATTTCATTTGTTTAATTAATTGTAATCTTGATCCCATCCTAGTTGTTCCTTATAGGGAACCTAGTTATCACTCCAGGTGTACTATATGAACCCATCACCCTATAAGCCTATCCATGAAATTCCTTATGGGAACCCATGCATCACCCAAGTCATGGTTTAATGGAATTTACCTATGATCCTATCCTTTTAATTACACATAAGGGATCCCAGTTTAACTCATAGAATAATATAATGCACTTCCCTTTGAGTTTTTCTTTAGAATTCTATGTAAGGAACCCAATTGTCACTCAAGGAACAATATAATTCCTCTTGTTGAGTGAGTCCATCCAAGGAATTCTTTGTAGGAATCCATATGGTACCCATTTTTATAATATAAATACATTTATAAATAATTTTAATTTAATAAGCCCTATGATCCTGTCTATGGTGTTCTGAGTTGGAACCCATGTATCACCCTTATTATGACATAATTAATGGTCATAGATCACAATATATCCATACCATTTAACAATGAATTTAACTCAAGTTGATCATTTAATTAAAGGTATAACTCAAGCATAAAATAGATGGGGTAAGACTTAGAAACATGGGATCACCATTTCTTATTTAATTAGTTCAATTTATATTTCATCCAATTCCTTTAACTTACCAATTTAACAGGACAAGGAATACACCCCAAGAGTGGTTTAATCTAATAATAAAATCATGATTATTTAATATAATTTAATAGCACACCCAAGGGGGTGGTTTGGATTGAGGTTCTAAACCTCCATGATTTCTACAGGTTTCATGGGTCACACAGGTCATATATGTCTAAACCATGCATTTAATTCAAGAAAAACTCATTTTAAGAAGTTTTGTATGGGAAACCCAGTGCATGGCATAATAACGCAATGTATAAAAAACTTGGATTTTAGGTAAAATCATTAAACCAACTACCTTATATGGGTTTTAGAATCCTTATACATTATTGGCATCCAATCTAGGATAGAACGGGATAAATAAGAGAAAATATGAATACCTAAAAATAGGGCATACTATCTTGCATGGATTTAGTATTCCATGTGGTGAGATAAATGAATAAAAGAGGCAAGAGGATTGAAGAGATTTGTAGTATGGATCTAATGAGACCATTGATGATTGATTATGGGCTCAAATGAAGGAGATACCAAAATGATTAGGAGGATAGTAGGGGGATATTTACGTATAAGGAAGAAACTTTGAAAAATGGTAGGATAAATGGGGGTTTAATCATTAAAAAAGGTTGTAAAGAAATTGAATTTTCACTTATTTTTAAGGGGAGAACAGTTTGACCACATGGTTTGGCCAAATCATGTGTCAACCATGCAATCTCACCAACTAAGTTGAACTACCCATTCGGCTAGGCGCACAATTTTTGTAACCATGAACACACCATATAGATCATCTCTACATCACACTTGCACTGAAACACATGACGTGTGACCTTACTCACATGGTTTTTAAAACAATGCTCCTCTATATATGGTCTGCACGATTGATTCTTACAATTATTAATAACCATGAACCAAACAAGATCTTCATGTTGTTTCTATAAATATCGGAGCTCTAGGTTCTGAATAAGCCTAAGATTTTTCCAAAACCTTCCATAAAACATTAATCACATCCATTAGAATAAGAAAAAGATATTTACAATGAAATTTAAAGGATCATTACCTCATAAGAAAATATAGGATCTTAAAACCTTCCCTCTTTAATGAAACTCATCCTCTTGTATCCTTTATGAGGTAATAAAGCATCATTTGGGAAAATTTCCAGCCACTGATCATGTATGTCAGTCATTCAATCTCATGATTCATCCTATACATAGTCATGATTCCATAACACCCATACTAGAGGAACTGACCATCCTTAGAGAGTATTCACGATCTGATCAACAACATGTATAGGATGCTCGTCAAATGAGGAATCTATATCCAAATCAACCCCACCAGGATGAAGGATGTGAGACATATCTGAATGATAATAGTGAATATGTGAAACATGGAATATGTCTGGCATGGACTAGTATCTCTAAGGTTACTTCAACTTATAGGCTACCAGTATGAATCTCTATAATAAGTTGAAAGGACCAAAAAATCTCGGTTCTAAATTCCTTTATTTATTAATCTATTGATGCCCGAGTCTAGAAAACACACACAAGAAGAATCAATTCCCCACCTAAAATTTATAAGGATGTCTACAGAGATTTACATAAGACTTATTCCTATAATTATCTATATACATATGCTTCTTGATAAGATATACCTACTTCTATGTTTTTTTAATTAGATTTGGTACCATTATTATTGCCTCTTCTACCTTTATCCAACATAATGGTGAATGACACAATCTACCATATAAGGTTGCATGAGGATCCATCTGTATATTCACTGAAAAACTATTATTATAGGTGACCTCCACTAGAGGTATTTGTCTCTCTTAAAAATCTCTAAAATTGAGGATTCATTCCCTAATGATGTTCTATGACACCTGTATTAAATACTTAGACTACCCATAAGTCTGTGGGTGATAGGCTCTACTCAAAAGTACCTATAAACCTAGTTCCCTTTACAACCCTTGTTAAAAGAGCAACATGAACCAAGAATCCCTATATAATATGATAGTATGTGGAACCCCATGGAGGCATATGATCTCCCTGATAAATACCATTCTTATTTTTTCCGTTGAAAAGGTATCTCTGATAAGTAATAAGTGAGAAACCTTTTTTACCCATCTATGATCACCCATACTGAATCACAACCTTGAGGTGATCTAGGTAATCCCTCCAAAAAATATATAGTGATGTTGTCCCATTTTCACTTTGGAATGGGAAACAGGTACAAAATCCCTACTGGTTGTTGGTGGTATGCCTTCACTTTCTAATTAGTGGAACATCGAGTAACAAATCCAGCTATCTCTCTTTTCATCCCAACCACCAATATTGGTGGTGTAAGTCACAATATATCTAGGTGAGTCTGGGAACACTATCCAAGAAAAGTCATTAGAATCTATCATCAATTACTCTTGTGTATCTCTAGTTACCTTACATCCCTTAGGGTTTCATTAATTTCCAATGAAGATACACAAATTTAGAAATTTATAAAACATGAAAAACCATACAAAAAAAATGTGGTACTTGGTAAGTATGAGTGATAAACCCACAGAGACAGTCTGTATACTCAAAATTAATTCCAAAAATTAAAAATAATATTTTTTGTGATTGTTTGGAAAGAGATATAGAAAGAAGGAAAGTGAGAGAACACGACATATTGGTTGTTTGGATATCAATATTGAAGGAAATCCAGTTATGTTGTGTTAGGTTTTAGGTACAATTGGATCTTATAGATTAAATTAATTTATTCTTTTGTGGAATCAATGTTTAGATGATTTTTATCCAATGGTCATGGTATCCCTTCCTCAACATGGAAATTACCCATTTCCCATGGTCAAGTAAATAGGGCATTGCTGAATTGAGTTTTTACTAATACTATTTTTAAACCTGGTTTACCTAAATGCGACAATTACTATGCCTCAATTCTGGGTAACCATTTTTTCAGTTATTAAATGTTCCTTAAAATTAAAATACCAATTTCCATGATAAAAGCAAAAAAGGGACTGGAAATATATTAAATAAATTTTAGTAATCAAAATAGATGAATAAGAATGAAATAAATATTGAACGACACCTTACCCCTTTGGATACATACCCTAGAAAAAGGTGGGTTTTACCCACTCATACTAATAATGGGGGAGTAAGGGTAATTAAGAAAGAAATTGAAAACATAAATAAAATATGGAGATGAAATCAGTGAGAACCCTTTCCACCAAAATTATCACTCTAAGATTTGATCTATGGATTCCCCTTAGTAGCGACAACCTAGACCTCTATCTTAGACTCTTCTGGTATCATGAAATTAAATGGAATTTATTTTGGTCAAAAAGTGATCCTAGATGGTCCTAGGGTCATAAAATAGGTTTCCTCTATCTGATATGTTGAATATAGTCATTTTTTGGGGATCTTGGAACTTTCATGTATTATTAATGTTTCACAATGTGTATTTTTTGGGGCCTTGAAATATTCACATATTGTTTATTTCTTGTAATATTTTCACATAATGTAATCTTTACATGATTGTAATCTTGAAATTATAGCTCTAAAATCTCTATTTCACACTAATTCTTCATTTTTGTTCCCCAAAAGTGTTCCATGAGCATTTTTTATCATGGGAAGCCTTATTTTTTCCCTATGTTTCATGGAGTGAAGTGAATTTTTCTTATCATATTCTCCAATTTTCTTTTCCTTTTCCAAATTTTAATTAAATCCTTCCATAAATCACAAAAAAAAGTTAAAATGTCCAAATATTGTAAGAAATATCAATTATATTACATAAATTAGTGGATTAAAACACCCATAAAATATATGAATGAAATACACATATCGGTACCTAAATGAATCCATTTATGCACAAGATATAATCCCTATCAATGACCCAACAAGGCGGTGGGTCCTCACCCATAATGCTCTCCCGTAGGACCAAGCCCTCATGATTCAAAATTTCCCTCATCATTACTCTACCTAAGAGAGAGGATGTCATCGATAAAGATTATAGTACATGCGATCCCTGATATTCCTACCCCTCCAGATCCATATAAAAAATAAGTACATCAACTTCTATTCACTATTTACTACCCGAACTACCTGTGTCTATGTTTTATGGCTTAGATCATCAATAATGAAATTACCCTTCCCAGTTGTATGAGAAAGCTCAAAAATCAAAACACTATATGTATTCGACCCATATTTTCTGTCTTAGATTCAAGTTACACTGGTTAAATAGGATTTTGTTCTTTATAAACACCACTAAATTCTCTCCCAACAAGTATCGCCTCCAACAATGCAAGGTATGAACCACAACTGCCACCTCGAGACCATGTGTTGGGTAATTATGCACATGTGACCTAAACTAAAGAGACGTGTATGCCACAAATCAATATCCATACATCAGAATAGATCCTATCATGATTAATATTTAATCAAACAATAATATATAGACTCTTCTAGGCTCAGGTAAAATCATGATCATTACTAAAGTAAATCTCCCTTTCAAAACCTGAAAGTATTTCTTACATTGTTCTGATCATCCTTTATTGGTTAAGCCTATGAGTGGTTCTGTAAAATATGATAAATTCTATATAAATCAATTGTTATATCCAAACACCCCCAATAAAATCCACATGTAAAATACATTCTTGGGATGTTTCT
Organism: Viscum album; assembly: GCA_963277665.1. Lineage (NCBI taxonomy): Eukaryota > Viridiplantae > Streptophyta > Magnoliopsida > Santalales > Viscaceae > Viscum > Viscum album. Next base: position 1,321,497,366 of record OY728132.1, on the reverse strand, counting down.
ATTAAACTACAGATCTCACCTAATCTAGGTCCACATATACTCCTGGTTCTGAGATAATGTTACCCAAAAAGTGAACTCTATTGATCCAAAAGAATCATATGGTGATCTAACCATACAGACCATGCTCTATCAGTGTACTGAAAATGATATCAATATGTTTAACATGTTTGTGTATATTATATGAGTATACTAATATGTCATCCATGAATACTGCAAAAAATGAATCCAAATATGGTTGGAAGACCAGATTCATCATAACCCTGAAAAATACTAGCATGCCTGCGTGGCTAAACGACATGAAAAAATACCCATTCAAGATAAATCTACCATGGAATGATGTAAATTGTATATTTAATAGTATAACTCATACCTGATAGAATCCCTACCCCATGTAAATCTTCAAAAAAAACCTATATCCTTATAGTTGGCTGAAAACTTCATCTATATGATGTAACAAATAACCATTATTTATGGTAATTTGATTCAATTTTCAATAATATATACACAATATAAGGGTCCCATATTCCTTCTTGGAGAAAATCATGGTAGAACCCCAAGGTGAAGTACTGGTTCATATAAAACCATTAGCTTCCAAGTTATATAGTTGCCTCTTGAGCTCTTATAACTCAATAGTATCCATGTTGTAAAGAGGTATGGATAATGGTGATTCTCTTAGAAATATCTCAATAGTAAAATCCATCTCTCTATCTGGAGGTAACCCTAAAAAATTATCAGTGAAGATGTCCCTAAAACAATCCACTATAGGATGGAAATCATTGCATAATGTTCCTTGATCATCCAGAAAGTGACTAGCAATCTAGGCTATCATTCCGCCAATCCCATTATTCGAAAATCTATCCTTGATCTCTTAGAAATCTCATGCACCCTTATGAGTATAATTTCCACCATTGAGTGATGTAAATGACACCATTAGATGATAAAACGAAATGTATGCATGGTATGGAACCAGCCATTCTATCCCAAGAATGATGTCAAAACCTATCAACACAAGGATGAAGAGGTTCCATGAAAAATGATATATTCCTAACTTAAGGGGGAATTCCTTACACTGGAATACACTTTATGATTGAATTCCCAATGGGGTATTGAGTTTCATAACCCCATATAAATAATAAATCTTGAGGCCAAGGATCTATGAAATTTCTATAGATATAAAGGAGTGGGAAGAGCATGTGTCCAACAAAATAGACACTAAATTAAACTCTATTAAAACCACACCTCTAACTGTATACGGAACTTCACTATATTCCTCATGTATTGACTACACTGCATATATCTTTCCTGAACCTCAAACTTGAGATAAATACTCACTACCATAAATAGGTCAACTATGCTAGTGCTGTGTGTTTGGTGTTTGGATACCTCATCCATGACCACCTCCTTAGCCCAAGTGACTGGTAGTAATATAGATACCTTCCTAACATGGAGCTACTGAAACCACTCATGAATTTGGAGGTGGTGAAGATCCTCTCTTACTAGCCACTGGAGGAAAAAAAATGACAAAATCTATAAAGATGACTAATTTTTCTACAAGACTGACACTCAATTAGATCCTTAATACATTGTCTCTTAATGTTACCTGGCCAACCGCACTGATGGAATACCACCATGATACCTAGGAATATACTTTGACTACAACTTCCATATAAAGACTCAAAATGACACTTCCTGCTACTGGTCAAAGTACCACCTAGTCTAGATACAAATATTCTCTAGACCACAACTTTAGCCTCTCTCAGATTACTCTAAGTAATGAGTTTCTAATTCCCTATTCTAGATAGGGTGGTCAACCTGAAAACTTCCATCTGTAATCAGATGCCATAACTAAGTCTATCCTTGAATCTACTAGCTCTAGAGAACTCATCACCTAGAATAATCAATGTAAATAACCAAATATCTATAAAATGAGTGAATTATTCCATAATAGATAAAGCATCCTACTCCAAGTGCATAAACTATTTCGATATATCATCCCTAAATGTACTGAGATAGAAATAATCATATAAGGAAGTATGGAAATCTCTCCAAAATCATATCCCAATGATGATTTTCCTAGGTAAAAACATCCCACCACTTATTAGTAGAATCGTGAATCATATACATAGTCAACTTAACTCTATTATTAGAAGGTATATTTATATTCCTTAATATAGATAGTATGGACTCAAACCATGACCTAATATCCTATGGACTACCATCCCCAAAAAATATAGGTGTATGATGCTGCAGAAACCAACATGTTAACTCTTCCATATAATAGGAAGGTCAGGAGGATCCCTATATGGAATACTTGATATATAAGAATAAATCATGAAACTATGTATCGATTCATAGATTAGGAATGGTAAGAGGTGTCACAGGTGTCACTATAGGAGATACTACTGGAATATTAGGGCCCACCACCTCTAGAACATGGTATTCTCCACCTTACTGATCCATGACTTGAGTCTTTAATGGTGTAATATTTCTACAATTCCAAATACAATCCTCATAATAGGTTTTTATAATTGAAATGATCATAGATAATGAATATGACATGTACTAGACTTCATATGTAAAGATCAACACCTCTTTGACTACTTCTAAATCCAAGTCTAGGTGATATTTAAAGTCATAAAATAAATCAATAAATAATCCCAACTACCCAAAACTAAGGTCAAGATAAGGAAAATTCTCTATCATACATCATAGGTTCTTGTATATGGAGTGTCTGTAATGACCACTACTCTATTAATCCATATCCATTCCATACTTTATTACATTGACCTAGATAAAAAGGGTCAAATTAAAAAGGACATAACAGTTTAGTGTTTTTTTATAACTAGATACACACATGATACACATTTTATATTGGGAAATGAAAATAAAATACAACAAAATAAAATACTCAACATCCTTGAAACTCATTCAAAGGATTCATCTTCATAACCTTAGGAAAGGAAAAAAATAAGGGTGATCTCAAATTCCCAGTAAGGGTTATATAAAAATGAAGATATAATGAGTAAGAAAAATATATTCAATATGTAAAGGTAAATGAATGAAAATAGATTACAATTAATCAATAATTCGAGCATGAAATAAGGTATAATCAACATGTCAATGTAACTAACTGAACACACATGTTGTTTAATCAATAAACTGAGAATAAAATGAATCCAGAGATAAAATCAATGATAAAATCTCATAGATAATAATAATAAATAAATTATAAATGAAGTGAATTCTTAATTACTATATTTTATGATCTAATTCATCATGATGCCTCTATTGTTAAGATCTTTCACAAGATAGTTTAAAACTACTGGTAAAAACCTATCTGATTTGTCCAGCTAATTTGTCTCATAAGAACTATTGATGAATCAAAGGGATATATACAATCAGTCCCCACCCATAAATTCATGTAAAAACCATTCATCATATATCAAATAATCTATTTAATTCATTAATCAATATGCCCTATCATAAAATATTTTTTATTGAGTAAAGGATACAAATTTATCAATATTTACCCAGTTAATCGAATAACTTTAAAAATAAAAAACATATGTAAAAATGTTTTATGGTTTAGGAAATAATAATATAAATCATAAAATAATATTATAATTTAAGTTAAATGTAGTGGCCAATGAAAAAATATCACATGAAAGTCATTGTTCCAATAGAAAGTAAACAATTACAAAAGAAAGTTAGATTATAAAATAATATATTTTTACCTATTAGTAACTTTTAAATTGTAACCCCTTTAAGAATAAACATGAAATTAAACATTAATAATCATGAATAAATAGTTATTAATGCTAAATAAATAAAATGGGGAGTGTATACACCTCATAAAAGTGAATAAGTGTATATTAACAAATATGTATTAATGAAATAGAAATTGAGACAAAATACCTTACCTCACACTTTCCTTTAGTTGAATATAATTTAATATAATATATAATGGATTTTAGAATATCATTAATTCATAAAAGAACTATAATAATATTTATAATATCAAATATTATTATATTATAACATATTACCACCTATTTTTTAATAACATTTCGTTATTTTCATTGTTTTGAGTGTTAATTTCCTTGTTTTCTTATCCGTATTTTTTCATGAAAGTTTGATTTATTATACAAAGTATATAAATAAATCAAATTAATAATTATAATAATTTTATAAATATAAAATTTTCTCATTATATTCATTACTAGAACCGTTATTAAAATTTCTTTGTGGAAAAATTAATCACATCGATTCGTGGAGATGATAGGTCGTACATACACATGAACGACGATATCAATCCCTTAACAGGTGAAAGGGTAAGGAAGTGTATGCTATATTAATTTTATATAATTGGTATAATATCATATATAACACATATATTAATTACATTTATCCTTATTACCTTCCATGTAAATCATAAGTGAAAAATGAGTCACATCATTTCGCAAGGTGATAGTCCACTATACACACAAGCAACATTATCACATTTTTAACAGAATGAAAATTTAAAAAGGTATATGAAATATTATAATTCCAATATTATAATTATATAATAAATAATATAAATATACATTAAACCTAATATTATATCTAACAACTAGAGGTGTTGATGGAAAATGAGTTATATCGGTTCGTAAGGCCGTAGACCGCCGTACACATGATTGACATTTTTGTTTCGCATTTGATAGAATAGGGTCTGGATATAGGTCATTACATTAACATAATAATATCTTATTATATTATATATAAGGTTTTTATTATACTATAATTATTTAATAACATTTGAATGATCTGGAAGAATAAATAAAATAAAATTTTTCATTTAACAATGCTACCTATTCTTCAGACGGCCTCTTTAGGTTTGAAAAAAATCCTTCCTAGAATGGATTTATGATAAAAAATGGATATAGGATTTTTTAGGGTATCAAGGTAGTAAATTTTTCAGTTTTTTTCTAAAAAAATGGTTTTGGAAGTTTGAATATGGGAGGATAGGGGGCGACCTTTTATAAGTGGGGGAGAGGACACACATCAATGTTTTGAAAAGAATCAATCACACCCACATTTTTTCATGAAAAAGTCAACCAAAATGGGTAGTTATAGAATATTATTGGTTATAAGTATAACAACCCATACTTTACATACATTATTATTAATTCAGAATTGAATCACACTTATTACAACATATAACAAAACCATGAAAGGACCAGATATGTATAGTGTCTTTAGAAACTGGGAAACATAAACAACTGGTTCATAAAGAATCTACATTGTCTCCCATTTATTTCATCATATCTAGAGTCCCTTTTGGAATATCCTACTTAATAATCTTCTTCCTGACCTGGGGGAAAGAAAACATACAAAAGGGTGAGCTCAAATGCTCAGTAAGGGTAAACAAACGAAAAATCAATCACATCATATTCATAAGAACATAACATTTTGGAAATCTTAACCTGCAAAAGAAATCATAATTTCATATCATGGGATAAATCATAGAAGTGAAATGTAATCCCAATAATAATAACTTAAAACATGAAACTTTTTGTCATACACACATAATCATAGAGAATCATTTCTTATTAGTCAAGACTCATTTCCAAGACTATCTTAGCGGACAAAGTCCATTTCTAAACCGTGTTCACTCCTCGTTTCAGTCCTGTTTCACTGAACTGGATTAACCTGCCATTCCATCCATGTCTATCTCATGAGATATAAATCATTACCCAATTCATTGGAGGGAGATATAGTTCCCACCCATCTCATAATGATACCATTGTTATGTGTGCCACAAAATCATAAACCATACATCATAGCATAACCCATGTAATAAAAAATGGGATTCTTAAACATCATGTCATCATAACATAATCCATAAAAGGATATCATAAACATAATTACATCATAACATAATCAAATCAATGTAAAAATAGGGATAGAAACATAAACCTATATTATCTTATATGGAAAATAATTTTGATAAAACACTTGAACTCCATTCTTGAGAAAAATATCATTTCTACTTCAAAAACATTTTCCTTTATTAAAATGTCATACAATTTTACACTAAAATAAGTTGATTAAAAATAATCTTGAAAACATATAAAGGAAGCTTCATGGATATAATGTTCTAAAATTCCATTCAGGCTGTATAAGTTAAAAAAACATTCTTCTCGTACTTTGGCCGGAAAAGTCAAAAAGTACCTCGTACGAAAAACGACAAAATATTCCTTTAATATCTTTTACTAAAAACTAACTGAAGGGTAAAATTGGATTTAGAAAATTGTATGAGGATATAAATAATATTAAATATTGAGGAAACATGGATGTGGGTGAAAAATATTCCCCAGTAAATTCTGAAGTATAAACAATCTCGGATAAAAATTGAGATTGTGAGATTGTCCCTTACCTTAAGTCCGATTTTCTTCATAAGTGTCCGAACCTCCTGTATAATGATTTAAATAATTTCATTGACTTATTCCATAATCATACTTATTTTTATGATATCATATATGGTCATATTCTTAGCTTCTTATTAGTAATATTTCATTGTTACTTGTTATTCGAGTGTTTATTGCTTTTTGTTCTTATGCGTGTTTTGTCGAATAAATTCTTATTATTATTTTTGGGTTATAGATACCTCATTTACAAAATGGTATTAGTGTAATACATGTCATATTTATTCACTCAATTCATTTATGTAATCATTATGCAATGAAAATCATGTTGAACGAGTCATATCACATCGTGGAGACGGTATTCCGTACGTACGCACGAGCGATGATATCGTTACCATGATCGTGGAATTGTATTGGAGTGTATGTATACTATTTAAGAATCAATATCACTTTAAAATAATCATATATAGTAATTATTTACACCATTATACCCATCCAAGTAAGTTGATGGTGAAAAATAGATTACACCATTGTGTGGAGACGATATTCCGTACGTACGCGCGCGCGGTGATTTTGTTTTCCATAGGATGGATAGATGGTGAAATAGGGTTGTTTCATAATTATAATAAAATATAAGTATATGAGTGATACTTACGTTATTACTTCATAATGAAACAACTAAATAATAATAAGTGGAAGAAGAAATAAAGTTGAAAGAATCGGTAACGGACATTACCTCTTCTTTGAAGCGCCTCTTTGAGACCTCCTCTTAGGGCACTAAAATTGCTCTTTGAAGAAGACCAGGACCTCTAGGATGTTTCTAGGGAAGTGGATAAGAGAATTTGTCAGGTTTTGGTTGATCTTGAAGGCTCAAAGTGGTGTGAGGAAGAGAGGGAGGAGGTGCCCTTTTATAAGGGAGGAGAGGGGCACCTTTGGAAAAACTAAAAATATTATTTTATTATAAAGTCATATTCGGTTTTTAATAGCTCCAAATTGATTTATTTCGAAGGTAAGGTGGGTATGGGTCGAAATAGTCTCATCCAATAGAATTTAGACAAGTTTAGGTTTCTATTTTAACCTTATCATTTAGATTTAACTTTAAGTTAGATAATTTAACTTTTACCGTGTCTTCTTGTTTTCTTACACTATAAGGTTAATAAACTTACTATAACAAGCCAAATGAACCCCAAGTTGTTTATTATTAATATATATAACCTTATCTAAGTCATTTGGCCGAACCTTATATTTTTAGGAATAAAATAACAATTAATAATATAATATTTGTTTTAAAAACTATTTTATGTCAATTTTGACACTATTTGGTAATTGATTTTTGTGAAAATCATAACAGAAAAATTTTTCTTCAAAAAAAGTTAATTAAATCAGTAATAATATGTAATATTAACCTGGAAAGTTATATTAATTCATAAAAAGTCTCAAATTACATTTATTTGGGTATTTATAACATCAATTATGTCAATATTTCATTAATAAGATAATTACTACATCATCATTGTTTCATACATAAATTAAATTATTTAATGTCTAAAAATTAAAAATAAAATACCATTATGTAGGAAATATTATTATATTTCTAATGAATATTTATAGTCGAAGTTATCTTATGTATAACCCTATATTAAAAATGATTTACTTATTAAACTTTGATTTTAACTATTTTAACCCTTCTTTAAATAAATTAATATTAAATGTACTAATCTAATCCATGTGGGCCTAAATGGTCATATTTTATTCCTAAGGTTGTTTTTGGTCGAATTAAAATTATCCAATAGAATTAGGATATGTGTTAGGGTAATAATAATATCATTTTTACCCTTAATTACCCTATTTACTTTTAACCGTGGTAAAAAAGTAAAAAGTTACTATTCACCAAAAAAAATTCATCTCATTGAACCACATTTTAGTCCTTGATATTAACCATGTCTCTCGGATTTTCGAAATTCCACTCACAGAAGCCGTAAAATTATGTTTTATGTGAATTTGGAAATTCTCCTGGGAGGTGGGTAAAATACGGTGAAAAGTTCAATAAAAATTTTATATATCTAAAATTATTATAAAATGACTCCAATGAATTACATTGAACTTATATAGGTGTTATGTATCAATATTGACCTAAAATAAATTTAAATAAAATAAATAATTAATTAAATAAAAAGTCGGTTTTTAAATAGTAACCCAGTGTTTTCACTATTCATCCAAAATTGAAAGTTTTCAGAAAAATACCAAAATTTCACCCTAGGCTAATTTCGATATTCTAAATCCAAAAATGAAGTCCATTTTTAAAGATGGAATTTACAAAATTTCAAAAAGTGGGTATTACTATTCATAACGGCTAGTTTTAATAATATTTTAATAGCATATCGTTGTTTAGTGAAACTCGGTATTGCGTACGACGCAAGCTATCGAGGAAGGTCGCGATTGTGTGTAAATAAAGCCAAGCTAGTGTAGTGAAAGATTCATTTGATTATTTATATAAAAACAAAATATTTCTCATAAAAGTCTCGAGTGTTACATTCTACCCCCCTTAAAATGAATTTCGCCCTTGAAATTCGTCACTTTGTAACAAACAGATGAGGATACCTCTCCCTCATCATATCCTCAAGCTCTCATGTAGCTTCTTCTAATTGGTGGGTCCTCCATAAAACTTTCACCAAGCGAGTGGTCTTGTTCCGTAGGACTTTTTCACTACGATCGAGAATTTCTATCGGCTGTTCTTCATAAGAAAGTCTTGCTCCAGTGGTACAACTTCTGAGCTGAGTAGATGTGAAGGATCGGTTATGTAATTTCTTGGGAGAGATACATGGAACACATCATGAATTTGAGAGAGATTTGGTGGAAGCGCCAATTGGTAAGCCACCTTCCCAATATGATCCAGTATTTCGAAAGGACTGATATACCTAGGGCTCAACTTTCCCTTCTTTCCAAATATCATTACTCTTTTCCAAGGAGATATTCGTAAGAACACTTTATCACCCACTTCAAACTCTATGTCTTTTCTTCAGTTATCTGCATAACTTTTTTGTCGACTATGAGCTGCTCTAATGTGTTGATGAATAGATTTGACCTTTTCTGCCATCTCATCAACAAGATCAGGTCCTAATAACTTTCTTTCCCCAACTTCATCCCAGCAAGTTGGAGTCCTGCATTTCTTTCCATAGAGAGATTCACAAGGAGACATATGAATACTAGAGTGAAAGCTATTATTATAAGAAAATTCCACCAAATGTAGGTGTTGATCCCAACCACCTTTTAAATCCATAGAGCAAGCTCTCAACATATCTTCTAGAGTTTGAATTGTTCTCTCAGACTGATCGTCTGTCTGAGGATGATAAGCAGTGCTGAAACTCAAATCTGTATCCAGAGTATACTAAAGACTTCGCCAAAACTTTGAGGTAAACCTCAGATCCCGATCAGATATAATAGAAAGTGGTACTCTATTCAATCTTACCACTTCATTTACATATATCTTGGCAAGCTGATCAAGAGAAAAATCTTCTCTAATAGCAATGAAGTGTGCTAACTTCGTAAGACAATCAACTATAACCCAGATATCATTATTGCCTTTGGATGTTTTAGGAAGTCCAGTGACAAAGTCTAGAGTGATGTTTTCCCATTTCCATTCTGGTATGGGTAATGGTTGTAACATCCCCTTAGACTTTTGTCTCTCAGCTTTAACTTGCTGACAAACCAAGCATCGAGAGACATATTCAACAACATCTCTTTTCATGACATCCCACCAGAAGTACTCTTTCAGGTCCCTATACATCTTCGTGCTTCCAGGATGAATAGATAATGAAGAACTATGAGCCTCATCCAGAAGGTCGTTCTTTAATTCTGGTATGGGAGGAACACAAACCCGATTCCTAGACTTTATTATCCCATCATAATCAAGGTTGAATTAAGGACATTTCTCACCTTCTTTTGTAACTCTACATCTTATTTCTATGCCTCTTTAATCTTCACATGTATAGATGGTTGAACATTCATTTGAGAAAGATACGATTTCCCCCCTTCCATTATAATTCCAAGATCCATCCTTTGTAAATCCATAAATATTGGATCTTTTGTGATCCTCATCATGGATAATCTAGCATGGTCTTATCGACTTAATGCATCTACCACCTTGTTTGCTTTCCCAGGGTGGTAATGAATTGAACAGTTGTAATCCTTAATCAGATCTAACCATCTTCTTTGGTGCATATTCAGATCCTTTTGTGTGAAAATATATTTTAAACTTTTATGATTAGTATAAATATCACACCTTTCTCCATAAAGATAATGCCTCCAAATCTTTAATACAAAGATTACTGCAGCTAACTCCAAATCACGAGTTGGGTAATTTTGATCATGGATTTTCAACTCTCATGATGCATAAGCTATCAACATATAATTTTGCATAAGAACACACCCCATCCCCTTCTTGGATGCATCACTAAAGATCACAAACCTTTCTCCACTACAAGGAAGTGTGAGTACAGGTGCACTGGATAACCTTCTTTTCAACTCCTTGAAATTCTCTTCACATTCCTCCATCCAAACAAACTTAACTCCTTTCTGAGTCAACTTGGTGAGTGGATTATATAATCATGAAAAATCTTTCACAAAACGTTGATAATATCCAACCAAACAAAGAAAACTTCGGATCTCAGTTACTGTTTTTGGTCTCAACCATCTTTCGATAACCTCTATTTTTGCTGGATCCACAGATATCCCCTCTTTTGAGATTATGTGACCAAAAAATGCAACTTTTTGAAGCCAAAATTCACACTTGGTAAATTTGGCATAAAGCTTCTCCTTTCTCAGGGTCTTAAATATAATTCTCAAGTGATCTTCATGTACTTCCTTGCTCTTTGAATATACAAGAATATCATCTATAAAGAATACCACAAACTGATCAAGATAGTCTCTAAAGACTCTATTCATCAGATCCATGAAGATAGTAGGGGAATTAGTAAGACCAAATGGCATCACTATAAATTCATAGTGTCCATACCTTGTACGGAAAGTAGTCTTTGGTATATCCTCGCTTTTGACCCTTAATTGATGATACCCTGAACGAAGATCAATCTTGGAAAATTATTGAGCTCCGCGTAGTTGGTCAAATAAGTCATTAATGCGTGGGATAGGATATTTGTTCTTGATAGTGATCTTGTTAAGTGCTTGATAATCAATGCACAGTCTCATTGATCCATCTTTCTTCTTAACAAAAAGAACAGTTGCTCCCCAAGGTGACTCACTAGGGCGTATGAATCCCTTATCAAGATTCTCTTGGAGTTGCTTCCTCAATTCCTGCAACTCAATTGGGGCCATTCTATAAGGTGTCTTTGAAATAGGCAAAGCACCCGGTACGAGTTCTATTGAAAACTCAACTTCACGATTTGGTGGAAGACCTGAAAATTCCTTCAGAAAGACATCATCAAATTCCCGTACAATGGGCATATTATTAATCGTGAGTTTCTCTCCAACCATTTGAGATAAATAACCTTCATTTAGTGGAATCAAGACCCATAATATGGAAGAAATTTCCACTGGAAGGTTATGTTCATCCTTGCATCGATATACAATCATAGATTGATCTGGAATATGAAATGTGACTTCCCTTCTTTGGAAATTGATATGAGCTCCATATAAATAAATTCAATCCATGCCAAGAATCACATCAAATTCCACTATATGAAGGATCACAAGATTTTCAGGAAGCACTTTCCCACAAACTTCAATCGGAGAAGAATTGTAAACTTTTGATGCGACTGTTGTGCCATTAGGAGTTGTCATAGCTAACTCAACATCTAATTATTGAGGTAATATAGAGATACCCTTAGAAAATTCATTAGAAATAAAAGAGTGGGTGGATCCAGAATCAAATAAAACATTTGATACTTTAGAGTGGATGGTAAGTGTACCTCTCACCACTTCGTTGTCGTACTCCACATCGCCGATAGTAATTGCATGTGACTTTCCGTTGTCTTTGGCCTTAAGAGTTTGTTGACGTCGATCATCATCATCAACCCTTGGATTTGGGCATTTATTGGCATAATGCCCCATCTCCTTGCACTTGAAACATTGAAGTGTAGTAGGTTCATTCTGCGTATCCCTTCCTTTGTTTGCATCATTAGACATCTTCTTCCCATTATTTCGACATTCAATTGCCCGATGACCTTCTTTTACACACTTATAACATTTTCTTGTCCACTTAAGACAATTTTCTCCATGTTTCTTTCCACACTTTGAGCATAAGGGAAAACTCATATTCTTTTCAGTGTGGTCTTTAGATTTTCCTTTGAATTCCATTTTCCTCTTCTTATCAAACCCATGTGACTGATGAGTTACACCAATCTCCATCTCAACCTTGAGAGCACATCGAACAATTTCCTCATAGCTATTGAAGTCCCTTATGGATAACGCCCTTTGAAGACTTGGTTTTAAGACACTAAAGAATCGATCGATCTTACTCTCAGGTTGGATAATAATTCTAGAAGCGTACCTTGCAAGTCTTGTAAAATTTGCTTCATAGGTACCAACAGATTCATCATCCTTTTTCTTCAGTTCAAGAAACTCCTTCTCCATCTTTGTTCGGAGAATACGAGGGAAGTACTTATTGAAAAATAAGTTCTTGAACTCGTCCCATTCCATTGACTCAATTTCATCCCTTTGCCTTGTATTCTTAATAAGATTCCACCATTGATCAGCATCACCTTCCAAACGATAAACTGCTAAGATGACTTTATCATGTTTAGAACATTGAAGAACTGGAAATATCTTTTCAGTAGTACTGATCCATTGTTCAGCCACTAATGGATCAGTAGACCCGCTGAATGAGGGTGGACGCTGCCTCATGAAGAATTCAAAAGAATGTTGCACCTTCCTTTGCTTGTTTGGAAGTCCTGCATGATTCATAGCTTGAGAAAGTTGTGTGAGCATGGCTACAAGATTTTTCATTCCATATCCCATAACGTTTGGTTGCTCAGGGGGACAATCATTGCATTGCCCGTCGCATTCCACATTAACGTGGTTCCTTCGGGTTCTAGCCATTGACTAAAACCAAGAAGAATAGTGTGATCAACACTAATTATAATAGGAAAACCATATAATCAAGAATAAAATTTCACACTTAAGGTCTTATCATAGGTTGTTCATGGCCATTTCTAAAACACTAAGATTGTGTTCTATGCTTAGACTTATCCTTATGGTTCTTACTAAGGCTTTCACATCCTAGTTTCCAAAGGTTGACTATACCCTTCCTCTGATACCAACTATAACGACCCATACTTTACATAAATTGTTATTACTTCAGAATTGAATCACACTTATTACAACATATAACAAAACCATGAAAGGACCGTATAGGTATAGTGTCTTCAGAAATAGGGAAACATAAACAACTGGTTCATAAAGCATCAACATTGTCCCCCATTTATTTCATCATATCTAGAGTCCCTTTTGGAATATCCTACTTAATAACCTTATTCCTGACATGGGGGAAATAAAACATAAAAAACGGTGAGCTCAAATGCTTAGTAAGGGTAAATAAAAGAAAAATCAATCACATCATATTCATAAGAACATAACATTTTGGAAATCTTAACCTGTAAAAGAAATCATAATTTCATATCATGGGATAAATCATAGAAGTGAAATTTAATCCCAGTAATCATAACCTAAAACATGAAACTTTGTGTAATACACACATAATCATAGAGAATCATTTCTTAGTAGTCAAGACTCTTTGCCAATACTATTGTAGCGGACAAAGTCCATTTCTGAACCGAGTTCACTCCTCGTTTCAGTCCTATTTCACGGAACCAGATTAACCTGCCATTTCAGCCATGTCTATCTCATTAGATATAAATCATTACCTAATGCATTGGAGGGAGATATAGGTCTCACCCATCTCATAATGATACCATTCTTATGCGCGCCACAAAATCATAAACCATACATCATAGCATAACCCATGTAATAAAAAATGGGATTCTTAAACATCACGTCATCATAACATAATCCAAAAAAGGATATCATAAAAATAAATCCATCATAACATAATCAAATCAATGTAAAAATAGGGATATAAACATAACCCTATATTATCTTATATGGAAAATAATTTTGATAAAACACTTGAACTCCATTCTTGAGAAAAATATCCTTTCTACTTCAAAAACATTTTCCTTTATTAAAATGTCATAAAATTTTAAACTAAAAGAAGTTGATTAAAAATAAACTTGAAAACATGTAAAGGAATCTTCATAGATATAATGTTCTAAAATTCCATTCAGGTCGTATAAGTTAAAAAACATTCTTCTTGTACTTTGGCCCAAAAAGTCAAAAAGTACCTCGTACGAAAAATGACAAAGGATTCCTTTCATATCTTTTACTAAAAACTCACTGAAGGGTAAAATTGGATTTTAAAAATTGTAGGATGATATAAATAATATTACATTTTGAGGAAACATGGATGCTGATGATAAATATTCCCCAGTAAATTCTGAAGTATAAACAATCTCAGATAAAAATTGAGATTGTGATATTGTCCCTTACCTTAGGTCCGATTTTCTTTATAAGTGTCTAAACCTCCTGTATAATGATTTAAATAATGTCATTTATTTATTCCAGAATCATACTTATTTTTATGATATCATATATGGTCATATTCTTAGCTTCTTATTAGTAATATTTCATTGTTACTAGTTATTTGGGTGTTTATTGCTTTTTGTTCTTATGCGTGTTTTGTCGAATAAATTCTTATTATTATTCTTAGGTTATAGATAACTCATTTATAGAATGGTATTAGTGTAATACATATGATATTTATTCACTCAATTCATTGATGTAATCATTATGCAATGAAAATCATGTAGAACGAGTCACATCACATCGTGGAGACGGTATTCCGTACGTACGCACGAGCGATGATATTAATCCCATGATCGTGGAATTGTATTGGAGTGTATGTATACTATTTCAGAATCAATATCACTTTACAATAATCATATATAGTTATTATTTAAACCATTATACCTATCCAATTAATGTGGTGGTGGAAAATAGATTACACCACGTCGTGGAGATGGTATTCCATACGTACGCACGCGCGGTGATTTCGTTTTCCATAGGTTGGATAGATGGTGAAATAGGGTTGTTTCATACTTATAATAACATATATGTATGTGAGTTATACTGATTTTATTACTTCATAATGAAGAAAATAAAGAAGAATAAGTGGAAGAAGAAATAAAGTTGAAAGAATCGGTAACGGACATTACCTCTTCTTTGAAGTGCCTCTTTGAGACCTCCTCTTAGGGCACTAAAATTGGTCTTTGAAGAAGACCAGTAACTCTAAGATGTTTCTAGGTAAGTGGAGAAGATAATTTGGCAGGGTTTTTCCGAGCTTGAAGGCTCAAAGTGGTGTGAGGAAGAGAGGGAGGAGGTGCCCTTTTATAAGGGAGGAGAGGGGCACCTTTGGAAAAACTAAAAATATTATTTTATTATAAAGTCATATTTGGTTTTTAATAGCTCCAAATTGATTTATTTAGAAGATAAGGTTGGTATGGGTCTAAATACTCTCATCAAATAGAATTTATACAAGTTTAGGTTTCTATTTTAACCTTATAATTTAGATTTAACTTTAAGTTAGATAATTTAACTTTTACCGTGTCTTCTTGTTTTCTTACACTACAAGGTTAATAAACTTACTATAAAAAAGCCAAAAAAACCCCAATTTGTTTATTATTAATATATATAACCTTATATAAGTCATTGTTCTGAATCTTAGATTTTTAAGAATAAAATAACAATTAATAATATAATATTTGTTTTAAAAACTATTTTATGTCAATTTTGACACTATTTGGTAATTGATTTTTTTGAAAATCATAACAGAAATATTAGTTCTAAAAAAGATAATTAAATCCGTAATAATATGTAATATTAACCTATAAAATTATTTTAATTCATAAAAAGTCTCAAATTACATTTATTTGGGTATTTATAACATCAATTATGTCAATTTTTCATTAATAAGATAATTATTGCATCATCATTGTGTCATACATAAATTAAATTATTTAATGTCTAAAAATTACAAATAAATTACCATTATGTAGGAAATATTATTATCTTTCTAATAAATATTTATAGTCTAATGTATCTTATGTATAACCCTATATTAAAAATGATTTACTTATTAAACTTTGATTTTAACTATTTTAATCCTTCTTTAAATAAATTAATATTAAATGTCCTAATCTAATCCATGTGGGCCTAAATGGTCATATTTTATTCCTAAGGTTGTTTTTGGTCGAATTACACTTATAAAATAGAATTAGGAAATGTGTTAGGGTAATAATAATATAATTTTTACCCTTAATTACTGTATTTACTTTTAACTATGGTAAAAAAAGTAAAAAGTTACTATTCACCAAAAATTATTTTCATCTCATTGGACCACATTTTATTCATTGATATTAACTGTGTCTCTCGGATTTTAAAAATTCCACTCACAGAAGCGGTAAAATTAAGTTTTATGTGAATTTTGAAATTCTCCTAGGAGGTGGGTAAAAGACGGTGAAAAGTTCAATAAATTTTTTATATATCTAAAATTATTATAAAATGACTCCAATGAATTACATTGAACTTATATAGGTGTTATGTATGAATTTTGACCTAAAATAAATTTAAATAAACTAAAAAATTAATTAAATAAAAAGTCGGTTTTCAAATAGTAACCTAGTGTTTTCACTATTCATCCAAAATTGAAAGTTTTTAGAAAAATACCAAAATTTCACCCTAGGCTAATTTCTATATTCTAAATCCAAAAATGAAGTCCATTTTGAAAGATGAAATTTTAAAAATATCAAAAAGTGGGTATTACTATTCATAACGGCTAGTTTTAATAATATTTTAATAGCATATCGTTGTTTAGTGAAACTCGGTATTGCGTACGACGCAAGCTATCGAGGAAGGTCACGATTGTGTGTAAAGAAAGCCAAGATAGTGTAGTGAAAGATTCCTTTTATGATTTATATAAAAACAAAATATTTCTTATAAAAGTCTTGGGTGTTACAATAAGGTCTAAATATGTCCAAAAAATGGGTGTTTTAAAAGTTAGTAGGTCATTTTAACCCATATATTTTTAGTTTAACCCCCTCGGTAAAACTATTTTTACCTTAATCGTGGTAATTGATTTTTAGATCTTAAACTATTCATATTGGTGAAAAAAGAGGTTGAAATTATTAAATAATATAAATTATTATTATTATTAATATGTAATCCATTTTTTATAATTCAATTAAAAGAAGTGGTAGAATCCAATTTAAAATTACACTTGCAAACATGACGAAAAAGTGGGTTTCCAAAGATAAAATTCTCATAAGTATAAAAGGTTTTAATATCAAAATTCAATATGAAATTGATTTTAATAACTAAAATTGTATTTATTATAGTTTAATAGAACTAATTTTACTTTAAAACGAATTTTAAATATATTTTTACCTTATAAATAATTTAAACAAAAAATAAATTTTCAATAAAAATCAGCATTATTCACTATTCATTGAAAAATGAAATATTCTTGAAAAAAATCTCAAAAATTACCCCAATTATAATTTTGATATTATTATTTCAAAAATTAATTTTATTTTATAAAATAAAATTTATAAAATTTGTAAAAAGTAATTTTGAATTATGTGCTCAAAGAGTGATTAAACCACCTTTTAGAACAATAATGTTTTTTAGAAAAAATTTATTTTTATTTCAAATTATTCTTATTTTATCTATAATCAATAGATATATATTTAATTTGTTTTATAAATTTATAAAACATATAATTTTCATAATTTGGTTTGTACTATTCATACCCTCAAACTTAATTTCCAAGTTATAATGGTCATGTTTAAATAATATTTTAATAGAATATTGTCATTTAAACTCGGTGTTTCATGCATCACAAGATATCGAAGAGATTGAATTTATTTAAAAGGAAATAAATAATAAAGTATTATGGTGTTACATTCTTCCTAACTAACAGAATTTCATCCTTTAAATTTTGTGGATAATACCCTCTTAATTGATGAGGGTAATTATTCTTCATAACTTCTTATGGTTCCCATGTTGCTTTTTCTATTTTGTGTTTTTTATAAAGTAAGTTTACTAGTTTATTCATCTAATTAATTAATAATTACTCTCTAGTATCAAGAATTTGGATGGGTTCTTCAATTTAAGTTATATTAGGTTCCAATTCAATTTCATTATTGGTGAGCTCATGCGTTGGGTTTGGCATGTACTTCATTAAAAATGATATATATAAATCATCATGTACTTTAGAGAGGCATGGTGGCATTGCCAACTGTTAATCCATAGAGCCAATACTTTAAAACATTTCAAGAAGTACGATATTCCTAGGTATTATCTTCCCCTTCTTATCGAACCTCATAACACCCTTACATGGAGATAATTTCAAGAAAACCTGATCGCCCACTTGGAATTACAAATCCTTCCTCTAATTGTCAGCACAACTATTTTCCCTACTTTGAGATACATCAATATGATATTGAACAATATTTACCTTTTTGTTGTATATTCAATAAATTATCAACCTATAATTTTACTTTCATCATCTTCATCCCAACAACTTGGAGTAAAACATCTCTTTCCATATGATATTTCATACTATGCCACTTGAATACTTAAATGAAAACTATTGTTATAGGAAAACTCTAATGAAGATAAATAATAATCCCACATAACTTTAAATACAATGTTTAATGACCTAAAAATTTATTCCATTGTTTTAATAGTTCTTTTAGACTATCCATTAGTTTCAGGATGGTAGGCAGTGCTCAAACGAAACTCAACATCAAGAACCTCCCAAAGACTCTTATATAATTTCAATGTAAAATAGGGATAATTATTAGACATGATCTAAATAGGTGAACCATAAAGTCATACAACTTCATTAATATAGAGCTTTATGATTCACTCAAGAGTTAAATCTTCTCTTATAGAGAGGAAATGTGAAAATTTGGTTAGGCGATAAACAATAACCCCTGTTGAATCATTATTCATAGGAGTCTTTGGTAGTCCCATGACAAAGTACATAAAAATGTAATTCCATTTACACGTAGGAATAGAATGAAATTGCATAAATCCTCTATGATTCTATCTCTTATACTTAACCTGTTGAGAAAAGAAACATCTTGATACATTGTCCGCAATTTCCCACTTCATGTTATCTTAACAAAAATTTTCCCTCAAATCCCTATACATATTGGTGCTATCAAGGTGTATATAAAAAAATTATCTATGAGAATTATCCAAAAATTACATTTTTAGATCATGTATAGATTAAACTCATAATCACTTTCCAAATTTTAGAACACCATCTTTACAAATGAAGTCTTCTAATTTACCACCATTCACATATTTAATTTTCTTCTGAAATTCCTTATAAAAAATTGAGAAAATTTTATATTTTATAATAAATAAGGTTTCATAATCATTTGAAAAATGAGTGACATGTCTTCCTTCTTAATAATTACTATATCTATATTTACTAGATCTACGAACTTAGGATCCCTCTCAATCATCATTTGGTTTAGAACTCCATGATCATTCATACTCAATGCATCTGCTACCTTATTTTCTTCACTCAGGTGGTAGTTTATTGAGAAATAATAATCCTTGAGTATCAAAATCCATTTAATTTGTATCATATTTAGCTCTTTCCATGAAAATATATATTTTACGCTTTTATGATACATGTATATCTCATATATTTCACCATAGTGATAATGTGTCCATATCTTCAAAGAAAATATTATAGCTTCCAACTAAACATCATGGGTAAGATAGTTTTGTTCATGAATCTTTAATTTCCTTGATGCATATTCAATAAATTTATAATTTTTCTTTATGAAACAACTAAGAACCTTCCTCATTACATCACTATATATCATAAACCCTTCATTTATATATGGTAGATTAAAAATCAGAGCATTGACCAATATCCTCTTCGGTTTATTAAAAAAGTATTCACATTACTTTGTCTAAATTAAATTATACCCTTTAAATGTAAGCTTGGTTAATCGGTTATACAATCAGGTAAAATTATGAATTAATTTATGATAGTAACCTTACATTCCAATGAAACTACCTAACTTATTTATGTTAATTGGTGTAGGGCATTATATTACTGCACTTGTCTTCCCAAGATCAACTAAGATTCTATCCTTGAAGACAATATGGCCAAGAAAATAAATTTCATGAAGTCAGAAATCACACTTACTAAATTTTCCATATAACTATTTCCTATTAAGAGTCTCAAGAATGATTCTTATTTGATTCTCATGGTCCTCATATCTTTTAGAATACACCAAGATATCATCAATGAATACCAAAAAAAGTATCAAGATATTACTTGAATACTCTATTCATTAGATCAAAAAAATAGGGTGTATTAGTTAGTCCAAATGGTATTTCTATAAACTATTAATATCTATACCTCATTTGGAAATCTATCATCATAATTAATTCTTTTTTACTTATAATTGATTATACCCATAACAAGGGTCAATCGTTGAAAACAATTGGGCATCATGAAGTTGATCGAATAATCCATCAATGTGAGTTAGAGAATACTCGTTATTTATCATAATAGAATTGATTTCCCTATAATCAATTAAAAACCTTATTTATCAAAATTTCTTATTAATGAAGAGAAAATGGGATCCCCATGGTGAAACACTATGGTGAATAAATCCCTTATCACACAAATCCTCTAGTTTTTATTCAACTCCACTTATTCCACACTGTTAATCCTACTATAAGTATTTGATATTTGTCTTTCATTAGGGATTAAATTAATATAAAACTCAACTTCATGATTTAGGGGATGTATAAGTAATTACTCAATAAATTCATCAATGTATTCTTGTATAATAGGTACATAATCAATTTGAAGATTAAATTCTCTATACCTAGACTATTTCTTCTCTTCTTCCCCAATAATATCATTCAATAGAGCTACTAGGGGTGGATATAGAAATATCTCAGATGATTATTCCCCTACTCTAAAGATAAGGAATTATATATCTTCATCATGAATCATAATTTCCTTATTCTTAAAATAATTATTTTACATCATATTTTGAAAGCCAATCTATACCAAGGATTATATCCAAGTCAACCACAATTATGCTAATAAGGTTAGTAAATAAAGCATTTTTATGTGTCATAATGGGTATTTCATGACACATCCTTATTGTAGTGAGACTTCCACTAGGAGTTTTTGTTGAAAAATACCTTATTAAAGTTATAGGGAAATATTTAATTTTATTAGAAAACCTGGAAGATATAAAAGAGTGCAAGAATCTAGAATCAAATAAATAATTATCTAATTTTGAATGTATGATTAAAGTACATTCCACAAAATTATTGGGTACTTCCACCTCTTCTATGTTTATCGAATAAGCTTGACCTTCTCCCATTGGCCTATTTTATGGTAGATTCCCTTGACACTTGGGAAATTAGTTTTCATAGTGTTCCATCTCCATACAGTTGAAACACTTAATAACATCATTTTATTTCATAACTTTAAATTATTTACCCAGATGACCCTATATCCACACTTATATAACAAACTCCCATGCCCTTAAAGAGTTTTCCAATATAATTATCTTAAAAGTTCTCACAATATAAGAAATTTACCCACTCTCTTATTCTTATTTGATTCATTCCATTTTTCTTAGTGCTCATTTAACCTGTATTTTTCTTGACTTCCCTTGAACATGTTGGAACTAGATAATTAGTTCTCCATTTTTATGGAATATAAAACTTTTTCATTTTATGAATAAAAATTTGGAGAGACCGGAACCCTTTAGAGACTTGGATTAATTCATTTAAATAAATGAACAGTACTACACTATGTGTTGCATATGTAATCCATAACATACTAAGATAACCATTTAAAGTTATCCTCATACTCTGTAAAACATTATACTTACTTTTTCTTTAAGATGAGAAACTTTCTCTTTATTTTAGTTTTTTCTCACAAGGGAAATATTTTTTTAATAATGTCTCTTTAAAATATTTCCACTGGATGAGTTCTATTTCTTCTTCCTACCTAGTATTTTGGATCAACGACTACCATTGATCAACATCCCCTTTTATACAATACAATACTAGTGTATCCTTTTCCTTTTCATCACATCCAAATTCCATAAATACATTTTCAAGAGACTTAATACATTTCTCAACTACCATTAGATTAGTAGTCCCAAAAAATGTTGGGATCTTATATCGCTTGAAGTGATTAAACATAAGAGAATCACACTATGGATAACCTAATTAAGATACCCTAATATAGACTTGATTTTCTCAGTTCCAATACTAGATGTATTGGCTTGCTCAGCAAGGAAGTGTTTACATTGTCCATGAGTATTGATACACTTATTCCATATAGGAACCATTTCTAAACAATGGAATATTCTAGATTAGATAATTAAATTATGAATTTAAAATCATAATGAATAATTCTAAATATGGAATAACACTTAAAATAAATTATTATTTTTTCATTGTTAATCTCAAAATCAAAAACATGGTTTCATTGGGGAATATCTTTATTTTAATGTCCATCGTAATGGGTTGTAAATAAAATGTGAATTATCCTAAGAATATCCCCCAAGAGTATCAAAATAGGTGCATATTAAGGTCGGATTTCATTAAATAGGTGATGATCGAGTTAAGACCAATGCACCATTTTCAGAGTTATTACCCCTATGTACATCTATGCTTTCCACTTGTATTATATAGACATAGATTACTTTATTGGATAAATAATTGTTTCATAGTTCCTTGAAACGCGTGTTCTAGTTTTAAGAATCACTATTTCTAGGCGATTTCCATTGGATTTATTCATGGAACCAGAAACTTCTAAAAGTTACTTATCCAAAGGGGACCTGATTTCCAAAGGCATGCATTCGTTAAGTTTTAATTTTACGGTACTTTAAGAATGCGCATTGGTCGATAGGATGGGAGGTCAGACTCATCACACCCTTTTGGTGGGAATTATTTTTTACTCTATGAATCTCTTTGTAAATTTAATATATTTTATGAATCCTCATCAATTCACCAAGTATATCATAAGTATCCCTAGGAATTTACTATCACTTATTAACATGTGTAAACTTTTAGAATCATCAGTATGCATTCAAAGTTCATCATTAATGGAAATATTCATATGTATTCGAGGTTTTCCATTAATGGTATCCTCTAATATACTACTTAGATATTATTTTAATCATCGTTGTGATGATACTGATTTTTGAGCGACTCAGCGGGGCACTCTGGAATTTTATTATCATCCAGGGAGACGAAGGTTTGGTTTGATTTTGGGATCATGCTCATAATATGGGATACCTACGTATCCTTGTGAATGGAATCAGAACCCTCATAGTTCAGTGCCACTAAATGAGACACATCATACCTTTTAAGGTCATGTGATAAGGACCTCTAAGTGGAAGGTGTTAGTTGAAACTTAGTGTGGGACTTATGCTGAAGCAGCCCGAGGAATTTAGAAAGGATATGGGTTTCCAAGTAGGATCAGACCCTATTGGGAATATGGCCCAAGGATAATAGAGTTGATTTGAAGTGTTGGGTTTGAACCTCAATGATGCTTACTACGAATCCCATATAAATGGGAATCAAATCACACGTAGTTCGATAAGTCTCATAGGAG
Source organism: Viscum album (assembly GCA_963277665.1). Lineage (NCBI taxonomy): Eukaryota > Viridiplantae > Streptophyta > Magnoliopsida > Santalales > Viscaceae > Viscum > Viscum album. The sequence continues at coordinate 1,321,473,204 of OY728132.1, read as the reverse complement.
AGTATGGTCCTTTGAGGGAAATCAGTTTATGATTACTTCTTGAAAAGGACGAATTGATGATTCGTGGTTTAATTTTGGAATTACTCCTAAGTAGGATGCTCAAATTAAGGGAATTAGGATTGGATTCTTGAGGAGGATATCCAGTGAGCTCTGTCCCTGAAAGGGATTCCTATATATATTGGTTTGAACAGGAACCAGAGTTCTTATAGTTCCTTCCAATTAGTTTTTGTTCACATTTTGTAACCATCACATATCTATAAGCCCGCGCGAGTCATTCTCTATGTGTGAAACAAGAGGATGTGAAAGATTTAATAATTACACTTCAAATGTTTCCCCCTCCGCTAATGGAAGAGGGCACGTCGACCGTGGAAGAGGGCGAGGCGACGAGCCTTCCCTATGTTCTCTTCACATTGGACAAGGGTCCAATGGGAGGAATAAGGGGTGAAGCTGAGGGGATTATACCAGGATGGATTCCCTGAAATTGATATTGGTATGTATGGGAGACTTATCATATGATTGCATGGAAAAGTGAGTGTGAAGTGTACCTTCCCCTACCAGAATTTGAGGTTTCCAGCTCTTTGGGAAGGGAGAGGCCAAAGCCCAAACCCTTATTCTCAGAACCGAGTACTTCCAAAAACTGTTTTTGGGAGAAAGTTCCATGTAAATATGGATATACAAACCCAAAGACACTCCATGAACCTTAACCCTATTGTGAAACAAATATGGGAAACATCTAACTGTGGAAATACAAACCCAAATAGAAGACACACTGATGTTCCTTTCCCAATGGTTTGATAAGTCAAGAGGTTTTGGTGGAGGTCTCAATATAATTCCTTTCAGAAAAGGAAGCCAGTGAGGAATAATCCTTGCCATGAATGACTTTGAAGAAGGCTTGATGGCTTGTATACTAAAGAGAGTGAAGAGAGTAAGTGAATCAAAGAGGGGTGCCCAAGTAGAGAAGGGCACACAAGTATGGGCACACAAGTGCACTTGGGCGACCTGATGTTCACCTAAGCAACAAAAAACCTATGTGGTAATACATGGGCGAGACCTTGGTCAAACCTTCAAGAGTGTTCACAGGTGATCCAAGAAGTAGGGCGCTCAAGTTCCTATGAGAGGAATGGATGATGCACAAGTATTTCTGACTTTGGGTCATTGGGAGCTTTAAGAGAGAAAGTATTTTGGTTTTCAAACATTTAGAGGAATTAATTACAATGATCCTCCATTAAATCCTCATCTCAATGTGTTGAAGAACTACCTTGGATGTTTTGGAAGACTAGGGCGATGAGAGTAGCAATCGGGCTTCAAGGAAATTCATCCATACAAATGAGTGTCCCAAGGGTCTATTTATATGAAAATAAGTGACCTTGGTCGAAAGGAGTTTGGGAGCACAAGTGACTTGTGTGACATATGTGGGAATGCAAGTAGGCTGTGTGTCGTAGGTGTTTGGATTTGACTAAGGCAATTCAAAATACATGCCTTTGTGAATCTTGATTTTCATCATGTATTTTCCCATTTTATTTCTAAGGGGATTACCTTTGTCGTTTTTTAGACTCTTTGATATAATAGAGTGTCAACATAATACCCCCCCTCATAATTGGATCCAAAAATAAAAAAGGGGATCCTATACTGAGGTAAAGTAATGAAGGAGAAAGACAGGTGTACTGCGGAGTGCAAGTATTAGCGTTTGAGTAGATTTGGGCACACAAGTTTGTAACGCGTAATATTAATGGCATGCAGGGTGACATCTATCGCTTATATATAACGGTCTCACTTATGTGAAAAACTCTCGAAACTTTCAAATTCTCAGATCTTGGCACGCAAGTAATCTTCTATCCTGATGCTTCTGTATCACGGTGCTTCCTCTGTAAGTTTTTTAGCTGCGTGTTATAAGTGGGGCACCAAACTTCTGAGCCAACTTATACTTGCGTTCCAAGTTTAAACTTGCGTGTCCTAATGACTTTTCCATTTTTTTGTAAAACACAAAAAATGAACTTACTTTTAAAAGATGATATCTATATTTTTTTCAGGTTCAATGGCTCCCAAAATAATTGGAACTACTGATGAGATCACCAGAAAAAGGTTTGATGACATGATGAATGTCGTTGGTCATGATTACTTTGATGTTTGTGAAACCACCCTTCCGAACTTAGAAAAATATTTGAAGATGTATCATTTCAACTTACCTTGGAGCACCTATCTTCCTTTGTTTATCTATGGCCATTTGCAGGATGCTAACATTCCAGATATAAATAACTATGTCCCACATTATTGGTTTCAGGATTATACCAACTTCTTGTCGGCCAATGTTTCTGATGGGGGCTCATTTTCCAGTGCTGGGATAGTAGGGAAAGATCATATTATGCATCATAGATTGTGTGCTTCATATTTGAAGGCACACACACCCAAGATGCAGCCACACTGCTATTCATCCATATTCTGAGATTCTCAGATAGATCAGTCCAAAGGTTGGAAGAAAATTTGGGATTTTCACCGAGGACGAGGTGTAAAACCCACATGGGTGTGGTCATACTGGGTGTGAAAGACATGTATAGAATTTGTATATTATTTGAGAGTCTTCAATATTTATGAATCTGCCTGGGTTGGGAAAACCTATGTGTATAGGAATGACGATTTCATCTCAGAGTTATTAAGTCGGTGGAGCCCATAGAACAATTCCTTTCATTTAACACATGGACAGGTAGGTATCATCTTGTGGGACATTTACAATATTTCTGGAGCTCCAATCCTTGGAGACATGTATGATGAGTTTATTACTCCCAAGGTGACATGGAATGATCTGGATAATACACCATATTTGGTTCCTGATTTGATGAAGATATTTACCAAACTCAAGAATTCAAGAACTACGAAAACTCTCACCAGGAGGGATATTCATCCGGAGGGATGGATGGAAGTATTTTTGATAAAGAAAAAGGAAAAGGGGCCCACTTATACCCATGCAACTAGCTATCTAGGGGAAGAGAAGGGAGGCACTCCTTACACCTTTTGGACGACATTGGAGATGGGAGGATTTGAAAGATGGGGATATGATATCAACCCAAAAATTCTTGTAAGGACATGTCTGGCAGGTTTCTTAGCCATGGGGCTTAGTATGTATTTATTACTAGTTCGAGACTCCAAAGGAGGTGTGAGGATGGGAACCATTGTTATTGAAGCTAAGCTGGCAGAGAAAAGGATAGTAGGATTGGCTACTCATATTTTGGCCAAGATTCATAGGAGTTTTCTGCATATTTACAAAGGAAAATATCCTTTTAGAATATTAGGACCATTCCAAGTGTTGTGGGGATGGATTGCTACTCATTTTAGAACTTATGTTGTACAAAGTGGAGTACATGTTTTTGGAAGTTCATTTCGACCTTCTGTTCATGACTTCTATGGTATTTCACCCTTGTATTTGAATGCTTATGAAAACAAGGCTAGATTGAGCATGCATAAAGAATTCCATTTCTTTCCTTATGGGAATCTGCCTACAGGGCGATTTTTTGATGATGGTACTACCAGTTTGGAATTGAGGGCATATATGCTAGCTTGCAGAGATGGTGTGTTGGCCACCAGAATTGACGGAGAAATCATATTTGAGGCCTATGCTTCTTATAGATTTGTGCATTAATTAAAATTTCTATAATAGAATACGACATCCCCTACCATTAATTTCAGATTAAGGAAACACCCAATGGTTTCCCAACAACTATGGTGGTTGAAATTTGTAGAGAAGACTGGGGAAGTTTTTAATTTACCCGTTGCTGATGCAGTAAGTAGATTGACCATTTGGTATGCTGAAAACTTGGTTGCATCATACCCTCAAGGGGTATTAAATCATGTCATCCCTTGAGCGGGGATAAAGAAAAGTAGTGGGAAGGAACCCTGTCACTTGGAAGATAGTTCATCATCATTAGGGGCAGACCTTCAATAATCAGAGAGTGGAGGTGATGATGCTCCAAATTCACCAAAGAGACCTTGTGCCAGATATAATCCTCCTACTAGAATAAAAATATCCACTCCATCAATCCCTACTGAAGTCGTATCAAGGATACCTAGTCGCCGTAATTTTGAAGAGTGGTGAGTTCCATTTTCTAATCCCTCATCCGTGACTGTGGGTGATAGGAAGAAACTCAAGTCCAAGTTTGTAGGATCCTCATCACAACCCTTGAACAAACATTCTGAATATATAATATCAGAGGCTATTAGAACATGGAAGACTCTATACTATGATACTAAGACCATGTGGATGGATCTGTGTGGAAGACTGCATATTCCAAGAGTAGGGTATTTGTGGGCTTCTTCTAACATTCTTTTTAAGGATAATCCCAATGAGTTAAGGACCTACATTCGAGAGCTAGAAATTCTCATATATTCCACTAAGGACTCAATTCCTACCACAAAGTGGGTGAAGGAAATGATAGATCATGGTATCACTGAAGGGATTAATCCTTCATTAGATGAAGAGTGGCGCGATTTTGTAGATCCTGAAGATGTAAGTTCCCTTTATTTTATATCTTTCTCGATTTTGAAACTTTTAATTTTAATCAAAACGTTGTTACTAAGGAGAAATATTGTCTTAACTTATAGTTGGGTAAAGTAATGACAACTGAATTTCCTTCACCATAATATATTCTTGGAGGTACAACTCTTGGAGCTACCGGATCACCACATGAATTAGGAGAAATATCTCCAGGCCAAAAGGCCATAGAGGAGGAAATAGAAATGGTATTAGGATCTCTGATACCTATCTTTGTAGATGACGATGCAAGCCCTCCTAAAAAGGTGAAGAATAAAAAGCATCGAAGAAAGAAAACCATGGTAAAGTTCTTTCTTAGTAGTGGTAAGTCTCCCTGATAATCATGTATTTTAGTCTTTATTCATGAAAAGGTGTTTAAAATTTTTAAGATTATAGGGGATTCTTTTGTTTCTTCTTTTAAAGAAACCACTGATAATATTATAGGAGCTGTAAAGGGTGTTGTTGAGAAAACACAAATTCCTGCAAATCCAGTGGTTCCTGAAGAGACATTGAAGCCAAAGAAATCAACATCTATTCCCAGTTCTACTTTGATTCCGTCTATCAGAGGAGAGGAAGCTTCTAGTAAATCAATAATATTTCATAAAGGATCAAATGAAAAAATAGCTGACTTCCATTATGTGATACTTTTAGGTTCATCACATGCACCCAAACATCTGGCAACAACTGACGTTGACCCCACAATTGTTGCTGAAGGAGCTACTCGGAGTCACAGGTTGCCGGAGGAGGGTTGTAATGAAAACACGCCAAGTGTTCCCATAGGTGAGACTAACTTGGGATCTGGGATATCATTAGATGAAATGTTGAACCTTTGCATGTATTTTGAGGAACTATTATAACATGTTAAAATATCGAATGCTTTAGAAGATTTTGGAGTTCCTTATATAGAATCAACTGGATGCGAGTTCTCATTATTTGTCCTGTTAATCTTCCTATGATTAACCTGCTAACCATGGTTGATTTGAAATCTGCAGTTCCATCTAAAGAAACCATTGCCGAAACGGTACCTAAAGAAAGTTTCAATTTTAACATCAAGCCTACAATTGTGGAGACAATGGTTCAAGTGAATCTTGAGGTAGTAGGTGTTCTTGAGGTTCACTCTGAAAATCCTGAGAATATTAAAGATAGCACTCCTCAACCAAAGACATCAAATAAAATTTCTAAAACTGAGAACATTGGGGAGGATTATTCTCAATATTCCGACTTAAATTTTGGTAAGAGATACTAATATTATGATTACATTAACTTTTATTATTTGTTGAATATAACTATGATTCTTGATTTACCATACAGGGCTATCAACTTAAATGGCTAGTTCTGAAGGTGAAACCTTTGTATCTTCCCAAACACCATTTGAAAGTGGAGAAACCATTACCCAAGAAGGAATAGAGCAGGGCACTTCTTTAAGTGCATTAGTCCCAGAATATACCCCTCCTTATGAAAGTGATTCTGAATTGGACCCATAATTGCAGAAGGCTCTTCGTATTGCTCGTCGCAAAGCACGGAAAAATATCTGGAAGATAATATCTGAGATTCCCCTTGAGGAAATTCAATTAATAATTCCCTGACTTTCATCTCTGTTTATCACTCTAGCATTTGGTGGTTTTGAATACTGTGAAATTCATAATGCGGTGAAAGATATTATCCAGAAGAGGGAGTAATAGAAAAAGCTTCCACATGACTTGATAATTGCCAAACTTTCTGTCAATATTGAAGAGTTCCAAGCAGCACTGTCCCAAGATAAGGCTAATCATAATGCAAAGTGGAAGGGACTAACATAGAAAATTAAAGAAAAGACTGTTCAGAAACTACACCCTCAACAAGTGTTAGATATCATTATAGGTGAGTTGGACCAGCTGCATAGATCATTAGGAGAATTCCAGAAGGAAGGTGAAAAAGTCATCACAGATGCTAGAGAATTACATCATCAGGATGAAGAGAGTGAAGTTGGTCAAATAGAAAAACTCCAACAAGAAGTTGATGGGGATCAGAAAGCTGTTAAACCAATGAGGAATTACCTAGGAAGCCTTTTTAAATAATTTTTTTAAGAGAGAGATTCCAATTTGTGGATGCTTCTCGGTAAAAAAATTCATAAATGAAAAGGATTTTGTCTTTAATCATTTACGTTTTCACTTTCATTAATTTATTTTTTTTTAACTAGGACATTGGACCTAGGAAGCATAGTATGATTTTTTTCCAAGGATTATATGGACAACCCCACAAACATTTATATTTCTTGACCTTTTATTTCTCAATATTACCTAAACCATACACAATGCATGTTTAGTGAACTGGGAATCGACTTTTGTTCAAAGTTCCCTCTGTGGGTTCTTAATCTAATGAGTACCAAGTCTTTTATTGTTTGAAAATTTAGATTCATGCATGTCGGACTATAATGGGCTAATATTTAGGGTCAAATATCTTTGACCATAAAATTTTCATTAGACCCCAAACAAAACACCGTGGCTAAGAATTGCTTTAATATTATTTAAATATTTCCAAGGGGAATATCGAGCCATTATTTTTATGGTCACCAAAATTAAAAACTTGTATCAACATAAGGGGTTTCTTTTCCAAGAATGAAGTTATCATTATTTAAAAAACCCATTATGGGGGTTGTATTATGCAGGGCCAACTGGGGAACATACTGCATATCCAAATAGTGGAAAATTTTGACTGACAGACCTATTATGCGAGAAACTTATGCAAGGTCTCCTAAGGGAATGTGCTGCATAGTCAGGAAAAAATAATTCTTTAAAGTTTAACAATTTGATGTTGATAGATAGGGGAATATAAGATTTGAGTGACTCAAGACCACAATAGGTGGTTTTTACAAGGAAAGGAATTTTAAGAATGAAAAAGGGCTATTTTAGACCAACATAAGTCATGAATAGGAAACCCATTTCTATAAAAATTTGGTGTATGGGTAATGGTTAAAATTTATCATAAAGGAGAATTTCTGATATCACACTATGCAATTTTAACTCATGCAGTGAGAACATTGGTACTGTATAGTTTTAAGTCATGTAGTGAGGACATTGTGTGCCTTTAATTTAAGGTCTAGTTCTGACCAAAGGTATGAGAAAACTCTCCCAGTTTCTTGATAATTTTTTTGGGAACATACTATCATATACAGGTATAGAAGGGAAAATTATAAACCATGATTTGGAAATTTCTAGATCCGAGGAATGATATGGGAAAAGGTCTAAAATCATTAGAGTAAGTATTTTCTAAGAACAAAGTTACCACTACATAACAAACCCGTTATGGGGTCTGTATTATGGAGAGCCAACTAGGGCATATGCTGCATAGCCAAATAGTGGCATCTTTTGACTGAAGGTCATGTTATGTAGGAAACTTATGCAAGGCCTCTTAAGGGAACGTTCTACATAGTTGGACAAAAGAGCTCTTATAAGTTTAGCATTCTATTGCCAAAAGCTAAAGAATATTTATGGAGATTCAGATTTTCTGAAGCATAGAGTTTGGTTTATAGAGAAAGGTATCTGAATATGGAAATGGTATTTCTAACCAATATGTCCAAAGAATCATAGGAATAAGACTTTTACGAAGTTCTAACCCAAATGTAAGAAATATGGTGTCTGTAGTTTTAGGTCATACAACTAGGACCAGAAATGAAAACAATATATAACATGTGGACAAGTGATTTCAAGGTTATTTCATAGTGCATGAGACACATGGTGAGAGAAATGTGTAAACCATGGTCTTGAAAACTTTCAGATTTTCAGAAAGATAATGGGACAAGTATACTTGAATGACTATTTCAAAATATAGATTCTTGTATATTGTCATCAAATATTAAAGGGGACAAATATACTATAACCAAGAACGAAATTACCATTATTTGAAAAACCTGTTATGGGGGTTGTATTATGTAGAGCTAACTAGGGCATATACTACGTAGCCAAATAATGGAATCTTTTGACTGATATGCCTGTTATATAGGCAACTTATGCAAGGTCTCCTAAGGTCATGTTCTTCATAGTTAGGAAAAAGAGATCTTAGAAGTTTAGAAACCCTATTACCAGAAATCATAAGAAATATTATAAAAATGTGAAAATATTCAAGATTAAGAGTGTGGGATATGGAAGGGGGTTTTGCTTAATAAACATGATAAATTTTTGAATCAATATTGACCATAAGTTTTATTTCCTTTACATATATCTGACTCATATGTAAAATGGATACTATCTTTGTTTCCTCTGAACGAATATGGTGATGTGCATTTTTAAGTCATGCAATGAGGACATTATACTATGCAGTTTTAAGTCACGTAGTGAGGAAATTATACTATGTAGTTTTAAGTCATGCAGTGAGGACATTAATAACCCCATAAGAAATTAAAACACCTTATTTATATAAAGAATCAGTTTACCAAATTACTAATGTCACATGAGTTATTCTCGGTGAGAGAAACAAGGAGCTGTAAGGGTTTCTTTAACAATGCAAAGGTGATGAAAATGAAGAATAGGGTATTATATTTCCATGCAGTTTAACATCATGTGGTAAGTAAGGAAATGACCAATGTGAAAGGAAAGACACATTATAACTGGATTAAGGGATAAAACCCAAGTGTCACTATATGTCTAGTTGGGGAAAGAATCAAGTCATACATAGTTCTTAAAAAGAATTCCTATACAGATTTTATTTGTATACAAGAAATAAAGGTTTTTTTATCGCGTATGGGCCTAATATTGGAGATCTAGGAATCACAATGTATCTCAAAATATATTATAATCAATCCATACATAGTTCTTTAAACAATAATTCCTCATGCTAATCGATTTTGACGTGAGTATTGGGGATTTTGATACGTTCCAAGAGAACGATAAATCTTAAGATAGAAAATGGTATACAGACCAAATCATATAACTTAAGGAAACACTCTATATAGATCTGATTCATATACAGGAGGGGATAAGAAAATAATAAGATTTTGTGATTGTGAATAGGCCCAAAATTGGAGATTTAGGTGTCTCTACATATCTCATTGAAAATGAGAATCAATACCTATATAGTTCTTGAAACATGGTCTCTATGCAGATCTGACTCCGACATAGGAAAGAGAGGGACTCATGTACTACTAAGGAGTAGTGATGACGTCAATGAAGTTTGTTTATGGAAGCTTCTAACGTCGAATATAGAAAATTTTAGTTGTACAAATGATGTCATGCGGTTTAACGTCATGTGACAAGGACAAAGATGCTACACACTTTAATGTCATGCAGTATGTACGCTTATGTTTTTAATGCAGTTTAATGTCCTACAATTAAGACATGTTGGCTGTATAGTTTAAAGTATTGCAACAAGGACATGGTACTATGCAGTTTATAGTCTTGTAGTGAGGATGATCTTGTATAATTACACAAAGTATTTCTTCAAGAATCTTGTGTTGGTCGGAGTTGTAATGAGCTCTCCATCCATTGAGATTAAGGCAAGGATCTATTTGAAAAGATCTTATGTATGGAAAAAGTTCATTCCCACTTTGGTTTTGGTTTTGGAGGTTTCTTTCCTGGTATCATTGGAGTCCTAATAACCAATACCAATTATCCATTAAAGAAAGAACTATGGTAAAATTTGTTTTTAAAATATCGCACTATTCTGTTCTGATAGACTTCTAGATGATGCAATGTATGAAATCTTTTCACATCTAATAATTCCAACTCATTGAACCATTTCTGAGACCTTTCATCTATATAAAAATGATCATAGATTGGAACTCTAAGTGAAGGTAATTATATTTCAATTGGTATGACTACTTCAGTTCCATATACCAACGAATAAGGATTTTCTTGGGTAGCAGTACATGTAGTTGTCCGATAAGACCACAAAGCATTATAAAGTTTATCAGGACATGATTTATTATCTTTATACACCATATACTAGATTATATTTGATAGGGACTTATTGAAGGCCTCTATCTATCCATTGGATACCGCATAGTAGTGAGATGAATGGTTGGACTAGATATTATGTTCTTGATATAACTTTTTTACTTTAGCAGAACAAAAATTGGTGCCATTGTGTGTCAAAATAATATGGGGGACACAAAATCTAGTGATGATATTAGTTTTGAAAAAACTATCAATGTTTTTGGCTCTGATTTACTTGAGAGGTATTTCCACATCCCATTTAGAGAAGAAGTCAGTAGCATTGAGAATATACTTGAACTGCTTAGCCCTAGAGGGAGGATAAGGCCCTACTTCATCCATTCCCCATGTGGAAAATGGCCAAGAGTATTTAGATTTATGTATAAAATTTGGGGGTTGATGAATGAAGTTGGCATGTACTTGGTAGGGATGACGTTTTTTAGTGAAATCTGTACAATCCTACGCCATTGAAGGCCAAAGTATCCAAGACTTTAGATATAATCAGATAGTTTGTTTCCAGATTGGTGGGCACCACAAGCTTCTGAATATACTTCTTTCATGATAGCTGTAGTCTCTTCTCCATCAATACATCTGAAGAGGATTCCATCAAATCCTCGCTTGCAAAGGATCTTTTGGTGGTCTGGACTATCATAAAGAGTAAAATTGGCTACTCGTCATCAGATCTGTTCTTTCTCATCCCTATCTGGTGGAAGTACCCCATTTTGAAGATATTCCATGGTAGATGTTATCCATCCCTTGGTATGACCATATGGTTCAGAAATAGGGAAAATTTCATTAATTTCCTCCATTCTAGTTTGAAAAAAAGGTGAGAACACAAGATTATGGGCCATGTTAATGACTGTCTCATCCCGATTTGGATCTTCCAAGGATGTATCTACATTATCAAGTGCATCTTCTTGGGAATTTTGTGATCTCGGGACATAAGACAATGTTTTCTCTGACAAAAATTCAGCCATTAACCTTATGACATAATCACACAGAGGGATTAACTCTTCTTTTCTGATAGAATATTCCCCATTTATTTGTTTGATTACCAATTATGAATCACCTTTCACCTTTAAATGATCCATTTTCACCTGAAGGGACAATTCCAAACCTGAGCTCGATATTATACCTCATTGTTGGAACCACCTTCCGATAATAGGAAAGAATAAGGCAATACTACTTTTTCTGTGGAAATAAGAAAGATTCCTAATCCATCCTTGTTGAGTTTATGGTTTTCCATTCTCTTTCCTATTGGACTTCTAGAAGCACCATAAAAATACATTTCCCATGATTGGGAATTATCTTGAATAGAGAGACCTCTTCATCAGGAAGTTAGGTATTAAATGATGTATCTTCCGTAGATGGATGTTCAGAAAGGAAATAACCTAGAGCTAGGCCTTTTATTTCCTTTTGAGGCACAAAATAAATACCAAACTCTTGAAAAATAACTTACCACCATGCTAGATGTACTGTAAGCATAGGACAACTGAGGATAAATTTAAGCGGGATATTACGAGATACCAATTAGACCTCATGATGTTGCAGGTAGTGTCTTAATTTTTTAACTGCAAAGATTAATTCTAGAAAACACTTTTCAATATTTGAATATCATGTTTTCGCATCAATAATAGTGAGACTAATATAGTAAAGGTTGTTTTCATTCTCAACATCATTCTTTTGGGTGAGGAAGGCACCCAGTGATTTCTCTAAAGTTGTCTCGTAGAGAATAAGTAGTCTTCTTTCAATAGTTGGCATCAATACCGGTGGAATCAAGAGATATTTCTTGAGGGTGTCAAATGATTCTTAGAAATCTTCATTCCATTGGTTGGTAACTCCCTTATTCATTAATCTAGTGAAGGAAAAACACTTGCTTTCCAAATTGGTGATAAAGCACCGAATATAAGCCAAGTGTCCTTGGATTACTCTTAATTATTTCAAATTTCTAGGAGGTGAAATACCAAGGATTGATTTTGTTTTCTCAGGATCAACATAGATTCCACGATGGCATACAATGAATCCAAGAAACATTCTTGAGGTTACCCTGAAAGAACATTTCAAGCGGTGCATCTTAAAACTGTGTTGCCAAAGGTTATTGAATATAGTCTCCAAATCAACCAAGTGATTGGAACTTTTTATGGATTTGACCACCAAATCATCCACATAACATTGAACAAATTTCCCTAATAAGGGTTTGAAGATATGGTGCATGGCACGTTGGTATGTTGAACCTGCATTCTTTAATCCAAATGGCATTATCCGATAGCAAAACACACATTGAGGGTCTCTGAAGGCTGTAGATTCTTCATCCTCTGGGACCATAAAAATTTTATTATACCCAGAGTATCCATCCATGAAGGAAAGATATTTATAGCCAACTATTTTATTAATTAGAAGTTCCGTAATCGGAACTGGAAAATCATCTTTAGGAAAATTCCAGTTAAGATCTCTAAAATTAATATAGACTCTAATTTGACCATTCTTCTTTTTCACTGGGACAATATCAGCCAACCATTTGGGATACTGAACTTCCCTAAAAAAGTTAGCCTTTTTAATCTTATCAACTTTAGCTTCAATTTTAGAGGCATGAGTTGGGTGTGTTCTTCTTGATGCCTGCTTGAATCCACGATGTTCTTCTGGAAAACCCAAATGATGGATGGATACATCAGGATTAAGACCTAGAATTTCTGTACAATTCCAAGAAAATATATCTCAATGTTGCTTTAGAAAGGAAGTATACACCTCTTTCTCTTCATAGGTCATGGCCACACTAATTAGAGTGGGGCATGGATATTTTTCTGTACCCATGTTTATTTATATGAGTTCATCCATGGTGGTAGAGACACCTTCTTCAAATATTGGAGGAGCATCCTCGAAATATTCCTCTTCTTCTTCATTATGTGTTATCTCTTTTGTTTTCACTTGAATAGTAGATGATAAGGAAAAACTCCTAGAGTTAGGGGAGGAATTAATATTTGAACATCCTGAAGAAGAGGCCACCATATCTGACCCTACTGGTGATGAAGGGTCTTCCTGTGATAATAAAGAGGGATTAATGGATTGAGAATCAACGTCTTTATATTTCTCTAGCATTGCTACAGTCTATTATATTCTGATCGATGAATTAAAGGCTTGTTGTAGTTTAGTAGATGAAATGAAAAAAATATCCATTTAAGATTTCATCATTTCATGATGGATCAACAGTTTCTTCTATGTCATCGAGCTCAATTGTCGCAATTGACATTATGAAAATTACTAGAAATGTCTTTGGATTTAGTTTTACCCCTTCAATTTGATTAATGAGCAACACATAATCTGTAATCAAATGTAAGAATGGATTTTCTAGGATCGTTTCCAGTCCATTTGGCTCATTAACTATAGTTATCTACTTTTTTATGGGCTTCGTTCCTTTTGTGTGATAAAACTCTGCCTCAATGGATTGAGATTTACATGTTTTGAATGGATCCTTGTCACCGTACAATTTCATAATTTGACCATTGAAACAGTATTTCAGACATTGGTGGTATGAAGAAGGTATGGATGCATGTTGATGCAACCAAGGCCTTCCAAGAATAATATTGAAGGCTGTGTCCTGACGAACAACCATGAAATATGAATTAGACACAAGATCTCCAAACTAAGTTTTGAGTTTAATTTCTCCCAAAGGTTCTTGTCCATTATTATCATATCCTTGCAACATTAAAGTTGAATGAGATAAGTCAGATTTAGTCAGACACAGTCGAAGAAGTGTACGAAGGGGAATGAGGTTGACCCTAGAGCCATTATCAATGAAGGCTCATCAGACGTCTACATCATTTACCTTCCCAAAAAAATACAAAGGTCTGATATGTCCATGTACAACAACATCTTCATCTTCATCTGTAAAAGATATGACTTCATGAAATTCTGTAGGATTATTCTCTATACGGTAAACCTCAGCAGCATCAACTTCGATTTCAAACTTTTGATGAAATGAAAAAGCCTTAATGAGTGCCTCTCGAATATCTTTTGATAGATTCAAAGTATCTAGAATTAACAACATGGCCAATACTTGGGCTAATTGTTTCAAAACATCATATTTTTGGTCCAAAGGTCTACGTTTCCCAACATGGAGATATGGTTTTGCAGGTGATTTGGAAGTTAATGCTTCTATTGTAGATGTACTCTGCTAGAGAAGAAGCTGGAAATACTGCTGGATTTGGTAAATTAGACTGACTAGGTCTATTCATTTGCTAAGAGGAAGACGTTGTAACTTCTAATCGGTCTTCCAAAATAACTATGTCAGAACCGAACCTGTCTCTTATGGAAGAAACTTCTTATTCCTGTTGAGCCCATTGAAGGGCCCTTCCACATTTTTCTGCTGCATATATGGTTCGAGCAAGGGTAGAGTTAAAATGATGGTTTCTAGAATTCCCACGTCTTCCTATGTATCCTTGACCTTGGCCTCTTCCTCTTGTTCCCCAATTAGATACCAGGAATTCTGACTCATTATAATCAAAATCACCATTGGCATAAGGATCCGTTAAATTGATAACATTAACAGAACCAAAGATCAATTCTTCATCTGATGAAGATTCTTCTTGACAGGTCAATTTTGATTGTGTCGTTTGGTGGGTCGGTGCCCGTGCTTTTGAAATAGATGGCATAAAATCTACCAAGGTCAAGGACTATATAGCCTTGACATGAGATCATCTTCTTCTAAGTTCTCTTTGTCCTTATGATCACTTATCTTCTTTGAGTAATGTCATTTTGATGAAGATGGTTTTTCTGTGGTAGGAGTGGTAAAATCCAAAATTGGTTGTTTCAACTGTGTTCGTAAAATTGCATGAGTCCAGTTGATTGTTTTCCTTATCATCCAATCATCACATTTATGCACATTTTTACTTTTGACCTCTTTCCATTCGCCCTATTCCTATGGATCGGTAGCAGTAACACATGCTACTTGAGATGATGAATTTTTCAGTTTTACTTGTCCAGATTTTACCATCTTTTGAAGAAGTTCTTTGAAAACAAAACACTTCTTAATGGGGTGTTCCAACATCTGGTGAAAGGGAAAATAATTCGTATGATCTTAATCTCCATATTTATTTGTCTTCTTTTTTCCTTGGCACCTGAACCAAATTGTTTTCTAAGGCTGATATGAAGTAACTAAGAACTTGTTCATTCCTAAAAGAATAAAATTTATTCTTTAATTACTCAAACTATTTATGCCTTTGATCTATTTGATCATCTTGATAAGAAAATTATTACTACTGATGCTCAGGAGGCGGAGCCCTTCAGTATAATTAGGGTCTTGAAGTAGAAGTAGGTAAAAGTTCCTTTTTGAGTGTGACTGTAGTAGCTTCTACATTTCTTATCCTTCTCCCCGGAGCTGATAGAATAATACGTGTTTTAGCCTTAGTTTCTAAAGTAGAGTCTTTTATCTGCTGAGAAATTGATGTAAGGTCTCGAAACCCTCCTGTTTATTTCACAGGGATCAATGGTCTGCGTAATTCATCAGGTAGATTTACCACAAAAATTGGTAGCAACTCTTCTTGAGGAAGTGATAGACTTAAGGAATATGTTAATCCTTTCCATCGTGTAATGAAATATAAAAATCTTTTATTCTCCCTTTGTTTACAATTGTTAAGATAAAAAACTATTGTCTTTGGTAGCATTGAGCTAAATTGAAGAAGCAATTTCGGATAGAGATCTTCCCATCCAGTAATTGATTGAGATTGTAAAATTTTATACCAGACAAAAGTTGGTCCTTGTAATGGCTGCACAAAACACATAATCTTAACTACTTCTTGTTGTTGAGAAGTTCCCATCATGGGATAAAAAAGGGAAAAATGTGTTAATTTTTGTTACAGATCTTCTAAACCATTAATGATTTGGAATGTGGTATTCACAAAATTTGGTGGGGGAGGAATTTAATCCACCCATTCAGGGTAATCTCTATTTTCCGGCTGAACTGGTGCACATAGTTCTTATATAGATTTCAATAGAGTTGTTAATGCCTCAATTGTGTTCATAAACATTTGGGGAACTTATGAATGATATGGAACCTGTGCAGGTATAGAAACTGAAGCTTGATTTGGTGCAACGACTGGTAAAACCACCGATGGTGGTGTTGACATCTGCCTTGGATAAGCCATAGAAACAGGACTTTCAGGATTTATATGGTCCTACCTTGATTGAGTACCCAATGGAGGGAATTCATTATCTGCATCTGTAGTTATTACAAATCCTTTTTTCTAAGGAGATCCTACAAGATTTTCAAGTTGAGGACTTTCCTGGGCAATACGTCTAGCAAAAAAGTAACTCTGTATTGAGTCTTTTCAGCTCCTTCATTTCCGCTTCGTGCTGTGAAAATATCTCTTCAAGCGAAAGGGATTTACCTTCTCCAATGGAAAAGTGATATGCAATCTGACTTTTTTCCTTTATCCTTATTAGATGCCTTTCGGAGAGGGGGGAGTTGGTTATTTGAAGGCATACCTAGATTCTGGGTAAGACTTTGATTTTGGGTACGCATAACTTCTTCACTTTCCTCGGTGTGTACAGTATTATGGAAAATAACTTCATCTTCTAATTCCCTTGAACTAGACTTATTTTATGGAGGATCTTATGCAACAGTATTAATAACATTCACTGACACATAATGTATTGATGGCATTATGTTAGTGTTTCTACTAGATTGTCTTCCTTTGTGTCTTCCATGAGGCTTCGTTATCCTACATGAAGAATTACCTGGAACTATTTGGCGGACAGTAACCTGAAGGGAATCCATGGATAGTTCAGTTGTACGCTTTCATTGTGGCTTCTTCTCTAATCAGTAGAAAACAGACTTATATTGAGGAGGGGATTGCAGATGTAAAACACCCCCCAGCCCTGCAGGCTGGGGATATTAATGCTCTTTTTCTTCAAATATTTGAAAATTGTTTAATGAATTTTAAGGTTGAATTAAATAATCCCCCATCCTTGCAAGATGGGGTGATATTTGAACTACTATGGCTGAAATTCTTGCAACTTCTCTTCTGATTTTTTGGATTTTGGTTCAGAAATTACTTGGGTATGTTATCTTACAATCACTCAAATAACCTATTTTGGAATATTGTTGTGCTATTTTAGACATTTTCATCCTCTAATGCCGGACATCCTCTAAACAGAATTCCTGTTCAAGATTCTCAGATGCTTGATGTAAAAGTAACTCAACAACTTCTTTTATTTGGGCCTGATTCTGATGAGAATTGGTTTAGTCCTATTCTTGAGCATACATTTGATTACATACAAAACTTATTGATTGTGGCCGACTGTGGGAAATAAAATTTCATGTGACCACTTTTGGCAAACTTTGGTAATTTTGGAGTGCAGTGAAATGCAAGGCTCCATATGAACCCCATCATATGATACAGACACTATATGGGGAATCATAAATTAATTGGAGTAGCCTCTTTATAGCATTGAGACATGCATGCTGAAGGTTCTCTATTGTTTTTCAACCTTTGGATGTTGGGAAACTGAGAGAGATACCAAGTCAATTTTGTGATACAACCCTTCTATTACATTTACATGATTTTGATATTCATAATATGGTAATACTTTGGTTTTTAAAATAATGAATATTTTTCCATAAGTTGAGGTGAATGTCGTGAATGCAATCTTCTGTCATCAATTCTGGAATGTTATACTGAGAATTTTCCAAAGTCCAGAACATGACTGGTATTTCTCCTTCAGATAATTTTTTCCTCATGATTAAAAAATCATCATCATCTTTAATTAAAGGTTTATCCACTTGGTCTGACCATAGTGGATGCTCTGTATTAGAAGAAAAATGTTCCAAGGGAGGTTTATAGAATGATTTTTCCCTTAATATGTCTTCTGATTGAGAAAGTGTTTCACCCGTAAATGACAAGGCATTAGACATGGCTGGCCTTGTGTTTTCAAGTGCCTCAAGATATGAGGGATTTCTCATCGCTACATTTTCAATTATGGAATAGTATTTATAATGTGAAATACTACTGTGGAGAGGAATTTCGTAGCGTATTCCATCATGGGGAGGATCACCACGATGGATTACAGAAATGGATAAATCTTCTTGCTCCTTGGTCTTCTATCCACACTGAGGGTTACCATGGCTCCCATCTAGAGATGGTACCCTGGATTGACCAAATTTTAATGAAGCAAGACTTCATGATGAAGTTTCTGACGAGGAACTTTAGAATTAAAAATACTACTCTCAAAATTTGGTAATGAAAGGGTAGAATATTGAGTTGCAACAGATAAATTTCTGAGGGCTTCAAGAACTGCAACATTAAAAGGAGCCACATCACAGCTTAACTCTTGATTTTACAACAATTCTTGGAGATAATTATTCTTTTATGTTCTATTATACTTAGTTGGAGCCACTTTCTAGGAAAAGTGGTTATTTTGGGCAGGTATATGTGCCTACCTTTGACTGGTTATCGGAACAGACCAATAACCTCAAATTGGAAAGGGTATATGTTCCTGATATTATTGTCCATATGATATGGGGGAGTATGCCCCATGAACTTCTTGTATTGGAATAGAGGTGTGTATCTGCTCTGAGATGGCATGACGATGTGTCATACCATGTGTGGGGATAGATTTTTGTGTATGTTCCCCTGATACTGCTGAAGTAGTTAAAATATCCTGGAATGCTTCCAGAATATGGGCAGGGATTTGCATCTACCCTTTCACCATTGATAGAATATGTTTGGTGACTTCAGCGGCCAGAAAGGGAATATACATCCATTCCGTATCAGGAGTAGGTGTATGTACCTACTCATGTCCTCTTTTTCTGTCAATTGGTATTAACAGTACTCATGCATGGGGGCAGAGAGTTGGGTCTGTCCCAACTTTTTCGTCAGAGCTTTCTGACTGACTTATCTGAGTGCCACCAAGTGAGACTATTGGTAGGATTGATGAACACGGGAAGGTGTATGTTCCTTCTAGATATTTCCCATCAATTATGGTTGATGGAATTCCTTCAATAATGTAAGACAAAACTTCTGATAGAATCGGTGATTGTAAATAGGTATATGTTCCTGTTTACCAGTTCCCACCACATTAGATTGGCGGGATTATTTAAATATAATCAGACAAGCCTACTGACTAGCTGATAACTTGTAAGCAGGTGTATGTGCTTGTTCAAGGTACTCCACTGGGTTTATCTGGTGGGATTGGTGGTTTTATGTCAGATGATCCTGCTGAGCAGTAAAATTAGGACGGACAGGTTTATGTTACCACACCTTGTTTTCCATTAAGTTAAATTGATGGGATTTTCCGGTGGAGGAAGAGGTGAGAACCTCCTCCCTATTAACCAGACATTGTCCCCGGGGGTTTTCTTGTGTGCCTGGGTCTAAGATACCTAGGCCAAACGTCTATAGGCAACACCACCATCATGTTGGGGGTATACTACCACGTGATTCTGGCGGCGATTGCTGGTGGGATTCCTCAGGAAAGGCACCTGCATTCTTGAATTGATGCCTTGAGTGACCTCTTGATCCAAATCCCTGTAGTACGAGATAGATTAATTATTTCATTCTGGGGATAAAGAACCGAAATGATTGGAGACGGTGGTTGGCACTATTTTCTTCTTGACCATTGGTCATAATTGACCATATGATCAAGGATTGTTGTTGACCTAGAGGACCTATCGAGCAGCCTCCAATGTCAGGATGGTACTGTGCTGGTGATATTCCTTTACCAGTACATTAGAGACCCAACATTGAAGACATTGATTTGGTGATAATTTCCTTCCAATGGATTGAGATTTATATTGAGCAGCGGTCTGAAAGTTCACAAATATTGTCTTGGAGAAATCCATTCTTTAGATTGAAAGGAATTATATGGAAAACTTGAAAACAACAACAAATTCCATTAAAGAAAAATCTTTTTATGTGGATACATGCGTGATTTATTCCTTTTTATGGCCTTCCTTTATCAATTGATAGGGTCCTAATAAGTGGGTAACATTATTAACTTGGTTAAGTATTCACATCAGATTCACCATTTTTTGTTTTGTAGTTCCTTGAAATCTGTGCTCTAGTTTTAAGAATCACTATTTCCAGGTAGTTTCCTTTGGATTTATTCATGGAACTGGAAACTTCCAATATTTCCTTATCCAAAGGGGACCTTATTTCCAAAGGTATTCGTTCATTAAGTTTTAGCATTACAATACTTAAGAACGTGCATTGGTTGAGAGAAAGGGAGGTCGAACTCATCTCACCCTTTTTGGGGGAATTATTGTCTACTCCGGGAATCTCTTGGTAAATTTAATTTATTTTCATGAATCCTTATTAATTAACTTAATATACCATAAGTTTCCCTTGGAATTTACAATCACTTACTAACATGTGTAAAATTTTAGAATAATCAGTATGCATTCAAGGTTCTTCATTAATAGAAATATCCATATGTATTCGAGGTTCTCCATCAATTGTATCCTCTAATATACTGCTTAGAGATTATTTTAATCATTGTTGTGAAGATAATGGTTTTTAAGCCACTCAGTTGGGCACTCTGGAATTTTATTTTCATCCATGTAGATGAAGTTTTGGTTTGATTTTGGGATTGTTCCCATAAGATGGGCTACCTAAGAATCCTTGTGAAAGGAATCATAACACTCATAGTTCGGTGCCACTAAATGGGACACATCATACCTTTTAAGGGCATGTGATAAGGACCTCTAAGCAGAAGGTGCTTAGTTGAAACTTAGTGTGGGACTTATACTGAAGAAGCCTGAGGAATTTAGAAAGGATATGGGTTTCCAAGTAGGATCAGAACCTATTTGGAATATGGACCAAGGAGAAAAGGGTTGATTTAAAGTGTTGGGTTTGAACCTCAAGGAGGCTTCCTGCGTATCCCATATAAATGGGAATCAAAGCCCACGTAGTTTGATAAGTCTCATAGGAGAGTATGGTCCTTTGAGGGAAATCAGTTTGGGATTACTTTCTGAAAAGGATACCTTGATGATCTGGGGTTTAATTTGGGGCTTATTCCTATGGAGGATTTCTAGATTAAGGGAATTAGGATTGGATTCTTGAGGAGGATATCCAGTGAGCTCAGGCCCTGAAAGGACTTCCTATGTATCCTGGTTTGAATAAGAATCAGAGTTTTCATAGTTCCTTCCAATGAGTGTTTGTGCACATGTTGTAACCATCACGTATCTCTAAGCCCACATAAGTCATGCTCGGAGTGAGAAACAAGAGGATGAAAAATATTAAACAGTTACACTTCACACTTTTCCTCCTCCATTGATGGAAGAGGGAGTGTCTACCGTGGAAGAGGGTGAGGTGACGAGCCTTCCCTCTATTCTCTTCACATTGGACAAGGGTCCAATGGGAGGAATAAGGGGTGAAGGTGAAGGGATTATACCAGGATGGTTGCCCTGAAATTGATCTTGGTAGGGGATGGAGACTTCTCCTATTCTTGTGCAAAAAAGTAAGTATGAACTGTACCTTACCCTACTAGAATTTGAGGTTTCTATCTCTTTTAGAAGGGAAAGGCCGAATCCCAAACCCTTATTCTCAGAACTGGGAACTTCCCAACACTGTCTCTGGGAGAAAGGTCCATGTGATTATGGATATACAAACCCACAGACACTCCATGAACCTTAACCCCATTGTGAAAAAAATGTGGGAAACCTCTGACTGTGGAAATACAAACCCAAATTAGAGACACACTGATGTGCCTTTCCCAAAGGTTTGATAAGTCAGGAGGTTTTGGTGGAGGTCTCAACAGAATCCCTTTCGGAAAAGGGAGCCAATGAAGATGAAGACTTGAAATGAATGGATTTGAAGAAGGATTGATGGATTGTATACTGAAGAGAGTGAAGAGAGTAAGTGAATCAAATAGGGGTGCCCAGGTAGAGAAGGGCACGCAAGTATGGGCGTGCAAGTGCACTTGGATGACTTGATTTTCACTTAAGTGATGCACAACCTGTGTGGTAACACTTGGGTGAGACCTTGCTCAAGCCTTCAAGATTATTCACAGGTGATCCAAGAAGTAGGGCGCTCAAATTCCTGTGAGAGGAATGGGCGACACACAAGTATTTCTGACTTGGGGAGGTGCTTTAGGAATGCAAGTGTTTTGGTTTTCAAACACTAAAAGGACTTAAGTCCAATGATCATTAATTAAATCCTCCACTCAAGGTGTTGAAGAACTACCTTGGAATTTTTATAAGACTAGGGAAAAGTACTAGGGCGACAAGAGCAGCAATCGGGCTTCAAGGAAATTCTTCCGTACAAATGAGGGCCCCAAGGGTCTATTTATAGGAAAATAAGTGACCTTGGGTGAAAGGAGTTTGGGCACGCAAGTGACTTGGGCGACATATGTGGGCGACCAAGTAGGTTTCACGCCTCCGGTGTTTGTATTTGACAAAGGTGATTCAAAATACATGCATTTTAAAATCTTGATTTTCTTCATATATTTACCATTTTCTTTCTGAGGGGATTCCCTTTGTCATTATTTAGACTCTTTGACGGAATGGAGTTCCAACAAGCATATAATATCTTTCTTACCAAAACATTAGGATGTTATTATATACTTATCCTCAAATTCTATCATAGGTTTTTTTCACTAATCCATGTTTTACTTAATCAAATTCTTAAGGTTTATAATAAACTTCCTTTGTTACCAACCACAATGACCCTAACTCTAGTAACCTAGAGATAATGATTACTTTATTACATTGGTAGAGATATAAAGCGTCCAATAAAAAAAGGACCGATTAGTTTAGAAGTTTTAGAGTACCAAATACATACATGACACCCATTTTACATTGGTAAAATAAAATAAAACATAATAAAATAAAATTCTTAGTATCCTTGAAAATCAATCAAAGGATTCATCTTCATAACCTGGGGAAAAGAAACAAAATAAGGGTGATATAAAATTCTTAGTAAGGGTTACATAAAATGGAATATATCATGCGTAAACAAATAATATTCAATATTTCAAGGTAAATAATTTAAAAAGCATTCCATTTAATCAATAAATTGATAACTAAATGAGGTATAATGAATATGGAAAGGTAACCAACTGAACACTCATGACATTTAATCAATATACTGGGAATAAAATGCATCCAAAACAAATATCAAGGAAAAAATATCTTGGATAATAATAATAACTAAATTATAAATGAAGGAAATTATTAATTATTAGACTTCATGATCTAAGGCATCATGATACCTATACCATCAAGTCCTTTCACAAGAAAATTTAAAACTACGGTTAAAACCCCATCTGATTTAGCTAACTAATTTGTCCCATGAGACCTGATGATGCATTAAGGGGATATATATAACCAAGACTCCTCCATAAATGCACATACAAAGCATTCATCATATATATAATAATCGATTTAATTCATGAATCAAAATTTCATATAATTAAATATCCATATTGAGTAAATGATATAGATTTATCAATATTTTCCAAGTTAATTAAATAACTTTCATAGTAAACACCATATATAAAAATGGTATATTATTTATTAAATAATAATATCCATCTTATAATAATATGGATATTTAAGAGAAATTTAGTGCCCAATAAAAAATTATCACATGAAAGTTATTATTTCAATAGAAAGTAAACAATCAAAAAAGAAAGTTAGATTTTAAAATAATTTCTTAACTGTTTTGTAACTTTTAAATTATAACCCCTTGAAGAATAAAATTGAAATGAAACATTAATCATCATGAATAAATAGGTATTCATGTTAAATACATAAAATGGGTAGTATATACACAACATAAAAGTGAATATTAAAAAACATGTATCAATGAAATGGAAATCGAGATGAAATACCTTACCTTAAGATTTTATTTAGTTGAACATGATTTAAGAACCTGTATAATGGTTTTAATAATGTTATTAATTTATATAAAAACCATAATCATATTTATAATATCATATATTGTAATAAAATAAATCGGGTCAACTAGACTAGTCACCCAAGTATCCTGTTAGGGGGTGAGGTAAAAAAAAGATAACAAAACTAGTATCATATATAAGAAAAAAATACATACAAAAAGAGTAAAAAGTTGAAAAAATAGGATATAAAACTAATAAAAAATGAATAATCGATAATTAAAGACAATTCTAGACAAAACTAGTCTCTATGTGACCAAACATCACCTCCAAACTATCCCAAAACTAAATAGGAACATAAAGAGAAGCATGCATGCTAAAAAATGCTATTCCCTTTACCTAGATCCTAAAAATATGGTATATAGACACTCATAGGAAGATGTATGGTGTGATAAATAGATCCCAGTTGAATACAAACAAGTGATCAATAAAATTTCTAATAACTTGAATGTAGAAGTCCTATCTTTAAAACAATTTTTTTACAATCTTTTTTATAACTAAAAAATTTGAAATCCTTTTTTTCAAAAAATCCTTAAGTTTCCAAAAATTTCATGACATTTTTTCTAAATCTATAAACAATAAGGTAAATATACTGAGATTTAAATATACATGTAAGACAACATCCATGAAATATAATATCATGTTATAAACAACCAGAAACAACAATGAACCTACCATCCATTATCTAGCCTATGGGAAAATTCATAATAGACACTAACAATATTATCAAGGCATAAGGTTGGATAAAAATAAAATTGAGGCCTTACATAGGCCATAGATTTACAAGAGGTTACCTCCTAGTGGTGTCACACACACTAAGTATACCAGTGTCTCTTTCTTGATGTACCCAATGTTACAACTGTGTAATGTTTATTAATTTCTATTTTAAAAAACATGCTCACATTTTCATAAAACCATTTCAATGTGAAGACAATCCACTTCAGGGTTTTAAAATCAATTTTCCATTTCAAATCAAGAAAATTCCTTTTTCAATGGAAACCCCTTTTCAAACATAAACCCATTCCATTTTCAATTTCAACACATGCGATTCCACTTCAAATTTCAAGAAATCAATATAAATAACAAGAAATTTAATAAATTAGAACAATTGAACAGATCAACCTACCATAAGAGTGTAGAAAACCTAATTTTCTTTGACAAAAGGTATTGGAAACCACAAGATATTCCTTTGGAAGACAAGGCAGGACCAAAGACTGAGAATGATTGATAAAAAACATAGTACAATTACCAATACCTACAATAAATGGTGACATAACCAAAAATGAGGGAGAAATAGAAAGGAAGGATTACCCAAATAGATAAAGAGTCTAACCCTACTGATAAATCACAGAACGAATCGATCAGGATGGAAGGAAGACACACAAAATCACCTAGGGTAAGAGATATGGCTGAGAGGATAAGGCTATCAAATAAAATAAAGACTCAAACACCCACAAAACACTCTAAAAAATGAAAATAGAGGAATTACATGATGTGTAACACATTTACATGTCATAAAACCCTTTGATTTTAAGTTACATCAAAAACAAATCTCCTTGTATTAAAACCATGATTTTTTCAAATTGCATGACATGTAACCCTTACATGACATGTAACATTATCACATTGTGTAATTCAATTTACGACATATATTTAGTGTCCATTACACATTTTTTAATCCCATTACACATCATTTAACATCCCATATAATAGTAGAAAAGTCTAGGTAAAAGATGAAAACCCAAAAAATCTATGAATTCACCATTATGGGTATCCTTCCAATTCAAGGTTGACAACAAACGCTCGACAAGAAAAGTAAAAAAAAAAGAAAATATCTGAACATACCTAACAGAAAGGTAATGGTCCATTATCATCTCCAAACCATAAAATAATTTTTTCACCAAAAAGAGATTAAGATATGTGATATGAAAAATGAGTTGGCCACTACTGCCTTACCAATGAATCATGATCCCATTTATCATGGAGATCCTTTATGCATTTACATAGTCCCCAAACTAGTGGAATCATTTTACCACATAGTAACTTCTCTTGGCGATCCATAATCTGAACTAGATACTCAACCAAAGTGGTATTAGGCTCAAGAAAAACATCCTCCCATCTAATCACATGGGAATGATTTGGCATATACCTTCTCAACTGAGAAACTTGAAACATGTCGTGTATATAATTCAAGACTGAAAGTAACAAAAACCAACAGACCACCTTCCCCAATGGCTCAATGATCTCAAAGGGTCCTAGAAAACTCTGTTTCAACTTACCCTGCTTACCCAACCAACGATGTCCTAAGGGAGGTGAATCTTTGAGAAAGACCCGATCACCAACCTCAAACTCCAATGGCCAATGCCAAAGGTCCACATAAGATTATTGAGGCCTCTATTCGGTGATAAAATGTCTCTATCTCATCTAAAATACATCTTTAATCTCCTAAAAAACACTTGAACCATCCAAGGACTACTCTCCCAACTCTACATAGCACAAGTAAGATCGACATGGATTCCCATACAAAGCCTAAAAAGTTTCCATCTTGATTGAATCCTGATAAATATTATTATAAGAAAACTCAACCAAAGGGAAAATTATATCCCAAGATCCACCGAAATCAAGCACAGAAGACCATAGAATATACTCAAGAACCTAGATATCCCACTCTATTTGTCCATTCATCTATGGAAGATAAGTCATGCTCAATTTCAGTTTTGAACCCATTGAATTATATAAAATTTTCCATAATATGAATGTGAACCTTGATTTACTTTTAGAAACAACTATATAGGGATCCACATGAAGATTTAAAATCTCTTAGACATACGATTCCCCAAGCTTTTTCTCATTCATCATTTCCTTTGTTACTAAGAAATGCACTGATTTAGTGAGTCTGGCAATAATCATCCAAATTACATCCTCCCAACTAAGAGTCCATGGTAAACCAATGATGAAATCCAGGTAAATCTCATCCCACTTCTATAATGGAATGGGTAAATACTGAAACAAACCATCAGGTCTCTCGTGTTCCACCATAAATCTTTGTAAAGTGATACATCTCGATACAAAATCTATAACTATCTGCCTCATCCCCAATCACCAATGATGACGTCCCAAAGTGTGGTACATATTGGTATCCACATGGTTCATTGACCAACATGACCAGTTCTACTATCTATAATGTTCTGTCTCAATGAAAATGGAAAATTAAGCCAGTTATGGAAGAACAAAGCTCCATTGGGAGACCAAGACAACTCGCATGAGGTCTCCCTGCCATTTAGGATTTCTCCAAATCATCTACTCTCAGTGTTTGTAAAATTCTCAAGTCAAACTCGCTCATAAAAATATGAATAATATTTTTTCAAAGACAAGAACACTTTTCTACCAACCTCCTCCATTTCCATGATCATCTCTATAATCAAACTCAATAGAAACTACTACTCAACCGAATCCTTCATGGATTATCTCGTTAATTTTCTTCTCAACATATCAGCCACCTCATTACATTTTCTAGGGGTATATATGATTTCAAAATCAAGGATATAAAGATACTCAACCTAGAATCACTGTCACAAGTTCATATCCATCTAATTAAAAATTTACTTTAGGATTTTGTTATCATAATATACTATAAAGCACTATCTAAAGGGATAGCGACACCACATTTTTATCACATTCATATCAGCTTCCAACTCAGGATCACTGGTATGATAGTTCTTCTAATGCGGGCATAATTGGCATGATTCGTGAGCCATAACTTGTTTCCCCTACATTAAGACACATCCCAAACCTATACCAAAAAAATCAGAGAAAACATCATAACGCAACCCTAGTTCTAGAAGAATAAAAAACTAGTTCTGAATTCAACCACAACTTTATCTCCTCAAAATATATCTAACACTTTTCATTCCATTTAAACATTACACCCTTATGGGTTAAATTCGTCATAGATATGTGATCTTAGAGAATTCCCAGACAAATAATCTATAATAACCTTCCATACCAAAGGATATTCATATCTCAAACAAATATATGGGATTATCCCAAGACATAACTACCTGCACCTTTTCAGGATCAACTGAGATTCCCCTCTCAGATATCACTTGCCCTAAAAATTTCACTTCCCAAAACCAAAACTCATACTTGGAAAGATTACCATATAGATGATGTTCCCTAAACGTTTTAAGAATGATATTGAAATGGTATATGGTATCCTCCTCTATCTTGGAATACACCAAGATATCATCTAATAATACAAAAACAAAAGAGTACAAGAACCAATGAAAGATTCGATTCATCAAAGCCATGAATACCGCAAGATAATTAGTGAGTCCAAATGGAATTAATAGAAAGTCAAATGGCCATATAGAACCAAAAATGTTGTCTTGGGTATGTCCAATTCTTTTAATCTCAACTGGTGGTACCCTAACTATAGTTCAATATTAGTAAATGAACATGCCCCCCTCTACTGATCAAAGAGATCATAAATTCTTGGTAAAGGATATTTGTTCTTAATAGTCACCCAAATAAACATTAAATAGTCTATAAAAAGGTTAAGACTTTTATATAACTCCTTATAAAATAGTATTGGAGAATCCCATGGTGACAAGCTAGGATTAATAAATCCTTTCACATCTATGTCCTCAAGGAAGAATTTAAGTTCCACCAACTCATCAGGTGCTATTTGATACGATTGAATATAAATGGTCATAATTATTGGTAATATGTCAATAGTAAATTTGACCTATCTCTTTGGTGGAAAACCAATAAAATCATCCAAAGTGACCTTAGGGTATTCATGCACAACATCAGGTAGCTGACTACCCAAGAATAGGTCAACTACATCAAGAAACATTTCTGACAACTGACATGACATTAAACCTGTAATGACCTAAATTTTAACCAATAGAAATTCCCTTCTTATAATTATGACATATAGTATAATCACATGAAATTAAAAAACAATTAACTAATACTTACTATGTGACCTTTAAAAATAATATTTTCACTTCAGTTATTTGAATTTTGAAAATATGATATACACAATTGTGATCAGTAAGATGTTTGGAGTCTGATAAGACAAACTTAATTTTTTGGTGAATAGCAATTGACCCTTATGAAGAGTAATGCTGCCCTTATGAATAATAATATAGCCCTTATGAATAGAAAATTTTCCAAGTGAATAATTAACCTTACCAATGAATGTATAAATAAAATTTATCCATCTTATAAGTGACAATATGATATAATTATAGTGTTGGTATTTTTGTGAGTCATGTATATTTAGTTACCATTTTATGATTAACTTAATAATTTAAAAGAAAATTTGTCGCATAAAATTTATTCATACATAATTATTTTGATTACTTATGATTATATCATAATTTTAAGAGACCTTAACTAATTTTTCAAAGTGTTAGAAAAGCAATTTTAATTTTAAAATTTGTATTTTTCAAGTAAATTATGATTTTAATTAAAAATCACATTTCACATATTTATAAAATTATTTTCATAAAATGGAGTTTATTTATGAATTATACACATAAAAAAATGACTCAGGTAAATTTTGTATATTTTTTTGAAATACTTGAATTTTTGGTGAATAGTAAAATATGATAATTTACCGAATAATCTATTTACATGATTTTTTGAGACATGGATGATGTTATGATGAGGTAATCACCCTGGGTTTGAACTCACATGAACATATTATTGTTTTTTGTCACAGTAATTATTACTATTTCTTTTCTTGAGAAAAATAATAAAAAAATAAATAAAATATTGAGAAAACCCTTCTCTCCTCCACTATAAAAACCACCCTCAACCCCTCTTCTCTTCACTCCTTTCAAGCATTGTTACTAGACTAAATTCTACTCCAATATCTCTATAATTCTATATACCACATCCAAAATCCCTTGGTCTCTTCAAAATACCAAATCCTCTCCCTTAAAGAGGTTCTCAAGGAAGATATATTCAAGAGGTAAATTCCTCTTTTCATTTCTTTTATTTTCTTTCAAGTTCTATTCTTTTATCTTTCTTTCCTTGAATCCTTCCAAATAAATGTTATGATAAATCCACTACATTAAATGTAATATAGTTTTTTTATGACTATGGAATAATTTATCATCATCTATCTTTTCCCCTCATTTTATACTAGAGATGAAAGCACCATCCGAGATGTGTTAATTTTTAACATTCATGGATGACGGGTTTTCAATTTCTTTTACCATATTCAATTATGGTCTTAAAACAATTTTTATGGTTTAAATAGACTATAATATATGTATTATGTATAATTTAAGGTTCTATAATATTTTTTACAAATGATATTAATTTATAAAACAAAATGTGTTCAATGTGATCAAAAACCACCAATTAACCAAAATGGTTATCATTAAAGTTTTATATAATGATTCTTCTTCAATAAAAATAAACAAATGAATTTTATAATCATGTAATATTTTTTGTTTTAACTAATAACCTACAACATCAATTATGGAAAACCATTCTCATCATACATGTTTATCCTTACATGTATATAAGTAAACCAATCATGAAAACCGATGAAACAAACAATGAAATTGAACCTCTTAACCCATGAAAAAGGTCATGAATGAACTTAATAATGTTATAATAAATAAATTAAATAATTAAAAGGTTATTGAAATATTAATTAATGAATTTAATTTTTTTATCCAGGACATTAAGATCAAGGGAAGAACGCCTTCAGACTTAAGGTAACAGATTCTACCCGAACCTCAATTATTCCTCTAGGTTGCTCTATCTTTATTTTTACCCAAATTTAGTTATATATTATTTTTATGTAAATAATATAAATTCTATGTAAATTCTTCTAACTCATGTATAAATATCAATCCATTATTATATTTCTGAGATATACATGTTTTTAAGTGGTTCCCTCCTCAATACTTCCCGATAAGCAAACCTGGTTTAAGGGAACTTACCGAATTCTTACCCAATTTAAAGTTCACTATATAATATATTTAAAGAAACCATTGTTTTTATAAAATAATCATTTTTATTATTAAATAATTCTTGGTTCACTTCTGGTTTTATATAAAATATTATGCCCTTTTTTATTTTAAAGTCTCTTTAGAATTTTCCTTAAAACTGTACTAAAATGTTATAATGCTAAAATTTATTAAATACTATTCTTACATGTTTTCACTTATGTTTGAAATAAATTAACGTGATATATGAATACTTTACCTTATCAATGTCCATGTATGTTTTAATTACTTTCTTTCATGGACATTTGTATGATACACCCATCTATTATGCTTTATGACATGATTATGATACCCATTTCTTTCCATGGGTACCTGTATGCTTATGTATGATTGATTATGTATGATTCTATATGTGGAAATAATATTAATGAACATTTTATGATGGGTTCACCCATATATCACTCTAATTTATTAGGTAAAGTTGAGTCTCATGAGACATTATGTGCAACGGTCTTGGCGGTTAGCCTTGACTCGTGCTATCAGGTGCAACGGTCTTGGTGGTTAACCATGACTTATGCTCCTCTATGTGTAGAGATACTTGACTCATGATAAAGTTATTCTTTATGTTTCTTCAACTATATTTTTACTCCATTTTTATATGATCCCATGTTTATATGTTATGATTCCATATGTACCATTCCTTTTTATATCATTATCCCATGCCTTATAACCCATGAGATAAAGATTTATTCTTATATTTCTTCCCTTACTAGGATTTTAGCTCATCCATTTGTTCATATTATCCCCAAGTTATCCTATGAATATGTATGAGAAAATTGAGAGTTAGGATCTCTTTTTGAATAATAAATAAAAAATGTTTTATTTAGTCCCGTGTTTTATGTTTTATGTACCTAGTCTTCCAAGACACTAGGATTTAGGATCCTTGACTTGTAATATGATGCTTTAATATGATTAAAATCTTGTAATGATATGTGTAAAAGGATAGAGTTTCTATAGTTGGTATCATAGGATTGTATAGTTATTTTTGGAGATTAGGAATTGATCACTTTAGTGAGAATTTTATGCATAAGACTAAGTGTAAGAAAACATCCCTAAATTTTGGTAAGTATAG
Source organism: Viscum album (assembly GCA_963277665.1). Taxonomy (NCBI): domain Eukaryota; kingdom Viridiplantae; phylum Streptophyta; class Magnoliopsida; order Santalales; family Viscaceae; genus Viscum; species Viscum album. Next base: position 1,321,440,786 of record OY728132.1, on the reverse strand, counting down.
AGTAAGTGATTTATCAAGAAAATGAATCCTTTTTTGGATATGCACAAGTGGATGTGGCTCTGGAAAAAATGTATGTAAGGGTAAAACTTGAAAGCACCACTTTGAGCTAGAATCAAACAGGAACTGGTGCACGACAATAGGCCTTGCTGCGCTATTGGTTTGACACTCCCAGAGAATATGTCTTGGTAAATTCATAAGATTAGTACAAACCATTATTAAGGGAACACAAAAATCCCATAAGAATAAATGTGAGGAAATAGATCATGGGTAACCTAGATTGAAAACTCGGGAATCAAAATTTTGGATATACTTTTTGTTTAAGAGTTTATCCTTTTATGTTTAAAATTTTTATTCTTTATGATTATAAGATAAGTATTCAATCCCATAATTGTACGTTATTTTTCTTAGTTAATGGTGGGAAATAGAAGAACACATACCAATAATCAATGTGACAGGGAATGTAAATATTTCCCTAATGATATGCTAAATATGATGGGAATGGGTGCTCAAAACTTCATGACAATACTTTATCAGCTAGCTCAATTTTTGACTAATAACTTGAATCATGTAGAACGCCCTCATCCTCCAAGGAAAAAGAAAATTTACATCTAATCCTTCATGCGATAAAGGTCTCACATGTTTAGTGGATCTTCCAATACCTTCTCATGGAACAGTGGATTAACCCCATTGAAAAGATATTCTTCATACTTTATTTCTCAGAAGAAGAGAAATTCATGCTGGAGTTCTATCATTTTGATGAAGAAGCTAATTAGTGGTGGGAAATGATCAAGAATATGAAGTCCCAATAGGAAATTAATTCCACGTATTGAGAGGAATTCAAGAAAATATTTTTCAATAAATATTTTCCCCGAACCCTCCATCTCAAGATGGAAAGAGAGTTCCTCAGACTTAATCATAAGGAAGATGAGTCAATCAAAGTGTATAAAAAACTTTACAAGGATTTCAAGATACACCTTTGGCTTTGTCATGAACACTGAAATCAAGTTAGATAGATTCTTTAGTATACTAAAGTCGAGTCTATGAAAATCATTGGTAATTCGTGACTTTGACAGTTGTGAGGATATTTTCCGTTGTTCCCTCAAGGATGAAATAGAGATTGGAGACTCTCAATGGTCTTGTGGGCCTGGTGAAAAAAAGTGGAAAATGGAGTCTATTATGGGTGGTTCGGAAAATAAATCCCATTATGGAAAAAATATCGAACATCCCACATGTAAAAATTATGGGAATAAGCATCCTAGGAACTGTCTAAAGGAAACCAAAAATTGATTCAAATGTGGAATAATGGGAAATATTTCTAAGAACATCCAGAGGGATATGAAGAATCCCACTAATTTGGAATAATAAAGGAAGTTTTAGATCAATGTTCAACATGTAGTGCAGTGTTACAACTGAAAGGAGCATGGGAATTATGTGAAAAATTTCCCTAAGACAAGGGTTGTCAGAGGAAATAAAAAAAAACCTCTAAGTCGACAAGAAATGGATTATACTATCACTACTACTGAGGTGGAGAAGGAAAATGATGTGGTGATAGGTACGCTAGTTATTTATTCATGAATAGAGAACATACTATTTGATTATGGTTCAACACATTCATTAATATCTTTATAGTTTAGTAGAACTATTAAAACACCACCTCAAAATTTGGAGTGAGTTATATGTTAGTGTGTTAAATGGGAAATTAATGCATCCAAATTATATAACTCCTCCCCAGTTAATGTTTGTGGACTGAAACTCCCAGAAAATCTCATCATACTTCCTTTAATGATGTTATATGTTATCTTGGGCATGGATTGACTATCTTTATACAAATCCAACATCAACTCTCTGTAAAGAAAGTTCACTCTTCACACCCCAAAGCATCCTCCAATTCTTTACAAGTGTATGTAGGAGGATGAATCTCATTTAGAGTCATTGTATCATGTGTAGATATTACTTATGAGAAATAATGTCTAGAAAAAATTATTGAGTCAAAGTAGATGATAATTTTCAAATATATGCCCATAATGAGGGATTATACCAATGTTTTACCTGAATAATTTCATGGTTTTCCTCATAATAAAAGAGGTTGAGTTGTCAATTGATCTTATTTCTGGATCTCTTCCTATATCAAATACACCTTATAGAATGGCCACCATAGATATGGAAGAGCTGAAGAAGTATTTGCAGGATAATTTTGGAAAGTTTTTATAATCCCGAGTGCATCACCCTGGGGTTCACTAGTCATCTTCATCAAGAATAAGGATGGATCAATGAACCTCTACATTTATTATCATGAGATCAATAAATTCATGATAAAGAAAAAGTATCCCCTAACATGGATAGATGAATTGTTCGATCAGATTTTTGGGACCAGTTAGTTATCTAAGGTGGACCTTTGGTCAGGATATCACCATTTAAAGGTGGGGAAGGAAGATATTCCCAAGAATTCCTCTCAAATGAGTTATAGACACTATAGTTCAGAGTGATGCCATTAGGACTCACTAATGATCTGAAAATATTCATGGATTTTATGAATAGAGTCTAGAGATTACCTCGACAAATTTGTGGTAGTATTTATTGATAATATTCTGATATACTCCAAGATCAAGGAGGAATATGAAAATCATTTGGATATTGTGATGATGACTTTGTGAAGTGAAAAAATTTATGAAATTTATAGTAAATTTTAGTTTTGTATGGAGGAAGTATCATTATTAGGGCATGTTATCACAAGAAAAGGGATATCTGTGGACCCTTCCAAGACAAAGGAAATTAAAGAGTGGCCCAAGAAAACATCTGTAATAGAAATACGTAGCTTTTTGGGTATATCTGGGTATTATAATCAATTTGTGAAGAACTTATCACAATTGTAAATCTCAATTAGCAAGCTAAATTGAAAGGGAGTGAAGTTTTATTAGACTCAATAATGTGAGGAAATCTTTAAGGAGATAAAAAAAGGATTATCACTATGCCAATATGCATACTCTCAATAAGTGGAGATATCATTGTGGTGTATAGTAATGCTTAAAAGAAGGTATTAGGATGTGTGATGAAGAAAAATGATAAATAAATAGCATACACCTTAATATAGTCAAATATCCATGAGAAAAAATATCCTACACATGATTTGGAGTTGGAATATGTGAAATTTTCTTTGAAAATATGGCGTCATTATATCGATGGGGAGAAGTGTGAGATATATACTGACCATAAGAGTCTTAAATATATATTCACAAAAAAGGATATTAATATGCACTAGTGAATATGGTCAGATCTTATCAAGGATTATGACAACTCAATCTACTACCATCCTAGAAATTAAAATTAGGTGGAAGATGTTCTATGTAGAAAGGATCCTACATCTTTATCAATGATGAGAGTTGAGAAGGATCCAATCTTCTTATATTTTCAGAGGATAGACATGGGTATCATTAAGTAGGAACATCATAAATCATTTCTCAAATGGTTGATTAACTTTCACTCTTGGAGAAAATAAAGGATACTCAAAGAAAATATGTGGAAATTCTGAAAACGGTGGAATCTATTAGAAATGGGAAATCTTCTGAGTTCAATATTGATAAGGAAAAAGTAGCAAGATTTGGGTCATGATTATATGTACCATCCAATCCAGAGATAAAGAAGAAACTTTTGAATGATGCACATAGCTCTACCTTATCTATTCAACCAGGGAGCACAAATATGTATCGAGAACTCCAAAGGAACTTTTGGTGTGACAATATGAAGAAGGAGATTGATAAATATACATCAAAGTGCCTGATATGTCAAAAAGTGAAGGGTGAAAGATAGAAGTCTAAGGGGATGATGCAACTACTACCCATACCAACATGGATGTGGGAGAACATCACCATGGATTTTGTTACTGGAATTCCAAGGGTATCCAAAGGAAACAATGCTATATGGGCCATTGCAGATCGTTTTACAAAAACAACTCACTTTATCACAATTCAAGAGGACTTCTCATTGGATCAACTTTCACAGATATATATCAAAGAGGTGGTAAGTCTAGATGGAGTAACACTATTTATTTCATCTGATCAAGATCCAAGATTCACCTTGAAATTATGGAAAAGTCTCCAACATGCTCTAAGAACTGAACTAAATTCATTACAACCTATCATCCTCAAACTGATGTCCAATCTGAGTGAACTATTCAGACATTGAAAGACATGTTGAGAGCGTGTTCTATGTACTTCAAAGGATGGTGGGATAAACATCTTCCACTATTCTAATTCTCATAAAACAATAATTTCCACTCAAGCATCTGAATGGAACCATATGGAGCCCTTTATGTGAAAAGGTGTAAAACACCGACATGTTGGGATGAAGTTGGTGAGTGTAATCTGCTAGGACCTAAAATGGTCGAAGAAATGGTGGAAAGGTGACAAACATTCAACATCACATCAAGATAACCCAAAGTCGATAGAAGAGTTATGAAGACAATTATCTATAAGGCCTTGAGTTCAAAGTTAGAGATATGGTATTCCTCCGCATATCTCCATGGAAGAAGGTCATGAGATTTGGGGAAAAAGGAAAGTTAAGTCCCAAGTATATCTACACCTTAGATATTATTGATCGTGTTGAAGCTGTGTCCTATCGAATAACACTTCCACCAATCATGTCTAATGTACAAGATGTCTTCCATGTACCCCTCTCAAGGAAGTACATAACAGATCTTTCACACGTACTATCTTCAGAGGTGGTACAATTGGAGAATGATCTTTATTATGAGGAGTAGCCATTGAATATCTTGGATCATAGAGATAAAGTTATATGCAAAAAGACTACTCACCTGGTCAATGTACTGTGGTAGAACCATAAGTACAAAGTAGAAACATGGGAACTGGAGAAGGTAATGAAGGAAAATTACTCACACCTATTTACAACTTAGAACGTAAAATGAAATTTTGAGGGAAAAATTTCATAAGGGGGGAAGAATGTAATGAACCAAAGTTTAATCAATGGAAATTCCCTTCTTAAAATTATTTCATATAATATAATAACATGAAATCACAATGCAATGAACTATTAAGTACTATGTGTCCTTTAAATATAATATTGTCACTTCTATGATTTGAATTTCGAAAATCTGCCATTCATGGTTGCAATTAGTAAGATGTTTGGATTTCAATAAGGAAAACATAATTTGTTTGGGTGAATAGTAACTGAACCTTATGAATAGTAATGTTACCCTTATGAATGGTAATATGAACCTTATGAATATTAAATTATTCAAGTGAATAAATAACTATACCAATGAACATATAAATAAAATGTATCCAACTTATAAGTGATAAAATGATAAAATTATAGTGTTGGTATTTTTGTGAGTCATGTATATTTAATTAAAATTTTATGGATCATTTAATAATTTAAAAGAAAGTTTACTTTCATAAAATTTATTCATAAATAAGTATTTTGATGACTTATGATTATGTGAGAATTTTAAGTGACCATAATTAATTTTTCAAAGTGTTAGAAAAGTAGTTTTAATTTTCAAATTTGTATTTTTCAAGTAAATTATGATTTTAACTAAAAATTAAATTTCACATATGAATAAAATAATTCTCATAAAATGGATTTTATTTTATTAATTATACATGTTGAAAAATGATTAGGGTGAATTTTTGGGATTTTTCTGAAATACTTGAATTTTTGTTGAATTGTAAAATATGATAATTTACCGAATAATATAAATATATGATTTAATGAGTCATGGAAGATTTTTTGACGAGGTAAGATCCTTGGGTTAGAAATAACTTGCACATATTACTGTTTTTGGTCACAAGAATCATTATTATCGCTTTTCTTGAGCAAAATAATAAAATAATATGTAAAATATTGAGAAAACCCTCCTCTCCTCTACTATAAAAACCACCCTCAACCCTATTCTCTTCACTCCTCTCAAGACTTGTTCCTAGTCAAAATTATACTTATATATCTCCCTAATCCCATCTACTATGTTAATAATCAATTTGTCTCTTTGAAAGACAAAATCCTCTCCCTTAAAGAGGTTCTGAAGGAAGATATATTCAAGTGGTAAATTCCTCTTTTCATTTCTTTTATTTTATTTTAAGTTCCATTATTTTAGTTTTCTTTCCTCACCTACTTTCATCCAAATGTTATGATAAATACAATACCATACATGTAATATAATTTTGTTATGATAATTAAATAATTCATCATCTTCTCTCCTTTACCCTCTTTTTATACTGGTGATGAAAACATCATCTGAGATGTGTTAATTTATCACATTCAAGGACGACAAGGTTTCAATTTACTTTTCCATCATGAATTTTGGTCATGAAACCATTTTTATGGTTTAAAATGACTATAATTTATGTATTATGTCTAATTTATGGTTATGTAATCTTTTTAACACATGATATTAATTTAGAAATAAAAATTCGTTCGACGTGATCAAAAATCGTTAATTAACAAAAACAGTTATGATTAAAGTTTATATAATGATTCATCTTCAATCAAAATAACCAAATGAATTTTATAACCATGTAATCTTCTGGGTGTTCACTAATAACATACAACTTAAATACTTGACAACCATTCTCATCTTACATGTTTATCCTTACATGTATATAAGTAAACCAATCATGAAAAACAATGAAACAAATAATGAAATTGACCCTCTTAACTCATCAAAATGGCCATGAATGAACATAAAAAGGTTTTAATAAATTAATTACATAATTAAGTGGTTCTTTAAATATTAATTAATTAATTTAATTTTTTTATCCAGGATATTAAGATCAAGTTAATAACACCTTTGGACTTAAGGTGAGGGATTTTACCCAAACCTCCATTATTCCTTCAGGTATCTCTATCTTTTTTTACTCAAATTAACTTATCTATTATTTTTTATGTAAATATTATAAATTATATGTACATCCTCAAAAATCATGTATAAAGGTCCATCCATTATTATCTTTTGGGTATATACATGTTTTTAAATGGTTCCCTTCTCAATACTTCCCGATAAGCAAACCCATTTTAAGGGAACTTCCCAAATTCTTACCCATTTTCAAGTTCAATATATCATCTATTTTAAGACACCAATGTTTTTATAAAATCATTATTTTTATTATGAAAACCTTCTTAGTTTACTTATGGTTTTATATAAAAGATTATTCAGTTTTATATTTTAAAGGATCTTTAGTATTTTCCTTAAAACAACACTAAAATGTTTTAATGCTAAAGTTTATTAAATAATCTTCTTATATATTGTCAATTATGTTTGAAATAACTTACCTCATATATGCCTATTTTACCTTATCAATTTCCATGTATGTTTTAATTCCTTTCTTTTATAGACACTTGTATGATACGACCATCTATTATGCTTTATGACATGATTATGATACCCATTTCTTTCCATGGGTACCCATATGTTTATGTATGATTGATTATGTATGATTATATATGTGGAAATCATATTCACGAACATGTTATGATGGGTAATCCTAGATAATGATACAATTCATTGGGTAAAGTTGAGTCTCATGAGACATTATGTGCAACAGTCTTGTTGGTTAACCTTCACTCATGCTACCATGTGAAACAATCTTGGTAGTTAACATTGACTTGTTCTCATCTATGTAAAACAAGACTTGACCCATTCTCATGTTATGTTTTATTTTTCTTACACATTAATTTGATTCCATGTTTATATGATTCCATGTTTAAATGTTATGATTTCATATGTTCCATTCCTTTTTATATCATTGTGTTATGCCTTCTAACCCATGTTCTAAAGATTTATTCTTATGTTTATTACCTTACTAGGATTTTATCTCATCCATTTGTTCATGTTATACCTAGGTTATCCTATGAATATGTATGAGAAAAATGGTAGTTAGGTCCTATTTATAAAGAATAAAAAAATAAATGTTTTATTTAGTCCCATGTTTTAAGTTTTATGTACCTAGTCTTCTAAGACACTAGAATTTATGATCATTGGCTTGTAATATGATGTTTTACTATGATTACATTCATGTAATGATATGTCTAAAAGGATAGGGTTTCTATAAAACCAACATAAGAAACAAATGACCCTACCCTTCCCGATCTAGAGTCCCACTCACCTTGAAAAACATGAGTGACCCCATCAATAGATAATAACTATACCTGATGTAGATAAAAATATATCTAGTCCTTTATGATAATCATCCAATCTATGTCGATGATCAAGTCAAAGATGTCAAGATCAAGTACTAATAAATATCAAACCACCTCGAATTTTTCTATTACCACTTAACATGCAGGACATTGGAAACCTTATTTAGACATATTTCCCGATGGTGTAGAAAGATCTAACAATAATGACATAAGATCCAAAACCAAACCCAACACATCAACCAACTTTGATTACATAAATGAATGAGTATCACCTATATCAAAAAAATATAGCATCGTAGAATATGACGTAAACACCATAACTCTAATAGTTGTTGGAACCACTTCAGATTCCTATGAAACACACTCGAATGCATAAAGACATCCAAACATAGACACCTATAAATACCCCTAATACTACTAAAGATACCCACCACCCTTGGAAGAATTAACATGAACTTGATACCCCTTGGTAAAAGTGAATCCTGCCTTACTTCCATGGGGAATCTTATCACATAAATGATTTAGATGTCTAGATCTCCCACAAAGATGGCAAGTTCTAGGTGACTCTATACACTAAGGCCTGGTATGAACACGCCTCCCACACTGGTAGAAAATAATTTTATTCTACCTTATATAATCCCCTGAAAATGGTCTTATAGAAAACCAAGTACTATTTCATTTTCTTTTCTGACTAGAAGAAGCACACTGAGTAACTTCTATGCTCACTGTAGTTCCTCCCAATACTGTCTTTCCAGTTATGCCTACCTTATCCAAACCTTCTTTATCCACTACCTCCACAAATTTCGGAAGGAAATAAGTAACTATAATTGACTAAAAATTGGCCCTCATACCCATCTTGAACCTCCAAGACTTATGGTAATCATTGGTGACAAGATTCGTTTCCAGATGCACCGACTCAGCAAAGAGGGTGGAGTACTCTAGAATAGTACACTCCCCTTACTCCGATTTTAGAAAATATTGGGTTATTTTCCACAAGTAATTTCTCAGGATAAAACTGATGATTAAATATCTTCTTGAAAGAAACCTAGGTAATACCTTCCTGAATCTTAGCTTGCACTACTGAGTCCTACCATCTTCTTCCTAGTCCTTCAAGTATATACATGGTGAAATCCACTTGAGAATCATTATGAGTCTTGAATTTTTTTAATATCCTTTAAATCCATTAAATTCACCCCTCTAACTCTTGTGGTCCTTTATCACCATGGAAGAAAGGTGGATGTTTCTTAGTGAACTCTGATCCATGATCCACTTCCTGTCCTGGGTTTAATGCGCCCACTGACCCCAGAGTCTGAATGGCATGGATCATTTCTTCAACCAGAGAAGGATCCACTGGAGGATCCTCCTATAAAACGTGCCTCATGAATTCCCCTATTATATATGGAAGATATATTCTAAGAGTCATTTTATATTAAACACAAGAAAATAACCAATTGTCCATGAGAAAATTACAAAACTAATAAACCAAAAACATGAATCCAATACCATTATTTAAAATAATAATAATATAAAGTAGTTATGAATCCTATCACAAAAGGACACACCTTTTGAAAGGAACATGTGCATCTAAATAAACTCCCCACATATTTTATTCAATGGACCTTACACACCATGTCCTCAAACACTAAAAATATATTAATTTAAATTAATCTTCCATAAAATTTATTCAAATGAATCTAAATACTCGATGTTGGACTTAGTAAATATTTTCTAACCATCTATGGAAACTAGGATTCCATTACGAGAGTGAGTTGGCCATGCCCCTTTTCTATACCTACTATCCAAATTCTGATGACCCTACTCCTATCTACCTAATATAGAGAACTAGATTAGGAAGTTCTGAAACACTTTAGGCCAAGTAAACCCTTTGATACCAAAATGTAATAGACCAACCTAGGCCAACTAGACCATTCACCCAAGTCAGTCCATCATAGGGTGGGTTAAAACAAAGATAACAAAACTAACCTCGTATATAAGAAAAAATAAGACATACAATGAGAGTAAAAATAAAAAACAACATGATATTAAAATGATCCAAATAATCTAAACTATAATGAAATACATTTCTGGACAAAAATATTCTCCATGTGACTAAATGTCACCTCCAAACTATCCCAAAACGAAACAACAATGTAAAGAGAAGCCTATATGGTATAAAATTAACTACCCTTTACATGAATCCTACAAAACATGTTCTAAAACCTCCCATAGGAAGAAATATTGTGTGATAAATAGAGGCCAGTAGGATACTACAAAGAGATCTATAAAAGTTCTAATAACAATAATTCAAAATTCCCAGATTAAAAAAAACAGTTTTACACGCATTTTTATAAATAAAAAATTTTAAATCTATTTTCAAACCATACTTGAGTTTTAACAAATTTCATGCCATGTTTTCCAAATAAAAAAATAATAAATTAAATATACAAAGATATAAATATAAATGTGATCCATCATACATGAAATAAACTATCATGTAATAAACAACTAGAAACAAAAATGCACCTACCAACCCAACTATAGACTATGATACAATATATACTAGACACCCACAATCCTAAAAAGAAATGAATTTGGATCAAAATAACATCAAGTCCTACCATAGTCTATCAACATACAAGTGGTTACCTCATAGTGGTGTCACACACAATTAGGCTACTCATGCCTCTTTTCCACCTACCAAAGGTTCCCACTATGCAATATTTATCAATTTCTATTTTAAAAACCTTTCTCAAATTTTTATAAAACCATTTAAAATCCAAGACAATATCCTTAAGGGTTTGAAAATCCATTTCTATTTCAAATCAAGAAAATTCTATTTTCAAAGAAAAACCACTTTTCAAATGAAAACACATGCCCTTTTAAATTTCAACGCATGAAATTTTAATTAAAATATCAATAAATCAATATAAACAATATGAAATTCAATAAATTTGAATAATTTAATAGATTCACCTACCACAAGAGTGTAGAAAACCCAACCACCTTTAAAAATGGGGATTGGAAACCACAAGATCTGCCTTCAGAAGCCAATTCATGACCAAAGGATGAATAAGATTGATATAAAACACAATACAATTACCAATCCCTACAATAAACGGTGATGCAACCACAATTGAGAGAGAAATTGAGAGGAAGGCATCCCCAAATAGACGAAACTCTTAACCTTGTTGATCAATCAATGGAAAAATAGACCAGTATGGGAGGAAGAACCCCAAAATTTATTAGGGTAAGAGATCCAGTCGATAGGAGAAGGATACCAAATTAAATTAAACCTTAAACACCCACAAGACACCCTAAAAACTATAACTCGGTTACTTAAAAAACATGTAATACCTTTACACAGCATGAAACCATTTAATTTTAATTTACACCAAAAAACACATAAAATTGGATTAAAAACAATTTTTTTACATTACATGATTTTTAACCCTTACAAAACATGTAACATTCTCATGTGGAGTAATCCAGTTCATTATATCTATCTAGTGGCCATTACATATCGTTTAATCCCATTACACATCATGTAACTGCTCAAGGAGAAGCATAAATGACAAGGGAAAAGCTAAAACTACAAGAAATCTAGGAATTCACTATTATAGGTATCCACCTGATTCAAGGTTAACCACACTCTCCCAACGATAAAATGAAACCAAAAGAAAATATAAGAATATACCTGATATAAAGGTAATGGGGAATTACATATTTGAAGCTATTATAACATATAATCACCCTTTTGTTAAAAAATACTTCATTATTTTTATTTTTTTGGGTGTTAATTTCCTTATTTTATCATTAATGAGTTGTCATGAATGTTCTAATTCTTATATATAAGATATAAATAAATCATCTCCAAAATGATAATAATTTTATAAATATCTTATTTACTTTATAGATATATTATTATAACCATTCTTAAAAGTTGGGCATGGAAAATGATTCGCATCACTTCGTGAATATAGAAGGACATACATACGCATGAGAGATGATATCATTAAATTAACATGTGAAAGGTTAATTAAGTATATTATATATTAATTTTTCATAATTTAAATAATTTCATATATATCATATATATTCATTAAATTTATACTTATTACCTTTTTTGTAAATTATCATTTTTTAAATAGAATGGAAAGTAACAGGGTATATCTGATAGTATAACTTCATAAGAATAATTATATCATAAATAATATATATATATATACATTACACCCAATATTAGATATGACCATGAGAGGTTTTTATAGAAAACAATTGCATCAGTTCGCGAGGTAGTAGTCCACAGTACACACGATAGGCGGTTTCGTTTCCCATTTGATGGAAGAGAAGAAGGATATAGGTTATGAAATTAATATAATAACATCTCAGTATATGGTAGATATTGGTGTTATTATAATATCATGATCTAATCATATTTTAATGAGACAGAAGAATAAATAAAATAAAAATTATTTTTTAAGAAAGTGACTTCTTCTTTGGATGACCTATTTATGTTTACAGAAAAATCATTAATAGGAAAGAATTATGATCAAAAAAGGGTTAGGGAGGTTTTGAGGGGAGTTATTAAGTGATTTGGGTTTGTCTTGGATAAACCAAGTGGCTTTCAAAGTGTGAATAAGGTAGAAGAGGGGTGGCTTTTTATATGTTGGGGAGAGGACACACAGATTTTTTTTGAAAAAAATCAATTAAACCCATGCTTTTGTAATGTAAAAACCCTAAAAAATGGAACATTATTGAACATTATAGGTTATAAGGTTTAAAAATGTTTATAAAATGGTTCTTGTATAAGTTGATATGTAATTTTAACCCTTATATTTTCAGGTAAACCCCCTTGATAAAACAAATTTTACCTTAACTGTGGTAATTAATTTTTACCGTTTTACTATTTGTAATGTTAATAAATTCATTTAAAATTACAATATAATATAAATTATTTTTATTACATATATTTATCTCATTTTTAAAATTTTAATTAACATATGTGGTTGAATCCAATTTAAAATTATACCCACATACGTGACGAAAAAGATGGTTTCAAAAGAGAAAGTTCTCATAAGTATAGAAGGTTTTAATATCAAAATTATATATAAAATTGATTTAACTAACCTATATTGTATTTATAATAATATCATTGAACTAATTTTACATTAAAACCAATTCAAAATTTAATTTATTTGTGTAAATAATTTTATCAGAAATACTGTTTTCAATAAAAATCAGTTTTTCACTATTCATCTAAAAAAATGAATCATTTAAAAAAATAGAAAAATTACCCCTAGGATAATTTTGATATGTTGTTTTCAAATATTAATTTAATTTTATCAAACCCATTTTCTAAAATTGGTATAATTAATTTTAAATAATGTGACCAAAGAATGACTATACTGTCTTTTATAAAAATATAGTTTTTAATAAAACATTTTCCATTTTTTCAAATGATTATTATTTTATTTATAATAAATATTTGTCCATATAATTTATTTTATTCATGTATAAAACATATATTTTTTATAATTTATTTGGTATTATTCATACCTACCAACTTAATGAGTAGGTTATAATGTCCATGATTAAATAATATTTTAATAGATTATTTTTGTTTAAACCTAGTGTTGCGTGCATAACAAGCTATCGAGGAGATTGATTTTTTTTAAAAGGAAATAAATATAAAATTATTGGGGTGTTACAGTTTCAATTCCAATTTATATAGGAAATCCCCTTTATGTTTCAATTAGAAAGCCCATTTAATGGTAACCATTTCATTTAAGAGTTACAATTTAGCTATTCGTATATTTATACACATATATCATGGTTCAGATATATGCATCTACCATTACCAAGTTATAAAGTCCAATGCTTTATTAGTTTCAATTGGTGATACATGTGACTAAAACTAGTCCTTTATTATGGTTCAATTATATGGATCACCATTCCCAATTTATAGAGGCACACACACCTTTTAAATTACAATTGACATCTATTTATTTACAACCACTAACATTTCATCCCATGTGACTAATGGTTCATGGATAAACATACCATAATTTTCTAATTAAGGTCCCACCATCAAGATATATGGGAAAAAATAATTTATATTGATGCAATCACTTTAATTGAAAACCTATTTATCTTTTCCTGCAAGAAACGTTAGCAGAATTTTAGTGTAGCAATGAAGGAACTATAACATGAAAAAAGAAATGTGCGCTATAAAATAAATATAGAGTGGGACATGCATGACATGTAAATCCTCAAGTTCCTAATATGATGCATGAAATAACACTTAATTTCCATATCAGTCTAAGGAAAAAATAACCCATACTGATAATTAACACCACAAATCATGAGCATCATCCAAAAGTGAAATCAATACAACTATAATAGACATAATTGATAACATCAATTCCCTTCCCCAATAATTTTGATCTTCCTTATATGTGGGTAAGAAACTACAAATAATAGGCTCAATAAAAAATTCCAATACCTTCTTAGTCTCCTATATATCAACTCAAAATACCAAGATAAATTGAAAAGAGGATCTAATACCACTTGATGATGTCATGGGCCCAGTTCATAGACACGTGATTGGTTTGGTTGACCACATGCCTTCAAGCGCACCTCCCTATATGCTAGAGGCTACTGATTAACATTGAGGGTCTATGCTGATACAGTATAGAGATTATAATCTCATGATAAGAATGCAACATAATGGTAAAATGAATTATAATAAGCATAAACACACATAATCATAAGTAAACATAATAGGTAAACCATCCATATATGATAGATAGACTGGCAGAAGAAATAGATGAAACATACCCAATATCATATAGAAAAATGATGATCATGTCATGGTGATATATATAAGGGGTGGTACATAGTAAATAAAGAAACAATCATATACAAATTGCTATAAAAATGATAAAATGATCAAAATATATCTCTAATAGCATCTTGGGAATAAGCTCGGTCCTCTACTCATGTACTCCAACATAGTATAGAAAACCAAGCATCCATAACAGGCCACTTTATCTTATCCCTACATGCATCCATGATGTCTATCTGGGCACTAATTAGTAGTTTTAATATGGTGTGAGGTATACTCAGTAGGACGCCACCAACATTTTCTAATGTTTTCCATTCCATGTATATACAATGAAATAATGTGTAGGTAGAATAATAAAAGTAGTAAATGAAATCTATAAAACCCATGTTAGAATGGGCCTCCTACAGACCACCCATTCGATGCTATCTCCTTTGGCCTATGTAGTTATGTCTCTAAATTCTTATGGTTTATGCTTAAATTTTTATATAAAGGCCCAAGACCTGAGGCTCACAACCAAGGCATCCCATGTTGTTTGTAATCATATCAGGGATGGATAAGTCCCATAAAATTTAAGGTATATATAGGGAACTAAACAATTCATCATGTATATAAAGAATTGACTAAATCATATTAAGTTATTTAACTTAAAAAAATTATTTTTTAATTAATTGGAATCCTAATCCCATCCCAGGCATTCCTCATATGTAACCTATGTATCACTCTAGGTGTACCATGAACCCATCACTCTATAAGCCTGTCAATGGCATTCCTTATGGGAACGTAGTTATCACCCAAGGAATGGTATAATAGAATTAACCTATGATTCTATCCTTTGCATTCCCTATAAGGAATCCAAGTTTCACTCATGTAATAATATAATTCACTAACCTCCAAGTCTGTACTTGGTATTCTATGTAAGTAACCCAAGTGTCACTCATGGAACAATATAATTACTCTCACCATGTGAGCCTGTCTAAGGAATTCCTCATAGGAATCCATGTGTTTCCCATGGTTTAATATAAATCCATTTATAATTCATTTTAATTTAATAATTTTTTTTGATCTCGTCCATTGTGTTTCAAGTTAGAACCCTTGTATCACCCTCAAAATAGAATATTAAATGGTTATGGATCACAATATATCCATACCATTTAATAAAAAATTAAACACAACATGGTCTGTTAATTAAAGGGATAACTCAAGAATAAATGAGAAAGATAAAGTCCTAGGCATATGTGATCAACATTTCATCTTTAATTAGTTCAAATTAAATTTCATCCAATTCATTTAACATCATAATTAAAAAGTTAAAGGACCACACCCCAAGGGTGTTTTAATCTCATAATCAAAGCATGATTATTTAATATAATTTAATAGAGCACCCCAAGGGGTGGTTTGGATTAATGTTATCAACCTCCATGATTTATACGGGTCATAAGGGTCATGTAAGTCTAATAATGTGAATTTAATTTGAGAAAAAAATCATTTTAACAAGTGATAAAAATTAATCCTGATACACAACATAATGAAACAATGTATAAACAACTATAATTTTAAGGAAAAGCATTAAACAACTTACCATAGATTGGTAGTAGACTCCTCATATGTTATTGAACTCTAATCCAGTATAGAACCATAGAAATTAGAGAAAAAGACACATACATTGAAAATTAGGTAATATTATCTCACTATGATTTAACATTCCATACAAAGAGATAAACTAAAAAATAAGGAAGAGTATTGAATATATTACCAGTATAGATCAAACAAGACTAATGATAATTTATTCTGAGCGAAAACGATGGAGATAACAAAATTCCTTGAAGAATAGGAGGGAGAGCTTTACACATGTGGATGAAACTATGAAAAATGGGTGGAGAAATGGGTGTTTTATCTTTAATGGAGGTAGGTGAATATTGAATTTTCACCCATTTTCAAGGGGTGCAAGGTTTTTCCAGACTGTGTGCCTACCATGTAGGCGCACTACCTAAGGGGTAGCACCAACGTATCTAGGCTCATGGTTTTCCTAACTATTCACACCCCATAGAGATCATATTTTCAACAAATCTACATCATAACTCACATTCATGCAACCTCCCTCACATGGTTTTTCAAAATTTGATCTTCTATATATAGGCCGTATGTTTGAGCCACACAACTACTAATTGTGAACCTCATTATATTTCTCCAAAAATCGGAACTCTAGGAACTGAAAAATTCCAAGACACTCCTAAACCCTTCCTAAAATATTTAAGAACTCCCATTATAATAAAATAATACATTCATAATAAAATTTAAAGGGTCCTAAACTAAAAATAAAATCTAGGATATTACATGTATCCAGTATCTTTAAAACGACACCACATTTCCAATTTATAAAACATGAAATGATAAGTAGTAAAACAATTTTATATCAAAATAATAGTAAATAGTACCCCCTTTCCATAGTTTTAAAACAATTCAGGAAAAAAATTCAAAGAATAAATCTAGAAATCCATTTCTATTTCATTAAAAACAGGCATATCAAATCATAACAGTACAAAGTCAAAAAAAAAGACAAAAATTCCAAGGATAACTCACTTCTATGTTATGTAGGCCACTCATATGTTAGTCATGAATAGTGCACATTACAAGCCCCATGTACCCATATATCATGGTTTAGGGAATAGGGGAACACCCTATAAAGAGAACCCTCTTATAATGTAAAATCAAGTACTAGATCTAAATCCATCTCGATCTAGGAATGAAAGAACACCCCAAAATTTGAACCTTCCCAGCAATATTAAAAGTTTGACCTCAATAATACAACTAACACCTAAGTACCTAAGGATCCAATATGTGACATATCAAATCATTTCAAATGGATTAAACATTTCACAATACAATTTCAATTTCCCTTTTTTTCATCAAGACCTTCTTTAAAAACCTATTTCACATTCTTGTTCATAATGATTTGAAAATCATCTTTATTTTACCAAAACAAGGGGAAACCCATATTTTTTTATCAGAAACTCATTTCGCATAAACAAATAAGTAAATAATTCTATTTGATTTATAAATTCATTTATAAAAAAATATCAATCAATGTTTTATATAAAAATGGTTAGAGATAGAATCACCCACTTCAAACTCGAGTCGATACTACCCACAACGAGATCCTTCAAAACCAAAAGGAACGAAAAACAAGAAACGAAGGCCTTAGAATTGATTCACATAACTTATAATCCTATTACATAAATTAAATGGTCATAATATTTGATAGATTACACTACACCTTGATAAACACACCCACCGTATGAGATTTTTCACCCGGAAGAAGATCACACAATGGGTATAGAAGAATAAAACTATAATCAACACATGATAAAAAGATTATATAAATGATGACCAACATCGCTATCATGAAAAATGGATATTAAGAATAAAAAGACCACTTACTTAAATAGATGAAACATAACCATCATAGAGAGATGAAGCACTAAATTTTATGAAATAAGTTTAGTTTTTTGGATTATATTTTTTATAGACCCTAAATTATTTTTATGGATTATTCCCTATGGCATATTAATGATGTAAATAATAAATTTACGATGTAAAAGTGTTTTACAAGCATCACCCATCCCAGGTTCTATAGAAACTCCCAAAAACAACTCCTACTCCCTATAAACTAAAAAAGGCAATTAAAAATTAAAAATATCATAACTTAAAATCCAAGATAAAAAATCTCTCCACCATATGAATTTTCACCCCTAGTAAGTGATAAAGAAGATGGGTTATTTGGAAAAATATGAGGCCACTGATCCCTCACTAACGATTCTCACTCCCAAGTCCCATAAAAATTTGATTCATGCTTCCATAAAACTCTAACCAACATGATATAATTCCCATGAAAGACTTTCACATGATAATCAATGATATCTACTTGATTCTCCAAAACTAAAAAATATGGCTCTTAATTGATCTCTTCCCAACTCAAAATGTTAGAGGGAATAGTATTATACTTCCGGAGCTATGATATGTGGAAAGCATCATGCATACTTATCAACTAAGCCAAAAATTAAAACTAATAAGAAACCTAAAAAATATACTTAGTTTCCTCAAATGGTCTAATATATATTCAAGAACTATTCCTTTTTTTCAAGATGACAGTGACCCAAATGATGAGAAACATTCAAGAAAACTCGGTCACTTCTGAAAAACTAAAAAGGATGACATAGGTAATCAACTTTTTATTTTTTACAACTCTGCACAATAAATATACATCGATGTAATTACTGAATCATCATTGATGTCTTCTGAATGAGGCTTGGTCCCAAAAGAGAGGCTTCACCCACCTCTATCCAAAAAATATGTGATCTGCATGGGAGACCATACAAAGCCTCAGAGGGAACCATTTTTATTGATGACTAGTATCTATTGCTATAAAAAAACTCAACCATTCCCAGATTGATATCCTATAATCCACCAAAATCCAATAAAAAATCATAGAGAATATTCTCTAATATCTAAACAATATGATCCATCTAACCATTTATCTATTTATAGTAAGCCATGATCAACCTAAATTGAGTCCCTCTTACCTCTTGGAGACTCTTCAAGAATATTGATGTAGACCTAGGATCCCTATCCAAAATTATGGAAGAGGTAACCTCATGTAACCTAATGATCTCTTACATATACATATTACCTTGATTGTTAACCTTATAGGTGTCCTTGATTGAAAAAAAATGGGATGAATTCATCAACTGATTAACCACCACTCAAATAAAATTATTTCCTTGGGGAGTGTGTGGAAGTACAAAAAAAATTCCATGGAAACCATATCTTATTTCTAAACCAATACTAAAATATGTTGGATATAACTATAAGGTTTTAGATGATATGACTTTATCTGTTGGAAGGTGTAATAGAGGGACACAATATCAAAAAAGTCACACTTTATACCAGGCCACCAGAAATGATGTATCATGTCATAATACATCTTCATAGACCCTAGATGAATGGAATTTGAAGAACTGTAATAGTTAAAAAATAGAACTCCTCATGGAATCTAGGATGAAAAACCAATCCCCAAAGAGGATAACACCATCAAAAGGGAGAGAACAACCAAAATAGTATCCCCACTATAAATAGTTTCCCAAATTTCTCTGAACTCCTCATTCTACTATTGAACCTATAGAATAAAATCTATGAATGATGATGAAAAATTAATACTGGTTAGAACCACACCTAAACCATTCTCATGAGCATCTAAATGAAACTGGGTGAAAATTCCATCAGGTTATACTCTTTATACGATTCCAAGATAGTCTGTGATAACACTTTCCTACCAATATCATCCGCAACAACATTCCCCTTCCCTAGTGTGTATGTAATGTCAAAGTAGAAAATAGGAAGGTACTCCACCCACCACGACTATTTTATATTCAATTTCTTACAAGGAAATATATAACTCAGACTCTTATGGTAAAAAAAAACTGTGAACCTCTCCCAAAAAAATTAATGTCTCCAACAATTAAGTTCATACATAACTACAAAAATTTCCAAATAAAAATTGGTGTAATTCTTCTCATGTGGATAAATATCTTAGGATCCATAGAAAACCACATGATTTTACTTTATAAGAACACAAACCACACTAAAAATATAAGTATAAAAGTATAACACACATCCCTTAGTAGTCTCAGGTAAGATAAAAATAGGTTTTTATGTATGAAACAATTTAAAATCATCAAAATAAGTTTGACACTTAGAATCCAATATGAATTTCACACCCTTACTAGGAAGAGAATTCAAAGTTGATAAAAACTTCAAGAAATTTTTTAAATCCACCAATAGTATCTAGTAAGACCTAAGAAGATTCATATCTCAATGAAATTCCATGCATCTTACTATGAAAAAAACCTTCAACTTCTTAGGATCGAATGATAATCCATTTTAACCTCACTTATTGGATCCAAAAATTGAATTATTAAAGTTTCCCATAAAGTCATTGGTTTATTAATATTTCTAAAACCAAATTCAAATAGTTCTCTCGCTCATGATTTTATCTCAAATAAACAAAGATATCATCCATGAACATAACAAATTTTTTGATATACTGATGGAATATCCAATTCATCAAATCCATAAAAACCACAACATAATTTTATATACCAAAATCCATAAAAATATATTTATAATGAATATAACTACTTATAAAATACATATTAGGTATATAAAACTATTGAAACCTTAGTTGATGAAAATATTTCTTAATATCTATCTTCAAAAACCACATCGACCCCTTTAACAGATCAAACAAGGCATCCACATGGGGTAAAGTGTCACGAACTGACCCAATGGGGCTTGAGCCACAATTACCCCAACCCAACCTATTTAATATATGGGATATAGACAATAACTTAAAGACACAACTATTATGGGAGGTATTTTCCTATTGTACCTATATGCACACACGTGACTATCTCCATGAAGAAGGCATAGGAATAATAAAAGAAATAGATGAAATATCTAGAATATTTATCATGCATGAAAAACAACCTGGGTGTACAAGATTAAGATGATGTAAAATAAAAAGTAAAGGGAAAAAATATATTCCCAACCCAAAATATATCCCAACCTGAGAAATCTATAAAAGTAAATGTTGAGAGATCCCCGCTCCGAATCTCCAAGTTCTAACCACCGTATGTAGTCAAATGCATTGGGTATCCCTATTCTTCTCTTTAATAAATGTTGACCTATCTGTCCTCTACATAATACATGACAAATGCAGGAAAAGATCATGCAAGGGTTAGTATATACAAACCTATTAATATTACTTGAAGTATGAAAGGGGATTGGTAAGAGATTAGATAATAATGGATTGAAAGATTGACCCAAACATAGAGAGTAAACAAATCCAAAGACATGGATATATATATATATATATATATATATATATATATATATTCTCAAACCAAATAATCCCAAATGAGAGAGAAATGGGATCTCTATATTATATGTAATTACCCATAATTTTTGAATGATATTTTTTATGAGAAAATATGTGTTATATTATTTTTTACTCAACAAAACCATATATCTTTAATAATAAAGTGAGTATAATCTGAAATGTTCCCATTGGGTTTCGACCATTATATGAACATTGGTCAATTATGACAATTGGTTAATACAACCTTTAGAAACAATACTATTGATAAAAATTTTGACGTTATAGTTAGTTTTTATAAGTAGAAATGACAAAGGATAATTAATGTAGAGAGGAGAAACGATGGCCTCAAACAGTAGAGTCATGTCGTATGAAGCCCTTTAATCAGAACATGGGAAGGAGGTATCGTCACTCTAATTATCTCTTAACCAATCCCAATATAATCTTCAACATGTGATTCTTTAATGAAATCTCCTTTGGGAGAAGTTCAAGTTAGTGGAAATTACCACTCGACTAATGTTATCCAAGCCACCCCATGAATCTATCACTATCACACACCTTACCCTTAGGTCATATGAGGGTGTTATATGGGGTTACTTCTCCTGAACCTTGTTAATTATAGTGTAATTACTTTATATAAATAAAATTGTTTTTTCAATCAATTATTTTTTAAGAATAGTTTTTATTAATAAAAAATATAATGAATTTGATAAATTGATTTTTCAGACTGAAATTGTACTTTTTAGAAAAGATATAATTATTATAATAAAATAATTTATGATTAATATTGTATATTTTAATGAAATGGTATTATTAAAATACTATTATTTAAAAATAAATGATAAAATAATTTTATTTTTTTTAAGTGTCTGAAATTTCACTATGCATTTTCAATATGCTATTATTTTTAATAGATAAGGATTTTTATATTTAAAAGTTAAAATTATAATATTTAGAGAATTATTATGATACTATAAATATCTATTTTTAAATTATAATTTATAAATTATTTTAGTGGGAATTTATGAGAATTTTTTAAGATACATTATTTTTTTCATGAATAGTAAAAATACAGTTTGAGTTTTTTGGTATGTTTAAAAACATTATAATTATGTAATAATGATGTAATAACTAAATAAAAAATAAAATACTTAAAATATTTCATTTTATTAATTTCAATTATTTTAATATATTTTAATCAATTTACAAATATATAATTTACTCTCCAAATTCTAAAATGAAACTTTAACTTTAAAAATGTTATTTTGTGAAAAAATTAATTTTCATTTCCAAAAATAATAAATATAAAATTATGGTCAAATATTTTGGATTAAAATAACATAAAAGGTTCCCCAAGTGTCCAATTCCATGGGAAAATACCATGGTCAAGTCCATGGTTTTTCAATTACCACTACCTAAGTGTCCAAGGCCTAAATATAGACATTAATAAACAAATCCCCCACTTTTTCTATAAATACCCCCATTTCTCCATATCCTTTCACTAAAAATTATTCCTACACGAATATATGATAGTTTTTTCTCCCAAGTAGTCCTCCCAAGGAGTCCTCAATTCTCTAAGGACCCAATCCTCAAGTTTTAGGAACTAATCTTCAAGGTATGGGAAATCATCACTTCTCTTTTCCATATGAGTTTCCTCTTTATGTGGTATGAATTTAAAATTTCTAAACTAAGTTATTATATATAATTTATTTTAACCCTTTACTGTATTAAGATTATTTCATGAATGGGATACCCATGTCCTCTCTCTTTTTACCCTTATCTATAACCATGTTTTTTACCCGTTATGTTGTCGATTTTACTTCTCAAAATTTCTCCCCTATCCTCAAGAAATTCCCTTTTATTTTCTTTATGTGAATACCCAATTATATTTATTTTATAAGTGTAACACCCAAAGTTTTTCTAAAAATAAATATAAATTCATGGAACTTTGTTTTTAATATATATTTTTAATTATCCTTTAAAACATAACTTTTTTACTTCTATGTTCTGAATTTCAAGAAACTGTTATCTACAATTGGGTTCAGTATGTTATTTGGAGTCTTTTGAAACCAACTTGTTTTTTGATTAATAGTAACATACCCTTATGAATAGTAATATGAATAATTATATGACCATAATGAACATTAAATTTTATTATTATTTTATTTTATTAATTCTTTAAGATAGTAGCATATAGGTTAATTTTTCATTGTGATATAGAAGTAGTTACAGAATTAGAATTGTTAATTTTTGAATTAAATATGATTTTATTTAAAAATTAAATTAATAATATTTAGAAAATTATTTTCAAAAAACAGACTTCATTTTTGAAATATACACGTCGATAAATGGTTAGGGTGAATTTTGGGAATTTTTCTAAAATAGTGGATTTTCGGTGAATAGTAAAAAATACCGTTTTTAGTTTTGGTGTATTAATGACATAATTAATGATATAATAATGATGTAAAAAATCTGGTCGACTTTTGAATAGTTAAATAAGATGTGAGGTCTCCCAAGTGGCTTATACCAGGGGCAAATACCATGGGCAAGCCCATGGTTTTGCAAATACCAGCCATGAGGTGTCCCTTGAAAATTATTAAAATAATCCCTCACTTTTCCTATAAATACCAACTCTTCCCTTCATTTAATTCATTCCCAATTCTCCCTCAACTAAGCTCTAGAATTCTTACCTTCATAGCAGTCCTCACAAGGTTTCCTCAAGCCCCCAAGGTCCCAAAATTCAAGTTCTAAGGGTTACTCTTCAAGGTAAGAAAATTCTCAATTTCTTTGTTTTCTCCTTTCAAGTTCTCTTTTATGTGGTATGATTTTCAAGTTTCCATACCATTTTATTATTTAATCCTTAATAATGATAAATTATTTATTATTAATCATTTTTGTATGGGTGACCCTTGTCCCCTCTCTTCTTAATGTTTTCTAAAACCCTGTCGCTTAGCCGTTGGGCTGCCGAATTTTTGTAAGAGATTTCTCACTTATTCTTTTATTTTGAGTTCCTTCCTTATTATTTCTTCATATATACTTACCAAAGAGGCATTAAATATACATAAATCATGTATATTCTGGATGTTATCATGTTTATGAAAATTTACCCATCATTATTCTTCTCCTCTCCCACTTATTTAAAGAATAAAAACATTGTCTGTTTGTGTTGAATTACTGACATCATGGATGATGTGATTTCAATTTCCATTAATTCTTCCAAGTTTGGTCATGAAACCATTTATATGGTTGAAATAGGTTATAATGCATGTGTTATGACTCCCCCATGGTTCTATAATTCTTTTTTACTCAAGGATCTAATTTATAAGACAAAATAATGTTGCTGTTATCAAAGAACCACTAAAATGATCTAAATAAACATCATTAATGTTTTAACTTATGAATCATCCTCACATTAAACATCAAAATGATAAATGATATAAATAATGGTACTAGAAGTATGTAAATACATTTCTATTACAATTCTGTAATTTCACTTCCAATCGACAAGAACAACCACCATGAACCAGTCAAGAAAATCATGATAAGAACTCACCAAAAAACAGTGCAGGGAGAAAAATACTAACAATTAAAGGTCGAAATGATGTTATGAAATGATCATATAATATTCTATAAACATGAAAATGTTTCTTTAAAATATTAATAACACTCTTTTAACCATTATACGGGAGGTTTAAACAAGTTGGAAGTAAGACAACCCCGAGGTAAGGGAATTCTTAACTTGATATCCATTCTTTGGGTTAACCTTATACTTCATTATTTATGTGCTATTTAAATTGTTTGTGTGATGTATTATGTTTATATTATGTTTTATTATGTGTATTTACAGTATATCTACACACTCCATCCACTCTACTAAGTCTCTCTTAAATTGTATGATATTTATAAGGGGATTTTCTTTAAAAATCCTCTTTTAAAATTCAGTTTTACCAAATTCAAAAGTAATGTCTTTATGCTATTATTCATGCTGTATGGTTATGTTTTGGTTATTGGGAACTATTTATGATTAAGGGTGGGACCTATATTTCCCTCCAATTCATTGGGTATGTGTATGTTGGAGGTCGGTCATATGGTTACTCCAAGTGTAACTGCGATGGTTACACAAAGTAAGGTAGCCATGAGGGTTACAAATTATATGGTAGCTGAGATGGTTACAAGATTATGTAAGTAATTACCCAAGATACCTTTATGATTATATTTATGTTCTAATTTTTTGTGTGGATCTTGTGTAAATCTAATGTTACACAAAGTAAGTATATATGGGTGACAAGGATGTCTTTTGAAAATGATTTCATATGTTACGAGTATTCATGGACTAATGTGATATTTCCTTCTTTTCCATCCCTTACTGAGATTTTGTGCTCATCCTAGGTTTTTAAATGATTTTTCACAGGTTAATGGATGTGTAATACAAGGAAGGAAGCCATGTTAGATGTTGAAGAATTTTCAAGGAGTCTTGTTTTAAGTTATAAAGTTTTATATTTTGAAAAAAATGGAAACTGTTTTTATGGTATCCACTCTGTAATAATGTGTAATGTCATGAATGTATTGTCCTAATTCTCTAAAGCAATAAACTTGAAAATATATTCAATGTAAAAGGAAGTGTTTTCTTGACTAAATTCAAGATTATTTATGTAATAAGGGTGGGTTCTTATAGTTGGTATCAGAGGATGGTTTAGATAACTTTAGTGGTTAGGTTGATGTTAATAGAATACCATAAATGATTTTCACTCTATGTTTAATTTAAAATGTTGTAGAATTTAAATATTACCATGTTGTTTTATCTAAGACATGTTTGTTCAGAATGGTTGTACACAGAAGAAACAGGGATGATGAAGAGAAGAGGCACTGACAAAATGACATCCTTCCGGAACTATTGCCCGGAATGGTGGGGATTGAAACCGAGTAGTTTGTGATGGTAATGGATCAGCTAACGGAGGAAATAAATGGTGGTGGAATCCATGAAAGAGGACCAATAGAGGTTCCACAATGAATCATGACAGTAGTTGAACATTTTATGAGACAACATCCTCCTGTATTCAATGGATCTTCTGACCCAGTAGCAGCTGAAGGATAGATCAAAGCCCTTGAAAAGATATTCGATGTTATGGGATGTTCAGACAATCAAAAGGTAAGTCTTTCCATTTATCATTTTGAAGGGGAAGCTGATTAGTGGTGGTCAATGGTAAGGAATATCAGGGGTTGAGAGGATTTTTATGCCTTAGAGTGGGATGAATTCAAAAGTCTTTTCCTTGAAAAATATTTTCCTAAGGTGGTGCGACTGAGAATAGAGAAGAAATTCGATGAATTGAAATAGAAGGAGGAAGACTCAGTAGCTGTGTATGAAGTGAACTTCACCTAACTGGTGAGGTATGCTCCAAATCTTATTCTGGATCATGATAGCAAAATCAACCGCTTTTACTCTGGATTGAAGCCAAGGTATCGAAGGGCGTTGGCCTCCCGTGAATTCAAATGTTATGAGAAACTTTTCTGATGTGCTGAGAGGGTAGAGATGGAGTTTATTGATGATCATGTGCATTTTGGAAACAAAGAGAAGAAGAGGTCTAGTTGGCAAGAAATGTGTAAGAATCAACTAAAGAAATCTGATGGTAAGATAATCCAATTTCCAGTTTGTGAAAAGTGTGGCAAGAAACACCCTGGGGAATGTCTTAGAAAAACTAGAAATTGTTTTAAATGGGGTATGTCTGGACATATGTCCCGAGATTGTAACGAAAATGATCCAAAGACTAATACTGATAAGCAGACTGTAAAGTGTTTTAAATGTGGTGAAATTGGTCATTATGAAAATGCCTACCCAAAGATGGATCCAAATGATGCAAAGAAGCCAGATTACAAGTAGAAAGGTGAAGTGAGATCCTTTGCGACTACATCAGCAGATATTGGGTCATCCAATGAAGTTGTATCAGGTATTTTGTTGCTTCACTCAGATTTTTCTAAAGTTTTGTTTGATACGGGGTCTACACATTCCTTTATCTCTGAAAAAATTTCTGGTAAATTATAAATATCACCTCAACAAATGAGACCCAGAATTTTTGTTAAAATACCAGGGGGAAATGTTATAGCAAAGCAGAATTATAAGAATCTTTATATTGTGGTCTGTGGAAAGAATTTACCTTTAAACCTTGTTGTTTTACCCTTAGTCGAGTTTGATGTTATTCTAGGGATGGACTGGCTTTCTGATTATCATGCTAAGATTGATTATAGAGCTAAAGAAGTTGTTTTTCAGAAAGAGTTTTAGTTTGTATACAAGAATGAACCCATACAATTGATAACATGCCAGGAAGCTGAGAAACTATTGGAAGATGGAAATTAACGTTATCTTTCTCATATTTTTGAAAACAAGAAAACTATTCAAATTAATGATGTGCCAGTGGTAAATGAATACCTTGATGTTTTTCTAGATAAGTTACCTGGTGTCATACCTGATCAAGAATTCGAATTCACAATTGACTTGGTTCCTGATGCTAAGCCAATTTCCAAACCCCCATATCGTATGTCTCTAATAGAACTTCTTGAATTGAAAAACCACTTGAAGGATTTTCTTGACAAAGGCTTCATTTGTCCTAGCACTTCACCACGGGGAGCCCCTGTTTTGTTTGTAAAAAAAAAGATGGTTCCATGAGACTTTGCATTGATTATAGAGCTTTGAGTAACATCACGATTAAAAACAAGTATCCTTTGGCTCATATCTATGACTTGTTTGATCATCTCCAGGGAGCTCAGTACTTTTCCAAGATTGACTTGAGATCCGGATACTATCAGCTGAAGGTGAAAGAGGATGACATCCCGAGAACAGACTTTCGTACTAGATATGGGCATTATGAATTTGTTGTTATGCCATTTGGATTAACTAATGCACCTTCTTTATTCATGAATCTTATAAATAGAGTATTTCATGAGTTCTTGGATAAGCTTGTGGTTGTATTTATTGATGACATTCTGTTATTTTCTAAAAATAAAGAGGAGCATGAAAAACATATAAGGTTTGTTTTACAAACATTAAAAGAAAAGAAACTATATGGAAAATTGAGAAAGTGTGTTTTTTGGTTGCCATATATTTCTTTTCTTAGGCACATTGTAAATAAATATGGAATAAATATTGATCCTTCCAAAAAAAAGTAGTTGATGAATGGACAAGACCCACAAATGTTATAGATATTCATAGTTTTCTGGGCTTAGCATGTTATTACTGATGGTTTGTTAAGAACTTTGCATGGTTATCTATCCTAATAACTATGTTAACACAGAAAGGG
This sequence comes from Viscum album, assembly GCA_963277665.1. Lineage (NCBI taxonomy): Eukaryota > Viridiplantae > Streptophyta > Magnoliopsida > Santalales > Viscaceae > Viscum > Viscum album. Next base: position 1,321,411,568 of record OY728132.1, on the reverse strand, counting down.
GTTAAATTTGTTTGGACAGAAGAATGTGATTTTTTTAGGAACTAAATAAGAGATTGGTGAATGCTCCAGTTTTGGCCTTACCTTCCCGAAATGGTGAGTTTGTCATCTACAGTGATGCTTCTTTGAAGGGACTTGGTTGTGTTTTGATGCAGAATGACTAGGTAATTGCCTATGCTTTGAGACAACTTAAACCTACTGAGCTAAATTATCCCACACATGATTTGGAATTGGAAGCTATGGTTTTTGCTTTGAAAATATGGAGGCATCATTTATATAGAACCAAATGAAAATATATATACTGACCATAAAAGTCTAAAGTATATATTCACTCAGAAGGAATTAAACATGAGGCAGAGAAGATGGCTAGAACTGATAATGGATTATGACTGCATGATCAATTACCATCCCAGAAAAGCAAAAAAAGTGGCGGATGCCTTGAGTCGGAAACATCATGCATCATTAACCCTGTTACATTTGGAACATGATCCATTGATTAATGATTTGATGAATTTTGGATTAGAATTTGTTGGTGTAGGGAATACATCTGTTTTGTTTTAGGTTTCAGTGCAGTCTTTATTGTCAGACAGAATTAAGAAAGCACATAAGTAAGACCATGAGCTACATAAAAAGGTAGAAATGGTTAAAATGGGTAAGTTTCCATAATTTAATCTTGATAAAGATTGTGTTTTAAGATTTGGTAAAAGGTTGTGTGTGCCTTGTGTTTCCTTGTTGAAGAAAGAATTGTTGTGTGAAGCTCATAGTTCCCCATTTTCTGTTCATCCTGGAAGTACTATGATGTACAGAGACCTTCAAGAGTACTATTGGTGGGATGGAATGAAAAGAGATATTGTTGATTTTACCATGAGATGTTTGACATATCAACAGTTTAAAGCAGAGTGACAGTTACTGAAGGGGATGCTTCAGCCATTTCCAGTTCCAGACAGGAAATGGGAGAATGTATCCATGAACTTTGTGGTGAGACTACTAAAGACTTCTCGAGGTAACAATGTGATTTGGGTTATTGTTGATCGGATAACGAAATCTGCACATTTTCTTTCTATTCGAGATACTATGTCTTTAGATCAGCTTTCTTGATTGTACCTCAAGAAGATTATCATGTTACATGGAGTTCCTCAATCCATTATGTCTAACAGAGATCCCAGGTTCACTTATAACATTTTTAAGGGACTTCATAAGTCGTTGGGAACATAGTTAAATTTCAGTACAGCTTTTCATCCTCAATCAGATGGGCAGTCAGAACGAACGATTCAAACTTTGGAGGATATGCTTCGAGCTTGTTCAATGGACTATTAGGGAAGCTGGGATCAACACATTTCTTTAGTTGAGTTTTCTTATAATAACAGTTTTCATTCTAGTATTCAGATGGAACCTTTTGAGGCCTTGTATGTGAAATGGTGTCGGACTCCAGCGTTTTGGGATGAAGTTGCTGAAAGAAAGTTGATGGGGCCAGAATTAGTAGAATAAGTGGCTGAGAAAGTAAGGATGATCCAGCAGTACATGAGGACATCTCATAGTAGGCAGAAACGTTATGCTGATAACAGAAGAAAAGACTTCTCTTTCGAGGTAGGAGACCATGTTTTCCTTAAATTCTCTCCTTGGAAAAGTGTGATGTGTTTCTATAATAAAGGAAAGCTAAGTCCACAGTTCATCGGTCCTTTTGAAATATTGGAGAAAGTTGGAACAGTTGTATACCGCGTAGCTTTGCCTCCGAGTTTGTTTCAGGTACACAATGTTTTTCATGTTTCGATGTTGAGAAAGTATGTGCTAGATTCATCACATGTCTTGAGCCCAGAAGCAGTTTAGCTGGAAGAGAACCTTTCTTATAAAGAGAAACCAGTTCAGATTCTTGATCGAAGGGAACATGTATTGCAAAATAAGGTAATCCACCAAGTAAAGGTTTTTTGGAGAAACCACATGGTTGAAGAAGCAACATGGGAGTCTGAAAATGCTTTGAGGGAAAAATACCCTCAATTGATTAATAAGTAAATTAAATTGCGAGGATGAAATTTAAAGAAGGTGGGGATAATGTAACACCCCAAGGTTTTCTAAAAATAAATATAAATGCATTGAACTTTGTTTTTAATAGATATTTTTAATTATCCTTTAAAACATAAATTTTTTACTTCTATGTTCTGAATTTTAATAAACTGTAATCTACAATTGCGTTCAATATGTTATTTGGAGTCTTTTGGAACCAACTTGTTTTTTGTGAATAGTAACATACCCTTATGAATAGTAATATGAATAGTGATATGACCCTAATGAATAGTAAATTTTATTATTATTTTATTTTATTAATGCTTTAAGATAATAGAATCTAGGTTAATTTTTCATTGTGATATAGAAGTAGTTACAGAATTAGAATTGTTAATTTTTGAATTAAATATGATTTTATTAAAAAATAAATTAATAATATTTATAAAATTATTTTCAAAAAATAGACTTCATTTTTGAAATATATACGTCGATAAATGGTTAGGGTGAATTTTGGGAATTTTTCTGAAACAACTGATTTTTCAGTGAATAGTAAAAAATATAGTTTTTAGTTTCGGTGTATTAATGACATCATTAATGATATAATAATGATTTCATAAATCTGGTTGACTAGTGAATAATTAAATAAGATGTGAGGTGTCCAAAGTGGCGTATACCATGGGAAAATACCATGGGCAATCCCATGGTTTTGCAAATACCACCCATGAGGTGTCCCTTGAAAATTATTAAAATAATCCCTTACTTTTCCTATATATTCCAACTCTTCCCTTCATTGAATTCATTCCAAATTCTCCATAAATAATGCTCTGGACTCCTTACCTTCATATTATTCCTCCCAAGGTTTCCTCAATCCCCCAAGGTCCCACCCTTCATGTTCTAAGGGTTACTCTTCAAGGTAAGAAAATTCTCAATTTCTTTCTTTTTTCCTTTCAAGTTCTCTTTTATGTGGTATGATTTTAAAGTTTCCCTAACATGTTATTATTTAATCTTTATTCATGATATATTATGTATTATGAATCATTTTTTTATGGGTTACCCTTGTCCCCCCTAATATTAATGTTTTCTAAAACCCTGTCACGTAGCCATTGGGCTGCCGAATTTTTGTAAGAGATTTATCACTTATTCTTTTATTTTGAGTTCCTTCCTTATTATTTCTTCATATCTACTTAACCAAGAGGCATTAAATCTCCATAAATCATGTATATTCTGGTTTTTATCATGTTTATGAAAAATTAATCATCATTATTATTCTTTTCTCCCACTTATTTAAAGAATAAAAACATTGTCCGTTTGTGTCGAATTACCGACATCATGGATGATGTGATTTCAATTTCCATTAATTCTTCCAAGTATGGTCATGAAACCATTTATATGGTTGAACCAGGTTATAATTAATGTGTTATTAATCACCCATGGTTCTGTAATTCTTTTGTACTCAAGGATCTAATTTATAATACAAAACGATGTTGTTGTTATCAAAGAACCACTAAAATGATCTAAACGAACATCATTAATGTTTTAACTTATGAATCATCCTCATATTAAACATCAAAATGATTAATGATATAAATTATGGTACTAGAAGTATGTAAATACCTTTTTATTCCAATTCTGTAATTTCACTTCCAATCGACATGAACAACCACCATGAACCAGTCATGGAAATCATGTTAAGAACTCACCCAAAAACAGTGCATGGAGAAAAATACTAACAATTAAAGGTTGAAATTATGTAATGAAATGATCGTATAAGATGATATAAACAAGAACATGTATCTTTAAAATATTAATAACATTATTTTAACCATTATACAAGAGGTTTAAACAAGTTGGAAGTAAGATAAACCCGAGGTAAGGGGATTCTTAACTCGATTTCCATTTATTGGGATAACCTTATACTTCATTATTTATGTGCTATTTAAATTGTTTGTGTGATGGGTTATTTTTATATTATATTTTATTATGTGTATTTATAGTATATATACATACTACATCCACTCAATTAAGTCTCTATTCAATCGTATGATATTTATAAGGGGATTTTCTTTAAAATCCTCTTTTAAAATTCGGTTTTACAAAATTCAAAAGTAATGTATTTATGCTATTATTCATGTTGTATGGTTATGTTTTGGTTATTGGGAATTGTTTATGATAAAGGGTGGGACCTATATTTCCCTCCAATGCATTGGGTATGTGTATGTTGTAGGTTGGTCGTAGGGTTACTCCAAGTGTAACTACGATGGTTACACAAAGTAAGGTAGCCGTGAGGGTTAAAAATTATATGGTAGCCGAGAGGGTTAAAATATTATGTAAGTAATGCGCCAAGATACTTTTATGATTATATTTATGTTCTCATGTTTTTTTTGATCTTTTTTAAATCTCATGTTACAAAAAGTAAGTATATATGGGTGACAAGGATGTCTTTTGAAAATGCTTTCATATGTTACGAGTATTCATGGAATAATGTGATATTTCCTTATTTTCCATCCCTTACTGAGCTTTTGTGCTCATCCCAAGTTTTTAAATGATTTTTCACAGGTTAATGGATGTGTAATACAAGGAAGGAAGCCATGTTATATGTTGAAGAATTTTCAAGGAGTCTTGTTTTAAGTTATAATGTTTTATATTTTGAAAAAAATGGAAACTGTTTTTATGGTAACCACTCTGTAATAATGTGTAATGTCATGAATGTATTGTTCTAATTCTCTAAATATCTAAACTTGAAAAGATATTCAATGTAAAAGGAAGTGTTTTCTTGAATAAATTCAATATTATGTATGTAATAAGGCCAGGTTCTTATAATAAGTATATTCAGAAATATATAAAAATTATTAATTTTATTCTGGTATTTACTTATATAAAACCCTCATTCCCTTTCTGTGGGTTATAAATGACATATAGATCTTGTCTTTAAGCACTTTTTAAAACACCATGATTTTTATATGAAACCAGTTTCTTCTATTATCTATGAGTTATTTATGAAATGTTTTATTAAGATATATTTGGATAAAATTAATTAATAAATATGAAGGGTTCACCCTAATATCACTATGATATATTTTTTAAAGAATTTAATCTCTCAAGATGACATGTTTTACAAAACCTTAGTGAATAACCTTAGTATTTTTTTATGGAACAATGATGAATATTTTCAGGTGGATTAAAAGAATTCTATTTATGTTTTCATGTATTATGATACTTATTTCCAAGAAACTAAACTTTAAAAGATCTTCTATTTGTGAAATATAATAAAAAGTTATGTAATAGAAAGGCAGGATTCCATACATGGTATTAAAGGATAGTTTAGTTATTTGTGTAAATTAGGATTTAAAAACTTTAGGAAGAACCTTAGAGATAAGTTATAATATAGAAAAACATCCTGGTATTTTGGTGAAGTATTAATTAAGTGTTTTCTGAGAAAGGACATCCCTGTCTGGGTACAAAAAAGTGGATGTGGCTATGGAATTGATGTATATAGGGGTAAAACATGAAAATACAACTTTGAGATAGACTCAAAAGGGAGTTGGTGCATGACAATGGGCCTTGCTTTACTCCTAGTTTAATAATACTTAGGGATATTTTTGGTTAATCACAATATTTTTATGAACCATTATGATGAATTTATAGAAAATGTATTTGTTGTTAAAAAATACAATATTTAAGAATGATGTTTGAAGATACAAAAATTCCTTTAGAACTATAATATTATTAAAAGAAACACATTTATCACAATGGTTTTATTATTTTAGAAAATGGTGGGAAATAGGAGTAACCACATAAATGGTGAGTGCAACAGACCATGTGTTGATAGCCCTCTGATGGAAGTTGGAATGGAGAACTTAATGAGACTAATGAATCAACTAATGACCGTTACGAATAATAACTTGAATCAAGATGAGATACCAAATTAACCTCAAAGGGAATAAATTTACATTGAGTACTTTATGAATAAAAAACCACCTTATTTCGGTGGATCTACCGATCCATTTATTTCTAAACAATGGAAATATTTATAGAAAAGATATTTTCTATACTCCATTGTTTAGAACAAGAGAAAGTCACCATGGATGTGTACTTCTTATAGGGATAATCTAATCAATTGTGTAAACTTATCAGTAACATGAAACCAAGAAGGGAGATTGAATATATAGAGTGGGAAGAGTTCATGGAAACCATTTTCAAAAAATATTTCCCCCATTTGATGAGAACAAAGATAGAGAAGGAATTCCTAGAGCTGAAGTAGAAGGAAAATGAATTTGTGGGAAGCTAGGAGATTATATTTACAATAATTTATTTTCACACCTCGAGCTTTGTCATGGATCCTAATATAAAGGTTGGTAGATTCTTCTAGGGACTAAGACCCCATATACAGAAGAATCTATCTAATTGTGATTATGAAAGCTATTATGAGATAGTGTAGAGTGATATGAAGCTTAAACTAGAGTTTTTAGAGACACAATTGTCCCATCGATCAAATTAAAAGAATAAATCAATGGAACCTATATTAGGAAGGAGCTTTGATCATGGTAGAGGAGCAAAGCATGTAAAAATTTCCATAGTAAACAAATATAGGAAGAATCATTTGGATAACTACTTTCTCAGAAGTGGGAAATGTTACAATTGAGGAAGAGATGAACATATTTCTCATAACTATCATAGTGAGGTGAATCCAAAACTTATTAGCAATAATGAAAAAGGGAAGATGGTGTTGGACCAACCCAAAGTCCAATGCCTCGCGTGAAGAAATATTCAAAACTTTTCCAATCACTATGAAAATCTAAAGACAGTGTAGGGGAGTCACCATAAACCTTAGCATAGGACAAGGTATTAAGTTTGGGATTTCTCTATCACAACAACTGAAGTTGAATCTCCAAATGGTGTGGTAGAAGGTACTCTCATTATTTTCTCAAATATGGAAAGTACTTTGTTTGATTTTGGTTCTACAAATTACTTTATTTCCTCTAATTTTGCAAAAAACATTGAATCAATCCCTAAACTTCTAAAAGTAGAGTTATCAGTAAATTCTCCTGAAGGTATTTTCCAAGAATCAATAGTTTATAGAAACTATAGTATTCACTTTAGAAAGAACAATCTCATCATAAATATATTAGTCATTCCCATGCTGGAATTAGACACTATACTAGGGATGGGATGGATCTCAATGTATAATGGTAAGATAAAATGTAGAATAAAGTAAATATTAGTATTCTTGAATGGAAAACCTACAATTATCTTAAAAGGAGAGATATCTTGACCCAATATTTTTCTATAAGCACCTCTTGTATCATTCTTTATGAAAATTATCCATAAAGATTAAGAAGGAAATGAAAGTATGAAGATAGAAAATATACCCATCATTCAGGAATACATTGATATATTTCATAAGGAATTACCAAGAACTTCCCTAGGAAGATAGGTGAATTTATCCATTAAAATCAAGCCTGGATCCAAGAAAATATCAAAGAACCCATATATAAGGGAAAAAGTGGAGCTGTAAGAATTAAAGAAACAACTCCATGATATTTTGGATAAGGGGTTGATTCAACAAAGTGTGTCTCCTTGGGGAGAAAATGTTTTCTTTGTGAAGAATAATTATGGATCAATACGCCTATGAATTGATTATAGTGAACTTAATGGGATCATAGTGAAGAAGAAGTGCCCTCTTCCAAGAATTGATGATTTATTTGACCAACTTCATGGAGCTAAATTATTCTACAATATTGATCTTCGATCTAGTTATCATCAATTAAGGGTAAAGAAAGAATATATTCCAATGACTTCCTTCTGATCAAGATATGGACATTATGATTTTGTTGTTATGCCCTTCAGCTTGACTAATGTTCCAACTATTTTTATGGACTTAATAAATAGAGTCTTTAAGGAATTCCTTGATAACTTTGTGGTAGTTTTTATTGATGGTATTATGATATATTCTAAAAATTTTGAGGATCTTAAGGATCATCTAAGGGATATATTGAAAAGTTTGAGGAAGGAGAGTATATTTGGGAAGTTCAGAAAATGTGAATTTTGGATACAAAAACATGATTTTTTGGGGTACATTGTAACCAATGAAGGAATATCGTTTGATACTGCTAGGACAAAGGTTGTGGAGGACTAGCCTCATCCCACAATAGTAATTGAGATTTGTAGTTTCCTTAATTCAGAAGGATATTATTGGTGGGTTTTGAAATTATTTTCATGGATTTATAATTCACTAAACAAGTTAACTTGAAAATGGGCGATGCTTATATGGATAAAAGAGTGTAATGAAATTTTCCCAAATATGAATAAGGGATTGGTTATTGCATCCGTGTTAACTCTACCCTATATCAGATAAGGATTATTTATTTTTAGTGATGGATCTTTGAAAGGTATCGGGTGTTTCCTCCTATAAAATTATAGGGTTATTTCTTATGAATATCTATAGTTGAATCCTCATGAGCAGCATTATCTTATTCATGGACTGAAGCTAGCTATAGTTATTTTTTCTCTAAAGATATGGAGGCACTATCTTTATACGGAGAAATGTGATATATACACAAACCACCAAAGTCTGAAGTATATTTTCACACAAAACTAATTAAACATGAGACATTGGAGATAGTTGGAACTTCTTAAATACTGCAACTGTTTAATTCATTATCACCCCAGAAGAGAAAACAAAGTCAATACTGCATTAATTAGGAAATACTATATTGTTTTGGAAATGATAAGGATTCAAGGAAATTTGATCAAAGACCTAACAATAATGGACATGGGAATTGTAAGTGAAGGGACATCATTAACCACATTCAAAATGATTTCTCATCCATCATTACTAGAGAAGATCAAGAAAGATTGAGGATAAGATCCTTTGTTATAGAAGAAGATAGATACTGTGAAGAGTGAGAAGTTTCTTGAGTTAAATATTTATCTAGAAGGTGTACTGAAATTTTGTACAATGTTATTTGTCCATCTATTCTAGAAATAAAGAAGTATCTGATGTTTTAAGATCATAGTTCCACATTCTCTATAAATATTTGAAGTACAAAAATATATAGGGATCTTTGTGATCATTATTGGTGGGATAACATGAAAAGGGAGATTTCCAACTGCACTATAAGGTTCTTGGTATGTCAGAAGGTGAGGGTAGAGTGAAAAATTTATAAAGGGGTATTGGAAACAATACCCATACCAGCATGGAAGTGGGAAAATATCACTATGTATTTGTTCACTAGTATAACAAGAAAATACAAAGGAAATATTATGATATGGGTTATAGTGGATCATCTCACAAATACTACCCATTTCATTACTATTTAGGAATATTTCTCTCTTGAAAAAATTTCTATGATTTATATAAAGGAAGTGGTGAGGTTGAATGGGGTACCACTCCATATCGTTTGTGATCATGATCCAAGGTTCACATAAAAATTTTGGAGAGGTATTCAACATGCTCTGAGTACCGAATTGAATTTTAGTACAACGTATCACCCCCATACTGATGGTCAATCTAAATGGACTATTCAAACACTTTAGAACATGCTCAATGGAATTTAATGGTGAATGGGATCAACATCTCCCATTAGTTGTGTTCTCATACAACAACATATTTCATTCGAGTATTCAACTGGCACCCTATGAAGCTCTTTATGGGAAGTGATGTAGAACTCTCACATGTTGGGATTAATTTGGTGATAGAAAGCTTCTTGGGCATGATCTTGTGAAAGAGATGATGAAAAAGGTTCATGCCATCCAACAACACATAAAAGGTTGCTCAAAGTCAGTAGAAAATCTATGATGGGAATTGTTGAAGGGACTTGGAGTTTTATGTTGGTGAAAAATTCATCCTTTGAATTTCACTATGGAAGAGATTCATGTGGTTTTGGGAGAAAGGGAAGCGCATCCCCAAGTACATTGGCCCCTATGAAATCCTTGATTGCATAAGAGAAGTGGCCTATCAACTTGCACTTCCACCAAACCTAGATCAAGTTCATGATATATTACACGTATCACTCTTGAGGAAGTACATACCTAACCCATCACATATTCTAAATTTTGAGTTGGTACAAATGGAACAAGACCTCTCTTATGAAGAGAAACCAGTGGAGATCTTTGACCATAGAGAAAATGTTATATGCAACAAGACTACCCACCTCATCAAATTGTTGTCGAGGAACCATAAATATGAATAAGTGAAGTGGGAACCAGAGGAGAAATTAAGGAAGAATTACCCATACCTTTTCTCAACCAAGGGAATGAGTTTAAATTTACGGGATAAAATTTCTTAATGGGGAAGAATGTAACGACCTAGACTTTTTGAATGATATTTGTTTCTTGATGAAATGTGTGTTATAATATTTTTTACTCTAAAAACCCATATCTATTTAATAATTAAGTGAGTATAATTTGAAATGTGACCATTGGTTTTAGATCATTATATAATCATTCTTCAATTATGATTGCTGGTTAATTCGACCATTGAAAATAATACTCTTGATAAAAATTTTAATGTTATAGTTAGTGTTTATAAGTAGAAATGATAAAGGATAAATAATGTAGAGAGGTGAAATTATGGCCTAAACTAGTATAGTAGTGTTGTATAAAGACCATTTTGGAGGGAGGTATCATCACTAAGAATCCCTCTTTACCTATCCCAAGATGAGCTTCATTAAGTGAATCTTGAACAAAATCTCCTACGAGATAAGTTCAAGTTAGTAGAAATTACCACTTTGGATATTTTATATGAGTCACCCCATGAATCTATAACCATAATAAACCTTACCCTTAGGTCATATTCATGTGTTATAAGAGGTTATGTCTCTCTACCCTAGTTACATAATCTGTAATTCCTTTGTATAAATAAAATTTTGGTCCCTTCAATTCTGTTTTAAGAATAGTTTATCTTAATACAAAATATAACGAATTTGATAAATTGATTTTTAAAGAGAAATTTTACTTTTCTGAAAAAATATAAATTATTATAATAAACTAATTAATTATTAATAATGTTTATTTTAATGAAATATTATGATTAAAACACTCTTATTTAAGAAAAAATGATAAAATAATTTTATTTTTTTTCAACTATCTGAAATTTCAATATGCATTTTCAATCCACTATTATTTTTAATATTTAAGGATATTTATAACTAAAAGATAAAATTATCTTATTTATAGAATTATTATGACAAAATAAATATAATTTTTTAAATCATCACGTAAAAATAAGGTTGGGGTGAATTTATGAGATTTTTTTAAAATACTTTATTTTTTCCAAGAATAGTAAAAAACAGTTTGAGTTTTTCACATGTTTAATGACATAATAATTATTTCATAATGATGTAATAACTAATTAAACATGATAAAAGACATAAAATATTTTATTTTATTAATATAATGTATTTTAATAGATTTTAATCTGTTTCCAAATATATAATTTACTTTCCAAATTTTAAAAAGGAAACATTAACTTTAAAAATGTTATTTTGTGAAAACATTAATTTTCATTTAAAAAATAAGAAATATAAAATTATAGTTGACTCTTATGGATTAAAATAAATTAAATTTTTCCTAAGTTTCCAATACATTGGTAAATCCCATGGTTTTTCATTTACCACTACCTAGGTGTCGAAGGCCTACATTTAGAAATTAAAAAACAAATCCCCCACTTTGGCTATAAATAACAACCCATTTATCCATTTAGGTTCACTCCCAATTATTCCTACATGAATATATAACATTTTAATCTAACAATGAGTCCTATAAAGTTGTACTAAATCCCCCAGGTTCTCGATCCTCATGTTTTAGGAACTACTCTATAAGGTAAAGGAAATCTTCACTTCTCTTTTCCATTCGAGTCTCCTCTTTATGTGGTAGGTATTTAAAATTTCTAAAATAAGTTATTATTTACAATTTATTTTATACCTTTCATGTATTAATATTATTTTATTAACGTGATACCCATGTCCTCTTTATTTTTACCCTTTTCCAAAACAATTTTTTATTTCATTTATGCTGCTGATTTTACTTCTCAAAATTTATCTCTTCTCCTCAAGAAATTCTAATTTATTTTCTTTATGTAAATAAAAAAAATATATTTATTCTCTAGGGGTATTAAAATAGATGTAAAAATTATTTATTTTATTCTAGTATTTAAATACATTAAATCCTAATTCCATTTATGTGGGTTATAAATGACATAAATATCTTGTCTTTAGGATCTTTTTAATATGCCATGATTTTTATATGAAACCTACTTCTTCTATTCTCCATGGGTTATTTATGAAATTTTTTATTATGATATATGTGGATAAAATTAATTAATACATATGAATGGCGCACCCTAATAATGTCATAATTCATTGGGTAAAGAATTTAATCTCTAGAGATGACATGTTTTATGATACCTTAGTGAATAACCTTAGTAATTTTTATGACACGTCATTGAAAAAACCTGGTGATATGCTTATAAAGGTATCATTTAAATGTTGTATCCACATTTAAATTTTATTAATAAAGTTTTTTTGTTATAATATCCCACATTTTTCTTTTCTGATGCCTTTATCATATTCCTCAAGTTCTTATTGAAATTTCTCGTGTTCACATGTAAGCTATTTCCCTTGCTTTCATTTACGGGGCCTTATGTTCAACATTTCCTTTGATGTGTGTCCCCAAGTTTTTAGATATAGTAAATTTACTTAGGATAAACCTATTATGAAGCCTTTAAAGTGTATTAGAAGAATTTTTTATGTTTTCAGGTAATATTTACCTTATTTACAAGAAAATAAACTTTAAAATATTCAATATTTGTACAATGTAAAAACAAATTTATGTAATGAAAAGGTGGGATTCCATATCATGGCCCAGGACATGAATATAGTTCCACTAGTTATATAATTCCAACAAATTTTCCCAAAATCTAACGTGTCTATCTAAATGAGTAACCATATGGAGGTCTCACACCACACCACTGTTCCACACATTCAAGGTGGAATAATATCCAAGAAGAGAACCCATGCCCTAGTCTGTTAGGGGGTTCCATTCATTAGATAGAGTACCTTCACACTAATTCCATAGGGGGTACCAATCAGTAGATAGAGGACCCACACCCTAATTTCACAGGTGGTACCACTTACTGTAAGGAGGGTTTGCACCGTATCTGATATAGTGGTACCACTTGATAGATTGAGGAATCATACCCAAGTCCATTAGGGGGTACCAATCAATAGGTAGAGGGCATGTTCTCTAATTCCATAGAGGGATACCACTTAGTAGAAAGTATAACCACTCCCTAATTCCATAGGGGGTACCACTCACTAGATATAGGACCCTCACCCTATCCAGGGGGTACCACTCAGTAGATAGAGGACCCACACCCTGTTCAACAAGGGGTACTACTATAATGATCATTCCCAATCACTATAGTCATAGAGTGATTCCTAAAGAATATTCACACTTGTAACACATCATATTATATCTAAAAATCCACCACTAAGTCCACCACCATGTTATGTGTGGAAAAACATTGAGGATAGATCACTCACATACCGAAACCTGAGTTTAGATGAAGATGATATGTGAGGTTGAAGGTTCCTTAAAAAGGAATAAGAGGTACATGATGTGTAAGGGGATCCACAAGGAATGCGGTCTCACTTTTCTATCTAGTTGTGTCCTTGATGGAACATGTATTATTTCCAATGTAGACCTACATAGTGAGCAGGTGGACTGCACGATGTTCCTCAGCTACCTGAAGTCCTACCCATTCTCCTAGTCATGTCTGTGTACTCTTTCTTATGTCCGTGTACTTCAGTACATGATGTGTTCTTCCACACATGGTCTTTCCTATGTGCTCTTACCACACATCTTGTCCACCCCTAGAGGGTCAAAGGGCATGTGACCTAGTATCATAATGTGTGATCCTTAACTTTTCCAAAACCCTAGAGTTTTAGCTAAAGGTTCACTACATGACATGTGTTCATCACAATACATGTTGTGTAGTCTGGGTTTAAAAAAAATTAGATTCATTAACCATTTTACAAAACTATCTCTAATGCATATATCCTCACCTATTGATCAATTGAAGTCGAAGTAATGGGCCTCTGTTCATTGTTTTTAGCCTTCCAGTGGCAATAAATCGGTATCTTTCAGACCATAGTGGTTCGTCACACACCTCACGTGTCTCTCACCATTGTCATTCGATCTCAGACCCTAAATCCATGGCATTCATCACCCATATCTTTCAAAACATCCCAATAATTACTCTAATCATTGATTCATTCATCGCACGTGAATCTGCCGTGAATTTGAGGGTCTAATCAGGCTCATTTCCACTAGAAAATGTTGATCTGGGACCCTGTAGGCCAATCTGCAAATAATTCAAAGAACATAGGGGGAAACTTACATGAAAAAAGGGTTCAACGATCGATGGAAAATATTTCTTGGACAATAAAACCAAATTGAGGATATTTGGTTGAGAAATCAAGGTGCAACCGATATATATTGAATAAATAATTTAAAATCGGTACTGAAGCACATTAAAAGGATCAATTAGTTCATTTCAATGGAGTATAATCAATCATGATAATTTAATTTAATTAATTATGGAAGAATAAACAAATTTAAGAGTTTTAACTCAAAGAAAATCATTCTTTGATGAAGAAAATTCTCACAAATTAAGATGATAAGTCATCGCATTTGTTGTGTATCGATCTTCATGGATCCAGAGTTTCATCATCATCTAATTCCAATTTTCTAACAAGAGTATGAAGAACTCCTCTCAATGATACCAGGGTTTTGTAGATAACCCTAGAGATCCATATATAATAAAATTTTTATAGAGTAAATTATTTATTTAACTAAATGCACTCGCCCATGACCGCTTTTATCTGAACACCCTGCACCAACCTATTTTAGGCCATTATTAGGGTGACCCTCATGTTTTAGATTCAAATGTGGTCTCTGATTTTCAATACAAGCCTATGTTTAATAGATATTACATTTTCTTTAATAAACCATGCATTCTTAATATAAAATATATTTAATATTTTTATAAAATTAATTATGGGAATATTGGGCCTCAGAATCACACACCGTCTCAACTCCTGGATAGAGAAATATAACTATAATTATTTAAAATTATTACAAGGAAAAAGGGTTTCTATATAGTTTAACTATTTCTTCTCTAAAAAGAGAAAAAAATAAAAAAAATATCAGGATACTGAGCCCGCTTCTAGATTTCCCACTCCTAGGAGCTCTCCTGCATGCTCATATGCTACCAAAATGCATGAACTAAGGGAATGGTCCATACATTTAGGGACCTCTCATTTTGATCCTCGATATCTATAGAGTGATATAAAAAAGGATCTATCCTCAATGTCTATCTCACCCCAGTTAATAATGTGTGTAAGGTCATTCACCCATCTCCTAAGTAGCGACATGTGGAAGATGTCGTGAACCTGCTCCAATTGTGGGGGTAGGGTAAGGAGGTAAGAAACCTCACCAAACCTATGAAATATATCAAACAACACATTGATCCTTGTGGATAACTTACCTCTCAGAATAAATACCCTCAATACTCATCATGGGGAGACTCAAGAAATTGTGGTCTCACTGATCAAACTTTAAGGGGCTATAACATCAATCTACATAAGATTGTTGCTTTCTCTGGAATATCCTCATATTCTCTTGGATTACGTGGACCTTCTTCTTCATCTCCTACACCATCTCTATCCCAACAAAAGGTTCATCAATGATATATATCCATAACATGGGCGACCTTCAGGGTCTGATGTATATGTTTTCAAAAGGTTCTATTCTAATATTAGAGTGGTAGCTATTTTTCTACAAAAACTCTATCAATGGAAATTGATCCTCCCAGTTATGGGATAAGTCCAACATGAAAGCCCTCAGTATATCCTTCAACACCTGAATAGAGCGCTCGGTCTTCCCATATTTTTGGGGGTGGAAGGTTGTACTCATCCTCATCTAGGTCCCAAATGCCTCCTGTAGGCCTCTCCACATTTTTTATGTGAAACACACATCATGGTATGATAAAATAGTCATGGTAACACCATGAAGGTGAAAAATCTCCCAAATGTACAACTAACCAAAACTCTCCACTGAAATCTACTCCCTACTAGAAAGAAAGTGCACTGACTTAATGAGTTGGTAAAGTATCACCTAGATGGAATAATTTCCTCTCACTGTACCTGGAAATTTCATCCCATTTATATGATGATATCTCAATGGGATGCACAAATCCTTCCGAAACTTCGTCCTATACCATCACCTACTGATAGGTAAGGCATTAATAGATGAAATCATCCATTCTCTATCTCATTACAGCCCACCAAAACTATTGTTGAAGGTAACTATTCATATTCTGCACACTAAGATGTATATCCAAAGTTGATATGTGAAACTCTCCCATCACCTCCTTCTACATCATGAATGGTACCATCATCCATCCTTAGAAAAGGATAAAACGATCCGTTTATTCAGAAAATCCATATGGTTAATCTCTTAAGTATATATGGTTATGAAAGACCTAAAAATCTATGTATCCCAACTAGGACATTCTCACATGATGAATGAGTGGATGAGTCAAAAATATCAAATAAAGAAAAGTTTCACCCTCCTACTCAACAAGGGTTATCTACATGGGACTAACTTCTTGGATTCATCCTGAACCAAAAGATCCATGGACTTACTAAAAATGGAATTTTCCACCATGTTTACCTTATAAGGAGTATATACTATCTCAAAGTCATAGTCCTACATGAACTCCAACTATTGCCTCTGTCTCATGTTTTAGTCTCTTTGTGTGGAGACATACTTGATGCTCTGATGGTACGAGTAAACAACAAAGAAATATCCCAAAAGATAGTTCCTCTACAAACTAAGAGGGAAGACCAACACTAACATTTCAAGGTCATGAGTCACTTATTTATTCTCATGGGGACTCAATTTCCTTTAACCATATGTGATAACAACCTATCTCTGCATCAACATGCAGTCCAGACCACCTCCTGATTCATTGAAATGCACTAAGTACTCCTCTGCCTTCTCCAGTAGTCTCAAAATATAATCAATCTTCATACTCATCCTTTTCTCTTTAAAGGATCTATGAAACTTATCAGTCTAGGTAAAATTTTTCCCTTTCCACGTCAGGGTGGTCAAAGGGGCTAAAATATTGGATAAGTCTACTACAAAAATTAGTTATTACCCAACAAAGATAAGAAAACTCCACAATGATAACATGCACCTGGGTGGATCCCAAGAAATAACTACATCGATCATCACTGGGTCCAAATCTAATCCATACCCATAAGTTACATTCCCTATGAAGTGGACCACATAGATCCAGTACTGGAACTTAAAGAGGTTACCATAAAGTTGTGGCTCAAGAATTAAATATAGGACCATACTCAAGTGCTCTGCATTCTCCTCCTCTGACATAGAGTATATTAATATGTCTTCAATGAAGACAACAAATTTCCAAGTACGACTAGAAGATCTGGTTCATCAAATCCATAAACATGATGAGATAATTAATCAAACCTAAGGGAATCAATAGGAACTCATAGTGTCTGTAGCGGAATCGGAATTCCATATTTGGAATATCAGCCTCGTGAACTCTCAATTAGTGGTAGAAAGACCATAGATCGATCTTCGAGAACCATATCACGCCTCAAGACTGGTCAAAGAGGCCATAAATCCATGGAAATGGGTAATTCTTCTTTATCATGGCCCGGTTTAGGTGATTATAATCCACACAAAGCAAAAGCTCCAATCTATATTTTTCACGAACAACACCAGTGCTACCTAGGGTGACACATTGGTTCTAATAAAAACCTTCTATCAAAGGTCATCCAAACACAACCAAAGTTCTCAGAGATCGAAAGGGGCCATCTGATATGCCTAAAAAGATATCAGAGTGGTTCTGGGGTTAAAGTAGATGAAAAAAATCCATGTCCCACCTCCTAGGTAGTCCCAAAAAAGTCCTCAACGAATAGGTCCATATAATCCTCCATGAATGAAGGAATCTAGATGCCTGAAGAGCCTTCTAAACCGAGTTCTATACTCAACAACTAAAGGGTAATGGGATGCATCGTCTTTCTTGAAAAACCCGCTCTTCCTGCTGTGATATCCATATCACCCATAAAATATAATTTTATCCCATCAGTGCGAAGGCTTATGACTCATCTATGGTGATAATAAATCTAGTATGGTACCATGGGAAACCAATAAACACCAAAGATAATGTCATGTTGTCCTGTAATGATGACTAAAATAACCCATGAGAACATCTATCCACCAAGTAATAACTCTCACTATTTGTAGATAAAATATATAGAAGAGGCATTCCCTATATGAGTTTCAAGACAAAGCTATTTGTCTAAAGCCTCAACTGGGAGCTCTAGATCTCACACCAAGAGTAAATAGATGCATTAATGACTCAAAAATATGCCTAAAAATATTTAATCAATATTATAATAAAAAAACATCATACCTATAATCATATTGCGCACCACTATTTCATATGCCTCTATATCCCGCAACTGTCTGTGGATCTGAATGCCATCACCCTAATCCTGATGTGGGCCTCCTGGTGGTGTTAGTGGAAGGATATCATAATTTCTTCCTCCAACCATATCTCCTTCTCTTGGAGATCCAATTTGTCCTCTATCATATCTTCCTTCCTAGGGGATACCCTTCCCTTACCTAGGAGATCTATGATCATGGAACTACCTCTACCATGGCGGTGTATCTGCTATCTTCCTTCCATCCTCAGTATGTCTGGTCAAACAATCACACACCACATAACCTCACCCATCACATAAATAAAACCACCCCTCTCCGTGAAACCCTAATCCTCTGCGTGTTTCATATTCCACATGAAAACATGCCTAAGTCTATTTATGGGGTGGTCTCCTACACTTAAGTCTTGTTGACCGAAGTCTGATAGCTATTGAAGTTAAATTGGCCCCATAATTCCCATTCCCAACTCCAGATTCCTGGCATCTCACTGACTAAAATCTCTCTATCATTATTTCCAACTCTAACACCCCTACACATGTGGGAATGAATAGGGGGACCACACTGTGGATTTACCAGATGTGATGGGTCATCAACTAGCTTACATGATGTCCTTTTTTGAAAACTATATTAATATAATTCTTATAATGTTCCCAAAACAATTATGAACATCCATGAAATAAAATTAATCATAACATAACTTTTCAACCACAATGGTTTTCTATGCATCTTATTCTTTTCCCAAAAATATCACCTTACCATAAAATCAAATTTCCATGTCATTATTACCATTAAAAATATTATGTCAAATCCTTAAATAAAAAATAATAAAAATGATCCTTAGAAGTTTATTGATACTTATAACTAAAATACCATTGATATAAATAATTATATGTAATAATTTTAGGACCCACATATTTAAATAATTCACCTTAATTATTGGTACAACATAGTTCATTCCTTATCTTAGTGTATAAACCTTAGTTTAGTACATTAACTTAGATAATTCCCAAGTTATACACAAATAATACATTGAATTATTTGTAAATTCATTTTTATATCCCAATTATTTTGTCATAGAAAACATTTTCCACTCTATTTAAGATAATATTATAGGTTCTTCTTCCCACCTTATTGACATGTAAGATGAAAAATATTCTTTTATTTATCATATTTAACACTTTACCTTCCATGAGGCTCCATCATTCTATTATTTATTATGTTTGGAAACTCAACTATGTTCCAATCGTTGATCATAATTCAATATATCTCATTTGGTATAATCACAATATGTATTAATTTTGTTTTTATTAGGTTAGGCATATCATTAGGTAAATCATTACATTTCCAATAACATTGTTTCTAGACATTATTTCTCTAATTTCCCATAATTAACTAAAAATATTAAAAGATAAAAATATGAAAAATCATTAAAATACTAAAGGGAAACATATGAACCTAGAAGAAATAACTTATAAATGATAGGTATGTATGGAATTAAGGGACTCTAGATTTGAATCTACATTATCCATTATAATTGTTCATATAAGGTTTTCTTACCTAACAAAATTGTTCATGTACTTTATAATGGTCTATAGAGAGTTTGTGAATTTCAAAATAATATCCCTTAAGAGTGTAAAACTAGGTCCACAATAAGGCTCATTTTTATGTACCGGGTAATGCTTGAGTCAATTCCAATGTTCTTATTTGGGGGTTGTTTCCCGTATGTAGATCTTTTCTAGAACCAAACCCACTTGAAGTGTCCATACATGAATGTAATTACTTGGAAACCACTCTTTATATACTTCAAAAATATTCAAAGATATTTTTCTATAATTAGTCTTATACTTAGTCTTATCCTTAACCTTATACTTAGGTTTCTC
The DNA here is from genome assembly GCA_963277665.1 of Viscum album. Lineage (NCBI taxonomy): Eukaryota > Viridiplantae > Streptophyta > Magnoliopsida > Santalales > Viscaceae > Viscum > Viscum album. Next base: position 1,321,391,151 of record OY728132.1, on the reverse strand, counting down.
ACTGATGTTTTTTCATCCTAGTTTTCAAAGGTTAACTAAACCTTTTCTATGATACCAACTATAGTGACACAATACTTATATATATATTATTACATGATTTTTAAACATAAATATGCAACAAGTATAATACCAAATATCATGAGACCTATTGTATTTGGAAGACTATAATTATAATAGATCAAAGGAAATTAAAACACAACATCCCTATTTTTTACTTTTTCCATTGTTAGCTCCTAATATTTTTGAGATCCAAAATTTCATGGTATAACATGGGGAAATACATGAATAAAAGGGTGATCTAAAAAACCCAATAAATGAATAAACATGATAAAGGAAAATAATATATGAGTAAAAGGCATAAAATGATATTAAAATAGATAAGTTATAAGAGTAATCACATAGAAGTATAATGTAATGAAAATGGTATCATAAGATCATTCCATCATAGGAAACATGGAAGAAACATAAAACATAAAATAAACATAAGTTATGTCTAACCACTAAGACAATATCACACAGTGGACAGATTACCATACTATATTAGGTTCACTCTCTAATCCCATACATGAAATCTCATGAGACTAAAAACGTTACCCAATGCATTAGAGGGATATATAATTCTAGGCTCACCCATAACATTAATTTCATGGAAATGAATATGAATTTCACGTTAGGATATCAATCATAAGGAATAAACATAATAATTACCCATGAAAAGAAACAGGTTTCATAATATTGTATTGTAACATGATCAAAAGAGATTTTTCATAATGACGTAATTTGAGAGATGAACATAAGGAATGTATTACCTCATCAAAGGAAGAGAGAATAATATATGTATATATGTTAGATATATATATACAGAATTTAGAATCAATCAATAACATCAAAGGTTTTTTTCATTGGCTAATATAAATACTGTAAAAATAATAACACCATTACTGAGGAAAATAACCTTTCAACTTCGAAAAAAACATTTGAAAAACTAACTATTCACAAAATATTGTGGAAATAATTTTATTTGAAAATAAAATTAGATAATTATAAATCATGAATAAATATAAATAATCTCCATGTTTGGGGGTAATTCCATTCATGCCATATAAGTTAAGAAATATTCATTTCACACTTTGGAAAAACTGTTAAAAAGAACCTCATTTAGAAAAATATGAGAAGATTCATTTCAAATAATTTTGTAAAAAATTCAAACACAAGTAAAATAGTGTTTAATAAATAATTTGGATAATACTAAAATATTTTGAAAAACATTTTCATAAAATATGGATATGGGAGAAAAAGTCGTTTTGATCAAAGAGAGGAAAAAAATTAATTTTTTTAAAAAAATTTCTTAATCATTTTAAGTAAATAAAAGATAAAATATTGTTTTACATGAAAATTTCATGAATAACAAGAGGAGAAAATTTTAAAGTGGTTTATTAGATGATAATAATTTAATTTTCTTCAATGGAAATCAATGAATAAACATTTCTGGTTAAAATTTGATTGAGAAATAAACCCTTACCACATTGGAAAATTTTGAATCATAGCCCTAAATAATGAAGTAAATGATTTATAACTTAAAATACCATTAATTATGAAATATTTAGGATTTAAAATTTAAAGCATTATTATAGAAACCATATAAATGAAATTATGTTCATAAAGGAACATGAATCTCATAGAAGGAAGTTTTGAGATCAAAACCCTTACATCAAGCCCAAAGCAACACATGTGTTCTTTATCATCTTGAATAATAATATAAGGTTAATTGTTTACTTTCATAAGAACCTTTTTCAATTTTATTATTTATTTTATTTTATTTATTATCATTTTATGTTTAAATGCTTAATTATTTAGGTTCAAGTCAGATGTTTGGATGATGTTTGTCTCATATGTCCAAAATCACTTTGGAAATGTGATTAACCTAAACCAGATACCCCCTAAAATTGGTACCCATCCAAAATTTACACATACATGAAGGGTGTTCCTAATCCCCATGGGATGTTGAATATAATCCTATAATAAAAAAAACTATATTGAATAATTTTTCCCAACCTGAAGTAGTTAAAATGACATATATATATACATTATGGGATGAAATAATGGAAGAAGATACAAGTAAATATGTCATTACAAAAAGGAAATAACAGAAGTGATATAACTCAAAAGTAGGTAAAAAATTGCTAAGAGATAAGTCTAAAAACAAGGAAAATAAAAACAAAAATATATACTCTATGTGATAGAATGGACAACTCCCATAATCTCACCACCAGCTACCCAAAATCACTTGACAGAAACCTCTCCACCACACTATGACACCTTTCCATTCCCTATATAGAAATATATGAAATGGTTTATGAACCGATGAAAGGTTTCATTAGGTGTTAGCTAACCGGGTCCATAGGATCCCACCCATGTGTTCCATAACAAGTCTCTATACAATAATATGAACATGATCAACCTTAAAAAAAGAAATGATAAATAGTTAAACCATTTTTATATCAAACGTATGGTAAAACATTTAATTTCCCCCTTTTCTATATTTCCAAAATAATATAGGTAAAAAATTTCCAAAGAATATCATATACATGAAAGTAGACAAATCAAATAAAAGCATGTATCACATATCATATCAAACCCATGGAAGTACACGATAAAACAATACAATCCAAAAACACAGGTAACATCACACTAAGGATCACTATAGGTCATACTGTTAGTAAAATCATACATAAACATAGAAAATCACAAGAATCAAGTATCTAGATATATGAATAAAATATAGAGAGTATAGGAACACCACATAAAGTGAACCTCCCAATAGGTCTATCAAGTCCCTTGATCAATGGGAATAGGGTGTAGAGGAACAACCCATGAGTGAACCTCCCAATAAATGGATGAGGCCTATTACTACAATTTCCACCTAAGTACCCAAGGCTTCCCATGTGATCTATTTTAAAAACGATTTCATCAAAACCATTATTTGATAACATTTCATAAATTCACTTCTCAGTGATTTGAAAATACATTTCCTTTTAACAGAAAGTGGGAAACCACATTTTCTCAAAAACACATTTCCACACACATAAATAAATCATGAAAATTCATTTATAAATTAATTTATAGAACCCAAGCAATACAGTTCATTTAACATAGTCTATATATGGAACCACAAACCTCAAACTCAGTTTTCACATGCCTGTAATAGAATCCACCAACCAGAAAGGAATAGAATGTCCATAATGGTGGCCCTGAGATTAATTCCCATGTATTTTAATCACATACCACAGAAAATAAGATGGATAAAAGGGTATATCATGATAAAACTAAAATATCATGAACCCACCAGACTGTATCCAACAAAAGATCATCCACCAGAAGAAGATCACACAACAGATCAAGAAGGAACAATGCTACAAGATCAATGGATGTAAAAACATAGCATAATGGTGCTGATGTGTTCAAGGGACACAAATAAATATGCATATCTATTACCTAGAGAGATGTAGAATAATAATCCTAATGATTAATCACTGAATGAAGTGACCCAGAAGGATTAGATATACAAAAACATCTAGGACAACTCCTAAATAGAGATATAAAATTATATGGTCAAATGAATAATCAATAACCCGTTAATCATCCTAAAAAAGAATAGACCATGAGAGTTACATGTCATGAATCCCATTCACATCATGTAATTACCAATTTAAAATTATTCTAAAAAATGCATTTATGTGGACTAAAAATCCTGATTTTACCATTTCACGACATATAAACCTCTCACAGGGTGTATGGCTTTCACGCCTTGAACCCAACTCATGATATCTTCCCACAACCAATACATGATGCGAAAAATTTTCACGACATGTAAATATTTCATGTTTTTTAATCATTTCACAATGTGTACTCACCCATCAAACATCAAACATCCTAGATTCTTCTCAAAATCCAAAAAAATACCAGTGTTCTCTAAACATTGGGAGAACCCCACAAATCCTTAACCACATTTATACCCAAACTCTATTAATTTTAAAAAAACACACATCCCAAAACATTAGGTAAAATTCCCTAGAAAATTATATCCATCCCCGGGAGTCTTAAAACACACCCAAATAAAAAATTAAATGAAAATAGAGAAGATAAATACTGAAAAGTGGGTAATAGAATGTAAAAACCTCCACACCATAAGACTGCACATCCTCGAGAAGTCATGTGGAAGAATGATGTTAAGAAAAAGGTGAGGCCATTGTTCCCTAATAAATGAATCACAATCCTAATTCTCATGAGAATATGATCCATTTCACCACAACACTAATACCAACAATATTTGATTCCCACATAATACTTTCTCTTGAGAGTTAGATATATCTATTGGATGCTCCACAATGAAAACATCTGGATAAAACTAAATCTCTTCCCAAATCAAATTGTGAGAGGGATTAGGGTAGTACTTCATGAGATGCGATATGAGGAAAATAGCATGAATGACCGTTAACTAAAATAGATATTCCAACTGATAAGAAACCTACCCAAGATACTAAATGACCTCAAACAATTCAAAATATTTTGGATCCCTTTTTTTCTAATCTGACATTGACCCAACTAATGAGAAATTTTAAAGAAAACTCAGTCACCAATGGAAAAATTCAAAGGATGATTCTACCTATCCAAATAATATTTCTATTGACTCTGAGCTATAACCAGACACTATTGTATATCATGAATCCTCGCTGATGTCTCCTGAATGAGACATGCTCTTATAAGAGAAGCATCTATAGACTTTTTCCAAAAAATATAATCTAAATAAGATATAATAAAAAGACTCAAAGGGATCCATTATGATTGAATACTGATTATTATTGTTATAAGAAAACTCAACCAGTCCTAGATGGATATCCCATGATCCATCAAAATCCATGATTCAAGTAGAGAGAATATCCTCCAGGATCTGAATAGCGCACTCCATCTATCCGTCTGTCTTTGGATGGTAAGTTGTAGTGAACTTGATTTGTGTCCCCATTACCTCTTGGATAATCCCCCAGAAACATGAAGTAAACATGTTATCCCTATATAAAACAATGGAGAAAAGGAACACCATGTAACCTCATGATCTACCACACATACAAGATACTTAGATCTTTAACTATTGTGGTGTCCCTAATGAGAATGATGTGAGATGATTTTATTAACTAATCAATCACCACCTAGATAGAATTCTTACCCAAATATTTCATGGGAATCCAATAAAAAAATCCATTAACACCTCATCCCATTTTCAAAATGGAATCATAAGAGGCTAAAGAAAACCATATGGTATTAGATGCTATGACTTTATCCTATTGGAAGGTGTAATAGCAAGAAACATAATTTACAATGATGCACTTCATACCCCACTACAAGAATCATTGAAATATAGAATAATGAATCTTTGTAGCTCCTAGATGAATTAACAAGGAAAAAATGTGGTAATAAAAAAACTAAGCTCCTCCCAGATGATGGGATGAGAAATTGATCCCAAAATAAAGAATACCATCTGAAGAGAAAGGCCAACCTGAAATGTTCTCCCCACCATATAGGGTTTCTCTAATTACTCTAAACTCAGCATTCTGCTGCTAACCCCACAAAATATAATCAATGGAAATTGATGATAGATGAACACTAGACAGAACCATACCTGAAACATCCTCCTAACCATCTAGGTGAAACTGAGTAAATATCCAAATAAGGTTCCACTCTTACTTTTATTCTAGAACATCCTATGATGTTACTTTCCTATTAAGATCATCTGCAATAACATTCCCCTTCACGAGGTGTTGGTGATATCAAAGTAAAACATCTAAAGGTATTGCCCCCATCACTTTCAAATATTCAAGTATTTGTGAGAAAATATATATCTCAAACTATTATGGTTAGAAAATATTGTGAAACACTCCCCAAAGATATAGTTCCAATAACACTTAAGTGCATGCGTGATCTTGAAAATCTATAAATCATGATTTGGGTAATTCTTCTAATGTGTTTTAATCTCAAGAGATCCGTAAGACACCACATTATCATCTTACATAGTCACACAACCCAAACCAGCACTAAAATCATCACAGAAAACCACATTACCCTTACTAGAATTAGGAATTATCAGAATAAGAATCGATGTTAGATGTAATTTCAACTCATTGAAATAAGACTAACACTTTACATCCCATATTAATTTTACCCCTTTCCTATTAATAGTAGTCAAAGGTGATGCCAAATTTTATTAAACCTTGATGAAAATTTGATAATATCTAACAAGACCATGAAATATTTGAATCTCAAATATATTATGTGGTTCTTCCCAAGACAAAACAACATCCACCTTATTAGGATCGACTGACAAGCCATGATAAGAAATAATGTTCCCTATGAACTTCATTTCTTTGATCTATAAATTGTATTTTTAAATATTTTCATATAAATAGTGACTCCTAGGGATTTCTAGAACCAAACCCAAGATATGCTCATTCTCATGCTTAGATCTTGAATAAAACAAAATATCATCCTTGAACACTACCACAAAAGTGTCAATATACTGATGGAATATCTAATTTATAGAAGTCACAAATACTATAGGAGCATTAATCATACAAAAAAAAATCAAAACATATTCATAATGGCCATAAATACTCCTGCAATCCAACTTTGGTATATCAAACTCTTGAAATCTAAAATAATGATAACCCATCAAAGAACCATTTTCATAAACCACTTTCCCCCTTTAACTAATCAAACAAACCATCCACACGATGTAAAAGATACTTGTTCTTAACCTTTACCCATTTCAAATTCTAATTTTCCACACAAAATCAGAGTGAACCATTAGACTTGTTGAGAATAAGGGCTTCCCAAGGAAAAAAGATAAGGTGAAAAAATATTTCACAATCAGTTCATCCAACTGAATCATAAACTCTTTCAGCTCCACTGGTTCCATAAGGTAAGAAGGTATTAAAATAATATATGTACCTAGAACTAGATCAATCATAAAATATAACTCCCTCTCTAAAGGAAGGTCAAGGAAATCATCTGGGAAAACACAATAAAAATCACAACCAACAATGGGAAGGCAAATAATAGAAGAAATTTTATTGGTATCAACTAATATGATATATAAAAAACTTCTGAGCTATGGGTGGGAAGGTCCTGCATTACCTAAACTCAGACCCCACTCTCCCTAAAACAGCCAATATATCCCATTGACCACAAGAAACACGACACTATAATGATAATAATCAACCTCACTATGATGAGAAATAAGAAAACCCTTCCTGATGATGATATTAAGAAGATCCATATTGAGAATGAGGAAATCCTAAACTAACACTGCATCAACAATTGATAGTGAAAAATAAGTACATTGAAACCCCTACTCGCTCCTCTTTCTAATATGTGTCTATAAATCCATAACAATGGAAATGAGATCCATTGTAATTTTAATAATATCACCAAAATGGATAGATATAAATGAGTGGGAGGGACCTGTATCAAATGAAGAAATCACTATTAAAGATTCAAAAAAGATGGTACCTCTTACTATTGTTGGAGCCACATTTACCTCTATATGAAACTCTTTTACTATGTGAAGGTGTTTCATTACTGAGTCCTATGGCTGGATCTCTATAGTATTTGAAGTAGTTTATTATGACATATTAGCCTTTGTAGCTGACGAATCTTGACCATAATGAGGCATAGACATAGCCTGATATAAATATTGTAGATAACCATATCATCCACAACTGTTGCACATATTCACAGGTGCAGAACAAGAATGTTGGGTGTGGCCACTAATAGAAAGTCAAGGGTACACTATTAGATAAAACTAAATGTGCATAGAATGCATTCCATTGACAACCATCTCAACCACTCTAGTGATGATCTTTCCACTTACTCTTTTTTCCCTTCACACCACTAAATATGAAATTATATGGGAGAGAAGGGGAATAATAAACAATTTTACATCTATATTCATATCTACCATCATTTCAATTTATACCATCTCTTTATTGGTCGAAAGATTCAACATAAATACCCACAATATGATATCTGATCGCAAACCTTGAAGGCACTTTTGAGCCTTCAAATAGTCATTCTTTTCTACCTATGGTGAAAAACAATCTAGGTCCAAAAACTGATTGGTGTACACGAACACTGAATTATATAATTGATACAAGGAGAGGAACTAATGATACTTCTCCATCATCAATGACTCTAGACAAAACTTCTAGAAAAATAGAGTCTTGAAATCCTTCCAATCCCAACCCATATGCCTATCAGCCTTTACCATGTAATCCCGCAATCGTTTTCTAGGACCCTATAGTCTGAATGCCACACACTTTACCTTGATACACTCAAGTGTATCCAGTTAGATACAGACATTATCAATATTTACTATCCAGTTCTCTACCTATTGGGGTTTATTTGTACCCTTTATGTATGGAGTATTCTTGTGTAAGAAATCATGTGATTGATCCACATCTCCTGGTTGCATGTCGACAATTAGTTCTAGAATTGTGGTCCATTTAGATTGACATCAAAATATTCCCACCTGAAATCCTTGATAATATTCTGATCTATAGGTGGATTCCATTGAGAATCGTTTTATGAACCTTCCTGAGAGACCTATGGAAGATATCTCATAGGCATAATTCTATACACCAAAACATAATAAATGATCAGACAATAAAATAATCCCAGTTTAAACCCAAAAATAAAAAGAAAAAATTGATATTAATACCAAGAACTAAAAATAGGAGACACAAATCCCAACATCCCATGATAACGTGAGTCTTTTCATTGAAAAATATATCCATACACTCACTGAAACTTACCTATCAAGTCCGAATAATCTTATATCCAGTATAAAAAATATCTCAAGAGAAGGAATCTTGATGATAGACCTCCCTTTGATACCAAAATATGATGAAACCAAATGGTATACCCTCTCAAACTGGCACCCAACCTGAATTTCCACATACTTGAAGGGCATTCCTGATCCCTACATACTGGTGGCTAGTACTCCAATATCAACAAAAACCAGAGGGAATGATTTCACCCAAACTAAAAAGAAAACATGATATATATATATATATACACACAATGGTAAGAAATAGTAGAATAAGAAAAAATTATATATCTCATAACAAAAAAGTAAATAGAAGAATAAATACAACTCAAAAGTTGGTAAACAATGTCTAAGAGACAAGTCCAACAAAAAGGATAACCAAAATCAAAAATTCTACTCTATCTGATAGAATGGGAAACTCCCACCATCTCACCACTAGCTACCCAAGCTCAGTTGACAAAAACCTCACTGCCTCACAATAATGTCTTTCCTTTCCCTGCATCAAAATAAATATAAAGTTTATGCATTGCTGAAGGGGTGCATAGGGTTTGACCTAAAAAGAACAGTAGGATCCCACCCAGGTGTTCTATAAAAAGTATATGTACAACAATATGAACATGCTCGAATTTAAATAAAACAAGGTATGATAAACAACTAAATTTATTTGAATATGAAAATCATGGTAAAATATATAATTTCACATATTTACAAATTTCCAAAATAATCCAGGTAAAATAGTTTCAAAGAATTTTATATACATCCAATAAGTCAAATCAAATCAAAGTATGTATCACATATCAAATAAAAACTATGTAAGTACAAGATAAAACCACACAAGCCTAAATCATTGGTAACATCACACCAAGGACCACTACAAACTAGGCTAGTTAGGACACTCATACCTAATCATATACAATCTCATGAATCGAGCCTATAGATATATGAATCAATTATATAGAGTATAGCAACACCCTCGAAAATGAACCTCCGAAAGGTCTATCAAGTTCCTATATCAATAGGCCTATGGAGAAGAGGAATACCCCATTAGTGAACCCCCTGATAAATGGATGAGTCTTATAACTACACCATCCACCTATGTACCCAATGATTCCCATATGATCTATTTTCCAAACCATTTAATCAAAATCATGAATTGAAATTATTTCATAAATCCATTTTACAATGATTTTAGAATACCCTTTCTTTTACCAAATCAAGGGAAACCCCATATTTTATCTTAAAACAATTTCCACACACAGAAATCAATATTGAAAATTAATTTATAGGGAAATTTATAAAAACAAGAAATAAAGTTCATCCAACATGGGATAGATATGGAACTACCTACCTCAAACACAGGTTGCACAAACCTACAATAGAATCCACCAACTAGAAAGGAAGAGAAGGTCCACAACGAATGCCCTGATATTGATTCACTTGTCTTAGAATATTATTCCACAACAAAGAATATTTAATAAAGGGTTGATCATGAAAAACTCAAAGAACACACACTTTCGACACCAAAACCAACATAAGATCAGCCCTAGAAAAAATATCACATAATAGATCTATAAGGAACAACACTACAAGATCAGTCAATCTAAAAATATAGTGAAAAAACACTAATGTGATCAATATAAATCAATAAACATATAGATCTATTATTAGAGAGATTCAATGCAATAACCATGATGATAAATCACCAAAAATAGTGATATATAAGGAGAGGAGGTACCCAAAATCACTTGGGAGGGATCCTAGGGAGAGAGATAAAATCATGTGGTTGAATGAATAATCAATAAAACCAACACCAATGTTCTCCGAACATGGGGAGACGCCCACAAAGACACAAAAAAAAATTAAATCAGTACCCCATTAAATAAAATATATATACATCCTAAAAAATTTAGGTCATTTTACCCAATAAATTCTTTCCATCTTTGAGATTCTGAAAACACACCCAAATCAAGAGGGAAATGAAAAGAGAGAAGAGAAATACCTAAATGTGGGTAACGATATGTTGTATGTAAGTTGAATAAATTCAAGATATTATTAATTTATCATTTATAGAATAATAATCTTGAAATTAATATAATTTTTATACATAAATTATGATTTTAAAACTAATCATTCAGGATGTTTATGAAAAATGAACTACATTACAATCATGGAGATGCGAAGCCATACGTACGCATGAGTAAAATTTCCGTACGCATGAGTGAAATTTCCATTTTTTAAGATAATGATGGAAAGAAGGTAAGTGTTAATTTATAATTATAATATGATAATTATATCCTAAATATAATATTATTTATTTAAACATCCTTATATATACTATCTATGTGATGTAATAATTTAAATGAATCACATCGCTTCACGAGGCAGTAGTCTGACATATGAATTTTATTATAATTTATTCAATGGATGGTAATGTAAGAAAATATATTATATATTTATTTTAAATAATTATTAATATTTAATTAATATAATTCATAAATATAAAATTAATCCTTATTACCTTCCATGTAAAGAGTATGGGAAAAATGAATCACATCACTTCGTGAGGCGGTAGTTTGTCGTACACACGAGCAACATTATCATATTATATAAAAAATAGAAAATAAGTAGTTATATATGATATTATAATTATATAAGTATAATTATATCATATATATCATATATAAACATTAAATACATCATTATATCAATCAGTGAAAATCAATGATGGAAAAAAAATTACGTCGGTTTGCGATGTTGTAGTCCGCCATACACATGATCAACAGTTTCATTTCCTATTTGAGGGAGGTGGATACGGTTTTAGTTCATTCCATTAACACAAAAGCATATTAGTATATGTAATATAATGAGTTTTTTATATCATATTTTAATAATAATTTAAGGAGGTTAAAGAATAAATAAAATAAAATGATCGGTTAAGGACATTACCTCTTCTTCGTAACACTTTTTTAAGTTTTCACCAAAAACCTTTCTAGGTTAGATTTCCCACCAAACCAAGGAATATAGGATGAGTGTAGGGAAGTAATGAAGTGGTATTTTTTATGTAATTTCTTAACCAATGGTTTATTTAATTATGTAAATAATAGGAGATTAGGTAACCCTTTATAAGTAGGGGAGGGGACACACTTAGATTTGTTTCAAAAGAAAGAATTACACCCACATTTTCCACAAGAAAAAATGATAAAAAATGGATGATTTTTAAACCTTAGAAGTCATAAGGTCTAAATATGAATATAAAATAGTACTTATACAAGTTTTAAGTCATTTTTAACCCTTATATTTTTATTTTAACCCTGGTAAACCCATTTTTACATTAATAGTGGATTTTTTTTACTATTTTCACTATTCATTATAGTAAAAAATTAAATTAAACTTATTAGAGAAACTAAATTATCCTTATTAAAAATATGGATTCCATATTTCCAAATTATATTAATAAAATTCATATAATTTAATTCAAAATTAAACCCACAGATGTGTCGAACAAATAGGTTTTTTGAAGAAATTAATTTTTTAAGGAAAACATGATCTCATATTAACTATTTTAGAAGTAATAATATTTAAATGAGTTTAAATTAAAATATTTAGATATAGAATATAAAAATTTAATTTAAATATTTCCTAATTAGGGGTTACCTAAATTATTTAAAATGGAGAAACATTATTCACTTTAAAACTATTTTTAGAAAAAAGTTTTTAAAAGCTAAAAAATAAACTAATAATGAAATCTAGTATAAATATTTTTAAAATTTAATTAGTTAGACTAAATTTAACTAATTAATACTTATTTTATTTTGAAATAAGATTAAAATAATAATGATACTTTTAAATGCATTAAACAAAAAGGCAGTTTTCAATAAAAACCAGTATTTTTCACTATTCATTATAAAATTAATATTTTCCAAACATTAAGAAAAATTCACTCAAATATAATTTTTAAATTCTAATTTAAAAAATATATTTAATTTTTTAAAATAAATTTTTTAAAAGTGGAAAAAATTAAATTCAATTTGTGTGCGCAAAGCGCAATGAAACAACTTTTTTAGAAAAATTACAGTTATTCAGAAAACATTTATTTTTATTTCAAATGATTATTATTTTATTTATAATAAATATATAACCAATTAATTTACTTTATAGATGTGTGAAATATATAATTTTCATAATATTTTTAGTACTATTTATACCGGTTAATTTAACATCAAGGTTATAATGGTATACTATATTACACTTTATTTAGACTCAAGGTTTCTTGTTCCATAAGCTATCAAAAAGATTGAATTTATATAAAAATAAATACATAATAAAGTCTTGGGGTCTTAAATTCTCTTCTAGGCTTGGTGTTTCAAGTCATATACACTATCGAGCCAAATTTTCTTCTTGTAAAATCTCAGGGTGTTACAAGGGAAGGAGTAGAATATCCAATATTACTCGCAATATCAATATCCTCCATTATAGTCCAATATCCATCTTAGAATTGGTAGAAAGATTCAGCTTATACACATTATATATATGTTATAGTTGAAAAACCTATAGGTACTTACAATATTTCATCTGGTCATTCATCACTACCTCTGGAAGAAAACTAACCACCTCTATGAACAGATCGGTGTACTCGGACACCAAACGGTCTTCATGATGAAAAGAGAGGAACTCCAAAGACTTCACTGTCACAAGAGATTATAATAAAAATACTGAAATAAGAGGGTCTTTAAATACTTGAAATCCAAACCCACATACTGGTTTTCCGGTACCATGGAATCCCACCACTTCTTCCTGGGGCCCTTGAGCTTGAACCTCACGTACTTCACCTTGATAGCCTCAGGTGTATCTAGGAATTAAAAGACCCAATCAGTCTTGTCCAACAAGACCTACACATATTAATGATCATTCATAACTTTAAAGTATTGGGGGTTATCATTTAGGAACTCTCATGATTGGTCTATGTCATTATTATCTCCTAGATACACCTCAATAATAGGGTTTTGAACTCACTATACATACTGGTCCATGACACGAAATACTCACATGATATCCTTTATAAGATTTTTATCCAAAGTTGGATTACATTGAGGAGAATCTCTCATCTCACTCTCATAAATAACCTGAGTTAGATTTATGAGAGGCATATTAATACATAGTGAAAATGGAATAAAATTATCAAATAATATGAAAACCCCATAGTTTAAACTAGAAATTAAAAAGTAAAAACTAATATTTAGATTGAAACTCAACAAAAGAGAAACACATCCCAATGTACCATGGTTACTTGAGGATATTAACGATAAGGTATAGACAGGAACTCACCACAACCTACCAATCAAGTCCCAATAATCTTATCTCCCATCAACATACTACCCAAGATTATTCATAACCATTATCTGATACAAAAATATAATGAACCGACTAAGGATACCCTCAAAAATAGTACCTGAAAAAATATTCCGCATACCTAAAGAGAATTCTCAATCCCCATGGGCTGGTGACTAGAACCCAGTCATAAAAACAATAATAGAGGGAATGATTTCACCCAAATTGAAAAAAAATCATGGCATATATATACAATGGAAAGAAACAATGGAAGATAATAAAAAGAAATATATTCCATAAATAAAGAGAAATGGTGGTAGAGATAAAAATAAAAGTGTCTAAACCAAACTTCAAGGTACATTTTCGATAAAAATGTATAACTAAAATAGAAACCAACTAATTCTTGTGATAAGTTAAAAACATTTAACCATATCACCATCTGATACCCATACCCAACTCACATAAACCTTAATGCCTCACTATAGAGCATTGACTTTTCCTGTATCAAAAGAAAATACCATGCCCACACTATCTCAACCCAACCCGTACCAGGGCTCGAGCTGCAACTACCCCAATCCCACCTCCATAGGCTAGAGGCTGGATATTAGCATCGAAGGCATAACAAACTTTGGGATGCCTTTTCTTGATTACCTGTACACACACATGGAGCCAACTCAATGAAAAAGTGTAGAGGGAAAGGAAAACTAGATACAAAACTACTATATATAAACCAAAAATATGCATCGACTTCTAATCAGTACAAGTATAAGAAAGTGAATTGAAAAGGAAATGGAAAAAATACATGCCCAACCAAAAAAAGTGAAACAACCTAGCAACATGTGGAAAAGTAAAACAACTAAGAGAGACTCACTCCTAGGTCCCAAGCTACGACCACCGCGCACGGTCCAAACACCCTGTATCCCTATGCTCCTCTGATGTCCTGATCAACTAATCCATCGTCTGTAAGGGAACACCAAGTGCAGGAAAATCCCAAGCATGGGTGAGTATAAAAATACTCAGTAGGATGCCCCGAAGGCTCAATGGAGTAGCAATTGAGGTACTAAAGAGGGAAGTAGTAGATAGAACAAGGTATAATAAAGGAGTACAACTTAACCCAAAAAATAAGTGAAGTAAGCTCATCCAAACACGAGGATATAGAAATGGTGAGAAGGTGAAATTCTCATCGAGTATTCGCTACCTATAGTATGAGATTAGTCTCATCCAACCACAAGAATCTAGACAATAAAAGCACATGGAATACCTCACACATCACCACCTCTCTTGGAGGGAGATTAACCAAAGCCCAAGGAGTGGGTACTGAAATATGATATATATATACGCTCAACCAAATAAACCCAAACGAGGGAGTAAAGGGATCTCCATCTCACTAGACGAGACCAGGAAAAGAGTCACCAATAATTATTGAAGAAAACACCATCGATTTCCATCATCCCACACGTCTTCCCTGATATTATCAGATTTGGGTGGTTCTATCTTTCCCACATGGTTTTAGGTCACGTTGCAAGGATGCATCTTAGTGGAAAAAACACCCCTATATCTTGAGAGTCCAAAGTCATGTCAAGTACATCTCTTGCTATGCCGCATAGTCGAGAGATCGTGTCACAAGTTCATGAACCTACTATCCAACCCCACTAGAGGGTATGATTAGATGGGTCATCAGTGAACCCACTACCTAGACCAATTAGAGGGTAATCCCAAGAGAGTAACTGGAGGAATCCACTGCCCAGATATGCTAGAGGGTAATCCCTGAAAGAGATCGGCGAAGACCACTACCCAGCTACGCTGGAGGGTAAGACCTAAAAGATATCGAAGAACACCACTGCCCAGCTGCACTTGAGGGTAACCCCTAAAAGAGATCAGTGAACACCACTACCCAGCTGCGCTGAAGGGTAAACCCTAAAATATATCAGTGAACACCCCTGCCCGGCTATGCTAGATGGTAAGCACTGAGATATATCAGCTAACACCACTTCCCAGCCTCATTGGAGGGTAAGCCCAAAATTGAATTGCAATCACCATTGCCCAGCTACACTGGAGGGTAAGACGAGATTACTCTAGTGATTCTAAAAACATCACTTTCATCACCACCATCATCAAGCATTGCCTCAAATAGGCATCACACTTAGAACATCTTGCATCATACCTCAAAATACACTATGGAGGGAACCATCACATCATACATGGAGAAACACTTAGGATAGGCTACTCATAGGCCAAAATTCAAGTTCCTAAGAAAGAGATATGCGAGGTAGAAGATTCGTAGTGGTACATGACACATGTGGGGCCCACATGATGTGTGACCCCTCCTAGTCACCTGTCCATGTACCTAACCATTTCAGGGTCCCAAGAGGGTGAAAAAGTACCAAGGTGTGTCATGGTACTCCTAGAGTACACGACACAATAGTCTAAAAGACAACAAGCGCACGATGACCGTCACTAAGTCGAACAGTCAGAATCATAGATTCGCTGACACGCCTCCTCGAACAGTCCAAGAACAACGAATGTATCTCCTCACATGTCTTCTTTTCTCTTACAATATTTAGAGTTGACCTAAGCCATGGATACTCTTCAAAAACGTCAAAGGATCTTCCACTGATATCACATTCATGTTTCCACATTTAATGAGGTCTTGAATAAGGATCCACACAACCAAATAGATCAAACCATTGTGATCCTTTCGGAAAAACATGAATGATAGTCTATTCATTTTCCCCGAACAGACTCATGAAGCATAAGTCGTAAAAACACACCATACATTTGAAAGTCGCCTCGTGGGACTCATGCCTAGGACCTGAATTTAGGCAGGCAGATTTTTCTGTGGAAATACCCTAAGAAAAAAACTTAGAAACAAGTACTCAAACACCCCAAATGGATGTCGGGTGAAAAATTGGAATTTCTTTGTAAAATGTGTGAATCATGACCTGTGGGGCCTATACCTTGTTTCTAACCTGAACACTGTGTAAATTGTCTCAAAAATTCCTCACAGGGACTGGGGTCACGCTGCCGCTAACGACGCATCAATCGGACATCCCAAATGGGAGTTAGGACTAACACAATAATAATTAATTAAGTAAGTAATTAATTATTCACATTAAGCATTTCATGCCACTAAGCAACGAAAAAAATACTAAAAGGTCCTGATCCAACTTTGGATGTACCACCTCAACTCTAGGGTCACAACTCCTATAATGATGTGTCAAACGAATTTCCAGTTCGAGAGATATGCCTATTACAAATAATAATAAATATTTTATTATTGTTAAAAAGAACATTTCGAGCTACCCACCTTCGGGTGAAGAACTAAAAATCCCCGAAACCCATTTCCAAACGTTCGACTTGATGATACGGACCCGTGGCCACATACGACGTGTCAAACAAACACGTTGTTTAGAAGTTGTGCCCCTTTGAATGATATGGGGCCCAATTGGGCTGGTTCAACCCACTTGGCCAGACCCTCCTCCACTGGGTCGATCCATCCTAGCAAGCCCAGTCCAAACCGCCGACCCGCGACCTAACTGTGGGTCTGAACCAGCTCGCTGTGGCCCTATGGACATGGCCTGTGTTGACTCCACCAGACCCGCAAGTCTGGTTCTCCAGCTCAGACCAGCCACGCAACCGGTCTTTGTCTGCACGCCACACAAACAGGACCTGCGGGATGCAGGTCCTTGTCCGCTGCTCCCCCTCTAAGGTGCTAACCTGGGGCTCCTCTAGCCTGTTGAGCGTGATAGCGCCCTGCCACCCGGAATTTCCCACAGTGCCTGATGGCGCCGCTGTCCACTGTCATGCACTACACTGCGCTCCTCCGGACCCTACCTGGTCACATCGTCAACTGACCTACTTTGTCGCCCTCTCGACCACGCTACCCCAGTGTTCCCAGCTCTCCGCACGTCATGCCGACATTATCCCTCTGAGCTCCACCTTGGCCTGACACACCACGCCGAAGTGCCTTCGGTCGACGCTACCGTACAACCGAGTGCCGCCTCACCAAAGCCCCACGCTGCCGCTGAAATCTCTGACCGGCTCCATCGCTGTGCCGCCTCGACCTCCTGGCACTGCCCTTACTGGATTTCAGGCTTCCGTATACAACCACAACCACTCCAGCAACCTGATTTCAAATCCTGAGGCAGATTTAGGATCCCCGGGATGAGGTCTTCACAGTGCTTACCCCCGATCGACGATCCATTGATGTTTTGGTGCATACGAAAATTCGAACGAAGAACAATGAAGAATGCGTCGAACGTGGGATTTAGAACGAGGCTCATATGATCACCGTGTTCATTTGGCCATCATTATAATTCTAAAATAAAATAATATAAATGAATAATTTGAAGAAAAACTGAGAGATTTAACCGAAATGTGAAAATCAATAGAAATCCTACCTCAATTCCACCATTTGTCGTTGGCGACGCGCCCGCTGGGATCTTGCTTCAATCCGGTGGAGTTCGATCCTCGATTAGGAGAATAAAAATGAAGAATTACGAAGAACGAACATTATAAGAGAGAGAGAGCGGGGGGAGAGAAGGAATTTTTTCAAAACAATATCCCCAAAACTCAGTTTTTCTATTTATAGAAAACCCCACTCAGCACGGAATCTGAAACTATCGCTCCATCTCCTTTTATATCACAACTAGGTAAAACGATCCATTTTGAACTCAATGAAAGTATCATATTTACATTCCGAGACTTCGTTCGAAATTTATTTGAAAATAATGCCAGGGATCAAAATCACTAAGTGGTTATTCCAAAATAATGATTTTTCCCCTGGGTGACTTTTCTCACAATGGCCCTACGCCGACAAAGTTTATACCTCTACTAGGGTAAATGGTATGCTCCAAGATGAACCGTGGACTCAAATTTTTGATTTGAGTTACCGCTTTAGAGTTATTTGTATTTTAGATGTTAAATGAACGAACTAATAAATTAATTCATCCTTTTACTTACCGCTAATGAGAGAGGGGTCCGAACATCCTATGTTGACATACTTTATGTCGCACTGAGGGTAAACACCATGTTCCGGACCCAACCACGATCTCAGATTTATAATCTGATTAACTGTTTAAGAGATATCCATTTTCCATTGCATGAATAATATAAAAACACTTAATATTTTCTTTATAATTTATTCTAGGCACACCGGGCCTCAAAATTGCATTCCGTCTCAGCAACTGGATATGAATATATATGTAGAAATATTTCAATGCCTTATAGGGAAAAAACTGGGTCTCTAAATCATTCCCTAGTCCAATATTTTCATCCCCAAAAAGACAAAATCAGAGAAAAAACTCGAGATACTGAGCTCACACATGGCTCTCCCGCTCCCAAGAATACATATACAACACCATGCTAGAACAACATGAGAAAAAAAGGGATGGTTTGTACTCATAACGTCTGCTACTTTCAATGACATGCATAGGAACATGCATGTACCTCATCACCTGCAACACATGGAAGATGTCGTGCACCCACTCCAGCTAATGGGAGGGTAGGGAAAGTAAGTAGGTAACCTTGATATCTCTTGCAATATTTTAAAATGGCCCGAAGAAACTAGGGGAATAGTTTACTTCCCCAGACGAACCTCTACTTTCCTCATCGAGACTAGAATCACAGTTTGTTCCTAGAACAAGGTCTCATGATTCCCTCCTTCAAAATATCCATCTGTTGAAACACCCAAGGATATCTAGTCACGCAAGATTTCACAGTCGGTGCATCACAACCGAGACTCTATTATACACTCGAGGAGAGAAGGAGTTAGCACCATAGACTAAATAAAAGTTTCACCCTCCTTCTCCAATAGGGTCAACTGTAGGGAAGCTAACTACTACGAAACTTCCCACATCTGGTGAGCCTAGGACTTTCATCAAAGGACACCTGCTACAAGACTGCCACATTCCAAATAATAGACTACCTCGAAGTCATAGTTCTACAGGAATTTCAACCAGTACAGCCATCTCAGGTTCAGGTATCTCTGGGTGAAGACACACCTGAGAGACTGGTGGTCTTAACAAACCACAAAGTGCTCTCCTAGAAGATGGTGTCTCTGCCTTCTTAGGGAGAAGACTACCACTGCTAGCACCACATCTTGAGTTACATAGTTCTTCTTATTGGGTGTCCATCACCTCAGCCTGTACTTGATAATAGTATCAATATTGATGTTGATCACCTAGGGTACCAACAAATAGGGTAGGTGAGAAAACTCTTCCAACCGTAAGAGGCTAGACACAGAAAGAACGTGGCATACCCCATGTGTCTTTTCCCCTCTTGGAAAGAGATTAATCCCCAAAATAAACACTCTACCAAACCCACTAGTGTCAAATCAAGCAAAGGGTGGTCAAGCGGAATGAATCCACTAGAAAAGACAATACCTTCTCGGACACTCCACTACACAACCCCACCATTAACACCCAAGTCATAAGGACTCATCCACCACACCTTGATACTATCCGCTTTGGGTGGTAGTGACTCTACCTCATGTTTTTTATCGCATCAAAAAAATGTGTCTCAGTGGGGAAATAACCTCCCCTTTACCGTGCATTAAAAACTTCATCAAACAACACCGACATAGGGTTACACTAACGCCCTGTGTCACCCTCATAAACTCCTCGAACAAGGAGTTGGATGAAAAAGTACCTCACGCAGTGTCTAATAGATTATACTGAAAAAGGTAGAAAAGGACATAGAGTATTCCTCTTATCATATCATGTGCTGCAGGATTGTAGACATCCATAGCATGCAGCTGCCTGCGGCCCCTTTAGTCCGCTCCCTAAGCCTGACATGGGCTACCTAGTGGTTGTGGAAGGACCTCAAAACATCATCCACCAACCACAATTCTTCTTGTTATTCTTCCCAAATTGCCTCCATTGGGATCATCACCCTGTTCGCACTTGGGAGACCTCTGATCATGAAACTGCCTCTTTCGTGGTGGCGCATCTACCAACTGCCAAGAAAACTCAGCACATCTAGTTGGGTAGTCTCACGCCATGTGACCTTACCCAACATAAGCATAGAACTAGTCCTCCCTGGGTTGTCTCAGTGCTCTAAACTATCCTCGACCATGTCCCTGAGTCTTATCAAGGGGAGGCCTCCTACATCGAGGCCCTTCAAACTGATGTCTTCTAGCCATGGAAGACTTCCCAACTCTGTTGCGCCCACAACCAAAATCGACCAACTGGTGTCCCTCTGACAGAAATTTCTCTGTCACCAGTTCTTACTCCAGTACCCAGAGATGGGTGAGGATGCACAAGGGAACTATGATGGCACGATTCTCCTCTATAGAGACCCTTATCAAACTTCTGTGCTTAGAATTTTCCATCATGGACCACACACAAAGAGTACCAAGTAAGGTCTATGAACTTAGTTGCATACTCAGCCACTTCCATCACTCCCCACTGAATCTATAGTAACTTCTGAAACTGTACGAATCGTAAGATGGAGGGGTAGTACTCGTCACGAAACAACTTCTAGAAGTCATCCCATGAGATTACTGACTCGTCGTGCATCTGAGTAACCCAGATCTACCAACGCCAAACTGCTCCATGGAAAAATACTGGTTGTAAAAGCCACCATCTAACCTGTCAGTATCCGAAGAAGCCTGAAGAGGTGAACCACCAACCCTAGCCAAAGCTTCACTGCCTGAGGGTATGGCTCACTGTAGAACCTCAGCAGTCTCTGACGTTGGAACTCACATAGCGTGCTCAGCCTGTTCTCATCGTCGACCTTAGCTGTCGGTACTAACTGCTACTCAACAGGTGGAGTTGCTTCTCCCAATCCTCTTAGAGAAAGGGAAGTCATATGATGGATCCTGAACTGAGGCCATGTCACTCATAGAATCATACTCATGAACTGGAGCTAGTATCCTGGCTAGCTATCATCGTAGAGGCATCCTGAATCCGATCAAGAAGTACCATGGTCAAATGATCATATATATATATAATTATGGGGTGGTGTGTAACGACCCAATGTTTTTCAATGGAAAATTCTCTTCTTATATTTATGTCATAAAATAACATGAAAACACAAAATAATGAACTAATAAGTGATAAGTGACCTTTAAACATAAGTTTTTTCACTTCTATGTTTGGAATTTTGAAAATCTGACATACACGGCTGTGTTCAAGATGATTTTTGGAGTCTGATGAAACAAAAATAATTTTCGGTGAATAGTAACATACCCTTAGGAATATTAACATACCCTTATGAATAGTAATACGACCCTTATAAATAGTAAATCATCCAACATAATAGTAACATTACAAATGAATAATAAAATAAAATTTAGACATCTTAGAAAGTGACAATTTGACCTTAGTACATGTTTTGGTATTTTGTAAGTCATAAAAAATTAATTATAATTAATTAATTAATTAAAAATAAAATTTATTAATTATTTATCAAATCAATGTCTTGTAGTTTTTAGATAATTTTATAAGACCCTACGTAATTTTTGAAAGCACTATAAAATCAGTTTTAATCTTAAAAACTGTTTTTTGAGTAAATTATGATTCTAATTAAATATTAAATTAATAATTATTAGAAACTTATTTTTGAAAAATGGACTTCATTTTTTAATTCTACACATTGAAAAATGTTTGGTGTAAAATTTTGGGATTTTTCTAAAATACTTGAATTTTTGATGAATAGTAGAATCTGATAATTTACAATAAATGCTAAATAAGGGTATAATTGAGTCATAGATGATGCTCTGCTGATGTAATACCACTTGGTTTGGGATCACATGATAAAATTACTATTCTTGGTCACTCAAGACTCACTATTCCTTGTCTTAGGAGAAGTTAATAAACTAATGAATTTTATATTAAGGAAACCCCTCTCCCCTCCACTATAAAAGCCACCCATCACACCCTCATTTCCTCACACCTCTCAAGCTCCAAGACTTTTCTAAACTCTTCCTAAAAACATTCCCTATCCCCTCCCCCACGTCCAAGAGCTTCTGGTCTCATAAAAAGACCAAGATTAGGCTATTAAGGAGGAACTCAAGAGGAAGATTTAAGAGGTAATTTCTCTCCCTCTTCTCCTTTAATTTCCTTTCAAGTTCATGTTCATTTCTTGCTCTCCCCTCACCTATATTCAGCTAAATTGTATTTTAACTCCTGTATTATACATCTACAGGAATTTTATGATGCTAATGGGATATTATATCATCCAACCCCCTTTCCCTCTTCCTTTTATTTTATTAAGGAGAACGTTGTTCGTGAGGTGTTAATTTATCACCTTCAAGAATGACATGCTTTATTCTTCCATTTCTACCTTCATATCTGGTCATGAAACCATTTTTATGGTTGAACCAGAACAGTTTATATGTATTATGTCCTATTTGAAGTTCTGTAACTAACTTATAAACATATTTCTAAGTGATAAATTAAAACAAGTTCATTGTGATCGAAAAACCACCCAAATTAACCCAAACAATCTCCATTTAATTATTATCTAATGATTCTTCCCCATGGATATAATATGATTCATTATAAGATAATTCAAACTACTTTAATCTCATTAATAACATTTAATATCAGTTCTGGATGTTTACCCGTGTTCTATGCAAACTTCAATTTAAGAATACGAGTGAACCACCCATGAAAAACCATAAAAACGAACATCCCCAAACAATGTTTTTGAACTCTATAAGTCATACAAAGGAACATAATATGACATAATTAAACCAGAATGATCCCTATTAATGTAAAAATAGTTCTGGATTTCTAATTAATGAATATAATGTCATTATACAGGACATTAAAGAGAAGGAAGCATTTGGATACAAGGTAAGGGGAAATTCTCGAACCCAACTTTCATCCTTCGGGTTCTCCCTCTTTCCCTCCATTTTTGATATGGTTACTCCTTAAAGATCATTTGTAAATATTTATCTTAACTTTTATGGGATATAAATGTTTTATACTAAAGTTTATGCCAATCAAAATGATTTCCAAAAGAAGTCTTCTTTTATGAATTCACCTTTTACCTCTCATTCAAAGTTGATGGTTCTGGAATCAAGTATGTTGTTCCCTCTTTATTTTGGGAACCCAAAGTTTATGAATGTGTTCTTATGAGATTAAAACCATTACTTTTCATGGGTTAGTTATGTTAATTTATGTTATACATTAATTATGTCATGCATGATAAATGATAATGTTATGATGTGATGGGTGCGCCCGGAATTATACAGCACAATATGAACGTTTAAATGTGACGGGTGCGCCCAAAATTATATAGCGCTCCAATGCATTGGGTGAAGTGATGAATCTCATGATTAAATGTGAAATGATGTTTGAACAAGTTTCTAGATTGGTTCATAAGTATGTGTGGTATTTAACCACTGAGACATGATTTTTCATTTTTATGCATTGCCACATTTCAAGTCTTTTATTTATGCTCTTATCATGTTCATGATCTTTTGCCTATGTTATGAATATGCTCACCCCATTCTATATTGTTCTTATCTATCCTCTTATTGGGCTTCTAGATCACCCCATTTGATGTATATCCTCAGGTTGATACATTTACTAAGTAGATTAAAAGTTCCTATAAGAGGCTAGAGAAGAAGAAATTAAATAAATGTTTATGCTTGATGTTGTATTTGTTATGTGTGGTCCTTGTTTTCCAAAGATACTAATCCTTTGGATCCTCTATGTGTAATAATATTATGTTGTTTCTCTTTTAAATGATTTAATAGTAATGTATGAAAATACAAGGATGCTATAGTTGGTATTAGAGGCAAGGTTTAGTTAATTTGGGAATTAGGATTAGTGAACCCTAGAGGACCTCTATAGCATGAGACTAAGTAAAGATATGCACACAAGAATATTTACCTAGGGATACCATATGTTATGTTTTTGGTATAAATTGTTTAAATGAATATGTTATTCATGACTTGTTTACTAATGTTTTGTTCTAATCTTATCTATTTTAGAAAATGGTTGAAACCAGGAGAAATCAGGCCAACAACTCATGCGAGGGTCAATGCAATGATTGCCCGAATGACATTCCCAATGATTTGGGAGGTGGAGTTCAAAACATCATGGATATGCATACCCAATTATCTCAGGTTATGAACAATAACCATAATAATGTGGAACGTCCTCCTTCACCAAAGAGGGAGCAACTGGCTATCGAATGTTTTATGCGGCAATGACCACCGACGTTTAGTGGATCTTCTGATCCACTAGTTGTGGAATAGTGGGTCTACTCCATGGAGGATATATTTTCTGTGCTTCACTATTCTGAGACGGAGAAGGTGACTTCAGCCGTTTATCATTTAGATGGAGAAGCCGATCAATGGTGGGCTTTGATTAAGAACACCAAGCCAAGGGAGGAAATTGAATAGATGGAATGGGAAGACTTTAAGATAACGTTTCTTAATAAGTATTTCCCACGAACACTTCCTACGAAGATAGAGAGAGAATTCACATAGCTCAAGAAAAAAGAAGGAGAATCTATCACAACCTATGATGCAAATTGCACAAGGCTTGCAAGGTACGCTTCGGGTTTTGTTATCAACAATGATAGAAAAATTGATAGATTATTTAATGGATTAAAACCACACATTCTAAAGGCTCTTGCAATTCGAGACTTTGGGAGTTATGAAGAAGTTGTTCGGTGTGATATCAAAGTGGAGATGGAGTTTGGAGAATGGTCCCATGGCAATGGTGATAAGAAAAGAATTACAGAGTTTCAAGCTGGTGGATCTAATGAAAAAGGCGGGAAGAAAAATCAACGACCCACATGCCAAAAATGTAGGAAATTGCACCATGGGAACTGCCTCAAAGGGATGGGGAAATGCTTCAAGTATGGGAAAAGAAGGAAACCAAGCTAAAGAGTGTCAAAAAGACATGAAAAGGAAGGATAATGTAGCCGATGAAAGGAGAGTACCACTCATGGTTCAATGCTACAACTGTAGGGAGCTAGGGCACTATGCAAACCAGTGCACTAGACCTCGAGCTCTTGAGGGTAATCAGTGTCAGTAGCCACCAAAGCCAAAGGAACAAGGTAAGGATTATTCCATCACTACTGTAGAGGTGGAGCATGGAAATGAAGTCATATAAGGTAAACTTCCTATTCACTCAAGAATAGAAAAATTCTTATTTGATTCTGGTTCTATGCATATCTTGCAGGTTTGCTAGAACTATAAAATCGATGCCCCGAAACCATGAAGTAGAGATATCTATAAAAACACCAAGTGGTGCAATCATTGCAACCCAAGTGTTTTACTCTTCTCCTGTTGGCGTATGTGGGAATATTATTCCGTAGAATCTTGTAACACTTCCCTTGGTGGAATTCGATGCTATAATGGGAATGGATTGGTTGTCGTTATATAGAGCACATATCAACTGTCGAGAAAAGGAAATATATTTTCATATTATGAACCATCCCATGATCCTCTACAAATTCAAGGAATATCATGAATCTCCTTTGAAAAATCCTTCAATGGTGTGGGTGTTGATTCCTTATGACGAAGCATACCTCTCCCAAATGGTTGAGTTGAAGGAAAGTGCCAACCTTGAGGAAATGCCCATCATGAGGGAATACAGTGATGTATTTCCCAAAGAGTTACCCAGAATTCCCCCAGATCGTGAGGTAGAGTTCTCAATTGAACTCATACCTGGAGATACTCCTATCTTGAAGTGTCCCTATAGGATGGCTCATATCGAACTGGAGGAGTTAAAGAAGCAACTGCAAGAGAATCTGGAAAAAGGATTCATATGCCCTAGTGCATCACCTTGTGGTGCACCACTACTCTTTGTGAAGAAGAAGGATGAAAAAATGCGGCTGTGTATTGATTATCGGGAACTCAAAAAGATCACCATAAAGAAAAAGTATCATCTACCAAGGATTGATGAATTGTTCGACCAATTAAGAGGAGATAAATATTTCTCAATGGTGGATCTTCATTCTGGATATCATCAGGTAAAGGTGAAGAAGGAATATATTCAGAAGACTGCCTTCTGAACAAGGTATGAGCACTATGAGTTTTTGGTGATGCCCTTTGGACTTACTAATTCCTCAGCAACCTTCATGGATTTGATGAATTGAGTCTTTAGAAATTACCTCGACAAATTTGTGGTAGGGTTTATTGATGATATTCCCATCTACTCCAAGAGCAAGGAGGAACATGAAGAACATCTAAGACTTGTGTTGGCGACATTAAGAAAGGAGAAGTTGTACGGAAAGTTCAGAAAGTGTGACTTTTGGATGAATCAAGTCACGTTCTTGGGACACGTGATCACAAGTGAGGGAATTTCTGTGGATCCTTCAAAGACAAAGGTGATTGAGGAATGCCCCAGGCCCTCTAGTGTCACAAAAATCCGTAGTTTTCTTGGATTAGTTGGGTACTAACGACGTTTTGTGAGAAACTTATCATGATTGTCAAGCCTGCTAACTATGTTAACAAGGAAATGGGTAAAGTATGTTTGGATGAAAAAATGTGAGGGAAGCTTCAAGGAGCTAAAGAGAAGGTTGATCACTGCACCTGTACTCAAACTATCGAAAAGTGGAGAAAGTTTTGTGATATATAGTGATGCTTCAAAGAAAGTCTTGGGTTGTTTACTCATGAAAAATGATAATGTGATATCCTACAACTCATGACAGTTGAAGATCCATGAGAATAACTACCCAATGCATGATCTAGAGCTGGAAACCGTGATTTTTGCCTTGAAAATTTTGCGGCACTACCTTTATGGTGAGAAGTGTGATATATACACCGACTATAAGATCCTAAAGTATATATTCACACAAAAGGATATCAACATGCATCAAAGGAGATGGTTAGAGATAATCAAGGATTACGATTTCTCTATTCACTATCATCCTTGAATGGTGAGCAAGGTAGATGATGCTCTAAGCAGAAAAGAACCTGCTACTCTATCCATGTTGCCGATTGAGAAAGACCCGATCTTCTTGGATATGCAAATAATAGATTTGGAAATCATAAGGGTAGGGGATACAACCTACCTTTCCCAAATGATTGCGTAACCATACATCCAATATAAGATTAAGGAAGCACAAAGGGATGATGTGGAGATACAAAGGAGGGTGAATGGAGTAAAGTAAGGGAAGTCTCAAGAGTTCCATATCGACGATGATGGTGTGATTCGGTTTGGAACACGGCTTTGTGTGCCTTCATCGCCTGGGATAAAGAAGAAGCTATTGGACAATGCACATAGCTCAACTTTATCTATCCTTCCTGGGAGTACCAAGATGTACCATGATCTCCGAGAACACTTCTGGTGGGATAACATGAAGAATAAGATTGCGGAATATATATCAAGGTGATTGGTATGTCATCAAGTTAAACATGAGCGACAAAAGTCCAAGGGTATGATGCAGCCATTGCCTATACCCATGTGGAAATGGGAAAACGTTACTATGGACTTTTTCATGGGTCTCCCGAAGACGTCAAAGGGAAATAATGCGATATGGGTTGTGGTTGAACGACTCACCAAGACTGCCCATTTTATCGTTATTAGGGAAGATCTCTCGCTTGATCAACTTGCAAAGAAATATGTGAAGGAAGTTGTGAGATTTCACGGTGTTCCACTCTCAATTTTCTCTGACCATGATCCAAGGTTCACATCTATGTTCTGTAGGAGACTTCAATATACTTTGAGTACTGAATTAAATTTCAGCACGACCTATCACCCCAAACTGATCCAGTCTGAAAGGACTATTTAGACGCTTGAATATATGCTAAGAGCCTACTCCCTTGAATGAAAAGGTGGTTGGGATCAGAATCTCTCATTGGTTGAATTCTCATACAAAAATAGCTTCCACTCGAGTATTCATATTGCTCCGTATGAAGCTCCTTATGGGAAGCGATGTAGAACTCCAACCTGTTGGGATAAAGTTGGAGAAAGAAAGCTACTTGGACCCGATCTTGTTCAAGAGATGACAGAGAAGGTTCAAGCCCTCCAAAAACACATAAAAGCTTCTCAAAGTTGGAAAAATAGCTATGCTGACAACCGTCAAAGGGACTTGGAGTTCAACATTGGAGATAAAGTTTTCCTTCGAATATCTCCATGGGAGAGAGTCATGCGATTTGGGAAGAAAGGGAAGCTAAGCCCAAGGTATACTAGCCGCTTTGAGATCCATGACCGCATAAGAGCTGTGGCCTATCATCTTGCACTTCCACCGAATATGGCTCAAGTTCATGATGTATTTCATGTATCACTACTGAGGAAGTACATACCAGACCCCTCACATGTACTAAACTCAAAGGTGGTGCAGCTAGAAGATGATCTCTCCTATGAGGAGCAGCCAGTAAAGATTCTGGATCGGAGAGATAAGGTTCTATGCAATAAGACAACCCACCTTGTCAAAGTGTTTTGGAGGAACCATAAGTTTGAGGAAGTAACTTGGGAACCATAAGATGCAATGAAGGAAAAGTACCTTCACCTGTTTGTGTAAAGTGAAATTTCGGGGGCGAAATTTCTTAAGGGGGGAAGAATGTAACGACCAAATGTTTTTCAATGGAAAATTACCTTCTTATATTTATGTCATAAAATAACATGAAAACACAAAATAATGAACTAATAAGTGATAAGTGACCTTTAAACATAATTTTTTCACTCCTATGTTTGGAATTTTGAAAATCCGACATACACGGTTGTGTTCAAGATGATTTTTGGAATCTAATGAAACAAAAATAATTTTTGGGTACTAGTAATGTACCCTTAGGAATAGTAACATACCCTTATGAATATTAATATGACCCTTATGAATAGTAAATCATTCAACATAAGAGTAACATTACCTATGAATAATAAAACAAAACTTATACATCTTAGAAAGTGACAATTTGACCTTAGTAAACGTTTTGGTATTTTGTAAGTCACAAATAATTAATTATAATTAATTAATTAATTAAAAAGAAAATTTATTTTATTAAAATGTATTAATTATTTATCAAATCAATGTCTTATTGTTTTTCGATAATTTTATAAGACCCTACCTAATTTTTGAAAGCACTATAAAATCAGTTTTAATCTTAAAAACTGTTTTTTTGAGTAAATTATGATTTTAATTAAATAATAAATTAATAATATTTAAAAAATTATTTTTGAAAAATGGACTTAATTTTTTTAATCTACACATTGAAAAATGGTTGGGGTAATTTTTTGGAATTTTTCTAAAATACTTGAATTTTTTTATGAATAGTAGAATCAGACAATTTACAATAAATGCTAAATAAGGGAATAATTGAGTCATCGATGATGCTGTGATGATGTAAGCCCACTTGGTTCGGTATCACATGATAAAAGTACTATTCTAGGTCACTCAAGACTCACTATTCCTTGTATTAGGAGAAACTAATAAACTGATGAATTTTATATTAAGGAAACCGCTCTCCCCTCCACTATAAAAGCCACCCATCACACCCTCATTTCCTCACACCTCTCAAGCACCAAGCCTTCTTTAAACTCTTCCAAAATACCTTACCTATCCCCTCCCCCACGTCTAAGAGCTGATGTTCTCATCAAAAGACCAAGATTAGGCCCTTAAGGAGGATCTCAAGAGGAAGATTTAAGAGGTAATTTCTCTCCCTCTTCTCGTTTAATTTCCTTTCAAGTTCAAGTTCATTTCTTGATATCTCATCACCTATCTTCATCTAAATTGTATTGTAACTCAATTATTATAAATCTAATGTAATTTTATGATTCTAATGGGATATTATATCATCCAACCCCTTTCCCTCTTCCTTTTATTTTATTAAAGAGAACATTGTTCTTGAGGTGTTAATTTATCACCTTCAAGAACGACATGCTTTCTTCTTCCATTTCTACCTTCATATCTGGTCATGAAACCATTTTTATGGTTGAACCAGAATGTTTTATATGTATTATCTCATATTTAAAGTTCTGTAACTGACTTATGAACATATTACTAAGTGATAAATTAAAACAAGTTCATTGTGATCGAAAAACCGCCCAAATTAACCCAAACAATCTTCATTTAATTATTATCTAATAATTCATCCACATGGATATAATATGATTAATTATAAGATAATTAAAACTACTATAATCTAATTAATAAAATTTAATATCATTTCTAGGTTTTTACCCATGTTCTACCCAAACTTCCATTTAAGAATACAAGTGAACCACCCCAGAAAAACCATAAAACCGAACATCCCTGAACAATGTTTTTAAGATCTATAAGTCATACAAAGGAACATAATATGACATAATGAAACCATAATGAACCCTATTAATGTAAACATGGTTCTGGATTTCTAATTAATTAATATAATGTCATTATACAGGACATTAAATAGAAGGAAGCATTCAGATACAAGGTAAGGGGAAATTCTCGAACCCAACTTTCATCCTTCAGGTTCTCCCTCTTTCACTCCATTTTTGATATGGTTACTCCTTAAAGATCATTTTTTCATAATTATCTTACCTTTTTTGGGATATACATGTTTTCTACTAATGTTTATGTCAATCAAAATTTTTTCCAAAAGAACTACTCTTTTACGAATTCACCTTTTACCTCTCATTCAAGGTTGATGGTTCTTGTATCAAGTATGTTGTTCCCTCTTTCTTTTGGGAACCCAAAGTTTATTAATGGGTTATTATGAGATGAAAAACATTACTTTTCATGGGTTATTTATGTTCATTTATGTTATACATACATTGTATCAAGCATGATAAATGATAATGTTATGATGTGATGGGTGCGCCCGAAATTATATAGCACTCCAATGCATTGGGTAAAGTGATTAATCTCATGAGTAAATGTGAAATTATGTGTGAACAAGATGCTAGCTTGTTTCACAAGTATTCGTGGTATTTAACCACAAAGACATGATGTTTCATTTTTAGGCATTTCCACATTTCAAGTCTTTTATTTATGCTCCTCTCATGTTCATGATCTTTTGCCTATGTTATGATTATGCTCACCCCATGCTATATTTTTCTTATCTATCCTCTTACTGGGTTTCTAGCTCACCCATTTTGATGTATATCCTCATGTGGATACATGTAATAAGGAGAGGACACGTGCCAATAAGAGTCTAGAGAAGAAGAAATTAAATAAATGTTTATGCTTGATGTTGTATTTGTTATGTGTGCTCCTAGTTTTCCCAAGACACTAAACCTTTGGATCATCTATGTGTAATACTATTATGTTGTTTATCTTTTAAATGATGTAATAGTAATTTAAGAAAAGGTAGGTATGTTATAAGGTGACTCAAGAAGTACAGTCAAAGACTCAATCCTATATAATGCATGTACCAATGTTCCCTGCAACAAGTGTCTCAGCACACCAATTCGTCAAACGGGTAATCAAGGTCCTCGCGAATGGATACCTCAGCCGCCGCACCATCATTAGACTCCCTAGACTAAGATCCACTCTTGAGACACATTGAAACTATTTCCCTAAAACACAACCAATTCATTTTTAGGGATCATCCAAACAATGTCCCAAGGAACAAACCACCTCTGATACTATTTTTTCACAACTCGACTCACATCAGGGCTTGAGCCGCAACTACCCCAAGCCCGCCTACATATCTAGGGGTTGATGAACAGTGCCGAAGGCATTAAAAACTCGAGGAGGCCTTTTCCTAATTACCTGTACAGACACACTCAACCAACTTAATGAAAAAGTACAGAGGGAAAGGAAAACAGGATTCAACACTTCTATATATAAACCAAAAATATGCATCAACATCTAATCAGTACAAGTACATGAAAGTAAAATGAAAGGGAAAGGGTAAAAGTACATTCCCAACCAGAAAATTTACACAACCTGGTAACAGGTCGAAAATTAAAACAGTCGAGAAAGCCTCACTCCTGGGTCCCAAGCTACAGCCACTGCACGTGTTCCAAGCACCCCATATCCCTATACTCCTCTAATGTCACTATCAACCTATCTGTCATCTGTAAGGGAACACTAAGTGTGGGAAAATCCCAAGCAGGGGTGAGTATAAAAATACTTAGTAGGGTTCCCCAAAGGCTCAAGAGAGTAGCAGGTGAGGTACTAAAGAGGGAAGCGGTAGGTAGAACAAGGTACAATAATGGAGTACAACTCAACCCAAAAAAGAAGTAAAGTAAGCTCATCCAAACATGTGGAGTTAGAAATGGTGAGAAGGTGAACTTCTCATACAGTCTTCTATACCTACTATAGGAGAGTAGACTCATCCAACCATGAGAAGCTAGACACAGAAAGCACAAGGCATACCCCACGCATCTTCGCCTCTCCTGGAAGGAGAGTAACCAAATCCCAAGGAGTGGGTACTACAATACGCTATATATATATGCTCAACCAAAGAAACCCAAACGAGAGAGTAAAGGGATCTCCATTTCACTAGTTCATCCCAAGAAACGAGTTTCTAATAGTTCTATAAGAAAACACCATCGATTACCAACATCACGCATGTCTGTCCTGAACTTCAAGTCTATGGGGCTCAATCACCACACCATGATATTATCCTATTTGGGCGGTTTTGTCTCACCCGTACGGTTTTAGGTTGCGTTGCAAGGATGAATCTTGGTGGAAAAAGAACACCTCTTTCTGGAGAGTCCAAAGTCGCATCATTTACGTCTTGTCGCTATGATACACATTCGATAGATCGTGTCACAAGGTCATGACCCCTCAAGAGGGTATTCTCAGAAGAGTCAATGGTGAACCCACTACCCAACCTAACTGGAGGGTAAGCCTAAAATATTAACTAGAAAACACCATTTCCTAGATGTGTAGAAGGGTAAGCACAGAAAGGGATCAGTGAACACCACTGCCCAGCCGTGCTGGAGGGTAAGCCCTGAAAGATATCAGAGAATTCCACTGCCCAACTATGATGGAGGGTAATCCCTGAAAGAGATCAGTAATCACCACTTCCCGGCTGCACTGGATTGTAAGCCATGAAGGATATCAGCAAACACCAGTGCCCAGCTGTGATGAAGGGTAATCCCTTAGAGATATCAGTGAACACCACTTCCCAGCCCCATTGGAGGGTAATCCCAAAAGAGAATGACAAACACCACTGCCCAACTGTACTGGAGGGTAAGCCAAGATTACTTTGGTGATTCCAAAAACATCATTGTCATCACCTTCGTCATCAAGAATCACCTCAAATAGGAATCACACTTAGAAAATATCGCATCTTACATGAAAATCCACTACAGAGGGCACCATTACGTCATACACGGAGAAACACTCAGGATAGGCTACTCACATGCCAAAATCCATGCTCAGAAGAAAGAGATACGAGAGGTAGAATATTCATAGTGGTACATGGTGAATGTGGGTCCCACAAAATGTGTAACCCCTCCTCATCCCCTGGCCATGTACCTAACCATTTACGGGTCCCAAAATGGTGAAAAAGTACCATAACATGTCAAGGTACTCCCAGAGTACACGAAATAATAGTCGCAAAGCCGACGAGCACATGACTCTCGTTGCTAAGTTGGAGGGTCAGAATCATAGATTAGCTGACATGCCTCCACGAACTATCCTAGAACACCGACTGTATCACCTCACATGTATTCTTCACTCTTACAAGAGTCAAAGATGACCTAAGCCGTGGATTCTCTTTAAACATGTCAAAAGGATCTTCCACTGATATTCCTTTCATGTTTCCACATTTAATGAGATCATGCATAAGGAGCCACACAACCAAGCTTATCACACCATTGTGATCCTTATGAAAAAACACACAAGGTAGTCTATTCGTTTTCCCAGAATGGAATCATGAAGCATAAGTCGTAAAAATGCACCATACGTCTGAAATCCTCCTCTGGGGGATCATACCTCAGCCGTGAATTTCGGTGGGTTGATTGTGCCATTTCAATCCCCTAAAAAATACTCAAGAAGAAGTACTCAAAGACCCAAAACGAATATCAGGTGAAAAAGTTTAATTTCATTATAAAATGTGTGAATCAGGCCCTGTGGGGCCTGCATCTTATCTCCAACGAGAACACTTTAGAAAGAATCTCAAAAATTCCATAAGAGGAATGGGGCCATGCTGTTGATGCCGGCGTGTCAATCAGATGTCCCAAACGAGATTTAGGTCAGACACAAGAATAATTAATTAATTAAGTATTTAATTATTTTCATTAATCGTTCTGATGCCACTGAGAGATGAAACCAAACCGTAAAGGTCCCAAGCCAACTTTGGAGGTACCGCCTCAACTCCAGGGTCACAACTCCTTTGACAGAACGTCAAACGAACGTACAGTTCAAGAGATACGCCCATTACAAAAAATAATAAATATTTTATTATTATTAAAAAGAATGTTTTGAGATACCCACCTTCGGGAACAGAACTCAAAATCCCTGAAATCAATTTCAAAATATCTATCTCAATGATACAGATTTGTGGTCGTAGACGGCGTGTCAAACAGACTCACTGTTTAGAAGTTGTGCCCCTTTGAATGTGAAGGGCCCCAACTAGGCCGGTTTGGCCCACTTGCCAGGACCCTCCTCCATTGGGCCGACCCAGTCCAAACCGCCAGCCCATGGCCCAGCCACGGGTCCGACCCAGCTCTCTACGGTCCTGTGGCCGCAGCCCATGCTGACACCAATAGACCCACGGTCCGGTTCTCCATATTAGACCGGTCGCATGGCCAGTCTTTGTCTGTACGCCGAACAAGAAGGAACCGTAGGATACTGGTCCTTGTCCGCTACTCCACCCCCCCGAGGGGCTGACCTTGGGCTCCTCCAGCCTGCTGAGCATGACAGCACCCTGCCTCTTGGACTCATTGACAGTGCTTGTCGGCGTTGTTGTCTGACGTCCCACGCTACACCGTGCTCCCCCATACCCTACCTAGTCATGCCACCGACTGACATACTCTGCCACCCTCTTGACCGTGCTGCCCCAGTGCTCCCATCTTACCACATGATCCATTGACACCGGACCTCTGAGCTCCACCAATGCTTACCACACTATGCTGAAGCGCCTACGGTTGATGCGGCTATCCAATCAAGTGACGCCTCGCCAAAGCCCCACGTCACCACTTCAACCTCAGTTCGGATCCACCGCTGCACCGCCTCAACCTCCAGCCACCGCCCTTGCTGGAGACGGGTCATCCTTCGGCCTCCACTACCACTCTAGTGGCCCGATTTTAAATCTGAAGGCCGATTTAGGATCCTCGATATGAGTCCTTCACAGTGCCTACCCCTGATCGATGGTCTATTTAAGTTTTTCACATCCAAAAATTCGGACGAAGAATGACAAAGAACGTGTTGAACATGGGATTTAGAACGGGGATCGAACGATATCCATGTTCATTTGTCTATCTTAATAATTCTAAAATAATATAATTTAAATGAAAAATTTGAATAAAAACTAGGAGATTACACAGAAATGAGAAAATCAACAGAAATCCTACCTTAATTTGGCTGTTTTTCATTGACGACGTGCCCGCTGCGATCCCACTTCGATCTAGAGGAGTTCTCTCCTCGTTCCAGTGAAGAACAAAGAAGAACACCGAAGAACGACCTTGAGAGGAGAGAGATATATATAGAGAGAGAGAGGTAGAGAGAATGGATTTGTTCAAAACAAAACCCCAAAAATCAGTTTTTCTATTTATAGAAAAACACGCTCAGCATAGAATCTAAAACTGTCATGCCGCCTCCTTTTATATCACTGTTTCCAACTCTTTTTCCAAGGCATGAAAATACATCTATTTTAAGGACAAAAAGGACACGCTAGCTGTTTCCCCACATTTCATCTTTCTAAAGGCTGGCGGTATTCACTCCTTATTCAGGGACATTTTCTCCCTGATCAAAACGAGTTGATGGGATGTTGGTTCTTCCTTTTGTGGATTACTCCTCGGAACTCATTACCTAGTCTGGGTCTCCCTTATATAATTAAGACATTGTCTGTGAAACTCTTCCTAGTGCCATATCTTCATGGACACCGGTTAATTACACTGCTTCTGGTGGGACATTCCAAGGGGTCCGGCCTGGGAAGCAGCCTTAGGTCAAAGGAGTAGTCACTTTGAAAATCACTTGTGTGTCTGGACACTGAAACACTGGCACGTCTGGGTTTCTTCCCATTATTATAGGGATTCCCGAAGGTACAGAATCCTAAGGAATCCTATGTCAAATGTGTGGAATTATATGCCATAGGAATTTCTATGAGGTTTTCCTAAGCTTCCCATGTTTAACATAGGGTAGGCCACATGATTAAAATCTACCAGAGACAGATCAGACTGAATGGAACACTAAATAAAGTAGATTAGATGGGTTCAAACCCTGGAGGGAACACTGATGTCGGGACTAACATGTGGTTAGTTACCCGGTTACTGCTAGGAGCAGTGAGGAGGTGGATGACATGATCCCACCGAGATGTGGCAGGCCAGATAAGAATCAGGATGAATGATGGAGAGTTGAATGAAGTAGAGGGAGATTGAGATGGAACCAATATGAGGATGACAGTGATGTTGAGATTGAGCCTCCAAGAGACTTCCTACGTATCCCTGTGGCAGGGAATGAAAGTCTGCATAGTTCGGTGGGATGATGGGACACCTGAGGAGGCGGTCTGTGAGAATGGATGTATGGATGGGATCTGGAGGAAATAGAACCTCCAGGTTGGGGAATGATCTTCCCTAAACACCTAGGCTCGAGGGATAAATCAGGATAAGACATGAGTGATGAGAATGAACCTCATGGAGGCTTCCTATGTATCCCCATGGAAGGGAATAAAATTCCACATTGTTCATTTGATGACGTATTACCATCGATTAGGGACTTCAACATCTTACCGACGATTGGGGGACTTCAACAACTTACTACCGAATGGGGTTGACAATGGCTTACCGCTGTGTGGGGTTGGCAATGGATTACCACTGAATGGGGTTGACAATAGTGTATTGCTAAATGGGGGCACAATGGCTTACCACTAGATGGAAATCACAATGGTTTACTATCTATTAGGGAATTCAACAGCTTACAATTTAATGTGGATCACAACGGATTACCGCTAGATGGGATCACAATGACTTACCACTGGATGAGAGGATAGTTTAGTGTCATGTAGGAACAAAGCGGAGTACACTTTAATGTCATTCAGGATGGGGTGTACGGATGTGAAGGGGGTCGGAATTATTGGGTGTTGGGCTTAAACCTCAGGAGGGATTCCTACATACCTTACCTTGGAAAGGATCAAAGTCCACGTAGTTCAGAATGGGGCTTGGTGTGCCGACGCAAAGATGGTCGGGACCAATGGTTGTTGGGCTTGAACCTCAGGGAGGCTTCCTACATACCATTCCTTGGTAAGGATCAAATTCCATGTAGTTCAGATGGGTGGGAACCGAAGTGAAGGGGTTCGAAACTAGTGGTTTTTGGGATTGAACCTCAGTGAGGCTTCCTACATACCTTTCCTTAGAAAGTATCAAAGTCCACGTAGTTCAGGATGGGGTTTGGGGCTTACACTATAGGCAGCCTAGAGATAATTTCATGGTCGATGCTTACTCTAAGCCCATGTGAGTCATGATCGGTGTGAGAAATAAGAGGCAACAAATTCATGCAGATCACGTCACGAAAGGTGTGTCTGTGGGAAGTGGAATGGGTATGACATGTAGTCTGCAACCCAAAATTGAAACAGGGGATTACGCATGGTTAGCAACCCAGGGATATGGAGATTGGGACTTACTCTAGGATAGAGGCCCAGTGGTGAAAAATCCCAAAGGGAGAGGGATTTGGAACCGATGAATAGAGGACTTAGGTTCCCCTCCCCACCTCTGTCATCCTTGGGACCGAAGAAGAAAGGAGGAGTAGGTATGCTGCCTCCTGCAAGAAAGGCTAGGGTCTTACACCAAGGTGGATGCCCTTTCCCTACGGACAGACACCACTCTGGTAAAGGAGGATCTCATTCTATTTGAGGAGTGATCTCACTCCCGTGGAGACCAGTGGGTATAGATAATGTCTGAGACAGCGCCCCCTGCTTATGATGCACGGGGAGAGGCCATAGTTTAATGTCATGTGTTGAGGACGATGGTGCTTGGCAGTTTAATGTCCTGTAGCTCGGATGAGGTGGGTTCACTCCGCACCCCTAGGAATTACATAACTCATACCCACCCACCCCTGGGGAAGGGAAGGCATTAGTAACGCCATTGATAGGGGGTGTTATGGAGTGATCCATTGAGGGGTCTACGTTAGCAAGGCTATGCGAAGAAGTAATAGCCGTTAGCGTGCCTATACTAAGAGGCATGAGGTGAAACAATTCAACAGGAAGCTCTGCCCAAGGGACTTTCAAATTACTCAGTGTGAACCTGTAGGGTATCATAGGAAAAAGAGTTGCAGGGAAAAGGGGTTCATAGGTAGAAGCCTCGTGAATCTCTGGTGCTCCATGTAGTAGAGGGGATTTGTGAAGGGGTATGCTTTACAAAGTGGAGTGTCCTATCCTAGAAGTAGGACATAAGTGCATATGGTAGGTGCTTTGTGAAGTGTAAAGTCATTCATGGATAAGTGCCTCGCGAAGCAAGGATGCCCTAGAAAGCGTAGCATTATGAAGAAATGTGCTTTGTGAATCACAATGACCATGCATTAGCATGTGGGTCACATGTTCATGGAGGGTATTTCGCAAAGCATAAGTACTCCGTGAAGACCCGAGTCCCCTTGGGGATCCCCTTCACTCACAGAGGCCCATGGGATCTATAAAGGGCATCACTATTTGAAGAAGGGGTGAATTTAAACCAGGGTAGAGGCACTTCGCGATGCTAAATTACTTTGAGGATCTCGTGGTTCGCAGAGCAGAATGTGATTCGCAATTTGAGAGATAAGAAGAAGAAAGGTTGGAGGATCCATCCTTTAGGCTTGGGGGGGGGAGCCCGATATTTATAGACAAGAGGCACCATGAACCAGAGCTTTCTGGGCAGGAAGACATAGATTGCTCCGTGGTGGGTTCACGAACGTCAAAATGGGTTCACGGAGCCTCCTGACTCCTTGCTCCGCGATGGGTTTGTGAACATTAAATGAGTCCACAGAGCCTCCCACCTCCTTAGTCCACGGCTGGTTCACGAACATCAAATGGATTTACGGAGACTCCCACATCCTTGCTCCGTGGTGGGTTCTCGGAGGGGAAGCTTTGTGTCGGTTGCGGTGTTGTGGGGGCTCTACGAACAAGCTCTGCGAGGTAGCCCCTAAGGCTTTCCGTTTGTTCTTGTTCTTCCCAAATTTTGGTGCCAACAAATTCACCCCTGAGACTGGGAGTTACGGAGAAAGATAGGGTCATAGTCTAAGGGTTAATCATCAAAATCCCTCTGTCAATCGCACAGAAGACTCATGAATTAGGATCACAGGGCGGAGAGGCGATGCACGGGCTGGGCGTGCTGTGAAGTTTTCCATTGTTGGATGCG
This sequence comes from Viscum album, assembly GCA_963277665.1. Classification (NCBI taxonomy): domain Eukaryota; kingdom Viridiplantae; phylum Streptophyta; class Magnoliopsida; order Santalales; family Viscaceae; genus Viscum; species Viscum album. The sequence goes on along the minus strand of OY728132.1, from coordinate 1,321,350,609 downwards.
CTGCAAAGCACCAGGGGTCCTTGCCTATAAATAGGAGAGGATGACATCTGTTTTTTCCATTATCATCTCCGTGATTTGGTTTTTAGCACTCTCGATTCGCGAAGCTCCGCATACTCCGTGATTGCTCTCTGCGAATCGAGCCTTCTGCTTCATGGTGCATAGCGAGTCATTGACTTTGCGACGGTGCACTTTGTGGCTTGCATCTGAAGGCCGGGGTAGGGCTCTGTGAACAATCTTAGTGAACGACCTCCATGAAGGAGCTTCGCGAACCAAAACCAAATAATGCCCAAAATCAAGAACTGAATAGATCACCAAGAGGGTGCCAATGGGGGTCCTTGCAGAAGCTGCCTTGAGGGAGGAGATAACAGATAGCTCGGGTATAGGGGAGTTTGTGTGGAGCCACTCTTACCATAATTCACTGGTGGAACTACTATTAGAAAGCCAAAAGAACTATCTGTTGTGTAAGAGGATACCTCTGTATGGACTTGGACTGAAAGATGAAATCTTCATCCCTGAAGCGAGTAGGGACGAGCCAAATTATTAGTTCAGGAGCACATCGTGCCAGAATCTATGGTTTAGGGAAGCTGACGACCATGCCCATGATGACTTCACGCCTGTCAATGTCGAGGGCCTGTATAATCTCCTGAACATAGTTGACGGGAAGTAAATGCAGCCAGAGACATCCCCCCTATGTACCAAACTATCATGAATGCAGCTCTGAAGAACCCAAGAAAGGGGTGGTCCGATGACTGTGATCTGTTCCAGGGCGGAAACGTCACATATGACTGGGCCTAGTCCGACTTGGTAGATGCCTCATGCGATGAATTTTGGGCAGAGCTGAGAAGAGTGGACCTGTATGAGGGGGATTGGGCCTCCCAATTCCATATCTATCATCCAAAGAAGCTTATTCTGGAGTTGTTGAGTAGATGGTCATCGAGGACCAATACCTTCCACTTACACCACAGGGAGTTTGGCATCAGTTTATGGGATGTGAATCAGATGTCTGGGGTCCCAACACTGGGAGAGATGAATGATGAGTTCCTCCCCGTTATGGGTACATGGGAGGATCCAAAGCAGATTCCACCACTGACAATGGCATTGATGAACTTAGTACCAGGAGAGGACAAGCATTCGGTGAGGGATGTCCACTTTAAACAGTGGTTCAAGCAATTCTTGAACATCTCAGAAAACATGCAGTTCCCTATGAGGCCTCAGACCTACTCAAAAGGGGATCAATGATGCAAGGAGCACTCATACTGACAGCTTTTGGAGGATAGCCAGTGAAAGATGTGGGGTTTCAGTGTCAGTATTGAGTAGAAACTGGTAGTCAGGTTGGATTCATTTATTGTGGCACTCATATGTGGTTGGATCCTACCGGTGAGAGACACATACATGGGTGCACGACCAAGAATGTTTCTCATGGAATCCCCGCTGGCGACAGGAGGGAGGTTTAACCTCAGGATCCTGATGATCACCAAGCTATTCAAGATTTTGTGGATTATCAGTGAGGGGAAGAAGCCACAATGAATATGTGGGCCATTCCACCTCTTGTATGGGTGGATAGCAGTGCATTTCAGGGGCACCTATGTGTATCAAAACCCGATCTCCCCTCTAGAATCAAATTTTTACCCAGCCATTCTGAATGCGGCATGGAGCTTTTCGACTAATCTGATGGTGGAGGTGGTACAGAACCGGGTCTGGAAGGTAGAGGTATCCAATTTTTACCTATTCTCATTTCCAATGGGTGTATTCACTAATGATGGACAAGGAATGGAAGAGAATCATCCCTACCTCTTAGCCTTTCGAGGTGGAGTCCTGGTGGCACGGGTGGACCGTGAGCCCCTCTGTGAGCCGTACACCCCACACCGATTTTCAAGGCAATTTCGGTGCATGCAACGACTGACCCCACGGGTCTATTTGGGGGGTTTCTATGAGGATAAATTGTGCGTGATGAGACAAATGTGGCTCATGTTCACACAGTAAGATAGTAAGATGCGGAATGAGATGCCTCTACCCACAGTCGTCTTCAGGTTGGTGAAGGAGTACACCAAAAGCTGGGAGGCAGCCTACCCAGGGGAGATGCTGAAGCATCCAACCGTTTAGTCCAGTGATGGTGTGCCTCCCCAACCTCGAGGATAGGGCCATAAGGAGGCAAGGATATCTTGTGGTGGCGGGGCTGCCGTGGTGGCGAGGCCCGCACCGGTTTAGGGGGAGGTAGCGACAATAGATCTAGCAGTGGAAACAGACCCAACGGTCCCAGAAGAGCAGAGTTAACCGAAGGGGAGGCCACCAAGAGGATTCCATAGAATATCCACCTAGGCTCTGTGGAAGCGGTTGCACCATATAAACATGCTAGAGAATGTTGTTTTCAAAGAGGCCTGTGACATCTGGTATGTCAACAGAAAATTCCTAAGCCCATATAAGATGTGGAAACACTTGAACCATATCGAGATGGATTCATTGGGGATAGACCCTATCAAGTCTGAATTTGTGGTGTCCCAGGCATATGCGGATCAATACCAGGCAAAGATGGAGGACTTCGTGCACTCTCTGGGTGCCCCACGTCCAATCACACACCGGGTGAAGGTGTTGTTAGATCGAACGATCCCTCTGCAGTTACCGGATGCAGAACTGAGGGAGCACTTCCCTTTTCCGGAAGAATCGGACGAGTCCTCCTAAGGGGATGAGGCCGGTAGAGGGAGCCCATTGGAGGAGGGTGAAGTTGGTGACTCAAATCTAGAGCTTGAAGAGTTTTTAGAGGCTCTCAAGGTAAAACCTTATGTCCCTTCCCCAAGATCTTCTTCCAGGCTAGTTTGGACCCCTTTAATAATATTTAAACTGTGCAGAAGGGACTCATACTCATAACCCGCTCTTACCCCTCAATAGATGCAGATGTGGGGCCTTTGGGATCTACAAACACAACTAAGATGATTACTGCATCCAGTGAGGCCAGGACATTTGAGGTGGTCTCCACAGAGTCTTCAGACTTACCTAAAATACATGTAGGGCCGCACCTTAGGGTCCCAATGGAATAAACCTAGGAGAGAGATCGACAATTTTATCTTTGTAATTCCCCTTGAAAAATAATTCAATCATGCCACCCATTGATCAGGTTTACTGACACATGTAAACTTCTTGGTATGCACAGTTCTTCAAATGGCATGGGATGCCTTTTTGAAGTTGTTTAGTACTTCTGTAAGTGCCTTTCCTAGGGGAATTATGGTGGTTGTGGAGGTGGATATCCAAATCGACCAAGCTGCGGCGCTCACGGTCACCGGTGGGACTGTCAGTGGGGCTAAGCCTGATATTATCAAGGTGGGATCCAATGATGAATATCGATCGGACATCGCATGACCTTCCATACCTGATTAGACACCAGATCCAGACCCTACTGATGAGTTTTTGGGGGTGTTACCCGCGTATGAGCCTCCAACCCCGCGGACTGGGATGAGATGGCCTCTGATGAAGAGTACAATAAGATAGTTCACCTCCAGTCATGGAATCTGATCAATCGCTTTATCGATGACACCCCTCAAGAAGAGTGGATAGACCATATGGAGATACTTTGTTCATGACTGTGTGAAATGTGCGTTGGGGGAGTTGATTCCCAGCGTCCCCACATGCTCATCTGAGATCTCATAGAGGAGAATATCTGGGAGTATGACTGTGGCCTTGGTGTGGGTTGGCAGCGGAGAAAAGAGGTGAATGTCAATAGGCTCCATGAGGCTGAAAATGAGATTCAGTAGCTGCACATCCAGAAAGATGAACATTATGCTTCCCTTAATGCACAGTTAGGGATTATATTGAGGCTGAAGACCCAGCTAGAGGAGGAAAAAGAGCATATGAGACAAGCCTCCGAGGAGATGACCATTATCCAAACCAATGAGGAGTGGGCCCAGATTGTAGCTGAAGAACTACGCACCATCGTTGTCGAGGAAAAGTGGGAACTGAATAGGTAGTAGTGGATCCTATATGCCATGAGCTAGAGGGTGGTCAAGCTATAATGCTCTTTTGATGAGGTTAACCCATCTATAAGAGGGGTTGACCCTCGGGTACTGTGATGTATGTAACTTTCAAACACACTTTAATTCTTTGATTATTTATTCTAAATTCATGCATGAGTTATATTATCTATCTTTGGTCTATTGAATTTCTGTTACATTCATGGAACATCCAACGGTCAGTCCCTAAGCTCACGTGGGTCAGGCCTGATGTGAGAAACAAGGGATAACCACCTTTCTATTCCATATAAATATATGAGTGAAAACCAATTTCTGGGCATCCAAGGTTCGAATAATTAATCCAGATCTTCGAGAAGAAAGGGAGAGGCCCGACTAGAGGACGAGGACCTCAGCACAATCGATGTGTCGTCTTCCCAAAGTAATTTAGTACACGAGTAGGGTAACGCTAGGGGTGTTGGAATTAATATGAACATAGGGGAGTGGAAGGTGTGGATCATGATACCTAGAATTCAGAAAACTTTAGGTATGGAGTGACAATGAAGAATAACCATTGGCTGTGTTCGAAAAATAGTATCCTTATTGCGTTATCCTAAAATGGGGATAACAAATGAGGGCCGACTGCTGACCATGTTCGAAACACGGGGACTGACTCAAAATCCCATCCATTAGTCATCAGTAACATTAGACAAGGACAATAGGAAATCCATAGGCCAAGCATCCATACTGTTAGGGGGTTCCTTTATATGTTAAATAGGATGAGGGTCTGAATAAAGGGCATGAAAAGCATGAAGGGTGGAGTGATGGGTTGTTCGAATGAACTCCAACACTCTTGAAATTACACCACCATGTTGAAGACACATTAGTTGGGCATATCTATCTGATCATGGATCAAACATAATTCCTAACAGGAACTCTCTGCAAAGGACCTGAAATTATCTATAGTTTTATGTCATACCAATAAGGATGATAGACATATAGTTTAAACATCATACGACGAGGAAGATGCACATAGTTTAAAGGTCATACTGCTTGGACCAGGATCGGGTCCGATGGGCTAGAAGGGTCAATGACCCTGGGGATAGACCCAAGGTGAAATTCCTGGGCGTCGCTACGTATCCCATAAGGATGAGAATCAATCCAAACATAGTTATTAGGCATGATGTGGATGGAGGCCAACACTGATAGGGAGAATCCTCTCTGGAAATAGATCTGTTGCATCCCATGTTTAACATGGGGCACCCTGAACTTGTTCCGGGCAGAACCACAGTTTAGTGTCATGCATCTAGGACATGTGGGTTTGTGCAGTTTAACGCATTACAATAGGAAAAAGAGTGAAAGGAAAGATCCCATGAATGGAGTATGTGGTGTGATAGCTATAAACCCAATGTGAATGAGGACATAAGGAGTCTTAACCACACCACGTATCTCTGAAAGAAGTTATTTAGGTTAAGGGACCCAAAGTTAAAGTTATTCTAGGCCCGAAGAAAAGAATTCGAGCATTCCTACGTACCCTATTATGATGGGAATCAAGCCTCACGTAGTTCTGAGAGCATAGTTTAACGTCATGTGGGATGATGAAAGGCATGTGTGGCATGGCTGTGCCATTACAAATCCTACCAAAAATACTAATCTCACGTGATCCGTGCTCGATGTGGGAAATAATAAGTAGTGATGGGAATTTCTTGACACAATAAGGAACATGTTAAGGGTGATGGGATTCTAGGTGAATGACAACCCAATGATGCGGACCCGCCTATATAACATACCTAGATAAGTGAAGGAGTAAAGCCGAGTATGTTTGAATTCCCCTTGAACATTAGGAAGTGTAAATATTTGAATCATGATGCTCGAGATCTGGACCACAATGGTGGTGGCATGATGATAGGGGATAGCTATTGACCATGTTTGAAACGTAGTATCCATATCGCATTATCTTGACATGGGTATGGATAGATGAGGGTCAACCGCTGACCATGTTCAAAACACGGGACCTGTCGCAAATTTCATCTGGGGTCTTCAAGGACGTTGGCCCAAGACGGTAGGTAAGACAACGTGTCATGAGACCAGGCCGTAAAGGGGGTACCTTTATACGTGGAAGAGGATGAGGATCCAAATAACGGGCTCACGAATCTTGGACATAGAACAATGGGAATGTTCCTGTGAAAATTCCACACTTTGAGATCTTTGTCAAAATGCATCTGAGTATGAATATAATACCTATAAAAAAGAGGGAGTCGAGTCCCCCTCCAAGGACATGCGTCCTAAGGTTGTACACTTCCAACTTAAAGGTCATAGGATGGTCCATTAAGGGGGACCTGATTTAATGGACTATGTGCAGGGCGGCAAAGTAGCCAAACGTGATGCACAGTTCCCATAGGGAGATCTTAGTTTAGGGTCATAGAACTTAGACCAGGTTGGGAAAAGACATGGGTGGAACATGGTGCGTCTATTTTAAAACCCTACATGAATGAGAACCCATGAGGTACTAGCCACACCAAATGTTCCCAAAAGGGTTTGGGACCATGTTCTGAAAGAGAGGGGACAAGATTTTATATTCTTGGGGTTGGACCTGAAGACGAGATGTCTGGGTGTTCTTACGTATCCCATAAGGATGGGAATCAAGACATACATAGTTCTTGAAGATGTTGTGTGGTTTGACGTCTTACAGAAATGATGTAAAGTCATCTTAGTTTATGTTCATTGAACTCGGACCAGATATGGTAGGGAATGTGGGAGATACATGGTGAGGTAATTATAAAACCCGACGTGAATGAGGAACTGGAGTTCGGATCACCATGTGTTTCTTGGGGAGGTTTTAGGTCGAGAGACTAAAAACAAAAGTTAGGATAGGCCCAAATCAGAGTGCACGAGAGTTAATACGTATCCCATGATAATGAGAATCAATCAATACATAGTTCTTGGGATGGCAAGGTAAGGTATCTGTGCCAGGGATGATAAGGTTATGCGGGTCTATCCCTCACACCTAATAAAACAACATTTGATAGATCTTGTTTGTACTTTAGGATGAATGTATGGATGTTTTTTATGGTGAAGCGATGGTCCTAGGATGGAAATTCTAGGCATCACACAAGAATCAAGCTGTATGTAGGCGTTGACATATGGTATGGTGTGTTACCGATACCAAACATGATTTCCCTTTGAATGAGGACACCACGATGCAGTGTCATTTTTTATTTTGTGGTGAGGACAATAATGTCATAGTTTAGGGTCATGTGATGGGACCAACCAAGCACTCTAATGTCATATAGTATAGGCGTAATAGTGTAAATTCATGCGGGACTAAGCATCATAGTATGAAGTCATATGGTTCAGACATATATAGGAGAGATGAGGTTAAAAAGGTAATGTGAACAACGTGATAAAGCATACCCGGTGTGAATGAGGATGAGGTCCACATCACACTGTGCACGATTCCAAGAAAGAAACATCAGTCTGAGGGGCCAGAAAAGGTTAGAGAAAATGGGGTAGGATAACCTAGCTCTCAGTTGAGCTGGACCCACAGACAAGATTTTCAGGAGTTCCCACGTATCTCATGAGCATGGGAATCAAGCTAGATGTATTTATAGAAGATGACGTATAAGGAGATCTTAGTTTAAGGTCTTAGAGCACGAACCAATGGAGAATCAAGAATATTCCAAGAGAGTGAAGACCTCGATTCAGTCCCAAAGCCCATGTGAGTCAAACTTGGTGTGGGAAACACGGGCATAATATGTCTTTGCAACACATGGAATACACGTAAAGTTGAAGTCGGCGCGAGGCCTTGAATGACACCTTACCGTGGATTTGTCTTCCTAATGTGCAAATGCGCACTGAGGGACGGTAATAAGAGTGTCTAAATTCCACTTGGACACGATGGAGTGGAAAATTATGTGAATCATGTAACCAAAATTTAAGGCTTGATGGTATTGGTATGATGATGGAGGATAATTGTTGGTCGTGTTCGAAACACATCATCCATATCATGTGACATGAAATGGGAACAACAAATGAGTATCGACCACAGACCATATTTGCAATGAGGGACTTATATCAATTTGTTGTTCGAAACCCTCAATGATGTTGGCCCGTAATGGTAGGAGAGCCCTTGGGCCGAGCATCCATGCCATTTGGAGGTCCCCTCAGATGTGAAAGATAATGAAAGCCCAAATGAAGGGGAACACGAAGCCTGAAGAATGGGTGGAAGCATGTCCCAGTAAAATACAATACTCCATAATTTGAACCAAAGTACTCATGGGTACATTAGAGAATCACTAAAGAGGGTCGATGGACCCAACTTAAGAGCACCTTAATTGAAAATATGAGTGTAGGAAAGGGACCAAAGGGAATTCATAAAATAGAGAGATGTATGTGGCATGGTTTTTATAAACCCGATGTGAATGGGGACATAAGCCCATACCACATCATATACCGGTCTCCTGGAAGACCGTAGACCAAGGGGAGAATATGATAGGGTTGTTTCTATTATATGGGTATGGACCCAAATACTAGACGTTCGGGCGGTCCTACGTATCCCCTAATGATGAGAATCAAGCCACATGTAGTTCTGGAGAAGGATGTTATTTAGTTTTATCGTCATGAAGCAAGGACGGTGGGGCTCTTAGTTTAAGGTCATAGGGATCACACCGTAGATGCCTAGTTTAATGTCATATGCATGGGACAAGTTAGTAAAGAGGGTGAATACTCATGCCCGTGGAAATACACGAAACAACGATGATGATAGAGGATAACTGTTGACCATGTTCGCAACACAGTATCTGTATTTGTGTGACTGGAGGTTGGGGGAAAACAATTGAGCATCAACCATTGACCGTATTCACAATATAGACTTGTATCAATTTGTATCTCAAAAATACTTGGGAAGTTGGCCCAAAATGGTAGGAGGGCCCTTGGGCCAAGCACCTACACTTTTTAGGGGTCCTTTTGGATATAGAAGATGATGGAAACTCAAATGATAGGCATCGCACAACATGGCAAGGCTTGTGCTTGCGGAAAGGATGATAAATAAAGGAGGGATGTCCCAAGGGGATATGTGTGGCATGGAAAAGTAGCCCGACATGAACTAGGACGTGAGTCCATACCGCACCACACAATCCTAAATGAGAACTTGGGACAAGGGGCTAAAAAGGTTGAGGAACTTGAGGTTGGGCATCACGACCAACTATAGCCATATGACCTCTCATGAGAGAATTTCCTCATCATATATCCTAATCCCATGTAATAAATTCTTGGTGTGGGAAACAAGGTGTAGAACTAGGCTCTCCCCATCACATAATGGTCCGAGAGATGGAATCACACTCCTGCCCAAGGTTGATCAAGGCTTGAAGAGACAGTGAGTAAGAATGAACCACTACACTCCATTTTTGGGAAATATGGGGGTGGTTACAACGACAAAGGATATTTGTTGACTAGAATTGAAACAAAAAATCCATATTATGTGACCTGAAACGGGAATAACAAATGAGTGTCGACCACTAACCATATTCACAAAATGGGACTTGTATCAATTTTTTTTCAAAATCTTGGAGGGTGTTGGCCCGAAATAATAGGATATCCCTTAGGATAAGTATTCATATTATTTGGGGACCCTTTTGGATGTGAAATATAATGAAAAACTAGATGATGGAGTGTGTGGAGCATACATGTGCCTGTTCAACTTAATGTCAGGCTGGGCAATAGAAGAGGTGGGGAACTTCAGAGAGGAGGGATACATGGTACAATAATGATGAACTCGCCGTGAATGAGGGAAAAATCATGCACCACACCATGTGTTTAATCCCAATGGGAGATCCTGAAGTTTTGGGATAGGCTTATGAACGAAATTTCCAGGCATTCCTACGTATCCCATAAGGATGGGAATCAAGCATTACGTAGTTCTGAAGGCCATGTATTTTAACATCGTGCGGTGAGGATGTGGGAGGAGAGAAGAACTAGGGATGGAACATGGTGCAATCATCCAAATCCTGACATGAGTGGGGCCAAAGAAGCCTATAGGAAACCATGTGGGATCCTCTGAGAGAACTATACATAGGGGGGATAGTCAAAGAGAAAACTTAGGACTGGACTCAAGACGAAGCGTCTCAGCATTCCTACGCATCCCATGAGGATGGGAATGAAGACATACATAGTCTTGCAGTTTAACATCTTACAGAAAGACATATATTTTAATTTCACGTGGGACGACATACAATTTAACGTCATGCATAACAACATAGAGTTTAACGTCATGAATGATGACATACAGTTTAATGCCATGCGGGACATTTTATAGTTTAAGGTCTTGTAGGACCAGACAGTTTAAGGTCATGTAGGACCGGATAGTTTAAGGTCATGTAGGACCAAAAAGTTTAAGGTCATGTAGGATCGGATAGTTTAAGGTCATGTAGGAACCGATTTTTTATGGTCATGTAGGACCAGACAGTTTAAGGTTATATAGGATCCTAGTTTCTTAGGAAAAGTATTGGTTGGGGAAATTAGAATTGGTGGGAGGAGTTATATGCTCACCATCCATGGTAACTAGGGAGTATGTGCCATTGGAGTAAACCTTGTGAATGATGTAAGGTCCTTCCCATTTGGGATCCAACTTGGGTGGTTTCCTACTAGGTATCATTGGTGTCTTCAGGGTCAATACCAAGTCGCCTTGCAAGCAGAAGAGAAGACAAACTTTCTTATTGAAAGCTCTAGTTATCTTATTCTGATGCATTTTCAGATTGTGCAGGGTATGAAACCTATTCTCATCAAGCGCTTCCATCTCATCCAGATAAATTTCAGCTACTTTATCTGGAACTTGCTGATCATAGACGGTTGTGCGCAATGAGGGAAATTTAATCTTGATGGGAAGAATGGCCTATGTTCTATATACTAGGGAATATGGGGTCACCTAGGTGGAATTACGAGTCATCATCCAATAATCCCAGAGGGCGTTGAGGAGCTTGTCCAACCAACTCTTCTTGTTCTGACAAACCATTTTCTGCAGAATGTTAGAGAGTGTTTTGTTGAATGACTTGATCTATCCATTTTCTTGCACATGATAGCGGGAGGTATGGTTAGAAAAGATGTTGTAATTAGTGTAAAGTTTCTTTAGATCAGCTACCCACAATTTTTTTCCATTATCGGTGAGGATGGTGTGAGGGACTCCAAATCGGTAGATGATGTTGGAGCTCACAAAGTCAATGATGGAACGGGCCTTGACCTCCTTGAGTGAAACTGCCTCTTCCCACTTGGAGAAAAAAACTGTAGCGGTCAAGATGAACCTGCACTGGTAAGCTGTCGCCGGTGGATATGGTCCCACGATGTCAGTCCCCAGACTAAAATTGGAAAAGAGTACTTGGTAGTGTGGAGAGGATCTGGTAGTCGATACATAAAGTTGGAATGAATTTGGCACGCATGGAACCTTTTGGAGAACTTGATGCAGTCATGCATCATGAAGGGCCAAAAATATCCCAGCCTCTGGATATGGTGAGATAGTTTCGGCCCAGTCTGATGATACCTACAGGAACTGTCATGAACCTCTCGCATGACTTGAAAAATATCGACTCCTTGAATTCAACGAAGGAGAACCCCATCAAACCCATTCTTGTAGATGATCTTCTCATGACTAGGACCATCCTGGAGGGTAAACTATAACACATGGTGTCAAATTCACTCGCGCTCCACCCGATCTGCCGGGATACTACCGTTCTGGAGGTACTCAACAAAGGAGGTTCTCCAGCCAAGAGTCACTTCAATCACTGAATTTGAGGGACCTGGGGTTCCTAACGTGGAGGCACCGGTGGTAAGGTGACTTACTTGAAATCTTTCATCGTCATCTATAGTGACATGATCAATGACTCTCTTGTGTGACATGTGGATAATAAGATCATCATGTTCGGGCTCTACAAGTGATACAACTAGGCTGGCCAAGGCATCAGCTTGACCATTATGATATCGAGGGAAGTGGGTAAATTCTGGTTGGGGTGAGAATTGGTCCATTAGATAGAGAGTGACTTCCAAAAATGATACGATCTATGGCTTTCAGACGACATAGTCACCATTGATCTTCTTGATGACTAGTTCAGAGTCCCCTTTCAAATGAAAATGGGGAACATCATTCTCAAGGGCCAGCTTGAGGTAAGTAATGAGAGCCTGATAATCTTCCTCATTGTTGGTGCAGAATTCTGAAAATAGCAATGAATATGGAAGAATGGATTGTGCTGGGGGTAATAAAGACAATACCCATGCCTACTTTATTGAGCTTGGGGTCATTGAGTCTTCTGACAGTAAGGATCTGAGAAGCACCATCAAAGTGAATTTTCTAGTATAGAATGGCTTGGTATACCAATAGGATCACTTCATTAGGGAAATAAAGATCTAGGGATTTATCTTTATGAGTTTGATGGGTAGCAAGGAAGTCTGCCTTTCCCATTAATAGCCTTCTGATAGAAAATCCTGATGTCAAACTACGGTATAATCACTTCTCACCGGGCTATATGACCAGTCAAAATGGGGAAGTTCAGGATGTACTTCATTAGATATTCTCTAGACACCAGCTGTACATCATGGTGCTATAAGTAATGTCACAATTTCAGTACTGTGAATACCAGCATAAGGCAGCTCTTCTCGATAGGGGAGTATCTGGTCTCTGTATCGAGGAGCATGAGACTGAGATAGTAGAGTTTGTTCTCTATCCCCTCATTGTTCTTATGGGTGATAAGGGCACCAATAGACCGTTCCAGGGCAGTCGAGTAAAGAACTAGCAACTTTCCAAATATGAGTTTCATTAATACTAAAGGATGGAGTAGGTACTACTTGATTTCCTTGAAAGTAGCCTAACATTATTCTTCCCACTAATAGACAGTTCCTCTCTTCATGATTCGAGAAAAGGGCTTATAGTTACTAGATAGATTCGAAATGAATCGACATATATAGGCCAAGTGGCCTTGGAAACCTTGAAGCTCCTGGAGGTTTCTTGGGGGAGACATCTGGAAAATGTCCTTGATCTTCTATGGGTTGATCTCGATGCCCATGTATCTGACAACAAAGCTGAGAAAATTTCCATAGGTGACCCCAAAGGCGCACTTCAATGGATTCATCTTCAGATGGAAGGAACGGGGGAAGCCAAAAACATTCTCAATGTATTTGAGATGGTCATGAAGCTGGTGATATTTGACCACCAGACCATCCATGTAACATTCCACCAACGTTATGAGGATTGGCTTAAATATGCGATGCATATCCCACTAATAGGTGGCACCTGTATTCTTTAAACTGAAGGGAGTGACTTGGTAATAAAATGTACCTTGTGGTACACTGAATCCAGTAGACTCTTCATCCTCGAGATCCATTCGGATCTGGTAATACACGGAGTAACCATTCATGAAGGAGAGGGATTAGAACCCATTTGTAGAATCTATCAACAACTCTGTCACAAGAAGAGGAAAGTCATCCTTCAGACAGGGACGGTTGAGATCCCAGAAGTTGATGCAAACTTTGATCTATCTGTTCTTCTTCTTGAATGGAAAAATGTTGTCTAGACATTTAGGGTACTGTACTTCCTTAAAGAAATTGGATTTGAGGATCCTATAAACTTCTACCTCAACCATGGCACCAGGAGAAAGGTGAATCTTTTTGGGCAGTTTCTTGAACCCATGATGATTGGTCGATAGACTGAGGAGGTGGACGACTACCTGAGGATCTAGTCCTGGAATCTCATCATAACTCCAAGAGAATACATCATGGTTCTATTTAAGTAAGTATATGTACTTTTCATTCTCCTCTAGGGGTATAGCGACATTGATCAGTGTGGGCTTCGGGTCTGCCTTGCTACCGAGGTTCACCTGTACCAATTCATCAACCGTGGAGAAGAAACCCTCGTTAAGGGCAGGGAGATCATCCCCCAAATCCTATTATTAACTTATGGAGGAGGGATCCTCGGTTGGAGGAGTTTCCTCTGAGTCAACATATCCCAATTAGAGGCTGGTACCAACCTGGGCAGCAGTGGAACCCACATTAGGGAACTCTTGTGCTGCTGAAACCATAGTGATGAATGTTGTTGATCTGATCCAATCTTGACTATATCCCAAGGGGCCACGATTGATGATATCGAAGTAATAGTGGTGTGTTAGATTGATCTGGATTATGTTATCCAGGAGAAACAATAAAGTGTGATGTATGGCCTTTTCCATAGGGTGGACATCCTGATACCTTATGGGGGTAAGGAGCTATGGGATTACCCAAGCCTGATTTTTGTAGGAGTATGAGGTGATCTTCTAGAATTTATTTGACTTGGGAATGTGTTCCAACCTCGTTCCAGACACAATGACTCATTGTCCCATGTTTGGGGTTGTAGCCTCCAATCGGTGGATTGGAAATACGTAGGCATAATCTTGATATGTCCATGGGTCGGTCGTAGCCACGGCGTGCTCAACCTTGTTAGCCTTAATTTTCTTGTCTTTTCTCTTATAATAGTCGGCATCCAGATAGCGGGATTCACAAGAGGTAAAGGGATATTCTTCACCTTGAATCATTCCCACTCGACCATTAAGGGGGTACTTGAGGCATTAGTGATATGATGAAGAAACCTCCACATGTAGGTGGATCCAGGGCCTACCCATCAATGCATTATAGGAAGTGTCTTGGGATACAACCATGAACACGGTGCTAGATACTTGACCACCGAAGCGGGTCTTCAGGCGGATCTTGTAGACTGGTTTCTATTTTGTCCTTTCATAACCTTGGATTCTTAGATAAGAGGGACTGAGATCATCTTCAGACAACCCCAATTTTCACAGTGTCTGAGTCAGGATTAGGTTGATTCCAGAGCCTATGTTGACAAGACAATGACAAACCTCCATGCTATTGAACCAGCCGATGATGTACAGTGGGAGAATGTGCCCCTGTATGGGAGAGCCTTCATATTCTCTAGAGAACGAGTTGATGACTTGGAATTCATCATTCTTGACCGCCTCAGTATTAAAGGATTTTGCAGCTCCTACCTACGTCTCAATATAAAGGAGGATTCTTAAAGCCTTGGCAAGGGACTCATGCATATCTGATGACAGGTGAAGGGATTCAAGGATGTAGATATTTTATGAAATGCTAGAAGATGTTTGAGAACATCATAATTCCATTCCAGGCATGAACTTCCGTTTACAGTAGGTAACTCTATGACAGGAGGTATGGTGGGCCTTGCCGGCTTGACCAGCGGCTGACTGGTGCTAGGAATATCCCACTGCTCACTAGTTGAAGCCTGTGGTGTGACTACTAGATGAGTGCCTGATGACTAAGGCCGTTCTGGAGCAAAGCGTGACTGATCACGACGTAGACGAGGTGGCTCTGCCAGATCCAACAACACGAACGATGGAGAAGGTGAACCTGATGTCACTAGATGATGAGGTTGTGTGTGATGATCTTTGGGCTGGGCCTACTACCTAGTTTTGGTAGCATGAAAAACCTGTATGGAATTACTAACCAAGGCACTCCGATGACCCATATTGTTGAGGCTCCGTAGACACTGATGATGGATGGGGATGTTGGGAGGATCCTTCCAATGCTCCTCATCATCAGGAATCATTTAGGGGTTTACCAGCTCTATTCTATTAACCGAGGCATACCCTTGACTTTATCTTGAAGATTCATCCACTACCGAATGGATTCTAGGAGGAATATTTATCTCTAGAGGCATAAAGTTACCTAGAGTAAGAGATGACGACAACATTGGTGGGGGGATTTATTTCCCCTTGCACCACCAGTGCCTGCTCTTCTGAGAAGGGGACTACTGAGGCAAAAATACAGAAGTAGTATATGCGACTTCTAAAGTCTCTGGTCGATTCATTCCTGCACGGATAACACCATGGGAACGAGAGACTTCTTTAAGAGCCATCCAATCATCATAATTATGGGAACCGTAGTTAGAAACCTGATGTCACTCGCCTTCACTGTCACCACTGTTATGTGTCCTCACAAAGACACATGCCACCTATGCTAGAGTTGGGCCTAACTGAACTATGTTATTATCCACCTAGTCTAGAATCCAATCTTAAAACACATAGCACTGTTTTAGGGTGTTCCCCAGGATCCAGTGATAGGGGAAATAATTAGGGTGATCAGTGAGGTTTGCCTCTTATGGCCTCATACGCTTAAGAAAACATATAATACGCTGCTCCAAGGCACTGTAGAAGTAACCTAGGACTTGGGCCTCATTGAATGAGTAGGTATGGTTCCTCCTATCCGGGAAGGGGGCCCTTGGAACCTGACCCTGATGAGGGGATGGAGGAGCCTGTCGAGGAGGTGGAGCCTAATTATCTCGCCTAGTTGGTAGAAACGCATTGAGTGGGCGCACCTACTGATTCTGAGGTGGGAACTACTAGGCCAAAGGCTACGCCAGAGGTGGAGGGCCTCTACGGGGCTATGGAGGCATCTCCACTGGTAACAACTCCAGTTTCTTGGGGGACTCTATTTGGGCCACTATGGTAGGTTCGACCCTTGGGGCCCTTCTCGTAGGGATTGCAGGAGGCAATGAGCGTGCCTACTAATCATGCTATAAGGATTCCTTTAGGCGTTGTGACTTATAATAGAAGTCTTAGAATCCCTCGGGGTAGTTCCGGGTGATCAAAGAGGGGACCAATTCCATCTTGGCATTCCCTACAAAAATCAGAAGCAGTTTCTCCTCAGTCAGTGGCATGTCAAGGGAGTATGTGATCCCTTTCCACTGGGCGACAAAGTTTGAAATGCACTCATCAGTCCTCTGCTTTCACTTTAAGAGGTTTGTGATACTCGTCTTCTGAGTGGTGGAACTGAACTGGTAGGGAAATTGCCTATGGAGGTCTTCCCACCCGGTTACTGATCCGATGGGGAGCTGGTTGTACCAGACAAATGCATGCCCTTAAAATGTCTGTACGAAACCTTGAAGTTTGGCAGCCTCTTGTTTTGCTGGAGTTCCCAAAATGGGTCCACACTATGAGATGAAGTGGGATAAGTGCTACGGTGGGTCCCCTGTCCCATTGAAGGGGAAAAAGTTGGATTTCTGAAACCCGAGGGTGCTGGCATATCATCCACCCACACCGGATAAGGCTCTCCATTTGGCGGGATTTCCTCCTTCCTCGTCTCCAATGCCTTGAGATGGGCATGAGTACCTCCATTGGATCATCTGGGTGGGAGTTCCTATCTTGACGAGGATCCCTAACCACCAGCGCGTTGGTAGGTTCTTCAACATGATAAGTGGGCCCAGCGGCTTGCAGAATGACATGGAGAGCAGTTGGGGGAACTTGATCTGGGTCCTGGAGATTTTCTCGGTGCTCAGGTGGATTCGACAACACATACTGTGCCCTCTTGCCATGAGTTCCAGCCTCAACCCTGTTTGTGTGGGCAGGATGGCCATGTTCACCTGGAGGCAGTTCGCTGGGGAGAAGTTGTGCCTTCCCTTGCTACCCCAACCTATGATCACTGTAGTATGGATGTCTCTCTACAGAGCATTCAACAAGGAGTTCTTCGACCATATTCTTGTGTTCGGCGAGTTGCTGACTCAACACGTCTTTTTAGGGATCATCTTCCACCATCTTCACTGATCCAGACGAGTCAGAGGGCTTGGCAGCTCCGAGGTGTTCCTTTCCCTTGTTGGGATTTCGGATGAGGACCAACTCCTCAGTAGGCATATGAAGATCCAATAGATTCCTCTGTTGATGATTAATCCTTCCCGACAGATCCAAGAGGTGTGAAACTCCCTCTTGGGGAAGTTCCTCTCCAATAAGTTCAAGCTCTTTCTCACCCCTGGTAGGTCATCCATGTTAATCGTGACCCTTCCTGGAGGCATATCCTCTATGTCGCCCAATGAATAGGGCTGTCACCAGATGGAACTTAAATGGAGGGCCGTGTACTACCCCCAACCATGGACTTTCATGTGGGGAGAAGCCTCCTTGATTATCCTGCGGAGCACTTTAAAGATCTAGAAGCATCATTATTGGAGGGTCCTATAGCGGCCTGGTGACTCAAGGCATTGGGCCATGGGGAGTGTAGCCGAATAAACGAAGATGAATTGTTGGATTATATCTTTGAAGTGCACCTGACCCTTGAGGAAGGCCACCCGTCGATGACGAAGATGAATATGAGTCACCTAGAGGGTCTGACAAAAATAGTCAACCTCTTCTTGGGTGAGCGATTTTGGCGTATTGAAATTCAGTGCTGAAATTGGCCAAAACATCTTAGGGAAATGGTCTGATATGAGAATATCCCACAAGCTCCTTGTTTCACATTTAGGGTATGTCCCTTCATTTCCCCCCTCGCCAACCAGAGGTGGCTAGGGAACCGGTAGCGGTACTGAGGTAGACCGCAGAGATGGAAGGCTGGCTAGGGGAGAGTATAGAGAGTGAGATAACAAACTTCTACTCCTTAGAATATCCTCATAAGAGTGTAGTGACTTATCCACCACGTCACGGTAAGACGAGATGACAGCCTCTGTTTCCGGCATAGGGACTATGGCTGCTGGTGATGGACCGCGTTGCTTCTTATCGACCATTGGTCCCCAGAATAGCTCTCTGTGATCTCTTGTATAAGTAGAGAGTTCTTCTAGTGATGATGGAGGTGATTGTGTGACCAAACCTTGAGGAAATTCCAGATTTTAGTCTTCCTAGATGTACCTATGGAGGGAGGCGGGAATCCAATAGACCTCACATTCTGGAAGTATGAGGCTGATGCGCCTTGTTCCAACCCCGACCCTTGACACGGAGGATCTAGTTGAGGGTTACATCATTTATTTTTATTCCTCATTATAATATGAGAAGTATAATTGTTTGATATCGGTCTTAATCTTCTAGTAACTCTTCTTATTGCAGCGACAACCCACCCTTCTTCCCCGAGATGGTTCTTTGGAATAGGGTATATTTTTGTCATGAGGAGGACCTTCAACCATACTGGTTCTAGGGTAGAGGGGATTTCCGTCTGAGCAAGCTGGGATGTCAGGAGAACCGGGACATATATCATAGGGAACACAGGGAGTACCTCTATTCCCACTGACTAATGTGCAGAGGGAATCTCCACGAGAAATGCTGGAGCGGGTAGGACCTCTGCTGGAGCTGATAGGAGCACAGGTAGGACCTCTGTGTTGAGTGCTAGTTAAGCAAATATTTCCTTCACTCCTCTGATATTTGAGGCAAGGAGGACCTATTCCAGCTACTATAAGGACAGGGGGAGGTCCCCCACACTGGAGATTGATCGGATGTGCAATGTCCCCACACCGGAGGTCTGTGGCAGGAGTAATGACTCTATACTCAATATAATGAGCATGGGAGAGGCTTCAATACTGAGTGTCACCACTATGGGGAGGTCCCTCATTCGGAGTGAAGGTATAATGGGGCGGACCTCCATTACAATATTTTAAGTGGGGAGTACCCGCGTTCTCTATGGTGGTGGTATGGGGAGGACCTCCGCACTGGGTGTTGTTGCTGCGAGTCAGTCTTCGATGGGTACTCCTTACATCGACGACCAAGAGAGTCAACCCAGCCTGCCCGTGGGGTGGTTTGGGTCTCTATATGGGTTGGGTATATAAGTTCCTCTACTCATCATACACAAGGTTTGATGATATACATAGGTGTTGGCCATAGCCACAGTAGTTGTTGACATTGAAACCCCTTGGTGGGCGTCCTCCTCGGCCTGTACCTGACGCTGGCGTCGGGTCAGCCTGACTAGGGCCAAAAATGTGGTCGCATGGATTACCTGATACTCTACTTGTGGGACTAGGTGGAGGTGCTGGAACAACCTGATGGGAGCCCTACTTGGGGGCCCCTGGAACAGGATTCCGGCTGGGTAGGTCTAGACATCCCCTACCTTATCAGCGTATGGGAGGGAGTCGTCAAGGCATTTCTGGGAGAGGCTCCTAAAATGATTTTACGTTGGGGTGGGGAGCAGTGGATCCTTGTGCAGCCCTTGGGGGTGGTGGTAGTGATGAGGCAAAAATGCCTCAAAATTTTGGTGGGCCATATCCTGAGTCGAGATAATCCCCTCCTCCTCGTATTGGCATTGGGGTCATTTATTACCCTTCGTTGAATGATTTCATAAGGGTATATGGGGCATTGATGCCCATAAAATGGGGTTGTGGAAGCTACCGCGGAAGCGGTGGAGCCACGCAGGATTGTGGTGTTGGTGCTGCCCCTTCCCCTACGTCGGTGGGTGGGTGGCGATCAGATTCCTGATGCAGCATCTTGGTTCCTTAAAGCAGGGAGATTAAGCCATTAGTGCTGAAACAAAGAAATCAACATCTAGTGCCCCAATTCCATTCCGTCTTCCATGACTGGTAAGAGGATACATGATGAAAACATCATAGACTGGGATGTCGAATGTTTAACTTCCCCAAATTCTAGTGATTTTCAAGACAATACCACGATTTTCTTAGCGGGACCCGACACCAGACAACTAGATCCAGTAAAATGCTAACCCACTGATGTATTGAATGCTACTAATCTCCACATTTAGGAGAAGATATTCACGTTGGGTTCACCATTTTTGTTTCTGATTCTTTTTTCTGGGGTGCACACATCCGTCTATTTTGAGGACGATGAGGATGCACTGGCTATTTCCCAGCATTCCTCATTTCCAAAGGCTAGCGGCATTCGCTCCTTATCCAGGGATGTTTTCTCCTTGATCAAAACGGGATGATGGGATGTTGGTTCTTCCTTCCATCGATTCCTCCTCAGAAGTCATTACCTAGTCCAGGTCTCCCTTATAGACTTAATATGTTTTTCGTGAAACTCTTCCCAGTGCCATATCTTAATGGATGCCAGTTAATTACATTTTTTCTGTCAGGATATTCCAAGGGGTCCAACCAGGGCAGAAAACTTCATCCGGGGGATTAGTCATGTTGGACATCACTGGCATGTCTGGATGTTGGAACACTGGTGAGTTTGGGTTTCTTCCCCTTATTATAGGTCTTCTTCAGGGTGAGGAATCCCGAGGTATCCCACATCGAATGAGGAGAATTATATGCCATAAGCATGTCTCTGAAGTTTTCCTCAGCTTCCCATCTTTAACATAGGATAGGATGCATGTTTAACGTCAATCAGAGATGGATCAGACTGATCTGAACACTAACTAGAGTGGATCAGATGGGTTTGTCCCCTAGAGGGAACACTGATGTCGGTGCTAACACGTGGTTAGTTACCTGGTTACCACTAGAAGCAGTGAGGAGGTGGATGACATGACCCCACCAGGATGTGGCGGCCCGAGTAAGAATCAGGATGGATGATGGAGAGTTGAATGAAGTCGAGGTAGAATGAGATGGAACCGACATGAGGACAACATTGATTTTGGGATAGAACCTAGAAGAGAATTCCTACATATCCTCGTGGAAGGAAATAAATGTCTGCGTAGTTCAGTTGGATGATGGGAAACCTGAGGAGGCAGCCTGTGAGAATGGATGCATGGATGGGATCCGGAGGAAATAGAACCTCCAGGTTGGGGAATGATCTTCCAGAAACACCTAGGCTTGAGGCATAAATCATGATAAGACATGAGTGATGTGCTTTAACCTTATGGAGGATTCCTATGTATCCCCATGTTAGTGAATCAAAGTCCACGTAGTTCATCTGAAGATGTCTTACCATCGATTGGGGACTTTAATAGCATACCATCGATTGGGGAAATTCAACGTCTTACTACCGAATGGGGTTCACAAAGTCTTACCGCTGAGTGGGGTTGACAATGTATTACTGCTAAATGGGGTTGACAATGGAATACCACTGAATGGGGGGACAACGGATTACCACTCGATGGAAATCACAATGGCTTACTGTCAATTAGGGAATGAACACTACTACAACCTGCCCCTTTTTCAGCACTAAAAACCAGCATTAACAGTGCTAGAAAAGCGATGTTAATTCCGGCATAGATAAAGGGGGGGTCCCCTATATCAGAGCTTCTCGGAGCACTGATAAAGGGGTACTTTATCAGCGTGTGGTGGAGCACTGATAAAGGTCAACTATATCAGCGCTTCTCGGAGCGCTGATACAGGGTCCCTTTATCAGCGCTCCTCTAGCACTGTTAAAGGTGTCCTTTATCAGCGCTAAAAAAGCGCTGATAAAGGCCCCAGTGCCTGCACCTAAAAAATAGTACCTGCACACCTACACACCAGAATACCTGCACAAAGTAGCACATGCACACCTTCACACCATAGCACCCGCACCCAATATTTTGACTGACAATGGTATATACATTTACTTAACATCATGAATAAAAAAAACGCATTGATATATAGATTTCAAACATTGTTTTACATGGTTCCATTTAAAATTTTTCAACAAAAATTATAAAAATTCATGTTTCATCTTTTGATATCCGTGATCCGCTCTCGATGGTATTTGTTGCCGAACAAAGCATCCGAACTCAAGGAAAAAAATTCACCTATATAAGAAAACAAATATTATGTTAGTAATGCAATAATGAAAGAAATTAAAACAGTAATATGAAAGAATACATTAATATGGAAATGTGAAACAAAAATATTAAATTTTAAACTCAAAAGTTTTCATTTTCATAACAATGAAAGGGAATAATGTAAAATCAATATGTTTTTGATTGATTTGTCTCATTTAATAAATACTGATTCTTTATCTAATGAAAAGATTTACCGGTCACACCATGCGTCAGATTGAGGTGCGGTCGATTCATACACATCACAAATGACTCGTGGATCATTGTACTAAAGTATCAAAACAATCTGAAGGCATTTTCTCGGTTTGGCGTATGTCATTGGTGTTGTTTTCCAAAGTTTATGTCATTTTCAAACTGATATCAGACAATTTTAGCCATACCGGTCACACCGTGCATCGGATTGAGGTGCGGTCGATTCGTACACGTCACAAATGACTTGTGGATCGTTTTCCTAAAGTATCAAAACAATCCGAAGGCGTTTGCTCAGTTTGGCATATGTCACTGGTGTTGTTTTCCAAAGTTTATGTCATTTTCAAACTGATATCAGACAATTTTAGCCATACCGGTCACACCATGCATCGGATTGAGGTGCGGTCGATTCGTACACGTCACAAATGACTCGTGGATCGTTTTCCTAAAGTATCAAAACAATCCAAAAGAGTTTTCTCGGTTTGGCGTATGTCATTGGTGTTGTTTTCCAAAGTTTATGTCATTTTCAAACTGATATCAGAAAATTTTAGCCATACCGGTCACACCGTGCGTCGGATTGAGGTGCGGTCGATTCGTACACGTCACAAATGACTTGTGGATCGTTTTACTAAAGTATCAAAACAATCCGAAGGCGTTTTCTCAGTTTGGCGTATGTCATTGGTGTTGTTTTCCAAAGTTTATGTCATTTTCAAATTGATATCAGACAATTTTAGCCATACCGGTCACAACGTGCGTCGGATTGAGGTGCAGTCAATTCGTACACGTCACAAATGACTCGTGGATCGTTTTCCTAAATTATCAAAACAATCCGAAGGGGTTTTCTCAGTTTGGCGTATGTCATTGGTGTTGTTTTCCAAAGTTTATGTCATTTTCAAACTGATATCAGACAATTTTAGCCATACCGGTCACACCGTGCGTCGGATTGAGGTGCGGTCGATTCGTACACGTCACAAATGACTCTTGGATCATTTTCCTAAAGTATCAAAACAATCCGAAGGCATTTTCTTGGTTTGGCATATGTCATTGGTGTTGTTTCCAAATTTTATCTCAATTTGAAACTGATATCAGACACTTTTAGCCATACCGATCACACCATGCGTCGGATTGAGGTGCGGTCAATTTTTACACGTCACAAATAACTCGTGGATCGTTTTTCTAAAGTATCAAAATAATCCTAATGCGTTTTCTCGGTTTGGAATTTGTCATTGGTGTTGTTTTCCAAATTTTATGTCATTTTCAAACTGATATCAGACACTTTTAGCCATACCGGTCACACCGTACGTCAGATTGAGGTGCAGTCGATTCGTACACATCAAAAATGACTTGGGGATCGTTTTCCTAAAGTATAAAAACAATATGAAGGCGTTTTCTCGGTTTGGAATATGTCATTGGTGTTGTTTTCCAAAGTTTGTCATTTTCAAACTGATATCAGACAATTTTAGCCATACCGATCACACCGTGCGTCGGATTGAGGTGCGGTCAATTCGTACACATCACAAATGACTCGTGGATCGTTTTCCTAAAGTATCAAAACAATCCGAAGGCGTTTTCTTGGTTTGGCGTATGTCATTGGTGTTGTTTTCCAAAGTTTATGTCATTTTAAAACTGATATCAGAAAATTTTAGCCATACCAGTCACACCATGCGTCGGATTGAGGTGCGGTGGATTCGTACGCATCACAAATGACTTGTGGATCGTTGTCCTAAAGTATCAAAACAATCCGAAGGCGTTTGCTCGGTTTGGCGTATGTCATTGGTGTTGTTTTCCAAAGTTTATGTCATTTTCAAACTGATATCAGAGAATTTTAGCCATACCGGTCACACCGTGTGTCGGATTGAGGTGCGGTCGATTCGTACGCGTCAAACATGACTCGTGGATCATTTTACTAAAGTATCAAAACAATCCGAAGGTGTTTTCTTGGTTTGGCGTATGTCATTGGTGTTGTTTTCCAATGTTTATGTCATTTTCAAACTGATATCAGACAATTTTAGCCATACCGGTCACACCGTGCGTCGGATTGAGGTGCGGTCGATTCGTACAAGTCACAAATGACACCTGGATCGTTTTCCTAAAGTATCAAAACAATCCGAACGCATTTTCTTGGTTTGGCATATGTCATTGGTGTTGTTTTCCAAAGTTTATCTCAATTTGAAACTGATATCAGACACTTTTAGCCATACCGGTCACACCGTGCGTCGGATTGAGGTTCGGTCGATTCGTACGCGTCAGAAATGACTCGTGGATCGTTTTACTAAAGTATCAAAACAATCCGAAGGCGTTTGCTCGGTTTGGCGTATGTCATTGGTGTTGTTTTCTAAAGTTTATGTCATTTTCAAACTGATATCAGAAAATTTTAGCCATACCGGTCACACCGTGCATCAGATTGAGGTACGGTCGATTCGTACACATCACAAATGACTCTTGGATCGTTTTCCTAAAGTATAAAAACAATCCGAACGCGTTTTCTCGGTTTGGCATATGTCATTGGTGTTGTTTTCCAAAGTTTATCTCAATTTGAAACTGATATCAGGAACTTTTAGCCATACCGGTCACACCGTGCATCGGATTGAGGTTCAACCAATTAGTACGCGTCACAAATGACTCATGGATCATTGTCCTAAAGTATCAAAACAATCCTAAGGAATTTGCTCGGTTTTGCGTATGTCATTGGTGTTGTTTTCCAAAGTTTATGTCATTTTCAAACTGATATCAGACAATTTTAGCCATACCGGTCACACCGTGCGTCGGATTGAGGTGCGGTTGATTCGTACACGTCACAAATGACTCGTGGATCGTTTTCCTAAAGTATAAAAACAATCCAAATGCATTTGATCAGTTTGGCGTATGTCATTGGTGTTGTTTTCCAAAGTTTATCTCAATTTGAAACTGATATCAGACACTTTTAGCCATACCTGTCACACCGTGCATCGGATTGAGGTGCGGTCGATTCGTACGTGTCACAAATGACTCGTGGATCGTTGTCCTAAAGTATCAAAACAATCCGAAGGCGTTTGATTGGTTTGGCGTATGTCATTGGTGTTGTTTTCCAAAGTTTATGTCATTTTCAAACTGATATCGAACAATTTTAGCCATACCGGTCACACCGTGCGTCGAATTGAGGTGCGGTTGATTCGTACACGTCACAAATGACTCGTGGATCGTTTTCCTAAAGTATCAAAACAATCCGATGGCATTTGCTCAGTTTGGCGTATGTAATTTGTGTTGTTTTCCAAAGTTTATGTCATTTTCAAACTGATATCAGACAATTTTAGCCATACCGGTCACACCGTGCATCGGATTGAGGTGAGGTTGATTCGTACACGTCAAAAATGACACGTGGATCGTTTTCATAAAGTATCAAAACAATCCGAATGCGTTTGCTCGGTTTGGCGTATGTCATTGGTGTTGTTTTCCAAAGTTTATGTCATTTTCAGACTGATATCAGACAATTTTAGACATACCGGTCACACCGTGCGTCGTATTGAGGTGCAGTCGATTCGTACACGTCATAAATGACTCGTGGATCGTTGTCCTAAAGTATCAAAACAATCCAAAGGAGTTTTCTTGGTTTGGCGTATGTCATTGGTGTTGTTTTCCAAAGTTTATGTCATTTTCAAACTGATATCAGACAATTTTAGCCATACCGGTCACACCGTGCGTCAGATTGAGGTGCGGTCGATTCGTACACGTCACAAATGACTTGTGGATCATTTTCCTAAAGTATCAAAATAATCCGAAGGCGTTTGCTTGGTTTGGCGTATGTCATTGGTGTTGTTTTTCAAAGTTTATGTCATTTTCAAACTAAGTAGTAGGAATTCACTAATCTAAGGATATGAAACATAATAAAGGGAGATCATAGATGCTCAATAAGTGTAAAGGGATATCAATGACCATATAAAGATAACATAAGTATTAGTAATTCACCTTCATTGTCCTATTTGTTTACATTCTTCGATCAGGTACGCTGCCCATTCGTTTCTAAAGACATTTATATCATCTTCTGAATATGAGTTTTTGCGACCGTCATAGTAGTACTGAAAAAATATAAATACACAAAGGATTAATAATTATTTTAAATAAAGTAGTATTTATTTTCAAAAATACCTCTTCAGGGATGCTAGTTTGTCCATGAAATATGATCTCTTTCATAAATTTACAAACATAATAACCGTAATCCTTGTCATTTGTTTGTTTCAGACACTGCAGAAACATCGAGAAAAATAAGTAATTTGTTTTGGTATGTATTTGGATAGTGAAATATAATTATATATACCCAGATACTTCTCCATTTGTATATCTTGTGGGCATTGTTGTCCTTACGCCATGGATTCATTCCAGCCTTTAGACGATATTCATAAACCGCCCTATCATAACAAAATCCTTATTAAAAGATAATATAAATTATATAACTAGATATTTAGTTCTAAAATGTTGGATCTAGTGTATTACAAATTGACAATCGCCATCATGTGTGGTCGGTTAGTTGGATATCCATGCAGTGAATCCAGAAAATAAATCTTTGGAGTATCCAAATTGACTACAATGAGCATCCAATGTTCCCTAAAAACACAAAATTAAATAAGTACTGATAGAAATGAAAATATAATTGATATGATTAAAATGTAGAGTTTTACCCTTGCATCGTTGGTATTAAAAAGAGCCTGTCAGTCGTAATTCTTCTTTGAAATGTTCTGAGCAGATTTGACATCAATTCAGCCTGAAAATTAGAATCTATTTCTGTTCGTTGTGTAGAAATGGTGTGAGGACTAACGAGTCCAAATTTGTATTCATGGGCAAATCCCTTCAATTGTTTTTCATATATACGCCTGTGAAAAATATGAGATGTATTTATCCATAATTATCAAAGTATATCAGCTTCTGTAAAATCAAATCATGAAAACATACCTCATGTATACATTTATAACTGAGGCGCCTAGCCAGTCGTATGTGATGATCTCAGAAACAGCGTCTGCACTAATGAAATCCATTGTTTCCTCTCCGTACATATCTTTTTCACAAACAATTGTATGATTATTTCCGTCTTTCATTTTCGTATCCACATGAGCTTGCAATGATATTAAATGTGGATATAGAACGGGCGGGGTGAACGTGCTCTCAGTAGATCGTTTTGATCGGTTGGTTGATCCAATCTTGGAGCCGCTATTTCGTTTTAGCTTCTCCATTTTATCCTTCTGTAATAACATTCTTCGGTTCAGCCATTTTCTAATTTAATGTTAAAGGTTCTGCTTGAAAAATGAACTGGAAATGAATACCTCCTGCTCGAAGTATTTTTTTACAAGATTCGACGGCCATGCAATGAATGTTCCAATAGCTTTTTCCACCATATGAATGTCGTCATCATCATTTGGCAGGGGTAGCTCGGCGCTCGGCTCATGAGCTACGTTAATCGACACTTTGACATGACCGGTTAGAAGTGGTCTGGAGTGTAGCGTGTCATTCTGCATATTGAACACCGTAGCCCTCGCTATAAGGCGATGGGTGGGAGTTGACAGATATAAATCACAGTCATTTTCACCCTACAGAATATCATTAAATGAAAGGTATCAATATCTATGTGATTCACATCTCACAAAAACGAATATTATAACATTGATTACCTTGGTTAAGTTAGGTCTTTGAGGGGAATGGCTCGCCTCAAAGCTGGTGAGGGGTGGATCTTCTCGCGGGGGCTGTTCTTGAGTTGTTTGTTCTCTTCGCCTCTCCTCCATCAAACTCTTTAACATCTCTCCCTGAGTTTGGATTAGTTCTTCAAGGGTAGCTACTCTATCTCTCATTACATGCAATTCTTTAGTTTGTTCATCCTCTTGTTTTTTTTCTTAAAATATGTCTTGTGTGACACCCCAAAACCCACACCTATGACGCGGCCATACTGTTCTGGCTGTTTCAAGGCCGTTGAAAGTATGTCTGCATCCGGTGCGGGTGTTGATGTTTCCTGTGACTATATCAAATAGAAAATATGAAAAAATAAGTAAGCATCGTTATGTAATAGTGATTTAAAGAAAAACAAGTTTATATTATGTCATACTTACACATGTTTCCCACACTTTTTGTGTGTTTTCATCTATCAGTTTCCCCTCTTTATTAACACGAGCCTCCTTCCATAGCACATGGCGTTGAATGGAAGTGACTTGATATTTTGCTTCATCAATATTCTTATAAACAGAGAAACATGGTTACAGTGTTGTTTTATGTCACATAAAATTATTACAGTACTTTTAAAATACATACCAATTGTTTTTCAATTGAAGCATACCCCAACCTTGCTTTACGGTAGGGGTACACTGGTTTTGCTACCCGTTCTTTATTTTCAGCACTCAGTTGTTGTTTTATAAATAAAAACCTATCAATCAATGTGATGAATACAAGCAACGTTACACAACGTGTAACCAAACACAATGTACCTGAAAATTCTTTTCCGCACGACGGTTGCAAAACGCATCCCACGTTCCTTGGGATATCAAGTGTGCATAAAGAGGAGCCAGGTGCGGCTTGATTTTCCCTTCGGCATCTTTCAGATGATTTTTCTTTAAAATGGTGCGAAAGCCTCTATGAATCCTTCCTTCCAGTCTGAAAACATATTCTTTGTGCGAAACATCTACTATAAATGCACTCTACAAGAGATGATGAAGGGTTAGTCAATATTTCAATATTTTATTTTATTTTAATAAATTAAATAGATGATATCGTAATGTTACCATAATCTCTTCCCACATTAATGTTTTCAACCCGCTGACAACATGGTTCCACGACTCTACGTCAATCGGCACGCGTTTTCGAGTGACGATTCCAATGTAGCTACTAAACATGGCTTTTTTGGGGTTTACATGCTGGCCTAGCTTATTCCATCCCACCTCATATTTGATGCCTTTTGCTTTTGCCTTAAGGATTTTTTCTAAAACTATCAAACTACGGCGAACCTGTTTTTTTTTGTGTCGCTGGGGTTTCATCGCCTACCATTTCCTCAGTTTCTGCATCATCATTATGTTTCTCCGAAGCACTAGCTTTGGCACTGACACCAGCTGCAACAGGTTGAGAGACCTGTTGTACGTCAGCAGTGGGACCAGCTGCAACAGGTTGAGATACCTGTTGTACGTCAGCAGTGGGACCAACTGCAACAGGTTGAGAGACCTGTTGTCTCTCAGCAATGGGACCAGCTGCAACAGGTTGAGAGACGTGTTGTGTCTCGGGATTGGGTGCATCAGCAGGTGAAGAAGTCATTATCTGTAGAACTGGTTTAAAATTTAAGTTGGATCACATAAAAGCAGCAGCGAACAAATAATAACATAATGTAACACAATCTATATTACAATAAAAATCAATAACCTGATTATTGAACTCCCTTTTTTTTAAAAGGCTGAAGGGATTTGACCCCTCTATCAACTATCCATATCCCTTAATTGTGGTCTCCAATGACATACAAAACGTCGTCTACATTGGGACCACTACGAAATGATTACGAAATCCCAATGAAAGGATCATCTTCTGTTGAATTTTCATCTGAACCTTCAGCTGTTTTGGTCGATAACAGAACAATTGACCAGTTTCAGTTTGCGGGATCAGGAACATAAAATACTTGCACTACCTGTGATGCCATTATAAATGGTTTGTCTCTCTCCCCTTCCTTACTGAAATAAACTTTCACAAATCCCAAATCATCTATTTTAACAGCACTCCTGTTATCAACCCACTTGCATTGAAATATCGGAACTTGAAATTCCGTATAATCCAACTCCCATATTTGTTTGACGATGCCAAAGTATGACATATTCGCATAAATTGGATTTCTGTCCTTAGCACTAGAAACATGCATCGCTTCAGCCAAAAGTGTAACCCCACTATTCTGTATGGTACTGTCTTCATCATGTTCATTCGTATAAAATGTATAACCATTAACTACATAAGCATTGTAAGATAATGCATACACACTTGGTCCTCTGGCTAGCCATCGAAGTCGTTCCGAAATAGACTTTGGATTTTCATATGACTTCTTAAAAATATGATCTCGAAACCATCCTATAAACTATCGATTATGTGTATTTGATATCCATTTTCAGCCCTTGATGGATTCAATTACCTAAGAATTTCTTTGTGGATTTCAACATATGGGTCAACGTCCAAACTGTTATGCAAAACATAAAGGTGGGCCTACTTTCAATCTGTAATATTGATTGTGACAACCTTTCTTCCAGAAATTCCTTCACCCTCTAACCGCCCAGTGTGACGAGATTTCGGTAAGCCAATGCTTTCCACACCAGACAAGTATTCGGTACAGAATTCAACGGCTTCTTCAACAATATATCGCTCTGCAATACAACCCTCTGGCTGACTTCGATTTTTGACATACCCTTTCAAAATCTTCATATACCGTTCAATGGGGTACATCCATATGTAATGTATAGGACCACATAGTCGAATATCTCTCACCAAGTGGACCATCAAATGAACCATCATATCAAACAAATGAAGGTGGGAAGAACATTTCTAATTCACATAATATGACGGCAATTTCTTTTTCCATAGCTGGAAATTTCGCCGGGTCTATAACATTGCTGCATATAGATTTTAAGAAGAAACACAGTTTCGTTAATGTATGGTGGACATTCTTGGGAAAAATGCAACGTAAAGCAATTGGAATGAGATTTTGCATCAAAACATGACAGTCATGTGATTTCAGACCTTTTAACTTCAAGTCGCTCATTGACACAAGGTTACTGATATTTGAAGAATACCCCTCTGGAACCTTTACGTCATTCAAGAAGTTGCAAAACTGATATCTCTCCTCCCTGGAAAGAGTGTAAGCAGCAGGAGGAAGAAATGTTCATTTTTCACCCTTTATTGGTGCCAACTCTTCTCGTATTCCCATCTCAACCATGTCCAACCTAGCCTTAATTCCATCTTTTGTTTTGCCAGATGTATTTAGCAACGTGCCGATAACACTGTCAAATACATTTTTTTCTACATGCATAACATCAATAAAATGTCTTACATACAGACAATTCCAGTATTATAATTCAAAAAAAATTGATCTCTTTTTCCAACCGATTTTCGTAATGTTTTTCGAAGCCGGTTTACCAAAAGTAGTGCCCAAATTTTTAACTTTCTCAAACAATTGATCGCCTATTAGTGGAGACGGTGTTGTACGTTCTTCTGAAATTCCATCGAATGATGTCTTACAAGAACGGTACTTATTTCTTCATGGTAGAAATCTGCGATGACCTAGAAACACGGTTTTCGATGAATGTTTCAACCTAATTGATTGTGTACCTTCTTCGTAAACGGGACAGCCTTGAGTTCCTTTAATGCTATATCCTGAAAAATTTCCATAAGCTGGGAAGTCATTTATCGTCCCATACAACATGACTCTCAAAGTGAAATCTTCCTTTCTGTAAGCATCATACAATGTAACACCTGAATCCAACAATAATTTCAAATCTTCAATCAATGGAGCTAAATAAACATCAATATCATTACCCGATTGTTTTGGTCCTGATATAAGCATAGATAACATGATTTATTTTCGTTTCATGCATAACCAGGGTGGTAAGTTATAATTTATCAACATAACTGGCCATGTACTGTGACTGCTGCTTTGAAAACCAAAAGGATTCACTCCATCTGTAGATAACGCAAGACGAAGGTTTCTCGACTCGTTTCCAAATTCAGGATACTCATGATCGATTCTCTTCCACTGAGGAGAGTCTGCCGGGTGACGTAGTATCCCATATTTAATTCTTGTATCTCCATGCCATGTTAATTGTTCTGCAGTCTCGTCACTTCCATATAGGCGTCTAAACCTTGGAATGATTGGAAAGTACCATACAACTTTAGTAGGACTGGATTCATCTTTCTTGTATCGAGAAGCACCACACTTTGGGAATTCTTTAAGTGATTTTTGGTCCTTGAGAAACAGTATACAGTCATTCGAGCAAGAGTTTATTCTTTCAGAGATCATACCCATAGAGCGTAGAATTCGTTTGGCATCGTATGTTCGGCTCGGGAGCTCATTATCTTATGAGAGCATGTCATTCAAGAGGGCAAGTAGTTTCGTAAAACTGTCGTCACTCCACCTGTTATCTACTTTCAAATTATACAGCTTCAGTACGGCTGACAATGCTGTATATTTAGTGCAACCAACATACAATGGCATCTTTGCACAACTTTTTAACTTCTCAAACAATTTTGGGAAATCACGAAGTTCATCTTCGAAGGTCCTTGTCATTTTCTCAAAACGATCTTCATCATCATTCACATCTGTAATCACATCCTCCATACGGTCATCTTCATTGTTCATGTTTGTAATCATATCAGATGATCCATAAAACGCAGTGTCACCCCAGTCACTACCTACATTCGTTGTTTCCCCGTGTTTATTCCAACATGTATAACTTTGATCTATTCCGTGACAGATCAAGTGTTCTTCCAACTCATCTGGACTAATTTGTTTGGAATAACAACAGCGTAAACACGGACACAGGATTTGAGAAGAGTCACATGCATGATCTATTGAAAACTTGATAAATTCTTTCACACCTTCTTCATACTCTTTTGTCAACCGATTGGCATTCATCCATTCTTTATTTATATTCATCCTATTTAAAATCCATAGGATAAGTATATAGGTTAAAGGAGAAGGAATATGAGTATAATTTAGATAAAAAACAAGATACTTCAAGGAAATAAAGGAATAAATAAATACCAAAATAAAAAATATATTGGGAACTACTACAATCCCCAAGCCTCACATCATCTAGATCTCTAAAACCCAGTAGTGCAGGACACTCAACCAAACATGCCAAATACACAATAAGGACTGAAATCTCTCACCTATCCACTTTTCATAACAAATATAATCACTACTCAAAATCAATGTCCCTATTAGTAGTATCATAGACCTCACTACTATGTAATTTTTTCCATTTCAATAAAATACCACCTCAAGGGTATTTTTTTAATAAAAGTGGTGACATGAATTGGTCAATAATTCATGCCCCAAAGGACTCAATTAAAAAAAGAGTATAAGTACAAACACAAGGTGAAAAGAAATTACACCAGTAGGGATTCAGAGAAGTATAAACCAAAAACACCAAGTAAAATCTGGACAAATATCTAGAAGCAATGAATGATCCAAACAACCTATTATCAACTATTCCATGATCTCCAAAAGGGGTTTTACTATCCATGGGGAAAACACTAATCCATCTGGCTCGAAGGGAATCCAATGCCTTCATAAATTTTCTTCTCTATCAACTTGAGTTATGTTATTCATGCTGTTATACAGTTGTTATTTTAAAATGAAGGGCTGAAATGAAACCTGAGAAAGACCTTAATACATTAAAACCAATGTTTAGAAAGGAAAACCATTAAAGGTTTGGATCAATAAGCTGTTAAGAATGAAGACCATCATTGCAACGTCACCATCCAACAGAAGCATATGATGTAGTGAAACACTCATCTCATGAGAGCATCATATTATTTATCAGTGTCTTACATGGTATAGCCTCATAATATTTACATGGTAATATTCCATACTATAAATAGTCTCAAGAGATGGCTCATGTCCCATTTCAATATATAGGTTTGTTCTGGGTCAGTCTACACATCCAGCCTATCAACAACCTTACAAAGTTATACCCACCCAAGTAGTCACATCCCCAAGGGGGATGTTCCCACACTTTAGGTTCAATTCAGTAAGGCCAAGGGCTCTGATGTATCACTAGTTCCATGTGTGGCATATGGGAACAAATACATAAAAGTCACAGAATGTATTCCAAGAGGTCTTTGGGTTCCCCCTAACAAGGTCCTCTAAGTCACACTCACTCTAATAACACCCATTAAGGAATTTATAAATCCATAAAGAAATTACCAGGACCACATACCTATTTTATATGTTTCTACTATTTTAATTCCAAGTTGAAAACTTTTCCTAGGCTCGCTAATCCTCGTCCATTTGTCTACCCCAAGATCAACTCATCAATATATCTCCTTACTCTCTCCAAAAAACCAAAATTATTAAATTATAACATTTATAATTAATTATCCAAATCAATTTAAACTTTTTATATTCACTAGAAACTCATCTTGTGGACTTTTCATGTTAGAACCAAGACCAAAAATCCATATAAGATCTGAAGTGGGATCTTAGTGCCATCTTAGGAAAAATACCCAACCAAACCAAATCCATAGACAACATTATATAATTTGATCCAATATCCATGAAAACTACAAAAGGAAACACAAATCCTTCATAATGATTGGTGACTTGCAGATACCATCATGATGCCTCTTATACACGAGGTAGAAAAACACCCCCATCAAATCAATATGATACCACCATGCTCTAGTTGAATCACCCATAAAACCTAATCTAGATAAATCAAAAATCAATAGAAACTAAATATAAAGAATAAAATGGTAAGGAAGATGGTGAAATCACTTAGAATTGTTGAATAAATCCACTAAAAAACTCCCCATGGAAAGGAGAATCAGAGAGGAATAAGGGGGTGGGTCGATTGGGCATTGTATAAGAGGGAGGATGAGAAATGGGGGCTTCCCCTATTGGAATTTTAGAGGGAAAAAGATGAAAATATAAATTTAATGTTATACACAATTTTCCAAACCATATATTAATAATGTGGTGGCACTGTACAAGAAAACCCCTTCAAATATTTGGTCAACATAGTTTACCAAACTATGAATTAATTATGTAAATTGGAACTACCTCAGTCTACAAAATTTCACATGTTTTGTATGAAATCATGAAAAAATTGTATGTTAATCCCTAAATAAAATCCACCTCACATGGTTTCCTCTAAGATATCCCATGGTTAACCTTCACTAACCATGAAATTCAACTATGTGATTTAGAAAGAGGACTAAAAACCTCCTCATGCTCAAGGTTCTACATTGTTTCTCAAAAAATATGAACACAAAACCATGTTTCATATGAAAAATCTCCAAAAAACAACATATAAAACTAAAATAAAGCTTGTGAGACTCACCTGAGTACTTGAGGCACCTCTCAAACCACGGTGGAGGAGGAGGTAGTAGAGTAGGCAGAGGAGGAGGAGGAAGAGGCGCTGGTGGAGGAGGAGGATGAGGCAGCGGACTAGGAGGAGGAGGAGGAAGCGCCGGTGGAGGAGGAGGAGGACGAGGCTATGGTGGAGGAGAAGGAGAAGGAGGAGGAGGAGCAGAGGAGTAGGAGGAGGCGGAGGCAGCGAAGGCAGCGGAGGAGGAGGAGGATGAGGCCGGTGGAGGGGAGGAGGAGCAGGAGCAGAGGAGGAGGAGGCGGCCGCGGTGGAGGAGTAGGAGGAAGCGGAGGCAGCAGAGGAGGAGGAGGAGGCCGCGGTGGAGGAGGAGGAGGCCGTGGTGGAGGAGGAGGCACCGGCGGCAGCGCAGAGGCAGGGCGGAGGCAGCGGAGGCAGCGGAGGCAGCAGAGGCAGTGGAGGAGGAGGAGGATGAGGCCGACGGAGGAGGAGGAGGAGGAGCAGGAGAAGAGGAGGAGGAGGCGGCCGCGGCGGAGGAGGAGGAGGCGGCGGCCGCAGAGGCACCGGCGTGACCGTGGCGTGACCGCGGCGTGACCGCAGCGTGACCGCGGCGTGACCGCGAAGGAGGAGGCGGCCGCGGAGGCACCAGCAGCACCGGCAGAGGATGAGGAGGCATCGGCAGAGGAGGAGGAGGTCACGGTGGAGGAGGAGGCACTGGAGGCAGCGCAGAGGCAGGGCGGAGGCAGGGCAGAGGCAGCGGAGGCAATGGAGGCAGCGGAGGCAGCGGAGGCAGCGGAGGAGGAGGAGGATGAGGCCGGTGGAGGAGGAGGAGGAGGAGCAGGAGCAGAGGAGGAGGCAGCGGCCGTGGCGGAGTAGGAGGAGGCGGCGGTCGCGGAGGCACCAGCGGGACCGCGGCGTGACCGCGGTGTGACCGCGGCGTGACCACGGCGTGACCGCGGCGTGACCACGGTGTGACCGCGGGGTGACCGCGGCGTGACCGCGGTGTGACCGCGGTGTGACCGCGGTGTGACCGCCGCGTGACCGCAGCGTGACCACGACGTGACCGTGACGTGACCGTGGAGGAGGAGGAGACGTGGAGGCACTGGCGGCACCAGCAGAGGAGGAGGAGGAGGATGAGGCCGGTGGAGGAGGAGGAGGAGCAGGAGCAGAGGAGGAGGCAGCGGAGGCAGCGGAGGAGGAGGAGGATGAGGCCGGTGGAGGAGGAGGAGGAGGAGCAGGAGCAGAGGAGGAGGCAGCGGCCGTGGCGGAGTAGGAGGAGGCGGCGGTCGCGGAGGCACCAGCGGGACCGCGGCGTGACCGCGGTGTGACCGCGGCGTGACCACGGCGTGACCGCGGCGTGACCACGGTGTGACCGCGGGGTGACCGCGGCGTGACCGCGGTGTGACTGCGGTGTGACCGCGGTGTGACCGCCGCGTGACCGCAGCGTGACCACGACGTGACCGTGGAGGAGGAGGAGACGTGGAGGCACTGGCGGCACCAGCAGAGGAGGAGGAGGCATCGATAGAGGAGGAGGAGGTCGCGGTGGAGGAGGAGGCATCAGAGGCAGCGCAGAGGCAGCGCAGAGGCAGGGCGGAGGCAGCGGAGGAGGAGGAGGATGAGGCCGGTGGAGGGGAGGAGGAGCAGAAGCAGAGGAGGAGGCGGCGGCCGCGGCGGCGGAGGAGGAGGAAGCGGAGGCAGTAGAGGAGGAGGAGGAGGCCGCGGTGGAGGAGGAGGAGGCCGCGGTGGAGGAGGAGGCACCGGCGGCAGCGCAGAGGCAGGGCGGAGGCAGGGCGGAGGCAGCGGAGGCAGCGGAGGCAGCAGAGGAGGAGGAGGATGAGGCCGGTGGAGGAGGAGGAGGAGGAGCAGGAGTAGAGGAGGAGGCGGCGGCCGCGACGGAGGAGGAGAAGGCGGCGGCCGCGGAGGCACCGGCGTGACCGTGGCGTGACCGCGGCTTGACAGCGGCGTGACGACGGAGGAGGAGGAGGCCACGGAGGCACCGGCGGAGGAGGAGGAGGTCGCGGAGGCACCGGAGGCACCGGCGGAGGAGGAGGAGGCATCGGCAGAGGCAGCGGAGGAGGAGGATGAGGCCGGTGGAGGAGGAGCAGGAGCAGAGGAGGAGGCGGCAGCCGCGGCGAAGGAGGAGGAGGCGGCGGCCACAGAGGTCCCTACTCTAGGTGGATATATATAGATACTTTCCTTGATTGGTCTCTATATGAAATAATTCTAAAAGGCTCCCTCACATTCCAAAGATATATTATTTCTAGAAAATTGTTTTGTGGGAGAAAGAATTAATCATATATAGTTGATGTCACTTTTAGATCATATGATTCCTTACTCATCAAGATAAATAGACAAGAACAAAAACGTAAGAGGCCTCAGGCCTATCCAAATCTCTAGAAGTGATGACTTCCCAGTGCTTATTGGAAAACTATGGAAGTGTTGACTTCCCACATGCACATCCCCCTCCCCATATCTCCCCCAACCGACTCCTGCACATCCCCCCTCCCATCCACCCACTACACCCCCCCACTTGCACAACCCCCCTCCCCCACCCCCACCTTCACACCCCCCACTTGTACACCCCCAACCTCACCCACCAACAGACTCCCACCTACCTAGACCCTCCCCCCCCAACTATAACACTCTCTTCCCCACCACCCACTTGAACAACCCCCCCCCCTCCCACTTTCATATCCAACCCACCCCCGCCTGCACGGCCCACCCCCACCCCCACCCCCAACCTGTACACACCCCCACCTCACACCCAATAGACCCCCCATTATACGCCCCACCTACACATGTTCACCCACTGCACATCTCCCCCACCTAAACACCCCCACCTGCACACCCCCCACCCCCCCCGCAGCACCTGCACCCCCCCCCACTTCAAATAAAATTGATTCACACAAATCATGATAGTTGAAATATAGAACAAAAACAAAAAACAAAGCAAATTACAATTATTGGGCATAGCATACCGCACAATGCAGGAGGAGGAGTCCGCGGAAGAGGAGGAGGCCGCGGAGGCACCGGTGGAGGAGGAGGCCGCGGTGGAGGAGGAGGCCGCGGTGGAGGAGGAGGCACCAGCGGAGGAGGAGGAGGCACCGGCGGAGGAGGAGGAGGCCGCGGTGGAGGAGGAGGCACCGGCGGCAGCGGCGCAGAGGCAGGGCTGAGGCAGGGCGGAGGCAGCGGAGGCACCAGAGGAGGAGGAGGATGAGGCCGGAGGAGGAGGAGGAGGAGGAGCAGAAGCAGAGGAGGAGGTGGCGGCCACGGCGGAGGAGGAGGAGGCGGCGGTAGCGGCGCAGATGAGGGCTTCCACGAGAGCTTGATTGTGTGCGGGGAGGAGGAAGAGGACCCACAAGTTTTTAACAAATCCGCGGGACCCTTTATCAGTGCTAGTAAAAAGCGCTGATAAAGGGTGTATTTATTAGCGCTAAAATGAAACGCACTGATAAATACAACCTTTATCAGCGCTTTTCCGTTAGCGCTGATAAAGGCAGGCGCATGCCTTGCCCAATTTTGTGGTAGTGGAAACGAATTTCTGTTGAATGGGGATCACAACAGCTTACCGCTGGATGGGATCACAACGTCTTACCGCTGGATGTGAGGAAAATTCAGTGTCATGCAATACAAAAAGAGGTGTACAGTTTAATGTCATGCAGGACGGGGTGGACCAACGTGAAGGGGTTCAGAATAAATGGGTGTTTGGATTGAACCTCGTGGAGGCTTCCTAAGTACCTTGCCTTGGAAAGGATCAAAGTCCACATAGTTTGGAATGGGGCTTGGTGCACCGATGTGAATATGGTCAAGACTAATGGTTGATGGGTTTGAACCTTAGTTAGGCTTCCTACATACCTTTACTTGGAAAGGATCAAAGTACAAGTAGTTCAGATGGGTGGAAACTAATGTGAAGGGGGTCAGAACCAGTGGTTGTTGGTCTTGAACCTTAGGGAGTCTTCCTAAGTACCTTGCCTTGGCAAGGATCAAAGTCCACATAGTTTGGGATGGGGTTTGGGGATTACACTCTAGGAGGCCCGTAGAGGATTTTATGTTCGATGCCTACTCTAATCCCATGTGAGTCATGATCGGTGTGAGAAACAAGAGGTAGAAAATTCCCAACAATCACGTTGTGAAAGGTGTATCTGTGGGAAGTGGAATGGGGATGACATGTAGTCTGTAGCCCAAAATGGAAACAGGGGCTTACAGTGGTTAGAATCTCATGGAGATGGAGATTGGGACTTACTCTAGGATAGAGGCCTAGTGGTGACAAAGCCCAAAGGGATAGGGATTTGGCATCGAGGAAGTGAGGGATATGGTGACCATCCCCACCTCTATGTTCCTTTGGAGCGAAGAAGAATGGAGGAGCAGGGATGCTATCTCCTATAAGAAAGGTTAACATCTTACACCAATGTGGTTTTTCTTTCCTTGTGTATAGACCCTACTCCAATAAAGGAGGATCTCATTCCATGTGAGGAATGATTTCACTCCTATGGAGACTAGTGGGTGTAGAGAATTTCTGAGATGGGGAACCCCACATATGATGCACGAGGATAGGCCATAGTTTAACATCATGTGATAAGGATGACGGTGCTTGGCAGTTTAATGTCCTATAGATCGGATGAGGCGGGTTCACTCTGCAACCCTAGGACTTACCTAACTAATACCCATCTTCCCTTGGGGAAGGGAAGGTATCATCAACTCCATGGAGAGGGGGTGTTATGGAGTGATCCATTGAGGGGTCCATGTTAGTGTGGCTATGCGAAGAATTAATAGCCGTTAGCATGCCTATAAAAAGAATCATGAGGCAAAGCAACACAACAGGAAGCTCTGCCCAAGGGACTTTGAAATTACTCTGTGCGAACCTGGAGGGTCTCACGAGAAAATGAGTTGCGGGGAAATGGGGTTCATAGGTATAAGCCTCGTGATGCTATGGGGATCCATGTAGTGGAGGGGCTTCGTGAAGGGGTATGCTTCATGAAGTGGAGTCTCCTAGCCTATAAGTAGGGTGTAGGTTCATATGAAAGGTGCTTTGCGAAGTGGAAAGGTATTTGCAGAGTAGTGCCACGTGAACCAATGGTGCCCTACGAAGCGTAGCATTGCGAAGAAATGTGCTTCACGAGGCATAGTGAACCTACCTTAGCATATGGGTCACATGTGCATGGAGGGTATTTTGTGAAGCATAAGTTCTCCATGAATACTTGAGTCCCCTTGAGGATCTCCTTACTTTGTGGAGGCCCGTGGGATCTGTGAAGGGCATCCCTCTTTGAAGAGGGGCTGAATTCAAACCAGGGGAGAGGCACTTTGCGATGCTAAAGTGCCTTGAGGATCTCATGGTTCGCAAAGCAGAATATTCTTCACGATTTGAGAGATAAGAAGGTGAATGGTCAAAGGATCCTTCCTTTGGGCTTGGGGGAGCTTGGTATTTATAGGCAAGAGGCACCGCGAAGTAGAGATTTCTGGGAAGGAAGACAGAACTTGCTCTGTGGAAGATTCGCGAATGTTAAATGGGTTTTTAGAGCCCTCCACCTCCTTGTTCCACGTTGGGTTTGCGAACGTCAAATGGGTTCAGGGAGCCTCCCACCTCCTTGCTTCGCGGTGGGTTCATGAATGTAAAATGGGTTCGTGGAGCCTCCCGTCTCCTTGTTGAACGGTGGGTTCGCGAATATCAAATGGGTTCGCGGAGCCTCCCACCTCCTTGCTCTGTGGCAGGTTCATTGAGAGGAAACTTTGCACCAGCCGTGGTGCTGCGTGTGCTCTATGAACAAGATCCGTGAGGAAACCCCTAAGGCTTTCCATTTGTTATTGTGCTTACCAAATTGTGGCCCCAAAAATTGCACATAGGTAAAATGATCCACTTCGAACTCAATGAAAGTCTCAGATTTCTATTGCAAGAATTGATTCAAAATTTATTTGAAAATAATTCCAGGGATAAAAATCACTAAGTGGTTATTCCAAAATGATGATTTTCCCCTGGTTGACTTTTCTCACAGTGACCCTACGCCGACAAAGTCTATACCCCTCCTAGGGTAAACTGTATGCTCTGAGCTCAACTGTGGACTCAGATTTCTGATTCGAGTTACCATTTGAGATTTATTTTGATTTGAGCTATTAAATGAATGAATTAATAAATTAATTCATATATTTACTTGCCACTAATGAGCGAGGGGTCCAAACATCCCGTGCCGACATACTTTATGTCACGCCAAGGGTAAAAATCGTGTTTCGAACCCACTTGTGGTCTCATATTTCTAATCTGATCAACCATTTAAGAGATATCCCATTACCATTGTGTGAATTGTACAAAAACACTTAATATTTTTATATAATTTATTTTGGGAACACCGAGCCTTGGAATTTCACGCAGTCTAAGAACTTGGCTCTGGAAATATATGTAGAAATATTCCAATGTATTATAGGAAAAACAGGTCTTTACATAAACCCTATCTAAGGGTGCATAGGGTGTGATCTAAAAAGTATTATTGGGATCCCACCCTAGTGTCCCGTATCAAGTCTTTGTATAATGATCCCATATGATCA
This sequence comes from Viscum album, assembly GCA_963277665.1. Classification (NCBI taxonomy): domain Eukaryota; kingdom Viridiplantae; phylum Streptophyta; class Magnoliopsida; order Santalales; family Viscaceae; genus Viscum; species Viscum album. The sequence continues at coordinate 1,321,308,482 of OY728132.1, read as the reverse complement.
ATTTTTAAAGCATGCCATTATAATTGGTAAACCAATTTTATATCAAAATCATGAAAAATAGTTCCCCATTTTCAATAATTCTAAAATAACCCTGGTTAAATAATTTCATAGTATAAATCCATAAATATGTTTCAATTTAATAAAAAATAGGTATATCAAATAAAATAAGAAAAATCCAACACACAATGGATCAACATGCTAGGGATAACTCATGGTCAGGTTAACTAGGTCACTTATACATTGGTCATGGATACTGTGCCCTAAAAGTCTCAAGTACCTATGGATCAAGGTCTAGGTAATAGTGGAACACCCCATAAAGTGAACCCTCATACAATTTAAAATCAATTCCATGAGAAATATTCATCTATATCTAGAAATGAAAGAACACCCCAAAAAGTGAACCTTCCTAACAATACAAAAAGATGAGCCCTAATAATACACCTCACACCTAAGTAACCAAGGATCCCATGTGTGTAATATCAAATAATTTCAATGGGATTACACATTTCAAAATAAAATTTTAAACAAGCTTTTAATTCTATCAAAACCTACTTTGAAAACCCATTTCACAATCCATTTCACAATTCTTTGAAAATCATGTTTCCTTTACCAAAACAATAGGAAAAACTTCTTTTTTCTTAGAAAATCATTTCATGAACAAAAAGTAGTAAATAATTAAATTTTATTTAGAAAACCATTTAAAAAAAACATGATCAATCAAGGGTCCACATAACATTGTCTAGATATAGAACCACCCACCTCAAAATCAGGTTGATACTAAACATAATAGGATCAACAAACACTATAAGGAATACATAACAACAATAAGAGTCCCTATAATTGATTCCCATATCTTATAATCATATTTATTAAATTAAATGTTTGGTTAAGATGATATATCACAACATTTTTAGATAAAAACGCCCACCACACCACAACAAACATGAGAGTCGGCCCCCATAAGAAGAATGCACTATAGATATATAAGAATCAAACATGAATCAATATGTGATAAATAGATCCTATAAACATAGAAAAAATACACTACCATGACTAATGGAAATTCATAATTATAAAGGACACTTACAAAGAGAGATTTAGAACAACCACTATAGAGATGAAGTGTCAAACAAAGCGATCTGAAAGGAGATGAGACACTGAAAATCCCTTGGAAGAAAGATCGAGGTTCAAAGTAGGAAGATAAAACCAAATGAATTTGGATTCAAGATTGAAATTTATAAAATATATAAGGAATTATTGTATTTTGACAATGGTTTTTCCTTAGGTTAAAGATCATGAGTGATGAATTTATGACGCAAACCCAAAATTTATAGTGTATGTACAATTTATAGTGAAAGTTTAGTTTTATAGATTTTATTATTTTTATAACATAATAATATTTCACTTATTTTTCCTTCTGATATATTTACACCATAAATAATAAATTTTCAATTTAAAAGTGTTCTGCATGTAGTACCCAGCCTAAGTTGTGCAGAAACTCAAAAAAAAACTTACACCCTTTGATCCTAAGAAAAGCTCTTAAACATTAAAAAGAGTATATATTAAAATCCATGATGTTAAAGACCAATATATAAACTCATGTAACACTAAATTCACTAGTTACATGAACATTTATGGAGTATTCATCACACTAAACAAAATAATAATGTACTCATAATTTCTATAACAACATTTTAAAATAGTCTTCAGAATGTCCTTATCCTTCACTAAAATCTAATGATATTCTAATTACAAATAGATCTTTGAGGACTATCTAACTCCATTAAACAAATTAAATTAATAATTAATCTATGGGAGAGGATATTGTTTCTTCACCTTCACCTAATTAAAATGGTGATAATCAATACACAACAACATACTACCATCTTCTTTCTTTGTAAACAGAACTGGAGCACCCTAAGGTGAAACACTATGTATAATAAATTCTATCTCTAGAAGAACACCAATATTAATATATAACAAAAAATCATAAGGTTAAATCCTATAATAATACATTAATATAGTAGTGATTCCTAAAAACAAATCTATCGAAAACTCGATCTTGAGTCAAGGGGGTAGTGACTTAACCTCTTCCTAAAATACATTAAGGTACTGCTTAACAAACCTAGGAAATACCAATCGTTGGTCTTCTATTGACCCAAAATCATAATGTACATCAATGAATATAGAGACACAATATGCCTTCTAACTATTTGAGGGTCCCAATTTCCCACAAACATTGCATACTCTCCATTAGCATCATAAAAGATGATGCATTTTATGAAGAAATCCACAACAACCTACACTAAATACAACCAATTCATGATTAGGATGATTTTATATGGATTTAACAACAAAAATAAGAAGTCTATAAAAGATTTTTGTTTCCCTATAATTATTTCACAATCTACATACACGTCATACAAGCTAGTTCGACCTCTATATGGCATAGTAAAATCTATGAGCATTGGAAGCCTCTCCACCTCAAGTGCCAAATCATTGACTAAGGTGGGTGGAATAAATTGTTTCATGGATAATTAATCAAACAAGGCATATAACCTTGTAAAATATATGAAAATAGTACCCTACACAACATATGGATCTCCAACATTGGAAACTCTATGGAATGCATTAGACCACATCCAACTCTATAACCTCTTTGAACCTGATGGAAATAAACTCCATAGAAAAACTCTACTTTTTGTCCATGAAGATTATGATAATCATAGAGATATGATCTACCAATCTCATCCCCTATCTGGTGATAAAAGGTTGGATATCCTTATTGTTGTTACTGCCTTAGAGAACATTAATATAATGGTTTATCCCAAAGAGTGAATCTATCTCTACACTAACTACGAAGTAAGGTTGTAAACTCTCTATTTTTATGTGAAAAATCTCTACATGTATAGAAAATCATGATTGATCCACTACAACGAGTATGATAACTAATAGATATGGTGAAATAAGATGAAAAAGTCTAGTATAGACTTCTTATTTTCTAAAAATTCTTCATATGTACATAAAAATAAGAAATTATGGCCACAAAGTTTCTCATTAGAGAGTCCTGATGACACCCATCCTGAGTTGATGTGGTCCCGACTGGCATCCTTTCAATGAACTATTCCCTCACCAACATCTCATTGTATTTATTCAACATAAATTTAGTGACCTGACACTATATATATTAATTAAAATCTTCCTTAAAATGCCTCACCTTATCCTGCTCATTTATTAAAAGGTTTGAAATATAATGTAATAGGTTCTTATAATGGATAATGAACACCCGTACACTATAAATCCCCTAGTAATGTGTATGAATGTATTTAAAAAAAATAATCTTCATAGTTAAAGAAATAAACACATAATTAAACTGGTTACCAAACTTATCCCATGTAATCGAGTTTTCCTCATGATCCATGAGGAATAAGATTCTCCACTACTGAGCCTCTCCATGTAGAATCATCATAGTCAATGAAACCCAGTTCTCAATTTGATCATAAATAGAACTGAATGATATATTATCCTCCTCCAACCAATACTCATTATCTAGATCTAAAATGAATCTGTCATACTTCTGAAGACCCTAGATTTTAAACTTTCAGAGTGTCCTCTAAGAATTTTAATTATCAACCACCACCCATAAACAATCAACTAGAACATATTATTGAACATATTTGGTATAAACCTGATGATTACATCATCCTATAACCATTCATACTAGAGAAAAAACATTAGGGACTCCCTAAATCCAAAATATAGAATATTTAACGTTATTTAATTAATTCAATTTCAACTTATTTCCCATTTTCTACCCCAATTCAAACACATTCATAGAAATCATGAATCATGACCCTTACTATGTTATTTACCCAACAAGAAGTATCACACGAATTAACATGTTCAAAAAACTTTATGGACCATGCTTCAGATCACATAGGGCCTCAAAATCCTATATCCCAGTTGGTCTCTCCTCATTACATCACATATTAAGTCCAATTGATTCCATTTTCGATGAAAACCATGTATCCTCACTAATTATTATCTCCAAACTCCATCTTATCTCTGAACCATCTAGTTTGATAGCACTCCATCATGGAACCCCTTTGTTGGTACCCCTCTTAGTCTGATAATAAAGAGAGGGATGATGACTCTCAAAGACCACCACCACTAGGCGACAGATTGGTAACTATCTCCAAGGGTATATGGTCACCCAATAGAAGGGGAAACTTCACATCAATAAACAAATCATCCAATTATGTCTTCATATATTTAAGTTTTGGTGTAGTCTGAGTGGAAGAAACATACTCGGATTCTAATGTACTGCAGTTTAATGAAATTGGATTCTTTATATTCTAGCTAACATATCTTTCTCCCAATAAAAACACTCCACCATATGTGGATGTTATATAATCTACACAACCTACCTAATATATATATTTATAACCAAATGAATCAATATTTCTACTCTTTCACGTTTCAACCAAAAATTAGTTACACCCTTAATATATCCGTGAATTCATTTTCCATAGACAAGATAAGATTACTTTGGATCACTTTGATATATGGAACAAATAATCACAACATACAATATATCTATCCTCGACGCTATTAGATATATTAAAATTCCAACCAAAATTCTAAAATATTTAGGATCTACCTCATTTCCATCCCCATATTTTGATAAAATTTTTCTCACTGATTTTTTATGGAAACTATATTTGAATCTTTCATGACAAACTTATTTATAAGTTCCTTAGCGTACTTCTCTTTATATAGGAAAATCTATTTATTCTTTTTAGATATTTTTAGTCCAATATACTGTTTCATTTATCTTAGAATGTAAATGTAATCAACTTCTTCAACTCCTTAGTAAAATGTTCACATTTTATTTCATCATTCCCTAAAAATATGAGACCATCAACATAAAAAAATCATATTGAGGAAAAACTATTGATTTTATTTTATTTAGAGGTTACTATCAACTCTAACTTTCATGAGTTTTGACTTCCTTACGAAATTATCCAATTTAGAATACCAATATATCAGAGCTTACTTAAAACTATACAACACCTTCTTTAACTCGAGAACATAGATTTCATATTTCACAAGAATGGATCCATACAGTTGTTCACTATAAACTTATTCATCATGATCTCTATTTAGAAAAGATGACTTAATATCCACTGGAAATATTATAAACTATCTGAATCTTTCTTTATATCACTGAATAATAGAGATTTAAAATTTTCTATATGGATTTAAAGTTATCTTTTGATTGAATAATCATTTCCAAAATTCATTTTACCTTATTCATAATATTTCACATTCTTTAACAACCTCAAATCTCCATTCATGTGATAAGAACACAAACAATCCAAAATAAAAGTATGATATCCTTTTATAGATTTATGAGCAGTTTCAATAACTAATTCCTTTTCCTTTCCTTTTTAATCCTTATAATACATATTTAAATATTTTTTGTAAAAACTTTATTATGTTTGTAACATGATATGTAATCCTTTTTCTTGATTTCCAAGTTGATCAGATATTTCACAAAATGTTTTCAATGTTTGGAATCTATTTTCAATATTTAAAGTTACTTTATAAGGTTTCCTTTCTTGATTAGGTTGAATCCCCCCTCAAAATTTCCCTATATTTTCTTCTAAATTCATTGTATCATTAATGATTAAACCTACACATCTTCGTTATATTTCTAAAGACTCCATAATAAAAGTAGTAACTATAGAAATTATACCTTACTTTTAAACTTACATATACTCAAAAGTTTTTTAATTTTAATTTATCAACTTTATTACCTTCCATTTAATAACTATGTTGAGAACCATATTTTTAGTTAATTCTTGAAATTTTCTTCTTTATATTAAATTTATTCTCATTCTCAATAAAAACTCTAGTAGTAGTATATTTTTTCCCAAACTTTGAAGACTTAGAAACAACAGTTTTTAAAATATGATTATTTTTTCCACATACATGGTCTTCTTAATATAATTGTTATTAATAAAATCTATATATTTATTATTAGAATTTGAGGACATTTTTTTTAATTCTCTTGATGTTTACACTTATTTTATCTTTGAATAACTTCTATAATTTTGTTTTGGAAATTTTTAATACCTTTCTCATATTTAACAAGTGTTTTTGAAAATTTTATAACTCTTATTTATTCACCTTCAAATTTTCTTCATGATTGATATTTAGGTTCTTATTTTTAATAATAATCTTCCTAGATTATATATCTATTTTAGAAATTTGGATTTTTATTCAAGAAAAATATTCTTTTTTATTTTTTAAATTATTTTCTTTCTTAAAATTATTATTCTCTATTTCAATTAATATAATCTCAGAAAGACATTATTTCAAATATATCTTGAGTATAAACTCCATATGAGTCTATATTTAATCATCAGATATACTAATTTAACCATAATAAGTCACTTTTACAATTAGAATTTTCTCAACAACATCATCACTAGATTTTTTAGCTCTTTCTTTACTGTATCAATTTTCTTCATACTTAGAAAAAAAAGTTTCCCTTTTTTGTATTTATAGAAATTGGTATCCCTTCCATAAAAACTAGACTTAGATTTTTATTCCTTCTTCTCAAGGTATCTTCTTGAATTTATATCATTTTTTATCTTATTTATGTTTTGGAAAATTTACAACAAAATTTCTAACCACTCCAAAACCAAATAACTTTAGAGGTACCTTTACTTTGTACATTACTATGACTTTTTCACCTATTTAGAAAAAAAGGAATAAATTCCTTAATTATTTTACTAACCACAACTACAATGTAAAATTAACTAGATTATTCCTCAACTATAACTTTGTTAAATTTTATTTTCTTGGTATCCTTAAAATAGATTTAATGATCATATTTTTCCTTATTTATAATGAACCATTCCCTTATTATTTCATAACTAATGAGAGTTTTGTGTAGAACACCAAATTAAAAAGTTTTAGGATCTCCATCTTCTAAAGATGAAACTATAGTGTCAAATTTAGCAGGAATAATTCATAGGATCTTTTCAATGATGGTGAAATATTCCAAATTCTCACTAAGAAATGTTATGGTTCTTACAATATCATTCACACCTTCAAAAAAGACACCAATAGATTCATTTTCACCCATATTATGATCTTCATACTTCAAAATAAATATATTTAACTTTACTTTATTCACTTATTATTTCTATCATAAATATTCTCCAACTTATCCCAAATTTCTTTATCTATTTCAATTTATTTAACTCTAAGAAATCACTTCTATATAATGAGTAAAATAAAGAATTTATGGTAAAAACATCATTTTCCATATTTTTATTAACATCAACTATCAAATGAACACATTTACCACAATAAGGGAAACCATATGTAACAAGCTCAAGAACTTAATAACCAAGGGACATAAGAAAATGAAATATTCTATCCTTCCAGATATGTTAGTTCTTCCTGTTAAAGATAGAAATCTATTTACCATTCATAGAGATTTGAACATCCATAATAGCTAATATTTTCTACAAACTTCAGAAAATATTTGATGAAGGGAAACTTAACTTGGATACCACTTGAAAGGAACAATCAAGATTTGTGGGATCATAGAGAATGGGAGGGGTGAATTAGAGAAAAATTATTTTTACATTTTATTACTTAAGTAAAAAACATCACCTCATGTTAGTGATATATAAAATTATTAGAAACAAGAAGACAAGAACAACCACAAGAAAATAAGTATTTATAAGGTACATTACTCAATAAGAATAACTAGTCCATATCATGATTTGAAATGACTATAACAAAAGAATAGTTCATATTCTCTTCACACAAATAAAATACATAACAATGTTTCGTAACAACTATAAGAACCTTCACTAACATGATTCGGTATGTTTTCATTTCGCTACTTATATTTTCTTCACACTTTATTTTCAAGCATTAAATTATTCTTCTTCACTTTATTTTCCAGTAGTAGGAAAAAACTTTTTCCCTGAATTTTCTCTAAATTTTTTGTTCAATCACCTATCCATTTAGTAATCTCCATATGGTCTTTCATCCAGTAAAATTCACCCGATAAACTCATTTTGGTAAACTCCATCCAATGACTTCTGATGACCAATACTGCTTCTTAACTCAGTATTCCCCCAATCATCTGTTTGTACTATTTTTTATGATACTAACCTGGTGAAAAAATTTGTGCAGTATCTTCATTAATAATACTTCTACAAGCAGTTCATCAGATCACCTCAACACTTTGGCGGTGCTTCATATAACTTCACAAATATTCAACAACATTTATTTGATGCATCAATACCCTTTATATAGTCCACATTTCTCTAAGAAATTAAGAAAACATGCGTACTATATTCAAAACATATTGCTAAATATTTTACCTTACCAATTATAAAAATATATTCCTTTGGATACATTAAAAACTCAAAGAAAATAAAAGTTTAATATAATACCTTGTGTCAAAGAGCTTCTTTAATCTTTATTATTCCTCAATGAGAATCAGTTATCTTTCCTCTATGATATTTTGGAACATGGAATGATTAGTGAAATAAAAATACCTTGATATATTTATGAATGTTTTGTGAAGTCCTTCGAACTGGTAAAAATTTATATCAAACATTCATTTGGTGAAACTTTGTAACATCACTTTCATCCAATGAGACTCTGTCCGATATTCACTTTTAACTTCATATAAACATTTTGGATGTTTTCCACTAGACACTTCCACCATATGTTGACAATCATTATAACTCTCCACCTATTTCCTTCACATAATATCCTATATCCAATGTAACTTTATACAAAATCTTTCATCCAATGACTTCAATAAAAACCTTATGTCTAATGACTCAATGACTTCAGTTCTATATTTGGTTTTTCTGATGGACTCAAACTGATGAAATTAAAAGAGATCATATGATTGTATTTTTTTTATTTAACCATTATCTGATAAAATTCATCATAAACGTCTATTTGAAATTGGGTAACTTTGCACTTATCAGTAATTGTCACAAATTATAGACTGGTTATAATTCATACCATAATTACTTCAAAACTTTAAAAAATATGAATACAAACTCTACTCAACCAAAAAATATGTATAATCACATATGTCCAATGATCTTCATATAAAATTTTAGTATGAATTTTTTCATAAAAATGATTTTACTCCCCATTCAAATTACAGTTATATCATGAGGTATTTTATTACTCATGATGGTAGAAACATTAATAACATCAAAGAATCACCAGATTTAATATTCACCAAACTCTCTATCTAATGAACTTTGTAATCCATACAAGATAATCACAAGAATAAAAAATAGATAGAAAACCTCATTATTATAATATTTATCCAGTGGACTTGGATTGGTAGACTCATGTCGTTCACTTCTATCTGAAAATTTTTGTTTGATGAACTTTCTATGGTAGACTCAAGTTTATCTTCTCCGTCTATTTACCATTATTGGAGAACATAACAAAATAAGGAGATTTATGTTTTAAGGACAAAATAAAATACTTTAAATGTTCCATAAAAATTTTCAGCTTCTTCAAAACACATTCAACCATATTTTTCTCAATAGTATATCCATCATGAACTTAGGTGATGCGTTAGAAACAATTAGAAATGGAATCATGGGATGAGAAACAAATAGATGGACCAGATCATTCTAGTTATTTGAGTAACAGACCATAGTGTGTATGGTAGTGGTAAGTCACATAACCATATAGGTTGTAGAGGAAATTCATATATCACATTAATCTAAGAGAAATAATAAACACACCAAGTCGCAATTGGGTTATCCAATTGAATGAGATCGATGAACTCAATCCAACTGACTAATTAAAGGAAAAAAATCCAGGATACATAATAAATTGTAGGGAGAAACTGTACATAAAGGAAAAAATGTAAGATTAAGAAAAAAATAATCCACATGTAAAGGTAAACATGAAAGGCTAAGTAAAAATAAATCCACACATAAATGTAAAAATGAACTAGTAAAAATTCCTCACATAAAAGTAACTAGAACCATGAACAAAGGTAAGATAATAAACATGCATGTAAGGGAAATAAAAATAATGAAAACCATGAATTATACATGTGAACAAATGACATAAAAAGAAAATAATGAATGAAATAATACATCAATTTTATTATAACATAAAAATGTAACACTAAATACAACACTTATTTATTAGTGTAACGTCATGATCCGACACAACTATGTCATTGAAGAAAAATTATACAATATCACAAATTTAATATTCGATCACCATAGATTGGATACTAGTGTCATCATGACCCATTCTTACTGAAACCCATGGGGAAGCTGTGAAGACGAGTATGACCCATCAAATCCCATATCTAATAGGAAAAAAGCTGAAAACAACCATCAAGGGTATATGAAATCAAAAAAACATCTACCATCACACAAAACCACATTAAGGGAAACTACTTAGGATTAGACTCAAAATTTTTCTATTTTCATACATGACATATGACTAAAATTACTAAGGCTAGTGATACTAGATCATATACATACACACAAGCATCAAGATTAACAACTTTAATCATATTCACTTACTAATTATAAATTAATATTATTTCATTTAAAAACCAATAATTTTCACATCATTTATTAACCCATCATTAAATTCATTTCAACCATTTCATTCATTTGAACCAACTAAAATTTTTAGTTTAGTTAAACAATTCTATTAAAAGTCAACATGATTTCATAAACCATTTCATTTCTTCAGATCCCATTACTATGCTTGTAGAGATACAATTATAACAATTATATGGTTGTAATTAATATATAAATCATTTATCATTACCTCTATCAATAAAACCACATATTTTAGGTTTATTGTTAATTTAATTATCATTACATAATTTATTATTACTCTAGGAATCAACCTAATATTCCAAAAGTAGAGATGCACTTTTCGTGCATAGACCCAAACTAGTTAAAGTAGTTGAAGACCATAAAAAATAATATTTAATAACCATACATTTAAAATAAAACACTCAATACATAACCAATTATCAAACCCATCTCTCAAATAATCCCAACTACCTTGATGTCATATCCAATACCATTTTACACATCACATTCCATATCACCATTATTAACATCAATACACCACTAGAACCCCGAGATAACCATCACATTGGTTACTAAATTAACCAACCATAATAGGTTATCAATAGTCACATTAGTAATCAACCATCCTAGAGAAATAATACGAAGAAAAAAAAATTATTCTCATGACACACTCATGGGTAAACTAAGGCCATATCACCAAGGCATTCAAGACTTTATCAAACAAGAATGGGATTACTCAACCCATATCAATTATCTTCAGCAATCAAAAATTTAATTGTCATCTATAATTAATTGATTCACTATTCTTAGGTTCAAAATCAATAATATTAACATTATTAATATTTCATAAACTTTAAATCATAAATTAATATTATTCAAGGATCACTTTTATATTTAATAATATTCATGGAAGAATGAAAATAAATTTATATTCCTATTTGATTAATTATAACATCATTCCAAATTTAAATTTTCTATCCATTTTAATCATATAAAACATGCTAAAAAACATTAACCTCAATAAATAGATAACACACTATCTAGAAAATAAAAAAGGAAAAATTAATATGAAAAAATCAAATGTGATCATGAAAAAACAACTCTAATTCATAATTGAATTATATTTATTATATTTATTAGTTTGATTACACTAATTACCAAAGGATTCAAAGAATGATATGTTTACACTTTCACATAAATAAAAGAAAAATTAATGGATCTCCTACCTCAATAAGAAGTTCAAAATTCTCTGAGCAAGAAAGGATGATCAATGTTTAATAACCACTATAGAAAAACTCATTAGAAATTGACCACAATAAGCCACCATCAATCCTTTCTTGAACCTCAACCAAAAATAAGAGAACTCCAGCAAGAAAAAAATTCCTAAAATAATAATAATAGAGTGAATGGAAAGTGGGGGAGGATGAGAGAGAAAACATTGGTCCAAGATGTACATATTATTATCGAAGGTGTTTAGAATCCCATGGATATGTATAAAGAGTGGTGAGATGGAAAGGGGTTGGCTAGGGTTTTAAGGAAGATCGAAATCTAACCCAAGAATCTGAAAACCTCTATTTATAGAGGAATATTGAATGGACACTACCACAATGTGGTGATATCCTTCTATGTTATGGTGCCCCTCAGTTAAATCCAATCCAATATTAAGTTTTTCGAATCATTGAGGATCAAAAACCCTTAAAATCTAGATCATACACCTAGAATAGCACCACACTATGTACTACAGTGTGGTGAATGGAATTCCAATCCTCTAGATAGACATTTAATCCATTCATAATGGTGTAGGACAAAGTCCTTTAATATTTCAACTCACTACATCGAAGACCAAGGGGTGATGACACCCTGCTCATCATTTTCCTCCTACTTCATGTAATTAAACTCAAAACACCCTTGTGTGCTAAAACACCCAATTCCCTAGGAGTTTCATCTTGTTTCTTTACCACAATGGGAACATGACATTCACCATTCCTAATAGAATGGGCATGGTGTTCTCCCTGTTTTACACAACATGACTCACTAAGATCCTCACCCAGTACCTCCTCACCCACTTTCCCCCACTCCCTTCAAAATAGGATCTCTATATGATTCTAAGAGTCCTTTTTTTCTAAAGGCAACTCACTGAGTGAAACTTCCATCCAACATGGGTGTTTTGGCTTCCCGTTTTACATAGGGGAATCACCATATACAAAATGGTGACCACCATGGGTGGTTCCTTTATCGTGGTTCACTCCATATCTAAAAATGTTTCTATAAATACCCAAAATGGATGGAGTCATGACCTCATATCCAATGAGATTCACCATGGACATCACTACACCAACCTCTATGGTGTGGTGTCCCTCTAAATGGAAAAGAAATCATTTCTATCCTCTTAAAATTCCTTTAAACTTTCTCTCAGAACCTTCATGAATCAGGAAAATAAAAAAGCAGGGTTCCAAAAATCATATACCTTACATCAGATACCCCTAAAAAATTCTCATCCTTGATAATTAAAACCAACCTAATATGGAAATAAAAGGGTCCTAAACAACCACCCCCTAAGATACTAGTTTAGGATATTGTTACATAATGAATACAATAAATTCATCACATTTAAAGAGAATATAAACATGAAAAATCAATAATAATCTCATAAAAAATAAAATATATGACAAATAATCTAAAAAAAAGATCAAATATCAAAAAAATCAGGATATTGAGTTCACATATTCGACACCCACTCCAAAGTATACTCCTCCAATCAACTGTGTTTCCACAATACCTGAACTAAAGGAGTAACATGCTCATTTAACACATTTTCCTAATGATCTAGGACCTCAATAGGCAAATCCTAAAGGGTTGAATCATATTTAACATCCAAATCTCCATAGCCAATGATACGAGAATCTTCATCACTATTTTTGTGATGCCATGGAACATAAAAGACATCATATAAATGGATCATATATCAAGGATGTACTAACCAAAATTCCAGAGCTCCAACACATGACAACAACTCAAAAGGTCAAAAAAACCTGGTAAAAATATTACTTTCATGACTGAACCTTCACCTCTTATGATGAGGAGATATCTCTAAGAACACATGATCTCCAATTCTAAAATCTATAGGGATAAACCTTTGATAAACATAGTATTTTTAGGACCTTTTGCTGACTTCATTCACTCATGGATCAACTACAACTTTTATATGACTCTATGCACCAATTTTGGTCTAAGAGTAGCTAGAACTCCTATATCCATACCACATAATGGAGATCAATAAGGTTATCCATATAATTCATTAAATGAATCCATATAAATAATGGAGCGATAACTGTTATTGTAAGAAAACTACTTTAAGTGTAGGTGCATGATCCACAATCCTCTAAAATCCAAAATACATGCACATAATATATACTTTATTGTCTAGATAGGTTTCTATATCTTACAACCCATATATTTATGAAAAGTGGTTATAGAACATAGATTAGAGTTAAAACATGTTGGAGACCTCCCCAAACCCTATAGGTGAATTAGTGACCATGATTATAGATAATCATCTTTGGAACCCCATAGAGTCTCACTAACTCCTCCAGATACTACTTTAACAAAACCTACACTAATATCAACCCTTTAATTTATAACAATAGATTTAACTTTGTGAAGTGGTTCATAATCACTCATATCGCATCAAAAAATTCATGGGATTGAGGAAACAAACATAATAAGTCCATTGAAATTCCCTACTACTTATACTAAGGAATATCAAGTTGTTGAAACAACTCATTAGGATCATAGTTTTCAGAATTTACCCTATAACAAACCAAAAATTGAGAGAAAAACTCTACAAAATATCTCTTCACATCAGACCACCGAAACTAGCCTCAAAATGTTTGATATATATTTTAAGCACCAGGATGTACTAACAAGGAAAATTGTGGAACACACAAAAGACCACATCACACATCACCATAGAAAATAAGAGCCTCATCTAGAACAAAACTCAACGATGATAATCCTCATACCATCCCACAAAGGCATCGCTACAAACAACTCAATTTTATAAGAAATGCACCTTAGAATCTAAAAAATGAATGTAACGCCCCGACCCTAGTTACCCAGAGTCGGTGCATTATTACATAACATTGGCATGATCATGAGAAAGATCAAGTCTCGAAAGACCGATTAGTTTAGTATCCTTGGAATAACTAGATACATCCATAAATTTTTACATTACATCATAACAAAAAAAAACATCTTGTCTTCATATCCCCTCATACTATCCCTGCAGGTCATTCATAAATTACTTCTTCATAATCCTGGGAAAAATAAAACATTAAAAGGGGTGAGCTCAGATGCTCAGTAAGGATAACATTATAGCAGAAGCTTTCATAAATAAGCATAAACACTTAAGGCAATTTATAATTAAAACAAAAGCCTTTTAAACTTGCACTTCAGCATAAAATGGCAAAGGTAAAATGAAATAATGCCATTTACTTACTCACATGGATATTCTACTAGTCGAATGATCACATGCAATATCAATAACCACTTTCATAATGATGGAATGCATAATGCCAGACTATCATAACCACATAGCCAAGGCCTCGTGCCAAGACTACAAATAAGATTTTGCCAAGGCCTTGTGCCAAGACACTAGATTGTCTCATGAGACCTACCGATGCATCGAGGAGCTATAGCGGGCTCCACCCGTCACTTATTAAGTCCAATGAATTCCTCATATGAACATGTTTAAACATAACATAAACATTCGTATTAAAACTAGCATACGAAATGTCAATACTTTTACCACAAACCATGAATGGTATAAAAACAGCACATCCACAGTCAAACATAACTCATTCGATACAATATGGAAGATTTTATTGTATCACATTAACCTCAATCAAGAATAATGAATGATGTTGACATAGATGAAAATAATCATCAAGACTATTTGAGAGAAATATCCCCCTTTTCTTGAAAACATTTAAAAGTCACACTATTTGTCAAGAAGCCATTTAAAAGTAGATTTTTGAATCAAAGTGTCCCATACCACTTTGAAACTTTTTAAAAGGAGTTTTAATTTCTAAAACTTTAATGTCCATATAAATAAATCCTTAAAACCATTTTTAAAACATGGACATTAATGAGCAAGATTTAGAAGAATAAGTCTTTAAAACATTTAAAAATGGTATTTTAGTTAGAGATTCTAACCAAAAGAGACACTTGAATACAAATAATTGAGGTAATAAAAACTTTGTAATATCATGAGAATAAAGGGATTCATGATATACTATGTCAAAGTACATTATATACACCACATAAAAGTGATTTGGTGTATATCAACAAAGAAGTCTCAATGGAATGTAAATTGAGATGAAATCTCTCATAAAGGCCGTATCCTTAGGTTAAGGATAAATCAACGACTTAATTATGTGTGAAAAATATAAATACACTAAATATGATTGGATATTCAGCGTAAAACAATCAAAGGATATTCACACATATTCTTGTAAAAACAACACCAACGAATTGGATGTTTAACTCAACAAATGGTGAATGAGTTAAAATTACTCTTATCAAATTCATATCAATGACTTGAGAATTATCAATGGAGTGATTATGTGTATCAAACTTATATCCACAGGAAGGGGAGTGGAAATTATGACATAATCAAATGAATAGTGATTTCACACATAATCTTGGGGTAATATAATCAATGAAATATGCGTAAAGCCAAAGGAGTGGAAATTGAAATTTCAAATTCCCTTATCGATTAGGTAACTTTCGAAACATACACCCATGAAAGAAGTATCATACCATGATGATGTAAATACCCATAAATTAAAGTATATTACACAATGAATTCAATCATGGGCAGTACACATACACCACATGCAATAATTAAGTGGTGAACAATGGAATTCTCACGAAATTAAAAGTGAGATTAGAAAATCCCTTACCACGTTAATCGACTGAGTCGTATGGCCAAAAGTTAATAACCACCAAATGATTTACAGAATAACATGAATATAAAGATAATCATGATAATATATATCAAATGGCCATACACAATACACCACTTTCAATAATTCAGTGGCGAATAATGGAAATCTCACGAAATTGAAAGTGAGATAAGAGAATCCCTTACTTTGTACTTTTTCTTTGGTCGATGGTAGGTTTACCTCCTGTATAATGGTGAAATAATTGTTATTGAATAATACAAGAATAATTTAATTTAATATGATATCATATATGATCTTTTAACATTGATTTGTTAATAATATCTTAGAATTATCGTCATTTCGGGTGTTAACGGGTTCATTTTACTTTATATTCTTTGTTATGTGAGCCATATTCGTTATTAATGGGATGTATATTATTCATATCCAGAATGATATCAAGTCCTTAGATACTATTTTTAAATCATCAAATTATAATTATACTTTAATGGATATGATGGACAATGAATCTCATCGCGTTCGTGGAGACGGTAGTCCGTACGTACGCACGAACGCTACTTCCATTTAATTTTTATTTTAAAAGAATCGAATCCAAATGATACATAGGTATATTACTATTCCAGTAAAATATAATATTTTATATATGTTACTTAAGTTCATTAACACCATCCTTTATACGTTCCATGTGTGGTATGAACGAGTCATATCATTTTAAGGGGGCGGTAGTCCGCACTTCCTCAAATGAAATTATCGTATGTATATACAACATGAAACGAATAATGATATGAAATAAAATGGAATTATAGAAGCTTATATATAAAATATATATCATTAATATCATATTTAATTACAGTGCCATCATAATGGCCACCATGAGAGGCGGTAAGATGTATTTGAACAATCATCGTTTCGTGAGGCGTTAGTTTGCCATCCACATAAACATTATGTTCATCATCCATTAGATGGAGTTGTGTGTATGTGTAGTTTGAATCCTTCTTATAACAACATCCTAGTATATTTTGGATACTGGTGTTGTTACAAAAGAAAGTAAATAAAAAGAGTTTGGGGGTTGGAGAAGCAAAATAAATGAAAATAATTTAAGAGAAATCGTTACCTTTAATTTAGGTAACTCACTTTGGTTGGAACCAAAGGACTTCTTGAAATGATTTCTGCCTAAGGGGAAGCTTCAAGGAGGAGGAGAGGGATGTGGGGAGCTTATTTGGGCAGGGTTTGGACGAGCCAAGTGGCTTGAGAGGTGTGAGGAATGAGTAGAAGTGGTCTCCTTTTATAAGGGAGAGGAGGGGCTCTTTAGGAAAGAGTGAAAGTATTACTTTATAATATAATTATATTCTGTTTATAATGGTCCAAAAATCATTGAGGTCGAAGATAAGATGACTAATATTCTAAATAACATCAACCAATAATAATTGGACAGGTTTTAGATAATATTTTAATCATTATAATCTTATTTATTTAAATGATTTATTAATGAGGTAAACATTGCATCATTATTGTGTCATTAATAATTTAAATTATTTGATGTCTAAAAATTATAAATAAAATATCATTATGTAGGAAATCTTTTTATATTTCTAATTAATATTTATAATCGAAAATCCAACATGTATAACCCTATGTAAAAATTGTTCTTCTAAAAGATATATGCTTGTGTCATTTTTGTATTCATTTTAACTTAATTAAAATAAAGTGTCATTATCACTTACAAGTGGATCCATGGGGTCCCAAAATCGACCCAAAGATGCCCATGGTCGACCATGTATCAACCAATAGGGTTAGGACACGTTTTAGGGTAATTTAGTATTATTATAATATTATTTTTTAACCCTTATTTACCGGATTTACCCTTAACCATGGTAAATAAAATATTTACCGCAGTAATTATTCAAAATGTCTAAAAATAAAAGTTACCTATTTACACAATTTGAACATCCTGATTCCAAATATGGAATCCATTTTCCTAAATTCTAAACACAGAAGTGGCAGAAATTAATTTAAAATTAATTCCCGCTGTCAAAACAAAAAGCGTGTTTTTAAGAGATAATAACTATCAAAAGATTGACACTTGTTTATGTTCGGTTTAATTGTAAAATTATGTCCAATGATCAAAATTATATTAAATGGTAAAAATATATTCTAAATATACTTTAAAACTACTAAAATTCATAATTTATCACTATTAATTATTTTGATTAAAAAAGTTGTTTTTAATTAAAATTTAGTAATTTTCACTATTCATCAAAATATAAAAGTTATCCGAAAAGTACCAAAATTTCACCCTAGGCTAATTTCGATATTCTGAATCCAAAAATGAAGTCCATTTTAAAATATAAAATATATATAATTTCGAAAAGTAGGTATTACTATTCATGACGGCTAGTTTGATTGGTTGTGGTGTGTGTTAAAACTCAAGGTTGCGTACAACACACGCTACTGTATTATTCAAAGAAAGCGTACCATGGAAGCTTGAGATGTTTCATTTTAAATTTTGATGTCCCCATTTAGTCAAAAAGTTTAAAATATTGTATTTAAAAAGGGTTCACTATTAAAAGTTGATAAAAGTGCAATACTGAAAATGAATTTGTTCTTGCATTATATCTAAGAAACTCATAATATGGATTCTAAAATTATAAGGATTATATAAAGTTTAAAATTTATATAATACCATTCATAACCTCTTTTTAATGGATTTTTTTTGTAAGTCATGGTGTGATTGAACTCAGTGTTGCGTGTAGTGCAAGTTATTGAATTATTTTGATGAAATAACACACTATGAAATCTTGGGGTGTTACATTCTCCCCTCCTTCAATAAATTGCGTCCTCGCAATTTGAAATTGTTTTTCGAAAATAAAAGGTTGAAAATAGAAAATATATTTGTGGGAAAACCCACATCGGAAATTGGTTTACTAAAATTTAGTCTTAATATGAGGAAAAGAGAAACGAAAGGGTCACCACCAAATTATGATCTCGATTAGGAGAACATTGGTGGCAATTAGAGACATATAATTGGAGGAAAAACGTAAATATTTATAGGTAGTGGTTGAGGTCATCAATCACAAACAATTATAAAATTGAGGTCCTTAAACTCATCAATCTATGATGATTTGAAGTACCATCGGTTCAACAAAATATAGGGTATTGGGATCACACATTTTTGACATTTCAAAATATCTTAGTTGAAATCCCACATAGAAAAATGAATTAATGAGGCCTCTATTTAAAATAAAGAGTGGAAAGTATGAAGATTACCGAAAATAACACATACTAGGGTTCCATGTAGGAAAATATGGATATGGAGGAGAAATCTAACCATCAATTATCTGATGGAGAGTGTTAGAGAACATGGCTATGAAAAGGCCAACAATCCCAAAGCCATAAATTAGTGATGATTTAAGGTACCATCTAGGACAAAATTTTTTTTTTAAAGTTACATTACATAAGGAAGAGGAATTCATTTATGATATTGACTAAGAACATTATGAGATATACTTAAATTTTAAGTAGATTTTCATTCTTTAATAAATTTCCACCACTAACTCAATTTTTTTTAAACGATGAGTATTCAAGAAGACTTGGTCACACTGGAAGAGCTAGAATAAACTTCTATAGAATCACATGATCCATGTAGGATAAACCATATATTTACATTGTCTTTCAAGATTAATCAAAACCAAAATGGTTAGTGAATGATCTAATGATCCCCCAAAAGGATATTCATTGAGATAAATATGCACTAATCTTAATTTCTAAAATTAAACCAACAATACCCCAAAGTTAAATAGATACCATTCAATAACCAATTGTCCTTAAAATCCTTTAATATAATCCAAACTAATATTGAAACCCAAAACATAGAAGAATTTGATTATGTAGTCTCCCATGTTACATTGTATCTCCAAATGACATCAAATACTCTTAAAGTCACATACTTAAAAGTAATTAACATCATCACATATTCTCTGTTATAGGTTAATCATTTCCATAAATAACCCAAATCACTATAAATCAACAATAAAAATGTAGATAAAAATCCACCATTACTCTACAAATGAAACCTCATTGTATTCTATTTTCCTTGGGCATATAGTGTTCCTAACAAAATGAACATCTTCCAAAATAACATTTATCACTTAATCACCAAATCATTTTCCTATACCAAGGGTATTCATTTAATAAGACATAAGAACCCAAATCATCTTATTATTGATCAATAAAATCATTTAACACAAAAAACAAAAAATAGTCATACTAACCAGGGACTTCACGTAGTCCAGTGGTAGGCGATAAATCCCAATCGCACATTGGTTGTGGGTTCGATTCCCACAGCTTTGTCCGACGCGACGGGTTGTCACACGGTCTACGTGTTGTCCTTTTTCAAAAACTATAATTTATAATATTGCAAAAATGAGATAAATTCCTCAAAATACTATAACATAAATTTAACCACAAATGTTATATCATTCCTTTCATTTTCATCCAAAATTATAATAACTTATCATTTTCTCAAACCCCAATGATCATATAAAACCAAATGGTTTTTTATACCTATATCCACAAGAGAAGAGAAAATTCTTCCTCAAATATCATCTTCACATGACAAACTGCGGGGTTACAAATACACGAGAAAATTATTCCAAAGTAAACCCATCAACAAGGAGTGCTAATTTTTCTCCAACCATTTATTTCCACATAACATCTTCTTTGACCAAGAAAATATCCTATAGAATAGGACATTCACTCGGGTAATGGCCAGGTCCCCTACATTTACGGCAAATGACTGTAAATGGACTCTTGGGACCATTTTTATCTTCTTCCATAGTACTCTTCATTTTTCTTCGGAAATTCTTCACTTTATGTCCTTCCTTCCCGCACGTAAAACATTTCGTTGTCCCATTGAGACACTTTCCTGGGTGTCTCTTTCCACATTTCCTGCATGATGAAAATTGAGGTTTCTTTTCTCCATGGTCTCCATTGCTGGAGATCTTATCATTTATCACCTTTCTCTTCCTTGTTGAGTCTGGGAGTTGGTTAATATATATGTTGTTGATCATATTTTTGGAAAACTGATTTGGCATAAAGACGATATCTTTTACGCCTATCAACATTCCATTTTGTTGCTCATCGCCACCATCGTTCCCACCTTGTACATCATTCTCAAAGTCACTATGACTTCCTTGGAATCCAGCCATTGACTAAAACCAGAAAGCATTGTGTGAGTAATAGTAGTCGTAAAATCATTTAGAGATTAAAATGTCACCATATTCTCAATTTGAAACATATTAGGATTAACCAAGGTCATTTACTCTCATCTTATGTATATATTACTTAAATCGGTTTGTAAAGAAAATGTAAATTATCCTAAGCATATCCCCCGGGAGTGTCGTAACCAAGAGTGCAGCAAGGCCCGTTGTCGTGCACCAGTTCCCGTTCGAGTCTAGCTCAAAGCGGTGTTTTCGGGTTTTACCCCTAGGTACATCTGTGCCAGAGCCGCCTCTACCTGCTCGTATCCAGACAGGGATGTATTGCTCGGAAAACTCACAAAATCTCTACAATACCAAAATTCTAGGAAGTTCTTTTATACTAATCCTCAAAGTTCATCTTAGGTCTACGTGCTCTAATCAGAGTTTATCTAAATCTAGCTACCAAGGTTTGTACTAAACTTCCCTCTGATACCAACTGTAACGCCCCGAACCTAGTTACCCAGAGTCGGTGCATTATTACATAACATTGGCATGATCATGAGAAAGATCAAGTCTCGAAAGACCGATTAGTTTAGTATCCTTGGAATAACTAGATACATCCATAAATTTTTACATTACATCATAACAAAAAAAACATCTTGTCTTCATATCCCCTCATACTATCCCTGCAGGTCATTCATAAATTACTTCTTCATAATCCTGGGAAAAATAAAACATTAAAAGGGGTGAGCTCAGATGCTCAGTAAGGATAACATTATAGCAGAATCTTTCATAAATAAGCATAAACACTTAAGGCAATTTATAATTAAAACAAAAGCCTTTTAAACTTGCACTTCAGCATAAAATGGCAAAGGTAAAATGAAATAATGCCATTTACTTACTCACATGGATATTCTACTAGTCGAATGATCACATGCAATATCAATAACCACTTTCATAATGATGGAATGCATAATGCCAGACTATCATAACCACATAGCCAAGGCCTCGTGCCAAGACTACAAATAAGATTTTGACAAGGCCTTGTGCCAAGACACTAGATTGTCTCATGAGACCTACCGATGCATCGAGGAGCTATAGCGGGCTCCACCCGTCACTTATTAAGTCCAATGCATTCCTCATATGAACATGTTTAAACATAACATAAACATTCGTATTAAAACTAGCATACGAAATGTCAATACTTTTACCACAAACCATGAATGGTATAAAAACAGCACATCCACAGTCAAACATAACTCATTCGATACAATATGGAAGATTGTATTGTATCACATTAACCTCAATCAAGAATAATGAATGATGTTGACATAGATGAAAATAATCATCAAGACTATTTGAGAGAAATATCCCCCTTTTCTTGAAAACATTTAAAAGTCACACTATTTGTCAAGAAGCCATTTAAAAGTATATTTTTGAATCAAAGTGTCCCATACCACTTTGAAACTTTTTAAAAGGAGTTTTAATTTCTAAAACTTTAATGTCCATATAAATAAATCCTTAAAACCATTTTTAAAACATGGACATTAATGAGCAAGATTTAGAAGAATAAGTCTTTAAAACATTTAAAAATGGTATTTTAGTTAGAGATTCTAACCAAAAGAGACACTTGAATACAAATAATTGAGGTAATCAAAACTTTGTAATATCATGAGAATAAAGGGATTCATGATATACTATGTCAAAGTACATTATATACACCACATAAAAGTGATTTGGTGTATATCAACAAAGAAGTCTCAATGGAATGTAAATTGAGATGAAATCTCTCATAAAGGCCGTATCCTTAGGTTAAGGATAAATCAACGACTTAATTATGTGTGAAAAATATAAATACACTAAATATGATTGGATATTCAGCGTAAAACAATCAAAGGATATTCACACATATTCTTGTAAAAACAACACCAACGAATTGGATGTTTAACTCAACAAATGGTGAATGAGTTAAAATTACTCTTATCAAATTCATATCAATGACTTGAGAATTATCAATGGAGTTATTATGTGTATCAAACTTATATCCACAGGAAGGGGAGTGGAAATTATGACATAATCAAATGAATAGTGATTTCACACATAATCTTGGGGTAATATAATCAATGAAATATGCGTAAAGCCAAATGAGTGGAAATTGAAATTTCAAATTCCCTTATCGATTAGGTAACTTTCGAAACATACACCCATGAAAGAAGTATCATACCATGATGATGTAAATACCCATAAATTAAAGTATATTACACAATGAATTCAATCATGGGCAGTACACATACACCACATGCAATAATTAAGTGGTGAACAATGGAATTCTCACGAAATTAAAAGTGAGATTAGAAAATCCCTTACCACGTTAATCGACTGAGTCGTATGGCCAAAAGTTAATAACCACCAAATGATTTACAGAATAACATGAATATAAAGAGAATCATGATAATATATATCAAATGGCCATACACAATACACCACTTTCAATAATTTAGTGGCGAATAATGGAAATCTCACGAAATTGAAAGTGAGATAAGAGAATCCCTTACTTTGTACTTTTTCCTTGGTCGATGGTAGGTTTACCTCCTGTATAATGGTGAAATAATTGTTATTGAATAATACAAGAATAATTTAATTTAATATGATATCATATATGATCTTTTAACATTGATTTGTTAATAATATCTTAGAATTATCGTCATTTCAGGTGTTAACGGGTTCATTTTACTTTATATTCTTTGTTATGTGAGCCATATTCGTTATTAATGGGATGTATATTATTCATATCCAGAATTATATCAAGTCCTTAGATACTATTTTTAAATCATCAAATTATAATTATACTTTAATGGATATGATGGACAATGAATCTCATCGCGTTCGTGGAGACGGTAGTCCGTACGTACGCACGAACGCTACTTCCATTTAATTTTTATTTTAAAAGAATCGAATCCAAATGATACATAGGTATATTACTATTCCAGTAAAATATAATATTTTATATATGTTACTTAAGTTCATTAACACCATCCTTTATACGTTCCATGTGTGGTATGAACGAGTCATATCATTTTAAGGGGGCGGTAGTCCGCACTTCCTCAAATGAAATTATCGTATGTATATACAACATGAAACGAATAATGATATGAAATAAAATGGAATTATAGAAGCTTATATATAAAATATATATCATTAATATCATATTTAATTACAGTGCCATCATAATGGCCACCATGAGAGGCGGTAAGATGTATTTGAACAATCATCGTTTCGTGAGGCGTTAGTTTGCCATCCACATAAACATTATGTTCATCATCCATTAGATAGCGTTGTGTGTATGTGTAGTTTGAATCCTTCTTATAACAACATCCTAGTATATTTTGGATACTGGTGTTGTTACAAAAGAAAGTAAATAAAAAGAGTTTGGGGGTTGGAGAAGCAAAATAAATGAAAATAATTTAAGAGAAATCGTTACCTTTAATTTAGGTAACTCACTTTGGTTGGAACCAAAGGACTTCTTGAAATGCTTTCTGCCTAAGGGGAAGCTTCAAGGAGGAGGAGAGGGATGTGGGGAGCTTATTTGGGCAGGGTTTGGACGAGCCAAGTGGCTTGAGATGTGTGAGGAATGAGTAGAAGTGGTCTCCTTTTATAAGGGAGAGGAGGGGCTCTTTAGGAAAGAGTGAAAGTATTACTTTATAATATAATTATATTCGGTTTATAATGGTCCAAAAATCATTGAGGTCGAAGATAAGATGACTAATATTCTAAATAACATCAACCAATAATAATTGGACAGGTTTTAGATAATATTTTAATCATTATAATCTTATTTATTTAAATGATTTATTAATGAGGTAAACATTGCATCATTATTGTGTCATTAATAATTTAAATTATTTGATGTCTAAAAATTATAAATAAAATATCATTATGTAGGAAATCTTTTTATCTTTCTAATTAATATTTATAATCGAAAATCCAACATGTATAACCCTATGTAAAAATTGTTCTTCTAAAAGATATATGCTTGTGTCATTTTTGTATTCATTTTAACTTAATTAAAATAAAGTGTCATTATCACTTACAAGTGGATCCATGGGGTCCCAAAATCGACCCAAAGATGCCCATGGTCGACCATGTATCAACCAATAGGGTTAGGACACGTTTTAGGGTAATTTAGTATTATTATAATATTATTTTTTAACCCTTATTTACCGGATTTACCCTTAACCATGGTAAATAAAATATTTACCGCAGTAATTATTCAAAATGTCTAAAAATAAAAGTTACCTATTTACACAATTTGAACATCCTGATTCCAAATATGGAATCCATTTTCCTAAATTCTAAACACAGAAGTGGCAGAAATTAATTTAAAATTAATTCCCGCTGTCAAAACAAAAAGCGTGTTTTTAAGAGATAATAACTATCAAAAGATTGACACTTGTTTATGTTCGGTTTAATTGTAAAATTATGTCCAATGATCAAAATTATATTAAATGGTAAAAATATATTCTAAATATACTTTAAAACTACTAAAATTCATAATTTATCACTATTAATTATTTTGATTAAAAAAGTTGTTTTTAATTAAAATTTAGTAATTTTCACTATTCATCAAAATATAAAAGTTATCCGAAAAGTACCAAAATTTCACCCTAGGCTAATTTCGATATTCTGAATCCAAAACTGAAGTCCATTTTAAAATATAAAATATATATAATTTCGAAAATTAGGTATTACTATTCATGACGGCTAGTTTGATTGGTTGTGGTGTGTGTTAAAACTCAAGGTTGCGTACAACACACGCTACTGTATTATTCAAAGAAAGCGTACCATGGAAGCTTGAGATGTTTCATTTTAAATTTTGATGTCCCCATTTAGTCAAAAAGTTTAAAATATTGTATTTAAAAAGGGTTCACTATTAAAAGTTGATAAAAGTGCAATACTGAAAATGAATTTGTTCTTGCATTATATCTAAGAAACTCATAATATGGATTCTAAAATTATAAGGATTATATAAAGTTTAAAATTTATATAATACTATTCATAACCTCTTTTGAATGGATTTTTTTTGTAATTCATGGTGTGATTGAACTCAGTGTTGCGTGTAGTGCAAGTTATTGAATTATTTTGATGAAATAACACACTATGAAATCTTGGGGTGTTACAATGAGACTCCTCTAACTACTATATAAAATATGATTTCACCATTATCTGATAATGAACTCTTCTATAATAAATTTCTACCATATAAAATTGAATCATAGAAATATCTTCCATCACCCTCCATGAGCATTTAGAATCATTCACAACACCACCATATGACTTCCTGATCAATTCATAAACCACAACATTCCCTTTTCCCAGTGGATATGAAATCTCAAATTCATAATCCTATAATAAATCTATACACCATCGCTAATTTAGGTTTGAATCACTATGGGAGAGGACGTACATAAAATTATTATGATTTGAGAAGAACAAAAATAATTAAATGATAAGGTAATTATTCTATATCTTTAGAGAAAAAAATTTCAACGTGCTCAAGATCATAGGTTTTATAGATACATTTATGATACATTAACTGACAAGACCCATAAGAGATAATCACCCTCTTTTTCATTAACATGAAATCTAGGACAAGATGTGAATCATAAAAATAAATTTCAAATGCAACACCCTCAGGTAGAAAATGAAGAAGCAGAGCACTATACAACTACTCCTTAAAATAATCAAAATAATCCTTGCACTGGTTTTTAAAAACAAATACCTGATCCTTTTTAGTCAAATTTTTAAAATTATTCTCAATTCGAGAGATTTTAGGAATGAACCTCCAATAATAACGAGAAATACCTAGGAAAAATTTTACTTATAAAACATTATTGAGGTATTTATAAGAAATGAATACCTAAATATTTAAAGGATACCCAAATAATACACACTAAGACACCATTTTTCCCATGAAACAAACCTCAAAAGTCTAGAAATGTTTCTTTGACAACCTCTCGAGTAACCCCTGATGATGAAGAACTCCTAAAATAGTTTGTAGATTCTTTCTATTATCCTCATCCTAATTAGAGAATATAAGGATTTAATTTATAAAAACCACCATGAACCATGTAATTAAGTAACATGGGATACCCTAAAAACTAATACCCAATCCAATACACCACAATATCAAAGAGCGTTTCTGATCCCTGTGGGCTGGCGACTAGCACTCAAGAATCAAAAAAACATTAGGAACAATTTAAACCAATATAAAAAAACTACATGGAATATATATATTATAATGGAAAGTAATAGTGGAAGATAACTAAAGAAATATATTACAAAACAAAATAGAAACAATGATAGTGATATAAATCAAAGAAGATAAACTAAACTCTAAGGAAAATGTCTGATAAAAAAGGGAAAAAAATAAAAACCAGTTACTCAATGTGATAAGTGGGAAACATCCCACAACCTGACCACCACTATTCCCGGCTGACATAAGCCTCTCAACCTCATTATAGTTCCTTTCCATTTCCTATATCAAAAGACAATACTATGTGAACACACTTATAAAGGGTCGTATATAGTGTGAACTAAATAGGCTTAGTGGGATCCCACCTAGGTGTTCTATATTGTGACATCCTAGGCTCGGTTTATAGATTGATGACAGGTCCAATTGGACACACAGATTTAAGTGTGTCTCCCGTATGCCAGATGCTACCAACTAGCAGTGAGGGTCTATGATGATATGATGGAGAGACTACACCATCATGATCAGAGAACAAAAAATTTGTAAATAAAGAATAAAAAGTAGAAAAAATATAATCATAAGGAAATATAATATGTAAACCATTCATATTTAATAGAAATATTGACATAAAAAATGGTTAAACCATACCCAATATCATATACACAAATTATGATCATGTCATGGTGATATAAAAAATGGAAGCTAAATGTGAAATATAGAAACATTCATATAAAACATGCTATAAAAAAAAGGTAAAAAGATAAACATCTATCTCTAAAGCATCAAAAGTATAAGCTTGGTTATCTACTCCCATAAGCAATCATACTATACAAAATTAAACACCCATAGTAGGTCGCTTTCCCTTGTCCCTGACTACATAAATGATGTTTTTTGGGTACCAATTGGTGGCCCAAACAGGGCGTGAGATAAACTAAATAGGACACCACCAAAGGCGTATAATTCTATCTAGTACATGTGTATATAATTAAATTGTGTTCAAGTAAAATAATGAAAGTAGTAAATAAAATCTAAAACACCCAAGTTGAAACGAGCCTCTAATGGGCCACCCATCCTAAGATACATACTTTAGCCTATGATGGTATGTCTCTAAATTATTTCCATTTAATATTCAATTTGTAGAGTCTTGAGAGCTAAGACTTCTATACAAGGCATCCGCCATTGTTAATAATCATATAATGGATTAATAAGTCCCATGGAATTTAAGGTATAAATATGAAACTGAATGATAGGGTATGAAAATTTCCATCGGGACCAGGCACCATACAACTCTACACAATGCAATGCTAGATTATCATCCATGTGAGCTGGGGAGATAGGAGCCTTCAATATGTAGATATTTGGGAGGGTATATTTCAAGTGTGTTAGGTCTTGGGCCTTTAAGGGAATGTATTGGGTTGTGTATGGGCCTTATTACTTGGGCCTATGGGTCATGCAAGGGTTCATCTTCAAGCCGTAAAAGGGGTATTATACAAAAATAAATAAAAATAAGGCCTTCAGACCATTCAGGTAATTAGGTGTTCATGTGTATAAAGTATTGACTGAATCTAAGTATGTTCATTGGATTTTAAGAAATTTTATTTGTTTAATTAATTGGAATCTTGAGCCCATCCCAAACATTCTTGATAGGGAACCCAGTTATCACTCCAAGTATACTATGAACCCATCACCCTTCAATATCGTCCATTAAATTCCTTATGGGAACCTAGGAATCACCCAAGGCATGGTATAATGGAATTTCCCTATGATAATTTCCTTGGAATTCTACATATAGAATCCAAGTGTCACTCATGGAATAATATAATGATATTCTCTTCGAATCCTTCCTTGTAATTCCATGTAAGAAATCCAAGTGTCACTCATGGTAAAATATAACTCCTCTTTTCAAGTGACCCCATCCAAGGAATTCCTTGTAGAAATACATGTGGTACCCATAGTGTAATATAAATCCATTTATAATTTATTTTAATTTAATAAGCATAATGAGCATGTCTATAGCGTTCTGATTCAGAACCCATGTATCACCCTAGATATGATATAACCTCTAATGGACCAAAGTATTTCATTTTTTATTGATTTTGATAATCCACCTTTCAAGGGTT
Organism: Viscum album; assembly: GCA_963277665.1. NCBI lineage: Eukaryota > Viridiplantae > Streptophyta > Magnoliopsida > Santalales > Viscaceae > Viscum > Viscum album. The sequence goes on along the minus strand of OY728132.1, from coordinate 1,321,278,308 downwards.
GAGGTGGAAACATTACAAGGCCTGTAGGCATAAGTATTACATGGCCTGTAGGCCTTACAGGAATCTATTTACCATAGGCTTCAAACATTATATACAACCCAGAAAAAATACTTAGAACTACTCCTCCCCAGTATCTTTATCGTGAAATCATCTCTCCACCTTCTCATGGCTATTCAGTTGGGCTTTCCCATGCATTCATATTATTGTCTCGATGGCAGGTGCCATACCCTCCCATTTTTTCAATCCATTTAGCTTTTGCTATGGTGAAAGATCCTTGATCCCCATCCTTATGAATCTTGTTCCTTGTAGGTTATCTGGTTTTCATCTGATCTTAAGGTGCCCTGAAGGCCTTGAGGTGGCCCAAAGGCCTTACTGACCCAAAGGCCTGGGTGGCCCGAAGGCCATAAAGGAATCGGGGACCAAATTAATTTAACTCAACATGTTCCTTTAATTTAAGGGATAAATAAATCATAAATGATATGGATTAAGACTTATAAACATGGGTTCACCATTTCTTATTTAGTTTATTAAAATTTCATTTCATCAAATTCTTTTAACATCCCAATTTAATTGGGAAAATAACACACCCCAAGATTGGTTTAATATCATAATCAAAGAATGATTATTTAATATAATTTAATATCACACCCCAAGGGGGTGTTTCAGATTGAGGTTCTCAACGTCCATGATTTCTACAGGTCTCACTGGCCACATAGGTCATATAAGTCTGAGACCATGCATTTAATTTAGGAAAAACACATTTTATGATCTGACACATGGTAATCCCAGTGCGTGGCACATCAACACAATGTATAAATAAGTATGATTTTAATAAAAATAATTAAACCAACTAACATAGATGGGTAGTAGACTCCTAATCTATTTTGGCCTCCAATATGGGATAAAACAGGATAAATTAGAGAAATATAAGAATACCTAAAAATAGGGCATATTATCTTGCATGGATTTAGAATTCTATGTGGATAGATAAACGATGAAAAGAAACAAGAGGATTGAAGAGCTTACCAGTATGGATACATTGAGACTAATGATGATTGATTTTGGGATCAAACTAAGGAGATACCAAAATTAATAGGAGGAGAGGTGGGAGAGATTTACGCATAGAGGAGATTCTATGAAAAATGTGAGGATAAATTGGTGTTTAATCATTAAATAAGTGAAGAAATTGAATTTTTGCCTATTTTTATGGGGAGAATAGTTTGACCACATGGTTTGGCCAAACCATGTGCCAACCATACAAATCACCACCTAAGTGGTACTACCTATTCGGCTAGGTGTACATTTTTCCTAACTATGAACACACCATGTAGATCACCTCTATAATAACACCTGCACCAAAACACATGGGCGTGTGCCTACCTCACATGGTTTGTCAAACCATGCTCCTCTATATATGGGCTACACAGTTGAGCAACACGGTTATTACAAGCCATGAACCAACCATGATCCTCATTCTATTTCTATAAAGACCAGAGCTCCAGGCTCTGAATAAGCCTCATATTTTTCCAAAACCTTACTTAAAACTTTAAGGACTTACATTAGAAGAAAAAAACATATTTACAATAAAATTTAAAGGATCCTTAACTCATAAGAACATCTATGATCTTAAAACATCTCCTGCTTAAAATAACTCATCCTCGAGTATCCCTTATGAGGTGGTAAAGCATCATTTGAGAATAGTTCCCGCCACTAACCATTTATGTTGGTCATTCACTATTAGGTTTCATCATGTACATGGTTATGAGTACATAACACCCATACTATAAGAACTGAACTTCCTTATATATCCTTCTTGATCCGATCAACAATATGTATAGAATGCTCCTCAAATAAGGCATCTATCCCCAAAATCAACCTCATCATGCTAAAGGATGTGATACATATCTGAATGATAACAGTGAAACATGGAATATTTCATGCATGTCCTTGTATCTTTGAGGTAACTTCAACTGATCTGTTACTAGTCTGAATCTCTCCAATAATTTGAAAGGACCAAAAAATCAAGGTTCCAACATCCCTTGTTTATGAATCAGTCAATTCCCCATTCTAGAAAAAACACACAAGAAGTATCAATCCCCCACCTAAAATTTTTGTGGATGTTTAAAATGATTGATATAGGAATTCTTCCTATAATGATCTATATCCATATTCTTCTTGAAAAACTATACCTACTTCTAATTCTCTTGAATGAGATGGGGTACTATTAGTATTGCATCTTCTACCTTTATCCAACACAATGGTGAATTAAATAGTGTACCGTATAAGGTCTCATGAGGATCCATAATTATATTCAAATAAAAACTATTATTATAGGTGATATCTACTAGGGGTATGTTTCTCTCTTAAAAACATATGAAATTGAGGACGTATTCCCCAATCCTGTCCTCTAACACCTGTATTATACACTCAGAATGCCCATCGGTCTGTGGGTGATAATATATACTCAAAATTACCTATGAACCTAGTTCCCTTTGAGACCATTTTCAGAACTAAAACATGAACTGGGAATCCATATCTTATATGATAGTAATTGGAACCCCATAGAGGAATGTGATCTCTAATAAAAATACCCTTCTTAGATTTTACAATGAAAAGGCCTCTCTAGTAAGTAATAAGTGAGCAAGATTTTTTACCTATCTATGATTACCCATAATGGATCACATCCTTGAGGTGACCTTGGTAAACCTACCATAAAATAAATAGTGATGTTTTCCCATTTCCATTTTGGAATGGGAAACAACTAAAAAATCCATACTAGTTGCTGGAATTCTGTGTTCACTTGATAATTGGTATAACACCAAGTAACAAATCCATCTATCTCCATTTTCATCTTTGAATGCTAATATTGGTGGTGTAAGTCCTGATACGCCTTAGTGAGACTGGGATGAACTATCCAAGTAAAGGAATTAGAATATATCATCAACTCCTCTTGTGTATCTACTGGTACCTTACATCCTATAGGGTGCCATCAATTTCTTATGGAGCTACACAAAATTTAGAAATTTATGAAATATGTAAAACCTTACTAAAAAAATGTGGTACTTGGTAAATACTAGTATCAAACTGACAAACATGGTCCATATGCGCTAAATTAACTCTAGTAATTAAAAATGATAGTTTTTTGATTGGTTGGAAAGAGATAGAGATGTAAATAATGTGAGAGACCAAGGAATATTAGTTGTTTGGATATCAAGATTGAATTCATGTTGGGGTTATGTTGTAAGAAACCGGATCATCTTTTCAGGTACGTTTTTCCTTTTTCTGGAGTTTTTGAGAAAAATTATTTTTCTGGAAATTTTTGAAGTACATGCCGTGTACTTTTTCCCAGATCGAAGCCATGTGCTGGCCATGTCGGGACACACACACCATGTGTAAGGATGAGGTGGAGGCCGGTTAATTCGGAGTACAAAAAATTGATGTACACGCAGTGTACTCAAGAAGTACACTCCATGTACTTTATTTTTTTATTAAACGGACCGGGGTCATGCCTAACCCCCAAAATCATCTTCTTCTCTAGATTTCATCCTCCCGGGAGCGACCCTACGGCTGAATATTCTTCGAGCTCCCGCCTCGTCGTCCGTTATTCGATTTGAGCACGGTCGATTGCGTTGGAATCACAGTGGTGAGTTCTTCCTTTTGCTTTAGCCTTGTATCTTGATTCCTCCTCGTTTCCAAGTTATTGTGGGATGAATGTTTTGTGAGTTTTCTCAGATCTACGTTGTTCTAAGAGGAATCTGTCATTTTGGTTCACATATATCGATCTCATAGGATCAAGGTAGGTGATTTGTGCCTTTCCGTAGAAAGTTGATGAGTATTATGTGCAAATTCCACCGATACCCTTGAATGGGGTATTTCGTGTTTCCTATTTTTCCCCTGTTGTTTGCCTGATTTTTCTTGTTTTCTTTAGTAAAGGTTATTGCTTGTGAGTAGAGTAGTTTATTTTTGTGCTCAGGTTTCCTTGACATGCTTGTTTTTCCTGTTGGGCGTTTTTCCAGTTGTTGTGCCTAGGTGTTGGATAGTGGAACTGTTGTTTTATTATTATTGTTGGGTCATAGAATGATATCCAAGTAGTTCTTGAGGTTTACTTGGACGATACATGCGTGCTGAGCATGTTTAGTTTCACTGAGGACTGTGAGAACCTAGAGTAGTAGACCAAATGGAGAATTGACGGAAGGGCTTCTCCAGAGTGTCTTTTAATTACGATGTGAGACTATAGGGGAATTTACATTGAGTTCTTCCCAGAGAGCCTTTAGCACTATTCGAGACTATAGGGGGAATTTAAGGTGAGTTCTTCCCCAGAGAGTCTGCTTAATTACGTAGCTTAACCAGAGGGGTGAGACTCTGTGTGCCTCCCAGAGGGTTGCTAGTACTATAGGTTGAACCATAGGGGTTATGTTGTGAGAGCTACCTAGAGGGTTACCTGTTTTCTTCTTGTTTCTGGCTACTTACTTGTGTACTTTACTTGTTAGAACTGTGGATTGTAGCTGCTTGTGCTTTCCTATTTACTGCTTCTTGTTTATTTACAGCCATGTATTCATTGACTGTAAGGCTCAAATCTTTGGGTGATTGCCTACTGGGATTATATCTCACACCATGTTTGGGCCATGCTTTTGGGCCCAAGAATACTATGTTGCTGCAGGTATAGATAAGGGCAAGTGCCCTTCAACCTCTGGCTCTTGATCACGCTGGAGCTAGAGAGCATGGGACCGAGCCGTGACTCGCGATGCTGAGGAGTTTATTTTTTTTTCCTTTGCACTCTGTTTTCAGTTGTATTCCATCACATTTTTGTGTTTTCTGTTTTCCATAGATACTTGTACCTGATGCATTATTTTCATCATTGTTATATATCTACATTGCTTCTGATGTTTGGTTTCTGTGGTTATGCATGTTGTTACTGCTTCTGCTATTAACTGTTGATTTTTTTCCATTGTATACCTTACCGAATGAAGGCATAGTTTCCCCACCGACTCACCAAGGCCCTCGCTGCTAGTCGGCATCCTCTAGCATTCGGGGGAAACGCGCTTCAGGTCATGTGGAAAACCGGGTACGGGGCACCAGCAGAGGGGCTCTGGACTCAAGTCGATACAAAGTGGTATTAGAGGATTTCTTTTCTCTTGATTTACTATTTGGAGACCTTGCCCAGGGATAGGACAGATTTGGTACTTGGCATTAAGCTGTGCTCGGGAGTAGCTAACATGTGTACAGGGAAAATCCATACTACCTCGTTAATTGCAGTTGTTGATTTTGATATTTTATAGTTTATCTGATTTCACCGAGAGTGATTCACATGGATTGTGCTATTACTATTTTGATATTGCGGTTCTATTTCTGTCGCAACCCGATGAGTTGAGGGTATGTCGTCTCATGCATCATATAGAAACTTGAAGGAATCACATGCCATGCATTCTTGACATGCCATCTAGGGTGCATTAGCGATTGTATGCTGTTGTGATAGACTTTGTGTAGATTATGCATGTTGTTGTGATAGTTACTTGATAGATTCTCTGACGTTATGTTATAAAACTTTTGTTTTTTCTTTGTTTAAAGTGAATGAAAAATTTTGGTTCTTGAGGTGTTATGGGCCCTCATGGATCGGAATTTGGCACTTTTTCGCCTTGTTTTTAGTGTTTATGGAATTCTGTGCAGTTTCTGAGCTATTGCCAAGAAAAAAAACAGAATACACGGCGTGTACTTTTTGGGAACACGCCGTGTAGTTTTCAGGCCGTGTCACTGACCGTGTGAGCAGAACATGGTGTCGTGGAAGTAACTTCAGAAACACACCGTGTACGGTAGCTACACGTCGTGTAAGCCCGGAGCCGTGTACCTGGCCGTGTCACTAACAACACGGGTCAGGGAATCACGGGTAGAACATGCCATGTACATAGGGAACATGCTGTGTAGTCCAGTATAGGTACCTGGTCGTGTCATGAACAACACGGGCCAGTGTTACCTTCCTTTCCACACACCGTGTTTGTTCGGAACACGTCGTGTAATCGTGCCCAGGTACCCAGCCATGTCAAGAACAACACGGGACGATGTCACCTTCTCCTATATATGCCATGTTTTCTCGGAGCATTCCGTGTAAGGTCCAGCCGTGTAGACGGCCGTGTACTCAACAACACGGACCGCTGAAGCCTTGTCTAGTGCATGCCATGTTTGTTTCGAACACGCCGTGTAGTATCAGGTTAAGTCGGACCGTGTGGGTTAGTCGTGTAAGGAACTCAGGCAGGGGAATAGTTACAAGTATACACCGTGTGTTGGGGTCAACACACCGTGTAGTTTTAAGTGTACACGACTTGTAGGGCAGGAGTACACGCCCATGTTAGTGGCTTAAAAAGACATGCCATGTAGTTTTTATACATGCCGTGTAGTCGTGTTTTGCAATCTTTTATGTTTTTCTTCCCCTGTTCCCATTTTATACCCTTGTGATCTCTGTCCTTGTTTTCCTGATCTAAGGTGTGATTTTGATCTTTTAGAGTTATGCCTTCGAGACATCCTCCAGTCGTACGTCTGTCGTCAGGCAGTGATCAGATGCTAGATATGGCTGATTAGGGACTTCCTGTCGATCCCCCAGCCAAGCCAGCCTTGGTACCGGTTATTGTACCAGTTGCAGGCCCTGATGCACAGTTCAGGGAAGGTTTCATGAGGATGATGTAGGACTTCCAGGGAGCACCACCTCTTGCCTCGTCTATGGAAGACTTTACATAGGTCTTTCAGTAGCAGTATCCTCCCACGTTCTCGGGGGAGGGCGGACCTTAGGCTTCAGAGTCATGGATGGAATCCATGATGACTACATTCAAGAATCTGGAGATTCATCCAGAGAGGTGGGTCAAGCTCGCCACCTACATGCTTCGAGACTCCACCAAGAGGTGGTGGGACATGGTCTCACAGGCAGGTCAACAGCAGGCTATGACTTGGGAGGAGTTCCAGCACATGTTCTACGACTACTTCTACCCGGAGACCCTGAGGGCCGATCGAGCCCAGGAGTTCATGAGATTAGAGCAGGGTACTCTATCTGTCATGGATTATTCCTCTCGTTTCACTGATATGCAACGTTTTACACCCCTTCGGGATGGGAGTGGGGTGTTCTTGGTGAGGAAGTTTGAGGATGGACTCAGGCGGGAGATCCGCTTGCAGGTGAACATCTTCCAGTTGACTTCCATTACTTCCATAATCAACCAGGAACTGATTATGGAGCACAATATGAGAGACTATGGAGCTACAAGTCAGGGCGGTTCTACTTCCAGAGTTAGCTTTCCTCCAGATGACAGAAAGAAGCACCGTAGGGAGCCTACACACGGTGATTCGAGGAAGCGAGATGCATCATCAGGCAGCCAGGTGATGTGCTACCAGTGTGGCCGGACAGGGCACACGAGGCCGCAATGCCATAGAGACCCAATGGAGTGCCGGTCTTGCGGCAAGATGGGTCACCTTTAGTGTTTTTGTCAGGTTTTCTCACCAGTAGTAGGTGACCGAGGTTCTTCCATGACTCCTCGTTCAGGAGAAGCCCCACCAGTTTCTCACCAGTCGGGAAACTGGAGTTCCTCCGGTCATTCAGTTCGAGGTGGAGGTCGAGGTCGTGGAAGTCAACCACTAGTTACTCAGCACCAACAGGGAGGTTCAGCTCAGAGTGGCCATTCAGGGGTGCAGGTCCACGACACGGGCCAATATTTTTCCGTGGAGCATACTTATCATGAGTAGGATCCCGACCCTTCTACTGTTCGAGGTACGATTTTAGTAGCCTCAGGTTTATCTTAATCCCTTTTCGATACTGGTGCTATGCATAGCTTTATCTCTGTTGCTATTGTGGAGAGCCTTGGACTCTGCATCTTTTCTTCTTCCGACTCGTTGACACTAGAAACACCTTTGGGAATGAGGACATCTAGTGTACACCAGTGTAGAGAGTGCCCTCTTGAGGTGGTAGGGTATCACTTCTTATGGGATTTCTTTGTCCTAGAGATGATAGGCTATGATGTCATTCTCGGCATGGACTGGTTAATTCCCTTCCAGGAATTCGTTGACTGTTATCGCCGCAGAGTCAGTTTCATCTCACCATAGGGTGAATCTTTTCTCAATAGAGGTGAATGGGACGTTCGGGCGAGTCGAACAGGACTCAAGCATCTTGGGCTAGGAGGGGTGATAGCCCAGATTGCTAGTATTTATCTGGATGATCAGAGGACTCCATAGTTGGACTTTCCTCTAGTGGTGGATCGCTTCAGAGATGTCTTTCCAGGGGACTTTTTGGGTTTGCCTTCGGAGCGTGAGGTAGACTTATCTATTGATCTCATGCCAGGAACGGCCCCAGTGTCTATTCCTCCTTATAGGATGGCCACACCTGAGTTGCAGGAGCTCAAGAAGCAGTTGGAGGAGCTACAGGCTAAGGGTTTCATCCGACCCAGTACTTCTCCTTGGGGTTCGCTTGTTCTGTTTGCGAAGAAGGTAGACGGTACCCTTCAGCTTTGTGTGGATTATCGGAAGCTGAACCAATTGACGATCAAGAACTGATATCCCTTTCTGCAGATTGATGACCTTTTAGATCCGCTTAGAGGAGCCCGGGTGTTCTTGAAGATCAAATTGAGGTCTGGTTATCATCATTTGCACGTTAGACCATCAGATATACCTTTGATTGCCTTCAGAAGTAGGTACGGTCTTTATGAGTATACAGTCATGCCTTTCAGACTCACGAACGCACCTACAGTTTTCATGGCACTGATGAACTGAGTGTTCCATCCTTGAATTCCTTCATCATGGTCTTCGTGGATGATATCTTGGTGTACTCTTACACTTGACACGACCATGCCACCCATCTTGAGATTGTACTGAGTACACTGAGAGAGCATCAGCTTTATGATAGACTCTCAAAGTGCCACTTCTGGATGGATCAGATTCACTTCTTGGGTCACGTCATCTCAGAGGTAGGAGTATCTGTGGACCCAGAGAAAGTGAGAGCTGTAGTTTCCTGGGAGTAGCCGAAGAACGTCTTTGAGGTACGGAGTTTCCTAGGGATGGCTGGATATTATAGACGCTTCATCCGAGACTTTTATCATCTAGCAGCACCCTTGACAGGTCTGACCAAGAAGGGGGCGAAGTTGTTATGGTTAGATTCTTTTGAGTCAGCCTTTTAGGAGCTGAAAGGGAGGTTGACGTCAGCACCGATACTAGTATTTCCAGAGCCAGGCAAGAGATACACTGTTTATTGTGATGCTTCAGGTGTCGGGCTAGAAGCTGTGCTTATGTACGGAGAGGGAGTCGTTGTGTACTAGTCTCGGTAGTTGAGGCAACATGAGAGGAACTACCCTATGCACGATCTGGAGTTGGCAGCTGTTGTTCATGCCTTGCACTGTTGGAGACACTATCTTCTGGGAGAACACATTATGGTCTTCACTGACCACAAGAGTCTCAAGTATATCTTCACTCAGCGTGATCTGAATCTGAGGCAGCGCAGGTGGGTTGAGTATCTATAGTCTTTTGACTTCGATCTTGCCTATACGCCGGGAAAGGGCAACGCCGTGGCAGATGCGTTGAGTAGGATAACTCAGATTCAGGCAGTTCAGGAGGCCAGTAGTGAGTGCCAGTTGATGGATCTATTCTTTGAGATGCATCTGGAGGTGCACGACAAACGAGGACAAACTTTTATATCATCTGTAGCTGTTACCTCCATGATACTTGATCGGGTACTGATGGGGTAGCTATCAGACTCAAAAGGCTTAGTCATGCGGGAGAGTGTGTTAGGAGAGGACCCTCTTCCTGGATGGACAATGGGAGAGGATGAGATCTTGCATTTCCAAGGATTTGTATGGGTGCCAGCAGACATACGCAAGGAGCTGATGCGGGATTTCCATTCCTCTGGTTGGGCAGTTCATCCTGGCGTCACCAAGATGTATCGGGTCCTTCATCGCCAGTACTGGTGGCCGGGTATGAAAAAGGATGTTGCTGGTTTTTTCATGAGATGTTCTACTTGTTAGCAGGTGAAAGAAGAGCATCAGCGACCAGTGGAGATTTTACAGCAGTTACCCATTCCAGAGTGTAAGTGGAACGATGTTGCGATGGATTTCATGACTGGGTTGCCGAGATCACCTCAGGGAAATGATGCTATTTGGGTTGTCGTCGACAGGCTCACAAAGGTTTCCCACTTCTTGCCGATCAAGGAGAACTTCAATTTCGATGATCTGGGACGACTTTACATCAGGGAGATTGTGCATCTGCATGGAGTTCCACACTCTATTGTTTCAGACAGAGATGTGTGCTTTACCTCTCAGTTCTGGCAGGGACTTCAGAAGGCCTTGGGTACACAGGTACTTTTGAGTACAACATACCATCTCCAGACTGATGTCCAGTCTGAGCACACGATCCAGGTGCTTGAGGATATCCTATGGGCTTGCATCCTTGATTTTGGAGGTTCTTGGGAGAAGCATATCCCTATGGTGGAGTTCACCTACAAGAACAGTTTCTAGGCGACCATTCAGATGGCACCATATGAGGATTTGTACGGTAGGCCATGTCGATCACCCTTATGCTAGCTGGAGGCATGAGAGGAAGCTTTGCTGGGACCTCCTCTTGTTCAGGAGACTTCAGAACAGATAGAGCTGATTCGGAAGAGGATGGATATAGCACAGTCTCGGCAGAAGTCTTATGCTGATCAGCAGAGACGACCTATGGAGTTCAAGGTTGGAGATCAGGTTTTGCTACGTATCGCACCGAGAATGGGACACAAGAGGATTTGGAGACAGGGTAAGCTTTCACCGCGTTACGTCGGGCCGTTTGAGGTCTTGGAGAGAGTTGGGCCGGTCGTTTATCGGTTGTAGCTACCTCAGTGGTATTGGGCCATGAACGACGTCTTCCACGTCTCTCAGCTCCGACGTTACTTTTCAGACCCATCTCACGTCGTTCAGCCCAAGGAAGTCGAGCTTGAAGAGGATGATTCATTCAAGGAGCATCCTATCCGGATTGTCGATCGCAGTACGAAGGTTCTCGGCGGGCGGTCTGTTCCTCTGGTACGAGTGTTATGGCAGCACGGGCGAGTACAGGACGAGACCTAGGAGAGGGAGACCGATGTACGATCGCAGTGGCCGGAGCTGTTCGATGTTTCTCCTCCTCTTCCTCATTAGGGAAATTTGGGGATGAATTTCTTTAAGGGGGGAATTTTGTAAGAACCTGGATCATATTTTCAGGTACGTTTTTCCTTTTTCTGTAGTTTTTGAGAAAAATGATTTTTCTGGAAATTTTTGAAGTGCACACCGTGTACTTTCTGAGTACATGTCGTGTACTTTTCCCGTCCCGAAGCCATGTGTTGGCCGTGCTGGGCCACACACACGGTGTGTAAGGCTGAGGTGGAGGCCAGTTAATTTGGAGTACAGAAAATTGAATTACACGCCGTGTACTTTATTTTTTTTCATTAAACGGACCGGGGTCACGCATAACCCCCAAAATCATCTTCTTCTCCAGATTTTGTCCACCCGGGAGTGACCGTACGACCAAATCTTCTCCGAGCTCTCGCCTCGCCATTCGTTCTCTGATATGAGCATGGTCAATTGTGTTGGAATCGTAGCGGTGAGTTCTTCCTTCTACTTTACCCTTGTTTCTTGATTCCTCCTTGTTTCCAAGTTATCATGGGATGAATGTTTTGTGCATTTTCTCAGATCTACGTTGTTCTAAGAGGAATCTGTCATCATGGTTCACATATATCGATCTCCTAGGATCGAGGTAGGTGGTTTGTGCCTTTCTGTAGAAAGATGATGAGTATTATGTGCAAATTCCACCAATACCCTTGAATGGGGTATTGCGTGTTTCCTGTTTTTCCCCTGATATTTTCCTGTTTTTGCTTGTTTGATTTAGTAGAGGTTATTTATTGTGAGTAGAGTAATTAATTTTTGAGCTCAGGTTGCCTTTCCATGCTTGTTTTGCCTGTTGTTCATTTTGCCAGTTGTTGTGCCTTGTTGTAGGATAGTGGAAATGTTGTTTTATTATTTTTGTTGGGTCATAGAATGATAGCCAAGTAGTTCTTGAGGTTTACTTGGACGATACACGCGCGCTGAGCATGTTTAGTTTCACTCAGGACTGTGAGAACCTAGAGTAGTAAACCAAATGGAGAATTTACAGAAGGGATTCTCCAGAGTGTCTTTTAATTACGATGAGAAACTATATGGGGAATTGATTTTGAGTGCTTCCTCAGAGAGTCTGTAGTTCCACGACGCGGGCCATAGGGTGAATTGACATTTAGTGCTTCCCTAGAGAGCTTTTAGCACGATATGAGACTATAGGGGGAATTGACGGTGAGTGCTTCCCCGGAGAGTCTACTTAATTACATAGCTGAACTAGAGGGGTGAGAGTGTGTGTGCCTCCCAGAGGGTTTCTAGTACTATAGATTGAACCATAGGGGTTAGGCTGTGAGAGCTACCCAAAGGGTTACCTGTTTTCTTCTTGTTGTTGGCTGCTTACTTGTGTACTTTATTTGTTAGAACTGTGGATTGTAGCTGCTTGTGCTTTCCTGTTTACTGCTTCTTGTTTATTTACTGCCATGTATTCATTGACTGTAAGGCACAAATATTTGGGTGATTTCCTACTGGGATTGTATCTCACACCCTGTTTGGGCCATGCTTTTGGGCCCAAGTAGACTATGTTGTTGCAGGTATAGATAAGGGCAAGCGCACTTCTACCTCAGGTTCTTGATCGCGATGGAGCTAGAGAGCATGGGACCGAGCCGTGACTCGCGATGCTGAGGAGTTTATTTTGTTTTCCTTTGCACTTTGTTTTTAGTTGTATTCCATCACATTGTTGTGTTTTCTGTTTTCCATAGATACTTGTACCTACTGCATTATTGTCATCATTGTTATATATCTACGTTTCTTCCGCTGTTTGGTTTCTTTTGTTATGCATGTTGTTACTGCTTTCGCTATTGACTATTTCTTTTTTTTTGCTGTATACCTTACCGAATGAGGGCATAGTTTCCCCACCGACTCACCAAGGCCATCGCTTCTAGTTTAAAGCCTCTGAAATTCGGGGAAATGCGCTTGAGGTCTTGTGGTGAACCGGGTACGGGGCACCAGCGAAGGGGCTCAGGACTCGGGTTGTTACATATGTTGTGTTTGGTTTTAGGTACAATTGGATCTTAGCGATTAAATTAATTGACTCTTGTGTGGCATAAAATTTGAGATGAGTTTGATCCAATGTTCATGGTATCCCCTCCTCATTGCATAAATTCCACTTTCCCCATGGTCAGGTAAATAGGGAATTGATGAATTGAGTTTTTATTAATACTATTTTTATACATGTTTTCCCTGAATGTGATGATGTCCATGCCTCAATTCAGGGTAACCAGTTGTGAAATTATTAATTTTTCATTAAAATTAAATTAACAATGTTCATGATAAAATAAAAAGGATCAGAAATAAATTAACTAAACTGAAGTAAAAAAAGAAATGAATAATAATGAACTAAAGATCGAACGACACCTTCCCCCTTTGGCTACATAACCCTATCACAAGTTGGCCTTTACACCCTCATCCTAATAATGAGAGAGTAATCTTAATTAAGAAATAAAATGAAAGAATTGATAAAATATGGAGATGAAACTATTGAGTAACCTTTACAACACAACTTCTCACTCTAAGATTTTATCTATGGATTCCCCTCAAGGGATGTAGATTAGCCCTCTATTTTAGACTCTCATGGTCTCATAGAATTCAATGCCATTGATTTGGGTCAAAGTGATCCTAGGTGGTCCTAGGGTCATAAAATAGGTCTCCTCCATATGATATGTTGAATCTAGTAATTTTTGGGTGATCTTGGAACTGTCATGTATTGTAAATGTTTCATGATGTGTAAGGTTTGAGGCCTTGAAATATTCACAGCATGTTTATGCCTTGCAATGTTTTCACATCATGTAATATTTACATGATGGGAATCTATAAATTCCTACTCCAAAATCTCTGTTTCACCCTAATTCTTTATTTTTATGCCTTGAAAGCGTTCCATGAGAATCATTCATCATTGGAATCCATTTTTTCCTATGTTCAATGATATGAGGTAATTTTTCTTCTCACAATCTCTAATTTTCTATTCCTTTTTCAGATTTTAATTTTATCCTTCCACAAACTAAAAAAAAAGGTTCACAGTCCAAATATTGGAAAGAATATCCATTATATTACATAAATTAGTGAATTTAAACACCCCTAAAACATATGAATGAAATAAAAATATCAGTACCTAAATGCATCCATGTATGTACAAGGTCTCATCCCCGTCAATGACCCCAATAGGTGGTGGGTCCTCACCTGTAATGATCTCCGGTAGGACCAAGCCCTTGGGATCCAAAATTTTCCTCATCTTCACTCTACCAAGGAGAGAAGATGTCACTAATAAAGATTCTAGTACAAACTTTACCTGATGGTCCTATACCTCAAAATCCATATCATAAAATAAGTAAATAAAATACCATTCACTACTAACCTCCTGAACTACCTATATCTATGTTTTATGGATCAGATCATCAAAATTAAATTTCCCTTCCTAGGCATATGATAAAGATCAAAAATAAAAATGATGTAGGTATTCGACCCATATTTTATGTATTAGATTCAATCCAAACTAGTTAAATAGGAATTTTTTTGGTTTGTAAACACCACTAAATGCTCTCCCAACAAGTAGTTCCTCCAACAATGCAAGGTATGAACCAAAACTTCTAGATTGAGATCACGTCTTGGTTATTTATGCTCATTTGACCTCCAATAGAGAGACTCATATGCCGCATTTCAATCTCCCTACATCAGAATAGATCCTAGTATGATTACTAATGAATCACACAATACCACATAGCCTCTTCTAGACTCAGGTAAAATCATGATAAAAACTAAAGTCAATCTCCTGTTCAGAACCTGAACAGATTTCTTTCATGGTTCTGGCCATCCTTTCTTGGTTAAGCTTGTGAGTGGTGCTATAAAATGTGATAAATACTATATAAATCCTTTGTAATATCCACCAATACCTAATAAACTCCATATTTCAAAGATGTTCTTGGGATGTTCCTAGGAAACTATGTCTCTCACCATCTCTAGGTCCACATATACTTCTGATTCCATGATAATGTGACCTAGGAAGTGAACTCTTTCGATCAAAAAGTGGCATTTGGTGAACTTACCATACAAACAGTTCTATATCAGTGTACTCAAAAATGATATCAAGATGTTTGACATGTTCTTGTCGAGTATATGAGTACACTAAGATGTCATCCATGAAGACTACCACAAATGAATCCAAATATGGGTGGAAGACCAGATTCATCTTAAACATGAAAACTAATAGCCTATTTGTGTGACTGAAATTTATTACCAAATACTCATGAAAGGCATATCTACTACAGAATGATGTACTTGGTATATCTAATGGTCTAACCCATACCTGATGGTATCCTAACCTCAAGTCAATATTTGAGAATACCATGACTCTTTAGAGCTGGATGAAGATGTCATCTATATGAGGAAAAGGATACTGATTATTTATGGTAATTTGATTCAATTTTTATAAAAAAAGACACAATCTAAGGGTCCCATATTCCTTATTGGATAAAATCATGGGAGAACCCGAAGGTGAAGCATTGGTTCAAATAAAAACATTACCTTCCATGTTCTGTAGTTTCTTCTTGATATCCTGTAACTCCGTAGTATCCATGATGTAAGGAGGTTTGAATACTGGTGATTATCCTAGAACTATCTCAGTAGTCAAATCCACCTCTCTATCTGAAGGTAACTCTAAAAAATCATTAGTTAATATTTCCCTAAAATAGAGGGAAATCATTACATCATGTTCCTTGATCATCCGGAAACAGAGTAGCAATATAGGTTGTCGTTCCACCCATACCATTATTTTAAAGTCCATCCCGAATTTCTTGGACAAAAAATTCACCCTTATGAGTATATTTTTCACCCTCATGTGATGTTAAGGAAACCATTTGATGATAAAAATAAATGTACTTATGGTATGGAACCAACTAGTCCATCCCATGAATGATGTGAAAACCTATCATCTCAAGGATGAAGAGGTTCTGTGAAAAATGATAGCTGCCTAACTCAAGGGGGAATTCCTTATAGTGGCCTACACTTTATGATTTAATTACCGATGGGTTATTGAGTGTCATCACCCCATATAAATACTAAATCTCAAGTCTAAGGATCTCTAAAATTTATATAGATATAAAGGAGTGGGAAGTGACCGTGTCAAAAAAATAGACACTAAAGTAGAGGATATTAAAACAAAACATCAAACTCTACAAAGACCTTCAATCTATTACTTAGTTATTGACTACACTTTATATATCTATTATGAACTGAAACCTTGAGATACATCCTGACTATCCTAAATAGGTCTACTCTACATCTATTGAGTGTCTGGGGTTTGGATCCCTTGGTCATGACCACCTCCTCATCCTGAATGACCGATATTAATCTAGATCCATGCCTAACATGGAGCTACTGAACCCACTACAAAATGTGGAGGTGGTGCATATCCTCTCTCACTATCCATTGGAGGGAAAATTTAGAAAACTTTCTAAATATGACCCATCTATCCACAATCATGATACTCAACGGGATAATTAATACATTGGCTCTTCATGTTTCATGTCCTACCGCACAGATGTCAAACCACCAGGCTACCTAGGCACATACACTGACTAATACTTCCAAAAGATTACTCAAAATGACACTTCCTATTACTGGTCAAAGTACCACCTAGTCTAGATACAAATATACTCTAGACCACAGCTTTATCCTCTCTCAAATTACACTTAGTAAAGATTTTTTATTCACTATTCCAGATACAGTGGTCAACTTGAATAATTTCATCTGCAATCGGATGTCATAACTAATTCTATCCTTGAATCTCCTAGATCCGGACAACTCATCACCTATAATAATCCATGTAAAGAACTAAATATCCCTAAAATGAGTGTTATATTCCATAATATATAAATCATCTTGATCAAGGTGCATAAACCGTTTGGCTCTGTCATCCCTCAATGTCTTGAGATTGAAATTATCATAGAATGAAGTCTAGAAATCCCTCCAAATCATATCCAAATGATGATTTTCCTAGGTAACAATGTCCCAAAATTTCTTATCAAAACCATGAATCATATACATAGTTAGATTCACTCTCTTATTAAGAGGTATAACTAGATGCTAAAATATAGACAGTATGGCCTCCATCCATGAATTAATATCCTTTGTACTACCATCCCCAAAAAACGTAGGTAGATGTTTCTGTAGAAACTAAAATGTCAACTCTTCCATAGTAGAGGAAGGTCACAAGGATCCCTATGGGGTCTGCATGAACTATAAAAATACATCTTGAAACTATGTATCAATGCCCAAATTAGGAATTTTGGGAGGTTCTATAGGTGGAACTATAGAAGGTACTACTGGAAGCTCAGGCCCCACCACCTCTGAAGTATGGTCATCACCACCCTACTAGTGCATGAATCTAGTTTGTCATGGTGGAATATTTCTACAATTCCAAATACACTGCTCAAAATATAATTTTATAACCAAAATGATCACAGATAATGAATATGACATGTACTAGCCTTCATATATATGTATCAACACTTCTTTGACTACTCTTAAAGACAGGTATAGGTGTTATAGAAAGTCAGAAATTATAAAAATAGATACTCCCAACTACCCATAACTAAGGTCAAGTCAAGGAAAATTCTCTATCATACATATTAGTTTTTGGTATATGGAGTGTCTCTAACAACTCCTACTCGAGTAACCCATAGTCAGTCTGTACTTTATTATATTGACTTAGATAAAAAGAGTAAAATTAAAAAGGACAGACCAATTTAATAATTTTTTAGAACTAGATACAAACATGATTCACATTTGACATTAGTGAAGTAAAATAAAATATAACAAAAAAAACTTGACATCCTTGAAACTCATTCAATGGATTCATATTCATAACCTTGGGAAAGAAAAAAAATAAGGGTGAGGTAAAATGCTCAGTAAGGGTTACATAAAATGAAAGATATCATGAGTATACAAAAAAAATCAACATATAAAGGTAAATGAATGAAAATATATTCCATTTAATCAACAAATAGAGCATGAAATAAGTCATAATCAATATGGTAATGTAACTAATTGAATACACATGCAATTTAATCAATAAACTGAGAATGAAATGAATTTAGAGATAAAATAAATGATAACACCTCATGGATAATAATAATTGAATCTTAAATGAAAAAAATTATTAATTACTATATTTTATGATCTTAAGCATCCTGATACCTCTACTGTTAAGACCTTTCACAAGATAATTTAAAATTATATGTAAAAACCCATCTGATTTGGCCAACTGATTTGTTTCATGAGACCTGTCGATGCATCAAGGTGATATCTACAACTAGGACCAAACCATAACCTCATGTACAAATAATTCATCATATATCAAATAATCTATTTAATTAATTAATCAATATTCCTTATCAAAATATATCCTTATTGAGTAAAGGATACAAATTTATCAATATTTACCTAGTTAAACTAATAAAATTGAAAGTAAAAACCATATGTAAGAATTTTATATGGTTTATGAAATAATTACATCCATCATAAAATAATATGGATATTTAAGATAAATTTAGTTTCTAATGAAAAAATACCATAAGTAATTCATTATTCCAATAGAAAGTAAACAATTACAAAAGAAAGTGAGATTATACAATAATATTTTTTACCTCTTTGGTAACTTTCAAATTACAACCACTTGAAGATTAAAATTGAAATGAAACATTAATAATAATGAATAAATAGTTATTAATGTTAAATACATCAAAGGGGGAGTATATTCACTTCATAAAAGTTAATAAGTGCATATAAATAAATATGAATTAATGAAATGGAGACTGAGACAAAATTCCTTACCGAACACTTTCCTTTAGTTGAATGGGATATAATATAATGTATAACGGTTTTAAGAATATTATTAATTTATAAAATAACTATAATAAAATTTATAATATCATATATGATCCTATTATAACATCTTACCACCTATCTGTTAATAACATTTTGTTATTTTCATTGTTTCGGGTGTTAATTGCCTTGTTTTCTCATTCGTGTTTTGTCATGAAAGTTACAATTCTTATACATTGGATATAAATAAATAATATTCATAATGATAATAATTTTATAAATATTATATTTACTTAGTATATTCATTATTATAATCATTCTAAAAATTTAGGTGTGGAAAATGAATCATATCAATTTGTGGAGATGATAGGCCGTATGCATGCATGAACGACGATATCACTCCGTTAATGAGAGAAAGGGTAAGGAAGTGTATGACATATTAATTTTATATAATTGATATAAAATCATATATAAAACATATATTAATTAAATTTATTATTATTACCTTCCATGTAAAGCGTAATTGAAAAACGATCCACATCATTTCGTGAGGCAGTAGTCCGCCATACACATTAGTGACGTTGTTGCATTTTAAAAAGAATGAATAGTAAGAAGGTATATAAAATATTATAATTTATGTAGTATAATTATATCATAAATATTTTAAATATAAATTAATCCCAATATTATATCTGAAAATTATAGGTGTTTATGGAAAATGAGTTATATGAGTTCTTAAGGATATAGTCCACTCTACACATGATTGACAGTTTTGTTTCACATTTGATGAAAGAGGGTATAGGTATAGGTTATTCCTTTAACATAATAATATCTTAGTATATTAGAGATAAGGGTGTTATTATACTATAAATATTTGATAATATTTTAATTATGTGGAAGAATAAATAAAAAATGATCATTTAACAACGTTACATATTTTTCAGATGACCTCTTTAGGTTTGCACTAAAATCCTTCCTATAATGGATTTCTGATAAAAAAAATTTCTATAGGATGTTGTTGTGGGATTAAGGTAGTAATTGGGTCATGTATTTACTAAAAAAATGATTTTGGAAGTTTGATGAGGGGAGGAAAGGGGGTGACCTTTTATAAGTGGGGGAGATGACACACATACAAGTTATGAAAAGAATCAACTAAACCCACATTTTTTCATGAAAAACTCATCCAAAATGGATAATTATAGAATATTATAGGTTATAAGGTATACATATTTACAAAAAATTGGTGTTTTAGAATATGTTATGTAATTTTAACCCATATATTTTTAGTTTAACCCCCTCAGTAAAATGGTTTTTTCCTTAATCATAGTAAATAATTTTTACTACTTCTACCATTCATAATGGTGAAAAATTAAGTTTAAATAATTAGATAATATAAATTATTATTATTTAAAATATTTAATCCATTTTTTCAAATTAAATTAACATTAGGGGTAGAATATAACTTAGAATTACACCCGCAAACACAATGAAAAGTGGGTTTCCAAAGAGAAAATTATCATAAGTATATAAGGTATTAAAATCTAAATTCAATGTGAAATTGATTAAAATAACCTAAATTGTATTTATTATAATAAAATAGAACTAATTTTAATTTAAAACCAATTCTAAAAATAATTTAACCATAAAAATAATTAAAACAAAAAGGCAATTTTCAATAAAAATATGTATTATTCACTATTCATTGAAAAGTGAAAAATTTTAGAAAAATACCAAAAATTCCCCCTAAGATATTTTAATATGATTATTTAAAAATTTAATTTCATTTTATAAATTATATTTTTTAAAATTGGTAAAAATTAATTTTAAATTATTTGCTCAAAGCATGAGTAAACCACCTTTTAGAATAATAATGTTTTTTTAGAAAACATTTATTTTTTATTTCAAATGATTCTTATTTTAATTATAATCAGTAGATATCCATTTAATTTATTATGTACATTTATAAACCGTATAATTTTAATGATTTATTTTGTACTATTCATACCTTCTAACTTAACATCTAAGTTATAATGGTCATGTTTAAAAAATATTTTAATAGAATATTTTTGTTTAATCCCCGTGTTGAAATCATCATAAGATATAGAAGAGATTGAATTTATTTAAAATGAAATATATAATAATGTGTCAGGGTATTAAATTCTTCCCAACTAATAAAATTTTATCCTTGAAATTTTGTAGATATTACCTTCTAAATATATGAGGGCAGTTATTCTTCATAACTTCATATGGTTCCCATATTGCTTGTTCTATTTTATGATTTATCCAAACTACCTTTACAAGTTGATTCATCAAATTCCTCAATAAATTATCTCTAGTATCATGAATATGGATGGGTTATTCAATTTAATATATATTAGGTTCCAATTCTATTTCCTTAGAGGTGATCTCTTGTGTTGAGTTTGGCATGTACTTCATTAACAATGATATATGGAACACATCATGTACATTAGAAAGGCATGGTGGTATTGCCAATCGATAATCCACAAATCCAATACTTTAAAATTTTTCAAAGGGTCTGATGTAACTAGGGATTATCGTCCACTACTTACTGAACCTCATAACACCCTTACATAGAGATAATTTCATGAAAACCTGATATCCCACTTGGAATTCCAAATACTTCCTCCAATTTTTAGTGTAACTATTTTTCCTACTTTGAGCTACATTAATATATTATTGAATAGTATTTACCTTTTTTGTTGTATCTTCAAAAATTTCTCAACCTACAAGTTTAATTTTATCATATTAATCCTTAAAACTTTTATTACACTATCTCTTTTCATATAATATTTCATAATGAGGATTTCTTGACACATCCTTATGGCAGTGAGACTTCCACTAGAAGTTTTGATTGACAACTCCCTTCTTAATGTGCTAGGGAAATATCTAATTTTATTGAAAAAATTTTAAGATATAAAAGAGTGAAAGGATCCAAAAACAAAAAAATAATTATCTAAATTTAAATCTATGATTAAATTACCTTCCACTACATTTTTGGGTACTTCCACTTCATATGTATTGATCGCATAAGATGAAATTCTCCCATTGGTGTATTCTATGGTAGATTCCCTTGACACTTGAGGAATTAATTTTCATAGTTCTCCATCTCCATATAGTTTAAACACTTAAAAACATCATTTTATTTCTTCACTTTAAATTCTTTACCTGGATGACCCTTATACCCACACTTATATAAAAAACTCCCATGCCCTTCAAGAGTTTCCTAATATAATTATTTCCAAAATTCTCACAATATAGAAATTTATCCACTCTATTCTTCTTCTTTGATTCCTTCCCTTTTTCATGGTTCTCATTAAACTTATTATTTTATTTATTTACCTTGAACATGTTAGAACTAGATAATTACTTATCCATTTTTATGGAACATAAAACTATTTCATTATATGAAGAAATATTTGGAGGGACCGGAACCTTTTAGAGACATGGATTAATCCCCATTAATGAAATGACCAATATTGCACTATGTGATGAATATGTAATCCATAACATACTTGGATAACCTTTTAAAGTTATCCTCATACTCTTCAACACTTTCTTCTTCTTCTTTATTTAAGTTTAGGAACTTTCTCTTTATTTTAATTTTTTATCACAAGGGAAATATTTTTTGAATAACGCCTCCTTAAAATATTTCCACTGAATGAGTTATGTTTCTTCTTCCTCTATAGTATTTTGGATCAACGTCTACCATTGATCATCATCCCCTTTAATAAAATTCACCACTAATGTATAATTTTACATTTCATCACATCCAAAGTCTATAAATATATTCTCAAGAGACTTAATACATTTCTCAGCTACCGTTGGATTAGTAGTCCCACAAAATTTTGGGGGATTATATCACTTAAAGTGATCCAACATAAGATAATCACACTGTGGAGTATGTTTCTCCATCTAGAAAATGTTATTTTTCATATCCTGATTAAGATACCCTAATATATACTTGGTTTTATCAGTTTTAATACCAGTTGTATTGGCTTGCTCACCAGGGTAGTGTCAAAAGTGGCTATAAGTATTGATACCCTTCTTCCATCTCGGAAACATTTCTAAAAAATGGAATATTATTTATTAGATAATTAAATTATGAATTTTAAATCATAATTTATAATTCTAAATATGGAATAACACTTAAAATAAATTAATTTTTTTGCATCGTTAATCTCAAATTCATAAACTTGGTTTATTTGGGGATATATTTATTTTAATGTCATTCATAATGGTTTGTATTGAAAATGTGAATTGTCCTAATAATACACCCAAGGAGTGTCAAAATAGGTTCATATTAATGCCAGATGTCATTAAATAGGCGATGATCTAGTCAAGAACAATTCACCCTTTGTAGAGTTATTACCCCTAGGTACATCTATGCCAAAACTATGTCCACTTGTAGTATACAGACATAGATGAATTTCTAGGATAAACCATATAATATCTTCCTTACCAAAACATTAATATGTTCTTATATACTTATCCTCAAATTCTATCATAGGTTTGTGTTCACTAATATATGTTTTACTTAATCTAATTTGTAATGTTTATACTAAAATTCCTTTAATACCAACTACAACTACCCTAACATTAGTAACCCGGAGAAAATGATTAATTTATTACATTGTCATAGATATAAAGGGTAAAAAACTGGACCGATTAATTTAGAAGTTTTGGAGTACCAGATAAATACATGATACCCATTTTAAATTGGAAAAATAAAATAAAACATAATAAAATAAAATTCATAGTATCCTTGAAAGTAATTCAAAGGATTCCTCTTCGTAACCCGGGGAAAAGAAAAAAATAAGGGTGATTTCAAATTCTTAGTAAAAGTTAAATACAATGGAATATATCATGTGTAAGTAAATAATATTCAATATTTCAAGGTAAATAATGGAAAAACATGCCATTTAATCCATAAATTGTGCATGAAATGAGGTATAATAAATATATAAAGGTAACCAACTGAACACTCATGACATTTAATAAATATACTGAGAATAAAATGCAAGCATAGAAAATATCAATGAAAAAATATCAAGGATAATAATAATAACTATATTCTAAATGAAATAAATTATTAATTATTTGACGTAATGATATCAGGCATCATGATACCGCTACTATCAAGACATTTCACAAGAAAATTTAAAACTATGGGTAGAAACCCATCTGATTTAGCTAACTGATTTGTCCAATGAGACCTGGTGATACATGAAGGGGATATATATAACTAGTCCTCCACCATAATTGCACATCCAAAGCATTCATCATATATCTAATAATCTATTTGATTGATGAATCAATATGTCTTATCATCAAATTTCTATATTGAGTAAATCATATAGATTTATCAATATTTTCTATGTTAATTAAATAACTTTCAAAGTAAACACCATATATAATAATGGAATATTATTTAGGAAATAATAATAACCATATTATAATAATATGTATATTTAAGATAAATGTAGTTTCCAATGAAAAATTATTATAGTTAAGTGATCGTTCTAATAGAATGTAAACAATCACAAAAGAAAGTGAGATTATACAATATTTTTTAACTCTTTGGTAAATTTTAAATTATAACCCCTTGAATAATAAACATTAAATGAAACATTAGTCATCATGAATAAGTAGGTATTCATGTTAAATACACTAAAGGGGTAGTATATACACCACAAAAAAGTGAATAGGTGGATATTATGAAATATATATCAATGAAGTGGAAATTGAGACGAAATACCTTACCTAAAGGTTTTATTTAGTTGAACATTATTTAACCACATTTACTATAGTTTTAATAATATTATTAATTTATATGAAAACCATAATCATATTTCTAAAATCATATATTATAACTGACCAAACCAGGTCAACAAGACTAGTCACCCAAGTATCTCGTCACGGGGTGAGGTAAAATAAAGATAACAAAACTAGTATCGTATATAAGAAAAACAAGTCATACAAATAGAGTAAAGAGTGAAAAAAACAAGATATACAACTAATCAAAACTGAATAAACAAGAAATAATTACAATTATATACAAAAATAGTATCAATGTGATGAAACGTCACCTCTAAACTATCAAAAAACGAAACATCAACATAAAGAGAAGCATGTGTTCTACAAAATTCTCTTCCCTTTACCTGAGTCCTGAAAAATATGGTCTATAGTGTCCCATAGGTTGAATAAGGGTGTGATCAATAGATCCAAGTTATATACCACCAAGAGATCTATAAAATTTCTAAAAACAAGAATTCCTAAGGTCTAGCTTTTAAAAAAAATACAAGCATTTTTATTACAAAAAAATTGAAATCATTTTTCAAAAAATCCTTGAGTTTTAAAAAATTTCATGCCATGTTTTCCAAAACTAGAAACAAGAAGGTAAATATATTGTGATTTAAATATACATGTGATACAACATCCATGATATAAAATATCATGTAATAAACAACTAGAAACAATAATGCACCTACTAGATGGTCTCTAGACTATGGGAAAATTCTTATTAGACACTCACAATCAAGAAAGACATAAGGTTGGATCCAAATAATATCGAGGCCTGCCATAGTCCATCTACATACAATAGGCTAACTCCTAGTGTCTCCACACACACTGAGGATACCCATGTCTCTTTCTTTATGTCCCCAACATTACCACTATGAAATGCTTATCAATTTCTATTTTAAAATCCCTAATCAAATTTTTATAAAAGCATTTCAAATCTTAGAAAATATCGTTTTGGGTTTGAAAATAAAATTTCCATTTCAAATCAAGGAAATTCAATTTTCAAAGGAAAACCCCTATTAAAACATGAACCCATTCCCATTAAAATTTCAACACATGAAATTCCACTTCAAATCACAATAAATCAATATGAACTAAAAGAAATTTAAGAAATCAGAACAATTGAATAGATCAACCTACCATAAGAGCATAGAAAACCTAAATGCCTTTGAAAATAAGGATTATAAACCACAAGATATTCCTTTGGAAGATAAGACATGGAAAAATACTGAAAATTATTGATAGAATATAGTCTATTTACCAATCCCTATAATAAACAGTGCCACAACCAAAAAAGAGGGAGAAACCAAGAGGAACTCTTACTCAAATTGGTAATGAGCCTAACCCTACTGATCAATCACTGAAAGAATAGATCAGTATAGGAGGAAGACACACAAAATCACCAAGGGTAATATATTTGGATGAGAGGATAAGGCTATAAAATAAAATGAAGCCTCAAAAACCCACACAACACCCTAAAAACTACAAATAAATGAATTACATGACGTTTAATACCTTTACACAACATGAAACACTATCATTTTATGTTATGATGAAAGAAACATTACCTTGGATTAAAAACACAATTTTGAAAATTTCATGACATGTAACCCTTACACGAATTGTAACATTCTCACGCTGTGTAATCCAGTTGATGACATATGTCCAACATCTATTACATGTATTGTAATCCCATTACACATCGTGTAACTTCCCATAAAATAGTATAAAATTATAGGTAAAATCTAAAAATCTAACAAATATGTGACTTCACCATTACATGTATCCTCTCAATTCATGGTCAACAACACATGCTCGACAAGAAAAGAAAAAAAATCAAAAAATACATAATAGAAAGGAAATGGGGTGTTATAATCTCCAAACCATAAAAGATTTTTCTCCCCAAAAAGAGATCAATAAATGGGATCTGTAAAATGAGTAGGCCATTGCTTCCCCATCAGTGAATCGAAATCTCATGTATCATTGTGATCCTGTCATCATTTCCACAATACCTAAACCAAGGGAATCATTTTACCACATAATACCTTATACTGGAGATCCATAATCTAAACTGACTACTAAACCAAAGTGGCCTCGAGCTCAGGAACAACATCCTCCCATCTAATCACATGGGAAATATTTGGTGTATACCACCCCAACTGGGAAACATGAAACACATCATGAATAGAAGTGAATCCAAACAATAACAACAATCGATAGTCCACCCTACCTAGTGGATCAATAATCTCAAATGGGCCCACAAACCTCTATTCCAACTTAACCCTCTTTCCCAACTGATGATGTCCCAAGTGAGGTGAAACTCTGAGAAAGACTCAATCAGAAACATCCAACTCTAGTGGCCGATGCCAGCAGTCCACATAAGATTTTCGATGCCTTTATTTAGTGATCAAAAACATCTTGATCAACTTCAATACATCTTTTTTTCCCTAAAGAACACTTGTCCCAACCAAGGACCACTCACATAACTCTTCCTAGTACAAGTGATATCGTCATGACTTCCCATAACAAGCCTCAAAGGTTTACATCCTGATTAAATAATGATAAATATTATTATAGGAAAAATCAACCAATTTAAAAAGTCTATCCCAAGATCCAATGAAATCAGGCACACAATCCTGAAGCATATCCTCAAGAACCTGGACAGCCCTCTCTGTTTTTCCATTCATCTATAGATGATAAGTCTTGCTTAATTTCAACTGGGTACCCATTTACTGATACAAAAATTTCTAGAATATGGATGTGAACTTTGAGTTACTATTAGAAAAAACTATATAGGTAACTCCATTAAGCTTTACAATCTCTCAGAAATAAAATTCCCCAAGATATCACACTTTCATAATTTCCTTTATTAGTGAGAAATGGATTGATTTAGTTAGTCTTCCAAAAATCACCCAAATAGAATCCTCCCAACTATTATTCCATGGTAAAAAATGATGAATTTCTTGGAAATATCATCCCACTTCCATAATATAATGGGTAAAGGCTACAATAAAACTGCAATTCTCTAGTGTTCCACATTAACTGTTTGACAATTGATGCACCATGATACAAAATCTTCAACTGTCTACCTTATCCCCAACCACCAATACTGATGTCTCAAATTTTGGTACATATTTTTAGTTGTAGGGTGCATAGACTAACATGAACAGTATCCACTATCTAGAAACTTCTGTATCAAGGAAACATAAAAAAAATCGACTAAGGAAGCACAAACCTCCATTGGGAGAGCAAGACAACTCGCACGAGTTCTCCCCACCATTTAGGATTTCTCATAAGCATCTACTCTCATTTTCTGTCATCTTCTCAAGTCTAACTTTCTCATCAAAAGGTGAGTCAACTTTTATTAAATCCAATAATACCTATCTACCAACCTTATACACTTCCAAGATCATCTCTACAAACAAACTCATCAAAAACCACTTCTCGACTAATTCCTTCATGGATTGTGTTGGTAATTTTATACTCAACATATTAGACACCACATTCCACTTAATAGGGGTATATACAATTTTGAAATCAAAGGTATAAATATTCTCAAACTAGAATCTCTATCGCAAGTTCATATCCCTCTAAGTGAAAATTTACTTTAGGATTTTGTGATCAAAATATACCATAAACCACTCTCTAAAGAGACAGTGACACAACATTTTTGAGCACATCCATATTAGCTTCCAAATCAATATCATGGTTAGGGTAGTTCTTCTCATGAGGGAATAACTAGAATCATCCATAAGCTATAACTTGTTTTTCCTACATTAAGACACATCCAAAACCCATACTAGAAGAATAATATAAAAAATCACAACCCAACCCTAGTTTTAGAAGAATCAAAACTAGTTCTGAATTCAACCTCATCTTTAGATCCTCAAAATATCTCCAACACTTTTCATTCTATTTAAACTTTACAACCTTATGGGTTAAATCCATCATGGAAAATTTGACCTTAGAGAAGTATTGATCAAACCATCTATAATAACCTAACAAACCCAAGGAGGTTTAGATCTTAAATAAATTTATGGGATTCTCCCAAGACATAACAACCTGCACCTTTTCGGGATCAACTGAGATGCCCCTCTCATATTCACATAACCTAAAAAAAATCACTTCTTGGATCCAAAACTCATACCTGGAAATATTACCATATAGATGATGTTCCCTCAATGTATGAAGAATGACATTAAAATGGTATCTTTTCTCCTACTATGTCTTAGAGTACACTAATATATCATAAATGAACAACAAACAAAATATTACAAGAACCGATGAAATATTAGTTTCATCAAATCCATGAATACCACAAGAGAATTAGTGAGTTTGAATGGCATAAATAGAAACTCAAAATGTCCATATAGAATCTAAAACAATGTATTGGGTATATCCTATTCTTATACTCTCAACTAGTAGTACCCCAACTATAGGTCAATCTTAGAAAACCAATTATCCCCCCCCCCTCAATTGATCAAAGAGATCATCAATTCTTAGTAAAGGATATTAGTTCTTAGCAGTCACCCAATTCAACATCTAATAGTAAATAAAAATTATAAAACTTCTGTCTACATACTTAGAAAATAGTATAGAAGATTCCCATGGTGACACACTAGGATGAATAAATCCTTTCACATCCAGGTCCTCAAACTAGACTTTTAGTTACCCCAACTCAGTAGGTGCCATTCGATAGGGTGGAATAGAGATAATAACCATTCCAAGTAATATGTCAATAGTAAAATCAACCTATATAAATGGTGATAAACCAAAAAATCATCTAGAGATACCTCAGGGTATTCCCACACAATAAAAGGTAGATGAGTACCCAAGCACTTGTCAACCACATCAAGAAACATTTCTGACAACAGGCTTGAGATTAAACCAGTATAAGGAACAACTGACCCTACCCTTCACGATCTAGAGTCCCACCCACCCTGAAAAACATGAGTGAACCCATAAATAGATAAGAACTATACCTGATGGATATAATATTATATCTGTGCCTTTATGCTAATAATCTAATTCGTGTCGATTATCAAGTCAAAGATGTCAATATCAAGCACTAAGAAATCCCAAACCACCTCAAATTTTCTTATTACCTCCCGATACATAGTACATTGGAAACCTTGATTAGAACTCTTTTCCAAAGGTGTAGAAAGATATAAAAATAATGATATAAGATCCGAAAACAAACCCAACATGTCAACCAACATTGAATATATAAAAGGAGTAGCACTTATGTCAAAAAAAGCTACCACCATAGAAGATGAAATAAACACCATACATCTAATAGTAGCTAGACCTGATTCAGATTCCTATAGTGCATACTTGAATGAATAAATCCATACATACATAGAAACATAGAAATACCCCCTGGCCTAATAATGAGATCCACCACCCTTGGAAGCATCACCATGAACCTACAACCCCTTAGTAAAAGTGGACCATGCCTTACTACCAAGGGAAATCTTATGATAAAAACTATTCAAAAGTCCATATCACCCACAAAGTTGAAAAGTTATAGGATCCTTTATACAATGAGTCCTTGTATGACCATGCCTCCAACATTGGTAGAAAATAACATGATGATACCCTATATAACCCACTGAAACTTCTATATAGAAAACTAACCACTCTTTCTCTTTCTTTTCTGACTATAAGAAGCACCTTGGCTAACCGATGCACTTACTGAATCTCCTCTCAAGCCTATATTTCTAGATAGTTTTTCCTCATCCAAATTTTCTCTATCCACTACCTCCAAAAATATCCGAAATAAAAAAATAACTATAATTGACCGAACATAATCCCTTAGCCCAAACTTGAAAATCCAAGACTACAGGTAATGACTGTGGACAAGCTCTATTTCTAGATGCATCGACTTAGAAAAGAGGGTGGAGTATTCCAGAACTGTACACTCCCCTTTCTCCAATTTCAGAAACTCCCAGGTTTTTTCCATAAGTAATGACTGAGGATAAAACTACTAATTAAAGATCTTCTTAAAAGAAACATAGGTAAGACATTCACGCAAATTAGCTTGCACTATTAAGTCCCACTATCTTATTTATGGTCCTTCATGTTTATACATGGTAAAATATACTTGAGAATCATTAGTAATCTTCAAAATGTTGAATATCCTGTCAATCCATTCAAGCCACTACTTTAAATATTATGGTCATTTATCACCATGGAAGATAGGTGGTTGTTTCTTGATGATTTATGAGGTAACGACCCACCTTCTTCAAGATGAGAAAAGGGATAGTAAGATGTTGAGACATTCCTTCCTCAAGATGAATTAGATATAATGACCCTCTGAGACTTACCTCCAATGAATCCCGGGCTGGATACCAACACTAAGGGTATAGAAATATCACAAAAATTGGAGGCATTACCCTTTTCATAGTAATCAATATCGGGAGATACGATGCATCCACCTCAAACAACTCCAAGATAGATATATATAAAGAAACCAAAATCCATCCCACATGCATGTTTAAATAAAACTGATAAAAATACAAAGAAAACTCCGAGTTAAGTGGAAAAATAAAACTAAGCAGCGACACAACAACCACCCCCAACATCTAAGCTAATATTGTCCAGAACGGTCCATGTAATCTCCCTGGAAACCTACAAACAGTTTTTTATACATAGGGTGAGTATACAAGCATAGTCAGTAGGAAAAGACAAAGTCACCCATTCCCATGTGGGAAGATAATACTAAAGCCACATTGAGAAAATAGTAGAAAACAATAGAACCTACCAAGGGATACTAACCACCCCATCCTCACCAAGGCACACTCACCAAGTAATGTAATATAATAAAAACATCTATATTTGGATGCCCCACACCACTTCCCATAGGTTAACTGCTCATCCATAATGGAGAAAATCCTAATGCTACCACACTCTTCCACAAGAACCACTATCACAACCTGCCCGCACACACATGGGCCACAAACCAAACCACATTCCTACCAACAGACTCCTGGCCCTCAAACCACACTGTAATCTTTCCCACAGACACCTGGGCCTCATCCTGAAGATACCTGGGAAACAAAACACCTCCCACACATCCAATAGCATAAATATGGTAACAAAACTCATGCCATTACAACCTACCCGAAGAGTCTTGGGTGATAAATTCCTAGAATAGGGAGCAGTGTAAAGTCAGCAACAAGCCATCCATCCTCTCTCTGGGATATTGGGAAATACACCCACCAGCATAAAAATGGGGGTTTTCGGCATATTGTTCTCAACATAGGTGGGGTGCGTATAGAAAACATAAGTAACTAAAAGATTATATATATAGGTAACAAACAATAATTCCATCTAATGGGATTCCAAGCATACAACCAGCCCACTCAAAACCACCTTTGCTACTACCCCAATATGCACGTACCACCACGAACAATGGTCACTTGAATGTCGCTTCACTACAAGCCACAAATCGAAACATACCCTCATCAATTTCATTTAAACAATTTATCATTCTACTTTTTCAAATAATTCATTTATTTATTTCCATCCATACCTATAAAACTACCAAACACAACACAAGAAACAACCAAACTATCAGCCATAACACATTAAGAAGAATGTCCAAGGTAAAAAAACTAGCAGCACACTCCCCTTTCCTAAATACCTATTCAACCACTTCCAACTATCATTCTTAAATGTTGTCCCGCTCAATCATCCTATCAAAACTAAACCCGGAAGACCTGATTAACAACAAAACCACACCCATCACACCCATAAACATGAAATCATGACACAACCCTTTCCCACAACCCCACCAAACAACTAATACCCAGATGAAGTCCCACTGCATAACATGTCCATCCATTACAAAATCAACCAATCTCTCAAACTGAGACACCATCTCACCACAGGTACCACTCTGTACACACAATCACAAAAATACCACCACCAAAACCCACACAAATAAAAAAAACCAATAGAACCACACCTATCAACAAGGTTTATTCATATTTGGCCAACATTGTTATTTAAATTCCACTTTGATAAGAGGGGTGATCACACAAGGGTTTTCTTCTAAGGGAATCCATTTATTTAACCAAGGGTATGCAATTAATCAGATTGATATTCATGATAATTATTCATAGGGAAACAACAACAATTATAAAGTATCACCCATGCGTAAGCAAAGACCCCCAATGACCATGATTTTCAGAGGTCACATGGAAAAAACAGATCACATCATAAAAAAAGATAATAAATAAAAAATGATAAACATCAATCCTCTCCCAGCCCATTATCAAGTCTGTATTTAATCATTAATGTTTATCTTTGATAAAAGATGGATACAATACTTTTTCACAAAATAACCTTAATATTCCCATTACTCATGATACACAACTAAAGAGAGATAATAGAATCCCAACTTGTAATAGAATATGATCAACACTTCTTCCTTGCATCAAAAACAGAGGGTCGCATGAGTAACAAGAAGGACTCCAAAGGAAACTCGATCAATGGCTATGGCACAACACGCGACTCCATGGGGAGTAAAATCTCTAGGTGTACCAAGAGAAAAAAAATACATTGAGAAAAGAAGATCTCAGTTTAGAAGGTCTAAATCCTATATCAATGGAAGGGATGCAATTTCAAAGGCCATTAAAGTTGGATCATGGCCAAGACAACACAGTTTTAGGAGTCAATTGAATATTCAAATTTTTAGAAGATAAATACCATTTAAAATGTCCCAAATCTCACTAAATATGTAATTTAAATCATTTAACATCAAATAAATCATCAAAAGGGTGGAAATAGAAAAAATGAGAAAAAATGGAAACGAGTCACTGATCGGTGAGTCACCGACACCAATAGAGAGTCATCGATGGGTGAGCTACCAATGCTATGATACTAACACTAAGACACAAATGTGACCTACCGATGAATGAATCACAAACTCCTTGACTCACCAATGCCATGACTCACCGATTCCCTAACTCACCGACACACTGACTCACTGATGCCCTAACTCACTGACAACCTAACTCACCAACGCCCTGACTCATCAACACCTTAACTCACTGACACCAACACCTTGGGTCACCGACACCGATGCATTGAATCACTAATGCCCTGACTCACTAACACCCTAACTCACTAACACTGACACCTTGAGTTACTGTCATTGATTCCATGAGTCACCAACACCGACACCCTGAGTCACCAATAGAAAAACCAAAAATTTGGAAAACCCTTGAAATGAGCCATCTTTTCCTCCCAGAACACTCCAAACACTAAATTTTGACAAAGTAATGGACTATGAAGGTCTAACCCATTACATCAGATACCTCTCCAACTATTCATTCCCTCAAGAATTCAATACCAAACCAAGAAGAAAGTGGGGTCTGAACAATCATCACAAAAGATACCTTTCAAGGACAAACCACCTCATTAGAGTGAAATCTCAACATCCAAGAACACCCCCTTCGAGATTTTTCAACCTAGAAACCACAAGACGTACCATACAATGAAAAAAGTCACACGAAACAAACATATTAATCAGGGAATTCCTTCCCCCATGTCAAGATACTATCCTCTTTTGAAGGCACTGATTAACTCACACGATATTAATCGCATCCTCATTTATACATATTAATTTTGGATTAGGTCCTTCACTCCTCATATGTTATGAATTTATCATACATCACGTAACAAGGAAACACATCATCTCATAGAAGAAAACTTTCAAGAATTACATCACAAATAAAAACACATGAGAAAAACTCAAAACAATTTTGGGTACTGGGACCACATCTGCATTTTTTTCTCCCAAGTACTCCCCTCCAGGCCACCATGCCTCCACAACACACGAACCAAGGGAATGTTTCTTCCACACAACACCTTCTCTCGACAATCCTGGATCTCCACTAGTCACTCCAAGAACATTGCATCATCGATGATATCTAACTCTCCCCAATCAATGAAATGGGATTCATCATGAAGATACCGATGATGCTGGGTGACATGAAAGACATCATGGACCCTCCCCAACTACGGTGGAAATTCAATCTGATATGCCACCCTGCCAACTCATCCCAACACCTCGAAAGGTCCGATGAACCTGATATAAATCTTACTCCCTCTGCCAAACCTCCATTACCCACATCAAGGGGAAACCTTCAAGAATAAACAGTCCCAAACCTAGAACTCCAAATGCCTCCTATTGAGATTAGAATATGACTTCTTCTTGTCCTGTACTACCTTCATCCTCTAATGGACAAGCTTCAACTTATCCATCGTACTCTTCACCATTTCCATACCAATAATAGGTGCCTCCCCAACTTCTGTCCAGCATAATGGTAAATGACATGGTCTTTTATATAAATCTTCAAATAGAGACATGCCAATCTAAGAGTTATAGAAATTTTTGTAAGTGAACTATACCAAGGTAAAGTTTCATACCCATGATCTTCCAAATCCCTGAATACATTCCTAAAACATGTACTCCAATGTATGGATGATCCTCTCTGTTTTACCATCCATGTAACTGAGTGACAAAATCATGCTGAAATCCCCTCCCAACTCATGATATAAAATGTGTATCCTGATATGAGATGATAGATATCGGAATTACATGCATCCACACCACCTCATCCACATACCTTCTTGCCAAGGAATCCGCTACACTCACTACTTGATTGCTAAGAAGTGAGACCATTTCATCAACCGATCCACTAATACCTAAATAACATAACATCCTCTCTAATTATTGGGTAATAATATGACAAAATATATCAACATTTCTTCACACTTCCACTCGTGGACATATATAGGATACAACAAACCACTGGGAACATGGTTCTCATCCTTCACTTGCTAGCACACTAAGTACTTTTCCACAAACTTCGCCACTGTCCGCCTTATCCTAGGCCACCAAAACTATTCCCTCAAGCCTTGATACATCTTAGAAATTCCTATTTGTACCACTAGGGGTGATCTATGAAACTCATGAAGAACTTTCTCATGCATTACCTTTGGAAAAAATAGCTTCCCATGGAACAACATCCAATTCTGACCATCCTCCGACCATCCCTCTGGAGATTCACCCTGGTCAATGAGATCATGGATCACTTCCTCCTCTTAGTCTCCACATTGATACTCCTCCAACTTATTCCTAAAATATTATTGTACCATAATATGAAATAGATGGTCACTGCCACCATCCATTCCTACATATAAGTTCAAGGCAGCCAACTCCTCCATCGCCCTCCAAGCATCTGCAGATTCCCAAACCACTTCATTTTATGACTTACTGACCAAAGAATCGGCCACAAAATTCCCGTTTACTAAGGTATAGGATATCTCAAAATCGTAATCCTAAAGAAACTCCATCCACCTAAACTGTCGTATGTTTATGTATTGCTAGTAAAATATGTACCTCAAGCTCTTATGATTCAAAAAAACCACAAAGCTCTCCCCAATGAGGTAATGTCACCAAATATTTAGTGTGAAAATGACCTATACTAGTTCCAGATCATGGGTGGAATAATTATGTTCATGGATACATAACTTCCTAGACCCATAGGAGATCACTACCCATTTCTGCATCAACACACAACCCAAGCCTGGATGGGATGCATCATGAAACACCTCAAACATAACCACTTCCTCTGGAAGCCTGAGATCTGGATCCCTAACCAAATTTCCCTTCAGAATGCCAAACGATGCCTGACATTTCCCACACCACACAAAATCTTGGCCTTTTCTACTCAGATCTATCAACGGAGCTGCTACCTGAGAGAAATCAGGTATGAATCTATGTTAGTAGCCTACGAGACCGAGGAAACTGTAAACCCCTACCACAATATTGGGTGCTGCCCAAGAAATGACTACCTCAACCTTATATAGGTCCACTACTACACCCTGATCGAACACCACATTTCCAAGGAAGTGGAACTCTTGTGTCCAAAACCTGCACTTGGACAGCTTTCTGTAGAGCTTGTGGTGCCGAAGAACTTCCATGACAATCATGTGAGGTTTGATATACTCCTCCTATAACTTCGAGTAGATAAATATGTCATATATGAATAACATGACAAGATGATCCAGAAACTCGATAAATATGGAGTTCGTAATCCCTATGAACACAGTTAGTGCATTCATAAAATCGAACAACATAACCACAAACTAAAAGTGCCCATACCTGCACCTGAACAAAATCTTTGGGATGTCACCCTCCTTCACCCTTAACTGGTGATATCTAGACTGCAGATCGATCTTGGGAAACCAACAAACTCCCCTCATCTTGTTGAAAATATCATCTATTCTCAAAAGAGGGTAACAATTATTGGATGTTACCTAATTCACTCTCCATTAGTCTATACATATCCTTATACCATTGTCTTCCTTATTCAAAAACAAGACTGAAACACCCTATGATGACAAAATGAGCTGGATTAAACCCTTCCTCATCAGGTCGTCAATCCAAATCCACAATTCCCACAACTTAGAAGGTTCCATCAGATAAGGATCCATAAAAATCAGACTAACACTGGGTTGTAAGTCTGTTTTGAACTCAACATCATGTTGAGGGGGTAGACTCATAAACTCTTTGGTGAAAACATCTAGAAACACTCCAAAAAATCCAATAACCTCCACCATCTATGAATCCACCAAACCTACTGGCATCTTGAATAACAAAGAAAGAAGATTCTCTATATGCTTACTACCCACGTGATAGCTCCGCTCACCAACTAAAGCTACACATTGGCCTTTCACTTCTGAAAACACGACTCTTCTATAGAATCATTAGATTATTTATTGCACTGAAAACAACTGGTCGACGCTAAGGATGACAATTTAGGGATTAAACCATATTAAAAATAGATCCCTACTAGATTGATACGGACCTAACATCACTATGCATCCCCGGAAAACATCAAACAAGTTGTTCTGACCTATGACTAGTGTACTCAACCCAAGGGGAATGGAAAGTATCTCTATGTCAAATCCCAAAGCATGTGCTATAATGGGGGTAAAAAAGGAGTGTGAAGTGCCTGAATCAATCAATGGGAAAACAAGCGTACTAAAGAAACTAATCATACCTTAAATGATCTCCATCCCTACTAGAACTACCACCTCTACAATGTGAAACTTACCACACCCAACTTCTC
The DNA here is from genome assembly GCA_963277665.1 of Viscum album. Lineage (NCBI taxonomy): Eukaryota > Viridiplantae > Streptophyta > Magnoliopsida > Santalales > Viscaceae > Viscum > Viscum album. The sequence continues at coordinate 1,321,240,405 of OY728132.1, read as the reverse complement.
TTCCCCTTGTCTATTGGATGCCTCCCCCACCATTCCCTAGTCGAGGTCCCTGAGTAGAACCCTGAGGTTGGCCTCCTCCTGCACCATCTGCCCCTAGTGGAATAGGGGCCTGCTGTCCCTACTATTGGAAAGACCTTTTTGGAAACTATTGTTGAGCCGAGCATTGAACCTTCCCACCTCCACCATACTAAGCTTGAGTCAGGAACTATTACTGGAGGTTCCTATATCCTCCATAAGAAAAAAAACCTCAACCCCAAGCCCATGGGAAAATGGAGAAGACAAGAGGATCATAACTAAAACTGTTGGGGTCGGATCCCCGCTAGCCGATACTTGAAAGGCCCTAATTCCATATACTTATTGCTAAAAACCTTCCCCTTTATTGAAATGGGGTGAATTACCTCCCGTAGTAGACCTCCTCACAAGTGAATCCTTTCCACTAATTTATCGATCTTATGAACCTCTAAGTATATCAGTAGGTTGAATGGAGTAACCACATACTGAAGAAAAGGACTAAGTGCATCCTCAAAGTGCCTCGCCCTGAGACTCCTCAAAATGCCTCACCCGAGAATCCTCATCTGTAAAGAGATCTAGATAAAATCATTGGAGATCCTGGAACTTGATCCCCAATTACCTCACCAATATACTCCCCTATTGAAGGGAGAATAACTCTTGCCTCTTATCATCTTTCATCACGGATGAGAGCAATTCCACCCCGAACTCCTTCTCAAATTCATCCCATGAAACATTGGACTCATTTCATTCCCTGAGGTAAAGTTTCCACCACTAGTGAACAATTCCTCTAATATGGCTCACCGCCAGAAGAACCTAGAACATTATTAGAGCCCAGATCAAGATGAAAGTGATCAATAGATCCTCGAGCCAACTCTATGTGTCCATGTTCGAGAAACTTCCCTTGTATTTTCCCAGAGTTTGCTTCTGAAATTCACATAGAACATTCTTCCACCGATCATCCTTCTATGTTGGAATGACCCTCCTCTAATCAGCCGAGTTATCCTTATGACCCTCCACTACTCATACCACACACGAGTGATTCCCGAGAGCCATAGCTAAAAGGAAACCATGGAACTTCTAAACCTGGGTAGTTTGGAAATTTTATCTTAAGGTTCATTTTAACTATTTATTTATTTTAATTCCTCAAAAACACCCAAAAAAATAAGAACACAAGTCATCATGATGCCTATAAATTTCCTAGGGGCTCTACCCAGCAAATAGTGTAGCCTCACATGGTTGTTCGGTAAGCTAAAATTACTTGCATAGGATCCCAAGGGGCCCTAAATTCCCATGTACTAGCCAATCTTCCCTGGCCTATGTCACACACCAAGATATCCTAACAATGTTTCCCTACCAACCCATGAAATCCTCCCTAGGCCTAACTCCAAAACTCCATCGTATCTCTCAAATATCACATATGATACCATTCTATCATGAACCAACTACTTTAAGAAGAGGGAAGGGATAACAAGATGATGAGACCATCCTTCCTCAAGATGAATGAGAGATAATTACTGAGATTCCCACCACTAATAGGCCCCGGGGTGGCGACCAAATCCAAGGGTATAAAAATCTCACAAAAAATGGGAGGAATTACCCTTTTATAGTAAACAATATCAATAGATAAGATGTATCCACCACAAACAACTACAAGACAAATATATATAAAGATTCCCAAATCCACCCCACATGAATGTTTAAAGAAAACTTCTAGAAAAAAAATCTAAGGTAAGTACCAAAATAGAACTAAGAAGCGACATAGAAACCATCCCCAACATCCAACCTAGTAAGTTCCAGTACGGTCCGTGTAATCTACCTATAATCATGAAAATAGTTTTATATACGTAGGGTGAGAATACAAGAATACTCATAAGGAAAATCCAAAGTCACCCATCCACAAGTTGGAAGAGCATCCTAAATCCCCAGTGAGAAAATAGTAGAAACTAACAACACCTACCAAGGGATACTAACCACCCTAGCCTCACCATGGTACACTCACCAAGTAACGCAAATCATGTAATTTAATATAATAATAACATCGATATTTGGGTACCCTGCAACACTTTCCATTGGTTAACTGCTCATCCATAATAGTGAACGTCCTGACACTACCACACTCTTCCACAAGCTACACTGTCACAACCTACTCGCACACACATGGGCCACAAATCACACCAAATTCCTGCTTGCAGAAACCTGGGACTCAAAGCACACCACAATCCTGCCCGGAGACACCAAGGCCTTATCTCAAAGACACATGGGAAACAAACCACATCTCACACAACCAATACCATAAATAAGGTAGTAATCCTTAATCTATTACAGCCTTTTTGAAGAGTCTTGGGTGATAAATGCATAGAAGAGGGATCATGGTAATGTTAGTAACCATCCATCCATCCTTCCCCTAGGATGTTGGGAAATACACCTTCCCCCATAACAATGGGGGTGTTCGGAAGATAGTGCTCAACATGGGTGGGGTGGATATAGGCTTAAAGACCTGTAAAATTCAAGGGAATATTTTTTCTTAATTTTGTTTGGGTTTTTATGAGTGCGCAGTTTCTGATGGCACCAGATTCCGAGCCCCAGTGTGCCTGAAATCAATTTCCAAAGTCTAGCTCAGGTACGTTCAATAAACAAACGAGTGGGTTTTCCTAACTTTTGAACCGGTGCTTGGAATCGAAATCCGAGGGCACCGATGGAATCGCAGCGCCGGTAATTACTTATGAAGACCTTTTCGGGAGTTGCGTTTGCTCATGAGGAGATGTTAAAAAAAGTGTGAGGAATAAAAATAAAATTGTTTTACAATTTATTTTTATTTCTTTACTGGTGGGTTAAGTGTGTGGAAAAGGAAAATGCTAGGAAGTTGGGGTGGAGCCCGCATGAGCCCCCACCTCCTTCAATTTCCTCAACACCCCTTTGAAACCCCCCTCTAGCATTTAATTTTGCAACTCCCCACTTTTAATTGCACGCCAATAAAACGACTCATTAAATGAGACAACACACATTAATTAATTCATGAATTCAATTTGATTTTTGAACTAAAGTTGGCGTGCGTGTGTGTGTGAATAAAATAAGACAAGGTATTATTTTATTGTTGGCGGATTCGTTGGGTGGATCAAAGGGGAGGAGAATTTTTCGCTCTAAAGAACATTCTTCCTCATTGAAGAACGCGAAGAACGACGAAGAACACCGGCCTCCGACAGAAGATGACGAAGAGCGCATGTTCCTCGAATATCGATGATCCTCTTCTCCGCAATGTCGTGTACCGCGATGCCGATGATCCTCTACTTCGCGACATCGATGATCCTCTTCCGCGATGTCTTTTCCCGCGACGATCCTCGCTTGACAACTTCTTCAAGGTAGGGGGTTTTGCTTTAATTAAATCTATGTGATTTATATCCTTGACATGTCTTTAATTGTCAGAAGTCGTTTGAACCGCTAACACGGTGGGTGAGGACCAACGAACAAGTCTGAACCCACACTTTCTTTATTCTTGGTGTGCAGATCGACGAGCGATGACGAAGCAGGCCGCAAAGGCGTTTTGAGGTCTTCTCAGTGAAGAGCCTGTCCCGGGAGGACCACTGGCGAAGATGACAGGCAAAACAAACCACCGGAGTACATCCGGTGGTCCCCGGAAGACCTCGCCGGCGCGCCACGCTGGCATGACGGCTGGCACCGGCCGGCGTCCAGGAGGCAGCGGTGCCTGGCGCGCCGCCGGAAAGGGCCGCCGCGGATTCAGTCGCGGCGGCTTGTCCCGCGGCCGCATAAGACTGTGGGTGCCGCGGCGCCGGGCCACGTCCGCTGGCAAGGATCAGCCCCCACGTGGGGGTCGTGGCTCCAATCAAGGGGGAAGCAGTCCCTTTGCACGGCCGCTCCGCCAGCACCGAGCCGACCCGCCCCGGGCCGGACCGGCCGCACCGGGCTGGGCCGAGCCGCGCCGACGGGGTCGGGCCGCGCCCATCGAGCCAAGACATGCCCTAATGGGCCAGACCCGGACCCGGTTCGGGTCGACCCGGTTCGGGCCGACCCAGGGGGGGTCGGTCCGGGCCGGTCCGGGCCCAGACCCCCCATTTTCAGACCACTTCCGGTATTTTGCCCATATCATGGGATACAGACCTCCGATCGATGCACTGTCAGTTGCGATGCGATCCTTAGATTGAGAAGGTCATTTCAGTATATTACACCCAAGGTTTTAGAGACATTTTTGTTTGTACGGGTTGGTTCGAACACGAAACCAACCGGGCCCCTCGGAGCGGGAACACTTATAACTTGAGTTCAGGACGTCCGATTGACATGCCGTCGACTTTTTTGGTTTCCTCTTAGTGAGACGGACCATTTTCCTTACTCCTCTTGGGGTTTGAATGAAGTCGGAGTGTGGATAGTTTGGTGTTGACTTAAAAACCAATTGGCCCCTGGAACAAAAAAGCCAATAACTCTCAGACCGGACGTCCGATTGACGCGCCGTCTGTCACGTTGAGTTCCTCTTGTCGAGACAGAACTTTAAGATACATAAACTCTGGAAAACATGTAAGTTTATGTATCGACCCCCTTGGCTCATGGAGCGGACCCTCCCGGAACGAGCGTGCTGTGTGCGGGAACCCTAGAGCCGGAAAAGATGAAGACCGTATTGAAATCCTATGTGGGTTTGACGGAGATGAAGACTGCCCTAAAATCCAATGTGGGTTCGGCAGTGATGAAGACTACACTAAAATCCTATGTGAGTTCGACGGAGATGAAGACTGCACTGAAATCCTATGTGGGTTCAGCAACGATCAAGACCATAATGAAATCCTTTGTGGGTTCGACGGAGATAAAGACGACACTGAAATCCTGTGTGGGTTCGGCAGCGATGAAGACCGCACTGAAATGTTATGTGGGTTCGAAGGCGATGAAGACTGCACTGAAATCCTGTGTGGGTTCGGTAGTGATGAAGACCGCACTGAAATCCTATGTGGGTTGGACGGCGATGAAGATTGCACTGAAATCCTATGTGGGTTCGGCAGTGATGAAGACTGCACTGAAATCCTATGTGGGTTCGACGACGATGAAGACTGCACTGAAATCCTATGTGGGTTCGGCAGCTTGGCTAGTTTGGTATCCTACGTGGGTCCCTACTTAGATGAATCAGTGGCTATTATCGGATCATCTCTATCACCGAATAAGTATACCTATGTGAGCTGAGTCTTGACCTCAATTAATATCTTCGATATGATTGACTTGCTTTCCTGTGTAGATTGGGTTGTGCTTTTCTGTGTGGATTGGGTTATACTATCCTATATAGACATGATCGAACTTGGGCTCAGATGATGGAGACGAACTTGAATTGAGGACTTAGGTATATATATGGGCATATACCTAAGTAGTGTTGGATGTTACTTCATGATTGTATCTTTTCTTTGTGGTTTATCCTTTGTGGATCTTGGGAGACCTTCATGGGTCTCGGGGTCCCTACTGAGTATCGTATACTCACCCCTGCACGAGCTTCATGCACACAACGTTGTGTTGGTTGCATACGATGGACATCACTGATCGAGGTTGAGGCTTGTAGAGCTGGACGGTTCCCGGAGGAGGAACTCACAACGAGTCGGTGCCCGGATGTGGATTTATGACGAGTCGGTACCTGGAGGTGGACCACTGGGCGGGACGTACATGGGGCGGACGACAGGACCCGAGGAGTAGAGGAGACTACCTGTACCCACCCTTCATGTGGGATTTCCAGTGGATGGCTCGGTGTTGCTGCTTACTTTTCAGTCGCTATACTTACTTTTCAGTTGTATTTTACTTTCAGTTTGGGTTTGTATTTTGGCCCACTTCTTTTCTGCACTTACTTGTACTTGTGATTACTTAGTGTTTACTGTTGCTGGATTACTCTATGGTGTTGTTTACTTTATAAAGGAAATGTCTTCCCCTTTTTGTCGGGATTTACGCCTTGGTGCTAGTCGCCAGCCCCTGGCCTATGGAAGGCGGGCTTGGGGTAGTCACGGCACAGGTCCCGAGGACGGGTCGTGAAAAATTGGTATCATAGGAGTTCGGTTCTACTGCAGAAATCTGGACTCTGATCTTCTTCTATGTGAAGCAATAGTGTTAAGGGTATTGAGTGTGGTTATCAGTCCAGGGAGTCCAGTGTTGGTGTGGCATATGACGTATTCGTACACCAGGACCCTGACTTCTGATTTCCAACTCAATGCACGAAAAAATTGATTTCATGTGTGTTTCAAAAGTTTTATTTTTGATTACTTTGTGTCAGCTCACCAGGTATACTGTTTTGACAGTGTCGCACCTGTTTCTTTTCAGGATGGGCCCACGACGACAGCTAGCTAGGGTTCTGAGCTTTGAGCAAGACGACAGCCCACCGAGCGATGAGTCCTTAGTGCAGGGCCCTTTCTCGGCGGAGGCACCGACGGTACCACTACCCGCCGAGCCACCGATGCTACCAGCCCCAGCCGCTGATTGTGCACGTCGCCTTAGTGAACTGAACAAGTTTCAGCATCAGAGACCGCCCAGGTTCCGCGAGGAGACAGACCCTCAGGCAACTGAGGATTGACTGGAGGTGGTTGTGGGAGTTTTCAGGTTAGTGGGGACACCAGCTGACCTCATTGTGATCCTCGCATCGAGCCTCCTGCACGCGGCAACAGACAAGTGGTGGAGCTTGATGATCCAGGTTCACGACGAGGCATCTCTACTTTGTGCGGACTTTGAGTGCATCTTCTGATCGGAGTTCATCCTAGCCACCCTCCGTGCGGTGCGCATCTAGGAGCTACTACAGCTGTGGCAGGGCAGTATGATCGTGTCCCAGTACTCGGCGAGGTTTACTGATCTCTCGCGCTACTCCACAGATATGGTACGGGACCCGTTCTTCCGGGCCTGGATCTTTGAGCAGGGATTGAGGCATGAGATCAGGGCTTCAATGATCTCCCTCAACATTCCGATGCAGGAAGAGGTGTTGGAGAGAGCCCTTCTAGTGGAGAGTTTCCTCGCCAAGCAGGTACTAGCGGCAGGACCCTCCGCAGGACGACCCGTAGTGGATTCTTCTACAGCTGGAAGTAGACAGGTGACACAGAAGTCCAAATGGGCCAAACCATCAGATGGGAAATCTCAGGGTGAAGATTCTGTTGTGTGAGGCACACGAAGGAGAGCCAGCTACTCGAGGATCAAGAAATGCTACGTATGCGGCGGGAAAGGTCACATGGCTCGAGACTGCCTGACTCGCGCTACAGATGAGCAGAAGGTGGAAGAGGGACCTCCCAGGCAGAGGTTCGACCAAGGCAGTCCGCAGGGAGCAGGCGGGCAGGGCAGAGGCAATAGCCGAGCAACGGGTGTTGGATGACGCTTTGAGGCCCTACCACCACCACCACATGGGAGACCCCCCCCGACCATAGGGAACGAGTGGACAGGGAAGAGCTCAACTTCAGGCAGCTGAGGCCTACAATCATGGAGCTCTGGGAGCAGATGGACAGGAGTAGGACTAGCTCTAGACATGGAGACTTTTGTTCATGTTACTTCTAGCTTTGTTGATGTTGTTTGTAGATGCTTTTTGTCTTTGTACTTGAGCTGTAGTAATAAAAGACACCTTTCCTTGTGGAATTTACTTTCTTGTCCTCTCTTTTTTTTGTTACTAAGTGGTTCCAGTTTAAAAACCATTGACTTGACCCTCACATTTTAGATACCTACTGGAGGAGACCCAGTGACCACACACTGATTCCGATAGTGTGACTCAACCCTTAGAGGCGAGAGTTACATTTGGATCTCTTGGTAGTAGCGTAGAGGCCTTACGACGTCATCCTTGGTATGGATTAGTATCATCCATGTCGAGATTTACTGTATTAGGTGAAGAACGTGGTTCATCCAGGGGATGAGACCAGATTTCTGTTATCGTCAAAGAAGAAATCTTAGCAGCTCTTGTAGGGTCGAAGAAGGTCCAAGTCATCCAGGAGTGGATAAGGACAGCCCTGGGCCAAAAAAAGCCTTGTGCTGACAAGAGGCGGAGACCACTAGAGTTCAAGGATGGTGACCACATCTTCTTGCGAGTCTCACCTTGATGAGGTTTACGGAGATTTGGATGGGGCGGTGAGTTATCTCCGCGCTTCCTTGGACCCTTATAGGTCCTCAACAGGGTAGGCGAGGTGGTTTACCATTGGACCCATCCACCTTAGTTGCATCAGGTGCACGAAGTTTTTCCTCGTATCTCAGCTGAGGAGATACGTGCACGACCCAACGCATGTCATCGACCATGGGGAGATGAACATCGATGACGGGCGACTTTTGCGAAGGTCCCGGTGGAGATCGAGGATCGACAGGAGTGGGTCCTACGTGGACATTAGATTCCTCTAGTTCGAATCATATGGTAGCACGAGAACCTCCAAGAGAGCACGTGGGAGCGGGAGACTCAGATGCGTGCACAGTACCCCTTTTGTTCCCCTAGTTTGTGATGTAGCTTTATGGGGGCGTAAAGCCCTGAGGTGGGAGTAATGCAAAGACCTGTAAAATTCAACGAAATTTTTTTTCTTAATTTTCTTTGTGTTTTTATGAGTGCACAGTTTCTGACGGAACTAGATTCCGAGCCCCGGTGTTCCCAGAATCAATTTCCGAATTTTAGCTTGGGTACGTTCAGTAAACGAACGAGAGGGTTTTCCTAACTTTGGAACTGATGCTCGGAATCTAAATCCTAGGGCACCGATGGAATCTCAGCGCTAATAATTGCTTATGGAGACCTTTCTAGGAGTTGCGTTTTCTCGGGAGGAGATGTTAAAAAAAGTGTGAGGAATAAAAATAAAAATGTTTTACAATTTATTTTTATTTCTTTAGCAGTGGGTTAAGTTTACGGAAATGGAAGATGCTAGGAAGTTGGGGTGGGGCCTGCACGAGCCCCCACCTCATTCAATTTCCTCAACACCCCTTTGAAACCCCCCTCTAGCATTTAATTTTGAAAATCCCCACTTTTAATTACATGCCAATAAAACGACTCATTAAATGAGACAACACACGTTAATTAATTCATGAATTCAATTTGATTTTCAAATTAAGGTTGGTTTGTGTGTGTGTGTGTGAATAAAATAAGACAAGGTCTTATTTTATTGTTGGCAGATTCATTGGGTGGATCAAAGGGGAGGAGACTCTTGCGCTCTAAAGAACGTTCTTCCTCGTTGAAGAACACGAAGAATGATGAAGAACACCGACCTCCGACGGAAGACGACGAAGAGCGCAAGTTCCTCGGAGATCGACGATCCTCTTCTCCGCAACGCCGTGTACCGCGATGTCGACGATCCTCTTCTCCGCGACGCCGATGATCCTCTTCTGCGACGTCTTTTCCCATGACGATCATCGCTCGACAACTTCTTTAAGGTAGGGGGTTTTGGTTTAATTAAATCTATGTGATGTATATCCTCGACATGTGTTTAATTGTCGGAAATCGTTTGAACCGCTAACGCGGTGGGTGCGGACCAACAAACAAGTCTGAACCCACCGTTTCTTTTTTCATGGTGTGCGGATCAAAGGGCGATGACGAAGCAGGCCACAAAGGCGTTCTGAGGTCTTCGCAATGAAGAGCCGGTCCCAGGAGGACCGTTGGCGAAGACGGCAGGCAAAACGGACCACCGGAGCACGTCCGGTGGTCCGCGGAAGACTCCATCGGCGCCCAGCGCGCCGCCGGGAAAGGCTGTCGCTGCTGAAGCCACGACGGCAGGCGGCTGGTCCTACGCCCGCACGGGACCGTGGGTGACGCAGTGCCAGGCCACGTCCGCTGGAAAGGAGCGGCCCCCACGCGGGGGTCGCGGCTCCAATCAAGGGGGCAGCGCCCCCTTTGCGCGGCCGCTCGGCCAGCGCCAAGCCACCCTGGGTCAGACCGGCCACACCGACCGGTCCAGGCAGCGCCCTAATGGGCCAGACCTGGACTCGGTCTGGGCCGACCCGGGGGGGGGGGGGGGGGGTCGGTCCGGGCCCAGACCCTCCATTTCAGACCACTTCCAGTCTTTTGCCTATATCTTGGGCTACGAACCTCTGATCGATGTACCGTCAGTTGCGATGCAATCCTTAGATCGAGGAGGTCGTCTCAGTATATTACACTCAAGGTTTTGGAGAACTTTGCGTATGGCAGGGTTGGTTCAAACACGAAACCAACCGGGCCCTCAGAGCGGGAACGCTTATAACATGAGTTCCGGACGTCCGATGGACGTGACATTGACTTTGTTGGTTTAATATTAGTGAGAAGGACCTTTTGGATTACTTAGATCGAGGTTTGTACGTAGTCAGATTGCGGCCAGGTTGGTTTTGACTTAAAAACCAACCAGGCCCTTTGAACAAAAAAGCCAATAACTCTCAGACCGGGCGTCCGATTGACGCGCCATCTATCACGTTGGGTTCCTATTGTCGAGACGGAACTTTGAGATACATCAACTCCGGACTACATGTCAGTTGATGTATCGAACCCCTTTGGCTCATGGAGCGGACCCTCCCAGAATGAGCGTGCTGTGTGCGGGATCCCTAGAGTAGGCAAAGATGAAGACCGTACAGAAATCCTATGTGGGTTTGACGGAGATGAAAACTGCACTAAAATCCTATGTGGGTGTGGCAGCGATGAAGACTGCACTAAAATCCTATGTGGGTTCGACGGAGATGAAGACTGCACTGAAATCCTATGTGGGTTTGGTTGTGATAAAGACCGCACTGAAATCCTATGTGGGTTCGACGGAGATGAAGACCGCACTGAAATCCTATGTGGGTTCGGCAACGATGAAGACCAAACTGAAATCCTATGTGGGTTCAACGACGATGAAGACTGCACTGAAATCCTATGTGGGTTCAGCAGCTTGGCTAGTTTGGTATCCTACGTGGGTCCCAGCTTAGATGAATCAATGGCTATTATCTGATCATCTCTATCACTGAAGAAGTATACCTGTGTGAGCTGAGTCTTGAATTCAATTAATATCTTCGATATGATTGACTTTCTTTCTTGTGTGGATTGGGTTGTGCTTTCCTATGTCGATTGGGTTGTACTATCCTATGTATACGTGATTTAACTTGGGCTCGGATGATGGAGCTGAACTGGAATTGATGACTTAGGTATATGAATGGGAATATACCTAAGTATTGTTGGATGTTACTTCGTGATTGTATCTTTCCTTTGTGGTTTATCCTTTGTGGATTCTGGGAGACCTTCGGGGGTCTCGGGGTCCCTACTGAGTATCGTATACTCACCCCTGCACGGGCTTCGCCCACACTATGTTGTGTTGGTTGCAGACGATGGACATCACTGATCGAGGTTGAGGCTTGTTGAGTTGGATGGTTCCTGGAGGAGGAAATCACGACGAGTCGGTGCCCGGAGGTGGATTTACGACGAGTCGGTACCTGGAGGTGGACCACTAGGCGGGGCGTACATGGGGCGGACGGCAGGACCCGAGGAGCTGAGGAGGCTATCTGTACCTTCCCTTCAGGTGGGATTTCCAGTGGACAGCTAGACATTGCTGCATATTTTTCAGTTGTTGTACTTCCTTTCCAGTTGTATTTTACTTTCAATTTGGGTTTGTATTCTGGCCCACTTCTTTTCCGCACTTACATGTACTTGTGATTACTTAGTGTTTACTGTTGCTGACTAACTCTATGGTGTTGTTTACTTTATAAAGGAAATTCCTTCCCCTTTTTGTCGAGATCTACGCCTCGGTGCTAGTCGCCAGCCCCTGGCCTATGGAAGGCGGGCTTGGTGTAGTCACGGCACAGGTCCTGAGGAAGGGTCGTGAAAAATTGGTATGAGAGGAGTTTGGTTCTACTGTAGAACTCTGGACTCTGATCTTCTTCTATGTGAAGCAATAGTGTTAAGGTTATTGAGTGTGGTTATCAGTCCAGGGAGTCCAGTGTTGGTGCGGCGGCCGACGTATCTGTACACCAGGACCCTGACTTCTGATTTCTGACTCAATGCACAAAAACATTGATTGCATGTGTGTTTCAAATGTTTTCTTTGTGATTAATTTGTGTCACCTAACCAGGTATACTATTCTGATCGTGGAACACCTGTTTCATTTCAGGATGGCCCCAAGATGACAGCCAACTAGGGTTCTGAGCTTTGAGCGAGATGACAGCCCACTGAGCAACGAGGCCTCGGTGCAGGGCCCTTTCTTGGCGGAGGCACCGACGGTACCACTACCTGTCAAGCCACCGATGCTACCAGCCCCAGCCGCTAATAGTGCACGTCACCATAGTGCAATGCACGAGTTTCAGTGTCAGAGACCACCCAGGTTTCGTGGGGAGACGGACCCTTAGGAAGCCGAGGATTGGCTGGAGGCGGTTGTGTGAGTTTTCAGGTTAGTGGGGACACCAGCTGACCTCATGGTGATCCTCGCAGCGAGCCTCCTGCACTCGGCAGCAGGCAGATGGTGGACCTTGATGCTCCAGGTGCATGACAAGGCATCTCTCCTCTGGGTGGACTTTGAGAGCATCTTCTGAATGGAGTTCGTCCCAGCCACCCTCAGTGCGGTGCGCATCCAGGAGCTACTACAGCTGCGGCAGGGCAGCATGACCGGGGCCCAGTACTCGGCGAGGTTTACTGATCTCTCGCACTACTCCACATATATGGTACGAGACCCGTTCTTCCAAGACCGAACCTTCGAGCAGGGACTGAGGCATGAGATCAGGGCTTCAATGATCTCCCTCAACATTCCGATGTAGGAAGAGGTATTGGAGAGAGCCCTTCTAGTGGAGAGTTTCCTCGCCAAGCAGGCACCAGCGGCAGGACCCTCCGCAGAACGACCCGTAGAAGAGTATTCTGCAGCTGGATGTAGATAGGTGACGTAGATGTCTAAACAGGCCAGACCATCAGATGGGAAATCTCAGGGTGAAGATTCGGTTGTGCGGGGCACATGAAGGAGAGCCAGCTACTCGAGGAGTAGGCAATGCTACGCATGCGGCGGGCAAGGTCACATGGCTCGAGACTGCCCGACTCGTCCTATAGATGAGCATCAGGCGGTAGAGGGACCTCCCAGGAAGAGGTTCGACCATGGTAGTCCACATGGAGTAGGCGGGCGAGGTAGAGGAGCTGGCCGAACAGCGGGTGGTGGACGACACTTTGAGGCCCCACCACCACCACCACCTGGGAGACCACCCCGACCACGGGGAACAGGTGGACGGGGAAGAGCTCAGCTTCAGGCAGTTGAGGCCTATGATCATGGAGCTCCGGGAGCAGATGGATAGGAGTGGGACTAGCTCCAGACATGGAGAATTTTGTTCGTGTGGAATCTAGATTTGTTGATGTTGTTTGTAGATGCTTTGTGTCTTTGTACTTGAGCTGCAATAATAAAAGACACCTTTCCTTGTGGAATTTACTTTCCTGTCCTCTATTTTTGTTGTTACTAAGAGGTTCCGGTTTAAAAACCGTTGACTTGACCCTCACCTTTGAGATACCTACTATAGGAGACCCAGTGACCACACACTGATGCCGACAGTGTGACTCAACCCTTGGAGGTGAGAGTTACAGTTGGATCTCTTGGTAGTAGCGTTGAGGCCTTACGACATCATCTTTGGTATGGATTAGTATCATCCATGTCAAGATTGACTGTATTAGGTGAAGAACGTGGTTCATCCAGGGGATGAGACCATATTTATCTTATCGGCAAAGAAGAAATCTTAGCATCTCTTGTAGGATCAGAGAAGGTCCAAGTCATCCAGGAGTGGATAAGGGCAGCCCTGAGCCGACAAAATTTATGTGCTGATAGGAGGTAGAGACCATTAGAGTTTGAGTATGGCTACAATGTCTTCTTGCAGGTCTCACCTCGACGTGGTTTACAGAGATTTGGCCGGGGCGGCGAGTTATCTTCGCGCTTCCTCGGACCCTTCTAGGTCCTCAATAGGGTAGGTGAGGTGGTTTACCACTGGACCCATCCGCCTCAATTTCATCAGGTGCACGACGTTTTTCCTCGTATCTCAGCTGAGGAGATACGTGCACGACCCAATGCATGTCATCAACCATGGGGAGCTGAACATCGATGACAGGAGACTTCTACGGAGGTCCCGGTGGAGATCGAGGATCGACAGGAGCAGGTCCTACGTGGATGGTCAATTCCTCTAGTGCACATCAGATGGCAACACGGGAACCTCTAAGAGAGCACATGGGAGCGGGAGGCTCAGATGCATGCACAATACCCCTTTTGTTCCCCTAGTTTGTGATGTAGCTTTACGGGGATGTAAAGTCCTGAGGTGGGAGTAATGTAAAGACCTGTAAAATTCAAGGGATTTTTTTTCTTAATTTTCTTTGGATTTTTACGAGTGCGCAGTTTCTGACGGCACCAGATTCTGAGCCCCGGTGTGCCCAAAATCAATTTTTGAAGTTTATCTTGGGTACGTTTAGTAAACGAACGAGCGGGTTTTCCTAAATTTTGAACCGGTGCTCGGAATCGAAATCCAAGGGCACCGATGGAATCACAGCGCCGGTAATTTCTTATGAAGACCTTTCTTAGAGTTGCGTTTTATCGGGAGGAGATGTTAAAAAAAGTGTGAGGAATAAAAATAAAATTGTTTTACAATTAATTTTTATTTCTTTACCGGTGGGTTAAGTGTGTGGAAAAGGAAGATGCTAGGAAGTTGGGGTGGGGCTTGCATGATCCCCCACCTCCTTCAATTTCCTCAACACCCCTTTGAAACCCCCCTCTAGCATTTAATTTTGCAACTCCCCACTTTTAGTTACACGCCAATAAAACGACTCATTAAATGAGACAACACACGTTAATTAATTCATGAATTCAATTTGATTTTCGAATTAAAGTTGGTATGTGTGTGTGTGTGAATAAAATAAGACAAGGTCTTATATTATTGTTGGCAGATTCGTTGGGTGGATCAAAGGGGAGGAGACTCTTGCACTCTGAAGAACGTTCTTCCTCGTTGAAGAATGCGAAGAACGGCGAAGAACACCGGCCTCCGATGGAAGAAGACGAAGAGCACAAGTTCCTTGAGATCAATGATCCTCTTCTCCACGACGTCGTGTACCGTGACGCCGACGATCCTCTTCTTCGCGACGCCGACAATCCTCTTCCGCGACGTCTTTTCCCGAGACGATCCTCGCTCGAAAACTTCTTCAAGGTAGGGGGTTTTGGTATAATTAAATCTATGTGATTTATATCCTCGACATGTGTTTAATTGTCAGAAGTCGTTTGAACCGCTAACGTGGTGGGTGCGGACCAACGAACAAGTCTGAACCCACCGTTTGTTTGTTCTTGGTGTGCGGATCGATGGGCGATGACGAAGCAGGCCGCAAAGGCGTTTTGAAGTCTTTGTAGTGAAGAGCCAGTCCCGGGAGAACTACTAGCGAAGACGGCAGGCAAAACGGACCACCAGAGCACATCTGGTGGTCCGCGGAAGACACCGCTGGTGCCCGGTGTGCCGCCGGGAAGGGCCACCGCGACTGAAGCCACGACGGCAGGCAGCTGGTCCTGCGGCCGCGCGGGACCATGGGCGACACGACGCCGGGCCACATCCGCTGTCAAGGAGCGGCCCCCATGCGGGGGCCGCGGCTCCAATCAAGGGGGAAGCACCCCCTTTGCGCGGATGCTCGGCCAACGCTGAGCCGACCCCGCTTGGCCAGCTCCGAGCTGCCCCGGGCCGGGCCAGACGCACCGGGCCTGGCCGCCCAGACCGAGACGGGCCGCGACAGTTGGGCCGGGCTGCGACAGTTGGGCCAGGCCGAGCCCTAATGTGCTGGACCCGGACCCGGTTCGGGTCGCCTGGTTTGGGCTAACCCAGGGGTGTTGGGTCGGGTCAGTCTGGGCCCAGACCCCCCATTTTCAGACCACTTCTGGTATTTTTCCAATATCTTGGGCTAAAGACCTCTGATCGACACACCGTCAGCTGCGATGCGATCCTTGGATCGAGACGGTCCTTTTGTTATATTACACTCAAGGTTTCGGAGAACTTTAGGTGCAGCCGAGTTGGTTTGAACACGAAACCAACCGGGCCCTCGGAGCGGGAACACTTATAACTTGAGTTCCGGACGTCCGATTGACATGCCGTTGACTTTGTTGGTTTCCTCTTAGTGAGAAGAACCTTTTGGATTACTCTGCTCGAGGTTTGGATGTAGTAGGAGTGTGACTGGGTTGGTTTTGACTTAAAAACCAACCGAGCCCCTAGAACGAAAAATCCAATAACACTCAGACCGGGCATCCGATTGGCGCGCCGTCTGCCACGTTGAGTTCCTATTGTCGAGACAGAACATTGAGATACATCAACTCCGGACTACGTGTCAGTTGATGTATCGACCCAATTGGCTCATGGAGAGGACCCTCCCGTAACGAGCATGTTGTGTGCAGGAACCCTAGAGCTGGCAAAGAAGAAGACCGTACGGAAATCCTATGTGGGTTCAACGGAGATGAAGACTGCACTGAAATCCTATGTGGGTTCGGCAACGATGAAGACTGCACTGAAATCCTATGTGGGTTTGACAGAGATGAAGACTGCACTGAAATCCTATGTGGGTTTGAAAGCGATAAAGGCCGCACTGAAATCCTATGTGGGTTCGACGGAGATGAAGACTTCCCTGAAATCCTATGTGGGTTTGGCAGTGATGATGACCGCACTGAAATCCTATGTGGGTTCGACGACATTGAAGAGTGCACTGAAATCCTATGTGGGTTCGGCAGCGATGAAGAACACACTGAAATCCTATGTGGGTTCGATGACGATGAAGACTGCACTGAAATCCTATGTGGGTTCGGCAGCGATGAAGACCACACTGAAATCCTATGTGGGTTCGACAGCGATGAAGTCTGCACTGAAATCCTATGTGGGTTCGACAGAGATGAAGACTGCACTGAAATCCCATGTGGGTTCGACGATGATGAAGACTGCACTGAAATCCTATGTGGGTTCGACAGCATGGCTGGTTTGGTATCCTACGTGGGTCCTAGCTTAGATGAATCAGTGGCTATTATCTGATCATCTCTATCACCGAAGAAGTATACCTGTGTGAGCTGAGTCTTTACTTCAATTAATATCTTCGATATTATTGACTTCCTTTCCTGTGTGGATTGGGTTGTGCTTTCCTGTGTGGATTGGGTTGTACTATCCTTTGTAGACGTGATCGAACTTGGGCTCGGATGATGGAGCTGAACTGGAATTGATGACTTAGGTATATGTATGGGCATATACCTAAGTAGTGTTGGATGTTACTTCATGATTGTATCTTTCCTTTGTGGTTTATTCTTTGTGGATTCTAGGAGACCTTTGGGGGTCTCTGGGTCCCTACTGAGTATCATATATACTCACCCCTACACGGGCTTCGCCCACACTACGTTGTGTTGGTTGCAGACGACGGACATCACTGATCGAGGTTGAGGCTTGTAGAGCTGGATGGTTCCCGGCGGAGGAACTCACGACGAGTCAGTGCCTGGAGGTGGATTTACGACGAGTCGGTACCTGGAGGTGGACCACTGGGCGGGATGTACACGGGGCGGACGACATGACCCGAGGAGCTGAGGAGGCTATCTATACCCACCCTTCAGGTGGGATTTCCAATGGACGGCTCGGCGTTGCTGCTTACATTTCAGTCGTTGTACTTCCTTTCTAGTTGTGTTTTACTTTCAGTTTGGGTTTGTATTTTGGCCCACTTCTTTTCCGCACTTACTTGTACTTGTGATTACTTAGTTTTTACTGATTCTGACTTACTCTATGGTGTTTTTTACTTTATAAAGGCAATGCCTTCCCCTTTTTGTCGGGATTTACGCCTTGGTGCTAATCCCCATCCCCTGGCCTATGGAAGGCGGGCTTGGGGTAGTCATGACACGGGTCCCGAGGAAGTGTCGTGACAATAGGAAACATAAGGAACTAAAAGTTTATACATATAGGTAAAAACACTCATCACATCTTATGGGATTCAAAGAATACAACCATCCCACTCAAAACCACCTTTACTGCTACACCTATATGCATATACCACCACGAACAATGGTCACTTGAACGATGCTTCACTACAAGACACGACTCAAAAGATACCCCCATCCAATTCATTTAACCAATTTATCATTCTGAATTATCAATTCATTAATTAATTTATATCCATCCCTACCTGGGAAACTACCAAACACATTACAAGAAACAACCCCACAATTATCCATAACACACTAGGGAGAAGAACCAAGGTAAAATAGTCAGCTGCACACTCCCCTTTCCTGGACACCTGTTCAACCACTGCCAACTGTCATTCTTCAAAGTTATCTCATTCAATAACCCTCTCACAACTAAAATCGGCAGCCCCACTACACAACAACACCACAACCAGTACACCAATAAACATGAAATCATGATACAACCCTGTCATGTAGGCCCATTGTGCAAC
The DNA here is from genome assembly GCA_963277665.1 of Viscum album. Lineage (NCBI taxonomy): Eukaryota > Viridiplantae > Streptophyta > Magnoliopsida > Santalales > Viscaceae > Viscum > Viscum album. The sequence goes on along the minus strand of OY728132.1, from coordinate 1,321,222,086 downwards.
CACTACCCAAATGCAGTCCCACTACATAAAAAGTATATGCATTCCACTATCAATAAATCTCTCAAACTGATATACCATCACTTTGCCAGTAACACCCTATACACACAATCACATAGCTACCACCACCAAAACCCACACAAGGCACAAAACCTAATAGAACATAGAAAACAAACATACCTATCAACATATTGTATTTAGATTTTTCCAATACTATTCTTTAAATTCCACTTTGATAGAAGGGGTGATCACACAAGGGTTTTCATCCTAGGTCATCCGTTTATTTAACTAAGTGTATGTGATTAATAAAATTGATATTTACAAAAATTATTCATAGGGAAACAATAGTAGTTATTAAGCGTCACCCATGAATAGGTAAAGATCACCAACAACCATGATTTTTAGAGGCCAGATAACCATAATAGATCACATCATAAACAAAGATAACAAATAAAACAAACAATAAACATCAATCCACTCCCATCCCATTATCAAGTCCATTATTCATCATTAAAATTTATCATTGTTAAAAGTTGGATAAAATATTTTTTCACAAATGAACCTTACTAATCCCACCCCACATGAAACAAAATTAGAGAGAGATAGTAGAACACATACTTGGAATAGCATACGATCAACAATTATTACTTACATAAAAAATAGACGGTCGTGTGAGTAGTAGGAAAGACTCTAAAGGAAACTCGATCAATGGGTATGACACAACACACAACTCCATAGGGAGGAAAATCTATAGGCGTTCCAAGAGAAAAATTAAACAGATAGAGAAAAGAAGATCTCAGTTCAGAAGGGCTAGATCCTATATCAACAAAAAGGGAGATAGTTTCAAACCCCATTAAAGTCGAATCATGGACACGATCACATATTTTTAGAAGTCAATGGAATCTTCAAGTTTTTAGGAGATAAATAACATTTAAAATGGACCAAAACTCATTAAATATCTCATTTTAATTAATTAACATCAAATAAATAATCAAAGGGGTGTAAATGGAAAATCTGTAAATGATTCACCAATGGGTGAGTCACCGACACTGAAAGCGAGGCACCAATGGGTGAGCTAATGATGCTAAGCTACCAAAGCTGAGCCACAAACATGACCTTCCAACGTCGGTATCACTGAATCCCTAACTTAAGGATTCCATGACACAGAGATGCCCAGACTCACCGATATGCTAACTCACTGACACCCTGACTCGTAGACACCCTGACTCACCAACTCCATGATTCACTGATGCCCTTACTCATTGATTCCCCGAGTCATCGACACCAACACACTGAGTTTCCAATAGCAATGCCATGAGTTACTGACGCCCTAAGTCACTGATTCCCTGACTCACCGACACTGACGTCGTGATTCCCTGACACCAACGTCCTGAGTCATCGACACCCATGCCCTGAGTTACCGATGGAAATACTGGAAATTTTAAAATCTCTTGAAATGTTCCACTATTGCCTCCCATAACACCCCAAACATTTGATTTTGAAAAATTAATGGACTAGGGAGGTTCAGGGAATTGAATATGATCTATGATCGACTACCCATATTGGGTTCACTACACCCACTGAACCTAGAGTCTGAATAGTATGGATCATTGATTCAACCGAAGAAGGATCCCCTGGAGGATTCACTTGCGGAAAATTACTCCAAAATTCCCCTCTTGTATTTAGAAGACCTCTTCTAGGAGGTGTTTTCGATCAAACAAAATACAATAAAAAATCTTCCATGAGAAAATCTCAAAACCATTGAACAAAAAAAAAACGAATCCAAAACAACACGTCAGAATAATATGAATTTAAAGAAGCTATGAATACTATAAAAAATCCACACCTATTTCAAGGATCATGTCCATATAAATAAACACCCCACATAGATTATTCAAATGTCTTTACACACACCATGTCATAAAACATTACAGATATTCTAATTTAATTAAAATTCCCATAAAACTTCTTCAAAAAACCTAAATACTCAGTCTTGGATATAGTAATTATTTTTTGACCATCCATGAAAACTTAGATTCAATAATGGGATTGAGATGGTCCAGAACCTTTTCTGCACCCACTATTTGAATTCTGATGACCCTACGTATATCTACCCAAGACACAGAACTAACTAAGGAAGTTATAAAACACTTCAGGCTAAGTAACCCCTTTAATACCAAATTGTAATAGACTAACCTAGGTCAATTAGACCAATCACACAAGTCATCCCATCATAGGGTGGGGTAAAACAAAGATAACAAAACTAGTCATGTATATAAGAAAAAATAGGAAATAAAACAAGAGTAAAACATGAGATAAAATTGAGAAAAATCTTTTAAACTAGAATGAAATACAAGTCTAGACAAAATTAGTCTCTATGTGAATAAAGTTCACCTCTAAAATATCCAAAAATGAAACAACAATGTAAAGATAAGCCTAAATGGTATAGAATTACTTCCCTTTACATGAATCCAAACAAACAAGGTCGAAAACCACCCATAGGAATAAGTATGGTGTGAAAGACAGAGGATAGTAGGATACTAAAAAGTGATATATACAAGTTCTAATAACATGAATTCACAAGTATGAGGTTTGAAACAAAAATGTTTTACAATCATTTTTAGAAATAAACAATTTGAGATCCTTTTTCAAAATATCCCGGAGTTTTCAAAAATTTCATTCCATGTTTTCCAAAGTCAGAAATAAATAGGTAAAGATATCGAGATATAAATATACATGTGATCCAAAATCCTTGAAATAAACTAGCATGTAATAAACAACCTTAAAGAACAATTCACCTAGCACCCCTAATCTAGATTATGATATAATATGTACGAGACACTCATGATCCTAAAAAGGCATAAGGTTGGATCAAAATAACATCAAGTGCTACCACATTCCATCGATATACAAGAGGTTAACTCCTAGTGGTGTCACACAAAATAAGGATACTCATGCCTCTTTCTCAACGTACCCTAGGTTCCCACTGTGTAATATTTATCAATTTATATTTTAAAAATTACGTTTAAATTTTTATAAAACCATTTCAAATCCCAAATAATATCCTTAAGGGTTTGAAAATCAATTTTTCATTTCAAATCAAGGAAATTATATTTTCAATGAAAACCCCCTTTTCAAATAAAATCCCATTCCCTTTTCAATTTTAACAAATGAAATTCCAATTAAAATATCATGAAATACATATGAAAAACAAGAAATTCAAGTAATTAGAATAACTAAATAGATCCACCCACCAAAATAGTGTATAAATCCCAAACTCCTTTGAAAATGGGGATTGTAAACCAAAATATCTACCTTCGGAAGACAAGGAATGACCAAAGACTGAAAAGGATTGATAGAAAATAGAATCCAATTACCCAAATCTATAATAAATGGTGAAGAAGCCACAAATGAGAGATACTTTGAGAGTAAGGCTTCCTCAGATAGAAGAAACGCCTAACATTGTTGATCAATCGATGAAAGAATCAACCATGATGGGAGGAAGACCCCCAAAATTGACTAGGGAACGAGATCCAACAGATAAGAGTATGATGTGAAATAAATTGAAGCCTTAAACACCTAAACAACACCCTAAAAACTAAAACTTGGGTAACTACACAAATTTTAGTACCTTTGAACATCGTGAATTCCTTTCATTCTAATTTTTTTCCAAAAAACACATTGCCTTGGATTAAAAACAAAATTTTTCACATTAAATGATGTGTAACCCTTACACAACATATAACATTCTCACACTGTGTAATCCAGTTCATGATATCTGTCCAACAACCATTATGCATTATGTAATTCCATTACACATAATGTTATTGCTGAGGGAGAAACAGAAATAACCATGGAAGAGATGAAAAGCCAAAAAATCCATTGATTCACTATTATAGGTATCCACTTAATTCAAGGTAAATAACACGCAATCAATGAGAAAAGGAAACCAAAATAAAATATCTGAATATATATGGTAAATAGGTAATGAGTAATTACATATATTAACCTATTATAACATATAACCACCTGTTTATTAATAACATTTCATCATTTTCATCATTTCAGATGTTAATTACCCTGTTTTACAATTACTGTTTTGTCATGAATGTTTTGGTTCTTTTATATAGGATATAAATACATCATCTCAAAAATGATAATAATTTTATAAATATATTATTTACTCAAGAGATACATTATTATAACCATTCTTAATTTTTGGCCATGGAAAATGATTTACATCGCTTAATGAAGATGAAAGGATATATGTATGCATGATACATGAAATCATTCCATTAATAGGTGAAATTTTAAGGTATTTAATGATATATTAATATTCCATAAAATAAATAATTTCATATATATCATATATATTCATTGAATTTATCCTTATTTCCTTAAATGTAAATTATCATATTTTAAATAGAATGGAAAGTAATAGGGTATATGTGATAGTAAAATTCCATAAGTATAATTATATCATAAATATTATATATATATTGAAACCAACATTTTATCTAATAATGAGATGTGTTTTTGGAAAAAAATTTACATCAATTCGCGAGGTAGTGGTCCACCGTACACACGATGACATTTTCGATTCTCATTTGGTCAAAGAGAAGATAGATATAGGTTATGAAATTAGTAGAATAGAATATCAGTATATGGTAGATGATTTTTCTATTATAGTAGAATGATTTAATAATATTTTAAGGATGAGGAAGAATAAATAAAATAAAAATTATCATTTAATAAAGTAACAACTTCTTTAGATGACCTATTTAGGTTTACAGAAAAATCCTTAATAGGATGGATTTATAACAAAAAATGGTTGTAGGAGTTTGGGAGGGGAATAATGAAGTGATTTAGGTTTTTCTTGGATAAACCAAATGGATTTTAGAGTGTGAATAGGGTAGGATACCGGGGGACTTTTATAAGTGGGGGATATGACACACATGGAATTTTTTGAAAAGAATCAATTAAATCCATGTTTTTATCATGTCACAGATTAAAATAAAGGGAAATTACTGAAAATTAGAGGATATAAGGTTTAAAAATGTACATAAAATTGTTTTTTTCTAAATTGGCATGCCATTTTAACTCTTATATTTTTAGTTCATCCCCTTGGTAAAACACATTTTACCTTAACTATGGTAATTAATTTTTACCGCTTTTACTATTCATAATGGTCAAAAATTAATTTAAAATTACAATATAATATAATTTATTTTGGTTCAATATTTTTAAACTATTTTTAAAAATTCAATTCATTGAAGTGGTGGAATCCAATTTAAAATTATACCCACAACCGCGATAAAAAAGTGGGTTTCAAAAGAGAGAATTCTAATAAGTATAGAAGGTTTTAATATCAAAATTAAATATGAAATTGATTTAACTAAACTAAATTTTATTTATTATAATATCTTTTAACTAATTTCACTTTTAATCCAATTTAAAATATAATTTATCTCTATAAATAATCTAAATGAAAAGGTATTTTTCAATAAAAATCATTATTTTTCACTATTCATTGAAAAATGAATCATTTCAAAAAAAACCAAAATACCCCCTAGAATAATTTTGATATGTTGATTTAAAAAATGAATTTAATTTTATTAAATCCATTTTATAAAATTGGTAAAGATAAATTTTAAATTATGTGTGCAAAGAGGGACTATACCGCCTTTTATAAATATATAGTTTTTCAGAAAACATTTCCTTTTCTTTCAAATGATTCTTATTTTATTTGTAATACATATTTATCCATTTAATTTATTTTATACATGTATAAACCATATAATTTTCATAATTTATTTGGTACTATTCATACCTACCAAATTAACAACTATGTTATAATGGCCATGCTAATATAATATTTTAATAAAGTATTTTTGTTTAAACCCAATATTGTGTGCATCAAAAGCTATCAAAGAGATGGAATTTATTTTAATGGAGATAAATAGTAAAGGCTTGGGGTGTTATAGTTTCAGTTGAATGTAATAGAGGAAAAAACCCTTTAAGTTTTAATTGGAAACACCATTTAATAGTAACCATTTCATTTAAGAGTTACAATTTAGCTATTCATATATTTATACACATATATTGTTGTTCAGTTAGATGCATCCACCATTCCAAAGTTATAAAGTCTTATGATTTATATGTTCCAATTGGTGATACATGTGACTTCAAATATTCCTTTATGAAGATTCAATTATATGGATCACAATTCCAAATTTATATAGGCACACACACTCTTTAAATTACAGTTGGCATCCATTTAATTTTAACAACTAACACTTCATCCCATGTGACTGATGGTCCATGGATAAACATACCATAATTTTTTAATTAAGGTTACACCATCAAGATATATGGTAAAAAAACTTTTATGTTGATGTAGTCACTTTAATTGAATAACTATTTAGCTTTTCCTAAAGGATAAGTTAACACAATTTCAACATAGTAATCAATGAACTATAACATGATACAAAGAATGTGTTCTATATAATAAATATAACATGGAACAAGCATGACATTTAAAAAATAAACTGCCTACTGTTATGTAGGAAATAAAACTTAATTTAAATATCAATACAAGGGAAAAATATAACCCATAATTATAATTAACACCACAAATCAAATAGTGAAATCAATACAACTATTATAGGCATAATCGAGAAAAATCAATTCCATTCCCTGATAATTTTGATATTCCCAATACATGGGTAAGCTACTCCCAAGAATATGCTCAATACCAAATTCCAATACCTTCCTAGTCTCTTATATATAAAATAAAAATATCAAGATAAATTGAAAAGAGGATTTGATACCACTTTGTGATATCCCGAGCCTGGTTCATATACACGTGATTGGTTTGGTTGACCATATAGCCTCAAGCACACCTCCCTGTATGCTAGAGGCTATTGATTAACATTGAGGGAATATAATGATACTATATAGAGACTATAAACTCATGATCAGAATGAATCATAATGGTAAAATGAATAATAAGAAGTATAAATAGATATAATCACGAGGAAACATAATAAGTAAACTATCCACATGTAATAGAAAGACTGACATAAGAAATGGATGAACCATACCCAATATAAAATAGAAAGATGATGATCATGTCATGGTGATATATAAAAGGGGTGGTATATGGTAAATAAAGAAACAATCATATAAAACATTCTATATACAAATGAGAAAATGATCAAAAGATATCTCTAATAGCATCGTGATTATAATCTTGGTCAACTGCTCTAGTACTCCAACCAAGTATAGAAAATCAAGCATCTATAACAAGACACATTCACTTGTCCCTACCTACATTCATGAAGTCTATCTGGGTACTAATTAGTGGTCCTAATAAGTTGTGATGTATACTCAGTAGGACACCACCAATAGTGTATAAAGCTATCCATTCCATGTGTATACAATGAAACAATGTGTATGTTAAATAATAAAAAAGTAAATGAAATCTATAAAACCCATGTTGTAATGGGACTCCCATGGACCACCCATCTGATGCTATCTCATTTGAACTATGTAGTTATGTCTCTAAATTATTATTATTTATGCTTAAATTTTTATGTAAAGGCTCAGGACCCAATGCTCAAATCCAATGAATCCCCATTATTTTTAATAATATCAGGTATGGGTAAGTCCCAAGGCATTTAAGGTATAAAAAAGGAATTAAACAAGGTTATCATGTATATAAATCATGGAATAAACCCAATTAAGTTATTTAAATGTGAAAAATGTCATTTTTTAATTAATTTGAATCCTAATCCCACCACAATAATTCCTCATAGGGAACCTATGTATCACTCTTAGTGTACCATGATCCCATCACCCTACAAGCCTATCCCTGGAATTCCTCATGGGAACCCAGTTATTTCCCCAGAAATGGTATAATGGAATCATCCTTTGATCCCATACTTTGAATTCCACATAAGGAATCCAAGTGTAACTCATGGAATAGAACAATTCACAACCTAAAATTCAATCCTTTTCATTCCATGTAAGGAACCCATATTTCACTCATGGAAAAATATAATTCCTCTCAATGGGTGAGCCTATCAAAGGAATTACTCATAGGAAGCCATGTTCCACCCGTGGTGTAATATAAATCCATTTATAATTCATTTTAATTAATAATTTTTATGATCCCAGCAATGGCGTTTCGATTCATAACTCCTCTATCACCCTCAACATAGAATAATGAATTGTTTTGAATCAAAAAAAATTCATACCATTTAATAACACATTTAACTCAAATTGGTCCATTAATTAAAAGGATAAATCAAGAATAAATTAGAAGGATAGAGACCTTGGAATATGGGATCACCATTTCCTCTTTATTTAGTTTAATTTACCTTGATTCCAATTCATTTATCATCCAAATTTAAAAGTGAACGGCACACACCCCAAGGGTGTTTTAATCTCAAAATCAAAAAGTGATTATTTAATATAATTTAATAACCCATCCCAAGGTGGTGTTTTGGATTGAGGTCATCATCCTCCATGATGTTACAGGTCATACAGGTCATGTAAGTCTAATATGAATCATTTAATTCAAGGAAAACTCATTTTAAGAAGTGATACACATGAATCATGGTGCACGACACAATGACATAGTGTAAAAAAAATAAGAATTAAAAAAATCATTAAACTAATTACCTTAGATGGGTAGTAGTATCCACATCCATTATTGGATTCTAATCTAAGATAAAATAAGAGAAATCAGATAAATAGAAAAATACCCTAAAAATTAGGGAATATTATCTCACATAGATTTTTCATTCCATATAACGAGATAAATGATAAAATAAGAAAGATGATTTAAGAGCTTACCAGTATAGATCAATCAAGACTAATAATGATTTATTCTGAGATCAAACTAAGGAGGTAAAAAATTCTTAGGAGAAGAGGAGGGATAGATTTACACCTATGGGAGAATATATGAAAAATGGGATGAGAAATGGGTGTTTAATCTTTAAATAATCCTGGGGAAAATTGACTTTTCTCCTATTTTTAAGGGGTGAAAGATTTGACCAAACCGTGTGCCAGCCATGAAGGCTCACTGCCTAAGTGGCACTACTCATGTATCTCAGAACATGTTTTTCCTAACCATTCACACACCATAAAGATCATATTTTAAAAAAACCTACACTAAAACTCCTATTTGTGAATCCTCCCTCACATGATTTGTCAAACTGTGATCCTCATATATATGGTCCGCATGGTTGGGCCACACAGTTACTACTAACTATAAACCTTAGGATATTTCTCAAAAAACTGGAGCCCTGAGACCAAGATTCTCCCAAAACCATCCTAAAACTTTTAAGAACTCCCATTATAATAAATCAAGAGATTCGTACTAAAATTTAAAGGATTCTTAAATAATAATAAAATTTAGGATCTTACATGTATCATGTATATTTTAAACAATCCCATACACCCAATTTATATGTCATAGAATGTTAAGAATTAGAAAAATTTTATATCCAAATCATAATAAATAGTTCCCCCTTTTCCACAGCTTTAAAATAATTCAATAAAAACAATTTCAAATAATAATCCAACAATCCATTTTCATTTCATTAAAAACTAGAATATCAAATCAAAGAAGTACAAATATAAAACAAAAATGAAAAAAATTCCAAGGATAATTCACCGTTATGTTTTCTAGGTCACTCATACATCAATCATTACTAGTTCACATTATAATCCCCATGTACCAAAATATCATGGTTTAGGGAATGAAGGAACACCCTAGAAAGAGAACCCTTCTATAATGTCAAATCAAGTCCTAGATCCAAATGCATATCAATCTAGGAATGAAAGAACACCCAAAAATGAAAACCTTCCCAACAATATTAAAGGATGAAAACCAATACTAAACCTACCACCTAAATACCTAAGGATCCCATGTGTAACATATCAAATAATATGAAAGTGATTACAAATTTCACAATAAAATTCAAAACACCATTTTCTTTCCATAAAAACTTTATTTGAAAACTCATTTCGCAATCCATTTAACAATGATTTCAAAATCATATTTCTTTTACCAAAATAATGGAAACCCATATTTTTCCCAAAAAATCATTTCAAACAAACAAAGAAGTAAATCATTTTATTTCATTTAGAAACCCATTTAAAAAAAATAGAAATAAATGGTTTACATTACAATGGTTAGAGACAAAACCACCCACCTCAAACTCAAGTCGATACTACCCAAAATGAGATCCACCAACACCTAAATGAACGAAGAAGAAAAAGAGGCCTTATAATTGATTCCCACATCATAAATTGTATTAAACAAATTAAATGTTCCTAAGAGAGGATAGATCAAACTATAACACAATAAACACACCCACCATTCCACAACCAGTATGAGAGTTGGCCCCCAGTATAGGAACACACCATGGGTCTAGAATAATCAAACAAAAATCAGCACATGATCAAAAGATCCTATAAATGAATACCAACACTGCTATCATGACTAATGGATACAAAGAATAAAAATGGACCCTTACTTAGAGAGATACAACAAAACCACTATTGAACTTTGGAACTTAACAAAGAGATATGAAAGGAGTAGAGGCACCCAAAATCACATAGAATAAATACTAGTGTTTGAATTAATGAGATAAAACCAAATTAATTTGGATTCTACATTGGAACATATAAAAATTCTAGGGAACAACAGTTTTAAGTCTCGAATATAGGATTTATGGTGTAAATCTTCCCATATTGTATGTTCACTAAAAAAGGCATCACTGAGGGTTAAAAATCATGAGCGATGAATTTACGACATAAAACCAAAATTTAAAAGTAAGTAAAAATTATGAAATAAGTTTATTTTCAGGGATTATATTATTTTTAGACCCTAAATTATTTTTATGGCTTGTTCTTTGTAACATATTTATGATGTAAATAATATATTTAAAATGTAAAAGTGTTTTGCAGGAATCACCCATACCAAGTTCTATAGAAACTCTAAAAAAACTAATATTACCTATGAACTAAAAAATAACTTAAACATTAAAAATATCATAACTTAAAATCCAAGATGATAAAATCTCTCCACAATAGTAATTTCCATCCCTAGGAAGTGATACAGAAGAAGGGTTCTTTGGAAAAAGGTGTGGCCGCTTCTCCCTCAATGACGATTTGTGCTCCCAAGTCTCATGAAAATATTTTCATGTTTCCATAAAACTATGGCCAACATGATAGAATTTCCATGTAATACTTTCACATGATAATAAAAGATCTATTATTTTTTCTAAAAAACTAAAAAATATGGCTCCAACTCGATCTATTCCCAAATCAGAACGTGATAGGGATTAAGATGATACTTCATGAGCTGTGATATGTGGAAAAAATCACGAAAACCTATCAAATGAGCTAAAATTCCAACTGATAGGAAACCTGAACAATATAATTAGTGTCTTCAAATTGTCTAATATATCTTCGAGCTGACTTCCCTTTTTTACAAGGTGATAGTGACCTAACTGAGGAGAAACTTTCAAGAAAACTTTGTCACTTATGGAAAACTACAAAGGATGACATCGAAAATTGATATATGATTTCTGCTAACTCTTCACAAAAAATAGGCATCAATGAAAATCTTAAATCATCATTGACGTCTCATGTATGAGACTTGGCCCCAAAAGAGAGGATTCACCAACCTCAATCCCAAAAAAGAGGTGATCTGCATGGGGGACCATATAAATCCATAGAGGGAACCATTTTGATTGATGATTTGTATCTGCTATTATAAAAAAAACTCAACCATTAACATACGTGTATACAAAAATCCACAAAAATCCAAGACACATGAATAAATAATACCATATAAGATATGAAAAACATGCTCTATATTCCAAATTATCTATTTTTGTAAATCCATGATAAACCTAAATTGAGTCCACATTGACTCTTGGAGACTCTTATAGAATATTGATGTAGACTTGGGATCCCTATCTTAAATGATGTAAGATGGAACCTCATGTAACCTCATGATATCCTACATATACAAATTACCCATACATTTAACCTTATTGGTGTTCCTAATCAGAATAATATGGTCTGATTACACCAACTAATAAACCACATCCCAAATAAAATTATTTCCTTGGGGAGTGTGTGGAAGTACAACAAAAAATTATATGGAAACCTTATCCCATTTCCAAACTAATACTAAAAGAGTTTGGATAAAATTAGAAGGTTTCAAATTAATTTCCTTTATCTATTGGGAGGTGTGATAGCGAGATACAATATAGGAAATTCTAGACATTATACTAGGACACCAGAAACGTTGTACCATGTCATAATAAATCTTCATAGACCCTGGATAAGTGGCCTATAAAGAACTATGATAGTTAAAAAAATGAACTCATGGAATATGGGATGAAAAACCAATGCCCAAAGAGGATAACACCCTTAGAAGGGAGAGATAAACCAAAATGGTCTCCCCAACATAAAGAGTTTCTTTAATTCCTATGAACTCATTATTCTAATACTGACACTATAAAATAAACTATATAAGTGATGATGAAAAACAAACACTATTCAGAACCATACCTGAATCATCCTCAAGAAAATCAAAATGAAATTGGGTGAAAAGCCCCATAAAGTTCCACTCTTCATCTGATTCCAAGGTATCCTTTGATAACAATTTCCTGATGAGATCATCTACAACAACATTACCATTCCCCAATGTGAATGTGATGTTTAAGTAGAATATCTATAGGTACTCCACCCACTGACATTATTTGATATTAAATTTATTCCAATTAAATATATAACTCAGACTATTATGGTCAGAAAATTATGTGAACCTCTCCCAAAAAAAATCAATGTTTCCAACACTTAAGTTCATGAATGACTAAAACAAGTTCTAAATAAAAAGTGGGGTAATTGTTCTCATGTGGCTAAATATGTTAGGATCCATAGTCTAACACAAGATTTTACTACATAAAAAAGGAATCCGAACCATCACTAGAATTATAAAAGTATACCACATAAGGCTTACTAGTCCCAATTAAGTTAAAAATAGGTGTTTATGTCCAAAACTATTTCAACACATCAAAATAAGTTTGAAACTTAGCATCATGTATGAATTTCACCCATTTCATATAAAGAGAAGTAAATGGTGACAAAAAATTCAATATTTTTGACATTTACCAATAGTATCTAGAAAGAACTAAGAATCCTCATATCGCAATGACATTCCATGGCTCTTCTAATGAAAAAACCTTCAGCATACTAAGATCGACTGATAATCCATTTTAACCTCACTTCTTGAATCCAAAAATTGAATTTGTAAGGTTTCCCATAAAGTCATTTATTTCTCAAGATTTCTAAAACTATGTTAAATAGTGCTTATACTCATGCCTGGATCTCAAATAAATCAAGATATCATCCATGAACATAATTCTTTTTGAGATACTGATGGAATATCCAGTTCATCAAATCCATAAAAACCATAGGATCATTATCTATACCAAAAGGCATACAAAGATATTCATAATGAATATAACTACTCCTAAAATCCATATTAGGTATATTAGACTTCTGAACCCTAAGCTTATGATAATTTTTCTGAAGATTGATCTTTAAAAACCACATCGACCCCTTTAACTGATCAAACAAGACATCCACATGGGGTAAAGTGTCACAAACTGACCCAACGAGGTTCGAGCCACAATTACCCCAAGAAAACATCCATAGGAAATGGGTTGGAGAGAATCAATGAAATACATAACTAGTATGAGAGGGATTTTCCTAGTATACCTATATGCACACACCTGACCATCCCCATGAAAAGGTGTAGAAGAAAAATAAAAGAAATAGATTAAATATCTAGAACATATAACATGAATGAAAAAACTCCTAGGTGTACAAGAGTAAATTTGTGTAAAATGAAAAGTAAAGGGAAAAAATACACACCCAACCATAAAGATATACCAACCTGAAAAAACTAGAAAAGTAAATGTTGAGAGAGGCCTTCTCTGAATCTCCAAGTTCTGACCACCGTATGTGGTCAAATGCACTATGTATCCCTGTTATTCTCTCAAATAACCATCAACCTATCTATTATCTCTATAATAAATGACACATGTGGGAAAAGATCATACAAGGGTGAGTATATACATACCCAGTAAGATTCAACAAAAGATAAAGGGGGAGTAGTAAAAGATGGGATAAGAATAGATTGACAGTTCAACCCAAATTAAGAGAGTAAACAAATCCAAATACATGGAAATACATGGATATATATATATATATTCTCAAACCAAATAATCCAAAATTAGATAGAAAGGGTATCTTCATATCATATATAATCACCCAGAATGTTTGAATGATATTTTTTTCTTAAGAAAATGTGTGATATATTAATTTGTACTCTAGAAAACCATATCTCTTTAATAATGAAGTGAGTATAATTTGAAATGTGACCATTGAGTTTCGACCATTATATGAATTTTGTTAAATTATAACCATTGGTTAATACTAACTTTTTAAATAATACTCTTTATAAAAATTTTGATGTTATAGTTAGTGTTTATAAGTAGAAATGACAAAGGATAATTAATGCATAAAGGCGAAAATAATAACTTAAATAGTAGGGTCATATCGTATGAAGACCATTTTTCTGAACTTGGGAAGGAGGTAGCATCAATCATCTTATCTCTTAACCCATCCCAACATAATATTCAACAAGTTATTCTTGAATGAAATCGCATATGGGAGAAGTTCAAGTTAGTAGAAATTACAACTTGGGTGATGTTATCTGAACTGCCCCATGAATCTATCAAAAACTTACACCTTAACCTGAGGTAGTATGTGGGTGTTATAAGGGGTTATGTTTCCTGAACCTATTTACTTATAGTGTAATTCCTTTTTATAAACAAAATTCTTTTTACATCTATTATTTTTTTAAGAATAGTTTTTCTTAATAAAAAATATGATGAATTTGATAAATTTATTTTTTGGAAAGAAATTTTACTTTTCAAAAAATATATAATTATTATAATAACTTTCAGTACTATTTATAATATTTATTTTAAATAAATAGTATGATTAAGATAATCTTATTTAAAAATAAATGATAAAACAATTTTATTGTATTAAGTGTCTAAAAATTCACTATGCATTTTTAATATGCTATTATTTTTAATAAATAATGTTTTTTATTTATAAAAGTTAAAATTATAATATTTATAGAATTATTATTATACTATAAATATCAAATTTTAAATCAGAATTTCTGAATTAGGTTAGGGTGAATTCGTGCGAATTTTCTAAAATACATTTTTTTGATGAATAGTAAAAATACAGTTTGAGTTTTTTAGTATGTTTAATAACATAATAATTATGTAATAATGATATAATAATTATGTTTTAAAAAGAAATAAAATATTTCATTTTATTAGTATCAATTATTTTAACATATTTTAACCAATTTCTAAATATATAATTTACTTTCCAAATTCTAAAATGAAAATTTAACTTTAAAAATGTTATTTTGTGTAAAATTTAATTTTCCTTAACAAAATAAGAAATATAAAATGAAGGTAAAATAATTTGGATTAAAATAATATAAAATATGTTCCAATTGTCTGGTACCATGGGAAAATACCATGGTCATGCCCATGGTTTTTCATTTTCCACTACCTATGTGTGTAAGGCCAAAATTTATAAATTAATAAACAAATCCCATAAGTTTTCTATAAATACCCCCCATTTATCCATATACTTTAACTACCAATTATTCCTCCAATAATATATGATATTTTTATCTCCCAAGGATTCCTTCCATGGTTTCCAAAATCCCCCATGGACCTGATACTCATGTTTTAGGAACTACTCTTCAAGGTAAGGTAAATCTTCACTTCTCTTTTCCATTCATGTTTCCAATTTATGTGGTATGTATTTAAAATTTCTAAACTAAGTTCTAATATAATTTTTTTACCCCTTTACTGTATTAAGATTATTTTATTAATGGTATACCTATGTCCCCTCACCTTTTTCCCTTATCTAAAACCTTGTTTTTTACCCGTTATGTTGCCGGTTTTACATCTCAAAATTTCTCCCCTCTCCTGAAGAAAATACCTTTTATTTTATTTATGTGAATACCCCATTATATTTATTTTCTATGGGTATTCAAAAAGATATAAAAATGATCTATTTTATTCTGGTATTGACATACATAAAACTCTCATTCTTTTTCAGTGGGTTATACCTGACATGGAGATCTTCTCTTCAAGTATTTTGTAAATCACCACGATTTTTATATGAATACCATTTCATCTAGTATCTATGAGTTATTATTTAAATATTTTATCACAATATATATTGATAAAATTAATTAATACATATGAAGGGTGCACCCTAATATTTCTCCAATATTTTTTTAAAGAATTTAATCTCCCTAGATGACATATTTTACAACACCTTGGTGAATAACCATGGTATATTTTATAACACCTCAGTGATAAACCTTGGTAATATTCTTCTGAATATCTCATTTAAATGTTATATCAAAATTTATATGTTATTATTCAAGTTATTTTTATTATAATATTCCCCTTTTTCCTTTTCTCACAAATTTATTATATTCCTAATGTTCTTATTGAAATTTCTCAAGTTAACATGAAAACTATTTCCCTTGTTTTCCCTTACTGGGCCTTATGCTCACCCTTTCCTTTGATGTATGTCCCCAGGTTATGAGATATAGTATATGTACTTAGGATGAACCTATTATGAATCCTTTATGGTGGATTAGAATAGTTTTTTATGTTTTCATGTATTATGTACCTTATTTATAAGAAACAAAACTTTAAAAGATCCTCTATTTCTACAATATAATAAAAATTTATGTAATAAAAGGTAGGATTCCATAGTTGGTATCAAAGGATAGTTTAGTTATTTATGGAAATTAGGATTTGAAAACATTAATAATAACCTTAGGGAAAAGTTATAATATATGAAATCATCCTGGTATTTTGGTAAAGTATTAAGTAAGTGGTTTCCATGTAAGGAGATCCCTATCTAGATATGAATAAGTTGATGCGGCTCTGGAACATATGTATCTATAGGTAAAACTCAAAAATACTGCTTTGAGATAGACTTGAACTGGAACTGTTGCATGAAAATATGCCTTTCTACACTCCTGGTTTGACACTCTTTGGGGATATTTTTGGTTAATCACAAGCTTTTTATGAACAATTATGATGAATTTATAGAAAATGTACTTTTTTGTAAAAAACTATATTTAAGAATGATGTTTTAAGATATAAAAATTTCTTTTGAACTATAATATTATTAAATGAAACACATTTCTCACTATGGATTTATTATTTTCGAAAATGGAGAGAAATAAGAGGAACCACATAAATTGTGAATGCAACAGACCACGCGTTGATATCCCTATAATGGAATCCATAATGGAAAACATCATGGGAATGATGAATCAATTGAATTGAGTTATGAGAAATAACTTGAATGAATCCAAGAGACCAGATTCACCTCAAATGGATCAATTTTCCATTGAGTCCTTTATGCATCAATGAACAGATTCTTTCATTCGATCTACCGAAACATTGATTGGTGAACAATGGATAATATCTATAGAAAAGATATTTTCTATACTCTATTGTTTAGTCTAAAAGAAAGTCACCGTGGTTGTGTACTGATTATAGGGATAAGATCATAAGTGGTGGAAACTTATTAATAACATAAAACCAAGAAATGAGAATAAATCTATAGATTTATAAGATTTAAAGGGAAAAATTTTCAAAAAAATATTTCCCCCGTTTGATGAGAAAAAAATAGAGAAAGAATTACTAAAGCTGAAGTAGAAGGAAAATGAATCAGTGGGAAGCTATGACATTAGATTTAAAATACTTTCTCATTAAACCTTGAGCTTTGTCATGGATCATAATATAAAGGTTCATACATTATTTTATGGAATAAGACCCCATATACATAATAATATATCCAATAAAGAATATGAAATCTACGAAGAGATAACGAAGAGTGATATGAAGGCTGAACTAGATTTTAGAGAGAAATGTTGGTCACATCGATCAAATTAAAAGAAGATATCAATGGATCCTAACTTAGGAAGGATCTTTGATCCTAGTATAGGAGGAAAGAATGTGAAAATTCCCACATGAAACAAATATTGGAAAAAGAATTTGGGGAAATACCTTCTCAATAGTGGGAAAAGTTATAATTGTGGAAGAGATGTCCATATTGATCATAATTTTCATAGTGAGGTAAACCCTCAACTTCTTAAATCTAATGAAAAAGGGAATATGGTTTAGGCCCAACCCAAAGTCCAATGCCTCAAGTGTGTAAATCTTGGTAAATTTTACAATCACTATGAAAATCCAAAGATAATTTAGGGGAATCACCATAAGCCTCAGTATAGGATAAGGGATGAAGGTTTGAATTTCTCTATCATGATGACTGAAGTTGAAGCTCCAAATTATGTGGTAGTAGGTACTCTTATTATTCTCTCAAATATGGAAAGTACTTTTTTGAATATGGTTCTACACACTCCTTTATTTCTTCCATGTTTTGAAAAAATATCGAATCAATCCCTAAACTATTAAAAGTATAGTTATCATTCAGGACTTCTAGAGAGATTATACAAGCATCAACAATGTATAGAAACTCTTGTATTCACTTTGGAAAGCACAATCTCTTTACAGATCTAGTAGTCATTCCCATGATGGAATTCTACACTATATAGGGGATGGGATGGCTCTCAAATTATAATTCTATTATGAAATGTAGAAGCAAGGAAAAATTAATAGTCTTGAATAGAAAACATAAAGTTATCTTAAATTGAGATATATCTCAGCCTGATATTTTTCTTGAAGCACCTCCCATATTTTTCTTTATGAAAATTATCCATGAAGATAAAGTAGGAAATTTATGTATATGAATAGAAAATTTTCCCATAATTCAAGAATAAATTGATGTATTTCCTAAGGAGTTACCTGGACCTCCCCTAGAATGATTGTTGAAGTTATCCATTGAACTCATGATTGGATCCAAGATGATATCAAAGACCTTGTATATAATGGAAAAAGTGGAGCTGTAAGAATTAAAGAAAGAACTCCAAGATATTTTGGATAAGTGGTTTATTCTACCAAGTGTGTATCCTTAGTAAGCACCAATTTTATTTGTAAATAATAAAGATATATCAATACGACTATACATGGATTATAGTGAACTTAATGAGATCACAATGAAGAAGAAGTACCCTCTTCCAAAAATTTAAGTTTTTTTTGACCATCTTCGTGGAGCTCAATTATTCTATAAGATTTATCTTAGATCTGGTTTTCATCAATTGAGGGTGAAGAAAGAATATATTCCAATGAATTAATTCTAAATAATATATGGATATTATTAATTTTATGTCCTTCATCTTGACCAATGATCTAGATATTTTTATTGATGTGATAAATATAGTCTTTAAGGACTACCTTGATAACTTTCTGGTAGTTTTTTAGGGTATTATGATATATTACCAAATTTTTGAGGAGCATGAGGATAATCTAAGGGTTATATTGAAAACTCATAGGAATGAGAGTCCATTTGGGAAGTTCAAAAAAATGTGAATTTGGGTTACACCAAGTTGCTATATTGGGACACATTATAACTGATAAAGGAACATAATAGATTCTTCCAAGACAAAGGTTGTGGAGGACTGTCCTCATCCTACAATAGTAAATGAGATTTTTAGTTTCCTTAGTTTATCTAGATATTATGGAACATTTTTAAAAAAAAATCATGGATTTATAATTTACTAACCAAGTTAACTTGAAAAGGGGACAAGTTCATTTAGACAAAGGAGTGTGAAGAATGTTTCCAAGAGCTGGAGAAGATATTGGTTACTTCACTAATGCTAAATCTTACCTCTATCATAGAATGATTCATTGTTTTTAGTAGTTCATCTCTGAAAGGACTAGGGTGTGTCATCATTAAAAATAAAAAGGCGATTTATTTTGCATCTTGATAGTTGAATCCTCAAGAGTAGAATAATCCTTTGCATGACCTGGAGCTATTTTTGGTTATTTATTCTCTGAAGATATGGAGGCACTATCATTGTGCAGAGAAATATAATATATGCATAGACCACTAATATTGTAAGTATATTTTCACACAAAATTAATTTAATATGAGAAATAGTAGATGGTGGGAACTTTCTAAAGACTTCGACTGTTTAATTCATTATCACCCTAGAAGAGTAAAAAATTCCACTACTGTATTAAGTAGGAAATACCCTATTGTTTTGGAAATGAAAAGGATTTAAGGAGATCATTTTATCAAATACATAGTAAGATTGGAAATTGGAATCGTAAGGTATGGTACAACATAAAACATATTCTAAATGATTTCTCAACCATTATTACTAGAGAAGATCAAGAAATATTGAGGATAAGATCCTTTGTTAAAGAAGAAGATAGAGACTATGAACAATGAGAAGTTTCCTGAGTTAAATATTGATCAAGAAGGGGTACTAAAAATTCGTACACGGCTATGTGTTCCATATATTATAGAAATAAATAAGGAGATTATGCATGAATCTCATAGCTCTATATTCTCTATAAATCTTATGATCACTAAAATATATAGGGATCATTGTGATCATTACTGCAGGAATAACATGAAAAGGGAGATTTCCGACTACACTATAAGGTTCTTGGTATGTCGATAGGTGAAGGAATAGTGACAAATTTCTAAAGTGATATTGCAACCACTACCCATACTAACATGGAAGTGGGATAATATCACTATGTATTTTATCACTAGTCACCCGAGAACATCCAAATGAAACAATGTGACATGGGTTATAGTGGATCATCTCACAAAGACTACCCATTTCATTGATATTCAAGAAGATTTATATCTTGACCAAATTTACATGATTTACGTAAAGTAAGTGGTGATATTTCATGTGGTATCACTATATTGTTTCTAATAGTGATCCAAGGATCACATAAAAATTATAGAGAGGTATTCAACATGATCTGAGTACTGAATTGAATTTTATTACAACTTATCACCCCCAAACTGATGACCAATCTAAAAGGACTATTAAGAAACTATAGAACATGTTGATAACATGATAAATTTAATTTAAATGTGTATTGGATTAACACATCCCATTAGTTGAGTTCTCCTACAACAAAAACTTCCATTAGAATATTCACATGTCACCCTATGAAGATCTTTACGAGAAGCGATGTAGAACTATGACATGTTGGGATGAAGATGGTGAGAGAAATCTTCTTGGGCACGATCCTGTGAAAGGGATAATGAAAATTATTCATTCCATCCAGCAACACATAAATAATTCTTAATTTTGTCTGAAGATCTATTATGATAATTGACAAAGGGACTTGGATTTTTATGTTGGTGAAAAAGTATTCCTTTGAATTTCACTATGGAAGAGAGTCATACAGTTTGGGAAGAAAGGGAAGCTTAGAACCATGTAAATTGGCCCCTATTATTTCCTTGATCACTTAAGATCAGTGACCTATCATCTTTCACTTCCACCAAATCAAGATCAAATTCATGAAATATTCCATGTATCTCTCTTGAAGATTTACATACTTTACCATTCACATATACTGAGTATTGAGGTGGTAAAACTGGAACATGAATTATCTTCCTCCATAAATCTTTGATAGTTTTACATCCCAAGGATTACTCCCAAGGTGTCCTCAATACCTCAATGCCCCGATCATCATGTTTTAGGAACTACTCTTCACGGTAAGGGAAATATTCACTTCTCTTTTCCATTCAAGTTTCGTATTTATGTGGTATGCATTTCAAATTTGTAAACTAAGTTATTCTATAAAGTTTATTTTAAATATTTACAGTATTAATAGGATTTTATGAATCGGATTTCCATGTCCCATCTCTTTTTTTCCCTTTTCTAAAACCATGTTTTATACCTGTTATGTTGTGGATTTTACTTCTCAAAATTTCTATCCTCTCCTCAAGAAATTCCCTTTAATTTTCTTTTTTGTGAATACAAAAATATCTTTATTTTCTAGGGGTATTAACCAAGATATAAAAATGATTTATTTTATTTTGGGATTGGAATATATAAAAACCTCATCCCCTTTTCATGGGTTAAGA
Source organism: Viscum album (assembly GCA_963277665.1). Taxonomy (NCBI): domain Eukaryota; kingdom Viridiplantae; phylum Streptophyta; class Magnoliopsida; order Santalales; family Viscaceae; genus Viscum; species Viscum album. The sequence continues at coordinate 1,321,199,907 of OY728132.1, read as the reverse complement.
ATGACATAAAGATCTTGTCTTTAAGAACCTTTTAAAATGCAATTATTTTTATATGATACTCATTTATTATATTATCTATGGGTTATTTATGAAATGTTTTATTATGATATATGTGGATAAAATTATTTATGAAAAATTAAGGGTGCACTCTAATAGAATTCCACTTTATTGGGTAAAGAAATTAATCACTGGAGATGACATGTTTTACAATACCTTGTTGAATAACCTTGGTAATTTTTATGACACCTCAAAGATAAACCCGGGAGGTATACTTATAAATGTCCCATTTAAATGTTATGGAAACATTTCTGGGTTATTATTCAAGTTATTTTTATTATAATATTAGACCTTTTCCTGTGATAAAGACATTATTATATTCCTCAAGTTCTTATTGAAATTTATCAAGTTCACATGTAAAAGTTTTTCCTTGCTTTCCCTTTGGGGGCCTTATGCTCACCATTTACTTTGATGTATGTACCTAGGTGATAATATATAGTAAATTTAATTAGGATGAACCTATTATAAATCCTTTAATGTGGATTATAATAATTTTTTCTGTTTCATGTATTATGTTCCTTATTTCCTGAAAACTAAACATTAAAATATCCTATGTTTGTAGAATATAATAAAAAGTTATATAATAAAAAGAAGGGATACCATAGTTGGTATCAAATAATTGTTTAGTTATTTATGGAAATTAATATCTGGAAACTTTAGGAAGAACCTTAGGGACAAGTTAAAATATAGGAAAAAATATTTGTATTTTAATGATGTATTAATTAAGTGGTTTCCAAGAAAAGAAATCCCTTCCTGGATACGAAAAAGTGGATGTGGATCTAGAATGGATATATCTAGGGATAAAAAATGAAAATACCACATTGAACAAGACTCGAATGAGAACTTGTGTATGACAACAGACCTTGCTTCACTACATCTTGGATACTCTTGGGGGATATGTTTGGAAAATCATAAGCATTTTATGAACCATTATGATGGATTTATAGAAAATGTATTTATTGTTAAAAAATAACATATTTAAGAACAATTTTTTAAGACATAAAAACCCTTTTATAACTATAATATTATTAAATGAAACACACTTCTCACTACAATTGTATTCTTTTAGAAAATGGAAGGAAAATGGAGGAATCACGTAAATGATGAGCATAATGGACTATGCGTTGATAGCCCTGTGATGGAAGATGGAATGGATAAATTCATGAGAATTATGAATAAACTAACTCGATTTATGACCAATAACTTGAATCAAGCCAAGAGACCAGACTTATCTCGAAGTGAATTAATTTTTTGTTGAGTCCTTTATGCATCAATGACCACCTTATTTCAGTGTATCTACCTACCCATTGATTGCTTAAAATTAGATAATATCTATAAAATTATATTCTATTTACTCTATTTTTCATAAAAAGAGAAGTTAACCATGGATGTGTACATATTAGAGGGATAATCTGGTCAGTGGTGGAAACTGATTAAGAACATGAAGCCAAGAAGGTAGATTGAATCTATGGAGTGGTAAGAGTTCAAGGGAACCTTTTTGAAAAAATTATTTCCCCCGTTTGATGTGAAAAAAAATAGATAAGGAAATCCTAGAGACTAAGTAGAAGGAAAATGAATTAGTGGGAATCTATGAGTTGAGATTTATAATACATTCTAATTATACCTTGATATTTTTCATGGATACTAATGGAAAGGTTGATAGATTCTTTGATGGACTAAGACCCCATCTATGGAAGAGTATATCCAATCAAGACTATGAAATATATGAGGAGATAGTGCGGAGTGCTATGAAGGTTTAACTAGAGTTTTAAGAGGTCTGATGGTCCCATCGATCAAATGAAAAGAAGATATAAATAAATCCAATCATAGGAAGGAACTTTTATCATGGGAGGAGGAAAGCTTGTGCAACTTCCCACATGAAAAAAATACGGGTAGTAGTATTTGGGGAACTTCTTTCTCATATGTGATAAATGTTAAAAGTGTGGAAGAGATGGACATATTTCTCAAAACATTCATAGTGAGGTGAAGCCTCAACTTATCAACACTAATTAAAAAGGTAAAATGGTGCATTCCCAGCCCAAATTCCAATGCCTCAAGTGTGGACATCTTATGAACTTTTCCAATCACCATGAAAATCTGACGTTAATGAAGGGGAATCACCATAAACCTCAGCATATGATAAGGTAACAATGATATTCTTTCTTTATCATGATGAATAAAGTTAAACCTCCAAATGATGTGGTAGAAGGTACTCTTATTGTTCTCACCAAGATAGAAAATAATTTTTTTGATTCTAGTACTACATATTCCTTTATTTCCTCCAAGTATGAAAAATACATAGAATCAATACCTAAACTGCTAAGAGTATATTTACTATTCAAGACTATTGGAGGGATTATCCAAGCATCAATATTGTATAGAAACTCTAGTATTCAGTTTGGAAAGCACAATATCATTGTAAATATAATAGTCATTACCATGCTGGAATTCAACACTATACTAGGGATGGTCTGTCTATCAAAGTATATTTCTAAGATAAAATATATAATCAAGAAAATATCAGTGGTCTTGAATGGAAAAACTATAGTTATATTCAAAAGAGATATATCTCGACCCAAGATTTTTCTAGAAGCACCTCTTGTATCCTTCTTTATGAAAATAATCATTGAAGATGAAGAAGAAAATGAAATTATACGAATAGAAAATGTCCCCATTATTCAAGAATGCATTAATTTATTTCTTGAGGAGTTACCTAGACCCCCTATAAAGGGAGGTGGAGTTATCCATTGATCTCATTCCTAGATCCCAACTGATATCAAAGACCCCATATATAATAGAAAAAGTGGAGATGTAGGAATTAAATAAACAAATATATGAAACTTTGGATAAGGGGTTTATTCAACCAAGTGTGTATCATTAAGGAGGAACTATTATATTTGGTAAGAAATAGATTAGATCAATATAACGATGCATTGATTTTAGAGAAATTAATAGGATCATAATGAAGAAGAAGTACCCTCTTCCAATAATTAAAGATTTATTTGACCAACTTCGTTGAGCTCAATTCTTATCCAAAATTGATCTTCGATCTTGTTATCATAAATTAAGGGTGAAGAAAGGATATATTCCAATTAATTAATCTTAATCATGATATGAAAATTATGAGATTTTTTATTCCCTTAATCTTGACTGATGATCCTTCTCTTTTTATGGATTTGATATTTAGAGTCTTTAAGGACTACCTTGAAAACCTTGTGGTAATTTTTATTGATGATATTTTGATAAATTCAAAAATTTGTGAGGATCATGAGGATCATATAAGGGTTATATTTAAAACTATGAGGAATGAGAGGATATTCTAGAAGTTTAGAAAATGTGATTTTTTATTACAACTGGTTTCTTTATTAGGGAACAGTTTAACCAATGAAGTTATCTCAGTTGATCCTACCAAGAATAAGGTTGTGGAGGAATGGCCTCATCCTACAATAGTAACTGAGTTTTGTATTTTCCATGGTTTATCAGGTTATTATAGGAGTTGAAAAACTTTTCATAAATTTCTAATACATACCCAAGTTAACTTAAAAAGGGTCTATGTGCTTCTGGACAAAGGAGTGGGAAGAAATTTTACAAGAGATAAAGAAGATATTGGTTACTGCACCCATGTTAGCTCTATCATCTATCAGAGAAGGATTTTTTATTTTTAGTGAGGCATATTTGAAAGGTCTTGGGTGTGGCCTAATGAAAAATGAAAAGTTTATTACTTATTCATCATGACAGTTGAATCCTCATGATCAGAATTATCCTATGCATGACCTGGAGATAGCTGTAGTTATTTTTTCTCAAAAGATATAGAGGCACTCTCATTATAGGGAGAAATGTGATATATACATTGAACACCAAAGTTTGTAGAATATTTTCATACAAAATTAATTTAACATGAAACATAGGATATGGTTGGATCTTCTTAAGTACTACAACTATTCAATTAATTATCACCCTGGAAAAGAAAAAAAGTCACTACAACATTGATGTGGAAATACCCTGTTGTTTTGGAAATGATGAGGATTCAATAAAATCCTTCAATGAAACACCTAGTAAAACTGGAAATGGAAATTGTAAAAGAAGTGAAATCATCAAACCTATTCTATAAATCATGGAAGCACTAAAATGTATAGGGACCGTCATGATCATTATTGGAAGGATAAAATTAAAAGGGGTATTTCTGTCTTTAGTAAATGGTGCTTGGTATATCGCAGGTGAAGGCAGAGTGATAACTTTTTAAAGGGTATTTCAACTAGTACCCATACTAACATGGAAGTGGGAAAATATCCTCGTGGATACTGTCACTAGTCTACTAAGAACATCCAAAATAAACAATTCCATATGGGTTATAGTGGATCGACTCACAAAGACTACCCATTTTATTGATATTCAGAAAGATTTATCTCTTGATCTACTTGCGAAGATTTACGTTAAGGAAGTGGTAAGGCTACATGGGGTACCACTCTATATCATTTATAATTTTGATCCTAGGTTCAAATAAAAAATATGGAGAGTTATTCAACATACTATGAGTACCAAATTGAATTCTAGTATGGCTTATCTCCCACAAACTAGTAGTCAATATAAAAGGACCACTCAGACACTCAAGAACATGCTGAGAAGATGCTCAGTGGAATTTAACGGTTGATGGGATCAATATATACTATCAGTTGAGTTATCATAAAATAACAACTTCCATTCGAGTATTCAAATGACACCATATAAAGCTATTTATGGTAAGTGATTTAGAACTCCTATATGCTGGGATGAAGTTTGTGAGAGAAAGATTTTTGGGCCAGATATTGTACAAGAGATGATGAAAAAGGTTCATGAAATCTAGCAACACATAAAGGCTACTCAAATTCAGAAGAAGAGATATGATGAAAATTATCGAATGGACTTGGAGTTTTATATTAGTGAAAAATTCTTCCATTTAATTTAACCATGGAAGAGAGTCATGTAGTTTGGGAATAAAGGGAAGCTTAGACCTAGGTACATTGGACCCTATGAAATCTTTGATCGCATAAGAGTACTGTAATATCAGCTTCCACTTCCACCAAACCTAGATCAAGTTCATGATGTATTCCACATATCTCTCTTGAGGAAGTACATAACTGAACCATCATATATACTGAGTCTTGTGGTGGTAAAATTGAAACATAACCTCTCTTATGAAGATCAGCTAGTGGAGATCTTTGATTGTAGAGATAGGGTTCTACAAAACAAGACTACCCACCTCATCAAAGTGTTGTGGAGGAACCATAAATATGAAGAAGCGATGTGGGAACCAGAGGATACAATATAGACGAAGTACCAATACCTTTTCTCAACTGAGGGAATGAGTTAAAATTATGGGGATGAAATTTCTTAAGGGGGGAAGAATTTAATGACCCATACTTTTTAGTCGATATTTCTTTCTTGGGAAAATGTCTGTTATAATATTTTTTTACTCTACAAAACCATATATATTAAAGGATCAAGTGAGTATAATTTGAAATGTGACCATCATGTTTCGATCGTTATATGAACATTGATCAATTATGACTGTTGCTTAATATACCAATTGGAAAGAATACTTTTTATAAAATTTTAATATTATAGTTAGTGGTTATATGTAGAAATGAAAAAGGATAATTAATGAAAAAAATTTAAATGATGGCCTAAACCAGTATATTTGTGCCGTACAAAGCCTATTTATCAGAACATGGGTGGGAGTTAGCATCAGTGGACTTTAATCTTGACCAATCCCAAGATGAGTTTCAACAAGTGAAGTTTGAAAAAAATTTCCTATAGGAGAAGTTCATGTCAGTGGAAATTACCACTCAAGCAATATTATTCGAACCACCCAATGAATATATCACCATCACACACCTTACACTTAGGTCGCATTAAACTGTTATAAGGGGTTATGTGTTCTAGACCAAGTAACTTAAAGTGTAATTCCTTTTCATAAATAAATCTTTGTTCCATAAATTCTGTTTTAAGAATAGTTTTTCTAAAAAAAATATTATGAATTTGATAAATTAATTTTTTGAACTAAAATTGTACTTTTTAGAAAATATGTATTTATAATAATAAACTAAGGTATTATTAATGATGTTTATTTTAAGGAAATAGTATGACTAAAACACTTTTATTTAAAAGTAAATGGTAAAATAATTTTATTTTTTCAAGTGTCTGAAATATCACTATGCATTTTTAATCACTTATTTTATTTATAAATAAGGGTTTTTATATTTTAAAGTTCAAATTATATTATTTAGATATTTATTATGATTAAATAAATATCATTTTTGAAATCATCACAAATAAATTATGTTGGGTTAAATTTATGAGAATTTTTTAATATCCATTATTTTTTTATGAATAGTGAAAATATAGTTTGAGTTTTGTTCGGCATATTTAATGACATTATAATTATTTCAAAAAGATTTAATAACTAATTAACCACTATAAACTAATTTAAATATGTTATTTTATTAAAATAAATTATTTTAATATATTTTAATCAATTTCTAAATATATAATTTCTACTTAAAAATTATAAAAAGAAAACATTAATTTTAAAAAATTTATTTTGTCAAAACATTGATTTTCCTTTCCAAAATAAGAAATATAAAATTATGGTCAAATATATTAGATTAAATTAACATTAAATGTGTAACACCCCGAGATTTTATGAAAAATATTCTTTTTAATTTCATTAATGTCTTGTGTTGTACGCTACACCAAAAGGAGCTTGCAAAACACGCATCCTTGACTTGCCTTGCATTACACGCAATCACGACCTTCCTCGATAGCGTGTGTAGTACGCAATATCGAGTTTCACAAAACAACGATATGCTATTAAAATATTATTAAAACTAGCCATTATGAATAGTAATAACCACTTTTTGAAATTTTGTAAATTTTATTTTTCAAAATGGACTTCATTTTTGAATTCGGAATATTGAAATTAGCTTAGGATGAAATTTTGGTAATTTTCGGATAACTTTCATATTTTGATGAATAGTGGAAATTACTAAATTTTAATTAAAAACAAATTTTTCAATTGAAATAATTAATAGTGATAAATTATTAATTTGAGTGGTTTTAAAGTATATTTAGAATATATTTTTACAATTTAATACAATGATGGTCATTGGATGTAATTTCACATTTAAACCAGTTATAAACAAGTTTCAATCTTTTGATAGTTATTATCTCTTAAAAACACGCTATTTGTTTTGATGACGGGAATTAATTTTTAAATTAGTTAATGCAACTGATATGTTTTTAATTTGGTAGAATAGACATCATTTTTGAGTTCATAATATCAAATATAGCTTAGGCCTAATTTTTGGTATTTTTCTGAAAACTTTCAATTTTTGATGAATAGTGAAACCACTAAGTGGTAGTTAAAAAAACTGAATTGTTCATAAAACTTAATTTTACCGCTTCTGTGAGTGGAATTTCAAAAATCCAAGAGACACGGTTGATTTCAGTAAGTAAAATGTGGTTCAATGAGATGAAAATAATTTTTTGGTGAATAGTAACTTTTTACTTTTTTTACCACGGTTAAAAGTAAATAGGGTAATTAAGGGTAGAAATGATATTATTATTACCCTAACACATGTCCTAATTCTATTGGACAAGTGTAATTCGACCAAAAACAAACTTAGGAATAAAATATGACCATTTAGGCCCACTTGGATTAGATTAGGACATTTATTATTAATTTATTTAAAGAAGGGTTAAAAGAGTTAAAATCAAAGTTTATTTACTAAATATTTTTTAATATGGGGTTATAAATAAGATAAATTATAATATAAATATTCATTAGAAAGCTAAAAATATTTCCTACATAATGGTATTTTATTTGTAATTTTTAGACATTAAATAGTTTAATTTATTTATGACACAACGATGATGTAGTAATTATCTTATTAAAGAAATATTGACATAATTGATGTTATAAATACCCAAATAAATATAATTTAAGACTTTTTATGAATTACAATAATTTTATAGGTTAATATGACATGTTAGTATTGATTTAATTAACTTTTTTCGAACTTATCATTCTGTTATGATTTTCACAAAAATCAATTACTAAATAGTGTCAAAATTGACATAAAATAGTTTTTAAAAAAAATATTATATTATTAATTGTTATTTTATTCCTAAAAATATAAGGTTCGTCCAAATGACTTATATAAGGTTATATATATTAATAATAAACAACTTGTGGTTCGTTTGGCTTCTTATAGTATGTTTATTAACCTTATAGTGTAAGAACACAAGAAGACACGGTAAAAGTAAAATTATTTAACTTAATGTTAAATCTAAGTGATAAGGTTAAAATAGGAACCTAAACTTGTATAAATTCTATTGTATGAGAGGATTGCGACCCGTCCCCACCTTAGCCTCGAAAGTATTCAATTTGGAGCTATTTAAAACCGAACTTGACTTTATAATAAAATAATATTTTTATTTTTTCCAAAGGAGCCCCTCTCCTCCCTTATAAAAGGGCACCTCCTCCCTCTCCTCCTCACACCAATTTCAGCATTCAAGCTCGGAAAAACCCTGCCAAAATCTCTTCTCCACTTTCCTAGTATCATCCTAGAGTTCCTGGTCTTCTTCAAAGACTATCCTTAGTTCTTTAAGTGGAGGTTAAGTGAAGGCGTGTCAAAAAGAGGTAATATCCATTACCGATCTTTTTCAATTTCTTTCTTCTTCAACTTCTTCTTATTTAGTTGTTTCATGATAAAGTAATAACATCAGTATTTCTTATATACTGATATGTTATTATAAATATGAAACAACTCTAATTAACCTTATATCCATCCTACGGAAAAAGGAAATCACCGCGCGTGCGTACGTACGGAATACCGTCTCCACGCCGTGGTGTAATCTATTTTCCGCCACCACCTTAATTGGATGGGTATAATGGTTTAATGAGTAACTATATATGATTATTATAAAGTTATATTGATACTTAAATAGTATACATACACTTCAACACAATTCCACGACCATGGGAACGATATCATCGCTCGTGCGTACGTACGGACTACCGTCTCCACGACGCGATGAGATTCATTCTCCATGTTAACCATTTAAGAATGATTATAATGTATATATAAGCAATAATAATGAAATATATGACATTATAAAGCTACTGGATTTATGTATATATGTATTTCATCTACTTACTTCCATTCAAGACAATAAGGAAAGGAAAACAGCGTTCATGCGTACGTACGGACTACCGTCTCCATGAACGGTGTGTTTCATTTCATTTATCTATCTATTATATATATATATATACTGAATATATATGATATATAAATCATGTTTTATATTCAGGAAGTAATTAAATCATGATATAAGTAATAATAATGTCAAGAACAACAAGTCCAAACACCTACGATAAATGAAACGATTTTACCCAAAACGCTTCTTTAACATGGAATTTACAAAAGAATGGGTAATATAAAGTCATAAGTGAACCATATATGATATCATAACAATGAATATGATTCTGTAATAAGTTAATGACATTATTTAAATCATTATACAGGAGGTTCAGATACGTACAAAGCATATCGGACATAAGGTAAGGGAAATATCACAATCTCATTTTTATCCGAGATTGTTTATACTTTGCCATTTACTGGGGTGTATTTTATCATCAACATCCACGTTTCCTCAATATTTAATATTATTTCCATCCACCTACAATTATTTAAATCAAATTTTACCCTTTTGTGAGTTTTTAGTAAAATATATGAAAGGAATCTTTTGTCGTTTTTCGTACGAGGTACTTTTTGACTTTTCCGACAAAAGTACGAGAAGAATGTTTTTTTAACTTATAAGACATGAATGGATTTTTAAAACATTATTTCCAAGAAGCTTCCTTTACAAGTTTTCAAGTTTATTTTTAATCAACTTCTTTTAGTTTAAAATTGTATGACATGTTAAGAAAGGAAAATGTTTTTGAAGAAGAAAGGATATTTTCCTCAAGAATGAAGTTCAAGTGTTTTATCAAAATTATTTTTCATCTAAGATAATAAAGGGTTATGTTTTTATCCCTATTATTACATTTATTTGATTATGTTGTGATGGAAATATTTTTATGAATTCCTTTATCTTATATGAATTGTTTTATCATGTCACGATGTTTAAGATTCCCATTTTTATTACATGGGTTATGCAATGATGTATGGTTTATGATTTTGTGGCACACATAAGAATGGTATCATTATGAGATGGGTGGGACCTATATCTCCCTCCAATTCATTGGGTAAAGATTTTATATCTAATGAGACAGACATGGCTGGAATGGTAGGTTATACCGGTTTAGTGAAACAGGACTGAAACGAGGGTGACTCGGTTCAGAAAGAGACTTTGTCCACTAAGATAGTCTTGACAATGAGTCTTGAATAACAAGAAATGATTCTCTATGATTATGTGTGCATGCCACAAAGTTTAATGTTTTAAGTTATGATTATTGTGATAACATTTCACTTCCATGAGTTATCCCAGGTTATGAAATTATGATCTCTTTTACAGGTTAAGATTTCCAAAAGTTATGTGCTTATGTATATGATGTGATTGATATTTCTTTTGTTTACCCTTACTGAGCATTTTAGCTCACCCTTTTATGTTTAATTTTCCCCAGGATATAAAGAAAGGTTTTAGGTATATAAAAAAAGTAAGATCTTTATGGGAGATGTTGAAGATCTATCACCAGGATTAGAAGATTATATTCTGAGTTTCCAAAGACACTAAACTATTACGATCCTTGTGTGTGTGTTTTTGTTATGTACTAAGTATTACTCAAAAGTAATGTAATGTCCATGTACGTCAGGCTTTGGGTCTCTACAAAATGTTTCCAAATCTTCAAATACCATGGGAAAATACCATGGTAAATCCCATATTTTTTCATTTACCACTACTTAGGTGTCGAAGGCCTAATGTTAGAAATTAATAAACAAATCCCCCACTTTGGATATAAATAACCAAAAATTTATCTATTTACATTCAATATAAATTATTCCTCCATGAAGACATAATAGTCTAACCTCCAAATTATTCATCCAAAGGTTTCCTCATGCCCCCATGTTTTTTATCCCTAAGTTTTCAGAACTACTCTGTAAGGTAAGGGAAATATTCATTTCTCTTTTCTATTATAGTTTCATCTATATGTGTTAAGTATTTCAAATTTAAAAAATTAATTCCTCATTAAAATTTATTTTATACCTTTACTATATTAATATTATTTTATGAATTTAATACCCATGTACACTTTATTTTTACCATTTTCTATAATTATGTTTTATACCCGTTGTGCTGCCGATTTTACATATAAGAATTTCTCTCTTCTCCTCAAGAAGTTCCCTTTTATTTTCTATATTTGAATACCCAAATATATTTCTTTTCTAGGGTTTTTACCCAAGATTTAAAAATTATTTATTGGATTTTTTTATTTACATATATAAAATCACCATTCCCTTTCTGTCAGTTATAAATTACATAATGATCTTGTCTTTTAGAACTTTTTAAAACGCCATGATTTTTATATGAAACCCATCTATTCTATTCTCCATGGGTTATTTAGGAAATTTTTTATTATGATCTATGTGTCTCACATTAATTAATACATATGAATGGTACACCCTAATTTCACTATAATGTATTGGGTAAAAAATTTCATCTATAGATATGACATGTTTTATGATACCTTGGTGATTAACCTTAGTAATTTTTATAACACGCCGTTGAAAAACCCTAGTGATATGCTTATGAAGGTCTCATTTAAATTTTGGAACCAAATTTCAAATTTATGATTCATTTTATTTTTATTATAATAGTTCCCATTTTCCTTTGATGATGGATTTATTATATTCTTCAAGTTCTTATTGAAATTTCTCAAGTTTACATGTAAACGGGTTCCCTTTATTTCTCTTACTGGGCCTTATGATCACCCTTTCCATTGATGTGTGTCTCTAGGATATGAGATATAGTAAATTTAATTAAGATAAAATGGTGATGAATACATTAAAGTTTACTATAATAATGTTTTATATTTTCATGTAATATGTACCTTATTTCCAAGAAACTAGACATTAAAAGGTCCTTTGTTTATACAATGTAAAGAAAAGTTTTTTAATAAAAAAAGGGATGCCATATTATAGGCCAGGATATGAAAATAGTGAAATCAATTCTATAAGTCCATCAGTAATTCCCAAAATATCATGTTTCTATCTAAATAAGTAACCATATGGAGGGATCATACCTCATCACTATACTGCACAGTTGAGGGGGAATAATGTACAAGAATAGAACCCGCACCATAGTCTATTAGGGGGTGCCACTCAGTAAATAGAGTACCTGAAAACTAATTCCATAGGGGGTACCACCCGGTAGATAGAGTACCCCCAACCTAACATCATAAGTGATACCACTCAACATAATGAGGGCCCACACCGTATTTGATAAATAGGTACAACTCGGTAAATAGAGGACTTGAACCCAACTTTGTCAGTGGATACCACTCAATAGGTAGAGGACCCCTGACCTAATTCCATAGATGGATACCACTTATTAGTAATAGGAACCAAATCCTAATTCCATAGGGGTTACCTATTATAATATAGAGGACCCACGCCCTATCCAAAGGGGAGGGGGTACCACTTATTAGATAGATGACCCACACCCTGTTCAACAAGGGGTATTGTTATAATGATCCTTCCCAATCACTACCCCCTTTGAGTGATGCCTGAAGTATCTTCACGCTCAGAACACATTTTATCATATCTAAAAATCCACCACTAAGGACACCATCATGTTTTGTGTGAAAAAAATAGTATATATTACTCAATAAAAAAAATCTTAGTATGTATAAATGAGATATGAGAGGTTGAAGGTTCCTCAAAAAGGAATAAGAGGCACAAGACATGTAAGGGGACCCACATGGCATGTGGTATCGCTTTTCAACCAAGTTTTTTCCTTGAAGTTACATGGATAATTTTCCATGTAGACCTATATATCATGTAGGTGGACTACATGACGATTATCATCCACCTAGGATCCTACCCATTCTCTAGGTTATGTTTGTGTACTCTTTACTGTGTCTTTGTACTTCGGTACATGACATGTTCTCCCACATGTGGTCTTGCATGTGTGCTCATACTACATTGCTTGTCCACCCAGGGAGGGTCACATGGCATGTGACCTAGTTACACAGCGTGTGATCCTTAACTTTTCCAAAACCCTAGTATTGTAGCTAAAGGGGCACTACATGACATGTGTTCATCACATTACATTATGTGCAGTTGGGGGTTTCACAAAAAATTATATTCATTCATAATTTTCCATAATTGGATCTGTTGTGTCTATCCACAACTCTAGATCAATCAAAACCCAATGAATGGTCCTCTATTCATATTTTCTAGCCATCCAGTGGCTAGAAATCAGTATCTATCAAACAACGGTGGTTCGTCTAACACTCTGTGTGACTCCCGCCAATGTCGTTTCTTCCTGAATAATAAATCCCTGGGACACATCACCCATTTCCCACAACACATCCTGATCTGTCCTTTAATCACCATCCTATTCATCACACATGAATCTAACGTGAATCAGGGGGTCCGATCGGGCTTGGTCCCACCTGACAATGTCAAACCAAGACCCCACAGACCATTATGTGAAGAACACGAAGAATGTAGGGGGAAAGCACATAAAAAATGGATGAAACAATTGATAGACAATTTTTCTTGGCCAAAAAAACCATATTGGGGATATTTGGATGATAAATCATGGTACAATAGATATAGATAGAATAAAAAATTTAAAGTCGGTACTCAAGCACATTAAAAGATTCAATTAGTGCATGCTAATGGAGTAGATTCAATCATGGTCAATTAATTTAATCAGTTAGGAAAGAATAAAAAAATTGAATAGTCTTAAATCAAATTAGATCATTCTTCGATGAAGAACATGCTCACCATTAAAGAAGATGAGTCGTTGTGTTTGTTTCATTTCGATTTCTCTAGATCTTGAGATTCATCATCGTTTGATTCCAATTCACAAATAAGAGGGTGTAAGAACACCTCTCAATGATATCAGGGTTATGTGTCTATCCCTGGTGATCCTTCCATAACAACATATTTATAGGGTAAGTTAGATCTAGGTTATTTAATTGAATAAATAAAAAAAATGAATTAATTAACTAAATGCACCCGTCCATGACCACTTTTATCTGAATGCCTCATATGACCTATTTTAGGTCCTGCCTAGGGTAACCCTCATGTTTTAGATTAAACAATGGTATTTGATTTTCAATACTATCCTAAATTTAAGAGATATTCCATTTTATTTAATAGACCATTCAACATTAATATAAAATATTTTTATAATATTAATTTTGGGCACATTGGTCCTCTGAATTGCACATTGTATCAAATCCTAGTTCTATATATATATAAAAGTATTTAAAAGTCTTATTGTGGGGGAAAAGGGGTTGCCACATCATTTTAACCATTACTTAACTGAAAATAAAAATGTAAATAAAAATATCAAGATTCTTGGCCCGCATCTCGTTCTCCTGCTCCTAGGAGATCTCATACATGATCCTATGATTCCAAAATGCATGAACTAAGGGAATGGTCCATCAATGTAGGTTCCTCTCATTATAATCCTCAAACTCCATAGAGTGATCCACAAAAGAGGATCCATCCTAAATTTATAGCTCGCCCCAGTCAATAATGCGTGTAGTTTCATGAACGTATCACCTCATTCGTGACATGTGGATGATTTCATGCACCCATTATAACTGTGGGGGAAGGGTAAGGTGGTATGAAAACTCACCAAAACTATGAAATATATTGAAAAACACATTGAAAATCTTGGATATCTTAACTCCCCAACTGAATATCCTCAATACTCATCATGGGGATACTCTCAGAAAATGTTGTCTCACTAATCAAAATCCAAGGGCCTACAACGTCAATATACGTAAGATTTTTGCTTACTATGGAATATACTCATATGATAATAGTTGACTTAGACCATTACCATAATCACCTTCACCATCTTTTTCCCAACAATAGATGCATCATGATCTCTATCCAACACATGGGTGGCCTACATGGTCTACTATATAGGGCCTCAAAATGTGCTAAGATGATATTAGAGTGGCATAAATAATTTTATGAAAACTCAATTAATGGAAAGAGATCCTATCAACTCTATGAGAAGTCAAAAACGAAAGAACTTAGCATATCCTCAGACACCTGAATAGTATTCTCAGTCTACAAATATTTATTGGGTTGGAAGGGAGTAATCATCCTCATATGGGTCTTGAATGCCTCCTGTAGGCCTCTCCACAACCATGATGTCATCTAAAAACCATGGTAGGATGAAATAGTTGAGGAAACCCAATGAATGTGAACAATACCCCATACATAAAACTCCTAAAAATATCTACTGAAATCTTCTCCCTAATAGAAAATAAGGGCACTGATTTCATGAGTTGGTCAACTTCCACACATATGGAATCATGACCTCTCACTATCTGCTGAGTCCCTATCACAGATTCCATTGAAATTCTATCACATTTACATGCTGATATCTCAAGGGGCTATAAAAAATGTGATAACTTGGTGGTTAGCCTTCACCTGCTAATTGGCGATGCATCTAGAGATGAAATCATCCATTCTCTATCTCATTCCACCAAAAAAACTATTTTTAAAAGTATTTATTTATATTCCCCACAGAATGATGTATATCCAAAGTGGATGTGTGAAACTCTATAATCACCCCCTTCTACATTGTGAATGGTACCATCGTCCAAACTTTTAAAAGGGTAAAGTGATTCCTTTCTTTAGAAAATACATCAAGTGAATCTCCTAAGGATATATGATCATTAAAGACCTCATAATCAATGCATCCAAACTAGGACTTTCTCACCTGTTGATGGAGTGGAGGAGTCAACAGCATCGACTGAAGAAATGTTGCACCCTCCTACTCAAATATGGTCAGCTACAAGGAAACCAACTGCTTAGATGAATCCTAAACCAAATGATCCTAGGAATTTATGTTAATGGAAACATACACCATGTTTCCCTTCTTAGGAGTATAGACTATCTCAAAGCCATAGTCCTGTGTAAACTGCAAGCAGTGCCTCTGTCTCACATTCAAGCCTGTCTGCGTGAATACATACTTGAGGCTCCGATTGTATGAATAAACGACAAATAAATATCCAAGAATAAAATTCCTCCATAACTTTTGATGTAATACTTTCACACTAGATCTAGGTCATGAGTCACATTTTTCTTCTCACGGCGTTTCAATTATCTCTACCCATATGTGATAACTACATGTCTCTACCACAATATGATGTTGAGCCCAACTCCTGATTCATTGAAATACACTAAGTACTCCTCACCCTCCTCTAGTAGTCTCAAAATAGATTCTATTTTGAGCCTCATCCTTAACTCCTTGAAGGATCTATATAACTTATCAGTCTAGGTAAAAGGCTTCCCATTCTATTTTATGGTGGTCAAAGGGGATACAATCTTGGACATATCTACTATAGACCTCAATTAGTACCCCAATAAGCCATAAAAACTCTTCCCCTAGGACATTATCTTGAGTGGATCCCAATAAATAACTACATTTTTCATCACTGGGTCCACAAATAATCCATGTTAAAAAATGACATGCCCTAGGAAGTGGACCTCATGGATGTAGAAATGGAACTTCAAGAGGTTACTATAAATTTTGTGCTCAATAAGAAATCTTGGTCCATCCTCAAGTGATCTTCAGGATCCTATGATAATGAAGAGTATATGAGAATATCATCAATGAATATAACCAAAAACTTTTCCAAGTACGACCAGAAGATCCAGTTCATCATATCCATAAACATGATGGGGTAATTCGTCACCCTGATGGGAATCAATAAGAACTCAAAGTGTCCATAGACATATCAGAATGCCATATTTGGAATATCTACCTCGTGAACTCCCAATTATTAATATCCAGACCATAGATCAATATTCGATAACTATATCGTGCCTCACAACTAGTAAAATTGGTAATAAATCCATGGAAAGGGGGTACTTTTTCTTTATCATGTCCTCATCTAGGTGATGATAATACAAAAAAATCCATAAGCTCCCATATTTTTTTTTCAATAAAAACACCAGTGCTATTTAGGGTGACACATTGGGTCTGATAAAACCCTTCAATCAAAGGTAATAAAACTACAACCGAAGTTCTAAGAGATCTAAATGGGTCATATGATATGGATAATAAGATATAAGAGTGGTCTTGTGGTGGAATTTGATGAAACAAATCCATATCCTACCTTGAAGGTAGTCCCAAAAAGTCCTCAGGGAATAGGTCCATAAAATCCTCCATGACTGAAGGAAACTTGATGTATAAAGATCCCACTACACCAAGGGATATAATCAATAACTAAAGGGTAACAGGATTTAGCATCATACTCGAAAAACACACTATTCCTTCCATGAAATCTATATCACCCATAAAATAGATTCTCATCCCATTAGTGTGAAGGCATCTGACTCATATGTGGTGATAATAAATATGGGATGAGACCAGGGGAATCTAATCCATACCCAAGATAATTTTATAGTGTCCCATTGTGATGAATGAAAGGTCCCATGAGAGAATCTATTCACCAAGAAATAACTCTCACTATCAGTAGATAAAATATATAGAAGAGGCATCCCCTACAAGAGCCTCAAGACAAAGATACTTGTTTAAAGCCTCAACTGGGAGCTCTAGATCTCACACTAGGAGTAAAGAGGCACATGAATGACTCAAATTGGTGTCTACTATACTGAAGAAATATTATAATAAAAAATTATCATACCTATAATAATCTTGTTCACTGATGTTTCATATTCCTCCATAGCCCGTAGCTATCTAACGTTCTAAATGCATGAACCTTGAGCCTCATGTGGGAATCTTGGTGGTATTGGTGTAAGGATATCATCATGTCTTCCACCACCCATAGCTCCTACTCTTGGAGCTCTAATTTCTCCTCTATTATCTCCTCCATCCAAGGGGACACCCTTCCCTCACCTGGTAGATCCCTAATCATGGAACTACCTCTATCATGGTGGTCCATCCTCTATCTTCCTTCCCTCCTCAGCACGTTTGGTTGGACAATCACGTACCATACAACCTCACCCATCACATGAATAAAACCACCACTCTCCATGCTACCCCAATCCTCTATGTGGTCCTTATGCCACATGACCATATGATTGAGTCTGGTCATGGGGTGGACTCTTGTGTTGAGATCCTTTTGATCGAAGTACTCTAGGTGTTGAAGATGACTTAGCCCTATAACACTCACTTTCAGATCTAGATTCCTAGCATTCCTCAGACCGGAATCATTTCATCATCAATTCCTGGTCTGAAACCCCTATATAGGCAGTAATTCACAAGGGAACCACACTATCATGAATATCTCTATGGATACCATTATCAAACTTCAGTTCTTGTAAGTATCCATCCTGGATAATACCAAGGGATTATCGTGTAAGGTCCATAAACCTCATAACATACTTCCATACTGTCATCCCTCCATACTGCAGCTCCAGAAGATCCTAAATCCAAACTGAGCATAATAAAAAGGTGTGATACCTTTCACAAAACAGATGATGGAAGTTGGTCTATGAGAGAGTCAACTCATCCTGAATTTGTGTTACACGACTCCACTATAGCCCAACTGCTCCATGGAAAATTCTTAATTCTTGTGAAACCACCTGATCAGTCAGTTTTTGGATAATATTGAAGACATAGATCAAAAACTCTTTCCAATCCTCCACTGCCTAGGGATCTGGCTCAATACAGTACCTTAGCATCCTCTAGCATTGTAATTGACATAGTGCACTAAGCATGTTCTCATCCCTAGCTTTATCTTTTATAATAATATTCTATTCAACAATTGAGGGTGCTACTACTAATCCACTTAGAGGAAAAATCTCACACGATGGACCCTAAAATAAGGATTCAACACTTATCTAATCATCATCACGATATGGAATAAATAACCTGGATAGATGTCATCATGGATGAATCCTAAACATGTAATCAAGACATACCACAATTATATAAGAATATAAATACAATGGGAATCTGACTCAAGAAGGAAAATAAGACTCAATCATATATGATGCATGAACCACTAATCCCTGCAACCAATGTATCAGTATGATGAGTCAAGAGGTGGTTATTTAGTGTCCTTGTGAATGGATACATTGACCTCCCATACCATTACTGGGTTCCATGGACTAGAATACATACTTGAGAAACATTGATACTATTTCCCTAAGTCCCAACAAAATCCTTATAAGGAGACTAATCCAAACACTATCTCAAGGAATTAAATACTCTGATACTAATATGTCATGACCCAATTCAAATTGGATTAATCCAAAACTACCTCAATATATCCTCCGTAGTCTTGGGAATGAAAAAATGCACTGAATGGAATAACTAGTATGGGAGACCTTTTCTTATTGTACATATATGTACACACCCAACCAAATCCATGAAAAATTATAGATGAATAATAAAATAAAAAGATTGAATAGCTATAATATAAACCATGCATCAAAAACTACAAGGGTGTACTAGAGTATAATAATGTACGCTAAAAATTAAAGGGGAGAAATACACAGAAAAATAGAAATATGTCCCAACCTAGAAAAACTAGAAAAGAAAATTTTTATGGATCCCAGATCTAAATATCCAAGACCTAACCACCATACATGGTAAATTACAAGAGGCATCCCTAATATCCTCTATAATCACCACCAACCTGTCTGTCATCCACATAAGTCATGACACATGTTGGAAATGACCATGTAGGGGTGAGTATATACATATATAGTAGGAAACCTTGAATATTGAAGAGGGAGCAGTAAGAGACATGATAGGAATAGACATACAGCTCAACCCAAAGAAAGAGAGTAAAAAAATACAATAACATGGATATATATATTCTCAAATCAAAGAATCCCAAATGAGTGAGAAAGGGGATCTCCATCACACAGCACATACCAGAAAAAGAGTGTCGTTAATTCCAAAAGTCCAAAAATGATTCCCAGCATCTCATGTTTCTATATAAATAATATTTTGTGTGGAGGGATTATACCTCATCACTATACAAGATATTTGAGGGGGAACAATCTCCAAGTAGAGGACCAACTCCCATGTCCATCGGGGGGGGGGGGGGGGTCCACTTAGTAGATAAAGGACCCACACTCTAATGCCATAGGGGTACCAATCAGAAGATAGATTACTCGCACCCCAAGGCTACATGGGGTACTAATTAGTGTTAGGAGTACTTGCACACTATTTGATAAGGGTTACCACTCAGTAGATAGAGGAAATGTTCCCTAGTATGTTTGGGGGGGAGGGTGGTACCAGTTAATAGGTAGGGAAAAAGTACCCTAATTCTATAAGAGGGCACAAATCAAAATATTGGGGACCCCCACGCTAATTCTAGGGGTTACCAATCAGTATATTGAGTACCCTCACCCTATCCAACAAGGGTTACCACTCATCAGATAGAGAAAATGTTCCCAATATGATAGGGGGAACCACTCTAATGATCCTTGTCAATCACTATCGTCATCAAGCATCACCAAAAAAACATCACACTTAGAACACATCGTATCGTATCTAAAAATCCACCATGAAGTCCACCGTTATGTTCTACATGGAAAACACTAAGGATATTCTACTTTCTATTAAAAATTTTAGTCCAAATGAATGAGATATGAGAGTTTGATGGTTCCTCAAAAAACAATAAGGGGCACACAATGTGTAAGGGGACTCACAAAATTTGTGGTATAACTTTGATGCATGTACATGACCCTGCTTATAAATGGATCTCTACCCATGTAGACCTCCACGACATGTAGGAGGACTAATTGGCATTACTAAACCTCCAGAGGACCATGTACTCTTTCTTGTGTTCATGTACTTCAGTACATATAGAGTTATCCTACACAGGGTCCTTCTTGTGTGCTCCTATAACATTGATTTTCCACCTTGGGAGGGTCACACAACATGTGATCCTTAAATTTTACAAAACCCTAGAACCAACACTTAGTTAGGGTTTTAATTTTAAAGATATATACATTCACCATTTTCCATATTTGTCTCCACCACATCTAGACACACCTTGATATATCCTGAAACTGAAGGAATGATATTTTGTTCATTTTTTCCGCCATTCTGGTAGTTAGAAATTAGTATATGTCAAACCACGGTTGTTCCCCACACACCCCACACACCTCCCACCATCACCATTCCATACTGGACCCCAAATCTATGAGATTCATAACCCATATCTTAAAACACATCTCAATCCATCCTATGATTTACGATCTATTTTTCACACACAAATCTTCCATGAATCGGGGGATCCGATCAGGCTCGGTTTTACCCGTAAATGTAAAAACAAGACCCCATATGACAATTAGTGAATAACGATAACAAAAGAGTGGTAAAAGAAAATTAAACAAGGGTGAAACGATCATTGGCCAAGCGTTCTTACACAACAAACAAAAATTGAGGATATTTAGGTGATAAATAATGACACAATACATATAGATTAAATAAAAAATTTAAATTCGGTACTCGAGAACATAAAAATGTTCAATTAACATAGATAAAAGGTGTATAATCAATCATGA
The DNA here is from genome assembly GCA_963277665.1 of Viscum album. Taxonomy (NCBI): domain Eukaryota; kingdom Viridiplantae; phylum Streptophyta; class Magnoliopsida; order Santalales; family Viscaceae; genus Viscum; species Viscum album. The sequence continues at coordinate 1,321,178,116 of OY728132.1, read as the reverse complement.
TTAATAAATATAATCAATTAGGGAAGAATCCACAAATTAACGAGTCTTAAATAAAATTGGATCATTCAGTGATGAAGAACTGGATATCCAATGTAAAAGAGGAGTTGTTTCATTCACTACATCTTGATATGCTTGGATTAAGAGTTTCTTCATTAACTGATTTCGATTCGGCAACAAGTGGGTAGAAGAAAAACTCTCTATGATCCCAGGGTTATGCATCTAACCCTAGAGATGCTTCCATGTTGAAATATTTATAGAGTAAATTAGGTGTAGATTATTTAAATAAATAAATAAATAAATAAATTTATTTAACTAAACGCACCCACCCATGACTTCTTTTATCTGAATTCCCCATGTAAACCAATTTTAGGTCTCTCCTATGGAAAAATCACATTAATAATTTAACTGTCATATTATATTTTCAATTCTAGATTTTTAAGAGAAATACAATTTTAATTAAGAAATCATGCACGCGTAATATAAAATATATTCTTTATTTTTATAATATTAACTACAGGCACACCGAGCCTCAAAATTTCACCCCGTATCAATTAAAAGCACAAAATATATATCTATAAATATTTAAAAGTATTAAAAGTTAAAAAGGGTATATAAATAAAGGGTACTTATTCTTAATCATCACCTGGTTCAACCTTCTATAGTCCACACACAAATGAAGTAAACTATGCAGCTTATTGGAAAAGAGAATTGGTACTGTGCATGGATAGACACTAGGGTGAAAAAAACATTTCACTATTAGATCATACAACTGAATATTGATCCATTTTAGAAGGGGGTATCAAGATCAATTGAGTACCCAACATCAAAAAAATCATAAACTCTACCCGTATCTTTAGTACAAGACTAATAAAGTCATATGGGAATACATCAAGAAACTTCTTAACAATCATAGAAAGATCTTTATGAGAGGAAATGTCATCATTATCAACTATAAAAACATGAAAAAACTCTTAAGATTTGGGTGGTAAGGTCCTAAAAGACTAGAACATAGATCCCACTCTCCCTAAAACACTTGATATCTCCCGTCATTAGTAAAGAATGAAACACACTAATGTTAATAACCATTAACAACCTTATAAACAAAAATCTAATCCATATTACTGATAATGTCAAAAATATCTAGATCGAGAATGAATAAATCCTAAACTAACTTTGTTTAAACTATCGATAGAGAAAATTATGGAAAATGAAATCCCTAATCTTTACTATTTCTAAGAGTTATAACCGACTCCATAACAAAATACATGAGATGAATTGAATGTTTTAGAATAACAAAAAAATGGGAAGATATAGATGAATGAAAGAAAATAGTATAAAATAATTTAGTTGCTATAGAATATACAATGAAAATGGTATATCTCATCTTTTCTAGGACCATGTCAACTTCCACTAGAAACTCATCCACGATGTGAAGTTTATTAACTCATGGGGCCAATGGCTAGAGACCTATAGACATTGAAGAATTTGATTTCACCTAAAAATCATTTGAAAATAAAGACCATTGACCCTGAAATGGAATATACTAGCCTGTAAGAACATCTATAGATGACCTCAGTGGATACAAGCACTCAAAGTCATGATAGGTGCATGAAAAGTAAGTTGGGTGTTCCCTAACCTACCATACTAATAGAAAGTTATAGGCATATTACTAGTTACTGCTAATAGTGTGGAGGAATCTATGAACTATGACCAACCCTAGCCACACAAGTGATGATCATTCCACTTCCTCTTCATTCCTTATGAACCACTAAATCTTCAATTGGGTGGAAGGGATATGGTGATCCTATTATTTTACACATATTCTAAAATGATTTTTAAACCTAAATATCTAATATGTGAAATCCCAAATATCATGAAACCTTGTGTCTTATTAAGTCTAGGATCATAATACATCAAAGGAATCTATAACATGGAACCCTTATTTTTTTCCTTTTCCTATGTGAGCTCATAAATCTATTTGTTCTCTTAAATTTTATGGGATAATCTGGGGAAATACATAAATAATGGGGTGATCTAAAAGTCATAGTAATGAAATAAACATGATAATGTAAAATAACATGTGAGTTAAAGGAATAACATGATATTATAAGAGAGAATGAACATGAGTTATCACAAGGTAATATAATGTAAATAACATGGTATCATAATATTTTGGAATATTAAGAAATGTGGAAATAATATAAAACATGATATTAATATAAGTTAAGGAAAACTTTTGAGACAAATGAAATGGTGAATAGAGTCACATAATGAACTAGTTGTAGCCCTTAATCCAATAAAAGACATCTTACGACACAAAAAATATTACCCAATACATTGGAGGGAAATATAATTCTGAGTCCTCCAGTCATATTTATTTTATGTATATTCATATGTGTACCATGTAATGATATCAATAATAAGGCATGAACATAATAATTACCCATGAATAGAAATTGGTTTCATAATCTTCTCTCATAAAATCCTTAAAAGGTATTTTCACAATGAAGAAATTGGAGAGATGAACATAAGGAATGTATTAACCCATCAAAGGAAGAGAGAATACAATAGGTATATATGTGAGATAAATATATATATAACTTATAGGAAATCAATTTCATCAATTTTTTTTGTCATTGGAGAATATAAATAATATAAAGAAAATTAAAAACATTATTGGAAAAAATAACCTTTCCACTTTGAAAAAAACTTTTGAAAAACTGAAAATTCATAAAAATATTCTGGAAATACTTTTCATTGAAAATAAAATTGGGTACCAATAATGGATTATTCAAATTAAATAATGGTCATGATATTGGTTTATTACATAAATTATATATAAGTTAAAAAACATTCATTTCATACTTCGGTAAAATAGTAAAAAAGTCCCTCATTAGAAAAAAATCAAGAATATTACATTCAAACCATTTTTGTAAAAAATTCAAAAATGGGTAAAAGTGACTTTAATAAATATTTTTCAGAATGATAAAAAAAATTTGAAAATATTTTCAGAAAAAATGCATATGGAAGAAAAAATGTTTTCGAACGAAGATAGAAACAAATTTGATTTTCCTTAAAAAAAATTCTAAATCATTTTATGTTCCAATGAGAAAAAGGTATTTTCCTTGAAAATTTCATGAATAATTATATTGGAATAAATATTTAGTGGTTTACTAGACAATAATAATTTTTTTTCAATTAAAATTCATGAATAAACAATCTCGTTCAAAATGAGATTCCAAAATAAACTGTTACTGCATTTGTATTTTTTGAATCATAACAAACATGAATAAATTATATGATTTTTACACTAAAAAACTATGAATTACTGTGGATTAATGATATTTAATTTAAAGTGGTAGTATATACACCATATAAAATAAATTAGGTTCATAAAATAACATGTATCTCACTAAAGGAAGTTTTGAGATGAAAACCCTTACCTTATACCCGAAGCATCACACCCATTACTTATATTACTAAATAATAAAGTTATGTTAATTATTTTAATTATTAAGAAACGTTTTCATATTTATTATTCCTTTTATTTTATTTAATATCATGCTATGTTCAATTACTTAATCATTTTGGTTATGGTAAGACTTTTTGATGATATTTGGCTCATATATCCAAAATGAGTTTGAAAAGTTAACTAAACTCAAAGATATTATTAATTAATAATTTCTAGAATAATAATCCTAAAATAATTTTAGGTTTTATACATCTGTTATAATTTTAAATCCAATAATGAAGGATGGTCATGAAAAAAAACTATGTTACAATCACGGAGACAGAAGTCGTATGTACTCATGAGTAATGTTTCCATTTTATAATGACCATGATGGAAAGAAGTTAAGTGTTATTTTATAATTATAGGATTATAATTATACCATAAATTCCATATTTTTCTCAAATAACCTTACATATAAAATCCATTTGATGTGGTAATAAAAAAAATCACATAACTTTGTGAGGTGACAGTCCACCATTCACATGAACGATGTTATCATTTATTCAATGGATGGTAAGGTACGAAATTATAAGAAATATTTATTTTAAAGAATGATTAATATTATATTAATATAATATATAAATTTAAAATTAACCCTTATTATATTACATGTAAAGTGTAAGTGAAAAAGAAATAACATCCCTTCCCAAGGTGGTAGTCCTCCATACACACGGGTGACATTATCATATTCTCTATTGAATGAAAAGTAAGAGGTTATATATTATATTATAATTTAATATTTATTATTATATCATAAATATTATATATATCATCTATAAACATCAAATATATCGTTATATCCGGCAATGAGAAGCAGTGATGAAAAACAAATTACTTTGGTTTATGATATGGTAATCCATCAAACACACGATCAATGGTTTTGTTTCCTATTTGAGGAAGGAGGATATGGTTTTAGGTTATGATCATAACATAAAAAATATAAAAATATATAATATACTGAAGTTATTATATCATAATGGTTTTATAATACTTGAAGTATGTGTGAGAATAAATAAAGAAAAACTCTCAGTTAAGGACGTTACCTATTCTTCGAACAACATCTTAAGGTTTGCATCAAAATCCTTTATAGGTTGTATTTTTGATCAAAAAAAGGATTTTAGGATTATGTTATTGAATTAAGGATTTTTTTGGTAGTTATTTTCTAAATAAATGGTTTTTTATGTTTTTAAAGGAGATGATATGGGGTGGCCTTTTATAAATGTTGGAGGTGTCACGTTGGGATGTTTTTAAAAGAAAGAATTAATTCCACGTTTTTCATAAGAAAAAGGATAAAAAAAATAGATAATTTTTAATATTATATGATATATGGTATAAATATGAATATAAATTATAAATTATAAATGTTTTGGGTCATTTTGAACCCTTATATGTTTAGTTTAACCCCATGGTAAACTCATTTTTACCTTAAATGTGGTAAATAAATTTTACAATTTTCACTATTCATTATGGTAAAAAATTAAGTATAAATTATTAGATAATATGAATTATTATATTTCCAAATATCTATTCCATCCTTATAAATTAAAAAACGTAGCAGAATTTAATTTAAAATTAAACTCACAGATGTGTCGAAAAAATAGTTTTTCAATAAATGCATTTTTTAGGAAAAGTTGATCGTATATTTACTATATGAAAATTAATAATAATAAAATTAATTTAAATTAATAATTATATAAATATAATATATATACATTAAATTTAAATCATTACTCATTAAGGGTTATGTTAATTATTTAAAATAGAGAAACATTATTCACTTTAAAAGAATTTTAAGAAAAAAGTGTTTTAAAGCCTAAACATAAACTAATAATAAAAACCATTATAGAGATGATATCAATGTAATTAATTTTAAGAAATATAAATAATTATAAATTATGTTATTTTAAATAAAATTAAATTAATAATGGTACTTTTAAATGTTTTAAAAGAAAATACATTTTTCAATAAAACCCAGTATTTTCAATATTCGTTGAAAAAATAATCTTTTTTGAAAATTTAAAAAATATAAGTCTAAGATTATTTTTTACATGATAATTTAAAAAATTAAGTTCATTTTTTACAATAAATTTTCTAAAATGGGTAGAAATTAGTTTTAATTTATGCGTGAAATGTTTAATAAAACCTATTTTTTTTTAAATACGCTTTTTAGGAAAACATTTATTTTTATTTTAAATTATTATTATTTTATTTAAAATAAATATATAACCATTGAATTTATTTTTATATATATAAACTATATAGTTCTCATAATATATTTAATACTATTTATACCTACCAATTTAACTACTAGGTTAAAATGGTATACTATATTATAGTTCATTTAGACTCATGGTTGCGTGTTCTGTAAGATATCAAATAGATTAAATTTATTTTAAAAGAAATATATAATAATGTTTATGAGTGTTAAATTATAACACCCCAAGCTTCCACGGTACGCTTCTCTTTGAATAATAGAGCAGCGTGTGTTGTACACAACCTCGAGTTCTAACACACCGCGACAAATAAAAGTAGACGTTATGAATATTAATACCCAATTTTTGAAATTATATAAATTTTATATTTCAAAATGTACTTCATTTTTGGATTCAGAATATCGAAATTAGCCTATGTTTAATTTTTGGTATTTTTCTGAGAACTTCCAATTTTTGTTGAATAGTGAAAAATACTTAAAACAACTTTTTTAATCAAAATAATTTATTGTAATAAATTATACAATTGAGTGGTTCTAAAGTATAATTAGAATATATTTTTACCATTTTATCTAATGGTGGTCATTATAATTAATTTCACTTTGAAATTGGACATAAACAATTGTCAATCTTTTGATACATATTGTTTCTTAAAAACACGCTATTTGTTGTGACAGCGGAAATTAATTATTAAATTAATTAATTCAACTTATATGTTTTGAATTCTGTAAAATAGACATCATTTTTGAATTTGGAATATCAAATATATCTTAGAGTGAATTTTTGGTATTTTTCTGAAAAACTTCAATTTTTGATGAATAGTGAAACCACTAAGTGGTAGTTTAAAAAGTAATTTTTCGTATAAATGAAACATTACCACTTCTATGTATTGAATTTCAAAAATCCGACATACATGGTTGTCATTAGGAAGAAAAATGTGGTTCAATGAGATGAAAATAATTTTTGGTGAATAGTAACTTTTATGTTTTATTAATGGTGAATACAGATAATTAGTGAAATTTAAGGTAAAAATGATGTTATAATAATATGAAATTACATTGACACATGTCGTACCCTCATTGGATGAGTCATGGCTGACCATGAAAATCCATGGGTCAACTTGGGGACCCCATGGAGCCACTTGGGTAAGAAAATGACATTAATAACTTTTTATTTAAAGTAAAAATAAAATTGTCACAAACATGTGTTGTTTTACTAAAAAAATTATTACATGGGGTTATATAAGTTAAAATTTAGACTATAAATATTCATTGGAAAGATAAAAATATTTCCTACATCATGATATTTTTTTATATAATTTTTAGACATTAAATAAATTAAAATTATTTTGACACCGTGATGATGCAGCGATTACCTCATTAATTAACGATTTAAATAATATGAAAAGATAATGTAAAATCTAAGACATAAAATTTTCAAAAACCAATTGGATGAGTATATTTCTAAAAATTATTACCTTATCCTCGAAATATATAATTTTGGGACATTTTAAATCCGAAAATCACTTCATAATAATGTAACATTTCATTACTTTCCAAGAGTGCCCCTCTTCTCATCTTATAAAAGGTCCCCAACACTACCACCTTATTCACACCATCAAGCCATTTGGATCGGCCAACCTCTTCCCAAATACTCTCTCAACTTCCCTATCTTACTTCTAGAAGCCTCACTTTGGGCATAATTCTTCCCAAGGAAGCCTTTGGCTCAAATCAAGAAGAGTTACCCAATTTTAAGGTAATGTCTTCTCTTATATTCTTTTGTTTTATTTTGCTTCTCCAACCCCTTAAACTATTTTTATTCCTTTATTTTGAAACAAAAACAGTATAGTAAATATACTAGGATGTTTTTTATGAGAAGGATTTGATTTACACTTACACACACCTTCGTCTAATGGATAAAGAACATACTGTTTCTGTGGTTGGCGAATTTCTGCCTCACGAAACGATGATTGTTCAATCTTCTTTTAACACCTCTCATGGTGGCCATTAATATGTAACTATATTTATATATGATATATATTATGTTTATGTTTTCCTTATGCTTTTATATTTCTCATTTATGGCATACCATTATGATATCTATTATGGGTAAACGTGATAATTTCATTTTAGGAAGTGCGGACTACCGCCCCATCAAAGTTATTTGAATTGTTAATGCCATATGTGGGATGTATAAAGGATTTAGTACATGATATTATATATGATATTATACTAGAATTATAATATACCTTTATATAATTATTATTTCATTCCATTAAATATGAAATATAAATGAAAGTAGCGTTCATGCGTACGTACGGGTTACCGTCTCCATGAACGGTGCATTTCATTTCTTACCTCTAAATTTTACGTAATATTATGAATGAATGTATATACTAGATATATATGATATATATGATATCTAAATCATGAATATAATTCTAGAGATAATGGATATTCTACCACATAAACAACTTGTAATTATAAGAAGTTTATTTTTGACTCAAGTACCAAAGATCAAAAAAATGACCATTATTAACTTAAATAATTACATAATATTTATAACATGGTAATAAGTGATATAAAAGGAATAATGAACTTGAAAAAGGTTCTTAATCAATTATAAATTAACTCTTGTTTATCATTCGGGAGGTTAAATAACGATCGAGTCAAGTCGGACACGAGGTAAGGGAACTTCTTAACCCAATTTCCATTCTTTGGGTCAATCTCCTACTTTAAAATTATGTCATTATTATGTCCTATCTTGAATTTGTACTTTATTTATGTGTACTTATAGTGAATACACATAATAGATCTATTTTATTTAAAAAATGATCTTTGTAAGGGACTTCGTCTCAATCTCCTTTCATTGAGGCATATTTTGTTTTATACAGAACTTTATTTTATACGGTGTATAAACCCCGTTGACTTTTACTTTTATTCAAAAGGAATATTTTTTACGGAGCATTTTTACTAAATGAAAAAAGTAATTTTTTGTCTTATATATGCGGGGAAAATGACTTCTCTGCCACTGTGACCATTATTTTAGTTTCGGATTCCTCTACAAGCCATAACTTTTTTTAAATGATTTCAAAAAAAGAGAGATATATTTCTCTCAAATATATGAAAATCCAGTGCAAATGTATACGTATTTAACGCAAGCTTAAAAATGTTTTCAGAAAACCCTATTCTCGAGTGTGGTAGACCGGAAGGGATTGGGCGTGGACCCATCATGGCCTGTAATTAGTCGAGCAATCTGAGAATTAGTTATTTTTTTCAGAAGATTGCATAATGTTTTCAGAAAAACAATGGAGTATATTTGAGCAATTTTAAACTTAAGTATCTTCTAAATAAATTTCATCGGAAGGTCTCATGAGACAAACTAGTGTATTGGCATGAGGCCTTGACAAAATCTTATTTGTAGTCTTGGAACGAGGCCTTGGATATGTGGTTATGATAGTCTGGCATTATGCATTCCATCATTATGAAAGTGGTTATTGATATTGCATGTGATTATTCGACTAGTAGAATATCCATGTTAATATGTAAATGGAATTATTTCATTTTATTTTTGCCATATTATGCTGAAGTTAAAGTTTAAAAGGCTTTTGTTTTAGTTATACAATGCCTTAAATGTTAATGTTTATTTATGAAAGCTTCCGCTATATTGTTATCCTTACTGAGCATCTGAGTTCACCCCTTTCAATGTTTTAATTTTTCCAGGATGTGATGAAGTATATTATGAATGACCTGCAGGGATAATATGAGGGGATATGAAGACAAGATGTTGTTGTAGTTTTTTTTACTTTATGATGTAATGTAAGACTTATAAATGTATCTAGTGATTCCAAGGATACTAAAATAATCCGTATTTCGAGACTTAATCTTTTGTGATCATGCCAATGTTATGTAATAATGCACCGACTCTGGGTAACTGGGGTCGGGGCGTTTCATAAATTCTCGTATAATATAATTTTCTAATTTCATATATGATATTGAACTTTATTTTTTTCTTTTAATATCTTGGGGTGTCACATTCTTCCCCCTAAAATAAATTGCATCCTTGAAATTTGGATTTTTCTTAGTAATCAAGAGTTTGAAATTTTTTAATTTCTTTTTGAAAAATCCCACATCCTAAATATGTTTAATAAAAATTGATCTTAAAAAAATGTAAATATAAATATGAAATTCATATGGAATAACACATAACTAGGGTTCCAAGTTAGAGAAAAATGGACAGAAGTGAAAATATGGACATGGAAGAAAGGGGTAAATAATTATAGAGGTAGATAGAGATAACTAATATTAGGATAGTGAATGATAATGTTAAAGTTAAAGACATCAAAACCATAAGTCTTTTATGAGTTTAAAGATCAATGATTCATCATATATGAAGCTAATAGGATAAAAGTTTTGTTTCAATATTCTTTACCTAGATTTGAGGGGTCCATTTACCATCCAAAATAAGATCATAAGGAAATATAATTACTTGAAAATTCTAATTTTATCCATTAATTAGTTCCACTGAAATATCATATTCTATCCAAATGATGGGAATTCAAGATTTATTTTCATGCCTGAAGCACTAAAATAATATTTGAACAGATCACACAATCCCCAAAATCATAAAAGTGGTTAATATTAAAACCAAAATGGTTAGAAAAAGTATATCCATATAATACATCAATATCTAATACCACAATAGTAACCCCAAAAGTTCATCATAATCCGTTCCATAGGTCTCTATCCTTAAAACCTCTCATCTTACATTTCTAAAAACATAATAAAAATCATCCCTAATAATTATTTATGTTAAACATAATGGTTATATATACTTTAACCTAATATAATGTCTCATGAAATAACATTAATAAAATAAAAAAGATATGATAAATATAATATTAAATTTTAAAACTATTTAAGTAAAAACAATTTCATACTGACCATTACATTATATAGGATTATGGTAGGTGAAACACCTTAATCACCCTTTGGTTATGGGTTTAAGCCCCGAGGCCTTTCCATATGTGATGAGTTTTCAACTAGCTTATGATATGTACTATTTCTGAAACTATATTAAAATAATTACTATAATATTCCCAAAAATATTATGAACATCCCAAAAATAACATTAATCATAAAATAACTTTTCAACCACAAAGGTTTTCTATACATCTTATTCCATTCCATAAAAAATCACATTACCATTAAATCAAATTTCTATGTAGTTATTCCCATTCAACATGTTCTTCTAAATCCTTAAATATAAAATATTAAAAAATAATCCTTCAATGTATTCTGATACATATTACCAAAATAAAATTGATAAATATAATTTTACATAATAATGATAGGACCCATGTATGTAAATAATTCACAATAATTATTGGTATAACATAGTTCCTTCCTTGTACCAGGGTATTACCCTTTGTTTAGGACATTAACATAGATAATTCCCAAGTTCCCCATATATAATACATTGAATTCCTTGGAAATTACTTTCTCTATTCCCAAATTTTACTCATATAAAACATATTCCTTTCCATTTCAGATATTATTATATGTTCTTCTTCCAACATTCTTCACATGTAGGAGAAAAAATATTCTTTTCTTTATCATATTTAACACTTTACCTTCCATGAGGCACCATTATTCAATTATTTGATGTTCTTGGAAACTCAAATACGTTCCAATTGTTGATAATAATTGTATATATCTCATTTGGTATGATCACAAGATATATATATATTTGCTTCCATTAGGTTAGACATCTCATTAGGAAAATAATTAAATTTCCCATAACATTGTTTGTCGATATTATTTCTCTAATTTTACTCCATTAACTAAAAATATTAAAAGAAACAAGATGAAAATGCATTAAAATACCAAAGAGAAACATATAAACCTATAAGAAATAACTTATAAATGATAAGTACGTCCTGATTTATGGAACTCTAGGTTTCAATCTAAATTATCCATGGTAATAGTTGATATAATATTTTATAACCTTACAATTTCTTCAAGTAATTTATTACAGTTCATAGGGAGTTTTTTAATTTCAAAAGAATATCCCTCAAGATTCTCAAACTAGGTGCATAGTAAGGCTCATTGTCATGTACTATGTAATTTTTGAGTCAATATTGACCTGCTTTTTTTGATTTATTACCCCTAGGTGGCTCTATTTTAGAACCACATGTACTTGTAGTATCCATACGTACATGTAATTACTTGGAAACCACTCTTTCAATACTTCACCAATATTACAAGATATTTTTATATACTTATCATTATCCTTAGACTCATCCTTAGGGTTATCATTAATGTTTTATCATCCTAGTTTTCAAAGGTTACGTAAACCTTTTATCTGATACTAACTATAGTGACCCAATCCTTATATATATATATATTACATGATTTTTAAACATATATATGAAACAAGTATAATCCCAAAGATCATTATTCCTAGTTTCTTTGGAAGACTAGGATCATAATACATCAATGGAAATTAAAACACACCATCCTTATTTTTTTCCCTTTTATATTGTAAGATCCTAAATCTATTTGAGCTCATAAATTTCATGGTATAACTAGGGGAAATACATAAATAAGGGTGGTCTAAAAAACACATTAAAGGAATCAATATGATGAGGTAAAACAATATACGAGTCAAAGGTATAAAATATTAAAATTGAGAAGGTACAAGAGTAATCACATGAAATTATAATGTAATGAAAATGGTATCATAAGATCATTGAATCATAATAAATGTGTTAGAAACAGAAAAAATGAAATAAACATAATCCAAGACTAACCACCAAGACAACATCACAAGGTGGACATAGTCCCATAATGGATTAGGTTCACTCCCTAATCCCACACATGACGTCTCATGAGACTAACAACATTAACCTATTCATTGGAGGGATATATTATTCTTAGCTCATCCATAAAATTCATTTCATGTACATAAATATGAATTCTACATAAGGATATTAATGATAATTAATCAATATAATAATTACCCATTAAAAGAAATGGGTTGCATAATATTGTCTTGTAACATGATCAAAAGATATTTTTCATAATGAAGGAATTTGAGATATGAACATAACAAATGTATCATCCCATTAAAAAAAGATAGAATAATATAGGTATATATATGAGATACATATATAAAAAATTTATAAGAAATAAAAAACATCAAAGGTTGTTTTTATTGGTGAATAGAAATACTATAAAAACATTAGAAACATTATTGAGGAAAATAACCTTTCAACTTTGAAAAAAACATTTGAAAAACTAAAAATTTAAAAAATATAATGGAAATAAATTTATTTGAAAATAAAATTGGATAATTATAAATTATTCTTCAATATAATTAATGTCCATGTTGGGTGGTAATTCCATTCATTCTATATAAGTTAATAAAAATTCCTTTCACGGTTTGGTAAAACTATGAGAAGGTACCTCATTTAGAAAAAGAAAAGAATATTACTTTCAAATAATTTTTGAAAAAAATTAAGACATAGGTAAAAGATTATTTAATAAATCATTTGGATAATGTTTTGGAAAACATTTTTAGAAAATATAGATATGGAAGGAAAGGTGGTTTTGACAGAAGTGAAAAACCAATTTGATTTTAATTAAAACCTTTTTCTCAATCATTTTAAGTACCAATGAGAGAAAAAAATGGTAATTTTACTCAAAAATTTAATGAATAAGAAGAGTAGAACAAGTTTAAATTGGTTTATTAGACAATTATCAATTAATTCCCTTCACTAGAAATTCAGGAATAAAAATTTCAGGTTAAAATTTTATTATGAAAAAAACCTTACCACATTGGTAATTTTTTATTCATAACCCATGCAAATTAATTAAATGATTTATAACTTAAAATATGATTAATTATGAATGATTTATGATATAAAATGTGAAGAGGTTGTCTATAAACCATATAAATGAAACTAGGTTCATAAAAGAATATGTGTCTCAAAGAAATAAGTTTTGAGATGAAAACTCTTACATCGAGTGCAAAGATTCACATGTGTTCCTTATCTTATTGAATAATAAAATTAGGTTAATTATTTAATTTCTTAAGAATCTTTATAAATTTTATTATTCCTTTTATTTTATTTATTATAATGTTATGTTCAATTACTTAATCATTTAGATTCAAGTTAGATGTTTGGCCGACGCTCGGCTCATATGTCCAAAATCACTTTGGTAATGTGATTAACCCGACCTAGATACCCTCTTAAATTGGTATTAGACCCAAGTTTACACATACCTAATGGGTGTTCCTGATCCCCATTAGATGTTGAATAGAATATGATAATCAAGAACTAGAGGGAATAATTTTTCCCAACCTGATGTAGTCAAAATGACGTTTATATATATATGGTGGGAAGAAAGAGCGGAAGAAGATAAAAGTATATATGTAATAAAAAAAGAAAATATTAGAAATTATAAAACTCAAAAGGAGGTAAAAAATCACCAAGAGATAAGTCCAATAACAGGGACAACAAAAACAAAAATAACTACTCCATGTGATAGCTAGGACAACTCCCACCATCTCACCGTCAGCTACCCAAAATGTTAGACTCACTAGGTCAAATACACTAAGAGTGGGGTGAATTAGGGTATGAAAGATTAAAACCACTTCCCATTTTATCTGATTTTGTTTTAAAAAAACACTATTCTCTCTCTTTCCCATAATAATGTATGAACAAAAATTAAAGCATTCATGAGACACATCAATTTTACTTGTTTTTCCCTCACTCGGTTTCTTCCAAGGAGCATAAAACAATAATGTGTTGATATACAAAATCCACTAAAAGCATACTAATGTTTACAATGTTTAAAGTGGAATCACTTTCCCCTTGTGTTGATAACAAATCAAAACTTAAATGATCACCGATCTCTCAACTGAATTTTTCTCATTGATTATTCCCAAGATCCACTCACAATTTATAGACTTGTAGGTCCCTTCATTATCTCTAATAAATTCATCCGATACTATATGTATATGATCAGTTGATGTCTCACTTTTATCCAATGATGAATACCACTATACCACAGATGTACTGGGCAACTTCAAATATTTCTTACAAACCATACTACACCTTTTACATAATTTGAATTCTTTTCATGAAAAAACATCTTTTTATGTGCAACTTCATTTTTTTGTGAAACTTATATCTTACACATAACATTCTTATCTTCCTTGCAACATTAATTTTTTCATGAAACTACCTTTTCACAAAATACTTATGTGATTAATAGCTCTAATTTCATCAAAGTGGTGATCTTCTCAAATGAGGGGGGGGGGGTTCACCACAACTGACCATGTAAACCCTCTTTTCCAAAAAAAATCAACCCGAAAACGCTTAAATGTTACCCTGAGGGATTTTTTTCCCAACACAGACTTATCTGATAGAAACCTCTCTTCCACACTATGACACCTAGCCTTTTTCTACATCAAAATATATATAAAGGTTTAGGCACTGATGAAGGGGTTCATAGGGTGTGAGATAACAAGCTTAGTAGGATCCCACCCAAGTGTTCCATAACAAGTCTATGTACAATAATATGAACACAGTCCACTTTAAATAAAAAAAGGCATGATAAATAGTTAAAACATTTTTATATCAAAATCATGGTAAAAAATTTAATTTCCCACTTTTCTATATTTCCAAAATATGACAAGGAAAAAAGTTTCAAATCATTTCATATACATGAAAGTAATCAAATGAAATTAAATTATGTATCACATATCATATCAAACCCATGGAAGTTCATGCTATAATAGTACAAGCCCAAAACATAGGTGACATCACACCAAAGATTACTATGTGTCATAATTCTAGGAAAATCATACATAAACATTTATAATTACGCATCAAGTCTCTAGATATATGCATCAAATATAGAGAGTATAGGAACACCCCAAAAAGTGAACCCCCCCAACATGTATATCAAGTCCCTAGATCAATGGGAGTAGGGAGCAGAGAAACACCACATGAGTGAAACCCTAGATAAATGGATAAGTCCTATTACTACAAGTTCCACCTAAGTACCCAAGGCTTCACATGTTCTATATTTTAAAAACCATTCCATCAAAACCATTCTTTTATAAAATTTCATAAATTCATTTCACAATGATTTAAAAATACATTTTCTTTTACCAAAACAAAGGGAAAACAAATTTTCTCAAAAATTCATTTCCACATAAATAAATCAATCATGAAAATCCATTTATAAAATAATTTATAAAACAAGATAAATTCAGTTCATCCAACATAGTCTAGATATGGTACTACCGACATCAAACTCTAGTCACACATGCCTGTAATGTAATACACCCACCATAAAGGAATAAAAGGTCTATAATGGAGTCCTTAAGATTGATTCCCATGTATTATAATCACATACCACAAAAACATAAGTTGGATAAAAGGGTATATCATGATAAAACTCAAAAAAACATAAACCCGCCACATTGTATCCAATAAAGTATCATACCCTAGAAGAACATCACACAACAGATCTAGAAAGAGCGACACTACATGATCAATGGATTAGAAAACATAGTGAAATGGCGCTGATGTGATCAAGGGATACAAATAAATATGCATATCTATTACCTGGAGAGACATAGAATAATGAACCTAATGATCAATCACTGAATGAATTAATCTAGAAGGATTGGAGGTCCCCAAAACAATATTAGAGAGCTCATAATTTGAGATAGAAAATCCTATGGTTGAATGAATAATCAATCACCCATTCAGCACACTAAAAATAAAAGACCATGATAATTACATGGTGTGAATCCCTTTCACATAAAGTAATTTAAAATTGAAAAGTAACGTAAAAAAATGCATCACCATGGACTAAAAAACCTAATTTCACCATTTTAGGACATATAAACTTCTCACGGAGTGTAAACCTTTCACGCTTTGAACCCAACTAACAAACTCTTCCCACGACCAATACATGACATGAAAAATTTTCATGGCGTGTAAATATTTCATGTTTTGTAATCATTTCACAATGTTTACTCACCCGGAAGACATCAAAAAACCTATATTATTCTCAAAATACCAAACAAATACCTATATTCTCCAAACATGGGGAGAACCCCAAAAATCCTTAGACACATTTATACCCAAACTCCATTAATTCAAAAAAATATATACATCCCCAAACATTAGGTAATTTTTCCTAGAAAAGTATATCCATCATCATGAGTCCTAAAACACACAAAAATAAAGATTGAAATGAAAATTGAGAAGATAAATACACAAATGTGGGTAATGGGATTTTACAAACTACCCACCATAATACTTTCCATCCCTCAGAAGTCATGTGTAAAAATGATGTCCAGAAAAAGGTGAGGCCACTGCTCCCTCATAAATGACCCATAATCCTAAGTCTCTTGAGGATCTTATCCATGTAACCACAACACTAAGACCAACAAAATTGAATTCCCATATAATAATTTCTCCTAATATTTAGTGATCTCTACTGGAATCTCCCTAATGAAAACATCTGGCTCCCAAAAAAAATCTTCCCAAATCAAATTGTGAGAGGGATTTGGATGGTACTTCCTAAGCTTCGATATGTGGAAAACAACATTAATTACCATTAACTAAACTAGAAATTCCAACCGATAAGAAACCTACCTAAGACACTGAATGACTTTAGATAGTTCAATATATTTTGGAGCAAATTGTTTTTCTAATCTGACATAGACCCAACCAAGTAGAAACTTTCCTGAAAACTCGGTTATGAGTGGAAAATTCCAAATGAAGAATCTAGTAATATGAATATTATTTCTATTAAATCTGAGATATAACTAGATACCAATGTATATCCTAAATACTTTTTTATGTCTCTTGAATAAGACTCAATCCTATAAGAGAGGCATCAACCACATTTGCACAAAAAGAGATGATCTCCATAGGGTACCATAGAAACACTCAAAGGTATCCATTATGACTAAGGATTGATAATTTTTGTTATAAGAAAACTGAACCAATCATGGATAGATATCCCATGATCCACCAAAATCCAATATATAGGCACAAAGAATATCCTCAAGGATCTGAATACCATGGTCCATATAGCTATCTATATTTGGATGGTAAGTTGTACTCAACCTGACCTGTGTCCCCAATTCCTCTCAGAAAATCCTCCAAAACATTGAAGTAAACCTGGTATCCCTATCTAAAATAATGGAAAAGGAAGTCCATGTAACCTCAAGGTCTATTACATATACAACTTACCTAGATCTTCAACTTATGTGGTGTCCTTAATCAGAATGAAGTGAGATGAATTTATTAACCGATCAATCACCACCCAAATAGAATTACTACCTTGGAGAGTCCATGGTAATCCCATAAAAAAACCATACACCCCTCATCCCGTTTCCAAAATGGAATCAGAAGGGGTTGAAGAAAACTAGAGGGTTTTAGATTTTGTTCATTCATCTGTTAGAAAGTGTAATAGAGAGACACATAATCTAGAATGTCTCCATTCATACATAGCCACAAGAATAATTGAATAATTGAATAATACATATTTTTAGTTCCTAGATAAATTAACCAAGAAGAACTATTATAGTAAAAAACTGAGCTCCTCCCAGATGTTGAGATGATAAACTGATCCCAAAATAGAGAATACCATTTGAAGAGAAAGACCTGCCCAAAATGGTATCCCCACCATATAAGGTTTCTCTAACTCCTCTAAACTCATCATCCTGCTGCTGAACATACACGATACACTCAAGGAAAGATGATGATAACTATACATTAGCCATGACCAAATCTGAAACATCCTCCTGAGCATCCAGGTAAAACTGAGTAAAGATCCTAATAAGGTTGTACACTTACTTTGATTCCAGAACAACCTATGATGGTACTTTCTTATTAAGATAATATATAATAACATTCCCCTTACCTAAGGTATTGGTGATGTTAATGTCAAACGTCTAATGGTATTACACCCACCAGCACCTTCTAATATTCATTTATTTATGATAAAATATATAGGTCAAAATATTATAGTTAGAAAGAACTATAAACCACTCCCCAAAGAGATAGTTACACCAACACTTAATCACTTGAAGAATCGTGGAAATATATAAATCACGAGTAAGGTAATTCTTCTCATGTGTTTTAATCTAAGGAGATTCATAAGCCACCACATTATTATCTTCCAGAAGCACAAAAACCAAACTAGCACTAGAAGCATCCAAGAAAAGCACATACCCCTTTCCGAGCTTAGTTATGATCAAAAAAATAATTTATATTAGAAGTCATTTAATCTCATTGAAAAAGGACTAACACTTTTCATCCCAAATGAATTTTACCCCTTTACTAGTAAGATCAGTCATAGGTGATTCCAAATTTGACAAAACCTTGATGAAACTTTGATAATATCCAACAATACCATGGATTATCTGATCTCAAAGACATTATATGGTTATTCCAAAGTCAAAACAACCTCCAACTTCTCAGGATCGACTGACAAGCCATGATCAGAAATAAACTGCCCCAAGAACATCATTTCTTTGATCCAGAAATTACATTTTGAAATATTTAGGTATAAATGGTTACTCCATAGGATTTATAGAACCAAACCCAAGTAGTGATCATTCTCATGATATGATCTTTAATAAACCAAAACATCTCACTTTAACACTACCAAAAAATCATTGAGATACTCATGGAATATCTGATTCATCAAATTCATAAAAAATATAGGATAATTAATAATACCGAACTAAATAAAAATATCTTCATAATGGTCATAACTACCTATTAAATCCATATTCGGTATATCAAAATCTTTAAATATTATCTAAGGATAACCTGAATGAAGATCGTTCTTCAAAAACCACTTTCCCCCTTTAACTAATCAAAAAAATCATCCACACGTGGTAAATGATACTTGTTATTAACCATTAACTAGTTTAAAATCTAATTTTACACACAAAATTAGAGTGAACCATCAACCTTTTTTATCACAAGGGGTACCCATGGACAAAAACTAGGGTGAACAAAACCTTTCACCATAAGTTCATCCAATAGAATCATAAAATCTTTCATCTCCACCGGTTCTATAAGATAAAGAGGTATCAAAATAGGCTACATACCCAGCACTAGATCAAACATAAAATCTACCTACCTCTCTAGAGGAAGACTAGTGAAATCGTTTGGGAAAACATAAGAAAAATCCCAACTAATTGTTGGAAGGTAAAAAATAGAAGAAATTTCATTTTCCTCCATTAGCCTAACATATAACAAACTTTTAAAATATGGCTGGGAAAGTCCTTCATGACCTGAACTTAGACCCCACTTTCCCTAAAAACCCAAGATCTCTCATAATCCATAATAAAAATGACATATCGATGATAATAATAACATCATCATGATGAGAAATAATTTGAACCATCTCGATGATTATGTTAAGAAGATCCATATCAAGAATGAGGAAATCTCAAGCAGACACTACATCAACAATCGATAGTGAAAAAGAAGGACAATAAAACCCATACTATTTCCTCTTCCAAATATGTTTCTCTAACTCCCTAACAAAGTACTTGAGCTCCATTGAAATTTTAAGAATATAAAAAATAGATAGATACAAATTAGTGGGAGGAACCTGAATTAAATGAAGCAATCACTATTAAAGATTCAATAAATATGTTACCTATCAATGTCACCAGACCCACACAAAACTCCACAGGAAACTAATTTAGTACGCGAATGCATTTCATTACTAAGGCCTATGGATGGAGCCCTATAGTATTTCAATCATTTTATTGTACCCCAATAGCCTTTTTAGATAACAATCCTTGACCATAACAAGGCGTAGACATATCCAGACATAAAAAATGTAGATAAACAAAAATTTCACAAGTGTTTCACATATTCACAGGTTCAAAACAAGAATTCCAGGTGTTCCCTACCTTTTTCACACTAATAAAAATCAAAGGTTACACTATTGGATAAAACTAAAGGTGAATAAGAGTACTTCCATTGGGAATCACGTCAACCACTCCAGTGATGATCTTTTCACTTCCTCTTTTTTCCCTATACACCACTAAATCTGAAATTTTATTGAATATAAGCAGAATAATAACCATGAATTCTTGTAATATTCATCTATACCATAATTTCCATGTTTACCATCACTATATAGGTCAAAATCTTCAACAAAAATACCTATAATATGATATCTGTTTCCAAACCCTAAAGTTACTTCTTAGCCTTCAACTAGTCATTCTTTACTACTTATAGTGAAAAATGAACCTTGTCCATAAACTGATTGGTTTACACCAAAACTGAATTCTATACCTGATACAAGGAGAAGAAATCAAGAGACTTCTCCCTCATTAGTGACTCAAGAAAAAGATTCTAGAATAATAGAGTCTTGAAACCCTTCCAATCCAATACCATATTCCTATCATCCTTTACCATGTAATCCCACCATTTCTTTCTAGGATCCTAAAGTCTGAATTCCACAATCTTTACCTTGATACTCTCAAGTGTATCCATGTAGATGAATATATGATCAATCCTTCCAATCCAGTTATCCTCCTCTTTAGGTTTATGTTGAGTCAATAAGGTTTCCTTGTGAATTTTCCATTCCTCTAAATTTTGAAGATCGAAAACACTTTATCTTAAGGAAAATTGTTTTCTCTAAGAATTATCTTAATAAGGGAAATTTTCCTTCTCCAAGGAAATTTTATCCTTAAATATGTTTTCATTGTTAATTTAATAAATTCTCTTAGATCTAAATCTTTTTATTCCTAAGTCTAATTTTTTTTTTTCACATCTAAAACCTCAAAATCCTATAAATCTTGGTTATAGAGTATTCTATTTTCAGGATCTGAATTCTTTGAAATTCAGACTCCGAATTCCCTGAAACTCAGACCCAGAATTCTCTAAAATTTAGACTCCAAATTCTATGAAATTCAGACTCCGAATTATTTAAAATCAATAATCCTAATTCTCTAGAATTTAGACTCTGAATTTTCTAAAATTCAGACTCCGAATTCTATGAAATTCAGACTCCGAATTGTAACACCCCAGGTATAAATTTATGTTTTATGTTTTGTAAATGTTTCCAAGATGTAATAAAATAAATTACCGAATGCAAATATATAATTAGCAAGAACTTTATTCATACAAATTCCAGAATACACCCTCGATCCACAATAACTAACCCATTAAACCCACTGCTATTGATAATAAAACAATTGGAAGACTACCAAGAAACACAACGATACCGATCGAGTAGTTATCATCTCTTGGATCTGATAGAAGAACGTTATGGCAAGGATGATAGCAATAAAACTAAAACTAAGAGGAACATATAAAACCATCTCCAAAAGCAATGGCGTGAGCGTCGAGGTATTTTTCTTCTGAGTGTTTGAACGACCCGTAAAACATTAGTATTTATAGTGTTTTATCCGACCGTTACAAAAAAAATTATCCGTTATAAGTATTAAAAATTAAAATTTGAAATATGTCTTATGATAACTGTTGATATAAAATAAATAATGAATTAATACTCACAAAAATATAATATGAAAATATATCATTCTTCTTTGAACATATATATATAACGGTATTATTATTATTTATATATATATATAAGTGTTATTTTAAATAATAAATACATTTAATTGATTATTTTTATTAATATTTTATAAAATTATAACATTTAGGAATAATACTTGATTTTTATATCAGTAATAAATTATTTTACCAAAGCTACTTTATACTAAAGAAAATATGTTTTATGAAATTATAAACTTAAATTATTAAAAAAATGGATGAATGATTATTCATACATATATATATATATATTACGAAATAATATATATATATTAAGACAATTTATTTAAAACTGAAATGATAATTGATAAAAAAAAACGGTGAATGAAATAATAAAATAGGATTTCAATCTCGGGTAAATCGCAAGAATAGGGTTCGGCTTCTGGGAAGGTGTGTCACGTAGGAACCAAGAACGGGGTCGAACAGGAGTCCGAGAACGCGATTTCGAGATAGGAAGGGCTACGCCGAGCTTCAATCGAAGCATGGGCGTCGTTCAGCAATCGATTTCATATAGGGGTCCGTCGGGTTTCCTTCAGCGTGAAGGCAAGCCGATCCACGATGCTTCATCCCTGTAGAAAATCGAACCAAAGGCACTGGGCCGAATCGAGAAGGACCGAGCAAGGTCGCGGTGATGAGATTCAAGCTCGGATGAGTTTCATTTCCAAAGATCAAGCTCAAACCGAAGAACTAAATCCATTTTCGCAGTTAGGGTCCAGGTTCCTCTTTTGCGAAGTATATCTTGAGGTATGAATGCATTCTGGGATTCAATATTCAGATTTGTATAATTACCCTGTTTCAGTTATCGGGATATAATCCTTGGATTTTATTTCAGCGTAATAAATTCAATATCGTTGTTTTCTTTGTTTTGTTCTTAATTGATTTAGACATTGAGTTTGGAAATCGTCTCAATATTGCAAGTAGGTTCGTTTTTGAGCACACCAGTAGGGTTTTGAGTGTGTTAGATGTCGGGCTGTTTTGTTGAGGAGGGTTCGTCATTGCAAAGTGGAGTATTAGGGTTTGTCACGGATGAGCTCTACCAAGCCAGGCGGAGCCATCAGGTACAGGTCTTGATTCGGGGGTTTGAGTAGCGTTTGATGCCAAGGGCGTTGATGCCGAGGCTTTGGGGGCCATCGATTTTCATCAGGTGTTCATCCGAGAGTTGAGTCCGAGCTACAGATCGATGTTGCGGATGAAATGAAAAGCTATCGTTTCTTTCTTCCAGGTTCGTTTCATTTATATCTGCAATTTGGTATCCGAATCTAGATTTAGATTCAATTTTTTTTTTTAAGTTGGTTTGCTGTATTTCTAGATTTTTCCACCTCCGTACGTCATTCTGTTTCTGGTCATGGTCATTGATGTTATGGTATTTTAAATAGTAGTCATTATCCAGTATTATATGTGATCTATCTGGTCGACATTTGTTTTTATCTGTTTTGGATCATGTGCTGTGTGGATGAAGTTTAATGCTATTTTATCAATTTCCCTCGAAACTAGTGGTCCTATTATCAGATGATTTCGTTTTGGATTTTTTTTTTATTTCACACTAATTGAACTCGTCTGCATCCTTTGAATTTAGCCCAGTTTTTCAAATGTTATATCAATTAAATATAATAAATTTGGGGACACACTTGTTGTTTTCTTTATTAGAATAATCCAATTTTATAAAATATTTATATCTCACTGTTTTGGCTTGACATTGATTAGCTTGTAGTGAAAGATCATTTTCAAGTGGGAATAAAATATACTAATAGTTTCGTCCCTCCAAATGAATAAATAGAGGAGTCTGAGAGGGGTGTGCGGGATATATATTTCTCTTTGAATTGTGTTGTGTTTTTTGGTCCTGAATATGAGATACGAGTAGAAGTTTTAAGGAGTGAAGTATTCCAGCCTTTCAAAATTTGGTAAGGGATCTTTATATTTATTTGGTCAATTTATTTTCTTCGAAAATCATAATTGTTCAATTGAAATTTATTTCATCTATGGTTTCTTTTTCAAAATCAGCATGTTTTTCACTTTTGAAATTTTGGTAGAATTTAGTAAGGGACTATTTTCAATTATCTATATTTTACAAAACCATTATTTCATAATTCTGTATATGCAGTTATATAAACTCAAGTTGTTTTCAATCCCTCCCCATTTAAAACTTTCAAAAGAGTGTTTTATGTTATGTTTTGTTGAGAAAAAACCTATTTTTATATACATGTATAATGGTATATACATATTTATATATATATATTTATTTATATGTGAATTTCAATATCAAGCTAAATAATATTTTTTATTTTTGGACACTTTTCTACAGAATTTATTAAGAGTGAAAACATCATTTTAAAGTATGATTTTAGTGTTTTAATTATGTTATTTTTCATGACAGTACATGACCATATATGTATATATGGATGGTATTGTGATGTGTATAATTTTTTTTCAATTATCTCCATATTTCAAAAAACAACATATTGCATACCATCAAGTTTTATCAATATCATGGGCGTTACATTTTCTTAGATACATATCCATGCTATTATTCTTAACTCATGGATTTCGTATTAGTAATAACTACTATTTTTATTAGTGTTATATTGTGCATATAGGTTTCACTAATCGTTTATGGATAATAAATATGCATATTGTATGATCTATATATATATATATATTCAATAAAGAGTGAATGCATATGAAATGCTATTGAAAATTTCATGTGTGACATAAAGATTGCATGTGATTATTAATATTTTATATATTCATTTCATTATTTCATGCTTAAAATTAATTAAGCAAGTATGTCATTGGAAATTTTATTAATGATTTCATTTTAATGGTTAAAATTATAACAATATGAAAATCGTGTCTTCCATAAAATGTTTAGGTACATAGATGTTTGTGAAAGGTATGGGTGACAAAAGTTTGGTCAGAACCAAACATGAATGTGTAATGCGATGGAAGTCCATATGTATATATATATATCTATATATATATATACATACATACATACATATTATATATATATATATAAGTGTAATGTGTATTTTAGTGCCGTAACATGTTTTCAAAATTTAAAACTCCAGTGAAAATTATATGTAAGTAAGGCAAGCTGAAAAATGTTTTATAAAGAAAATGGTGCTTGAAATTTGTAAATACGATAGGGAGTTGGATAATGAATCCATCCCTCAAGTGGGTAGGCCCATGATAGCCTTCAAAGATTCAAGTGGCCTTAGTTGTTTTGTTTTAAGAGCTTGCTTAATATTTTCTATCGAATCACTGGATTAATTTAAAATTGCTTTCAAAGTATAATTATTTTCCAAAGAATTATTTTAAAAGGGTATTTCTAATTGAATATTTCAAATGTATTATAAAGTAATATTTTTAAAAGAGATTTATCAAAGGCTTTAAAAAAAACCCTTACTGGGCAACTTTTGTGCTCACCCTACGTTTTTGAAATGTTTTTCACAGGTGATCTTGAATCTCAGATATTGGTCATCTTTGTTGTAGCGCGCAGTGGAAGAGTAGTGGACTGTTGTTTCATTGTTTCGACTCTGATAAATGTAAGGTTATGTCTAAATCATCCAGAACCTAGACCGGTGAAAGATCCTCATTTTGTTTAAGGTGTTGTGTAATTTTTAAGTTAAGTTTATAAAAAAAAATTATTACACAACATTTTGAAGCAACGAGTCCGGGAGAGCGGGCTCGGGGCGTCACACTTGGTATCAGAGGAACGGTCTAGATAACTCTGGAAATTTAGAACCCTTTGATAAATTGACTGTCCTTTTCAGTCAACATACTTCTTTGTAATTTTCAGATGGAAGGAAGGAGAACTCAAACAAGTCTCTTAGGCCTTCCGGATGAATTACTTGCTATGATCATGGCAAAATCATGCAAAGAAGAATCTGAGCCCTATGAAGCCATGCGACTTTCTTGTAAACGTCTCTATAATATATCAGGCACACCAGATATACTTCGTTTTCATCGTGGTTCTGGTTTCGTCTTCGAAGATATCAGGCAGATCCAACGTCATTTCTATCAACGCCAAGGAGCATATTACGAAGGACTTTTTATGTGCTTTACAATGTTTGAGCAACCAGAATCAATCTCCAATTTTTATAGAGCAGCTGAAGAAGGTAATCTTCGCGCAGCATTTATGTGTCAACTTTTAAGCTTTTGCTTCACAGGAAGAATTTATGATGAATTCGAAACATTCGAAGACGAAGCAATGAGACTTTCTTATAGGAATCAAATTCAAGACGAACTTCTCGGATACTATATTGATTATCATTCCTTGAGGACTATCTTCCGGTGCCTACATCCATACCACCCCTCTTGCATTAGTTGCATATGGGCGAAGGAAGTGGAAGATTTCGAAGCCACATTGAACTTTAATTTCTTAGGGAGACATGGAAACCGTGGAAGACAACTATACAGACCTTGGGGATATCATGTGAGACTCAGAATAGATGAGAATTGAGAGCGATAAGTGTAAATGAATTTCGAGGACGAAATTCATTTTAAGGGGGGTAGAATGTAACACCCCAGGTTTAAATTTATGTTTTATGTTTTGGCAATGTTTCCAAGATGTAATAAAATAAATTACCGAATGCAAATATATAATTAGCAAGAACTTTATTCATACAAATTCCAGAATACACCCTCGATCCACAATAACTAACCCATTAAACCCACTGCTATTGATAATAAAACAATTGGAAGACTACCAAGAAACACAACGATACCGATCGAGTAGTTATCATCTCTTGGATCTGATAGAAGAACGTTATGGCAAGGATGATAGCAATAAAACTAAAACTAAGAGGAACATATAAAACCATCTCCAAAAGCAATGGCGTGAGCGTCGAGGTATTTTTCTTCTGAGTGTTTGAACGACCCGTAAAACATTAGTATTTATAGTGTTTTATCTGACCGTTACAAAAAAAAACTATCCGTTATAAGTATTAAAAATTAAAATTTGAAATATGTCTTATGATAACTGTTGATATAAAATAAATAATGAATTAATACTCACAAAAATATAATATGAAAATATATCATTCTTCTTTGAACATATATATATAACGGTATTATTATTATTTATATATATATATAAGTGTTATTTTAAATAATAAATACATTTAATTGATTATTTTTATTAATATTTTATAAAATTATAACATTTAGGAATAATACTTGATTTTTATATCAGTAATAAATTATTTTACCAAAGCTAATTTATACTAAAGAAAATATGTTTTATGAAATTATAAACTTAAATTATTAAAAAAATGGATGAATGATTATTCATACATATATATATATATATATTACGAAATAATATATATATATTAAGACAATTTATTTAAAACTGAAATGATAATTGATAAAAAAAAATAGTGAATGAAATAATAAAATAGGATTTCAATCTCGGGTAAATCGCAAGAATAGGGTTCGGCTTCTGGGAAGGTGTGTCGCGTAGGAACCAAGAACGGGGTCGAACAGGAGTCCGAGAACGCGATTTCGAGATAGGAAGGGCTACGCCGAGCTTCAATCGAAGCATGGGCGTCGTTCAGCAATCGATTTCATATAGGGGTCCGTCGGGATTCCTTCAGCGTGAAGGCAAGCCGATCCACGATGCTTCATCCCTGTAGAAAATCGAACCAAAGGCACTGGGCCGAATCGAGAAGGACCGAGCAAGGTCGCGGTGATGAGATTCAAGCTCAGATGAGTTTCATTTCCAAAGATCAAGCTCAAACCGAAGAACTAAATCCATTTTCGCAGTTAGGGTCCAGGTTCCTCTTTTGCGAAGTCTATCTTGAGGTATGAATGCATTCTGGGATTCAATATTCAGATTTGTATAATTACCCTGTTTCAGTTATCGGGATATAATCCTTGGATTTTATTTCAGCGTAATAAATTCAATATCGTTGTTTTCTTTGTTTTGTTCTTAATTGATTTAGACATTGAGTTTGGAAATCGTCTCAATATTGCAAGTAGGTTCGTTTTTGAGCACACCAGTAGGGTTTTGAGCGTGTTAGATGTCGGGCTGTTTTGTTGAGGAGGGTTCGTCATTGCAAAGAGGAGTATTAGGGTTTGTCACGGATGAGCTCTACCAAGCCAGGCGGAGCCATCAGGTACAGGTCTCGATTCGGGGGTTTGAGTAGCGTTTGATGCCAAGGGCGTTGATGCCGAGGCTTTGGGGGCCATCGATTTTCATCAGGTGTTCATCCGAGAGTTGAGTCCGAGCTACAGATCGATGTTGCGGATGAAATGAAAAGCTATCGTTTCTTTCTTCCTGGTTCGTTTCATTTATATCTGCAATTTGGTATCCGAATCTAGATTTAGATTCATTTTTTTAAGTCGGTTTGCTGTATTTCTAGATTTTTCCACCTCCGTACGTCATTCTGTTTCTGGTCATGGTCATTGATGTTATGGTATTTTAAATAGTATTCATTATCCAGTATTATATGTGATCTATCTGGTCGACATTTGTTTTTATCTGTTTTGGATCATGTGCTGTGTGGATGAAGTTTAATGCTAGTTTATCAATTTCCCTCGAAACTAGTGGTCCTATTATCAGATGATTTCGTTTTGGATTTTTTTTTATTTCACACTAATTGAACTCGTCTGCATCCTTTGAATTTAGCCCAGTTTTTCAAATGTTATATCAATTAAATATAATAAATTTGGGGACACACTTGTTGTTTTCTTTATTAGAATAATCCAATTTTATAAAATATTTATATCTCACTGTTTTGGCTTGACATTGATTAGCTTGTAGTGAAAGCTCATTTTCAAGTGGGAATAAAATATACTAATAGTTTCGTCCCTCCAAATGAATAAATAGAGGAGTCTGAGAGGGGTGTGCGGGATATATATTTCTCTTTGAATTGTGTTGTGTTTTTTAGTCCTGAATATGAGATACGAGTAGAAGTTTTAAGGAGTGAAGTATTCCATCCTTTCAAAATTTGGTAAGGGATCTTTATATTTATTTGGTCAATTTATTTTCTTCGAAAATCATAATTGTTCAATTGAAATTTATTTCATCTATGGTTTCTTTTTCAAAATCAGCATGTTTTTCACTTTTGAAATTTTGGTAGAATTTAGTAAGGGACTATTTTCAATTATCTATATTTTACAAAACCATTATTTCATAATTCTGTATATGCAGTTATATAAACTCAAGTTTTTTTCAATCCCTCCCCATTTAAAACTTTCAAAAGAGTGTTTTATGTTATGTTTTGTTGAGAAAAAACCTATTTTTATATACATGTATAATGGTATATACATATTTATATATATTTATTTATTTATATGTGAATTTCAATATCAAGCTAAATAATATTTTTTATTTTTGGAC
Source organism: Viscum album (assembly GCA_963277665.1). Taxonomy (NCBI): domain Eukaryota; kingdom Viridiplantae; phylum Streptophyta; class Magnoliopsida; order Santalales; family Viscaceae; genus Viscum; species Viscum album. The sequence goes on along the minus strand of OY728132.1, from coordinate 1,321,148,423 downwards.
ACTTTTCTACAGAATTTATTAAGAGTGAAAACATCATTTTAAAGTATGATTTTAGTGTTTTAATTATGTTATTTTTCATGACAGTACATGACCATATATGTATATATGGATGGTATTGTGATGTGTATAATTTTTTTTCAATTATCTCCATATTTCAAAAAAAAAACATATTGCATACCATCAAGTTTTATCAATATCATGGGCGTTACATTTTCTTAGATACATATCCATGCTATTATTCTTAACTCATGGATTTCGTATTAGTAATAACTACTATTTTTATTAGTGTTATATTGTGCATATAGGTTTCACTAATCGTTTATGGATAATAAATATGCATATTGTATGATCTATATATATATATATATTCAATAAAGAGTGAATGCATATGAAATGCTATTGAAAATTTCATGTGTGACATAAAGATTGCATGTGATTATTAATATTTTATATATTCATTTCATTATTTCATGCTTAAAATTAATTAAGCAAGTATTTCATTGGAAATTTTATTAATGATTTCATTTTAATGGTTAAAATTATAACAATATGAAAATCGTGTCTTCCATAAAATGTTTAGGTACATAGATGTTTGTGAAAGGTATGGGTGACAAAAGTTTGGTCAGAACCAAACATGAATGTGTAATGCGATGGAAGTCCATATGTATATATATATATCTATATATATATATACATACATACATACATAATTATATATATATATATAAGTGTAATGTGTATTTTAGTGCCGTAACATGTTTTCAAAATTTAAAACTCCAGTGAAAATTATATGTAAGTAAGGCAAGCTGAAAAATGTTTTATAAAGAAAATTGTGCTTGAAATTTGTAAATACGATAGGGAGTTGGATAATGAATCCATCCCTCAAGTGGGTAGGCCCATGATAGCCTTCAAAGATTCAAGTGGCCTTAGTTGTTTTGTTTTAAGAGCTTGCTTAATATTTTCTATCGAATCACTGGATTAATTTAAAATTGCTTTCAAAGTATAATTATTTTCCAAAGAATTATTTTAAAAGGGTATTTCTAATTGAATATTTCAAATGTATTATAAAGTAATATTTTTAAAAGAGATTTATCAAAGGCTTTAAAAAAAACCCTTACTGGGCAACTTTTGTGCTCACCCTACGTTTTTGAAATGTTTTTCACAGGTGATCTTGAATCTCAGATATTGGTCATCTTTGTTGTAGCGCGCAGTGGAAGAGTAGTGGACTGTTGTTTCATTGTTTCGACTCTGATAAATGTAAGGTTATGTCTAAATCATCCAGAACCTAGACCGGTGAAAGATCCTCATTTTGTTTAAGGTGTTGTGTAATTTTTAAGTTAAGTTTATAAAAAAAAATTATTACACAGCATTTTGAAGCAACGAGTCCGGGAGAGCGGGCTCGGGGCGTCACACGAATTCTCTGAAATTCAGACTCTGAATTATCTAGAATTTAGACTACAAATCATCTAAAATTTAGACTCTGAATACCTTATAATTAATACACCGAATTCTTCAGAATTAAGATTCCTAATTCATTAGAATTCAGACTCCAAAATTTAAAGAATTCAGGTTCTGAACATTTGGGAAAACAAAATCTGAATATCCATGAGTTATAGTTTTCGAATGTTTATCTGGTTAGACTCAGAATTTCATTTATCAATAGACTCCGAAAATTATATTTGTTTAGGAAACCTTATTTTTCATACACTTGTTATAGTTATGAAACTATTTTGTACAATATTTTTTTAACTAACTGTTGTTTGAGTGACACGTGTATAGGTCCCTCCAAGATTCAAGAAAAAATATGACCATGGGAGGAGGGAGCCAACCATTGGAGAAGTACCTATAAATAGGAGCTCATTTAAATGATATCAATACTGAAAATTACCTATTGATCACTCTAGAGGTTTCATGATGCTAAAGAGATTTCTAGCGAGAGAGACTCTAATGACTTGTGCGTGCTGAACATACTTTTCAAATTGTTTCATGCGAATACGATTATTGTTGTGATAAATTGAGGGATTCTGGGGATAGGAAGACATAGGTACCAACTACCTTAAAGTTCAAGGACTTATGTGGATAGGAAGATAGAGGTGTCTATTACCTTAAATATTGTGGTCTTACAGGGATAAACAGACAGATTTTGATATTCTTATCGAGGACTTACACAGGTGTGGGTAAGAAAAACTTTCATGAAAGTATAAATCAAGGGACCTTTATCCAAGGTTTTTGGATACCCTTCTCTTTGGGTTAAAATATTTCATACTTTTTATTTGTTTTGTTTCAAGTTTATTTTCACTATATTTTTATAAAGGAAGAAAGTATAACCTTATTATAATTTCTTGTACTTTTGTATTCTCTGATAAGTTAGATTCTATTTGATTTAATGTAGAATATTTTCCTTGTAAACATTCCTTAATTTTTATTTCTAGAACCAAATTTCAGGAACCTAGTATGTTTGTAGAACTAAATTAGGTCTTGTCAATTTACCTTGTTTAATTTTGTTAAACATAGTTTCCTTAAGGTTAAAAATGAAAATTTTTAAAATTAAAAATCAACCCCTCTTGTAATTGAGCATCTAAATATATATTTTGATCTGACAATTGGTATCAAAGGAGGTCTCTAAAATAATTATATTCACATATAAGTTTTCTTGATCATGTTTTCATTATTCTAATTTTTTCCTTACTTAGGAATTTTTTTATCTATGTTTGCAAACTTTTACTGTTAACATGTTTTTGTGGAAATATATTTTCTTTTAGAATGATGGAATGATTGTTGATTTGATCGAAAATTTAAATCCTACCAGACCACCTATATTTGATGGTAATGATTATGAATATTGGAGAGATCATATGAATACTTTTTTATTAATACCTGAGTGGAAAATTTTGTTATTCTTACTAGAGAGTAAAATAATCCTGACAAAGAGGTCAAAACTTTTACTAATCAATAAAAGACATAATATCAACTAAACTACAAGGTATGAAATACTTTTTGTGTTCTATGACTAGGAATATATATAGTCAGATTTATTCTTGTGAAGATACTAACTGTATCTATAAGAAGTTTTTGGGTACTCATTTTGGTACATCCAAATTTACAGTAACTAGAAGAGCTATTCTTAGAGAAGAATATCATGGATTGTTATTTCCTTATTGAGAACCAGTATGCAAGGTGAAAAAAAGGTTCATGAAATTTGTTAACAGTTTAAAATATATGGGTGAGAAAAGTCTAGATGATGAAGCTCTTGTGGACAAGATTATAGATATCATGACTAATGAGTGGGAATATAAGAGAACAACTATTTATGAGAATAGGAATGTATCCCAAATAACTCTTGATGAACTTTTTTGAACTCTTCTTCAATATGAAACAAGAATGAAAATAGATGTTGATATGATTAAGAAGAAAAATTGCGATGGAACTATAGCCTTTAGTACTTCTAAAGTCAAGAATCCTAAAAGGGTTACAAGATCCAATTCTAAGAAAGTCACTATTTTATTTGAACCTCTGAAAGTGAACATTCTGAAAATGAGCTAGAAAATCTTACTAGAAGGATGAACAATATAGTTAGAAAGAAATAATTTTAGTATAGATATAAGAATAAAGAAAGAAAAGACAAGAAAGACTCAGAAGTCACTTGTTATGAATGCAAAAGATCAGGGAATATCAGGCCATATTTTCCTATTCTTAAGAAAAAGGATAAAAGGAAAAGCATTCTAAGAGGAATAGAAAGAAGTATTACAAGGATAAAGATAAGAAAGTTTTGAAATACAATGACACTTAGAGTGCTAGTGGTGGATATTCTTTTGATGAATCCTTGGAGTATGAGTCTTCTGGTCAGAAGAATCTTGGTCAACTAACCAGACAACCCATTGAAAATCATTGTCTAATGGCCAAGGTACAGAATACGGAATCTATCACTAATGTATCCTTTAATTAAAATTATACTGATGATAAATACTATATGTCTTAAAATTAAGAATCTTTTTATGATGAAGATAACATATTACCTACTTAGGAATATGTGTCTAGGTTTTCAGAACTTCTTGAGATTGTAAATTCTAAACTCAATAAAAATATTGAGAAGGAAAATTCTATAATTTCTATTTTAACTAAAGAAGTATCAGATCTTTCTAAATATCTTGATAATAATTTTTTTGATTTTTAAAGTATTTCAAAAAGACATAAGGAAGTTAATTATGAGAAGGATAAAATTTATAAGGATCTTGAAAATGTAATTTCATAGAAAAATGTTTTAGAGACTAACTCTAGTTCTAAAACTAATTTTTTTGAGGATGAAAACTTTTTTATTAAACTAAATTAAGAAATATTTTCCTTGAGGAAGTGTTTGTCAAACTTTACCTCTGGTAAGAAAATCTTTGACAAGATGTATTCCCAAATTCAACCTCTAAGGAATAGTTTTGGATCTGGTTATACTCATTATAAGCCAATTTTTAGTAATAACTATTTTCTTCCCCAAAGTGCTGCATTATGTACCAAATGTCAATGTGGTGGACATTGAGAAATTTTTTTCATTAAATAAAACTCAGTATTTAGGTTTTCATAAATCTTATTTTTCTAAGAAAGGTTGGATTCCTAAAATCTTGATTTCTTAAATTTTTGGATCCAAGAAAATTTGGATTCCGAAAGACTAACACTGTTATTTTTAGGAAAATAAACATAGTACCAACAACAATACATGGAACATGGATAGTGGATGTTCCTGGAATATGACTGGTAACAAAAATTATTTTGAAAATATTATCAAGACGAAAGGAGGAAAAGTAACTTTTAGAGTTAATGCTTAGGGAGAAATTATTGGTATAGGTAACATTGTTCTTCTTTGAAAAACTTTTATTTCAAATGTTTTATTTGTTAAGGGTCTTAAGCATAACCTTATTAGCATAAGTCAATTATGTGATGAAGGTTAACTTGTGAATTTTAGAAATGACAAGTTCTTAGTACACAATTCCAAGGAAGAGTTTATTCTTTCTTCCTACAGGAAAGATAATGTATACACACTAAACTTAGAAAAACATAGGATCTATGATCTACCTTATCTTAGTTCAATGGAATATCAATCTGGGTTATGGAATAGAAGGCTATGAAACTGTAATCTTAGTAACCTATGTAAAATATCTAAGAAAATACTTGTTAAGGATCTATCTAAGCATAAACTTGATTCTAAAAAAGTTTTTGATCCTTGTCAATATGGAAATAAACATAAATCAAGATTTAACTCACTCGGTGAAGTCTCAACTATTGATGCATTACAGTTGGTGCGTATGGATCTTTTTTGTCTAATAGAAACTGGAAGCATTGGAGGAAAATATTATGTATTTGTATTAGTGGATGATTACACTAGATTTATGTGGGTCTATTTTATAGCCAATAAATATTAAGATTTTTCTTATTTCAAATATTTTAGAGCCAAAGTTAAAAATGATAAAAACCTTCCATTGACAACTATTCGTATTGATCATGGAGGAGAATTTAAAATTTTTGATTTTAAAGCTTTTTTTAGTAAAAAATAATTACTACTAAATTATCAGCATAAGAACTCCTCAATAAAATAGTGTTGTTGAAAGAAGATATCTAATTCTCCAAGAGATAACTAGAACAATGTTGATTGAATAATCGATAACTAAACATTTTTGGGCTGAAGCTGTAAGTACTGCTTATTATACTATAAATCGAGTTTTAATTAGAATTTTTTTTAAAAACCCCCTTACGAATTTTGTAATGGTAGAAAACATAGACTTTCCTACTTCAAGGTATTTGGTTGCAAAGTATTAATTTTTAATAATATTGAAAATTTTCATAAATTCTCACCCAAATCTGAGGAAGGAATTTTCTTAGGCTACACCACAACTTCTAAGGATTATAGATTTTTTAATAAAAATACTTGTACTATTGAAGAAATAGTACATGTTAAATTTGATGAAATCGATCATTTTGTTTTTAAAAAACCACAACCTACATCTTCAAATGTGTTTAAAAAAACTGACTATCAACCGTTGATAGAAGATCCTTCTAATAAGGAAAATATTCAAGAAAATATTTCTGAAGCATTTACCTCGGAATATTTCCCACCATATGATGATGAATATGTATTAAGAAACGAGAATATGTTTTTTCTTAAAAATCATCCCAGTGACAGTATCATTGGCGATGTAAATAAATTTTTAAGGACTAGAAGTTACTTAAGAAATGAAGTAGATCATCTAGCATTCCTTTCCCAAATAGAACCAAAAATCAATAATGATGCATTAGTTGGTGATGATTGGACTAAATCCATGTAGGATGAGATAAATGAATTTGAAAGGAATAGAGTCTGGACCTTGGTTGAAAGACCTAAGGAAACTTCTGTTATTGGAGTAAAAGGGGTCTTTAGAAATAAGTATGATGAAAATGGAATCATTTTAAGAAATAAATCTATATTAGTTGATAAAGGATATAAATAAAAATAAAGAATAGACTATGAAGAAACCTATGATCCAGTATATAGACTTGAATCAATCCATATTTTACTTGCCTCTATAGCATTCTTCAACTTTAAACTTTTTCAAATGGATGTTAAATGTTCTTTCCTTAATGGATATGTTCAAGAGGAAGTTTTTGTTGAAAAAACTCCTAATTTTGAAGACAAAAAACATCCTAAACATGTTTTAAAACTTACCAAAGCTTTATATGGACTTAAACAAGCCCCTAAATCCTGGTATGATAGACTCACATGATTTTTGTTACAAAACAACTATGATAAGGGAAATGCAGATCCAACCCTTTTTATTAATAAAGATAAGAGAAATGTTTTAATTGTTCAAATTTATATTCATGACATTATATTTGGTCAACCTAGCAATATTTAACTGATTAATTTGTGAATCTAACGAAATATGTGTTCAAAATGAGTATGATGGGTGAGTTAACATTTTTCCAAGGTTTTCGAATTTCTCAAAAAATAGAAGGAACATATATAACTCAACATAAGTATATTAAATATATTCTTAGAATTATGGATATAAAAATACTAATAGTATAATTACTCCCATTGGTACCTCAAATTCACTTGATCTTGATGATGCTGGGAAACCAGTAGATCAAAAATCATTTATAGGTATGATAGAATGTTAACTATAGTCAAAAGATAGTTGTCTAGAATTAATGTTATCAGTATGCTTATGTTAAAGATATCAATACAATCCTAAGGAATCTCATTTAAAGGTAGTGAGAACATTTTTCTCAATTTAAAAGAACCATGGATTTAGGAATCTTTTATACATCTTGAAATGATTTTGTTTTAAAAAGTTTTTCGGATGCTGATTTTGTTAGATGTAGAATTGATAGGAAAATAACATTCGGAACTTTTCATTTATTAGGAGATTCATCAGTTTCTTAGTCATGAAAAAAAAACACTCGGTAGAACATTACACTACTGAAGCTGAATATGTAGCATTTGGAATTTGTTGTGCCCAAGTGTTGTGGATGCAACACACACTCACAGACTACGATATGATTTTTTACCAAAACACAAATATTGTGTGATAACAATAGTGACATTTCCCTAATAAAAAAACATGCACATCACTATTTTGAAAAACATATAGATATTAGGCATCACTTTCATAGGAATCACACAAAAAAAGAAGATATTATTATTCAATTTATTAGAATGAAAGATCAAATTGCTAATATTTTCACAAAATCTTTACCCTATAATAGATTTGAAAATATTAAACAAAATTTAGGAATGGTAACTGTAGAGTAATCTTCCATATTAACTTTCTGTTCAAACCTACCTCTTTATAGTAAGAAACTCCTTTTCATTGGGAGAGTACATTTTCTTGTTAAGATTTTTTTTTCATAATCAAAATTTTTTTCCTAAAAAAAAATTGTAATAAAAAAATTTTGTAATCAAATTTTAAAGTAGTTAATATTTTTTCATAGTAAAAAACTCTCAATTTCAAAAAATTTCATTACTTATGAAAATTTTCCAGAATCTAAAGTTCTTCAATAATAATTTTCCATATTACCATTTTCCCTAGCATTCTGGAAGGTATGTTTCCTTTCGTAAATTTTCATAATCATATTTTTACATCTTGGTATTTTCATCTAGTTTAAGGAAATTTTTCAGATTTACTTTTCTTTAAATCCAAATTTTTATCTTAAAAACCTCAAAAAATAAGAACCTACCAAATTTCTTCTTCGGTTATCATCTCAACCATCATATCTAATCAAAAGTGTTTCCACCTTTGCATCTCTTTAGGGTGATGAACTGTCACATTGAATTCATATATAAATCCCCTGAGGGTTGTCCCACATTGATCTTGAAAGCCTTGGTGTACTGAAGTTATGCTCCTCTTTTTAATGCCTATTTTGAATTTCCCAGTTTTCTTTAATTCTGAATTTCTGTGGAAGCTTCTCCTCAGAATCAATTGTCTCTAGTAGTGGAAATATATGAATGGAAGATATACAAATAAAGGTTAGTAGATCTGAAATTATTTTATAAGTATGATTCTATTATCTCGAAAAATATGAAGTTGAATAGCTAGGAGATCTTATGTATATCCAAACTGAAGGAACATGATCCGTTTTATCCATATTTGTTGAAAGAATTCTATAAATCTGAGAGTTTCTTCAATGAAGGAGGGAGATAAATGTTTTTTAAGAGATATGGAAAGTCCTATTCTCCTTCTTATAGTAAGATTTCCAATCTAATTGGAATTCCATATGAAGGTGAAGCTGAATTTTGTACCCATAAGTTACCACATGTATCAAGATTGTTTGATAATAAGTAGGCCATGGAATGCCTTGGTTTGAAAGAAGTGATGGCTCTGAAGATTATCCATCTCTCTACAAATATCTGGATTCTTGAATTATGTGTTTAGGGATTTCTCATTCTGAGAAAAGGTGATAAGGATACCCTGAAGAAGAGTGATATTTATACTTTAGACTTTCTGGTGAATCTGAGAATGATTAATTTGGTGAAGTATGTTTTACTTACAATCATTAATATCAAGAATAGGACTCTGAAATCTCAAATCATCATGTATCCAGTTATTCTCTCCAAATTATAGTCCTTTTTCTAGAATCGTTTAAAATCCCTTGTAGTTCTAAGCCAAGGAATTTCAAGGTCATGTTTCTTAGTGATTAAACCATTAGAAGGATGAAGGTTGGTTTCATTAGTGAATCCAGAGATTTTTATTATTTATTTTAAGCTAAAATAGAAGCCCTGTAAAAGAAACCAGAAGTGGTTAAGACTTCAAATAAGGGTGGAAAGATGAGTAATGTGAAGGAATAAGAAAACAAAGACAAATATCCTACTGTTATGGAAACACAATCAACACTACCTAAGGAAAATAAGCAAAAGACTTATCCAGATTAAGTGGTTTCCAAGAGGATAGAATACAAGAAGAATATGAAGAAAGTGGACCCTTGTTTTGGCTTGGACCCTGATGTGGAAAAAGATTTAAAGTTGAAGGTTTATGAGGATCTTGAGAAGCAAGAAAAATAAAACATGTAGGGAATGAAGATGTCTGAGGATAAGATTGTTCAATCACTTCTCAAGGCAACTAAGAATGCCTCTGAAAAAATTCGCGTACTAGAATATTTTTTGTAAGAATCACTTACAGTGACTCTGGGAAAGAATATTGTTATTCTAAAACCAGAAGAAGAAGAAAAAATAGTTCAGGAAGAAGAAGTTGAAGAAGAATAAGAATAATAAAGATGTGATGATATATATGACATGATAAAACAAGTGTAATAATATCATGAGAAGAAGAGTCCCTCTGAAATTTTTTCAATTCGAACTTCTGAAGATGAATCTTCAAAACTTTCTACCCTAGGAAAGGAAGAAAAGGGTCATGAAGAAGTGAATAAACCATCTGAAGAAGAGAGAATAAATCATGATTTCGTTCAACTACAGGATCTTGTGCAGGTTCCGAGAAAGAAAATGTTGAGGAAGATAAAATAGTTCAACTCTCAGATAGTTAGCATGAATCACCAAAAGTAGCAGAAATAATTCTGAAAGATAATAAGGGAAAATAGGTGTTGATTGATACACCTAGTAAATCTGTAGTGAAAAAGAAATATGTTGTTGGTTTGTCTAAGAGAAAAGATGAAGTTACAAAAAAATAATCCACACCAACCAAAAAATCTGATTCAGAATCATCCTCTCTTGGCCATGACTATGTATTAAAATCTTTGAAGAAGTTAGATGATACCATTCCCTTATTTTCAAGTATAGAATTCAGGTTTCAGATTATTTAGTTACCATTCTTATGGATAAGTTTTTTTGGCTTGAGGTTGATTTCAAATCCATCTTCATCGGATATGAAGCTCACAAAAGATCCTGAAAAGAAATCAAAAAGTGTAAAAGGAAGACAATTGAAGAGATGAGAATCCTTGGTGATTTTCAAGAAAGTGTGAAGAATGATTTTGACAACGAAGATGTAATGTTGAAAGATATTACTAAAAGTTTTGAGGAAAATCTAAGTCTTGAATAGACATCCCGGAAGCAGGAAGTCAAATATATGAATGGGAAGATTAATTCAGTTGATTTGAAATGGAAAAGCAAAAGAGATCTTATAATGAGCTCAAAGAAAAACTCAATAAGCAAGAATAAGTTTACAAAGCTCAAGAATAAATTATTAAGGCTCAAGAAGAAAGTATCAAAGCCTTAAGAAGAAAAATGAAGTTCAGGATCAGTTGCTAAAGCGTGTGGAAGAAGATCACAAGGAGCTTAAGAAGTTGAAAACCATTGTAAAGAAGTTAATGCAGAAGGAAAAAAGAAGGATTATTTTTCCCCAATCTAATTTTTTTGGTATTTCATTATTTTTAAAAATCCTTTTAATCGTAATAAAATTTTGTTTTTTCTTCATATATTTTGTTGTATAGTTCTAATATTTCATGCACTAATTTTTTTTACATTCCCATTATTCTTTTTTTAAAATCACAAATGGGGAGAAAGGAACGATAAAAATAATACTATGTAAAGAAGTGAATTCCCTAAGTAAGGGGGAGTCTATCTAAGGGGGATTTTCATCAATGAAAATTTCCTTAAATGGGAAAAAGAAAAATCTATTTAAGGAAGTAGAGAATAATATCCTTAGGGATTTCAAAACCTAAGGGGGAGTTAGTAATATTCACCATGATTCATAAGTAAAGGGAGGTACGTTTTAATTTTCAAGTCCATAAATAAAAAACTCTAAGTCCTTATATTCTTTTTTGTAAGGATGTTTGTGATTTCCAAAAAGGGGTAGATTGTTGAGTCAATGAGTTTTCCTTATGAATTTTTCATTCCCATACATTTTAATAATAACAAAAACATTATATTAAGGCAAATTGGTTTCCCTAAGAATTATCTTAATAAAGAAAATTTTCCTTATCCAAAGAAATTTTATCCTTACCTATGTTTTCATTGTTTATTTTATAGTTTCTCTTAGATCTATATATTTTCATTACTAAGTCTAAAATTTGGTTTCACATCTAAAACCTCATAATCCTAAAAAAAAATTGGTTATAGAGTGTTATGTTTTCACGATCTGAATTCTCTAAAATTTATTCTCAGAATTCTCTGAACTTCAGACTCTGAATTCTTTGAAATTAAAACTCTGAATTCTCTAAAATTAAGAATCAGAATTCTCTGAAATTTAGACTCCAAATTATCTAAAATTCAGAATCAGAATTCCTTATAATTAAGACTCTAAATTTCTTAGAATTCAGACATAAAATTATTCATTTTCCAAATTCATCAGAATTTAGACTCTTAAATCTATAGAATTCAGGTTCTAATATTTTTGGAAAATAGAATCTGAATACCCATGAGTTATAGCCTCCAAATGTTTATTTGGTTAAAATATGCACATTATTTTTCCTTAGACTCTGAAAATTATATTTCGTTAATCAAAAATATTTTTCTTTCACTTGTTATAGTTATGAAACGATGTCGTATAATATGATATTAACTAACCGTTGTTTGAGTGACATGTGTATTGGTCCCTTCGAGATTCAAGGAAAAAATATGGTTGTTGGAGGAGGGAGCCAACCGTTGGAGAAGTACCTATAAATAGGAGCTCATTTAAAGAAGCTCAATGCTGAGAATTACCTATTGATCACTCTAGATATTTCATGCTGCTGAAGTGATTTATAGAGAGAGAGAGACTATCATCCCTTGTGCGTACTAAACATCTTTTTTAGATTTGTTCGTGATACTCTAATTGTTTTTTTGATAAATCAAGGGCTTCTGGGGATAGGAATACATAGGTACCAACTACCTTACAATTCTAGGACTTCTGTGGATAGGAATATAGAGGTGTAGACTACCTTAATGTTTGAGGGCTTGTAGGGATAGTAAGACATATTAAGTTATTCACATCGAGGGCCTACCCATGTGTGGGTAAGATAGACTTTCTTGAAAGTATAAATCAATGGACCTTTATCCATGGTTGTTGGATACCCTTCTCATTGGGTTAAACTTTTTCATACTTGTTACTTATTTTGTTTCATGTTTATTTCTGCTATATTTTGATAACGGAAGAAAGTATAACCTTCTTATACTTTCTTGTACTTTTGTATAATCTGATAAGTCAGATTATATACACTTTAAGGTAGAATATTTTCCTTGTAAACTTTCCTTAAGTTTCATTTCTGGAACCACATTTCCAGAAACCTAGTAAGTTTGTAGAACTAAAAGAGGTCTTGTGAATTTACCTTGTTTAGTTTTGTTAAAAATAGTTTTCCTTAAGGTTAAAAATGAATGTTTTTAAAATTAAAATTCACCCACCTCTTGTAATTGAGCATCTACATTCATATTTTGATCCTACAGTTTAGTCTTACCCTTTAAGAATGGTGGATTGTCACGTTAGAACTCCCGTGACCAATCCCTGTCTCCTCCAGCTCCTAGTTGTACGTCGACAACTATGTTCGAGACTTGAGGTCCATTTAGATTGACAATAAAAACTTCCCACCTGATAGCCTTGATAAAATTCTGATCTATAGGTGGATTTCACTGAGGATAATTTTCGGCACCTTCCCGAGGAACTTGAGGTAGATGTCTCGGAGGAATACTACTACACACCAAAACAGATGAAATGATCAGAAAATACAATAACCTTGGTTTAAACCCAAAAATCATAAGAAAAAAAATGATATTATGATTAAGAATAAAAAATAATAGACCCAGATCCCAACATCCCATGTTAACTTGAGTATTTTAATGGACAAAGATAACCAAAAACTCACCGCAATCTACCTCTCAAGTCCCAAAAATTCTATCTATAGTGTAAAAAACATATCAAGAGAATGATTATTGATGAAAAACCTCATTTGATACAAAACTATGATGAACCCAAACTAGATACCATCTCAAAACTGATACCCAACATGAATTTCCACATACCTGAAGGGAATTCCTAATCCCCATATACTACTAACTAGAACCTTGACATCAACAACAACCAAAGGGAATGATTTCACCCTACCTGAAGCAGAAAACAAGATATATATATATATATATATGTACGATGGGGACAAATAGTAGAAGAATAAAAAATTATACAAATCATATCAAAAATTAAATAGTAGAAGAAATACAACTCAAAAGTAGGTAAACATACATTAAGAGACGAGTCCAACAATAAGGATAAACAAAATCAAAATAGCTACTCTATGTGACAGTATGGTAAACTACATCCACCTCATCACCAGCTATTTAGTCTCAGGTGAAAAAAAACTCACTTCCTCACTATGGTTCCTTTCCTTTCCCTGTATCAAAATATACGCAATGGTTTATACATTGCTGAAGGGGTTCAAAGGGTTTGAGCTAAAAATATTAGTAGGATCCCAAATAGGTATTCCATAACATGTCTTTATACAAAAATATGAACATGCTAAAATTTAAATAAAATAAGGTATTATAAATAGTTAAATATATTTTTATATCAAAATAATGGTAAAATATATAATTTCACATTTTTTCACATTTCCAAAATAATATAGGTAAAACAGTTTCAATGAATTTAATATACATCAAAGAAGTCAAATCAAATCAAAGTATGTATCAAATATCTTATCAAAACCATGGAAGTGAAAGATAAAACAATACAAGCCTAAAGAACTGGTAACATCATGATAAGGATCACTACAGGCCTAGCTATCTAGGACACTCATACCTAATTATAGAAAATCTCAAGCATCGAGACTCTAGATATATTCATTGAATCTAGAGAGTAGAGGAACACACCAGAAAATTAATCCCCAAATGGTCTACAAAGTGCCTAAATCAACAGGCCTAGGGAGAAGATAAACACCCCATGTGTGAACCCCTTCAAAAAATGGACGAGGCTTATTTCTACATGATCCACCTAAGTGGCCAAGGATCACCATAAGATCTATTTTACAAACCATTTCATCAAAATCATTCTCTTAAATAATTTCATAAATTAATTTCCAAATGATTTTAGAATACATTTTCTTTTACCAAAATAAGGGAAAAATATGTTTTATCATAAAAATATTTCCACACAAAGAAATGAATCTTGAAAAATCATTTATAATGAAATTTATAAAACCATATCAATACAATTCATCCCACATAATATATATATGAAACTACTTACCTCAAACTCGGGTCACACACGCCTGCAATAGAATCCACTAACTAGAAAGGAATAGAAGGTCTACAAAAGGCCCTGAAATTGATTCCCATGTCCTAGAATCATATCCCATACCAAATAAGTTTTAATAAATGGTATATCATGACAAACCTCAAATAACACACACTCACTGCACCACAACAAACATAATATTGACCCAAGGAAGAAGATCACAAAACAGATCTAGAAGGAACAATACTACAAGATAAATGGATCTAAAAATATAGTGCAATAACACTACTCTGATCAAGGGAAATGAATAAATAGTCAATTATATTACCAAAGAGTTGAAACACAACAACCTTGATGAACAATAACCAAATCTATTGATCTAGAAGGAGCATGGGTACCTAAAACCACCAAAGAGGGATCCTATGGTGAGAGATAAAATATTGTGGTCGAATGAATAATAAATCACCCATATAGTATGATAAAATCATATAACATGAGATTTAAATGGCATGAATCCCTTTTATTTTTTATAATTATTGACCAAGCAAAAAAATGCATCACCTCAAATTAAAAACCCAAATTTTACGATTTCATGATGTGTAAAATTCTCATGATGTATAATATTTTCATTCCATGAACCAAAATCAAGGAATATAACTAACAACCAATAAATTAAATTGAACTCTTTTTATAGTGAATAAATTTTTCACCACATGTAATTACCTAGAAGACAAAAAAAATCCAGATTCTTCTCAAAATAAAAAACTAACCCAGGTGTTCTCCAAATATGGGGAGACCCCCAAAAAGACTTAAACAAATTTATATCATGACTCCATTAATTGAAAAAACATACATCCCAAAAATTTATGTTATTTTCCTAATAAATTATTTCCATCCTTGGGATTCCCAAAATTCACCCAAATGAAGAGGGAAATGAAAAGAGATAAGAGAAATGCCTGAATGTGGGTAACGATATATTACAGGTAAGTTAAATAAAGTCAAAGATATTATTAACTTATCATTTATATAATAATAATCACTAAATTAATATAATTTTTATACATAAATTATTTTTTTAAATCCAATAAGGAAGAATGTTTAGGAAAACGAACTACGTTACTATCATGAAGATGTGAAGCCATACGTATGCATGAGTAACATTTCCATTTTTCAAAGATCCTGATAGAAATAAGGTAAGTGTTATTATATAATTAAAAAATGATAATTAAATCATAAATATCTTATTATTTCTTTAAATACCATTATATATACCATCCAAGTGATGTGGTAATAAAAAGGATTCACATCGCTTCACGAGGTAGTAGTCCTCTGAACACAAGAATTCCATTTTCATTTGTTCAATGGATGGTAAGGTAAGAAATTTTATGTTATATTTAATTTTAATAATAATTAATATTTCAGTAATTTCATATATAAATATAAAATTAATCCTTATTACCTTCCATGAGTGACATTATCATATTCTCTACAGAATAGAAAGTAAGTAGTTAAATATGATATTATAAATAAATAAGTATAAATATATCATTTATATCATATATAAACATTAAATACATCATTATATAAATAATTTAGAATCGATGATGGAAAACAAATTACATCGGTTTCTCGATGCGGTAGTCCATCGTACAAACAATAACTAGTTTCATTTCCCTTTTGATAGAGGTGGGGATTGTTTTAGTTCACACCATTAAAAAAATATTAGTATATGGAATATAATTATGATATTATATCACATTTTAGTAATATTTTAATTATGTTC
The DNA here is from genome assembly GCA_963277665.1 of Viscum album. Classification (NCBI taxonomy): domain Eukaryota; kingdom Viridiplantae; phylum Streptophyta; class Magnoliopsida; order Santalales; family Viscaceae; genus Viscum; species Viscum album. Next base: position 1,321,132,028 of record OY728132.1, on the reverse strand, counting down.
AAGAATAAATAAAATAAAACCGTCGGTTAAGGATGTTACCTCTTCTCCAGATAACTTCTTTATGTTTGCACCAAATGTCTTTCTAGGTTTTATTTCTCCCCAAACCATGGATTACAGAATTAGGGGTGGAAATTAATGAATTTATATTTTTATGTCCTGAATGAACCAATGGTTTTTATGTTTGTAAAGGATATGAGAGTGGGTAACCTTTTATAAGTGGGGGAGAGGAAACACATGGAATTTTTGAAAAGAAAGAATTAAACCGGAATTTTTTACAATAAACAATGATAAAAATAGACCATTTTTAAACCTAAGAATAGATAAGTTATAAATATGACTATAAAATAGTAATTATACAAGTTTTGGGTCATTTGAAACCCTTATTTGTTTATTTTATCCCCAATAAATCCATTTTTACCTATATTGTGGTAAATAATTTATATTGTTTTCACTATTCATTATGGTTAAAAATTAACATAAACTTATTAGATGAAATAAATTATCGTGATTTCAAATATGGATTCCATTTTTCCAAATTCAATTCATATAATTGGCATAATGTAATTCAAATTTAAACCCATAGATGTTTCTAAAAAACATGTTTTTATGAAATGCATTTTTAAGGAAAAGTTGATCCCATAAACTATTTTATAAGAAATCATAGTTAAATTAATTTCAATTAATACATATAGATATATAAAAAAAAATTCATTTAAATTTTTCATAATTATGGGCTATTTAAATTATTTAAAATGGATAATCATTTTTCACTTTAAAACTATTTTCAAAAAAAAAGTTTTAAAACCTAAAAATAAACTAATAATGAAATCCTGTATAAAGATGATTTAAATGTAATTAATTGGATGAAAAATAAGTAATTAATACTTATGATATTTTTAAATCAAATTAAATGATTAATTATTCTTTTATATACTTTAAAAAAATGTAGTTTTCAATGAAAACTATATTTTTTCACTATTCGTCAGAAAATTAATCATTTTTTGAACATTAAGAGAAATTCACTCAAAGATAATGTCGACATGATAATTTTAAAAAATAATTTCATTTTTTAAAATAAATTTTATAGATTTGGTAAAAATTAGTTTTAGATTATGTGCACAAAGTGCAATGAAACCACTTTTTTTTTAAATATAGTTTTTTCAAAAAACATTTCTTTTTCATTAAAATGATTCTTATTTTATTTATAATCAATAGATATCCATTGAAATTACTTTATAAATGTGTAAAATATATAATTTTAAAAATATAGTTAGTACTATTCATAATTTCCAATTTAATATCTTAGTTATAATGGTATACTATATTACAGTCCATTTAGACTCAATGTTTCATATTCCGAAAGATATCAAAGATATTGAATTTATATAAAAATAAATATATCTTAAAGTATATGGGTGTTACATTCTCTTCTAGGATTGGTTTTTAATGCCACATAAACTATGAAACCCTGTTTTATTCTTTCAAAATCTCATGGTGTTGCAAGAGAAGGAGAAGAATATAAAATTTTACTCACCATATTAATCTCCTCAATTATAGTCTTATCCACCGTCTCAAAATTTTTAGAAAGATTAATCATATACACATAAGATCTAATGTCTAGGTGAAAACCCTATAGGTACTTATTATCTTTCATCTATCAATTCATCACCACCTTTGGAGAAAAACTAACCAGCTCCATGAATAGATTGGGGTACTCCGACACCGAATAGTCTTTATGGTGAAAAGAGAGGAACTTTAAAGACATCACTATCATTAGAGATTCTGGAAAACACTAATGAAATAATAGGGTCTTTAAATACTTCCAATCCAAACCCACATGATGGTTTTCCTATAACATTGAATCCCTCCACTTCTTTCTCAGGCCCTCAAGATTAAACGTCACATACATCACCTTGATAGCCTCAGCTGTATCTAAGAAGGCAAAGACTTGATCGGTTTTCCCAAACAGACCTATAAATATTAAGGTATAATTCATAACTTTAATTTATGGTGGATTATTGTGTTTTAATTATTGATATTGGTATCTATCTTTGCTATCTACTAGATACAAATCAATAACTAGGTTCTGAACTCATAGTACATACTCATCCTTGACACAAATTACTCACATGATAGCATCTATAAGATTCTGATCCAAAGTTGGATTCCCGTGAGGTGAATATCTCATTTAACCCACCTAAATAACCAGATTAAGATATATCAGAGGAATATTAATACAAATTTAAAATATAATAAAAGTATTAAAGAATAAGAAAATCCTCAGTTTAAACCAGACAAACAAAATTAGACACCGATATTTAGACTGAAACTCAATACATGATACACACATCCAAATATCCCTTGGAAACTTGAGGCTCTTAAAGATAAGGGGTAGAAATGAAATCACCACAACCTACCTCTCATGTCCTGATAATCTTATATCATATCTACCAACTTCCCATGACTATTCATAACCCTACTCTGATACAAAATTATAATGAACCAACCAAGGATACCATTAAAATTAGTACCTGAACTGATATAACTCATATCCAAAGTGCGTTCTCAATCCCCAAGGTTTGGTTACTAGCACCTGGTCATAAAAAAAATATAGGTAATTATTTTTCCCAAATTGAAAACAAACTATATGGTTTATATATACAATGTAATGAGAAAATGGAAGATAAAAAAAGAAATATATTCCATAAACAAAGAGACATAGTGGTAGAGATAAAAATCAATGTAGCTAAACCAAACTCCAAGTAACATGGGAGATAAAAAATTATAACTAAAATAGATACCATCTAATACTTATGAAAAGTTGGAAACATTGCACCATATCACCACCTACTATCCATACCCAGCTCACGTAAAACATACTGCCTCACTATGGAGCCTTGCTTTTTTCCTATATCAAAAGACAATACTAAGCCTACACCCTAACAAAGGGGTATGTAGGGTGTGTCCAAAAAGGATTAGTGGGGTCCCACCCAGGTGTTCAATATAAATTCTTTGTACAGTGATCTCATATGCTAAATTTATAAATAATGGAATTATAAGTGGTAAAATAGTTTTATATCCAAATCATGGAAAAAGTTCCCCCTTTTTTATAATTCTAAAATAAACCATGTAAAAAAATTCCAAAGCATAAATCTATAAATACATTTCCATTTAATGAAAATAGGTATATCAAATCAAATAAGCACAAAGACAACACAAAAAGGATCAACATGCAAAGGATAACTCACGATTAGGTTAACCTGGTCACTTGTACATTTATCATGAATAGTATGCATTATAAGTCTCAATTACCCATGCATAAAGGTCTAGGGAATATAAGAACAACCCATAAAGTTATCCCTACAACAATTTCAAATTAAGTCCTCAAAATAAAATTCATCTATATATAGGAATGAAAGAACACCTCAGAATGTGGACCTTCTTAAGAATATTAAAAGATGAGCCCCGATAATGAACCTCACACCTATTTACCTGAGGATCCCATGTGTGTAATATCAAATTATTTCAAAGGGATTACACAATTCATAATAAAATTTAAAACACCCTTTTTATATCAAAACACACTTTGAAAACCCATTTCACAATCCATTTCACAATACTTTTAAAAACATATTCCTTTTACCAAAATAATGGGAAAACATTTTTTTTCATAGAAGCACATTTCATGCACACAGAGCTTAAAATAATTCCATTATATTTATAAAACCATTTAACAAAACATGATCAATCAAGGTTACACATAACATATTTTGGATATGGAACCACCAACCGCAAACTTGGGTCAATAATACCTGCAACATGATCCACAAACACTATAAGTAAAATATAACAACAAAAGGAGTCCCTATAATTGATTCCCATATCTTAGAATAATATTTCATAATTTAAATGTATGGTTAATATGATATATCACAACATTCCTAGATAAACACACATGCAACACCACAACCAACATGAGAGTCGACCCCGAAAGAAGATTGTAATATCGATCTAGAATAATCAAACAACATTCATCATGTTATCAATAAATATTATACATGCATCCAAAATCCACTACCATGACTATTGGAAATGAAGAATCAGAAAGGTCACTTACAAAGATAGATGTAGTAAAACCATCACAGAGATCGAGTTTTGAAAAAAGCGATCCAAAAAGATATGAGACTCTCAAAATCGCTTGGAATAAAGCCTGAGTTTTGAAGTAGGAAGATAAAACCAAATTAATTTTGATTAAATATTGAAATTTATAAAAAAATATAGGTAATAAGATATTTACACTATAAGTACCCCCACATTGTATATACTGAAAAAGGTGTGGCCTCGAGTTAAAAATCATGAAGGATGAATTTACAGCGTAAACCCAAAATTTATAGTGTAAGTACAATTTATAGTGAAATTTTAGTTTTACACATTGTTTTATTTTATAACCTAATTTTTTTCACATATTATTCCCTATGATAAATTTACACCATAAATAATACATTTACAATGTAAAAGTGTTCTGCAGGCATTACCCATCCTAGATTTTGTAGAAACTCCCAAAAAAACCCTACACTATTTGAACCTAAAAAATATCATAAACATTAAAAAAGTTTAACATCGAATACATGATGTTACAAAATGATATATAATATCATGGAACACTACATTCACTAGTTACATGAAAATGGATGGAGTATTCATCACAATAAAAAAAATTAGAATGAACTCATAATGCCCATAACAACATTTGAAAATAGTCTTTAGAATATCCTTATCCTTCACTAAAATTTGATGATATCCTGATTACAAATAATTTTTTTGAGAACCAGCTAACTCCCTTCAGTTGATTAAATAAACCATTAATCTATGGGAGAGTATAATTGTTCCTCACCATCACTTAATTAAAATGACGATAATCAATACACAACAACATAATAATATCTTCCTTCTTCACAAATATTACTAGAGAACCCTAAGGTGACACACTAAGTAGAATGAATCATATCTCTAGAATAACTCCAATATAAATCTCCAACTGACACAAATCATAAGGTTCCATTATATACTAGTACATTAACATAATATTGATGCCTGAAAACATATCTATCGCAAAATTGATCTCAATTTGAGTTGGTAGTGACTTAACATCTTCTAGAAATGCATAAAGGTACTACTTAACAACCCTAGGAGATACCATTTCTTGATCCTATATTGAACCCGACATCATCTTGTACATCAAATAATATAGGGACTCAACATGCCTTCAAGACATTTGAGGGCCTCTCTTGCCAACAAACATTTCCAACTCTCTATTAGCATAATAAAATATGATGCATTTTAGGAATAAATCCACAACAGCCAACACCAAATACAAAAAATGCATGACTAGGATGATTTTATATGGATTTACCCACAAAAATAGGAAGTATACTAAAGAGTTATGTTTCTGTAGCATTAGATAAAAATCTATATACTCATCATACAAGCTAGCTCGACCTATATCTGGCATAGTCAACACCATGAGAACTATAATCCTCTCCACATCAAGTCCAAAATCATTGACTAGGGTGGGTGGAACAAAGGATTTCATGGATCCTTAATCAAACCAGGAATATACCAAATTATAAGACATGAAAATGATACCCTACATGATGTCTAGATCTCCTGACATTAGAAACTCTATATAATGAATCAGACCACATCCAACTCCAAGAACTCTTTTAATCTAATAGTGATCATATCCATAGATACACTCTACTTGTGGTCTATGAGGATGAGACAAATTGTAGGGATATGATCTACCAAACCCCTTCCATCTCTGCTGATCAAAGGTTGGAGCTCCCTATTGCTGTTGCTTCCTCATAGGATACTAATGCAATGGTTGAACCTGAAGAGGGACTGTAGCTCTACACTAACTACAAGGTGAGGTTAGAAACTCTATATTTTTATGTCCATAATCTCTATATTTATATAAAACCATTCTTGATCTACGAAAAGGGGTACTAGAACAACCATATCTGGTGAAATAAGATAAAGAAGGATGGAACAGACTCCTTAGTATCTAAAACTTCTTCATATGTGTAGAAAAATAGGAAATTATGAAAAACAATTATCAACAGGGAGTCCTGATGACTGACATCCTGATATGATCTGGTCTCAACTATCATCATTTCAATAACCTCTTCCCTCACAAACATATCATGGTATTTCTTCAACATAAATAGAGTTACGTAAAACATGATCTATGAATGAAAAGCCTCATCATAATTCCTCACCATAGCCTCTTAATCTATTAAAAGGTTTGAAATATAATGTAATAGGTTCTTATAATGGATATTGAACTCCAAAACACTGGAACTCCTTTGATAATTTGTATGAATCTATTTCCAAAAAACCAACTTCATGGTCAAAGAAAAAAATTGGTATTAAACAAGTCACAAAACTAATCCCATGCAATAGAGTTTTCCACACAATCTATGAGGGATAAGAACCACCACTATTGAGATTCCCCATGAAGAATTATCATATTCAATGAAACCAAGTGACCCCTTTGATCAGAAATCGAATTAAAGGAAATATTCACCTTCTCTAACCAAGACTCATTCTACCAATCTGAAATGAATCCCTCATACTTCTAAATACCCTAGAGTTGAAACTTTTAGAGTATCCTTTATGAATTTTCATAATCTACCACCACCCTATGATGATCATCTAGGACATACTTTTGAACATATTCGGTGTGATCCCAATGAATTTATCATCCAAGAACCATTCCTACCAAAGAAAAAACATTAGAGACTTCCTAAATCCAAAATATATAATATTTATGGTAATTTAATTAATTCAATTTCAACTTATTTTCCATTTTCTACCCCAATTCAAACAAATGCATAGAAATAATGAAATATGATCCTTACCATGGTATTTACCCTACAAGAAGTATCACATGACTTAACATTTTCAAAAAACTAAATGGAATTTTCTTTAGATCACATGGGGACTCAAAATATCATATCCCAGTTGGTCTCTCTTGTTTAAATCACATACTAAGTCTAATTGATACTATTTTACTAGAAACCCATGTATCCTCATTAATTATTATCTCAAAACTCCATATTTTCTCAAAAATATTAGCTTTGATATGAATCTATCATGAACCCCCTATGTTTGTACCCCTCCTAGTATGATAACTAACAGAGGGATGATGAATCTCAAATCCCACATCTAATAGGATACATATTGGTAACTAGAACAAAGGGTGTTTAGTCACAAAGGGGAGGCATTACCCTATTTATATATATTTAAGGAAAAATATATAATATGATATACCACCAATCAATACCATGTATAATTAATGAATCAATCACAATACATGAATTTAATGTCATATATTAATGAAAAAACTAAAAATTATCAAAGTAAATAATATGTAAGGACCATGAACACTGATGGATCCTAAGAAACCACTTAAAGTTAGTAATTCCCAAATTGATATCTAACTAACTCCAATAGACCTAATAAATAGTTTATATATATTTTGGGTGATAATACAAGTAGAGTTAGTTTGATCCTCCCATAAACCTCTTCTGTAAAATGTGAGAGAATATTCATAAATCATAGTTAATATGAAATAAAACCAACTCATTACCAATAAAGGTAAAATTACATCCAATCCTCACCAGGGATTTCACTTATAAATTAGAAATTACTATTCATTCTTTTCAAAAAAAGAAAAATCTCATCATTCATTATCTTCTCATTAATCCCAGTCCAACCATTCTATTCATTAAACCCCATTACAATTCTTGATTTAATTAAACCATTATTTTATAAGAAAATATGGATTCATAAACCATTTTAAATTTCCACATTCTATTCCCATGTTTATAGATAATTCATTCTAACCATATATGAATATTATTAATATATAAATAATTTATCCTTACATCCATAAATAACACCTCACCCCATGTGTTTATTAATAATTTAATTATTATTTCACAATTACAGGGTACTATGGGAATCATTTTAGCTACCTTAGGAAATAATTCACTTATTATACATAGATCCGAACTACATAAAGCAATTAAAAACCATAACAAAGAATATTTTACAACTATCCATTTAAATGAAAATACCTAGTACAATACCAATGTGGAATTCCATCTCTCAACTCATCCCAATCGCCCCAATTTCATCCCCAACAACATTTCACACATCACATTCCATACCACAATTACTTTAACATCATATTCATTCTTCGTCTCTTAATTTTCTAGTTTGGGTGGTTGGAGGTGTTTGATGGAGGTTTTGAGAGTTTTTGGTGGAGGTTGGAGCAGTAAGAGCACTATAATAATATTTTTATCTCATTAAAGGGATTCATGATGTGAATTAGTGGTTAAATACTTATTATCTGACTGGTTTCATGGATTTTGTGTGGTATTGGAGAAGTTTTTGAAATAAATTTAAGTTGTGAATAGGGAATTTACGATGTTTATTTAATCCTCATGAGGGGACTGAATTTTTGGCGGAAGTCTTAATTTTTGAAAAACCCATGAGTTACACATTGTGAAAGGGTTATATAATGTAAAAGTGTTGAGTTTTAGGTTCTAAATAGGTCTTTCAATGAAGTAAATTTTCATTTGGCCATACCCCTCTCCCTCTCATTTTTAGAAAACCCTAGGTGGTTTTAGTGGATCTTTCAACAATCCTTCTCCTTATTTGATATTTTTCTTATAGTTGATTCCCATTGGAGATTTGAAGTGAGTTTTCCTCTCTTACCAATGCGATTCATAGCTTTATTCTTAGGAGATATACTTTGAAAGTGTGGTTTTAGTTTGGTTTTTGAGTTGGGATGTTCTTTTTGATAACCCTTGATGTAGTGTAGGTTGATCCATGGGATTTGTGTGTGGTTGTGGTTTGTGGTCATTTATTCTTTTCACTACAGCGTGTAGTTAGTTGGGAATAATTCGTTGAGGTAGGGAATTACTATTATCTCAATTTTTTGTGTCATTTGGGAGGGGATTACTCTTTTTATCTATGGGGGATGGTTGTACTAGACTAGTCAAGATAAATTAATTGGTTAATTAAAATTGATGGGTAAGTGTTAATTATTTTCATGATTTTACAGTATTGATATTATTATAATATTTTTATTATTTAGGATGAATGGACTATAGAAAATTTTGGAAATTGGGGTCTTTATTTATGCTAAATTTCATTGATTTGTTGAACCCTTTAATATTTTATTTTGTTTGGTGTAACCGAAATGAGAAATAAAATAATTACTAATATCTGGATAATTAAGTAATTTACTAGGACTATGTGTTGTGTGATAATTAAACTAAAGTTGATATGTGTAATTGATAAAAGCTCATTTCTAAATTGGTAAAATGTTTTTCGATGTACTGTGGTGTGTGGTTTTACTGGGGTGCTGTGATGTGTGGTTGTTTCATGGTTGGGTAATGTGGTGTTGGTGGTTGAGATGAAAACATTATTTTGGGGCATTGAGGTGATGATTTTTATGTTTGTATATTTGGGGTGGAGAGTTGATAGTTTGTTTTTCCATGCTTTTAGGGTGGTGAGGTGATGTTTGGTTTGGTCTACTTTGGGGTGGTGAGGACATAGTTTGGTTGGTTGTGTTTTTTGGGTCGGTGAGGTGTTGGTTCGTTTGGTCATTATTTTGGGGTTGTGAGTCGATGGTTTGATGGGGATGATGGGATACTTGTGAGAAATGTAGTGTTGTACTATATTCCAAGGTAATGATGGAATAATTGTTTAATAATTATTGAAATAATTGGGGTCTTGTTTGATTAATGGGATGTAAATTGGTTAATGAGTGAATTAATGATAGACTGTGTGGTTAAATGTGGTTGATTCTTAATTGTGAAATGAATGGGATGGATGATTGAATTGGTTGGAAATAAAAAATGTGACTTGTGGATTGTGTTGTGTTTTGAATTTATAAGTGGAATAGAAAGTGGGGATACTGTGAGTTTGTTATTTCTTTGTTGTTAACAAATAGGCTGGTCTTGTGTGTGGAAATATATACACTTGTATATTCCTTGTGATTTTTATGAGCAACCCACCCATGTCAATAAATATGTGTTGACACCCATATATTCACATGGGGGGGTGTTTTTCCAATATCATAGTGATGAGGATGATGGCTGGCTACCCAGTCTTTCCCACTCTCTCTTCCAGGAAAGTAGAAATGCATAGTTCGTGATGTCCAGAGGACTTTTAGTGTACCAGGTGATGGAAAAAGTGTATGTGGGTGAGATTTGATATGAATTTGATGTGGTGTCTTATGGTGGGCTTGTGGATAGTAAGAGGAGGGCACAAGGTTGATTCCATGAAAGTTCACAACACCCTACCACTCTGTTTATGGTAGTGGTTGTAGTTTTATCTCACAGGTGTCTTTGCGTGGGATGTGATGTGACCGTGTTGTGGGGTGATGGACCTGGTGTCTGTTAGTGTGATGTGATGTGACGATTATGTGGGTTAGTGGTATATGTTATTCGGAAGATATGGAAATTCAAAGATGTATAAAGTTTGGATTTTAGAGAGGAAAATCAGAGATACAACAGTGTGGGGTACCCTTTATCGATATGTTTTTTATTATGTTGTTATTATTTTCTTGAATTATTTGGTGAGCATGCCTTGGTGAGGTTAGGATGGATAATTGAACTTTTTAGGTGCTTTTGGTTTTGATATTTTACCATAAGTGCATTAGTGTGCTTCTATCACATGTGCAAGAGAGACATTGGTTTTCCTAATGAGTATAATTTTATGTTCACTATATATATAATCTGTTTTTTAGTTTCTCAAGAGGATGACATGGATCATGCTGGACATTACTAGCTTAGGAATTTGAACAGTTTTTGCATCACTGCTTTAGGTTTGATTTTTAGTATTTACTTTTGGGATAATTTTATCTGTACTTGTTTTATTTATACATTCATTGTGGGACGGTTTTAGTTTCTTTTTGTATTATGTCAAGGAGTAACTTGTGTATGATTCATATTATATCTTGACAATAAATTATTATAGAGGGAAAAACCTCTAATTTTATGATATTGTTATACCCTTAGTTCTAGTCTCCAGCCCAAAACCAACTGGAGGCAGGACTCGAGGGTCATTATCTCTCTCCCTTCATTGAGGTTTCATTGGTGGGAGGGTGTTGGGAGAATTACTAATATAAAGACACTACTAGAACCCCAATAAAACTAACCCACAATTCATAGAATTATCAAATCATATAAGGTTATCAAGAATCACATAAATTATCTACCATCATAGACCATACATACAAAGCAGTAAAATTATATTTAGTATGTCGCAATCATGAGGAATCTAAGGTCATATCCCCAAGGTATTCAATAATTTATTAGAAAATAATGATCTTGATCAAACCCAATCATTTCTCTTTAGAAAGAAACCATTTAATTATAATATTGAATTAATTGATTCACTATTATTAGGTTCGACAACAATAATCATATAATTTTAGTGTTATCATCAAATTCAAATCATCAATCAACATAATCCAATCCACACTTGTATATATCATTATATTTAAGGAAGGGTATTAATAAATTTACATTCATCTTTTATTAATCAAAACATTATTCCAAATTTACATTTTTTCTGTTTTCAGTCATAAAAACCATGCTAATTATAACATCAAACCCAAAAAATAAAAAACACATTACCTAGTAAATAAAGGGGAAACATAAATATGAAAAATTCGCATACAATCATAAGAACCAAATTCTAATTCATTATTGAATTATGGTCATTACTTTTTTAGGTTGATTCCAACATTACACAAAGAATCTAAATTATGATAAATTCAAGAATTCATATAAATAAAAGGATAATTATATGATCACTGACATCATTAAGAAGTTCAATGTTCTCTAATAATGAATGGATGGTCAAATATAAACCCATACTAAAGGAAAAATTTCTAAAACATGACTATAGTAAACCCCCATCATAAATTTATGTAACTTCACACAAAATATAGGAACTTTACCAAAATAAACATTCATAAAGAAGTAGAACCTAGGGAATAAGGATAAGAGGTGGGGATAGAGAGAGAGAGAGAGAGGTATATAGGGTAACTTGATCTGATAATTTGATCCAATGATCTTAGGTATTTATACTCTCAAGTATGTGACTCGAGAGTGGTGATATTACTAGGGGATGGCTAGGGTTTGAAGGAAGATATTAGAAATAAAACCAAGGAATCCTAAAGCCTATATTTAAATAAGATATTTTAATAGAATCTTCCATGATGAGGTGATATCCCTCCATAATGTGGTTCCCCTAAGTTAAAGAAAATACTATTTTTAAGGTTTTTAAATCTCAAATGATTTTGGAACCTTAAAATAAAATCAAACACCTTTAATAATAGCATGAAATGAATTATAATGTGGTTCAAGGTGTTTCATACCTCAAAAAATACACAATGGTGTAACATAAGGCCCTTTACCATTTCACCTCACCACACCAAAAATCATGGCATGGTGACACCCTACTTTCCATTTCCCTCCTACCCCAAACTCATGACTGCACCAAACCCTTTCACTTAGACACACATAACTTCATAAGTGTTTTCTTAAGGGTTTTAATCCATAGGGGTACATGAAATTCACTTCATCCATCAAAATGGGCATGGTGTTATCTTCATTTCACAAATCACAACTTAGTGAGAATCTCACTCAATGCCTCCTCATCTGCACACCACTAGGCCCCTAAAAAAGGACTGCAAGAGAATTTCTATAAGTCTCTATTTTTATTAGGGCGACTCAAAAAGTTCCACTCCAAAAAAAAACTTGTAATATTAGCCCCCATTTTTATACATGGGGATCACCTTAGGTAAAATGATGACCACTATAGGTGTTTAACTACCTATAATGCACCCCATATCCAGAAAATATACTCCATGTGCCCAAAATGGCTAGCCTTGCACCATCATCTCTATCAATATTTACCATAACAATAAATATTCCACCTATATGGTGTGGTGACCCTCTAAAGGATAGGAATTCATATATAGCCTCATGGAATTCCTTATAATTTCTTATCAACACTTCCAATCCTTGGGAAAATTCAATAAGAGAGATTTCTAAATTTGATCCCTTACAAGAAGAGAATTTATAATCCCCTATGTAAAAATATTGAGTTAAACATATGTTTTTCTAACAATTATATATGGATAAATTCTCATTTTACTATAAATTGTGTTTATTTTTGTTGTTTTCAATGTTGGATAGAAGAACAAAAAATCAGGTCTATGTTAGATGAATAAAACTGAAAAATGGAAATAAAGACATACTGAAATATGAGAAAGGAGACACCCCTAGCTTCAAAATTAATGATACTTCATCATCACACAACCTTGATTCCACAATCAAATAATTGTGTATTTCTAATCGGTTACACATACCCACAACATATAAATTGTGTGAATGAACATCACAACTAATAAATCTCCAAAGTGTTCTTATCACCACTTTCTCAAGTGTATCGCAATCATTAGTCCACACACTACTTAAAACAATGATCCATTATTCATTAGTTATTAAATAAGTTTGGGATAAAATGTATTTTAACAATAATAAAGGAAATTATGAAAATAAAAGTGCCAGATAGTGTCACTAATTTTTTTCCTCAATCACCTTTTTAATCAAGGTAAATAGAAAATTAAATCCAGGTACATATAATCCAGAATCATTGGTTTTCATCCAGTGGATGATCCTAATTTTAACATATCATCATATATGATATCATGGGAGTATTGTATAAAAATTATAATGACAAGGGGGGAAAATATTGAATATATTGAACATAATGAATTACTATAAAATGAATAAATTAAAATAAATACACAAATACATGAAGCCATGGATAATGGTGTAAGGGTATAAATCCTTAATATTTGGGCGGGGGAATATATATATAGGAATCATGATATTTATTCTACATCCTAATACAAATTCAATACAATGATATCCTTTTTATCCTTATATATTCTTTCATGTGTATAACCTGAGGGTAAGGATTTCACAATCAAGAATAACCTCAAAAATTCTACTTGTATTGTTTTTCTTCCCATGATATTTGTTTTTATTTGATGTCAGATGGGTGGAACATGTAACAACTCAAGTATCACTTCACGATTTGGCCGGATTTCCTAAATGAATCTTGATTTTTAGTCAATCCTTAAATAATGTTTAGAATTTCATATTTTAAGTTTCACACAAAAAATTCATCAATAATGGTATTTAATCAGCAAATGAAAATTACTCTTATGATCTGGTAAGAATTAATCTTACATGTGACCACTTTTCCAAAATTCCACTCTTCACCTTAGAATACTCTTACATTTTTACAGTACAACCCTTATAAAATATAGGAATGACTCATACATTTTGTCTCCTTAACATTTTATTGATTGTAGATTCAAATTGATTCTTATAAAATTATTATGGATATGGGATTACTATTATTATTTCGTTGGATAGACCTTATGAAATTTTAGGATAACCCTTACAAAATTTCACTAATGACCTTTACAAAATATAGGGCTTGCAAGGAATGGCTCTTACATTTCCATCCATTACCATATTTTTCACTGTATGTCATAATGACTCTTACATGGGATGATGATTATTTAATGTGTTCTTAGTCCCTTTTCTATTTTCATCACTAAATTTCATAAATCTATTTTTTTTTTCTAAAAGTCACCTAGTAATTGAGAAAAACACAATTTATGTTCTATCTTATAAAAGTTAATTATTGAAATGATTAAATCATTAAGACACTAAAATATACGATTTATAATTAATTCTAAGTATTTAAAGATCAATGTAAGGATTATCGAATAATTCCAAAAAATGAATAAAAAATTTAAATGATCAAATATTTAATCCATTTAACAATTAAATAAGATAATAACTAAAGTCTAAATAATGTATCAATTGCCTATGTAATATATTTATTACGGGGTTAATTTATAATGAAAAAAATATTAAAATTAATAAATTTTTTGATCACATTACATATTCATTACTTTTGTAAAAGAGGAGCACACACCTAATATGGGTTTTCTAGAGGATTAACATGTTAAATTGGATATAAAATTATTTTTTCTTGATTTTAATATCCCATTTCAAAATAAAATGAACTTTTCTATGTCAAAATATGAAAGTATATTTTCTTTTGAAAGTGTAAAATTTGACTAAAATTGATTTATAATATATTAAACATTAATCCCATGCTAGAAATTCTTATATAAACTTTGGTTTAACTTTTGAAATTAATTATTTCATTGTATTTAAATTTTAAACTCACAAGGATTTTGAAAAAAAAATTAAATGAGGAATTTGTAAATGATTTTAAATTGAAAGTGAAATTAATTCTTATGATTTTATTATTAATTTAAATTAATTTTATTTATTGAGTGATTATATATATTCTAAAATAGTAAATTTTGAAAATCTTAATGGGATAACGTGCGTCAAATATAAAACCTTTTATATTGTGAATTATTTATTATTATAATATAAGAAATTAAACTTGATTGATCCATTTACACTAATAAAACATTTTTACCATTGGATGATGGATAATTATTTTTTTCAATGAAAATATAGGTTCTTATTTTAAATTGTAAGAATAAAAAACCTTTACTAATGAGACTAAATTTATGAGTTTAGAGTGTCAAATTAAAAGAATTTAATTTCATGATTTATTTTTTAATGAAGATGTTTTTAATTATGATCTATATTTTGATATTTCTTACAAGCTATAACCTTAATTTCCATAAATAATTGAAACCTATAAAGTTAAACATTGTTTCTTTAAGAAAAAAATCACACTTTTTGAATTGGTTATTTTTTTAGAAATTATTTTTTCCCACCTATGGTAAATATGTTCTCATTGTTTTTAGTGGTTCAAAAAGGTTTAATGTGTAAAATCTATAGGGATATAGTATAGAGGTTGTCGAATTAGATATTTAGATTCATGTTTCTTTTAAACTCGGTGGATGGAAATACACCTTCACACTAATAAATATTTTTTATTAACACACTCACATTTAACATTTTATCTTATATTTTAATAGTTTATTAACTCATTTTCCAGTAAGAACAAATATTTTCATTCTTTCAAAAATATAAATTTTCTATTTTTGGGTTTTCTTTTGTTTTTGGAATAAAACATGATCCCAACACCCTTTTCTATTATTTTACCCCTAAAATTTTATTAAATGCCTAAAAATTTACAATCCTTGATGAAATTTTAGAAATAAAATCCGAAAAACAAATTATATTTTTTAACCCAAAATTACTGCTAGATACCCAACACATTATTTTGTTCTTGAGAACTTGGTATTTTGAACCCATTTTTAAAGGTTATGAGGCATAGTGGAAGAGGTTGCGACCAGGACCAATAATGTTTTTTTTCGATTTTATTGGATAAATCCTAAAAAATATATGATAAAAACCCTATAATATTCAATGATAAGTTATTTTTACATTTAATATATAATTAATTTATGAAAAATAATTATATTGACTTGGTTATTCTTTCTTCATTGATGAACTCAATTAATAATTTTCTTGTACTATCATTATGAAGAAGTAACCAAAGTATAATACCTATAGTGGTATCCATCTGTGATCCACGAATATCAAAATGCTACTTATGAAATATGGTTAATGGAAAGGTGGTGATGATCATCTTGAATATTTCACTATCAATCAAAATATGAATACCTTTAGAATTGAAGGATTATTACTTGTTTTCTCAATCATGAGATAGAGGAGGGGTGAAGTCACTCTTTCATGAGAGAGTTATTCAAATAATTCTCTTCATCCTTGAGGGAGATATCTTGAGAGAAATATTGTGTTAAATAATTTACATTCCCTAGAAATTATATAAGTGGGTTAATATACATAGTTTTATAGAATTAGTTATTTCATATAAGTCCATAAATAATATATATATTCTAAGTAAAATACACACCAAATAATAATAATAATATTTACATAGAATGAACGAACTCATAGATCATTGAAATAACATTTTCTTAAATAAATAAATAATATTTATTTAAATGATATAAAATAAAATATATTATTTCTATTTGGATCCTTATCATAGACTATAAATCCTCCTCAAAATTTATCAAACCTTGAATAATAAATATTTATTACAAATAAATATCATAATATTAATAACTCAATAAATAGGTAAATAAATATTAAATTCACTAACCAATTAATAAATATTTATATAATATTCAACTGACATAAATTTAAAATAGAAATAACTGGAATTTGAGTTAATGAAAATGAAATATCCAAAATAAGTATTAGTAATTTTTCTAATGAATAATATTTTTCTATATTAAATTAAAATATAATTTAAATTTGATTTTGGATAAACATTATTTTTGAACCTTTAGGTATCTTTTCTAGTGACATTAGGCGACCTAACCTAGAGTGAAAGATTAGAATCTATCAATACTCCAAGACACCCATATAGAAATATGTTAATGTCACAATGATAATAACCTCATGAAAATATTTACTATATATTAAAATCCCTTTTCCTCAATATCTTATCAAGAAGGTTTTATAATTATTTCTTCAACCTATATCATTAAATACCATTCTTTGACTCCATGAAATGAACTTTTGGATAAAACACTATGGACATGGACTTAATAAAAAATTTCTTTTCACTCAATGGTTCTATGATATCCTATTCTAGTCTAGGAAGGGACAAATCATTTCATTAAATTTTTATCAATATCATATCATTTATGATGCACCCAACATATCCAACTTCTGTATGGGTATATTTCATCATGTCTTTTAATAATACATCAAAATACATGATTCATAAAATATATTAATTTCAATATCATGTCTAAATAACAATACACGTGTCCATATATAGGAATATCCAATTACAACTATAACATGTGGAATTATTATTGGGAGGTCTATCCAAACAACCTACCGTCTATGTGGTTACCAAGTGTAAAAACTTATGTTTCAAATTCTCACACTTATGAGAATCCAACACTTAATTATATAAAAATAATTTTTTTCCTATCAGAATATTTCATCTATACCATATTATATATCTTTTAGAATACTATAATAGCACATCAAGGTTCTCATCATTATGGGTAACTGTTATGACTTTTTTATACAAACAATAATCCAAGTACATTATCACATTAATGTTATGTATAAGAACACTAATTATGCGATAATTTATTTTTTAACATTAATTTATTATAATTTCTTGGTAATTTAAAGTAAAAAAATATTGTTGGTTCTAGGGAACCATGTTCAAAAAATTCTCACTTTCATTAGATCCGACTACCAAGTAATTTGAGTCTTCTATATCTCATAAGATATTTATTCTTATTATAAACAAATTTAAGCAATGAGTCTTCCACATTATCTTTTATAGACACTATTCTTACTACAACCACACCCATATGAGAAAAATACCTTAAGAGATGATACTTCTAAAGTATGTGATTCATCCACTTTCGTGACTTTAATTCAATGTCTAAGACCACAACTGTAATATTATCACAAAATAATGTGATAATGCTTTTATTATTAATAACAAAATAAATATCCTTGACAAAGTTACATATCCAAACTAGTTATTTAGTTGCATCAGAATCCTTGATATACATAAACATTGTCATATAATCAAAAACCACTGGATAATTAGATCTCTTCTAGCTCATAGATATTATATTAAGGTAGAATAAATATCCCTACTATGATTTCAGATCATTCGGGTAATTTTGGAAACCAGAATCTATATCTCCCCTGATAACTGGTTCCTTATCTCCTCCATAAACTATGAATATATATTCAGTATGCATTAAATACTTTAGTATAGTCCTTATAGTAGTCTAATTTTGTTCTACTGGGTCTTCTTGATATCAACTTACCATGATCAAGTAGTAAGAAACATCAAGCATAATACATAGCATGACAGACATGACATATCCCATTGCTGATGTGTAAGGAATCCTTCCCATCGTCTCTGTTTACTCTTGGGTTTGAGGATACAATTTTTTATAAAGATATATACCATGTGACATTAAAATCAATACCCTCTTGGATTATTAATTACTGAATATATCAATTACCATGTCAATCTATATACCATGATTTAGTATAATAATCTTCTTAGATCTATCAATATTGATCTTGATCTCTAAAATGTAAACTACTTCACCTAAATACTTTATATATAATAACTTTTTCAACCATGTATTAGTAGACTGTAAGACTATTATATAATTTCCTATTAGTAATATATAATCATCATATACTAAATCAAAACTAAACTCACTCCCACTTAACCTTTTATAGACATTAGGATCACATTCATTATTTATGAGACCAAATTTCCCTACGGATTTATCAAAGAAAAATCTCTATGATATTGACTCTTTCTTTAACCCATAAGTGGAACTTTGTATAATTTATATATAATTAGAATCACTTTGTTTCACACACCCTTCTGGTAAGTACATAAAGACATATTTTATATGGTTATCATTAAGGAATGTTGTTTTAATATCCATTTTTGAAATTTTATAATCATGGTATGATGATATGACAAGAAACATTATGATGGATTTTAGCATATTGACTAGTGAAAAGGTTTATTTATAGTCTATTCAATGAATTTTTAAGCCCTTTTGAAACCAATAATTCCTTATAGATACAATATCTACCATCCATGTAATGTTTTTTATTGAAAAAAAATTGTGTAACCAATAGGCTTCACATCAACTAGAGAATCCACCAAAACATAGACTTGCTTTTGGTACACGGATTTTGTCTCATAATTCCTAAATTAATTCCACCTAAAATCTTCTTAACATATTATTGATTACTTATATGGAATAAGTTCATCACTATGAACTAATAATGAGTCACTATTATCTATCCTTTATAGTTATCGTACATAGTACTTATGTCTCTATAACAACCTCTTCCATGGGGATTTATGGATTTATTTCGTGTGCCAATTATTTTATATCTTGATCCTCAACTTCATTGAATTCGATCTTGCTCCCACTAAATATATTTTATATGAAATCCCTCTCAAGAAACATGTAATGTTTAAACACTATCATCTTTTTTTATAAGGGGTCATATAGATAATATCCCTTTATTTCCTTAAGATGTCCTATAAATATAAAATGTGTACCTTAGGGTGAAATTTTGTTACCATAAGTAGGATTAAATTTTTTTATTAACCCACACATATAATTTTGAAAACATGGAATTTCTCCCACACTAGAGATCATATAAAAACCATTTTATTTATTTATTTAGTACTTAGTTTAGTGTGTATGACACAATTTATAATTTATATCTCTAAAAGTAAAATGGAAGACACAAAAGACTCTTCATCAATCTCACCATGTCTAATAAGTTGTAGTTTATAATTCATTAACACTATTACATTATGGTATATATAGAAGATTGAGTTGGTATGGAATCCCAAACTCTGTTAATTAATCAACGAAATATTGGTTAATATAATCTATGCCAAAATATGAGTGGAGTTTATTTATGGTATTACCAAAATAATTTTATACATAATTCTTGAACTTCTTAAATTTCTTAAAGGAATCAATATATACCCCATTAATTAGATAAATCCATATCAACTAATGTTTTTGATAAAAGTTATGAAATAATAATAAAAACCTATATCTTCAACTTCAAAAGGTCCACACATATTGTTATCTACCAATTTAAGAATATATATGACCCTTTCACACATTCTATTAAGTAGAGCTATGGTCATTTTACCTTGTAAACAAATGTGACATATATCAATTGGTTTTAGTTTTAATGAATTTATATACCATTACTAATACGTTATTTTTAAGTGAATCTCATTTACATGAACAAGATAGTAATTCTATTGATGGGTGTGATACATGGCATGAGAAATTAATTTTCTATTGATTTCTAGCATTTGGTTTTAATATTATAATAATGAATATCATTGTTAAAATGTAACATACCATAAAATATTCTGTATTTATATAGGTAACCACTTTTTTTGTTGGAATCGAAAATAAATCCATCCTTATATAAACTAAATATATATATATATATAATGATTTTAGTAGCATAGGTAATAGAATAAATATTATTTAAAACCCTAATTAAACCCATCAACAAAATAATATGATAATATTTGATATCTAGTGGAACCAATATTTCTTTGTTGAAAGCTATGAGATCTACCAAAAGATATATCTAATTCAGTTGGTTTGTATAATTGGATTCAGGTTTTTGAAACAAAATCTATATCTAATAGCCAATTTGTAGAAATGGAAAGATTATAGGTGATAATGAATACACATCAAGCCTCCCATTTCTTCTTAAATAAGGTTATGCTCTCCTTTTAGAGACCCTTCTTTCCTCGTGAAAAATACACCGCATCTTGTTCCTTACCCTTCCCCTTGATCCTCCTTCTCTTGGTCTGGCAATGCGAAGGTTACTTAGAATTGGTGTTAGTCTTGGGGAATTTTACGTTACTATTCTTCTTATGAACCATAAATACTGGAGGATTTTTTGATTCATGTTATTATCTACCTAGTGAATCTGTGTCATTATATTTGAGAGAGTCTTTCTAATATTGTTCATATTAAAATTGAAAACAATATTGGAGAAGATCTAAGGTAGTGAGGCAAGCATGAGACAAATGCACCATTATTTGGGTAACTTGAAACCTAGAATATCTATAAAAACAATATATATAATTATCTTGACTACATGAGGTATAGATGGTGCACATTCTATAATATTTCATGTGAAAAGATTCTAGGATATTTTTTACCTCTCATATACAACCTTCTCTTGATAAAGATCATGAAGATGGGACAACATGGTGTATACATCTATGTTCTCATGAACCTTCTACAACCCATTAAACATTGATGATAACATGATGCATTAGACATACAATGAATCATATAAATGTTTCTATATGATAGTATGATCATTTTCACTTGACTCTTTAAAGTTAACTTTATATGGAATCTGGACTCTAACATGTAAAACTTTTTCTCCTGAAAAAATAAAATACACAAGTTACTATACCACTAATTGATGTTCACACCTATTAGGATATTTTATTCCTCCAATATTGATTATAAGGATAAAATAAAGGTAATATCACTTACCATTTTCTATAACAAAAAAAAATCATATTTTTATTTCTTTATCTAGATTACCAAAAGTGTGGTATAATAAATTTAATTTTAATTATCTCCTGTTATTTTATCAAATGTCCATATCCATCACCATCTTATTCTAAATATCATATCACATGTAAATTATTTTGTAAATGATCTATATTTTTCTTTATCGAATCCCAGATAAGGCCCTAGTAAAACTACTAAAAGTTATTTAGGTATGAGGTCTGTTCAACTTCAGATTTGGAAATTCCTTGATCCGTTGAGCAGACTCCCCAATCATAAAATAATAACTGATATTTCCTCAACACATAAATCTAATTTAGACAAATTATTTCAAGGGAAACTACCCTTGATTATACCATGTTTAATTCAACCCAAAACATTCATTAGAATTCTCTAATATATGAAAGTGTCCTAATAAGGGATAGACTAATACTTGGATATATGGTTCATTATAAAATATGTAATGGAAGAAGTTTTTGACTAAAAATTTACTTGGGGGATTTTTATTATCTTAAGAATAAATATTATTTATTATATACTTTTATATGATTGTATAAATTATGTGAATTTTACATCATTAATTAACCACATCTTGATAAATTATTTACGCACATTCCATTTATTTTATTTTATCTTAAAATTCATCTAATTTATTTTATTTATTTGATAAAATTTAATTATCAAATAAACATGATTCACATAGATATTTAACATTTAATTGGATAAATAAAATGAATATTTGGTATGATAATGATTGTTATCTTTTGGTTGGTTAATCAAGTGAATGATAAACTGACCCTTTAATGTAGAGGAGAAACTTCTTGATCTAGGATGAGCCTGGGTTACATCATTTCACCTTTAGAACAATGTATCTTCTTGGTTTGCTTCACCTTGGTTTAGTCTATAACTATCACCTTGTTCCTGATATCTCCTTCTTTTATATATTCTTAGTTACTCATATGTGAGGGGAACCAAGGTTTGGGGTTATATAAAATAAACTACAGAAACATAGACCTATACACAAGAAGAAGAAATAGATGATACACATATCATAATATTTAATTTAATAAAAAATTTATTATAATAGTACATGCAATAAATAATAAAATTAAATAAAACTCAACACATACATAATTGGATTGAACTTATGATCATACAACCATGTAATAAATGAACATTTATGCTAGCTAGGATTCATTTCAACCCATTATTTTATTAAGTTTAAACTATTGAATTAGTATTAAATATTATTATTAATTAATTAACATAATTATATTAATTACCCATCCAAACAAATATTAATATTCCCACTCACTATAATTTTAAATAAATTAATTTTAATTAAATTTATAAGTTCATGGAATGAACTGATGGAGGAAGGATGTGTACCCCTATGATTTTGAATTAAATTGATTTATGATGTTTAACTGTTACTCTATGTGTTTAGTCACACAACATAGTGTGTGGCTATCCTTGCTCATGATCATTTTCGTATACAGTGTAATTACATGGAATGTATGCCTACACAATGTGTCATGATATATTGGACGTTCTTGTTCTATGTGTAAAACATTGTAGTCTATGTAATATTTATGACTTGATGAAACACCTTGAATATACATGGAATGTACCGATATAATTTCATACAAATTAAACGAAGTTTGCAATATCCATACATGTCGTGCATATTTATAATTATGTGTTATTAATTAATAAATCAGTTAAATACTACACACACCCCTTTGAAATACTTTGTGTGTAATCTATGTGAAAAATCCCAATCATAAAGTGTGTACATATAGCTACACAGTATCTAGTTTGATTACTTTTAATTAATTCACCTATATATTTACTCACACTACACACCTTGGGACTCTACATGTTTTCTTCTTGAGTTATTATGCATTATACAGTGTGTACAACCCTATACATGTCATATACATCCCTTATTTTTGTCACTCAGCTGGTAGTCAACATATAAAGTGTATTAATTATATATCACATACATTGACTCCAAAAATTTTATAATTACCATAAGGTAAAAAAATATGGGATCACATGGTGTTTATTCCTACTACACACCATGTACATCCTATCAAACCACATGACCCATGTCGATCTATAATTAATGTATAAAGAGGTTGTGTACTATTCTCCCACATGACATGCTAAGATTTTCATTAATATTATTAGTGTGGTTGACCATAGATACATGGTGTGAAAATTTTTATTACATGATATGTTTCAATGACATATGTCTAGAATCCTCAAATCCTTTGGATGGTGTCTCCAAAAATTATTCATATATTCTTATCCATATGAAATCAAACTATAATGATGTCTCAACATTTTGATTAAAGAAAGAAAACTAAAAATAAATAACTAGAAATAAAATGTGAATTTGATCAATTATTAATAAATAATTATATATTAATATGTGACCTTTTTGATACAACTTGAAGGTTTCAAGGTGTATATGAAGTTGTTGGGACCATGGCCAATAATTGTATTTTTTTTGTTTCTTTAGATAAATCCTGAAAATTTAAGCCTCAAAATATTTTAAGAGATGATCTTTTCACATTTAATTTTTAATTAAATTTTGATAAATAATTACCTTAGACTGGTTACTCTTTCATCATTATGAATTTGGTTTACTATATTGTTGTACTATCATTGCAATGAAGTATCCACAGAAAAAACCCCTCAAGTGTTATTATCATGTGATCTAAGAATCTCGAAACTCCACTGATGGAACTATGAGTACTATCATTAAGGTGATGATAGTCTTTCATCATTCACTATTGACGGAACTAAGAATAAATTTGGTCTAGAAGGATTCATCCTTGTTCTCTCAGTATTGAGAGGGAGGAGGATGGTGGATGTATCTCATTCTTGAGAGAGTTCTTCAGATAATTCTCTTCGATCTTGAGAGTGATCTATTGAGAGAAATGTTGTGCACAACATATCAAAGTTCCTAGGAATTCTTTTAGTAGGTTAATGTACTTAGGTTTATAGAATTAGATATTACACATAGGCCCTTAACTAATATATTTAATCTATGTAGACCTCATACATAATAATAATAATAATAATAATAATAATAATAATAATTTCATGGTGTGCACTACCTCACAGATAATATTTGTATCATTTTCTTGAATAAATATATTAATATTTAAATAAAAGATATTAAATGTCATATGTCATTTTCATATGAACCCTTAAATTAGACCATCAACCCTCCTTGGACATTTTTGAACCCTCAATAACAACTATTTTTTATAAATAAATACCATAATATTATTCATTCTATTAATAAGTAAATAAACATTAAATTCACTAATAGAATTATAAAAATTTATATAGTATTCAATTCATATATATTTCAAAATTAAATAACTATTGATTGAATTATTTTAATCCACATTACCTGAATAAGTTTTATTTATTATTCATGAGAATAATATTTATTCCATAATAAATTAAAATATAATTTAACTAAAATTATAGATAGACTTAGTGTGTGATCCTATATGAATATTTATTAGTGGAATTAGGAAGGCTAAGATAAGGTCTAAGTTTATCATCTTGTTACATGTCAAGGTACCCATAGTGGTAGAAATTAATTTAATAATAGAAAAAAACTCATACAAATTCTCACAGTGTAATATAATCTCTTTGTCTCGATATATCACCATGTAAGTTCCATACATATTTCATTGACCTATAAACATGAATATATTTATTAGAATATTTGAAATGAAATATTCAATAAATTACCATAACCATGAGCTTAATTATATAGTTCTACTTCAATCAAAGAGTTTGTGATATCATATTTTGATCTAGGAATGGATAGATCCTTTCTTGACTTTTCTATCAATGTTACAACACTTTTGATCCACCCAAGATATCCTAATTCACCGTAATCATATATCAAGTTTAAGTATCAATACACATGTCCAGACATAATAATACCCAATAATATATATAACATGTATTATTCTTATTGGTAGGTATATCCTAATGAACTCCCTTCTTGAAGATTACTAGGTGTAAAAATTAATGTTTCAATGAATCATTTTCTAATGATCATACTAAACTTGATATTATAAAAATATATTTTTTCATCTCTGAATATGTTTTCTAGAATATAAGGCATATGTTTTAAAATACTGTTACAACCATTGAAGGTTCTCATCATAGCAGAGAACTACTATGACCTTCAGATAAAACAAATACTCTAAGGAAATTATCACATTACTTTATTGTGTAAAAAAACTCATAATGTGATAATAAATTTATTAATATGTATGTATTAGAATACACTGGTAATTGAATACACAAATATATTTGGTTCTAGGTCACCAACACCTGGATCTTATTAATTAAAAACACTCTGATTTATAACCCGGGATGTACTTAATTGATTTTTAAATGTGAAATCAATGTTTTATTTTCCTTATACTGCAGTTAATTTACTAACATCCATAAAGCTAGGAATAATGAAAAAAATTTATTTTCTTGTATAGATATTAGATAACAAGATACAACCACATGTGAGAACTTTTTTAAAATTATTCAACCAATTTTTCTTCAAATAATGATGAAATTAATTTAAATATATCAAATTTAAATGACAAATGTATTTGTAACATATTATGTAAGATATTTCTTTATTATGATTAAATGAGAAAATAATGTTGAGATTCATTTAATAATTTTTCTCACCTTAGTTTTAACATTGGGTACAATGTTAGAAATAAGTGTGGGGGAAGGGTTAATCTTTTGGTTCTTTATTATTTCATTTTTACCACTCCAAGTACCCTTAATGTTTTTCAACTTTCCCCATTTTCAAAAATTTAGTATCATAGTTGGAAAGTACTTATTATGTAAATTATTATGAAACATTTCATGTTCATAAAAAAAATTTATTTCAAAGAATACACTAATTAGTTTTTATTCCATATCATACTCTTAATAATACCTTTTTATGAAAATAAAAAAGTACATGTCATACATTAAATTTAATTTGAGATGTTTAATTAAAATAAAATTTTCAGATTCAATTTTTTTAGAATTATAGAATTATTATCATTAAACCCTAATTTTATCGACAAATATGTTTTAAAATTATGATTAATTATCATTGATCAACCAATATAAACATATTTATTTGATAAATAATGCATGACAAGTAAAAGATGAGTATTTTCGAATTCATTGGAGAATTATATAGGTCTCTTTAAATAAAAGTCAGTGTGATTTCTTAAATTAGGTGTGAGTGGTTTGATATGCGAGTTAGTTATGGATTAATTATTTTTCTTATCTCTTTTATTATTTTTACACATGGGGAAAATTTTAAAAAACTATACCGAGTCAAGGGGTGATTAATCTAATTTCTTAGTAAAAAACCAAGAGGTTCTGAGATATAATCAACAATGAATTTTTTTACTAAAATAATATATAGTAAAAGAATATAAAATAGACCCATTCATCAAATAAAAATTATTGGATTGACTTATTGGGTTAATTATTGTGTGAGTTCTCAATCGCGGGTAAAAAAGCATTTATTAAGGAATCTTTGAAAGGGGAGTTAACAATTTCAATTAAAACAATTTATCTCAACATTGATAATTATTTTCAAAATTTGAAAGTAGATTTTTTAATTATATTTTGGTTGAGAGATTCATAATTTACTTTCAATTATTTAATTACATTAGGATATTAACATTTTGAAATTATCCATTCCCATGAATATGAATTAAATTTATAATTATCATTCAACTTACTAAATAACATTTATTGATTACATGAGGAAAAGTAATAAATTAATGTGAAAAAATTTTATGTGGGTAGATTTTATGTATTTTCCAAAAATTATTTTCACCAATATTTAATCATTTTTATTCTCAAATTAGGTGTTAATTTATTAATTATTTTAATCATGTTAAATGTTTCCTTAATTTATAAATGTTAATTTTTTGATGAGAGTATTGATTTCATGTGCTTTAATTGATAAATGTTCTATAACACCCTAGTAATTTAATACAAGGATATCATGTTTGATAACATATATGACATGCAACACTAAGCTTAATTGAACCACAAAATATATTATTTAAATATGATCCTTGTAACCTAGCCCTTAAAATGGTTGGTATGAATAAGTACAAATGATTTATGAAATATATATTAAATTTCTAATAACTAAAAATATGTTGATAAATTCTTAATAAATAATCACCCAATTTTTTGTAAAGTCAATTTATTCTTCCAAAATACTTTTTTTAGAAATGATTTTTAATTTATTGTTAAAAAATAATACAATTGATTTTTTTCCCAATTTTATATAATGTAGTTGATAAAATAAAATTAATATTATAATTAATAATATGAAAATTATCTTAGGTTAATTTTTTTTGTATTTTTATGAAAATTTGGATTTTCCAATGAATAGTGAAAAATATTGCTTTTATTGAAAACTGTTATTAAATGCATATTGCCTTTATATTTTAATATAATATATTAATATATAATAATATATTATTTAAATAAAATTTTATAATCATATATCTAAATATATGAATTTAAATATATATAATTATGATCACTATTCATATAGTTAATGTAAGATCGTCTTATGTTTGAAAAATGTATTCCTTAAAAAACCATTTTTCGACAAGTTTTGCAGGATTATTTTTAAACTAAATTATACCAATTATATGAATTCAATTTGGTAAAATAGAATCCATATTTTAAAGTTCAATAAATAATATTAATTAATAAAATCAACTTCATTTTTGGTCATTGTGAATATTAAAAATAGTAAATATGTATTGCCACGGTTATGGGTAAAATAGATTTACTAGGGGTTAAACAAAAGAGATAAGGGTTATAATGACCTAAAAAATTATCTAATTTCTATTTTATGGACATATTTTTACCCTATATCATATAATTTCATAAAAATTCATATTTTGGATCCATATGGAAGTGACTGTGACCCTTATATTTCTTTAGGTAAAGAAAATAAAAAAATGAAAATTTCTTGCATTAAAAAACTATAATATATTATTACAGGGATTAAAATAACCTATGTTATGTTATAAATATTTATTTTAAATCTAAATTATTTTTTCATGATAATTTATTTTTAATTTTTATTAATTAAATAAATAGATTAAATTCACATGCAACACCGATGTAGTAACTATTTAATTAAACTGGAAAATAAAATAAATGATTTAAAAAATATTAAATATAACATAATTTGAATAAATTATTTTTTACAAAAAAAAATATGTTTTTATAACACATTATGGAATTTTTAAAGTTATATATTCAGATTACATATTTTTCTTGATGTTTTTAAATTCAAATTAAATGAATGGTGTCCAAATAGACATTAATGAAACCTTATAATAAATAATTTTTTTGTTAAATTATTTAAAATACCTAAATATATTTTATTTGGGAGATTTATTGGTAAATTAATGATAATATAAACGATGATCCATTTATGGTATGTCTTCCTTTTATATTAAATTTAATGACAGTTAAATAATAAAAACTTTAATTAGCATGGTTGAGGTTAAAACATGGTTTTGCATATTACATGAATCTTATTTAAAATTTATTTTCCACAAACACATTTTTTTATTCTTTAAATAATATGTCATATTTATAACCACTATTTCTGAATAATCTAATTTGACATATGTTATTTTTTGGATTAAAGGATAATTTTCCTAAGAAAAAAAACTAGTTATTGTGGTGAAAAATAAAATGGTTAGAGTGATTAACCATAGAGGTTAAGGGAATAACAAGTTTAAATTATGTGTATTCATATTATCATAGGGATATATATAACTTAACTCCATATAATCCTTTATTTATCAATTTTATGCACTTTTATTTAGTGCGAATTCCTGTTATTGAATAATATTGGGTATTTACAAATATGTAACTCTTTCTCACTTATAAAACGGAACCATTTATCCTCTCCTATCCAAAATTCAAGATACACTAAGTTCATCCAATACCTTACCAAATCCCTTCCTTACATACCTCATAATTCCTTATAGTCCTTATTTTTATTATAAACCCCCCTTAGATGGGTTTTGGTGAAAACCTAAAGAGGTTTTTCGAAGAAGAGGTATCGTTCTTAAACGATCATTTTTATTTCATTTATTATTCAATCTGATTAAAATATTATTAAATTATGGTAAAATAAAAAAAATGTCTTCCATATACTGATATGTAATTATGTAAATGTCACAACCTATATTCATCTCCTCTTACACCAATTGGGAAATGAAACCATCGATCGTGTGTATGGCAGACTACCGCCTCCCGAACTATTGTAATTCATATTCTATTACATCTAATAATGGATATATATATATATAATAATATATTTAATATATATAAATTATATTTATTAAATAATTATAATTTTTAACTATAATATTATATTTACCTTCTTACCTTCCAATCTGTTTGAAACTGGTAAAGCCACTTGTCCGCATGTGTGGACTACCACCTCCACGAAGAGATGTGGTTCATTTTCACTTTATTTTTAATAGGATGGTAATAGGGATTTATGTTTTTAATATATATTACTAATATGATATAATTATTATTATTGAAATTTGAATTATTATTTACCTTTATTTCATTACATCCATTGAAAAATGGAAATAACGTTTAAGCATACGTACGACCTACCATATCCATGTACAATGTAATACATTTTTAAATCTATAAATTTTAAAGATTACTATAAATCTGTATATAATGAATATATATGATATTTAAATTAGGATAATTATATTATTTATGATGTAACAATGTCCCCTTTTACCATATTCAATTTATCAAAGTCATTTTAGACATATGAACTGAATTTTATCAAAACATCAACATGAAATTAATTTTTTAAGAAATTAAATCTATCATCGTATAAAATAAAATATAAGGAATAATTAAATTCAAAAAGGTTATTAATAAATTAAATAATTAACATAAGTTTTTTATTCATGAAGATAGAGAGTGTATGTGACGAGTCAGACCTAAGGTAAGTTATTCAACCTCAATTTCCATTAATTGAGGCATATTTTAATGTTATGAACCAATTTCATTTATATGGTTTATATACTTATA
Organism: Viscum album; assembly: GCA_963277665.1. NCBI lineage: Eukaryota > Viridiplantae > Streptophyta > Magnoliopsida > Santalales > Viscaceae > Viscum > Viscum album. The sequence continues at coordinate 1,321,100,572 of OY728132.1, read as the reverse complement.
TTTTACATGTCTTATCATGAATTATTTATACTTAATGGTATTTTAATTTTCAATTCACTTCATTCCATCCAAGGGGTTTTGACTTTAATGTAACCAAGCGGTAATAGATTAACTGATTTTCTTTTTCATTGGGTTATATTACTTATTTGTTGTCCTTGATATTATAATATTAAATGTGTAATGAAATTTAAATACATTATGATTTATTTCCAATTGATTTATGTGGGTTTACATTTGATACACATAATCAATTCATGGATTAATTATCACTTCAATAGTATGATCATTGTAAAAAAAATTCTCATTTTTCTTTCATTGAGGAACATATTATTCCTATGCACCTAATTTATTTTATATAGTTTATATAATTAACATATTACTAATTATGTCATGAATCCTTAATACTTCAAAATATTTTAGTATTCAATTCAAATTATTTTATCTAAGGGTATTTAAATTAAATGTTACCAAGTGGTAAGTGTTTCGTAACTCTATTTTCTTTCATTGGATTATATCAGATCTTCATTGATTATATTTTGTTAATCTTATGTGTAAAATGGATTTTTTTATTTATTTTCTATTTTCTATTTTTTTGCGTGGACACACATTTTTTACACATAATCAGTTCATTTATTAATTTTTCCTTCAATGTTATGATCATTTTAAGGGTTCTTCATCTCAAATTGTCTTCTTTAAGACATATGTTATGTTATACAACTATATTCTCTAATGAATTGTATTTACTTACCCATTTATTTGGTATATCATGATTACCTTTATATTAATTTTATTTAGTGTATCATTTTAAGTTTTTTATTTAATGGGCATTATGATTCAAAAGTTACCAAAGCAATAAGGGTTTATCACACAATCTCATCATTATTCGAAGTTGTTTATATTTATGTCTCTATTGGGGGAATTATATTATATTTTTTTCGTAAAAAAATATATTTTATTATCCTCTATTTATTTATATAAATTATATGTTTTCCTTTAATTTTTAACACCATAAATACTAAAGACACTTAATTTATTTTTTTAAGTAAAATCGAATTTGTTTTTCTACTCAGTCTAGAATCATTTTCTTATATATCCATATATTCATTAAAAAAATTTGATGAATATTTTTACCATTATCCAATGATTTATTAAAGAAATTTTAACCATGTTTCATTTTTTACAAAATGGTTTAAAATGAATCTTCATCTTGTTTTCTAAATAAGGTACTTTTTGACATTTTATTGAAAATGTGAAAGTAATATTCTTTTGTAACATATATGGAATGAATATAATTTCAGGAAGTCTTGACTACATAATGTTTTGAATATTACTATACAATTTTTCATGGTTAATTTAAAAATAAAATATTTTTTCTAATATTCTATAAAGGATTATTTTTTAAAAGTTATTTTCAAAAGAAACAACAAATTTCCCTCAAGAATGTTTTAATTATCTTTTTACAGTATTTCTATTCACCAATGTTAAAAACCATTTATTTTACTTTTGATCCATTGGGGATATGTTGTGATGATAAAATAATTATTCTTTCTCTATATGATTTATGATCAGTTTGATTGGTGGAAATATTAAAATTTTGTCTTCTAGACTTTCAATATGAATGTTTATGTTGATTATATATTGATCTTTTATTCACCTCTATATGGTAAATTTATTATACTTATTAAGTGATGGGGGGGCCTTCTATAAACCCTATATTAATTGATATGTCTCATTGGAAAAAACTATTTTCTGTATTTGGTTGAGGCCTTACTCATTTATGTAATATGTCTTGGCATTTGGCATTGACTATAACAACCCTCACCCCAGTAGCCTCCAGTTGGTGGATATTTTATTATAATAGATTAATATAATAAATAACATCACCAAGGATCAATAATTTTTGTAGTATTAAATAACTAGATATATACATGGTTCCCTTATTACATTGTTAATTAAACATAGAACATAAAAAAGAAAAATAAACTGCTTCCTTGGCCCTTATTCAAAGATTTCATATTTATAACCTGGGGAAGGGAAAAATTAAAAAGGTGAGATAAATTTCTCAGTAAGGGTAACATGAATCAATAATAAGTTAAACATATTCAATAATTCACAATCAATACTTCAAGTTAAATAACTGAAAAACACATTCTACCAATAAACTTAGAATGAAAATGAATCCATAGATTTCATCATACTGAAAATCTCATGGAAAGTAATAAATCAACACAGAATAATGAAAATGATTATTTAATAGATGTCATTTATATAGTAAATGAAGCAATAAAATCAAGACCTTTCTTAATATGGGTTATGTATATGGGTAGAAACGTTTCTGAATCTTTTTGGAATCAAATGTGAACGGCTTGTCGCCAACTATTTTGTCTCAAGAGACATAACAATGCATTGAGGGGCTATCTATAACCTGGATGAACCCATGTTTTCATGTTCAAAGTATTATTCATATAAATATTTAATTAATTAAATACATTCCTTATCAAAAATTTTGTATTGAGTAGAAGATTAAAATTAAACAAGATTTCCCTAGTTAAAACAACATTCAAAATAAACACCGTATGTAAAAATAGAATACAGGTCAGTTAATAATCATATCCATAACAAAATAAATATTAATATTTAATTAAATATTCAATTAATTTCAATCATAAATAAAAAGGGTCAGTATACATACACCACAAATAAAGAATAAGTGGTGAATAAGGAATATATCCCAAAAATAAAAGTGATATGAGAAATCCCTTACCTTATGTCCGAATGTGTTCCACACATGTACTTAATAACATGGATAATCATATTATATTAATTAATTAATTAATTAATAATATTTTATACATATATTATATTTATTATAATCTTATTAAGTTCATTTATTTCCATTTTTATGAGTTATTAGATTCAATTTCATCAATCTAGGAGTGTTAATTTTCTTGGTTTTTTCATGATCGGTTCGCTTATATACAATTATAAAAGTTCATGTAAAATGGGTATATTTATCCAAAACAGAAATTATATGTCCTTAATGAACTTAAATAAGTTTAAATGATGTTATATATAAATTTTTTTATATTTTTTGAGAATTATATTGTTAGATAAAATGCTAATTAAAATGATTTAATTTATTTTGGTGGTTTTCATGACCATCACAAACTTATATCATTTTATTTAAGATCATGTTTATATATTGTTCATAGAAATTTTTTTAACAAATAATACGTATAATTAAATATTATTTAAGCATAATAATGTTTTTTTGAACAACCTTTAATGCGGTAATGGGAAATGAAAACAAATCGTCAATGATGACGGTAAATCCACACATCATAGACAATGTTTTAATTTTTAGAATAAAAGGGAGATGAGAATGGGTTTGATGATGGAAATTAAATTAACATAATAAAATAATGTATATATAAGATAATTTATTTATCATGAATGTTTTTACAGATTAGTTATGAATAGGATAATAAAAGAAATGAAATTTATGAAATTAAAGGAAAAAGAAATAGGATTTTACCTCTTGTATAACTTCTCCTTGAGAACCACCTTAAGGCACTAGGGATTGATATTTTGGTGAGACCATAAATAAAACGAAGTTGTTAATAGGTTTTGGTGAATAATTTAAAGAATATAATAAATATCCATGTATTATAATGTGTGCAGATAAGGGGTGGTGAGAGGTGGTATTTATAGTGGAGGAGAGGGGTGTTTTATGATTATTTTATTCATTAGATTATTATTTTGGATCAAGAATATAAAAAGTGTTTATTATTGCAACAAAGTATTGTAACTAGTTTATGTCAGTTCTAACTAATGGTCTATTACACCATAAATTACTAAAAAATTCATGCATTTAACTTATAATGTTAAATATTGTAAATTGTCGTATTTCTCTATTCACCAAAAATTAAACTATTTTAGAAAAATTCCAAAAATTGTACTTAACCATTTTTTGAAATTTAGATTTAAAAAATGGAAGCCATTTTCAGAAAATATTTTTACAAGTATGATAAATTTAATTTTTATTTAAATTCTTTATTTATTAATAAAAATACAGATTTAAATATTATAATCTATTTTAGGGCACTTTGGAAAATTTATTAGGGTCTCATAATATTATTTTATAATTATAATACAACAAAATATTAATTTATGAATAAATTTTATGAAAATTTATTTTATTTTAAATCATTATATTAATTATAATGTTTTAAATAAACATTTACGTTCTAAAAAAATAAAAACAATTAATTTATAATTTTTAAAACATTTATTTACTTATTCTATGATATAAATATATAATATTTTAATTTATGAGATTCCTAAATTTTATTTATAATTTCATAGGGGAGGTTATTATTCTAATGGATACATTACTATATCTAACAGTCACATTACTATTGCAATTACCATCTTAATATTTAATAGTATATCATAGTTCTTTTGTGAAACATAAAGTATTTAGTAAATTGAATTTATTTAAGAAGATGTATACCATAAATCTTTGGGTGTTATATTCATCCATTCTTCATTTTTTTTAATTTTTCATTAACATTATTTTCTATACAGATGAGGGTGGTTCTTATTCATAACATCCTCATGTTTCCATGTTGCTTCATCCATTTCATGGATTGTCCAAATAACATTTACCTGTCAAGTTATTTGGTTTATCAACACTTTGTCTCTAGTGTTAAGAATATTTATAGGCTCTTCACAGTAAGGCAAATCTGGTTCCAGTTCTATTTTATCATAGATAATTACATGTGTTGGGTCTAGAATGAACTTATTTAAAAATTATATATAGAATACATCCTGAAATTTGGAGAGACTTGGAAGTATTTCTAATCAGTACGACACAATCCCAATTTCTTATATAATTTCAAGTGATCCGATATACATGAGTCTTAGTGTACCTTTCTTACTGATCATTATAAAACCCTTCCTTAGAGATACTTGTATAAAGACATGATCTCCCACTTGAAATTCCAGATACTTTCTCTTGTTGTTTTCATAACTCTTTTCCAACTTTGAGATGCTTTAATATAATCCTAAATCAAATCTACCTTTTTCATTTACTCTTAAATAAGTTATAAGGACATAAGTTTCCTCTCACCAAATTCATACCAATAAGTTGGTGTATGAAACCTCTTTCCATATAATTCATCATATGGTACCATTTGAATACTATAATGAAAACTATTATTGTAGGTAAAATCTACCAAAGTTAAATACAGATCCCACATACCATTAAATTCAAGTTAGTGTGATCTCAACATTTCTTCCAATGTTTGAATAGTCCATTCAGACTATCCATCAGTTCAATGGTAAAATGAAGTACTCAAAGAAAGCTTAGTATCCAAACCCTTTTTAAGTTTCTTCTGGAATCTTGAAGTAAAATAGGGGTCTCTATCAAACACAATTAGTATTGGTGCACTATAATGTCTTACAACTTCATTAAGATATATTCTTTTTAAGTGATAAAGAGGCAAATCTTCTTTTTATAAGAATAAAATGTACAAATTTTGTAATGCGATCAATAATATTCCATATCATATCATTATTTCTTGGGGTCTTTGGTAATATAATGAATAATTCCATAGTAATGTCATTCCACTTACATATAGTAATAGGTTTAGGTTTCATGACTCATCTAAGACTCTATCTCTTAGAATTCACTTGTTGAAAAACTGAACATCTTCACACATAATTAGCAATTTACCGGTTCATATTATCCCACTGAAAATGTTCCTTTAGGTACCTATACATTTTGGTACTACTAGGGTGTATAGAGGAATTTGAGCTATGAGAATCATGTAATAGTTCCCTTTTTTATCTCAGGTATTAATGGAATTCATAAACTATTTTCAAATTTCATAATTCCATCCTCACACACAAAATATTTCAATATTCTTTCCTTAATAGATTTAATTTCCTTTAAAAAAAACTCTCATCATCAGATTAATAATTTTTTATATTTTCTTCAAAATAATTTGAAAAAGGAGTGATCTTTACCCATAATTAATAATTAACATATCCATATTTACTAAATCCATGAACAATGGATCTTTCTCAATACTCATTTGTTTTAAAATCCCATGATCTTTCCTGATTAATTCATATTCTAACTTATTTTATTTTACTGGGTGGTAGTGTATTTAGAAATTACAATATTTGAGTAACTCTAGACATCATATTTTTCTCATGTTGAGTTATTTTTTTGTAAAGATGTATTTCAAACTGTTGTGATCTGTATATATCTCACATCTTTCACCATAGAGATAGTGTCTCTATATCTTCATAGAAAATATTATGGATTCTAACTCGAGATCATATGTTGGATAATTGTTTTCATGAATCTTCAACTAACTTGATTAAAATTCAATAACTTTATCATTTTTCATAAGTACACAACCTAGTTCTTTCTTTGATGCATCATTTGATATCATAAACCCATCATTTCTTGAGGGTAATTTCAAAATTAGTGCATTGAATAGTATTTTCTTGAATTCCTCAAAAAATTATGTATATTATTTTGTACATACAAATATAACCCCTTTATGTGTGATATTGTTTAACAAGTTATCCAATTTGTAAAAATTCTTAATGAAACATCAATAATAACAAACTAAAACCATGAAACTATGCACCTCAGTTATGTTGGTTGGTATAGGCCATTCTTGGATTGCATTATTAATTACAGGATCAACTAAGATTCCTTCCTTAGAGACAATATGTACAAGAAAATAAATTTCATGAAGCCAAAATCCACACTTTCTAAATTTACCATATAACCCCTTCCATATGAGAGTCTTAAGAATTATCCAAAATTTATTCTAATGGACTTCATGGATTTTAGAATATACCATAATATCATAAATGAATACCATAAAAAAATCATCATGATATTAATTGAATATTCTATTTATTAGATCCATGAAAACTCAGGTTGTATTAGTCAATCTAAAAGGAATTACTGTAAAATCGTAATGTCCATACCTCATCCGAAAATCATCCTTTAGAATGTCTTTCTTCTTTACTCATAATTAATGATACCTAAAATGAAGGTCAATATTCAACAAATATTTATCTCCTTGAAGTTAATAAAATAAATCATCAATACGAGTTAGAGGATAATTGTTCTTTATTGGAATTGAATTTATTTCTCTACAATCAATTCACAGCATCATGGGTCCATATCTCATCTTTATAAAGGAATGGGGGCTATATATAGAAAAACACTAGGGGCAATAAATACCTTATTAATTAAATCCTGTAGTTGTTTATTTATCTATAGTAATTCCACTATGGTCATTCTATAAAGAGTCTATGATATTGGTGTTACATCAAGGATTAAATAAATGGTAAACTAACTTCACGTTCTAGGGGGTGTCTATGTAATTCCTTATGAAATAAATAATTTTATTCCTATAAAATTATTACATCCTCAATTTCAAGATTAATTTCCTCATCCCTAGATTTTGATTTCTCTTCCTCCCCAATAATTTCATTCATTAGAGATACTGGGGGTGGATCTAGATAATACTCAATTGATGAATTTTCTACTCTAATGATAATGGATTCTACATCTTCCTGAAAAAACATAATTTACTTCTTTTTGTAATAAAATTTCACTCATATTTTGAAATCCAATGCATACTAAGGATTATATCAAAGTAAAACATAGGTATAATGATAATGTAAGTTACTAAAACTTTTTTATGTGTCATAAAAGGGACTTAACAACATATTTTTGTTGCAATGGTACTTCCCTTATGATATTTGATTGAAAAATACCTTATTAAAAAAGAGGTAAATGTCATATTGTTTTTGGAAAATTGGGTAGATATAAAATATTTTGATGATTTATAATCAAATAATGAATTTTCTAAATTGGAATATAATATTAATATACCAATCACCGCATCATTTGGTACTTCTAATTTAGTTGTGGTGATTGCATAAGCTTGGCCATCTCCCCTTGTCCTCTTCTATGGTAGATTTCCCTGATTCCTGGGATATTGATTTAAATAATGAACCATTTCATAATAGTTAAATAATTGATCATCATTTATGTTTTTATTCATCTTAAATTTATTATCTTGATGACCCTTTTATCCACACTTATAACAAACTCTCATTCCTTTCTAGTATTTCCCAAGATGATTCTTTCCAAATTTTTCACAACCTGGAAATTGCTTCATTCCTCGATTATTAATTGATGATTAACCTTTTCCATAGTTATTAGAAGACCTCTTCTTATCTTAATTTTCCTTGAACATATAGGATATAGAAAATTCATTATCCATTTTGATGGCAATTAATACTATTTCATCACATGATGAATTTTTTTTTGAATCCATCACCCTTCAGAGACATATCTTAAGACCTTCATAGAAATAACCAATACTTTTTTCTGAATCATGTAGGTAATCTATAGAATAAATTTCTAGTATTGTGAAGGTATCTTTATAATCTATAATAATCTCTTCTTCCTTTTTCATTATGCTAAGAAATTTTATATTAATTTCATTTCTTTCCTCACGATAGAAATATTTGTCGAAGAATGTTTCATTAAATCACTTACATTCCTTGTCTTATATTTAATCTTCCTCCTTAGTAATCAAGATCAAATTCCACCATTCATCAACATATCCTTCGAGGAAATATATCGCTAGTATTTCCTTTTACTTTTCATCACATCCCAATGCTAGAAATTTATTTTCAAGGGACTTGATCCACTTTTTCAACTACCATGGGATTAGTAGTCCCAAAAAAGATGGGGTATTCTGCCGCATGAAATGTACCAAAATTTGTGTAATATTGTTATTCATCATAACCTGAGTAAGATATCCTAATATGGCCATGATCTTCTTAGCTCCAACACTAACTATTTTGACTTGTTGAATAGGGTAATCCCTATATTTTCTATAGGTATTGATTCCCTTTATTCCATTAGGTACCATCACTAAATTACGACACAAACTATGTTACATCATAATAATCATGAGTATTGAGCCAAAAATTCACTTTAAGGAATTATTATAATTCTCATGTTTATTTAACATATATTTACCAAGGTTCCTAATAAACTTGCTCTGATACCAAAAGTAACAACCCTTACCCCAGTATCTTAGAGTTGGTGGTTATTTTATTATAAAGGATAGATAAAGAGATCACATGACAACAGAGCTATAAGTTTAATAGTTTTAAATAACATTATACATACGTGGTTCCCTTATTAAATTGTTAATTAAACATAGAACATAAAGAAGGAAAATAAAAAACTTCCTTGAAACTTATTCAAATATTTCGTCTTCATAACCCAGGGAAGGAAACAAATAAAAGGGTGAGATAAAATTATTAGTAAGGGTTGCATGAATAAAAAATAAGTGAATCATAGTCAATAATTAATAATCAATATAGAAAGGTAAATAACTGAAAAACACATGATACCAATAATCTAAGAATGAAAATGCATCCAAAGACTTTGTCATAGTGAAAAATCATAGAAAGTAATAACTAAATACAAAATAAATAAAATGGTTAATTATTTGACATCATGTATATGGATAATGATCCACTACCATAAATACCTTTACCAATATGGTTTATGTCTATGGGTATAAACCTGTCAGATTCTTCTTGGAAATAAATGTGAAGGGTTTGTCGCCAACTGTTTTGTCTCAAGAGATATGTTGATGCATTGATGGGATATCTATAACTATGACCCACAAATTTCTTCATGACCAAATTATTCTTCATACATATATTTAATTAATGAAAACTAATCCATATTAAAATATCCTTATTGAGTATGGATACAAATTGATCAATATTTCCCTAGTTAAATCGACATTCAAAATAAACACCGTATGTAAAAATGGTATATGAATAAGAAAATAATATTATCCATGATATAGGAAATATATATGTTTATTTAAATCATAAATTAATGATAATAATAAATAAAAAGGGGTAGTATACACACACCAACCACAAGTAATTAGTGGTGAATAAGTCATATCTAAGAGAAAAAAGTTAGATGACAAACCCTTTACCTTATATCATAAAGCGTTCTGCACTTGTAATTAATGTACCTGATTATACAATTCGATTAATTAATTAATTAATTAAGGAATATTTTTATATTTATTTTATTTATTATACTTTAATTAAGTTCATTTATTCCATTTTTTTGAGTTATAAGATTAAATTTTTTCATTCATGAAGTGTTCATTTTCTTGGGGTTTTCATGATCACTTCACATGTATACAATTATGAAAGTACTTTTAAAATGGGAATAGTTATATAGAATTGATATTATTTATTATTAATAAAATTATGGAAGATTAAATTATCTTATATATAATTTGTTTATATGTTATGAGAATGATTCATTATATACAAATTTAATGAAAATGATTTAATTTATTTTGGCGGTTTTTACGACCACCATGAACTTATATCATTTTTTAATATAATTTTTATATATTGATTCCAGAATGTTATAAAACTTATAATATCTAAAATAAAAAATTATTTAACCATACAAATGGTTTTATGACCATCCTTGAATGAGTTAATGGAAAATGAAAACATATCATCCTCGATGGCGGCAATTCAATGCATCATAGATGATGTTTTAATTTTTAGAATAAAAGGGAGAGAAGAAGGGGTTCGATGATTTATATTACATTAACATAATATATATATATATATATATAATATTGGAGTTATCATTCATTTTTGGGTAGATTCTATATGGATAGGATAATAAAACAAAACAAATTAAATGAAATTAAACAAAAACGAAAGAGGATTTTACCTCTTGTATAACATCTCATTGAAAACCTCCTTAAAAAACATGGGATTGGTATTTTGGTGAGACTTGAAATAACCAGACATGGGAAATAGTTTTTCGAGAGGAATTGAGTAGAATACAATCAATATTCAAGGAATAAAAGGTGAGAGGAGAAGGTGTGGCGAGGGGTGGTATTAATAGTGGAATAAAGGGGTATTTTTTATGATTTTATTCATTAGTTTATTATTTGGGATCAAGACTATAAATAGTGTTGATTATTGTGACTAAGTAAAGTAAATAGTTCATGTTATTTCTAAATAGTGGTTTTTTAAATCCTAAATGACTCAAAAATAATGTATTTAACTTATAAGTTTAAATACCACAAATTATCATATTTCACTTTTCACAAAAAATTCAGCTATTTTAGAAAAATCCCAAAAAGTAACCCTAAACATTTATCAAAATATAGATTTCAAAAATGGAAACCATTTTATAATTATAATTTTATAAATATTAGAAATTTATTTTTTTAATTAAAATCATCATTTATTGAAAAAATACCGATTTTAATATTATAATTGATTTTATGACACTTTGAAAAATTAGTTATGGACTCATAAAATTATAATATAATCCTAATAAAAAAATATTAATTTGTGAATCTATTTTATGGAAATAAATTTTCTTTTAAATCATTATATTAATTATAAAAATTGTAAATAAAAATTTACATTCCACAAAAATACGAATTCTTAATTTATCGTTTTTTAAAACATTTATTTACTTATTATATGATATAAATATATCATATTTTCATTTATGAGATACCTAAATTTTATTTAAAATTTCATAAGTGAGTTTATTATTCTAAAATCCAAATTACTATTTCTAATAATCACATTACTAATCCAATGGTCAAGCTAATATTTAATAGTATATCATGGTTTGTTTGTGAAATGTAAACTATCGAGTAAATTGGATTTATTTATGAATATACATACCATAAATATTGGGGTGTTATATTAATGGAATGTTTATGATGTCCATCATTATACATTCTATCATTATGAGGTTATTTATTAATGTCCATGTGATTATTTGAATAATAATAATATCCATGGATAAGCTTGAAGCTCACGTGATTATTTATATTTCATTATTTGATGATCATTTATTCCTTCCACATTATTCTTCATGATAAAGTTATTGATTAAATGATATGTGTTTTTAGTTATTCACTATTCTATATTGATTATAAATTATTTCTTTATGATAGATTCTAATATAGTGAACCCTTACTAAGAATATGAGCTCAACCTTATTTTGTTTTTTTTATACAGGATATGATGAATTAGTCTTTGAATGATTTCATGTTTAGAGAATATTTACATAAACTATATTCTATTTTTTTCTGTTTTAAACTATAATATTAGATTCAATTATACATGTAGTTTACCAAGACTACTTAACTATTTGGTCCTTGGGGATTTGATCACTTATATCTTATGCCAATGTAATAATGTGACCACCAGATCTAGGATATAGTGGTTGGGTTCATTAGAGTTGTTATTAGAGAAATTATTGAAGAAACATTGCGAACTATATTAAAAAAAAATAAATTTGAGAATAAATCCCTATGAGTTAATTTTATGATATGTCTAAGTATTAGATAATACCCTATGATTTTTAGTAAGGTAGTGATTATGTGGGATTCCAAGAAACACATCCCTATCAAGATACTAAAAGAGAACATGTATTTCGTATATATTATTCTTGCTGTAATCACCCTGAAAAAAGAATGTCAATTATATCTTGGCCATCATTTTGGTGCATAATGATTGTTCTCATAATGTGAACCTGGTTTGACACTCCCAAGGGATATTTCTAGGTTAATTCATATTTTATTCATCAAACATAATGAAGGATTTGAACCGATGATGATCATGGATGCTCTATGTTAAACCTTAGGGGTCATAGATTGAAAAGAAGATGTCATTATTTTAACATCCTATATGTTATTTTTCATAATTATGAATTTTTTTACTCACACCAATATTTTTCATCTTAGTTAATGGTTTGATCTAGGTGAAATAATGTTAAAATTGAAAGTGATATACAATAATAAAATTATAAGAAACTAAATCAGATAATGATTTAATTGAAATATATTATGATTATGTTAAACCACTTATCTCGATATATGATTAGAAAATGATACATTAACCAAATATCAAACTCACAAAAGAAAATAAGGATGGTACTCGCGAAGAGATTGAGTAGTGGAGACCATAGAGGAAATAAGGATTAATTTCCTTCATGTAAGAAATGTGGAAAAAGACACTGAGGAGAATTTATAAAAGGAATATGAAAATGTTTAATGTGTGGAAAAGAAAGACATAAAGGAACATATTTTCATGGAAAAGTTAGGACTTCAATAGAGAGAAATAAATTTAATCATAGAGATCCATTTATAATTATTTTTATTAAATGTGTGTAAATTGGGAATTATCTAAGTCAATTCACCCTTTTGAAGGTTAACTAGACAAATTAAGGACCTAAATTATAACAATCATTGAATTAAATAATTTGAAGTTGTAATGTCCCAAAATTTCAATTTTTTTAAATTATATGGAATTATTTCGAGACCAAACGCTATGACGACACTTGATTATGAGGCTCGGTTAGCCCATAATGACAGTTTTAACAGTTTTAAGTTCATTTAGGCAAACATGCGAGAAGGTTTTTATAAAATTTAAACCGGTGCTTAGATCAAAAATATGAGGGAACCATTGCACCCATAACATCAAGATTCACCTAAAAAAGACCTAACTTCAACCGAAAAAGGTTGTATGGGAATGATAGTTTTTGTACTTTTTGAAAAATAATAAAATAACATAAAAATTTATTTTATTTTTCTTCCCACACCATTGAGAGGTAGACAGCGGCACTGTGGTGCAACGATGAGGTACATTAATTGAAGCTCATTGATGGATTGTTTTTGTGTAGAGTAACAACACATTAATTGAAGCATAATAGATACATTGGTTCAAAAATGAAACAACATAAAATGAGACCTCACAACATAACAGAAATGCTACGACATTTTTTCTTTTAATGGATTAACACATTGGAGAGTTGAGAAACAAAGGGTGTAATTTTTTCTAATGAACTGATGGTGAGAAATCTCTCCAATGATGAATTTTGGTGGATCGTTAATGACTTTTATGCATCTTAATGAACAATATAGATGAGTGAAGAACACCTTAAACCTCTTGAATCTTCACGGGCATACCGCTTCAACATCAAACTACTTCAAGTTAGGGGTTTAATTGTTTTATGTTTTTCCCCTTATTATTCTAAAACAAAGAACATAGATCAACCCATGAACAGGTTTATCTTCGGATTGTGTGTTCTTGTGGGAGGGTTTTTTCCTTGGGGTTTTTGCAACGTGATTAATGATTATCCGATTAAACTATGATCGCAAGGCTCAGCTGTTTTTAAACTTCTAACGCGGAGGGTGCTGGCCGAAACGATCAAGGACCAAGACCCTCCACCTTGTGTGTTCTTCATGTACAAGCATTAAAATTGGTGGAAAAGAAAATTATAGTCCTTTTCAGGGAAGGAGACACTCCATGGAGTTTAAAGGCACAAACAGTGTGAATAACGGACCACCGGTGTGGACACAGTGGTCTGCTGAAGAGGTCATCGGCGCGCCGGTGCGAGCAGCGACTGCGGGATAGAGGCGATGCACCAAGAGGAGTGTTGTGGTCGGTTTGGGCCATAGCTATGCAACATAAGTCGCTAGTCAGAATGAAATCTGGAAGAAGGTCATGCCAACTCGACTACGTTGGTGTTGCAGCCCGCAACCGCGGGCCGCGTTTCCAAGTGGCACACGATCTTCGACCGCATGCAAGGAGAAATGGGGGGGTAAGATTTTCTGTCCATGAGGCGACACACCTAGACACACTGCGCATTGGGTTAGGGTATGGGCCTCTCTAGCGGGCCAGACCTATGGCCTAACAATCCGGATTGGGTCCTGGTGGGGTCAGTCTGACCAGGTCGGACTGAACCCGAACCAAACCAGCACCTTTTTGGAAAAATGGTAATAACTTTCAAAAAAGGAATCCGATTGACGATCCATTTTAGAATATGGAACCCTAGAAAATAGGAAGATATTTTGGTATACTCCGTGGTGGTTTTCATGGATTTTTAATTGAATGAATATATGGAGGAGAGGTTCTCCCTGAATCAAGCGCACTACATGCAGAAACCCTACAGTTGGATGAGACCTAAAGATTGCTGACAAGTGACCCTATATGAATCAGCTACTATGGCCTAGTGGGAAGTAGCTTCTATGTGACCTGGATATCCCAATAGTGGGGAGTGTCTCTATGTGACCCGATAGACCCATGGTACTAGACAGGAGGAATACCTCAGTATGGCCAAGGGGGAAAGCAGCTTCTGTGTTACCCGACTTGCCCACGGTGGAGAGCGCCTTCTGTGTGACCTGAAATACCCACAGAACTCACTAGGGATGAGTACAAAAATAGTCCAAGGATAGTGGGAAGACGCTTCTCTGTGACTCGAAAAACCCACTATACTCATTGAGGATGAGTTCTCCAACATCCCTTGGTGTTCGATGATGTGACTAATGGTCTTACATTCCTACTCTATATTATACCTGGTGTGAGCTATCTTGTGTCATGATCATACTTTGTGATCATGTTTTCTGGTTTTATCTATGGATTGCTTTGTGGTATTTCATTTTTGTTATGGGTACCTACTAGGTATATTGTTACTCACCCCTACATGGGCTTCACCTCCACATGTTCTGTCTTGTGTAGATGATCACCACCACGACATAGGACTTGGTGGCCCAGGACCCAGTGGTGCACAGTGAGACCAGGCAGGTGGGGTGTACTTCTTTGGCTTCCAGCAACTACTATGTACTTACACATCAGGTGGGGTTTCCAACAGACGGCTTTCATATATTCCCTTGTACTTTCTTATTTTTAGTTTATCTTTTTTGGGATTGTATTCTCGTCCATTTTACCTACATTTTTTAATTTTTCTCAGGGGGTTTTAGTGGCATGCATGTTTACTTTTACAAATTTGGGATGTGGTTTCATGTGTGTGCGTAAAAATACTCAGGAAAATACCTCACACTTGCAGGTTGACACCTTCAGTGCTAGTCACCAACCCCTGGCCTTTGGAAGGCAGGCTTGGGGTATGTCACGATATGGGCCTCGGGGAGAGGTCGTGAAAAAGTGGTATCAGAGGTGGTCGGTTCTATCTCAGTGACTGGGAGTCTATTTTTTTTGTGTTTGGGAAACAATCTCAAATGTTTCAAGTTTAACTTTCAGATTCGGGGATTCTAGAGTTGGTGCAGAAGTCGACGTATCCATACACCAAGACCTTGAATTATGCTTTTCGACTCTATACATAAAAACAATGGTTTCATGCATCATATAATAATTCAGTGTTTTCTTATGTTCTTCTTGGAAAATAGTTAGCTCACCATGTATAATCTATTACCCACTGTACATATTTATTTATATCAGGATACCTCCTTGAAAACGGCTAACTTGGATTCCAATGTGTGACTGTGAGGATAGCCTGCCTAGAGATGAGAAGTCGGTTCATGGACCAATGCTAGAGATGGCCCCGTGCGGTGGTGCACTAGCATTACCACCACCGATTGATTGAAAGTTACTGTCGAAGCTAATGATATAAGACGTACGTAGACTCAGTGTCTTGCACGAGTTTCAGAGATATATACCTCCTAGTTTTAGGGGTGATATAGATCCTCTGGTAGCTGAGTACTGGATGGAGGCAATGATGTGGGTCTTCCTCTTAGTGAGGACACTGCTTGACCAGATAGAGATCTCAGATGAGATCCTTCTGTAGGGTTTTACAGGGATATGGTGGATCTCGACCATCCAAACGCATGATGAGGAGGCCCTCACCTATATAGACTTTGATTAGGTTTTCTAGGAGGAGTTTTATCCCACGACATTAAGCTATGTGCGCATTCAAGAGATGTTTCACCTGCAATAGAGTAGTATGTTAGTGTATGACTACTCTATGAGGTTTAAAGACCTCTATTTATAATCCAAATACATGGTATGGGACCTTTTCTTTAGGGCCCAGACCTTTGAGCATGGACTTAGAAAGGAGATCAATGCATTCATGGTGTCTCTCAATATCCCCACTCAGACTGGAGTGTTAGAGCGATCCCTTCTTGTGGAGAGCTTCCTAGTAGAGCAGGAATCGACAACCAGAGCCACCAACAGACATAATGTAATAGAGTCTTCAGTGGTGAGCATCAGGAAACAGAATAGGGGACCCAAGCGGGTCAGATCTTTTAGGGGATGACCCCACGACTCACGTCGGTAGTGTGGGGCTCCCAGAGTAGAGGGCTTTAGTAGGGAACTAGGTTGTGCTTCATGTGTGGCGGACATGGACACATGGATCGTGACTGACAAACCCATCACACAGATGATCATCAGACAATCAAGGGACCTCCAAGGTAGAGGAAAAGGTTCGAACAAGGGGGTCCACAGGGTGTAAGATGTGGCAGGGGTGCAGGCTACGTGTCAGGTTGTGGACGATGGTTTGATGTCCTACTAACACCACCCCTAGGTGGTCCACCATGGGCTAAAGGATCCGACAGATAGGTGCAAGGTCAGCTTCAGGTGATGGAGGCCTATGACCACGACACTCCATAATTGATTAGAGGTATGATATTTGTATTATCCACTGTATCTTAAGTTATTATAGACACAGGTTCCAGTCACTCTTTCCTTTCCACAGACCTCATTTAGGGCTCAGAGATTCCGATTGAGTCGTTGGATCGATCCTTACAATTAGAGACTCCTAAGGTAGGGGATTTAATAATTTCACACTAGTGATGGTAGTATGATCTTACTCTAGGACGTGAGAGCTTCGACGAGGATCTCCTAGTAGTAGCATTGATTCTTTATGATGCTATCTTCAATATGGACTAATTATCTACAGTCCATGCTTAGATCGACTGTATTAGGTGCAATGTGCGGTGTGTCCATGAGGATTGGACTAGGTTTTCCTTCATGTCTGAGGAGTGAAATTTTGTATCACATGATGTAATTTCTCGGAGGAGAGTGAAACCAATCACTGACCTATTGTATAGCCTCACTCTCAGTGTGGTGGACGAGAGGAGTCTAATCATTCCTCTAGTGGTTGATGAGTATGATGATTTCTTTCTTGAGGATGTTTTGGGACTACCTCTTTGTGGGGTGGTAGACTTGGGCATCAACCTATATCCCAAGAAGGCACCAATATCCACACTGTCATATCAGATAGCTCATGCAGAGATTTTTGAATTGAGGGTATAGTTGGAGGACTCGTAGGAGAAGGGATTCGTGACACCTAGTATTTCAACATGGGTATCCCCAGTGTAGTTTTCCGAGAAGAAAGATGAGATCTTGAGGCTATGTGTGGAATTCCAGTTTCTGAAAAAGGTGATCGCGAAGAAAAAGTATCCACTTCAATGGGTAGATGTCCTCTTTGACCAGCTGAAGGGAGAAAGGTAGTTCTCGAAGATAGACCTCAGATCATGCTATAATCAACTTCAGGTATGGTATGAGGATGTACTGAAGACATATTTCACATGCCGATATAGCCACTACGAGTTCTTGGTGATTCCCTTCGGCATGACCAATTCCCCAGTAATGTTCATGGAACTGATGAACAGGGTATTCCAACCTTACCTCAATCGTTTTGTGGTGGTCTTCATTGATGAAATCTTGGTGTACTCGGTGTTGGATAAGGAGCATGATACACACCTAAGGATAGTCTGGGATACACTCTGAGATCACTAGATTTACGGTCTTCTCTCAATGTTAAATTTCTATATTTCAGAGGTCTACTTTTGGGAAAAATTATCTTAGAGGATAGAGTTGTAGTGGATTCGGTGAAGATAGAGGCAATGCTTTCCTAGGATCCACACAAGTATGTTATTGAGGTGCATAGATTTTTGAATCTGTTTGGATACTACCATAGGTTCTTTCCTAACTTTTATAGAGTATAAAAATCCTTATTGGCTTTGAAAATTAAGGGAAAACCTTTCATGTGGACGAATAAGTTCTAGAAGAGTTTCTAGGAGCTGAGTCGGAGACTGATGAGTGCCCCAATCTTGAGACTACTAGAAGAGGGTGTTGGGTATGTAGTCTTCTGTGACGCATCAAGGAACATAATGGGTTGTGTCCTGATGTACAAATGAGAAGTGATCACCTACATATCATAGAAGTTGAGGTATAATGAGCCTAACTACGCAACCCAAGACATGGAGTTAGCACCAGTGGTCTTTGCCTTGAAGATGTCAAGGCACTACATTATGGGTGAACAGTTTACTATCTACTATGACCACAAGAGTCTCATGTATATGTTCTCATATAAGGACCTGAAATTGACACAACGACGATGGATGGAGTTTCTTCAGGACAATGACATTGAGATAGTCTATACTCCTGGGAAGGGTAATATGGTGGCAGACACACTCAATAAGAGGTCTGGTTTATAACTCCCAAGTGACGTGACAGAACAACTAGCTGTGATGCAGATATATTTCATGGATGGTGATGGAGAAGATTACCTTCAGTCAATGACTTTCACTCACCCACTCTTACAACGGTTCAGGGAGGCACAACTTGTGAATATTCATTGCAAGTCCTGATGTGCTCCAATATTATCAAGATCAAATCTTGATGTATTTTTGATAGGTGTGGAGGATGTCATCATATTAAAAGGATGCACTATAGTACCCATGAAATTACCGGAGGAGGTGTTGAGGGAGTTCCAAACAAACCCTTTGGAGGTACATCATGGTGTGAAGAAGATGTACTTGGACCTCTGATGTCATTACTGGTGGCTAGGGATGAAGAAAGAAGTGGCAGAGTTCATTTCATGATGCCACACTTGTCAGAAAGTGAAGGCTGAGCATCAGGTCCTAGAAAGATTTGCACAACCACTTGAGGTACTAGAATTGAAGTGTGATTGTATCTATATGGACTTCATAATGGGGATACCACACATGTCTAGGTTCCATGATTCTATCTTGGTGATCGTTTACCGAATCACCATGTTTGCTCACTTCCTACCCATTTGGGAGCACGGATTGGTAGAGGGCCTTGGATGCCTCTACATCTAGGAGATAGTGAATCTATACCTGGTTCCTTCGATGATCGTCTAAGACTGTGATGCACGCCTTACATCCTGGTTGTGGAAGGGATTGCCGGAGGTGTTCGAGACTCAGCTATGCTTGAGCACAATTTTTTCACCCCCATATAGATGGTCAGATGGAGTGGACCATACCTACCTTGGAAGAAATAATTTTTGCCTGTGTCCTTTATTTTGGTCGAAGTTAGGAGGACCACATACCACTGGAGAAAGTTTCATACAACAACATCTATAACTCCATGATTGACATGGAACCGTTTGAGGCCTTATACGGGCAGCCATGCATATCACCTCTATACTGGACAGACCCAGGGGAGTCAACACTCATGGGTCTAGAGTTGGTATAAGCTACCACTGAGAAGGTTTATATCATCAAAGAGCATATGAGGACTACACAAAGAAGTTAGAAATCATATACTGATAGGAGAAAGATACCCTTGGAGTTTGAAGAGTGATATCATGTTTCCCTTTGGGTCTCACCCCAATAGGGATTGTGGTGATTTGGCTAGGGTGGCAAGTTATCTCCAAGTTTCATCAGACATTTTCATATTCTTAGCAGAGTTGGTGAGGTGGCATGCCACATATGTCTTCCCCCATAGATGCGTCAGGTGCATGATTTTTTTACATGTCTCAACTGATGTGGAACGTGCATGATCAATCGAACATCATCGATGGGGGCTAGCCAAACATTGATGATGGGGTAACATTTGCAGAGTTCCTAGTGAAGATAGAAGATCGGAAGGAGTATATTTTTTATGGATGGTCGATTGCTCTGGTGCGCATTCAGTGGAAGCACGAGAATCTCTAGGAGAGAAAATGGGAGTGGGAGGCTCAGGTTCATGCTCAGTACCCCCATTTATTTGTTTAGACTTGTTTTGGATTACCAGGATGTGAATCCTAAAAAGGGGTGAGTAATTTAGTGTCCCGAAATTTCCATGTATTGTTTTTAAAATTATATGGAATTATTTCAGACTACACACTCTGATGACACCTAATTTCAAGGCCCAGTTAGCCCAGAATATAATTTTGAACTTCTATTAAGTTCATTTAAGTAAATGTGCGTGCAAGTTTTTCTAAATTTTAAACCAGTTCTCAGATAAAAAATATAAGGGAACCATTGAACTCAGAATGATGAGATTCTCCTACAAATTTCTTAACTTCAACCGATGAAGGTCGATTGGGAAAGATAGTTTTCAGACTTTTTAGAAAATATTAAAAAAACATAAAAAGTTATTTTGTTTTTATTCCCTCACCTTTGACTGACAGACGATGGCACTGCGGTTTGGTGACGAGGCACATTAATTGAAGCTAATTAATGGATCATTTTTGTGCAGTGTAACGATGCATTAATTGATGTGTAATAGATACACTATTTCATAAATAAAACATCATAACGATGTGGTGTCACATCATAATAGAAATAAGGTGTTGTGTTTTCTTTTAATGGGTTAACACATTGAAGAGTTGAGAATAAAATGTAGGAATTTTCTATGATGAACTAATGAAGAGAACACTCTCCAATGATGAACTACTAACACCGAGGGATTGTTAATGACTTTGAAACATCTCGAAGAATGGGACCGGTGAGTGATGAATACCTTCAACCACTTGAATCTTCATGGGCGGACCACTTGAACGTCAAAATGATTTGAGGTAGGGATTTAATTGTTTATATTTTCCATGTTTTTATTCTAAAATAATGAATACAGATCAACCCAGGGACATGTTGATCTGTAGATTGTGTGTTCTTGAGGGAGGGTGTTTTCCGTGTGTTTTTTGCACTAGGATTGATTATTATCTGATAGAACTGTGATCTCAAGCCTCCCATGTTTTTAAAATTCTAACACGGAGGGTACAAGCTGACACAAACAATGCCCAAGCCCCTCTGCCTTGTTCATTTTTGTGGTCAAGCAGTCAAATTAGTGGAAAGGCATATTCGATGCCTTTGAATGGAATGAGACACCCCACGAAGTCTGGAGGCACATGTGCTACAAAGAACGGACCACCAGTGCAGACCCAATGGTCAGTGAAAGAGTCTGCCAGCGGTGTCCCGTGATGGAGGCATGCCATGAAGGCGCACCGGGAGCAGTTCCACGACTATCTTGGGCCACAATGGTGCAACGTAAGCCATCTGCTGGCGGAAGGATGTGGCTCGTCGACAGTATCAGTGGAGCGGCCTGCAACCGTGGTCCGCAGCTCCAAATGGTACACATATGACTTTACCAGCCATGAGATGACACACCTAGATGCACCTCGCATCTGGGAAAGGTTCGGGCCGCCATAGTTGGATGGACCCCTGCTGGTGTGGGTCCCGGTCGGACCACACACAAACCTAACCAACCCCTTCTTGTAAAAACACCAATAACTTTCAAATCAGACATCCAATTAATGAGACGTTTGTCACGTTGAAACCCTCACGATAAGGAAGATATTTTTTTCATAACCTATGGAGGTTTTCATGGAAGTTGAATTTGATGAATGGATTGAGGAGTCGTTATTTCGGAATGAAGAGAACTACATGTTGAAACCCTACGGTTGGTTGATACCTAAAGATTGCTAACAAGAGACCTTGTGTGGATAGCAGCTATGGACTAGTAGGAAGCGACTTCTGTGTGACCCAGTTGTCCCACAATTAAGAGTGGCTCTGTGTGACTTGGAAGACCCATGGTACTCAATAGGAGGAGTACCTCAATATGGGTAAGGAGGAAAGCAACTTATGTGTGACCCGACATGCCCAAGGTGGGGAGAATATTCTGTGTGACCCATCATACCCACAATACTAATCAGATATGAGTGCCACATCAGTCCAAGGTTAGTGTTAAATGAATTTCATGTGGCTTGGTAGGCCTATGGTACTCATTGAGGAGGAGTTCACCAGCTGCCCATCATGTTTGATGATGCGACTAATGGTCCTACTTTCATACTCTATATTATACCATGTGTGAGATATCTTGTTTCATGATCATGCTTCATGATCTTGTTTAGTGGGCTACTCAGTGGGTTGATTTGATGTATTTACTTTGGGTTTTGGGGTTCCTACTGAGTATATTGTTACTCACCCCAACATGAGCTTCACCCACACGTGTTGTGTCTGGTGTAGATGACCACAACCTTGACGGAGGATGTGGTGGCCCAGGAACCGTTGGTACCTAGTGAGACAAGGCAGGCATGGCATACTTCTACGAATTAGGGCAACTAATCTGTACTTACCCATTAGGTGGGGTTTCTAGCAGAAGAATTTCAAAGTTTTCTTTGTACTTTTTTTGATTTCAATTTATCTTTTGTTGGGTTCGTGTTCTGGACCATTTGACCTACAGTTTTTAATTTTACTCAGTGGTGGTTTAGTGGCATGCATGTTTATTTTTCCAATATTGGTACATGTTTGTGTGTATGTGCATACATGTACTAAGGAAAATTCCCTCCACTTATAGGTGGACACCTTTGGATATAGTCAGCAACCCCTGGCCTTCGAGAGGTGGGCTTGGGGTATGTCACGACATGGACCCTAGGGGATGGGTCGTGACAGAATTTTTTATGTATTGGTAATAAATAATTACATTTTAGAATTATTTTTTCCAATGATATTTTGGTTATAATAATCATGAAACATCTAAGGGTTGGGTTAATTTTTGGAAGAATATATTTATTCATCTATGTTTAACTTAAGAGATATGGATACCATTATTGTTTTATAAGTTTAAGGATGATCATAATTTAAAAGTCTTATGCACCACTTTTAAGGTTTTAAATGATGGGATTTTCATTTTATTAATAAAATTTTCGGATATTTTTTATTCAGTTGACGTATATACAACCCTTAGGTTCTACATTAAGTATTATTGAAGGAATAATTGTATTTTAATAATTTTAAAGGTATTGATAACCTTTAATGTTAATATGATCATTTAATTTAAAGTAATAATAGTCAATTAAGATTATTTTATTTTGAAAAAAATAAGCTATATATAAAAACATAGTGTTTAAAAAATGATTTTATGATTAATGTTATTTTTTATGATGTTCATAATATTTTGGGAGCTTTATAGAAATTATGATAATATAGTTTTATAAAATGGACAACCCACATTCTGGGAGATGACCCTTTATATCTGAAAATGCCATAGGGTTTGAACCCAAAACCGAAGTGAGCAAATGGTGCTACTCCTACCATTATCCTACTTGATGTCTGGGTTAAATGGATATTTATTTACATAAGTGATTTGATGGATAAATATTAAGTTGAACTTTGGGTGATAGTGTTGAAGTTAATAGAATAATGTATTATATTGGATAATTTTTTATAACCATTTTGGTTTTGGTAAATATTTAGAGATATACATAAGGAATTATCAATATTTTATGGATCTTATGATCTGTAACAAGTTAATTTTATTTCCTCATGTATAAAAATTAATCTTGGAAGTTTATTTATTAAGGTAATAAATAAAGTGGAAATTGATTGAAGCACAAACAAAGGATGAAATTGTGTTTATGAAATAAAATGAAATCAAGTATATTTTATGACGTCTTATATATTGAGAGTAAAATAATACCACAACATTAGAAAAATGATCTTGAGAAAAAATATTATAAATTTACCTTATTTTTTGATGAATCAATGGTATTTTAAAACCTCATCAGTTTATGATTTTATTTTCATTAACTTATTATAGATCATTCACTTTCTTATGATCGTTGATCTCTATCACACTCCAAAATTATTTAGGCATTACGATTCTCTTCCATGTCCATATTTTCACCCCCCTAATTTTTTACAACTTGTAAACATTGTTATGTGATACTATAATTCACATTGATACTTCCCATTCTCTCTTATCAAGAGGATGTATTAGTAACCATTTTACGGAGAGGGATTTTAACAAAGTTAATTTTAGATGGAAAACCCTTGATTTTTTAGTACAAGTTCAAATTGAGAGGAAATAATTTATTGAATGTGGTGGAGAATTTAACACATTGATATTTTAATATAATAAAAATATGTTCAACATATGATACACAATAATGAGCTTAAATGAACTAAATATTATATTATATAAATATGACCATTATAATATATCTATTAATTTAGAGATTATGATTAAAATTAAATAATTTATTAAAAATATATGAAATTCCAACTCAATATAAATGTATTGATAAATTATTATCAAATAATCCATCGATTTTTAGTAAAGTCAATTTATTTTTCAAAAATAAGTTTTATTCTAAAATGACTTTTATTTCCTTTTATAAGAAAATAATATAATTAAATTTCTAATTTTATAACATTAACTTGAAACAATGAAATTAGTTTTTAAATTTATCATATTAAAATCATCATAGGGTGAATGTTTTGGATTTTCTAAAAAGTTTGATTTTTCAACGAATAGTAAAAAATATTTCTTTTATTGAAAACTATTTTAAATGAATAATGTATTTACATTTTATTTAATTAAAAAAATATCAAATAATAAATAACATAAATTAAATTTATAGATTATCTATCTGAATATATGAATTTAAATCTATAAATTGATGATCATTAGTCATATAGTTTGTGTAAAATCATCATATGCTTAAAAAATACATTCCTTAAAAACTATTTTCACCACATTTTGTGGGATTATTTTAAAATTAAATTAAAAATATTATGTGAGTTGAATTTAATAAAATTTATTCGACATTTTAAATTTTCAAAATTAATATTAGGTAATAAAGTCAACTTAATTTTTGGTTTTAATAAATAGTAAAAATATTAAAAATCATTCACCATGATTAAGGGTAAACGTGGATTATATGGGTTAAACTAAAATGATAAAAAAAATATAATGTCTTGAAAACATGTATAATCTATATTTTATGGACATATTTCAACCCTAGATCATATAATTTCTTTAAATTTTTCATTTTTAGCCATATGTCCATGATCGGGACCCTTATAAAACTTTATATAAAAAACAAAAAATTTCACATTCCTACTTTTAATAACTATAATATTTTGTGAAAGGGATGAGAATAAAATATGTTCAGTTCCAAATATTCATTTGAAATAAAAATTATTACTTTTATCATGGTAAGGTATTTTGGATTTTTATTAATGAAATAATTCCCTTAAAATTATTACACAATAGTGACATAGTAATTATTTCATTAAAATGAAAATAATATAAATAACTTTAAACATATTAAAAGAAATATAATTTTAATAAATTAATGCATTCCACAAATTTTTTAGATTATTATAAAATTTTAGGGAGTCATAAAAGTTATAGATTCAAATTCCACCTCCTTCATGATGTTTTAAAGTCAAATTAAATGAATAGTGTCAAAATTGACATCAATGAATGAAGTTGCTCAATCAAGATCTAAGAATCACTGAGATGGGGAGGGGGTGAATTAGTGATATATTTTTCTTTTATGTTTTATTCTTTTTGAAACAACATTCACATCATGTTAAAGGGTTCTTTGCCCATTGAACCCAAACCAAACACACATCCATATGAACATAAGAATTTAAAAGGTTCACTACTCAACCAGAGTAGCTACATCCTTGGTATCTTATGTGATGTGGCCTTATTTTACATAGTTTTACCACATATTTTTAATTAATTTTTATTAATTTTAATTAATAAATTGTGCATTTTTTACTATATGTTAACACTTTTGTATTTTTATAATTGAATTTTTTATTTAATCAATTTTTATAATTAATCATGTATTTTAAGATTTAAACTAGTTAATTTATGTTTTACTTAATTTTTTTAGTCTAATAAATTTTTATTTAGTTTGGTGTTTTTTTCATATTTAATTATTTAACATTAATTAATTAATTAATTCTACATTTATGCATAAATAATGTAGATATTAATTTAGTATTTCTTGTACTAAAACTTGATTAATTAAAAACAACTTATTCTAATCGTTAGATGCTTTTTAACAATTCTTTAATTATAAATTTAGTTTTATAAATGTACTATTTTTATTAAATATATTTAATTTAATTTCATTAACTAAACTAACTATTAAATTATTAAATAATTATCTGATTTCTTTAATTAATTTAATTTGATACAGTAACTATTATAAATAATTTTACTTTGTTTTATAAATGTTTAAATTTTATTTTTTAATA
Organism: Viscum album; assembly: GCA_963277665.1. Taxonomy (NCBI): domain Eukaryota; kingdom Viridiplantae; phylum Streptophyta; class Magnoliopsida; order Santalales; family Viscaceae; genus Viscum; species Viscum album. Next base: position 1,321,073,405 of record OY728132.1, on the reverse strand, counting down.
ATTTTGTTGCTTATTAATTTTAGTTTTAGTTTTGTAATAATTTAAGTTTTATAAACAAAAGTTAATACTAATTTAACTTAAGTTTAAAGGAATTTATAAGTTTATGTTGTATTTAAATTTTCAATTGTTTTAATTAATTTATAGTTTTAGTGAATTATTTTGTTATATTTTATTTATGTTTTAATTTATTTTATCCTTCTGTTTATTTTGTAGTGTCACGGTGGCACCGTTTTGATTTCACGGTCTCACTCCTGTCATGGTGCCACAACAAATTTTTCCTTTACGGTGTCAATTTTTCTCTTTCATGTTTCTCTTTCACCTTGCTACCGTATCAACCCATTATTGTTGCACTGTATCCCCTTTAAGGTGTCACCGTATTTTCTGTCACCGCAACCATCTGCTATCGCTTCCTCCTTCATGATGTGACCATCTTTATACTGTTCCACCGGTTCTATCTTATACCTAGTCTCACCGTATCCTCACACTTTCACCCAAACTAGTGCCACCACACCTCTTTGTACTGTTTCTCTTGAACCATTCCACCCCACTTCAAAAAGTCATTCCCAGTTGCTCTTCCTTCTCTCTTCTTCACCATCATCGTAGCACAAAAAAACTAAACCAAAGATTTCTGAACCCCCAAATCGCAAGCAAATAAAAAATGCAAAGCAGTTGAAGAAAAAGAAAAAAATCATTCATAATTGCTACACTTTCTGAACTACAGATCCAAATGAAGAGAAACAGAAATAAAAAAATCAATCCCAAATTCAGAAGAATGGAACCCTGCATCAACCAGACTTGTTTCACATCTTCAAATCCTCCCCATCATAGGATAACCTGCACAACTTCGTCACTGCACCGCCTTGAGGAACTGTCGCAAACAAAATCACCACCTCTGCTTTCGACCACCGTCCACAGTAGTCCGCCACACCATGAGTTATCATGAGAAAATTACAGCCTCCACTTGTAACATCATTGTAACACCCTAAGATTTTATTAGAAATATTTTTTTTATGTCTAATGTTATAAGAAACACCAAATTAATCTTTCACAACACACAATACTGACTTGGCTTGCATTACACGCAATCACGACCTTCCTCGATAGCATGTGTAGTACGCAATACCAGGTTTCACTAAAAGATGATATATTATTATGGACTAGACTTTAGGAATATTATTAACTAAATTTTTAATTTTATAACATTATTATTCATCTTACCCATTTTCTAAAACATGGTAAGAGAACAAAATAAATTTTTTGGGTAAAATAAGTTTATTTCAAAAAATGCAGTTTTGCCGCCTTTTGATGGCGCACCTACATTAAATCTAGTTTTTTACATGTTTATAAGTTCAATTTGACAAAATAAAATTCTTCTTTGGAATTAGTATATAAAAATTTACTTTGGATAAAATTTTGAAACTTATCCGATAACTTTCATATTTTGATGAATAGAAAAAATACGCTAATTTTTAATTAAAAACAACTTTTTTCATTGAGATAATTTATATGGTTAAATTATAATATTGAATGGTTTTAAAGTATAAATAGAATATATTTTTACCATTTAATATAATGTATGTCATTAGCATTAATGTCACATTGAATTCATAGGTAAAAACATTTCAATCTTTGGCAATGTATTAACTTCCAAAACCCGTTTTCATAACAACGTGATTAATTTTAAATTAATTACTACAAATTATGTGTTTTGAATTATAAAAAATGGATTCCATATTTGGAATAAGTGGGTCCAAATTATATTAATAGGCTGTTTTTTATTTTTTGGCATTATAAATAGTAACTACAGTAAATTTTATTTACCATTGTTAAAGGTAAATCAGGTAATTAAGGGTAAATATAAGATTATAAAATTACCCTATCTCCTGACAAAATCCTGTTGGATGAATAAAAGTCGACCCAAACAACCTTAGGGCTGGACTATATTTATTTCATTGACTTTTTACCATGAAATAATATAATTATTATTAAAACCAAGGAAAGTGACAATATGCCACTCTCTTAAATCTTATAAGTATAATAATTTTAATTTAGTGATAAACTTCATGACACTTTGAATATAAATAGTCTCCAGAAATATAATAAAATTATCTACATCATATGATTTTATTTATAATTTTTAGGGATTAAATAATTATCATTAATTATGTCACAATAATGATGTTGTAATTATTTCATTAATTAAAATATCAAATAAATGGTTTTAAAAATATTAAAATAAATATTATATAAACTATTTAATGTTCTCCACCAATTTTTTAGAAACATATGACATTTTATGAATCTATTAAAGCTTTTAGTTAGAACATATCTTCTGTATATATTTTATTTAAATTAAAATAAATGAATAGTGTCAAAATTGACACTATTGTTATTTTATAAAAATAACATATTATAAAATTGTTTAAAAATCACAAAAAAATTTAAATATTATAAATTAAAATTTATATGGTCGAAAATGTCATAAAGTGTCAAAATTATGGAAAATTCACAACACATATGTAATTATTTATAATAATTTAAAATTTAGAATATTATTACCACAAATAACATTAAATTGATAAATAAGGATAAATCAAGTTGATAATGTTTAAAATAAATTCCTAACATGTCTAAATTTTATTGGTTGATGATATTACTACCCTATCTCATCTAATCTTAGGATATGAGTCATTTTGGAAGTTTTTATGTGGGGTTGGGATTTAATATAAACTAATATTTCTTATATTTCCAAAGGTGCCCCTCTCCTCCCTTATAAAAGGGCACCTCCTCCCTCTCCTCCTCACACCAATTTGAGCCTTCAAGCTCGTCCAAAACCTCCCCATTTCACTTTCCCACTTCCTTAGAAACCTACTAGAGGTACTGGTCTTCTCAAAAGGCCAACTTTAGGGCCCTAAGAGAAAGTTTAAAGGAGGCACTTCGAGAAAGAGGTAATACCTTCTACCGTTTTCTTCAAGTTCCATTCTTCTTCTACTCCCTCTTCTTTTGTTGTTTCATTATGAAGTAATAACATCAGTATACATCATATAATTATATGTTATTATAAATATGAAACAACCCTATTTCACCTCTTATCCATCCTATGGTAAACAAAATCACCGCGCGTGTGTACGTACGGAATACCGTCTCCACAGGGTGGTGTAATATGGTTTCCACCACCACCTTACTTGGATGGGTATAATGGAGAAAATAAATAACTATATATGATTATTTTAAAGTTTTATTGATTCTGAAATATTATACATACACTTAAAAACAATTCCAAGATCATGGGAATGATATCATCACTCGTGCGTACGTACGACCTACCGTCTCCACGATGTGATGCGACTCGTTTTATATGATCTTCATTGAATAATGATTATATAAATGAATTGAATGAATTAATATGATATATATTACACTATTAAAATTATGTAAATGATATATCTATATCATATAAAGAGTAATAATAATTTATTCGACAAAACACGCATAAGAACATAAAGAAATAAACACCCGAATAACAAGTAGCAATGAAATATTACTACTAAGAAGATAAAAATATGACCATATATGATATCATAACAATGAATATGATTCTTTAATAAGTCAATTGACATTATTTAAACCATATTACAGGATGTTAGGATTTATATGAAGCATATCAGACCTAAGGTAAGGGAAAATCTCAAAATCTCATTTTTATCCGAGATTGTTTATACTTTCGAATTTACTGGGGAATATTTATCATCCAAATCCATGTTTCCTCAATATTTAATATTATTTCCATCCACCTACAATTGTTTAAATCCAATTTTACCCATTGGTGAGTTTTTTTGGCAAAAGATATGAAAGTAATCTTTTGTCGTTTTTAATACAAGGTACTTTTTGACTTTTCCAGCCAATGAACGAGAAGAATGTTTTTTTAACTTATACGAAATGAATGGATTTTTAGAAACTTATTTCCAAGAAGATTACTTTACATGTTTTCAAGTTTATTTTTAATCAACTTCTTTTAGTTTAAAATAGTATGACATTTTAATAAAGGAAAATGTTTTTAAAGTAGAAAGGATATTTTCCTCAAGAATAGAGTTCAAGTGTTTTATCAAAATTATTTTCCATCTAAGATAATATAGGGTTCTGTTTATATCCCTATTTTTACATTGATATGATTATGTTATGATGGAATTATTTTTATGATGTCCTTTTATCTTATATGGATTATGTTATGATGGCATGAGGTTTAAGATTCCCTTTTTTATTACATGGGTTATGGTATGATGTATGATTTTTGATCTTCTGGAACACATAAGAATGGTATCATTATGAGATGGGTGGGACCTATATCTCCCTCCAATGCATTGGGTAAAGATTTATATCTAATGAGATAGACATGGCTGGAACGACAGGTTAAACTGGTTCAGTGAAAGAGGACTGAAACGGGGAGTGAACTCGGTTCAGAAATGGACTTTTTCCGCTAAGATAATCTTGTAAGTGAGTCTTGACTACTAAGAAATGATTTTCTATGATTATTTGTGTATGACACAAATCTTCATGTTTTAATTTATAATTATTGGGATTAAATTTCACTTCTATGATTTATCCCATGTTATGATCTCTTTTGTAGGATAAGATTTTCAAAATGTTATGTTCTTATGAATATGATATGTTTGATATTTCTTTTGTTTACCCTTTCTAAGCATTTGAGCTCACCCTTTTGTATGTTTTATTTTCCCCAGGCCAGGATGAAGGATATTAAGTAGGATATGCCAAAAAATGACTCTAGATATGATGAAATAAATGGGAGACAATGTAGATGATTTATGAACCAGTTGTTTATGTTTCTCAATTTCTAAATACACTATATCTAAACAGTCCTTTCATGGTTTTGTTATATGTTATAATAAGTATGCTTCAATTTTGATGTGATAACCATGTATGTAATGTATGGGTCGTTATAGTTTGTATCAGAGGAAAGGTATAGTCAACCTTTGGAAACTAGGATGTGAAAGCCTTAGTAAGAAACATAAGGATATGTCTAAACATAGAACACAATCTTAGTGTTTTAGAAATTTCCACGAACAACCTATGATAAGACCTTAAGTGTGAAATTTTATTCTTGATTATGTGGTTTTCCTATTATAATTAGTGTTTCTCACACTATTCTTCTTGGTTTTAGTCAATGGCTGGAACCCGAAGGAACCGTGTTAATGCAGAATGCGACAGGCAATGCAATGATTGTCCCCCTGAGCAACCAAACGTTATGGGAGATAGAATGCCAAATCTTGTAGCCATGCTCACAGACCTTTCTCAAGCTATGAATCGTGCATGACTTCCAAACGAGCAAAGGAAGGAGCAACATTGTGTTTAATCCTTCATGAGGCAGCGTCCACCTTCATTCAACGGGTCTTTTGATTCATTAGTGGCTGAACAATAGATCAATACCACTGAAAAGATATTTTTAGTTCTTCAATGTTCTGAACATGATAAAGTCATCTTAACAGTATATCGTTTTGAAGGTGATGCTGATCAATGGTGGGATCTTATTAAGAATACAAGGCAAATGGATGAAATCGAGTCCATGGAATGGGACGAGTTCAAGAACTTATTTTTCAATAAGTATTTACCTCGTATTATTCGAACAATGAAGGAGAAGTAGTTTCTTTAAAGTAAGGAAAAGGATGATGAATTATTTGGTACCTACGAAGAAAATTTTACAAGACTTGCATGGTACGCTTCCGGAATTATTATCCAACCTGAGAGTAAGATCGATCGATTCTTTAGTGGCTTAAAACCAAGTCTTCGAAGGGCGTTAGCCATAAGGGACTTCAATAGCTACAAGGAAATTTTTCAATGTGCTCTCAAGGTTGAGATGGAGATTGGAGTAACCCATCAGTCACATGGGTTTGATAAGAAGAGGAAAATGGAATTCAAAGGAAAATCTAAAGACCACAGTAAAAAGAAGATGAGTTTTCCCTTATGCTCAATGTTAGTAAAGAAACATGGAGGAAATTTTCTTAAGGGGACAAGAAAATATTATAAGTGTGGAAAAGAAGGTCATCGGGCAATTGAATGTTGAAATAATGGGAAGAAGATGTCTAATGATGCAAACAAAGCAAGGGATACACAGAATGCACCTACTACACTTCAATGTTTCAAGTGCAAGGAGATGGGGAATTATGCCAATCAATGCCCAAATCCAAGGTTTGATGATGATGATCGATGTCAATAAACTCTTAAGGCCAAAGACAAAGGAAATTCACATGCAATTACTATTAGCGATGTGGAGTATGAAAACAAAGTAGTGAGAGGTACACCTACCATCCACTCTAAAGTAGAAAATGTTTTATTTGATTCTGGATCCACCCACTCTTTTATTTCTGATGAATTTTATAAGGGTATCGCCGTATTACCTCAACAATTAGATGTTGATTTGGCTGTGACAACTCCTAATGTCACTACGGTTGCATCAAAAGTTTACAATTCTTCTCCGATTAAAGTTTGTTGGAAAGTGCTTCCTGTAAATATTGTGATCCTTCCTATAGTGGAATTTGATGTGATTCTTGGAATGGATTGTCTTTATTTATATGGAGCTCATATCAATTTCCAAATAAGGGAAGTCACATTTCATATTCCAGATCAATCTATGATCGTCTATTGATGCAAGGATGAACATAACCTTCCAGTGGAAATTTCTTCCATCTTATGGGTCTTGATTCCACTAAATGAAGGTTATTTATCTCAAATGGTTGGAGAGAAACTCACAATTAATAATATGCCCATTGTATGGGAGTTTGATGATGTATTTTTGGAGGAATTTCTAGGTCTTCCACCAAATCGTGAAGTTGAGTTTTAAATAGAACTCATACCGGGTGCTTTGCCTATTTCAAAGACACCTTATAGAATGGCCCCAATTGAGTTGCATGAATTGTAGAAGCAACTCCAAGAGAATCTTGATAAAGAATTCATACGCCCTAGTGCATCACCTTGGGGAGAACCTGTTCTGTTTGTTAAGAATAAAGATGGATCAATGAGACTCTGCATTGATTATTGAGAACTTAACAAGATCACTATCAAGAACAAATACCCTCTCCCACGCATTGATGACCTATTTGACCAACTATGCGGAGCTCAATACTTTTCCAAGATTGATCTTCGTTCAGGGTATCATCAATTAAGGGTCAAAAGGGAGGATATACCAAAGACAACTTTACATACAAGGAATGGACACTAGGAATTTATAGTGATGTCATTTGGTCTTACTAATGCCCCTGCTATCTTTATGGATCTGATGAATAGAGTCTTTAGAGACTATCTTGATCAGTTTGTGGTAGTCTTTATAGATGATATTCTTGTATATTCATAGAGAACTAAAGAACATAAAGATCACTTGAGAATTGTATTAAAGACCCTAAGAAAGGAGAAGATTTATGCCAAATTTACAAAGTGTGAATTTTGGCTTCAAAAAGTTGCATTTTTGGGTCACATAATATCAAAAGAGGGGATATCTGTGGATCCAGAAAAAACAGAGGTTATCGAAAGATGGTCGAGACCAAAAATAGTAACTGAGATCTGAAGTTTTCTTGGTTTGGCTGGATATTACCAACGTTTTGTGAAAGATTTTTCAAGGTTATCTAACCCACTAACCAAGTTGACTCGGAAAGGAGTTAAGTTTGTTTAGACAGAGGAATGTGAAGAAAATTTCAAGGAGTTGAAAAGAAGGTTATCCAGTGCACCTGTACTCGCACTACCTTGTAGTGGAGAAGGGTTTGTGATATACAGTGATGCATCCAAGAAGGGACTGGGGTGTGTTCTCATGCAAAATGATATGGTGATAGCTTTTGCCTCATGATAGTTTAAAATCCATGAGAAAAATTACCCAACTCATGATTTGGAGTTACCTGTGGTAATATTTGCATTAATTATTTGGATTCATTACCTTTATGGTGAAAGGTTTGATATTTACATTGATCATAAAAGTTTAAAGTATATTTTCACACAAAAGGAGCTGAATATGCATCCAAGAAGATGGTTGGAGCTTATTAAGGATTGCGACTGCTCAATTCATTATCACCCTGGGAAAACAAACAAGGTGGAAGATACATTAAGTCGACAAGACCATGCTATCTTATCCATGATGAAGATCACAAAAGATCCAATATTTATGGATTTACAAAGGATGGATCTTGGAATTATAATGGAAGGGGAAAAATCTTATCATTCTCAAATAAATGTTCAACTATCAATACATGTGAAGATTAAAGAGGCATAGAAAGAAGATGCAGAGTTACAAAATAAGGTGAGAAATGTTCCTGAATTCAACCTTGATTATAATGGGATAATAAGGTTCAGGAATCGGGTTTGTGTTCCTCCCATCCCAGAATTAAAGAAGGAGCTACTGGATGAGGCTCATAGTTCTTAATTCTCTATTCATCCTGGAAGCACGAAGATGTATAGGGACCTGAAAGAGTACTTCTGGTGGGATGACATGAAAAGAGATGTTGCTGAATATGTCTCTCGATGCTTGGTTTTTCAGAATGTTAAAGTTGAGAGAAAAAAGTCTAAGAGAATGTTAAAACCATTACCCATACCAAAATGGAAATGGGAAAACATCACTATGAACTTTGTCACCAGACTTCCTAAAACATCCAAAGGTAATAATGCTATCTGGGTTATAGTTGATCGTCTTAAGAATTTGGCACACTTCATTGCTATTAGAGAAGATTTTTCTCTTGATCAGCTTGCCAGGATATATGTAAAGGAAGTGGTAAGATTTCATGGAGTACCACTTTCCATTATATCTGATCGGGATCTGAGGTTTACCTCAAAATTCCGGCGAAGTCTTCAGCATGCTCTATATACAGATTTGAGTTTCAGCATTGCTTACCATCCTCAGACAGACGGTCAGTCTGAGAGGACAATTCAAACTCTAGAAGACATGCTGAGAGCTTTCTCTATGGATTTCAAAGGTGGTTGGTATCAACACCTATCTTTGGTGGAATTTTCATATAATAATAGCTTTCACTCCAGTATTCAGACGGCTCTTTATGAAGCCCTCTATGGAAAGAAATGCAGAACTCCAACTTGCTGGGATGAAGTTGGGGAAAGAAAGCTATTAGGACCTGATCTTGTTAATGAGATGGCAAAAAAGGTCTGATCTAGTCACCAACACATAAGATCATCTCAAAGTAGACAAAAAATCTATGTCGATAACCGAATAAAAGACCTAGAGTTTGAAGTTGGTGATAAATTGTCCTTACAAATATCTCCCTAGAAGAGGGTAATGAGATTTGGAAAGAAGGGAATGTTGAGCCCTAGATATATCGGTCCTTTCAAAATACTGGATCATGTTGGGAAGGTAGCTTACCGATTGGCGCTTCCACTGAATCTCTCTCAAGTTCACGATGTGTTCCATGTATCTCTCCTGAGAAAGTACATAAACAATCATTCACATGTTCTCAACTCAGAAGTTGTAATGCTGGAGCAAGACCTTTCTTATGAGGAACAGCCGATAGAGATTCTAGATCGTAGCGAAAAATTCCTACGGAACAAGACCACTCACTTGGTCAAAGTTTCATGGAGTAACCACCAATTAGAATAAGCTATATGGGAACTTGAGGATGTGATGAGGGAGAGGTATCCTCATATGTTTGTAATGAAGTGACGAATTTCGTGGGTGAATTTTTTTAAGGGGAGTAGAATGTAACAGCCTGTGATTTTATGAGAAATGCTTTTTTATGTCTTATGTTATACGCAACACCAAAGGAATCTTTCACAACACACAATACTGACTTCACTTGCATTACACGCAATCACGACCTTCCTCGATAGCATGTGTATTACGCAATACCAGGTTTCACTAAACAACGATATATTATTATGGACTAGCCATTATGAATATTATTAACTAAATTTTTAATTTTATAACATTATTATCAATCTTATACATTTTCTAGAACATGGTAAGAGAACAAAATAAAATTTTCAGGTAAAATAAGTTTTTTTCAAAAAATGAAGTTTTGCCGCCTTTTGATGGCACACCCACATTAAATATGGTTTTTGACATGTTTATAAGTTCAATTTGACAAAATAAAATTCTTCTTTGGAATTAGGATATAAAAATTTACTTTGGATAAATTTTTTATACTTTTCTGATAACTTTCATATTTTGATGAATAGTAAAAATATGCTATTTTTTAATTAAAAACAACTTTTTTCATTGAGATAATTTATATGGTTAAATTATAATATTGAATGGTTTTAAAGTATAAATAGAATATATTTTTACCATTTAATATAATGTATGTCATTAGCATTAATTTCACATTGAATTCATAGTTGAAAACATTTCAATATTTGGCAATGTTTTAACTTCTAAAACTCGTTTTCTTAACAATGAGATTAATTTTAAATTAATTACCACAGCTTATGTGTTTTGAATTTTAAAAAATGGATTCCATATTTGGAATCAGTAGGTCCAAATTATTTTAATAGGATATTTTTTATTTTTGGGCATTATGAATAGTAACTACGGTAAATTTTATTTACCCTAGTTAAAGGTAAATCGTGTAATTAAGGGTAAATATAAGATTATAAAATTACTCTAACACCTACCAAAATCCTATTGGATGAATAAAAGTAGAACCATATCACCTAAGGGCGGGACTATATTTATTTCATGGACTTTTGACCATGAAATAATATAATTATTATTAAAACCAAAGAAAGTGACAATATGTCACTCTCTTAAATCTTATAAGTATAATAATTTTAATTTAGTCATAAACGTCATAAAACTTCAGATATAAATAATCTCCAGAAAGATAATAAAATTATATACATCATATGATTTTATTTATAATTTTTAGGGATTAAATAATTATCATTAATTATGACACAATAGTGATGTAGAAATTATTTTATTAATTAAAATATCAAATAAATGGTTTTAAAAAAATTAAAATAAATATCATATGAACTGTTTAATGTGGTCCACTAATTTTCTAGATACATATGACATTTTATAAATCTATTAAAGCTTTTAGTTTGAACATATCTCCTGTATATATTTTATTTAAATTCAAATAAATGAATAGTGTCAAAATCGACACTATTGTTATTTTATAAAAATAACATATTATAAAATTGTTTAAAAATCACAAAAATATTTAAAATTTATAAATTAAAATTTATATGGTATAAAATTTCATTAAGTGTCAAATTATGGAAAATTAACAACACATATGTAATTATTTATTATAATTTGAAATTTAGAATATTATTACCACAAGTAACATTAAATTGATAAATAAAGATAAATCAAGTTGATAATGTTTAAAATAAATTCCTAACATGTCTAAATTTTATTGGTTGATGATATTAAAACCCTATCTCGTCTAATATTCTGATATGAGTCATTTTGTAAGTTTTTATGTGGGTTTGGGATTTAATATAAACTAATATTTCTTATATTTCCAAAGGTGCCCCTCTCCTCCCTTATAAAAGGGCATCTCCTCCCTCTCCTCCTCACACCAATTTGAGACTTCAATATCAGAAAACCCCTGCCCATTTTACTTCCACACTTCCTTAGAAACCTACTAGAGGTACTGGTCTTCTCAAAAGACCAACTCTAGTGCCCTAAGAGAAAGTTTAAAGGAGGCACTTCGAGAAAGAGGTAATACCTTCTACCGTTTTCTTCAGGTTCCATTCTTCTTATACTCCCTCTTCTTTAGTTGTTTCATTATGAAGTAATAAAATCAGTATCCCTCATATAATTATATGTTATTATAAATATGAAACAACCCTATTTCACCTCTTATCCATCCTACGGTAAACAAAATCACCGCGCATGCGTACGTACAGAATACTGTCTCCACGCCATGGTGTAATATGTTTTACACCACCACATTAATTGGATGGGTATAATGGTGAAAATAGATAACTATATATGATTATTGTAAAGTGGTATTGATTTTGAAATATTATACATACACTTCAATACAATTCCACGATCATGGGAATGATATCATCGCTCATGCGTACGTACGACCTACCGTCTCCACGATGTGATGTGAATCGTTCTATATGATATTCATTGAATAATGATTATATAAATGAATTGAATGAATGAATATGATATATATTACACCAATACCATTATGTAAATGATATATCTATATCCTATAAAGAGTAATAAGAATTTATTTGACAAAACACGCATAAGAACATAAAGCAATAAACACCTGAATAACAAGTAGCAATGAAATATTACAACTAAGAAGATACAAATATGAACATATATGGTATCATAACAGTGAATATAATTCTGTAATAAGTCAATTGACATTATTTAAACCATATTGCAGGAGGTTCAGATTCATAAGAAGCATATCAGACCTAAGGTAAGGGAAAATCTCACAATCTCATTTTTATCCAAGATTGTTTATACTTCAGAATTTACTGGGGAATATTTATCATCCCCATCCTCATTTCCTCAACATGTAACATTATTTCCATCCACCTAAAATTTTTTAAATACAATTTTACCCATTGGTGAGTTTTTTGGTAAAATATATGAAAGGAATCTTGTGTCGTTTTTAGTACGAGGTACTTTTTGACTTTTCTGGCCAAAGTACGTGAAAAATGTTTTTTTAAATTATACGGAATGAATGGATTTTTAGTACATTATTTCCAAGAAGCTTCCTTTACATGTTTTCATGTTTATTTTTAGTCAACTTTTTTTAGTTTAAAATTGTATGACATTTTAATAAAGGAAAATGTTTTTGAAGTAGAGAGGATATTTTCCTCAAGAATGGAGTTCAAGTGTTTTATCAAAATTATTTTCTATCTAAGATAAATTAGGGTTCTGTTTCTATCCCTATTTTTAAATTTATTTGATTATGTTATGATGGAATTATTTTTATGATGTCCTTTTATCTTATATGGATTATGTTTTGATGACATGATGTTTAAGATTCCCATTTTTATTACATGGGTTATGATATGATGTATGATTTATGATCTTGTGGCACACATAGGAATGGTATAATTATGATATGGGTGGGACCTATATCTCCCTCCAATGCATTGGGTAAATATTTATATATCATGAGATAGACGTGGTTGGAATATTAGGTTAAACCGGTTCAGTGAAACCGGACTGAAATGAGGAGTGAACTCGGTTCAGAAAAGGACTTTGTCCGCTAAGATAGTCTTGGCAATGAGTCTTGACTACTAAGAAATAATTTCTTGGATTATGTGTGTATGCCACAAAGCATAATGTTTTAAGTTATGATTATTGGGATTACATTTCACTTCTATGATTTATCCCATGTTATGATCTTTTTTGTAGGATATGATTTTCAAAATGTTATGTTCTTATGATTATGATATGTTTGATATTTCTTTTGTTTACCCTTACTGAGCATTTGAGCTCACCCTTTTGTATGTTTTCTTTTCCCTAGGTCAGGAAGAAGGATATTAAGTATTATATACCAAAAAGGGACTCTAGATATGATGAAATAAATGGGAGACAACGTAGATGATTTATGAACCTGTTGTTTATGTTTCCCAGTTTCTAAAGACACTATACCTATACGGTCCTTTCATGGTTTTGTTATATGTTGTAATAAGTATGATTCAATTTTGATGTAATAACCATGTATGTAAAGTATGGGTAATTATAATCATTGCCTAGAAGATCCAAAGGAGGAGAACACTGCTACTTTGAAGAGTCGTTAGCTATTAGAATCCGATGCGAATGGTGGGTCTAGTCGAGATCACTGCCTGAAGAAACTCAAACTGCTGCCTGGGATGGAGTCATTGAAGCCTAGACTCTACCAGAATTACTTGCAGAGAAGAAGAAACCCTCCCCCCTTACTGATGCCTCAAAATTGGGGGAGTAGAAGACATTAACTAAATTAAAAAAATAAAAAATAATAATAATAATAATAATAATATATAAATAATAACAATATAAAACTAATATATAAAATCTAAAACATTAATGCTAAACCTATTAATAAAATTAAAATAAAAAACAAATAATTTAATGAATATAATAATTATAAATTTAATTCTTATGATTAAAATAATTATAAAATATACTAACTTTATACAATTTTATGAGTTTTAATAATTAAAATAAAACTATTTATTACGATAAACTTAAAAAATAATCTAAAAACATAAATATTCAAAAACTAAATACTAATTTTAATATTTTAACTTTTTAATAAATAACAAAATTTTAATTTAATCTAATTTTATATTAATCACCGTCATAAATTCATTAAATAAATAATAAAATATAACTAAGAAAATTAATTATCAATAATAATTAAAATAATAACTAATAGTTTTTCATTTAACTTATGTTTATAAAAGTAAACTTTTAACGTTGAAATATTTATTTATTTTTCTTTCTTAGCTGTGCGGGTTCAAAATGGATTCAGAATCATGTTCAGGTTCACACGACAGAATTATCGGAAGTTAGTTACTTGAGGGAATGTAGAGCGACCTTTGGTTGACTGAAAAAATGCACGTGTTTTGTGCAATAGTAAAAGACAAGTTTAAGTCAGTGAAAATAGGGGTGTCATGCAGTTTTGGACATCAGGATTTAAAGGCAAAAAAATAGTAGAATTTTGGGGGATTCTCATTCATTCCCTTATCACATCCATCTAAGAGAATATCAAGACTCTCGTTCTCATTTCACGCCACACTTTTCGAGAGCGGAAAATCCCGATAGACACCAAGAGCAATACTGGTGACTTGGAGTTGCAGGAGTAGGGCAACAATTCAAGATTTTCATTCACAGAGGGAGGATTATTCTACCTCTATCCTATTATTTTTACATTGTATTTTATATTTTTTATTGAATACAATATTAGTTTAATTTCTTATTTTGTAAATCTGAATGACTATTGGTTCATACTTTATTCACTTCATTATTACTCTTTTTAAGAAGAATCAGATTCTATTGGTGAGATTGATTCTGGTTATCAAATTAAATTCAATTTTCACTTGAATGCATCTAATTTCAACATCAATGTTGTTTTGGCGAGATTGATCATTGATGTGTTTCGTTTAAAACTAGAAATTAAATTTACATAAACTATCGACAAGATAGATTTCTGTTAACATCTTAAAATCACATCGTTGTATGTTGTTTTTGAAGTGGCAAACCTCAAGAACTATAATACAGAGTGTTAATTCTTCTAGAGAGGAATGATTAAAAACCCATTTTGAGGTGTGGATTTAATCGTATAAAGAGTTATTAATTTTACTAGTAGATTTCAAATCTTCCGAGTGCATTCAGTGATCAATTATCTGCACTCTGGTTTATATTTTCTATTACCTTTAGTCTATACTATTAATTTTAGATGTTTCATTTTCCAATTAAGTAAAATAGTAGATTTAGAGAATTAGCGTCATTTTTTTTCACTTCATCATAAACAAAATATAAAAAAAGTAAAATTTGAAATGTAAAAAATGTTACCACACTACTGACAATAGTGGGGTTTGTTTTAAATAAACCTTAGATTTCTCATCAGCCTTCCCTTGGGTTCGAACCAGCACCACTTTACTAGTGTAAGAGTCATAAATATTATTTTGAGGGTTGTGACAACCTTCATCCTTATCAATATTTGGAACTATTTCCGGGGAAGGCACGCACTGAGGGTTGTTAAGGTAAAAATATAATTAAAAAAACATAAAAAACAATAAAAAATCAGCTTAAAAAAACAGTTTACTAGAACCTACTGCTTTTGTTGAACATTAAAAATCTGCATCAACTGTGAAAATTTGTGTGTTTAAACTCACCTGTTTTTAGTTTAAACAATGGATGTTTATGAAAATTGTAATCAACGAGGGCCTCATCAATATTTTTATCATTGTGTTTTTTGTGGATTTTATGGGAACACTCACTGTCAGTGTGTCTATAACCAACCACAATAAGTTGATTACATTAATAAAAATGAATATTTTGTGCTCATTCCTGACACCATTACTAAAATTGATCTAATTGATTCTAAATTTGATGCTAAGGTGGAATTATTGAACACTTGGTTAACTAATACCCATGAAATTAAACTTAGAGATTCTCAAGAGCAAGATCAAAGAATGAAAATATTGGAAAACATGATCTTGGAATTACAACATTGGGTTAAAGAACAAAAATAATTTGAAGAAAATGGAAAAGAAAAAGTTTTTAAATGATTTGAAAATCAAGTTGAAGATAAAAGCGATAGTGTACCTGGGAAAAAGAATTATATCCTAAAGAATCTTCAAGAGTTGAACAATACATGGAAATAACCAACTTAGTTAATTAAAATATCAATGATGAATACCCCAAAAATAACATTAATGATGTTGAGCTGGAAAATTATGAAGATGAATTGAAACATTTTGAAAAGGAATACCCAGTTCTCTACATAATTCCTACACTAGAGAAAAATCATTGCTATAGAAGTTTTGAGAATAAAGTCACTTAGGTTGAAGATAAATTAGAAAACTAAAACTTGAATTTAAAAAATTCTTCACCCAAAATTTCTGAAATTATGAACATTGAGCTTGAACTTGAAATTGGGTATATTCTGGAAGAGAACATTAAAACAGAAAATATAGAATCTATGATTTTTGAACATGAATGGAAAACTTCTCTTCCATGTTTTAAACATGTAAACTAAATAATTTATAAAATGTTGTTGGATGATGAGGATGAGGGATCGATATTTTAAGAAAGACTAACTGATGAGTTTTCATTTCCCTATTCTCAATGAGATCACTTTTCTGAAATTTTGTGTAGTGAGATTGTAAGTAGTGTTGTCATTCCTGGGGAAAACTGTTTGAATTTGATCAATCTTGAACATGACTTTATTGAAGCTGAATTGAACATTTCTCCCCCTGAATAGAACATTCGGGAACACACTAATGATTTTATTTTGGAATGTGAGCCTTTTGAACATGAAATTGAAGTAGAGGTTGAGCAAACACTTGAATTTGGAAGAATTTATTTGTTTGAAGTCATAGATGTTCAGTGTGAGTTAACAGATGATTATCTTTTGAAATAGATTTATAACACTATTATACCTGAATCTATTTGTGATAAAATAAATTATATTCACTGTCTATCACTTTTAACCTCAATTGTGAACGGTGTTGAACCTTATCATGATACTAACAGTAGTATAGAGGGGTAATCACACTTGAGTTCCATTGTACATGATTCTAGTCAACACTTTATTGAATCCCCTTTTTATTATGCTAATCAGTACTCACCCAAGAGAACACTTGAATTTGAATATGTTGAGGTTGAGGTTGATAGAGATAGCTATGAGGATAATTTAATGTTCTTTAAAGCACCCAATTCATTTATGACTCTACCTAAAAATGTTAATTTTGTAAAATTTGAAACAATCTTGATGTTGACAGCATCACATTCATAAATATTAAAGGGTGGTACTTAGGGGTTATTTCAGGCTATGAGAGTTTGGTTTTTTTCATAAGTTTTTCTGCCCACAAATTTCATTTTTCTAATAAAAAAATTGGGCCAAACACATGTGGTGGTTCCTATTAAGGAAACCACATCCTCCAAGTGAATACATTTAGTTTCTAGGTGAGTCTGTCTGGGGACATTAAATCTACCACTTCATGGGATGCAACCCATGGTTTTTGTTGTTTTAATAAATAAAAAAATTGTGATTAAATAAAGTCTAACTGAAGACTTTAAACTCAATGCTGCATGGGAGTCAACCTATTCTCTTTCTTCGTTTTTACTTTTTTACTGTTTTGTGTTTAATAAAGTGATGCCTTGATGCCTTCTGTATGCTCTGTCTATTCTGTTTTTTGTACTTGGTTTTCATGCTCTATGTTTTTAGGATGCTTCTTCTATATAATAAAGGAGTGAAATTACCTTATTGAAGGATTAATGAAAAAATGTTAAGTCAGGGATGTAACATACTATTAATTTCTATTTAATTATCTTCTCTTTATTATTTTTTTAAAAAAATCTAGTGCATGTTTTGCATGAAAAATTCTACTTTATATGTTGCTACTTTAAAAAATTATTCTTGTATTATAAAATTCTGCTACATGTGTACTGAAAATTCTATTGCATGACTTGAACAATATAAAATCCTGCTACATGTCATGCTACTGAAATTTAAAAAATACAACTTACTAAAAAATTCTGCGTGTATTGGAATGAATGTCTGATGTATGTTACTGTGTAAATAAAAATTCTGCATGTCCTTCACTACTAAAAAATTGATTTCATTGTTATTAAAATCTTCTCACTACTTGAAACTAAGTGTGTGTGTGTGGGGGGGGGGGGTTACATGATGATGTTTTTTTAATATTCTATATGATGGGGTGTTTAGCATGAGCTTTGTCTACTGTATTGAATATACAGCTGAATAAATTCTGTTAAATTTGATTTCACTCCAATACACAGTGCACTTACACCTCAAATGTTACTTTTGAGTTGTATTGAATATTATTAAATGGACTAAATATTAATGTGTGTACATTCTAATGAACCAACAATTATGTTATTAATTGTGGAAAACAATACTTCTTGAACTTCATTGAGCCCCTTTCAACATGTCATAAATCTACTAAATTGAAAATCTGTTTTGAACCTTAATTGTTTAATTGTTATTCTCCACTTTAGATGTCAATTTTCAGGAAAAATTTGGGTTTTAAGTGTGGGGAAGGGGGTCAATTATTGATTCTGATAAACTATTCTTAATTGTAACCTCATAAATTCCCACTTCACTTCAACTTTTTTAAAAAAAGTTGTTAAATTTTTTCAAAATTCATTCATAATTTTAGGTTGTCCACTGTTTCTCATATGCTTCTTTCCTTTTAATGATACCTGATTTGTAGTTAAGAGTTGATGTGAAACTTAAATTTAAGTGGGTGGATGATTTTTGAGTGATCTTGTTTAGTGTTTTAATAGAAATTTGATTTAGGAACTATTTATAAGATTGATATGGGTATCCTTTTATTGTAATTATGATCATAACCCTTGCATCTGGAAGTTTGAATTGGTCCTAGGGGACACAGTTTTTGTTATTTATTAAATTAATCACCTTAGTGAGACCATGTAAATTATTTTCATAAAAATATTTTGAAACTAGAGTAATTTGGGCATCAGGGATCCTATGGTGAATCTCTGAGACCCTAGATACTGGGTGCATTTCTGTTAACTTTAATCCCTCTATACACCTTGAATAAGTTCATATTCACTGTGCTTAGCACAATGATACATGGCTTGGGAAAAATTAAATTAAGTGTCTAGGGTAAAAAACATTTTCATTTAGGTGAGGGGAATGATGAACGCTTGATGAAGAAGAAGACAATTGGTTTATATGGGAGTCATTTAGATTGTATCATTAAGGTGATTCTAATATATTTATATATATATTGTTGGAACCTAGGTGATGAGTCAAAGTACAATTTCCATTGGTTAAGTTCTTAATTGCACATAAATTTATCCTTTTTCCACTCCTGGAATTAGAACTTGAGTTTGGACAGAAATAAGTCACTAAGTAGTATCACATATGAGGCATGAAATCTTCATTACATGATGATTCATAGTTTTTAAGATTACCCTTTGAGTATTTGTTCTAAGTAAGATTCATATGACCAGTTCATTTTCTAAAGCTTATTGAAACTTCTTTCCTCTGTTCTTAAGTGCTGGGCATGTTACAATTTGAAGTGATTCATAAAACATTTTTCTGTTTTTCAATAATAATAAAACATGAGATTTTTTTAGGACAAACAATGCTTAACTATGGGGGAATTTTATGTGGCCTTATTTTACATAGTTTTCCACATCTTTTGAATTAATTTTTATTAATTCTAATTAATAATTATTTCACTCTTTACTATATATTAACACTTTATTATTTTTATAATTATATTTATTATTTAATCAATTTTTATAAATAAACGTGTATTCTAAGATTTAAATTAGTTAATTTATTTTTTACTTTATTTTTTTAGTATAATAACTGTTTATTTATTTTGGTGTTTTGGTTTTCATATTTAATAATTTAAAATTAATTAATTAATTAATTAATTATGCTTTTACGCATAACTAATGTTGATATTAATTTAGTATTTCTTGTAAAAAACTTGATTAATTAAAAACAACTTATGTAATTGTTAGATTCTTTTTAACAAATCATTAATTTTAAATTTAGTTGCATAAATTTACTATTTTAATTAATTCCCTTTAATTTAATTTCATTAACTAACATAATTGTTAAATAATTGAATAATGAATTGTTCTCTTTAATTAATTTAATTTGATACAGTAACTATTATAAATAATTTTACTTTTTTTATAAATGTTTAAATTTTATTTTTTTTAATAATTTAGTTGCTTATTAATTTTAGTTTTAGTTTAGTAACAATTTATGATTTATAAATTGAAGTTAATACTAATTTAACATAAGTTTAAAGGGTTTTAAAAGGTTATATTGTATTTAAATTTTCAATTATTTTAATTAATTTTTAGTTTTAAATAATTTTTTTGTCATATTTTATTTATGTTTTAATTTATTTAACCTTCTGTTTATTTTGCAGTGTCACGGTGGCACCGTTTTGATTTCATGGTCTCATTCCTGTCACGGTGCCACAAAAACCATTTTCTTTATGGCATCAATGTTTCTATTTCATGTTTTTTATTTCACCTTTCCACCGTATTAACCCATTGTTGTTGCACGGTATCCCTTTTACGTGTCACCGGAACTGTCTTCTATCACTTCCTCCTTCATGGTGCGACCATCTTTCTGCTGTTCCACCAGTTCTCTCTGTTGGCCGCCTTCCTGGTTGGCGCACTGGGCAACGCCTCCTCAAATGGTGCACATACGGTATCTGTTTTAATGTGGTGTTTTAATGCGGGCCAAGACCGCGTGAATTAATTCACGCGGTGACACTCTTTTGACGCGGCGACATTATTTGGACGCTGATTCTTTTCCTATATAAGGAGGCAGAGGCAAGGCATTTCATCATCACCGGCAGCAACAACACCGAGAGCAAATCCCATTTGGTGATCGCCTTTCTTTGACGATCATCTTTCTTGCTCTCCACCTTTTGATCCATACTTTTATTCTTGAGTATTACTTTTGAGATCCCTTCCATTTTGGGGAGTCTCTACCGTGTACTTCTTGATTTTAGTGGATCCCTCTTTCTGGACTAGGTCCCGTGGTTTTTCCCTTTCGGGTTTTCCACGTAAAAATTTCTGGTGTCAAATTTATTTTTCTGCACATTTAATTTTGTCGCTGCACATCCGCTTCTATTTGGGGGAAAGATTCAATTTCCGCTGCGCGTTCGCTTTTTCTTTTGTTTGCGCGTTCGTCGCTTTCCCGTATTTCCCAACATCTGGTATCAGAGGGTTTGGTTCTTTTCTTTTCATATTTATTATGGAGGCCAACTACAGTCGGATGATTTTGTTAAATGGTACAAACTACCATATGTGGCGACTTAAAATGAAAGATCTGCTTTTTGTCAAGCGAATGCATCTTCCAGTGTTTAGTACCCAGAAGCCAGAGAGAATGTCAGACGAAGAATGGGCGTTCGAGCATGAGATGGTTTGCGGTTTCATTCGTCAATGGGTCGAAGACAACGTGATGAACCACATTGTCAACATCTCTCACGCCAGAACTTTGTGGGAGAAGCTTGAGACGACCTACGCTTCGAAGACGGTAAACAATAAACTGTTTCTTCTCAAGCAAATGATGAACTTGAGGTACAGAGAAGGTACGTCTATTTCTGATTATTTAAGTGAATACCAAGGATGTTTTGATCAGTTGTCTGGCATGGGTATCAATTTTGAAGATGAGGTTTTAGCTCTTTTGCTTCTTAACACTTTACCCGATTCATGGGAAAATTTACGTGTTACTCTAACCGGTTCTGCTCCTAATGGTGCTGTGACATTTAGTTTTGTCAAGTCTGCTATTTTAAATGAAGAGGTCAGGAGACGTACTCAGGAGAAATCTTCTTCCGAGCTTTTGGTCACAGAGAACAGGGGGAGAAGCCAGGACCGGGGGCAGAGCAGTCGAGATAAGAGCAGAGGCAGAAGCAAATCCAGACTGAAGCAGAGAGATTTTGAATGTCATCATTGTGGTAAGAAGGGGCATGTTAAGAAGTTTTGTTATCAACTGAAAAGAGAGAACAGATTGAAGGAAAATCAACAGAAGAAAAATGGCGATGGAGAGGATCATGTTGCCGCTACTACAGGGGGTTATCTTGTTATTGTTTATGATTCCATTAACATTGCTTCTGATGATTCTTGCTGGGTTGTTGACAGTGGTGCCTGTTTTCACGTGACATCGAAGAAGGAGTTCTTTACATCTTACAGCCCAGGTAATTTTGGGATTTTGAAGATGGGAAATGATGGACATGCTGACGTTGTAGGCATCGGGACTGTTTGTTTAAAGACCAGTACAGGAAGTAAGCTGATTTTGAAGAATGTCCGACATGCACCCGAGGTTCGTTTGAATCTTATCTCTACCAGCGTTCTTGATGATGAAGGGTTTATCAGCACTTTCGGTGATTTCCAATGGAAGCTTTCCAAGGGCTCTTTGATTGTGGCTAGAGGGAAGAAGCAATCAGGTTTGTACTGGACTAGAGCTTCTATTTCTTGTGATACTGCTTGTGTTGTTGAGTGCAGTGTTTCGTCCAAGTTGTGGCATAAGAGGCTCAGTCACATCAGTGAGAAAGGTCTTGGTTGTTTGGCCAAGAGAAATCTTCTTCCAGATTTAAAGAGTGTCAAGTTGGACACATGTGATCATTGCATGGCTGGAAAACAGAGCAGAGTGAGTTTCAGCAGTAATCCTCCACACAGGAAGTCACAGGTACTTGAATTGGTACATTCTGACGTTTGTGGTCCTTTGAAATCGAAGACCTTTAGTGGTGGTCTTTATTTTGTTACATTTATTGATGACTACTCACGAAAGCTCTGGGTTTATGTTTTGAAATCCAAAAGTCAGGTGCTTAGTGTTTTTAAGCAATTTCATGTTTCTGCTGAGAGAGAATCAGGAAAGAAATTAAAATGTATTCGCACTGACAATGGAGGAGAGTATTGTGGTCCGTTTGATCAGTATTGCAGGCAGGAAGGTATTCGGCATCAGAAGACGCCGCCCAAGACACCTCAGCTGAATGGTGTAGCTGAGCGGATGAACAGAACTTTGCTGGAAAGAGTTCGTTGTTTGCTTTCAGAAGCAAAGTTTCCTGGACATTTTTGGGGTGAGGCTTTACTTACTGCTGCTTATATTATCAATTTGTCACCTGCAGTTGCTTTGCAGACAGACACTCCCGACAAATTTTGGTATGGCAAAGAGATCAGGTACGATCACTTGCGTGTTTTTGGTTGCAAGGCTTTTGTTCATGTGCCTAGAGATGAGAGATCCAAGCTGGATGGTAAGACACGCCAGTGTATTTTTATTGGCTATGGACACGATGAGTTTGGGTACGGGTTCTATGATCCTGTTTTGAAGAAACTTGTCAGAAGCCGCGATGCAGTGTTTAAGGAGGATCAGACTATTGCAGACATTGATAAGGGAGAAAAAGATGCTTCTCCAACTTCTGATGGTTTTGTCAGTCTTGAGCCAGGTTTTAATTCACATTTACCTCATGTTGTTGATTCTGATGATCATGTTGATGTACAGAATGATGCTCAAGGTGAACAGGTTGGAGTTGAAGTTTCCGATGCACCTTTTGTTTCTGATGATCCGGTTCCAGGGGTTATTAATGAACCCGCAGTTCCACTCCGGAGGTCATCTCGGCATCGCACCGTTTCTACTCGATATTCACCTGATGAGTATGTGCTCCTCGCTGAAGGGGGAGAACCAGAATCGTTTGATGAGGCAATGGAGAGTGAACAGAAGGACAGATGGGTTGCGGCAATGGATGACGAGATGAAATCATTGCACGACAACCACACTTTTGAGCTGGTGAAGTTACCGACAGGGAAGAGAGCTTTGCAAAATCGGTGGATTTATCGGATTAAGAATGAAGAATCCAGTTCTGTTCCACGATACAAGGCAAGGTTAGTTGTCAAAGGCTTCCGTCAGAAGAAAGGTATTGATTTTGATGAGATTTTCTCACCTGTTGTCAAAATGTCTTCCATTCGGGTTGTTCTTGGTTTGGCTGCCAGTTTAGATCTGCAGATTCAGCAGATGGATGTGAAGACAACTTTCCTCCATGGAGATTTAGAGGAGGAGATTTATATGGAGCAACCAGAGGGTTTTGTTGAAACAGGTAAAGAAAATCATGTCTGCAAGTTGAAGAAGAGCTTGTATGGTTTGAAACAAGCTCCGAGGCAGTGGTATAAGAAGTTTGAATCTGTCATTTCTCATCAGGGTTTCAGGAAGACATCTTCTGATCATTGTGTTTTTGTTCAGAGATTTACTGATGATGATTTTATTATACTGTTGCTTTATGTTGATGATATGCTCATTGTTGGCCATGATACTTCTAGAATTGACAGATTGAAGAAGGATCTTTGTCAGTCTTTTGCGATGAAA
The DNA here is from genome assembly GCA_963277665.1 of Viscum album. Classification (NCBI taxonomy): domain Eukaryota; kingdom Viridiplantae; phylum Streptophyta; class Magnoliopsida; order Santalales; family Viscaceae; genus Viscum; species Viscum album. The sequence continues at coordinate 1,321,048,869 of OY728132.1, read as the reverse complement.
GACTTGGGGCCAGCACAGCAGATTCTTGGCATGACGATCTCCCGTGACAGGAAGGCCAAGAAGTTGTGGTTATCTCAGGAGAGATACATTGAGAAGGTTCTTCAGAGATTTTCTATGGATAGAGCTAAAGTGGTTAGTACTCCTCTTGCTTTACATTTTAAGCTCAGTTCCAGTCAGTCACCTTCTACTGATGAAGAGAGAGAGGAGATGCAACACATACCTTATTCATCTGCTGTTGGATGTTTGATGTATGCAATGGTATGTACTAGACCTGATATAGCTCATGCAGTTGGTGTGGTCAGTCGTTTTCTATCAAATCCAGGTAGAGAGCATTGGAGAGCATTGAAGTACATTTTTCGTTATCTTCGTGGTACTTCTGATCTGAGATTGTGTTTTGGCAAAGGGGAACGTATGCTTTGTGGCTTTACAGATTCAGATATGGCAGGAGATATCGATTCGAGGAAGTCTACTTCAGGCTATTTGATCACTTTTGCAGGGGGAGCTGTATCTTGGCAGTCTAGATTGCAGAGATGTGTTGCTTTATCTACCACAGAGTCAGAGTTTATTGCAGCTACTGAGGCGTGCAAAGAATTTTTGTGGATGAAAATATTTATTCGAGAGCTCAATTTAAATCAAGATAGGTATGTTTTATTTTGTGATAGTCAGAGTGCTATTTGTTTGGGAAAGAATTCTACTTTTCATGGCAGGTCGAAACATATCGATGTTCGATATCATTGGATTCGCAACGTCCTTGATTCGAGACAGTTAGAGCTTGAGAAGATCCACACTGATGACAACGGGTCAGACATGTTGACCAAGAGTTTACCCAGAGGAAAATTTGAGACTTGCCGACAGATTGCAGGGTTGGCGGTGATCCCCACTTGAGTCGGAGGGGGAGATTGTTGGGCGCCTTCCTGGTTGGCGCACTGGGCAACGCCTCCTCAAATGGTGCACATACGGTATCTGTTTTAATGTGGTGTTTTAATGCGGGCCAAGACCGCGTGAATTAATTCACGCGGTGACACTCTTTTGACGCGGCGACATTATTTGGACGCTGATTCTTTTCCTATATAAGGAGGCAGAGGCAAGGCATTTCATCATCACCGGCAGCAACAACACCGAGAGCAAATCCCATTTGGTGATCGCCTTTCTTTGACGATCATCTTTCTTGCTCTCCACCTTTTGATCCATACTTTTATTCTTGAGTATTACTTTTGAGATCCCTTCCATTTTGGGGAGTCTCTACCGTGTACTTCTTGATTTTAGTGGATCCCTCTTTCTGGACTAGGTCCCGTGGTTTTTCCCTTTCGGGTTTTCCACGTAAAAATTTCCGGTGTCAAATTTATTTTTCTGCACATTTAATTTTGTCGCTGCACATCCGCATCTATTTGGGGGAAAGATTCAATTTCCGCTGCGCGTTCGCTTTTTCTTTTGTTTGCGCGTTCGTCGCTTTCCCGTCTTTCCCAACACTCTCATGTTCCTCTTCTCACTGTATCCTTACGGTTTCACCCAAACCAGTGCCACCACACCTCTTGCCACCATTGCTCCGGAATAGTGCCACCCCAATTCAACCAGTCATTCCCTGTTTCTCTTCCCTCTCTCTACTTCACCATCAGTAAAGCACAAAAAAAACTCAACCTAAGATTTCTGAACCCCCTAATCTCAAGAAAATAAAAAATGTATAGCAGTAGAAGAAAAAGAAAAAAAATCATTCAGAATCACTGCACCTTGCGAACTATAGATCTATATGAAGAGCAATTGAAATAAAAAAATCAATCCCAAAATAAAAATAATGAAACCCTGCATCCACTAGACTAATTTCACGGCTTCCAATCCACACCATCATTGTAGAACCCGCACAATGTCGTTACTGCACCGCCTTGAGGAACTGTCTCAAACCGAGTCATCACCTCTACTTTCAGCCGCCGTCCATTTTATTCTATAGCACCAGGAGTTATCACAAGAAAATTACAACCGCCACCTAGAATATCATCACCTAGAAGATCCAATGGAGGAGGCCACTCCTGCTTTAAAGAGTCGCCGCTTTTTGGAGCCCGCTATGAATGGAGGGTCAAGACGAGATCACCGCCTGAAGAAACTCAAACCACTGCAAGGGTTAGAGTCATTAATGCCTTGCCTCCCCCAGAATTGCTTGCGGAGAAGAAAAAACCCTGATCCCTTGGTGCTACACTGAAATTGGGGGAGGAGAAGACATTAAATAAATTAAAAAATAATACATAATAAAAAGAATAATAACAGATAAATAATAACAATATAAAAATAATATATAAAAACAAAATTATTAATGCTATACTTATTAATAAAATTAAAATTAAAATTAAATACTTTAATGAATATAATAATTATAAATTAACTTCTTTATAAATAAAATAATTATAAAATATAACAACTTTATACAATTTTATAATTTTTATTAATTAAAATAAAACTATTTATGAGGATAAAATTAAAAAATAATGTAAAAAAACATAAATATTCATAAAGTAAATACTAATTTTATTAATTTAATATTTTAATAAATACTATACATTTAATTTAATCTAATTATTAATTAATCACCTTCATAAATTAATTTAATAAATAATAACATATAACTAAGAAAATTTGTTATAAATGATTATTAAAATAATAACTAATAATTTTACATTTAATTTTTTTTTATAAAAGTAAACATTTATCGTTGAAATATTTTTTTATTTTTATGTCTTAGCTATGCGGGTTCAAGATGGAGTCAGAAAAACATCCAAGTTCACAAAATGGAATTATCAGAAGTTAGTTACGTGAGAGAAGATAGAGAGATGTGTGGTTGACTTAAAAAACACAGGTGTTTTGTGCAACAGTAAAAGTTGAGTTTAAGTCGGTGAAACTAGGGGTGACGTGTGGTTTATTATAGCAGGATTTAAAGGCAGAGACGTAGCAGAATTTTGGGGGACGCTCATTCATTCCATGATCACATCCATCCGAGAGCAGATCAAGACTCTCATTCTGATTTCATGCCTCACTTTTCAATAGCGAAAACTCTCGAGAGACACTAAGAGAAGTACCAATGGATTGGATTTGCAGGAGAAGGGAAAAAATTCATGATTTTCATTTGAAAAGGGTGGATTCTTCTACCTCTATTCTATTATTTTTACATTGTATTTTTTATTTTTTATTGAATATGACTTATATTAATTTCTTGTTTAGGAAATTTGAATGACTATTGGTTCATAGTTTCTTCACTTCATTATTACTCTTTTTAATAAGAATTGATTTATTCTGTGGATATTTATTCTGGTTCTCAACTTAAATTCAATTTTCACCTGAATGCATCCAATTTCAACATCAATGCACTTTTGGTCAGACTGATGATTGATGTTTTTCTTTTAAAACTGGAAATTCAAACTATAGAAAGTATCGCCAATATATCTTTCTATTGACATCATAAAATCAAATCATTGTATGAGGTTTTTGAAGTGGATAACCTCAATAACTATAATACAGAGTGTTAAGTCTTTTGCAGAGGAAGTATTAACAACTCATTTTTTAGGTGTGTATTTAATATTATAAAGAGTCATTCATTTTACCAGTAGATTTCAAATCTTCCGAGAACATTATGTGATAAATTATTGGCACTCTTATTTATATTTTATATTACCTTTAGTCTATACTATTACTTTTAGATGTTTCATTTTCCAACTAAGTAAAATAGGATATTTACAGAATTATTGAAATTTGTTTTCACTTCATCATAAAAAAGTAAAAGAAAAGTAAAATTTGAAAAGTAATAAATCTTTACCCACTATTGACAACAGTGGGGTTTGTTTTTAATAAGCCTTATATTTCTGACCAGCCTTCCCTTGGGTTCGACCCTATAGTACTGTGATACTGGTGGATTTATAAATATTATTTTGAGGGTTGTGATGACCTCCAGACTTTTCAGTACGGAAACAATCAAATACCACACAATCCACTAGAAAATAATCATTTGTCGTGGAAGACAATGAGTATAATACACCCTAACACTCGTGTAGAACTTTGAAAACAATATAATAGTCTGTGTTCTCCCTCTTAGAACAAATAGGGTAAAACAATGATTCTGTGCTTCTTGTAGAACATTAAAAAATCATATCCCTGAAAAAAATTCTTCACTTTCCTACCCTGAGGTTGGTAAGAACATCATGATGCAAACAACTTTCCCATCACTCCCTACTTGTGTGCCTACCTGCTTGCGCGCCTCACTAATTTCACACCACTAACTACTTGCGTGTCACTATTTTTCACAACTCAAAATTTATACTCCACTTCTAGATTTCATACACATCACAATTCTTGCACAAAAAGCCATGTTTATGCATAACTTACAACTTGTGTGCCATTTCTGCTTGCGCTCTACTGTTGTGCATAACACACAACTTGCGTGACACTTCATCTTACGCGCCACATTCTACTACTTGTGTGGGATGAGCTTAAATTTTCTATTATGTATTATGAACCTTCAAAATTAGGATGGTAGCCATCTAATTATAGGAATTTTGGTGACCCTTCATGTGAGGCATGTAACTCATCTTGTATGCCACTCTATGGCTTTTTCACCACTCCATGACCTGCACATCCCATACACTTGCGTGCCATTCATGTTTGTGTTCCACTTATACTTGCACGCAAATATTTAACATTCCCACCAATTTATTTCCATTGTCATATTTTGAATTGATGATTTTAATATATGGATTGTGTGAAACATACACTTCTGTGACAATTATACTTGTGTGCCACTTCCAACTTGTGCGACACTCTTTAACTTGTGACCCCATTTATTTAATTTTCCAAAAACGATTCATTACTCCTCCTATCCTTCATAAGGCTTGCATCATAAGTTCCCTAAAATTATTATATTGGTGAAATACAAATCAGAAATACATATTCATAGTTTCCAATTCCTTTTAAAAAGTGAATTGATTTATCTGCATTGACAACAAAAGAGAACACCTTCTCTAGCCAACTTTGTCTCAACAATATCCCCCTTTGGATTTTTTTTGTCAACCAAGAATCATAAATCTCTCAAACTTTTAATCTAAATATATTTATTACTTATCATCAATTCTAAGCCTACATGAGCTAACTCGTTATAGGAAACAAGAATTAATGATAGAAAAAACATGCAATCCAAAAGCAGTGTCCATGAAACCTCTTTATCTTTTATTTCCTGGCCTTCAACCTCTACTAAAACATTAACATCTTTTTCTTGTAGCCTTATACATAATCATTATTTCTCAAATTTATCCACCACTTCAAATTTACTGGAATGCAGAATTTTTTCCAACAACTACTCCAAAAAATAGTTAGAATAGTTCACAAAAATACATGTTGGATTCACAACTTACCCACAAGTCACCCTTTATGAATGCTTCCATAAAGATAGATTTATGAAACAATTATCCCACTTGAAAAAACTATCCAAAGGTAAGATGATAGAGGGGAAAACACATAACTAAACCTTGATGAGAAAGAGGCTGAATTCCCACATTCAACCTTAATTTAGAAAATTGTTCCTTTGGTAATGGTTTTGTGAAAATGTCAGCAACTTGTTCCAATGTAGGAATTTACTCTACCTTCGATTAATTCTTCTATACAATCTCTTTGATGAAGTGTTACTTTATGATAATGTGTTTTCATCATGAATGTTGTATCAAATTTCTTGTAATATTGATTGCACTCAGAGTATTACATCCTAAGAGAGAGGGTAGCTTCACTTCAACGAGTATTTATTCCAAATAAGGAAGTAAAATATAATAAACTTCCAATAAGCTTTAAAAAATCTCTCCGATGAACTTAATTGACTTCTCCATATTTAGAAAACATGGTACCCACTGAGATCAGTGTGGAAACTATTTTCGAATTTTCTATTCCAAACATCTTCAGATGTCCCTTTGCATACCTTTCTTGAGAAAGAAAAATGTGATTCTTCTTTTGTATGATTTTTAATCCAAAAAAGAATTTAATTTATCACAATATAGAAATCTCAAACAACTTCTCCATCTCTTCGTTAAATCATTCCTAATATATTTCATCATTTCTAGATAAGATAATCTTATGAAAATAAACAATTACCATGAGAGAAGTCTCCTGAAATTCTTTAATGTAAAGATGGCGGTCAACTATTCCTTTCATGAAACTCATCTTCCTTAAGAAAGTATCCAGTTTGGAATACCATACTCTTGGAGCTTGTTTTATCCAATTCAAGGCTTTATTCAGCTTACACACAAAACTTTCATCTTTCCTAACAATAAAGCCTCATGGTTGTTCAATGTAAACTTCTTCATCAAGATTTCCATTATGAAATACGGACTTCACTTCCATTTGAAAAATTTTGTAACCTCATTGTGAAGAAATAACAAGAAATATTCTGATTGTTTCCAATATAGACACTGGATAAATGGTCTCACAAATATCAACACCTTAAATCTTTGAGTAAGCTTTTCACACTAATCTTTCCCTGTTCTTTATCACTTCACCTTATTCATTAACCTTGTTCCAGATAACCCATTTTGTACCAATAACATTTTTTCATCCAGATTGGGTACGAGTTCCCAAGTATCATTCTTTGCTATCTGATCAAACTCTTTATTCAAATATTGAAAACATTCTGGATGCTCAAAACATTCATTCAAACCATTTGTCTCCAATTTTGAATATAAAGAAGTGTGTTTAATAACCTTTGTTATTATTCTTGTTTTAACCCTCTGATATTGATCAACAATAATGTTATGAGCCTCCAATTGTTTCCTCATCCTAGGATAAGCTATTTGAATTTAATCCTCATCACTTGAAATTGACGAGTCTAATTATTATTCTAGAGTAGGATTTCCACTGTTGAGAGAATTATCAGAATCATTAACAAAAATTTACTTATCCTTCTCAAATTCTATATTGGTAAAAGATTGTTTTCCTTTGTAAAAATTTTAAACAAATTTCACATCAATCGAATAAATGATTCTTCCTATTTCATTAGTGAAATATCTGTATCCTCTTCCTTCTGAAGAATATCCAAGAAAAATCCCATCATATCTTATTTGTTCAAATTTTACAAGGTTTCCTCCCTTTTTCATTATGATGCATGGACATCCTATTTCTTTGGTTTTTGAGAGGTTTTAATCCCCCTCAAACCATCTCTTCCATAACATGTGAAATATTACTAATGTTTTTTGTTGAACCAACTCATATTTTCCATGTGTACAAATCCACAACAATACCAATAGTATCCATAGAATGAATATTTCTCTCTGAGACATCCATACTAACCGAATTTGTGAACATGCTTCTCAACACTCCTCTTAATAGAACTCTGCTGACCTTAATACTTCTTTTTTTCAATCATAAATTTATACTTCAGCTAAGATTTATATTTATACTTATCATAAGTAGAAGTTGTAGATATATTTTTGAACTAATTATTTTTAGATACTTATGATTTTTTAGCATTGCTAAATTTGGCCACATACATATCCTTTCCAGCTTTGTTTTTATTAGAACCAATTCCACATTTCTTCTCAATCTTTTAAGGCCACTTTTGTTGATCCTTATTTGGATAATTATTACTATAACTTTCATCAGCTTCAGAGATACAGTTTTTGAAACTTATATTTATTTCTTCATATTTATAAAGTTTTATTTGGATAAGTTCAAAATCTTATTCATTTTCCTTTATCTTTACTTAGAGATCTTCATTACAATTATTTTCTGTCTAAAGAGAATTTTACAGATCATTAGTCCCATTTTCCAACTTAACTTTATCATTTGTAAAGATTTATTGATTTTTTGATGAGTAATATTAATTTATCAACTTCATGTTTCCTTCTCAAGCCTTCTAATCTTTCTCGAACATTATTTCAACTATTATTTCAGATGACATTCAAGTTGAGTTTCTTCTTCTTCAGAACTGCTGCTCTCGTAATATTCATTATTCACAGCTGTAATAAAGGTATTATCCCTAGATTTCTCAGCAAAAGTTTTTTTTTGGATTTATCATCAATATCCTATTCTTCTTCATCTTTGGAAAAAATGATTCTTCTTTTTTATTTGAAGGATTTTTTATTTTTTACTATGGAATAATATTTATATTTATCACTCTATTTCTTCCATGAACTTCTTGGCCTTCTATCCTCGTCATCATTGTCTTCATAATTTCTTTTTAGGGAAATTGGACACAAAGTGGACAACAAATCCACATTCAAAAAATTTTAGGTGATGTTTCCCCTTGTATTTCTCTGTTCATATTTTCAAATTATTTGAAAATAAGGATAAAATTTCATCAAATTTTAACATACCTCATCTTCATAATCAGGTTCACTAGCTTCAACTTCAATGTGAATCTTCTTTGACTTCTCTTTATTTTCAGCCTTGAAAGACTTTTCTATGTCATATTTTGTTTTTTTGTTTATAGTATTCTACCTTCTCATTTCATAAGTGATGAGAGTGCTATGAAAATCATATATAGATACTATTTCAGGGTCTCTATCTTCCAAAGATGAAACTTTAACAACAAACTTGTTGGGAAGAATTCTCAAGATCTTGTATACAATTGTACGATCCTCTAACTTTTCAACAAGACATATGATTTTGCTGAAAATGTCATTAACCCTGATAAAGAAGTCCCCAATAGATCCAAACTTACCCATTTTTAAGTCTTCATACCTCCACTAACATATTTTTAGTTTTTCCTTCTTAACTTTTTTATTTCATTCTTAAATGTTTTTCAGCTTATCCCAATTGCCTTGAGCTATAAAATCACCTTTAACTATTAAAAAATAATTTTAAGAAATATATGAGAGTAATGAATTCTTATCCCTTCCATCTTTCCCTAGATTCTTCTTATCAATAGGTGTAAGAGGAACATTTTCATCAATAGCATGAAATCCATCTGTTGTAGATTCAAGAACATCATACCCAAGAGAATAAGACAAGGAATCATTCTATATTTCCGGATACGATAATTATTCCCATAATATATTAAAATCCCCTTACTCTTCACACAATTCATATTTTCCATCATAACTTCTATTCAATACTTTAGTAAAGAAAAAAAAAGGTAACCTTGCTTTGATACCAATTGAAGTTGCTTAGTCCGGATCCAAGTATCACTGAGAGGGGGGGGGGGATGAATTAGTGATATATTTTTCTTTTATGTTTTCTTCTTTTTGAAATAACATTCACCTCCTATTAAATAGTTATGTCTCTACTAAATAGAAATCAAACACACATACCGCAGAACACAAGAATTTACAAGGTTCACTTATCAACAAGACATTCTATGTTCTTGGTATGGTATGGAACCAATCCAATACCACACAATCCACTAGAAAATAATCCTTTGATGTGGAATAAAATTAGTATGATATACACTTAAAATCATGTAGCAATTTGAAAACAATCCAATAGTGAGTGTTCTACCTCTTATCACAAATAGGGTAAAAGAATTTTTCTGTGCTTTTTGAAAAACACTCACAATTCAAATATCTCAAAAAAAATTCTTCACTTCCCTTCCTAGAAACTGATAAGAACCTCCTAGTGCAAGAAGATTGTGCGTCAATCCATGCTTTCTCACCTCCCTTATTGTGCACCACTAACTACTTTCATTCCACTATTGTGAAAAATAGATAATTTTCACTCCACTTATGGATTTATACACAACACACTTATTTGAAACAACTCTCGGCTTTTTCGCAACATCTACCTTGCACGCCAATTATGTTTGCAAGTCACTCTTGTTCATAACACATAACTTGCGTGACACTTCATCTTGCGTTCCAATTTATAAAAATTTCATGAGAAGAGCTCAAATTTTCTCTTAAGTGTGAGAACCTTCAAAATGAAGAGGGTATCCATCTATTTGTAGGAATTTTGGTGACCGTACGTATGAGGAATGTAACTCATCTTGTGTGGCACTCCATGAATGGCGCCCCACTCCATGACTTGCAGATTACATAAACTTGTGTTCCATTCCTATTTGTGCACCAATTATACTTGAGAGACACTTCCTACTTGTATAATACTCTTTAACTTGAAATCTGTTATATTTCCTTTTTAATATTTGTATATGATGATTTTGAAATATGAATTGCACACACCATACACTTGTGTGCCACTTATACTTCCATGCCACTTCCTACTTGCACACCACTCTTTAACTTGTGCGCCACTTTTATTAATTTTACAAACACACTTATTTTCTCCCTCTATACTTCATAAGGCTTACATCATAATTTTTCCAAACTTTTGATATTTGTGAAATACAAATCATAAAATCATCGACATAGTTTCCAAGACCTTTTACAAAGTGAATTGATTTATCTGTTTTGACAAGAAAATAAAACACCTTATCTATCCAAGTTACTCCCACCAATGATAGATTAAAATAAATAATGATTTATTATACAATTTAATGTTCCCAAAAATACTATATTTGGATGAGTGAATGGTAAATTGTTGATAATATCAGCTGTGTCCCATTTTTGAAACATTTTTCCTTTTATAATAAATTTACTGACCCCTAAAGAGTAAAAAAATTAATTACCATAGTTAAGGTTAAAATAAGGTTTTGTGTGTTACATGTGCATGTGTTAAAATTAATTATCTAAAAAGATTATTTTTTATTTAAAATGTATATTTTATATTTTCAATCATTGGGTCCAATTTATATAATAACAACAATTTTATTTTTTGGTTTATAGGATAAATTACCTAGGTAAAAAGACTTTTTGTTCAGCCAGTCACTTCTTAACTACCTTCCTTACATCCCTACACACATCCTAGATGCCTTGGTTTGATTATAAAACTCTAATAATAAGGATTTTGCTGCAAAACTAAAGAGGTTTTCTGAAGATGAAATATCATTCTTAACAGAGCATTTTCAGTTTATTTATTCTTATAACTCGTTAAAATATTATTAAAATATTTTGAAATAATAATAAAAGTATCTTAAATATAATTATAGACTATTATTTTAATATAGTAACTTATATCCATATCCTATTCCAAAAAATGGTAAATGAAACTTCCGATGGTCTATATGTCTGATTAAAGCCTCCAAAACTGAGGTAATTTGTTTTCCATAACCACCTCTCATGGATAGATATAATGTTGAATTTAATGTATATATATGTATGATATTTATGAAATAATTATAATTCTATAGTTATAATATCACATCTACCATCTTACCTAATAATCTATTAGAAAATGATGATGTCACTCATGCATATGTGTGAACTACCGCCTCTATGAAGCAATGTTATTCATTTTTCTTTTTTATTTTAAATTAAAGATAATGAAAATGGATTTGATTAATATATATGATTTATATGATAAAATATTTATTCTTTATATTTTAATTATTATATATCTTTCTTTTATTCCACATATTTAAAAATGAAAACAGTATGCATGTGTATGTTCAGACTACCATATCCATGAACGATGTAATTAATTTTTTAATACAAAAATTTTATGGATGAATATATATATATATAATGAATATATGTGATATTTGTATCATTATTATTATTCTATAGATTATGACACAATGAACTACTTTACCATATTCAAATTACCAAAGTCATTTGGATAAATGAACTGAATATCATCAAAACATTTGAACTGAATTTAATTGATTGAGTAATTAAATATAGAATGGTATTAAATAAAATACGAGGACAAATAAAATTTAAACAAGTTATTACAGAATTAAATATTGAAAATAATTTTACTATTCAATAAAATAAATAACATATATGATGAGTTAGACCTGAGGTATAAAATTCCATCTCAATTTCCTTTCATTGAGGCATATTTTAATGTTATGCACCAAATTATTTTATACAGTGTATGTACTAAAATTTTACATGTTATATTATGAATTAATTATACTTAATGATATTTTATGTTTCAATTCAAATAATTTCATCCAATAGTTTTTTCTTGAAAGAAACCAAGTGGCAAGGGATTTCATAACTAAAATTAGTTTTCATTAGGCTATATTACTTCTTCATTGTATTTGATATTTTAAGATTATGTGTTTAATGAATTTTTATAAAATTATACTTTATTTGATTTTTTATGTGGATTTACAATTGATACACATAATAAATTGATTGATTATTTCTCATTTCAATGGTATGATCTATGTATGGGATTTCATCTCAATTTTCCATCATTGAGCCATATATTATTGTTATAAAACTAATTTATTTTATACTATAGTGACCGAAGACTTTTACATATAACATTTCATGATTTTAAGTATAATTAATCATCATAGTACAAGCTAAGGATCTTTAAGTATAGTGTCTTAGAAGACTAGGTACATAAAACATAAATCATGGGGCTAAAAAACACTTCTTTATTCCGTCTCCATAATGAACTCCTAACTTCATTTGAGCCCTTAAATCTTCATAGGGAACCCTGGGGAACACATGAACAAATGGATGATCTAAAAATCCCTGTAAGGGAATGAACATAAGGATACATCTTAAGCACATGGGTTAAGAGGCATGACATAATGATATCCAAGGCATGAAACATATAAAATAATATCATATAATCATGGGATCATGGAATCATATAGATTTGGAAGAATCATAAAACATTGCTTTAGTACGGGTCATGGCTAACCGCCAATCTTGTTTCCCATTTCAGTACGGGTCAAGGCTAACTGCCAATCCTGTTTCACATCGCATCCCATGAGACTTAACCTTACCCAATGCATTGGAGCGCTATCTGGGCTCACCCATATAAAAATTTTCTTGAATATTCTTGTCACATAAATATTCTTACCACATATACAATCTTACATAATCAACTATACATAAACATAAGGGTACCCATGGAAAGAATTGGGTACCACAATCATGACATAAAACGTATCCAATGGGTGTACCATGAAAGTGTCCATGAAAGGAAAGGATTAGAACAAACATGGACGTTAATAGGGTAAAATAAAAATATAACATGGTAAGTGGTGTAAAATATAAGTGACAACATATTAGAAATGCATTTTAGAAACATTAACATTAAAACATTTTTGTGCTGTTTTAAGGAAAACACTCTAGAGATTTTCAAATAGAAAAGAGGACATTCTTTTATATAAAAACAGAATTGAACCAAAAAAGTTTTAATAATAAAAATAATTATTTTATAAAGACAATGGTGTCTTAAAACAGAGGATATAAAGAACTTGAAATCTGGGTAAAAATTTGGGAAGTCCCCTTAAAACAGGTTTGCTTATCGGAAAGTTCAAAGGAGGGAATCTTTTAAAAACCTGTATATCCCCGAAAGAAAGTGAGAAAAGGGTATTGATATTAGAATCTTTTATAACTATCCATAATTAATAATATTCACATAAATATATATGATAACACCATTTTGAAAGAAAGATAAGAAAACACGAAAGAACGAAGAAGGTTTGGGTAGAATTCATTACGATTTTACCAGCATGATATCGGGTGTACCTAAGAGGAATTGATCAGAGAGAGATGTGTTTTCTCATCACTTATACCTCATGAGGGAATTATGGTGGTGGTTATAAATAAAACCCCATCATTTTGAATTACACATAAAAGAAATAACATAGAGGATAATCTTGATTAAGAGTGAAAAGGAGAGGATCCCTTACCTTCAATCTGTTGGTGTTCTCCACTTGTTATTAAAGACCATAATAAAAAAATTAGGCTTATTAATTAATAATTAAAAAGCCTCTTATATATAAAATTTATTTATTATAACCCATTTTAGTTCATTCAAAGACTTTTAATTAGTTATAGGGTCAATTTCATTGTTCGGGCTCTTTTGTTTACTTGGCCTTAAAAGATTGGTTCACTTATATTCAAGTTTGGATTATATGTAAGATGAAAGTGGTTGTCCAGAATTGAAGTTATATTCATTAGTACACATCTAGGATATTACATGGTTTTAATTTTAATTATGTTTCTTATAGTGAATTAAAATTATTGTAAATATAACCTTAGTTATAACCGTTTTTGTTAATCGATGGATTTGATTACAAAGGACATGTTTTTCGTTATAACTTAAAACCATTTGTAAAAAATAATTACAGAACCAAAAATAGGATATATTACATATATAATAATATGGTTCAACCATAACACAAATGGTTTCATGACCAGAACTAAATATAATAACAGAAATTGATAAACTGTTGTCATTGAATGTGCTAAATTAGCACATCTCAAACGGTGCTTTCATTTCCTTCAAATAAAAGGGTGGGGGAAGGAGAGAAGATGATGAAATATACCATTAGCATGAAAAAATGTCAGTACATTTATTTTACTAGATTTATCATACTATTATGGTGATGGGAGGTGAGGAAAAAAACAAAAATAAAGAGAACTTAAAAGAAATGGAGGAATTGGAATGATGAATTTACGTCTTGAGACTTCCTCCTTTGAAATCCTCTTAAGGGAAGAGGTTTTGGTATTTTGAGGAGGATGAGATCTCTTGGACGTGTGGGAGGACCTTGGGGAGATATTTGGGCAGAATAATGGCAAGGCACAAGGCTTGAGAGGAGTGAAGAGAAGAGGGTGTGAAGGAGGGTTTTTATAGTGGAGGAGAGGAGGGACTTCATAATATTATAATCATTATTTTATTATTTCTTCATAAGACAAGGAATAGTAAGTATTACATGACCAATAATGGCAAATGGGTCATGTGAATTCGAAACAAGGGTGGTGACATTAGCCATGATGCTAGGAATAGTCTATTTAGCTTATAATGTATATATACGGTAAATTAAAGTATTTTACTATCCATTAGAAATTCAAGTCTTTCAGAAAAATCTCAAAAATTCACACTAACCATATTTTGACATGTATAAGCCAAAAATGATGTCCTTTTTTAATTTTTTTTTTCTAAATATGATTATTTTAATATTTAATTAAAATCATAATTTATTATGAAAAACAAGATTTAAAACATTCATTAACTTATTTTCGAATATAGATATATCATACTTTCAACTTGAATAGTTTTTATATATTATCATAGGTAAGGTTACTATTCATTAGGGTATATCACTATTCATAAGGGTAGGTGACTATTCATAAGGGTAGGTTACTATTCACAAAAAATTATGTTTTTCATATCGGACTCCAAATAACTTACTGATTACAACCATGCATACCAAATTTTCGAAATTCCAAACACAGAAGTGTCAAACTTATGTTTAAAGGTCACTTAGCACTTAGTAGTTCATTATGTTGTGTTTTCATGTGATTTTATAACATTTTTATGAGAAGGGAAATTCCATTGAAAAACATTGGGTCATTACATTCTTCCACCCTTATGAAATTTTTCCCTTGAAATTTCGTTTTACATTATATTCCTAGAATAGGTGTGGGTACTTTTCCTTTATTGCTTCCTCCAGTTCCTATGTTGCCTCTTCGTGCTTATGGTTTCTCCATAGTACCTTGACCAGATAAGTAGTCTTGTTGCGTAGAACTTTGTCTCTACAATCCAAAATATTCACAGGCTCCTCCTCGTAAGAGAGATCATCCTCCAACTGTACCACCTCTAAAGAGAGTACATGTGAAGGGTATGGTATGTACTTCCTTAAGAGGGATACATGAAAGAAATCATGTACTTTTGACATGGTAGGTGGAAGTGCCAGCCGATAGACCATATCTCCGACTCGATCAAGGATTTCGAAGGGACTAATATACATGGGATTTAACTTCCATTTCTTCCCAAACCTCATGACCATCTTCCATGGAGATATGCGTATAAATACCATGTCTCCAACTTTGAACTCATGGTCTCGTCGACGGTTATCTGCATAACTCTTCTGTCGACTTTGGGCTGCCTTGATATGATGCAGAATGGTTTTCACCTTCTCCATCATTTCTTCAACCACTTCAGGTATTATCATCTTACACTCACTGACTTCATCCCAACATGCCAGTGTTCTGCACCTTTTCCCATATAGGGCTTCATATGGTGCCATTCAGATGCTCGAGTGGAAACTATTGTTGTAGGAGAATTCAACCAGTGGAAGATGTTGGTCCCATCCTCCTTTGAATTCCATAGAACACCCTCTCAACATGTCTTCCAGTGTCTGAATAGTTCACTCAGACTGGCCATCAGTTTGAGGATGATAGACAGTATTGAAGTTTAGTTCAGTTCTTAGAGCATGATGGATACTTTTCTAGAACTTCGAGGTGAATCTCAGATCACGATTGGATACAATAGATAGTGGTACTCCATGAATTCTTACCACTTATTTGGTGTAAATCAGTTCAAGTTGATCCAATGATAAGTCCTCTCTAATCGCAATAAAGCGAGCTATCTTTGTAAGACAATCCATAATGACCCATATAGAATTGTTTGCTCTAAATGTCTTTCGAAGTCCAGTGAAAAAGTCCATGGTAATGTTCTCCCACTTCCATGCTGGTATGGGTGATGGTTGCATCATCCCCTTAGACTTTTGTCTCTCAGCCTTCACTTGATGACATATGAGGCACTTTGATGTATATTCAGCAATCTCCCTTTGCATATTGTCCCACCAAAAGTTTTCTCGAAGATTTCGATACATCTTTGTGCTCCCTAGGTGGATAGAGAAGGTCGAGATATGTGCATAATTTAATAGCTCCTTATTTATCTCTGGATCAGATGGTACACATAATTGTGTCCCAAATCTTACAACTCCTTCCTCATCAATTTTGAAATCAGAGGATTTCCCATTTTTAATAGCTTCCACCCTTTTCTGAATTTCCACATTCTTTCTTTGAGAATACTTTATCTTCTCCAAGAGGGATGGTTGAGAAATAATTTGTGAAAGAATTGATGATGTTCCTACCTTAATTATTCCCATATCCATCCTTTTCAAATCTAAGAATATCAGATCCTTTTCAATTCTCATCATTGATAAAGATTCAGGAGCCTTTATACTTAGAGAATCTGCCACCTTGTTTGCCTTATCGGGATGGTAATGTATTGAGCAGTCATAATCCTTGATGATCTCTATCTATCTTCACCGGAACATATTAATATCTTTCTGTGTTAATATATATTTGAGACTCTTGTGGTCAGTATATATCTCACACATCTCCCCATAGAGATAATGCCTCCATATTTTCAAGGCAAAGATCACAACCACCAACTCCCGATCATGTGTTGGATAGTTTTGCTCATGGAATTTCAGCTTCCTTGAGGCATAGGATATCACTTTATCATTTTTCATCAGAACACAACCTAATACCTTCTTAGAAGCATCACTATAAACCAAAAAGAGTTCTCCACTTGAAGGAAGTGTGAGTACTGGTGCAGTGATAAGCCTCTTTTTCAACTCCTCGAAATAGTCTTCAGATTCCTGTGTCCAAAAAAACTTTACTCCCTTCCGTGTAAGCTAGGTCATTGGGTTTGGAAATCATGAAAAGTTCTTCACTGATCATTGATAATACCCAAATAGACCTAAAAATCTACGGTTCTCCGTTACAGAAGTTGGTCTCAACCACTCTTCAATTGCCTTCTTCTTAGAAGGGTCCACAGATATCCCTTTGCTGGTGATAACATGCCCTAATAATGATACTTCCTCCACCCAAAAATCACATTTACATTAATTTTCATAAAACTTATCCCTTCGTAATGTCTTTAACACAGTTTTCAAATGCTCCTCATGTTCATCCTTTCTCTCGGAGTATATCAGAATATCATCAATAAAGACCACCAAAAATTTGCCGAGGTAATCTCTAAAGACTCTATTAATTAAATCCATGAAAATTTCTGGAGCATTAGTGAGTCCGAAGGGAATTACTATGAAATCATAGTTTCCATACCTCGTTCGGAAGGTAGTATAGGGAATATCTTCCTTCCCCACCTTTAGTTGGTGATATCCTGACCGAAGGTCCACCATAGAGAAATAATTGGCCCCACAAAGCTAATCGAACAAGTCATCTATCCATTGTAGGGGATACTTGTTTTTTATAGTGATTTTATTGAGCTCACAATAATCAATGCATAGGCACGTTGATCTATCCTTCTTCTTGACGAAGAGGACCGGAGCACCCCATGGTGAATCACTCGGGAATACAAAACCCTTCTCCATATTCTCCTGTAACTGCTTCTTCAACTCTTCCATCTCTATGGTGGCCATTCTGTAAGGTGTCTTTGAGATTAGCAGAGATCCAAGGATAAGTTCTATTGAGAACTCAACTTCTCGGTCTGGACGAAGACCAGACAACTCATCATGAAATAAATTAGTGTAATCCCTCACCATGGGCATGTATTCAAGCATGATTCTCTCTTTTGACTCAATCATTTGACCTAGATATTCTTGTTCACAAGGAAGCAGTATCCAAACTTGAGATGAGGATTCTAAAGGGGATTAATCTTCCTCATTACACTTTTAAAGAATCGTGGGTTGCTTCGAGATGTGAAAAGTGATCTCCCTTTCACAACAGTTGATGT
Organism: Viscum album; assembly: GCA_963277665.1. Taxonomy (NCBI): domain Eukaryota; kingdom Viridiplantae; phylum Streptophyta; class Magnoliopsida; order Santalales; family Viscaceae; genus Viscum; species Viscum album. Next base: position 1,321,030,392 of record OY728132.1, on the reverse strand, counting down.
TAGCCTTGTACAAAGATATCCAATCCATGCCCAAGATAGCATCAAACTCCACTAAAGTAAGTTTGATGAGATTTTCTGGGAGGTTCAGTCCACAAATGTTAACCAGGGAGGAGTTATAAACCATGGACACAATGATTTCCCCATTCACTGTTCTCACAGATAAATTTTCCTCGAAATTTTAAGTTGGTGTTTGAATAGTTCTACTAAACTTTCAAGATATGAAAGAATGCGTAGAACCAAAATCAAATAGCATTTTCACTATTCATGAATGAATAACTAGAGTACCTGTCACCACATCATTTTCCGGCTCCACCTCAGTAGTAGTGATAGCATAATCCCTTCCTTGTTGCCTTGGAGGTTGTTGCTGATTGCCTCCGACAACCCTCAGCTTAGGGAATTTTTTAGCATAATGTCCAAGCTCCTTGCAGTTGTAACACTACACTACAGGCTGAGTGTTGATCTAAACCTTCCTTTCTTCTTCAACATTAGTGTGATTTTTCATATACCTTCAATAGTTCTTGGGAATATGACCAAAATTTCCACATTTGAAGAAATTATTGGTTCCCTTGAGACAATCACCATGATGCTTCTTCCCAAAATTTTTGCAAAGGGGAAAGTGAGGCTTCTTTCCATCATGGGATTTGTTTGAGGAACCACCGATGATGTTATCCATTTTCTTCTTCTTGTCACAGGGCCCACGAGACCATTGAGAGTATCCAATCTCCATTTAAACCTTGAGGGCACAACGAACAGTCTACTCATAACTATAGAAGTCTCGAATCACCAACACTTTTCATAGATTCAGCTTTAGTCTGCTAAAGAAGAGACCCACCTTTCTTTTGGTGTTCATGACAAAGCCAGAGGCGTACCTTCCAAGCCTTGTAAAATTTTATTCATATGCCCTGATGGAATCATATTCCTTCTGCTTGAGTCCGAGGAACTCTCTTTACATCTTGAGATGGAGGGTTCGAGGAAAATATTTGTTGAAAAACATCTTCTTGAATTCCTCCCAATCTATGGAATCAATTTCCTCTAGGGACTTTATATTTTTGATCAGTGTCCACCACTGATCAGATTCCCCATCAAAATGATAGACCTTCGGTACAACTTTCTCTTCTTCTGAGCACTGGAGGATGGAGAAAATATTTTCAATGGAGTTAATCCATTGTTATGCGAGGAGGGGATCAGAAGACCCACTAAACATGGGAGGCCTTTTCCACATGAAGGATTCTACAACAACTTTATCTTTCCTTGGAGGAGGAGTACATTCCACCTGATTAAAGTTATTATTCATAAATTGAGCCAGGTGATCAAGTACTACCATGAAGTTTTGAGCACCCGCTTCCGTCACATCAGACATATCATTAGGGAAATCATCACATTGCCTATCACATTGGTTGTTGTAACGTGTTCTTCAATTTTCCTCCATTAACTAAGAAAAATAAAGTATAATTAGAGGTATTGAATACTTATCTATTGAGCATAAAAAGGAAAATTTGAACATAAAAGTATGAACTTATAAAGAAGAAGTATATCCTGACATGTGATTCCTTAAGTTTATATCTAGGTTATCCTCGATCTATTTCTTAACTTATATTCTTATGGGATTTTTTGTCCCTTAATAATGGTTTGTACTGAGCTCATGAATATACCAAAGAATATACCCCGGGAGTGTTGTAACCAAGAGTTTAGAAAGCCCCATTGTCATGCACCAGTTTCCATTCGAGTCTAGATCAAAGTGGTGTTTTCTGGTTTTACCCCTAGATACATTTGTGCCATAGCCGCCTCTACCTGCTCGTATCTAGACTGGGATATATTTTCTTGATAAACCACTTACTCAATACTCACAAAAATTCAGGTATGTTTTCTTATACATAGTATCATCCTTAAGGTTCTCACTAAGGTTCTCTATTCCAAATCTCAAAAAAAAAACTAGACCATGCCTATGATACCAACTATAGCGACCCAATCCTTTTACATATAACATTTCATGATTTTAAGCATAATTAATCATCAAAGTACAAGCCATGGATCGTTAAGTCTAGTGTCTTCGAAGACTAGGTACATAAAACATAAAACATGGGGCTAAAAAAACACTTATTTATTCAATATCCATAATGAGATCCTAACTTCCTTTGAGCCCTTACATCTTTATAGGGTACCCTGGGGAACACATGAACAAAGGGATGAGCTAAAAATCCCCGCAAGGGAATGAACATAAGGATACATCTTAAGCACATGGGTTAAGAGGCATGACATAATGATATGAAAAGCATGAAATATATGAAATAATATAATATAATCATGGGATCATGGAATCATATAGATGTGGTAGAATCATAAAACATTTCTTTAGTACGGGTCAAGGCTAACTGCCAACCCTGTTTCCCATTTCAGTACGAGTCAAGGCTAACCGCCAATCCCATTTCACATCGCATCCCATGAGACTTGACCTTACCCAATGCATTGGAGAACTATCTGGGCACACACATCTCAAATTTTTTATGAATATTCCTACCACATAAATATTCTTACCACATATACAATCATACATAATCAACCATACATAAACATAAGGGTACCCATGGAAAGAATTGGGTACCACAATCATGAAATAAAACATATCCAATGGGTGTATCATGAAAGTGTCCATGAAAGGAAAGTATTAGAACATAAATGGACATTAATAGGGTAAAATAGGAATATAACATGGTAAGTGGTGTCAAATAGAAGTGAAAACATATTAGAAATGTATTTTAGAAACATTAACATTAAAACATTTTTGTGCGGTTTTACGGAAAACACTCTAGAGATTTTCAAATAAAAAAGAGGATACTCTTTTATAAAAAACCAAAATTGAACCAAGAAGGTTTTCATAATAAAAATAATGATTTTATAAAGACAATGGTGTCTTAAAATAGAGGATATAGTGGAATTGAATTTTGGGTAATAATTTGGGAAGTCCCCTTAAAACAGGTTTGCTTATAGGAAATTTCTAAGGAGGGAATCTTTCAAAAACATATATATCCCCAAAAGAAAGTGAGGAAAGGGTCATGATATTAGAATATTTTAAAACTATATATAATTAATAATACTCTCATAAATAGATATGATAACTCCATTTTTAAAGAAAAAGAAGGCAACACGAAAGAACGAAGAACGTTTGGGTAGAATTCGTTACGATTTTACCGGCATGATGTTGGGTGTACCTAAGAGGTCATGATGAGAGAGAGACGAGGTTTGTCATCATTTATACATCATGAGGGAAGTATGTGAGAGGTTATAAATAAATCCCCATCATTTGGAATTACTCATAAAAGACATATCATAGAGGATAATCTTGATTAAGAGTGAAAAGGAGAGGATCCCTTACCTTAAATCTGTAGGTGTTCTCCACTTGTTATTAAAGACCCGAATAAAAAAATTAGGTTTATTAATTAATAAGTACATAAACTCTTAAATATGAAATTTATTTATTATAACCCAATTTAGTTCATTAAAATTCTTTTGATTAGTTATAGGGTTCAATTTCACTATTCGGGCTCGTTTGTCTACTTGGCTTTAAAAGATCGGTTCACTTATATTCAAGTTTGGATTATATGTAAGATGAAAGTGGTTTTACAGAATTGAAGTTATATTCTTTAGTACACATACACGATATTACATGGTTTTAATTTTAATTAGGTTACATAGAGTGAATTCGAATTATTGTAAATATAACCTTAGTGATAACCGTTTTTGTTAATCGCTGGATTTGATTACGAAGAACATGTTTTGCTTTATAACTTAATACCATTTGTACAAAAGGATTAAAGAACCAAAAATAGGATATATTACATATATAATAATCTGGTTCAACCATAATTCAAATGGTTTCATGACCAGAACTAAAGATAATAATATAAATTGATAAATCGTTGTCCTTGAATGTGCTAAATTAGAACATCTCAAACGGTGCATTCATTTCTTTCAAATAAAAGGGTGGGGGAAGGAGAGAAGATGATGAAATAAACCATTAGCATTAAAAAATTCCAGTACATTTATTTTACTGGATTTATCATACTATTATGGTGAAGGGAGGTGAGGAAAGAAACAAAAAGAAAGAGAACTTAAAAGAAATGAAGGAATTGGAAAGACGAATTTACCTCTTGAGACTTCCTCCTTTGAGAACCTCTTAAGGGAAGAGGTTTTGGTATTTTTAGTGGGATGAGAGCTTTTGGATGTGGGGTAGGACCTTGGGGAGAAATTTGGGAAGAATAATTGCAAGGCACAAGGCTTGAGAGGAGTGAAGAGAAGAGGGTGTGAAGGGGGGTTTTTATAGTGGATGAGAGGAGGGATTTCATAATATTATAATCATTATTTTATTATTTCTTCACAAGAAAAGGAATATTAAGTATTCCATGACCAATAATAGAAAATGGGTCATGTGAATTCGAACCAAGGGTGGTGACATAAGCCATGATTCTAGTAATAGTCTATTTATCTTATAATGTATATATACGGTAAATTACAGTTTTTTACTATTCATTAGAAATTCAAGTCTTTCAGAAAAATCTCAAAAATTCACCCTAACCATTTTTTGACATGTAGAACCAAAAAATGAAGTCCATTTTTCAAAAATAATTTTCTAAATATTATTATTTTAATATTTAATTAAAATCATAATTTATTATCAAAAACAAGATTTAAAACATTCATTAACTTATTCTAGAATATAGGTATATCATACTTTAAACTTGAATAGTATTTATATTTTATCATAGGTAAGGTTACTATTAATTAGGATATATTACTATTCATAAGGGTAGGTTACTATTCATAAGGGTAGGGTACTATTCACCAAAAATTATGGTTTTCTGATCAGACTCCAAGTAACTTACTGATTACAACTGTGTATGCTGAATTTTTGAAATTCCAAACACAGAAGTGTCAAACTTATGTTTAAAGGTCACTTAGCACTTAATAGTTCATTATGTTGTGTTTTCATGTGATTTTATGACATACTTATGAGAAGGGAAATTCCATTGAAAAACATTGGGTAGTTACATATACGGTGTATATACTACCACTTTTAAATTTTATACCATGAATCATTATTAATTAATGGGGTTTTTAGGTTTCTATTCAAATTATTTCATGAAAGGGGAGTTTACATAAATGTTACCAAGTGGTAAGTATTTCATAACCCAATTTTCATTCATTGGGTTATATAACCTCTTCATTAGTTATATTGTGTAAATATTATTTGTGAAATAGAATTTGATTGATTTATTTTGTATTTAAACTTATTGTTTTGGATTTACATTTGTTACACATAATCACTTCATTGATTAATTTTCACTTCAATGTTATGATCACTGTAAGGGTTATTCATCTCAAATAGTTTTCTTTGGAACATATGTTATGTTATACACCAATCCTATATTATGAGGTGTATATAATACCCCATTGTTATGATATATTATCAGTACCTTTATATTTATCATTATTAAAATATCATTTTAATTTATTTATTTCATGTGGAATATGATTCAAAAGTTACCAAAATGGTAAAGGTTTATCTCATATTCTCCTCATTATTCAAGATTGTTTATATTTAAGTATCTATTAGGGGAATTATATGATGTTTTTATATTAAAAAATATATTTTATTATCCTCTAGTTATTTCAATAAATTAAATGTTTTCTTTTCATTCACCACACCTTAAATACCAAAGATATTGATATCATGTTTTTTTTAAAAACTGGCATTATTTTTCTACTCAGTCAAGAATATTTTTCTTCTTTATTCATATTTTTCTTTAAAATATTTTAAATAAATTTTTACCATTGTCCAATTATTAATTAAATAAATTTTTATGCATGTTTTAATTTTTAAAATATGTTTTAAAAGTAATTTTATTTCATTTTCAGAACAAGGTAATTTTTACCTATTTACCAAAAATGTGAAAGGGATATTTTATTAACTTATACAGTATGAACAAAATTTCCCAGATTCATGATCAAGAATTTTTTTGATGCTTTATTTATAATTTTTCATTTTTATTTTCCTACAAATTATTTTTCCTAATTTTCCCGAAATTTTTAGGTTTAAAAATTGATTTTCAAAGGTAAAAATAGTTTTTCCTTAATAAATGTTTTAATGATATTTTTATATTCACCAATTATAACAACCCTTTATTTTAATTATGACCCACTAGTGATATGTTATACTCATACTATCCTTATTCTTCCTCTGGATTGTTTATAATAAGTTTGATTGGGGGAAATTTTAACTTTTCATATTCTTGTTTTGAAATACAATGCAAATGATATTTATGTAATGATTTTTTATTCACCCAATTATTATGATGAATTTATTGGACTTAGTAAGTGACATGTGGGGACCACTATAGTCCCTTGATTTCTTGATAGGTCTGATGAGAAAAAATAGTTTGGGTATTTGGCTGACACCTTACCCATTTATGTAGTATTTCATGGAATGTGGACTTCATTATATGTTTATGATGTGTAACATTATGTATTCTATAAATATGATATTATTTATTAGTTTCCATGTGATTATTTGAATAGTCATGATATCCATGGATAAGATTCAAGATCATGTGTTTATTAATATGGAATTATTTGATCATATTTTATTCCATCCATATTAATCTTTGTACTCATTTTGTTGATTAAATAGAATGTGTTTTTAGGTATTTAATATGCCATATCGATTATGCATTATTTATTCATGACACATCGAACTATTTTTAACCCTTATTGAGTATATGAGATCACCATTATTTTTCTCCCTTTATCCATGATATATAGAATGAATCTTTGAATGAGTTCAATGATATTGAATATTTAATTACACTATGTTATATTTTTTATGTTTTCAATTGTACTATGAGATTCAAGAATGTATCTAGTTTACCATGACTAATAAACTATTCATTCCTTTGGGATGTGATCGCCTGTATCTTATGAAATTGTAATAGAGTAACTCGGGCTGAGGTCTTTACATGTTGTATGTGTTAATTTTAATAAGATTGGTGACTGTATTTTTAAAATACTTTATGGATATTAATTTTTTTTAATTTCTGCTATAAATTTTAATTAAAAAATACATTTTGAATTTAAATTAGTTTAATAATTTGATTTATGAATTTTTATGTAAATTTAGAATGTCTAATTATTGTTGAATTGATTTTAATATTTATTTATTACTATAAGTTATATATATTATTATATTCAAATTGAAGAATAGTATTATAGTGTAGGGTCCATGAATGAATTATATCTAATATTAAATAAAGATGAAAGGAAATTGTTTCATTGAAGGAATAACCTTTTAGTCACTATGCAAGAAACATCAAAGCAATAGTTACATATGGAATTACACCACACTCTCTTGTATAAATAATTTCAAATAATATTGGCCATCATTTATGATATGATTTTAGTTATGTAATAATTATCCGGTTGATATGTAATAATAATTTTGGAATATTAATGATATATAAGACATATAAAAGAAATACCAATAAGAGTAAATATAGATAAATCAAACTAGGAAGAATTTAAAGGTTGAATAAAAAACAAAATATCATAATGACGAGATTGAAACTGATGATTTAGAGAGGTATTATAAATGGATGAAGAGAAGATAAAAAATTTTAGAGCTCAGGTTTTGAGAGATGAACTAGACCTGAGACTTTTAGGGCTAATATTTTAACAAATATTAAAATATAATAACACGAGACTTTGAGGGATTACACTTTCAAGGATGATGTTATATTTGAGGAGAGACTCAAATCTCAGAATTTTTTAGTTAATAAAAGATTCCTTAAGATGTGGATAAAACCAATACCATGATTTTGGTTTTTATGGATAATATTTTAGGTAAGACGAAATTGATTGGGGAATCACCATTCACATTCTCTCGTTAATTTCAAAAAAGCCTATAACACCTTATAATTCCATATTATATATTTTTCCTTAAAATATAAGGATTATTATATCTTTTTATGAATGTAAAACCAAACTAAAATATAATTATGATACATTTTATTCATTTTTTAGTATGATCATTATAACATAGTCATTGGGAAAGTTGGTATAAAAATATTTACAACATAATGAAATCAGAAAAATTTAGCATCCAGTAGTAGAATCATTCCTTTTGAATCTTATTTTTTTTTAATTTGGAAAGGATATAGCTTTAAAAAGGTTTTAACTTGATCAAAACCAACCAAAATACCAACAATTATGGAATGTGAGAAAACATATTCAAGAAAAGTTCAAGCTCGTAGAAATTTCCATGAGATCCAAGCAATTACAATCACTACCCATGACTGCCACCGGATTATATATTATGATTAGATCTTACATAGAGATATTAAGGGGATATGTGAGTTGAAATCAGTTTGATATAAAAATTTAATTTATTAATATATTATATTATATTTTTACATTTAAAGGAAGATTTAATAAATGATATATATTAATACAAGAACATTTTTTGATTAAAAATAATCTTATGTTATGTACACATATATTAAAATTAGTTTATTTCAATTTTAGAAATTTAATTTTTAAAAAATAAACTCTAATTTTGAATTCAAAAAGTCAAAATTAGCTTATAGTGAATTTCAGGGTTTTTTAAAATATTTTATTTTTAGGTGAATAATTAAAACATACCGATTTTTCAAATAAAATCACTTTTAAGAAATTAACATATTACAAGAATGACTTAAAATTTTATGAAATTTTTTTTTCTTTAAAAGAAATAAATTAAAAAAATAATTAAAAAATACCTTTTCAAATTTTTGAAAACCATGTTTATTGAGGATTATGTAATATTTTACTAAATAAACTGTTTTTATTCTCTTCAATTAAAATTTATTTTTCATTAATTGTTGAAATTAAATATGAAAAATGGATTTAATATTTTATATTAACATTTTAATATTATATAATAAGGTCAATTTTATTTTTATCAATAAAATTATTATTATCATATTTAATGTTAATAACAATGATAATGGTAAAATGGTTGTTTTTAAATAATTATTTTATTATTTTGTGTGATTTTTTTAATCTAATAAATAGAAATGATAAATTTTACATAAATATTATGATATTATTTTTAAATATATTTAAAAATATGTTATCACTCACTTAATTGGTAATTAATAAGTTCAAGAACACTTAAGTGTTAAAACATCATTTTTCTATAAAAACAGATTTTCCACATATTATATGTTTTTATTTAAAAGTTACTTTTAACCAATTTAGAAATTTATTTTTGTTAAATGGAGTGTAATTTTTTTTCATGACATACATTTTTTAGTGGGTTTATCTATTATTATTAGTAAAAATTTAATTTCACTGGTAAAAACTTGTTACCAAGGTAAGAACCAAATGTAAAAAAGTTAAAACCAAATGGTAAAATACTATAATCAAGCTTAAAAAATATTAAAAATGAATTGTAGAGATATTAGTGAAATTATATCACCCCAGAATTCATTATTTCCCAATTATAAAGTCACTATCCCTTTAATAGTGTTAGGCCATCATTGAAAAAGTATTGTCTAATTATGAAATTTCAATTTTCTTTACTTATAAGATGATATCACTTCCAATAACTTTCTTCACCCATTAAAAATATTTATATCATCCAAAAAGATTCCCCAGTATCTTCTAAACTCTCTATACATGTCCTCTAATCCCTTTTATTTTCCCAATACCGTGATAAAGAGACTTAATATGTTTCCCAAGGGAGAACATCTAAAGGAAGAGGTAATGTTCTCAACCGAGCTCCAAAAATTATTTATTCTCCTACCCCTTAAAATATTTTATATCCAATAAATTATGAAAATTTTATTATTTTTATCATTGTTAAATTTTATTTTACTAATTAAATATTACTTTTCTACCTTCCTCTAAAACTATTTGAAATATGAAGTTGTTTCCATGCGTACATGCAGACTACCCCCTCCATGAGAAACATGTTCTATTATTCATTACTATCATAAATGGATTGTACACAATATTAATTTAATTTAAAATTATAAAATTTAAAACATTATTATTATTATTAAATTATAAATTACTATGTTTTATACCTCCCTCTCATTCTATAGAAAATAAGTGTCTTAAGTGTGTACTACCGCCTCTACAAGACAAGGTATTTTGTTTTCCTTTACCTTCTAACATGGTTGAATTTAAAAATATATTTAATGTATAATAATGATATCTATGAAACTATAAAAATTATTTAAATATAATATTGTGTATTATACAAGTGATATTAATAATAAAAGGATATAGTAAACTCAACCGCCATAAGAATGAACATATCAACGAACCATTCTTAATATGGATGTATTTTAGAAAACCTATTTAAATTTATAAATTTTGTGCTAATATAATAATAAAAATAATAATACTATGAAATAATTTATTTTAGGAATATATTTTAATACACATTTTATCATGTACAATATAGTGAGAAATGTTTAGAAGAATTTATTGAACATCCTCAAGTAACTGACACAACTGAAAACTATTTGATAAATGAATAGAATAAGATAATAAATAGACCATTTAAAATGAAATATATATTCAAAATATTGGTAAAAATGTTTCTAATTAAATTAATATTATTATTTAGGAAGTTAGGTACATGTACAAAATGAATTAGGATACAAGGTAAGAGTTTTGACATCCTAATTTCGATTCATTGACATAAAATTTGAATTCAACACTTATTCCATTTTTTGGTATCAATATTTCACATGGATATATTTTTATAATAATATTTTCAAAATATAAGGGATTTATAAATACATATCAATTTATCATTCTATGGTTTTTCAATTCAAGTTATTTTAAATTCGTAAGAGATTTTGTTTATTCAAACTTACTTTTATTGAGTTATAATGTTTCATCTTGTACTTTTTAATTCTATTCATTGTTTCTTCCACCATAATATATTATATTGAAAATTGTATTTATATTTGGGAAAAATAATAATTTTTATCCAAATCTTCCTACTTGATGGATTTATTCCCAATTAAAGTATTCCATTATTAATAATATTTCACATCCTTCCCAAGTAAGGTCATTGCCTTACATATCCATATTTTCTATTCCTGTCAATGTTCTCCTTTATATTTGGAAACCCGATAATGTTCTATGTCACACGATATTCACTTTTACCTTTTAAATTTTTAATAATTTATTTTTATTATATGATTTTTTATATTTTGGGTGTTAATAATGGTATTTATTTTAAAAAATATGACAAATATTTTAACATTCATGGTTTTATGTTTTATCTTTTGAACCACCCTCATTACTTTTGGATTGATTGTTCTCTTTATTTATAACCCTTTTTACTCTATATTCTTCTTATTTATTTCATACATATTCTATATATATATATGTTCCTTACATATATACCTAATTTACTTTACCTTTTTGGGGGTATTATACATGGTTTATGTTCCCTTTCAAATTAAATCCTTTAAATGAACCCGTTTGAATGAAACATACCAATTTATTATTTCATATCAATTGCCACATCTATCAAGTGTTTTTTAATATTAAATAGATTTTTAAGACCCTAATTATTTTATGCAAAACTTTAATAGTTCCATTCTGTTATAAAATAAACTAATAATCACATTCATTCTTTTAAATAATTGTTACTCTTTTCTTAAAGAATAACCTAAGTGGATAATTTTTATTCTTACTTATCCAATATTTATTATGACATTTATACATTGGAAATAAATGTAAAATACCTATTTTTATTTTTCCAATATTAAAATATAAATAAAATTAATTCCATATTCTCTTGGAAATCCTTATGATATGACCTTCATTTATTATTTGTAATAATATTTTGAAACTTACATCCATCACATGGATATTATAATGCTTATTATTTATGTACAGTTACTTTTAGTCATTTTGAACACATATTCATGTACATGTAATGAATATTAAGGGTGTTATTTGACAGTTCTCCAATGCATTGGGTAATTTTTTATTCTCATCAGATACTATGTATGGTGAATTTGTGGTTAACTTAACCACACTAGGTTATGTTGTATTGGTGGTGATCCTTTAATATTGTGCATGAGCAGTTATTCTAAGAACACTATGTTGTATTGTATTTTCAGTGATCCTTGAAATTTTTTTTATGATGTTATGATTTATGTTTTTTCTATATATTTATGATTCCATAAATTTATGATATCATTATCATATTCCATGTTTCCATTCTTGTATCACACTCTTATGCCATGGTACATGTTTGTTCAATAGAGATTACATGTTCCACTAACATGATTTATAGACAAATCTTACTATTCCATGTTCTTTTTAATAAGATATTTCTCCCCTTATCATGTTTTATCATATTATTATAATCTAAACCTTGTTTACATGTTGATAAGTTTTACCTTATTGAGAATTTTAGATCACCCATTTCACATGTTACCATTTCCCAGGTCATGAATATGAGTATAAACTAGGAGGATTTCTAGAAGGGGGTCTTGTGTGGTTAGATTATGGAGAAATGTTCATAAGTATTATAAAATGAGTTACTTATGAATCTATTTATCAATGAAATTAAACCTTACACTATTGGTATTGTGATATTATTTTTATATGTAATGTTTAAGTTATGAAGTTTATATGAAACATCTTTTGTTTTCCATGGTTTATCTCAATTTGTATCAAATCTTATGTTTAATGGATGATTTTTTAGCACTAGACTCAAGAGTGAAGGTCTGAGTCTTTATAGTTAGTATCAAATCAGTGTTTAGTTATTTTAGATGATTAATTTCGTTATTTTGTTGGATTATTTTAGTTATTTTTTGGTATTATAATAAGAAAACTTATTGAAAACTCTAGGTATAAATCTAAAGGATAATTCTTAGTGTATAATAACGTCCTAAATTTTTGGTGAATTTTTTAGAAGATGTTTTCCTAGAAATAATATATTTATTAGGATACTAGAAAGGTGATTCAACTATGGAGTAGATAAAACTATGGGTAATCACCCAAAATAATTCTATTTGAGCATCAAATCGATCTTCAATTGATGAACAATGAGTTATATTTATACTAAACATCTAGCTTTAAACTCCTTAGGGATATGATTTGGTTAATAAATTCCTCTTTACGAGCCTTTAAAAATGATTTATTATGTTACATAATTAGTTTAAGGAGTATGAAAAAACGCAACCTAAAGATTCCTAGATTTAACTAAGAGTGATTTTAGTTGAATTGAAAGCTTCTATGATTGCTTTAAAGAGTATGAAATTTCAATGATGAGATTTTCATAAGATCATTTGTGATAATTCTATTATGATATTAATTTTTAATCACCAACAGTAACCTAAATTTTGGTTTAGTATTATCTGAAGCCTGAATGAACCATGATAACAATTTATTCCATGGAAAATGAAAAAATTGCACCAATAAGAAACCTAATAGGATAAGAATTGGAGTAAGAAATATTATGATTATTCCAAACCAACTACCATGGATTTTGATTAGAAACATGAACATAGTTGAGTTTTCAAACACCCCAAATAATGAAAGGATGGTTTATCATGTGCGTTAGGGGGAAAATACGTTGGAGAAAAGAAGATTCAATTTCTTATATGTACAAAATGTGAGAAGAAACAACGAAAGTATTGTCTTAATGGAACTAGAAGATTCTCCAGTTTCAGAAAAAGAGGGAATAGAGAAATAAGTTTCCAAATAAATATGAACAAATAAATAAACCCAATGAAGGTAAAAGAAGTGTTTCCTAGTTGTAAATAAGATAGTAAGGTAAAAACTTCATTCAAAATTATATATTGAGTTATGAATGTATTGTAGATATCCTTGATAAAATGTATGATAAAGGTATAATTAAAATTATGGGGACATAATTTTTAAGGGGGGTATTTTACACCATATTGTTTGAAATTATATAATTTTCATTAAAATATAATTTTATGGATAGATTTGGATTTGTTTATCACCAAAATAAATCAAAACCATGATACATTTTATTAAAAAAATTAAATATGACTGTTATAATATAGTTGTTTTATAAACCGATATAAATTGAATTAAACATATAATTAAATATTAAATAAATGGAATAAATTAGTAGAAGTATTCCATATGAAGCTCATTTTTCTAATATTGTAAAGATGTTATCAGTACTAGGGTTTTCCCTAGATGAAGCCCAAGTTGAGTACTAATAATTATGATATGAGAGAAATTGTATGCATGAAAATTTCAAGCTCACGGAAACTGCCACAATATCCATGCAAGCAGAATCACAACCCATGGATACCGCTGAAGAATATATTATTCTTAGGTATTAAGTGGATACCTGGAGTGGTTATGTAAGTATAAATTAAGTTGATATAAATATTTATTTATTAATAAATATTATTTTATTAATATATTTGTAATAATAGAAAAGAAATAATATATATTAACAAACGAATCTTTTATGCTTTAACATAATTTTATATTGTGTGTTACTATATTAAAAATTGTTTCATTCACTTTTAGAAATTGAATTTTAAAATATGAAAATTTATTTTTTTAACTAAATAAGTCAAAATTATCTTAGGGTTAATATTTTATATTTTTCTAAAAAAAATTATTTTCCAGTGAATAATGAAAAAAACATTGATTATACTAATACCACTACTTTTATGAAATTATCACAATAAAATATTTAATTAGATGATTCTAATTAACATATATAAATTATAAAGTAAAATAAATTATTAAAAAATAAATGTTGAGGTCAAAGCCTCAATTTATTCAAGGAAAGGGACTACATTAGAAAGAAAAGTAGGCAACATACAATGTAGGGATGTACTTGGCAAGACTCGAACTCAAGACCTCATCAGACCCACAAATGAAACTACCACTACAATTCACCCTGAGTGATAAATCATTAAAATAAATACCTTGTTGAATTTTTAAAACTCATGTTTAAGAAGTCATAAGTAATATTTTACTCTAAAAACTGTTTTTATTCTCTTATATTAAAAATTATTTTTCATTAGTTATTGAAATTAAATAAAAAAATTGATTTTCATATTTTATATCCACATGTTCATATTATTCAGTTAGGAAAATTTTATTTTTATGCATAAAATTATGATTACATAGATTAAAGTTTAAGACCATGATAATGGTGTAAGAGTTATTTTCAAAGAATTATTTTTTTAGTGTTTAATTTTTATCTAATAAATTAACTGGATTTATTTTATATAAATACTCTCACATGATGTTTATATGTATGTTCAAATATTTTATCACTCATGTAATTTATAATTAAGATAATCAAGAACACTTAATGGTTAAAAAAACATTTTTATAGAGAACCCGTTTTTTATATTATTTTATTTAATTTAAAAGTTAATCTTAAATTATTGAGAAATTTATTTAGATTAGATGAGGTGTAAATTTGGTTTTGTAAAATAACGTTTTATCAGAGTGGTTATCTTATATTTTTAGTAAAAAATTAATTTATCAAGTAAAAACCTAAAACATAAATGTTAAAACCCAGTGAAAGAAGAATAGAAACATGCTTAAAACATTTAAAAAGTGAATTTTTTTGGAGAGTATAGATATTAAATCACCATAAATTTAATTATTTCCAACTTTGGGAGTCATTGACCCTTGTATAGTTTCATACCATCATTTAAAAATAAATATTAAAATTTCATTTTCTTTACTTATAATAGGATATCACTTATGTAAAATTTATTAAGCCATTAAAAAGAATTAGATAAACCAAAAATCACTGTTAAAATATCTCCACATGTCCTAAAAACCATTTTCATTTCAAAAGGCATAGCTAAAGAGTCTCAATTTCTTACCCTAGGGAGAACATCCAATGTAAGGGGTAATGATTTAAACACAAATCCCTAAATTATTTCTTACTATACCCCATAAAATCGTTTCTATCCACAAAATTATGGTATCATATGTATTGGTAATATTATGAAATATTATTATATTAATGGAAAATAACTTTTAATCCTTCCTCTAAAATCATTCAAAAAATTAATACACCATCATTTGTACATGAAAAATTCTTCCTCCAAGAATGACATGCCCTATTTTTCATAACTTCCATACATGATTGGTACAAAATAGTTATTAATACAAACTCATTTTTTTGTTATTTTTAGAAAATAAACTTTTATGGGGTTAATTTTTAACCCACATACAACTCCAAAGAACAAATACAGCATGAAAAAAAATTCTAAATTCGAAATAAAAATTTCAAATTCAAAGAACATGTTTATATGAAACACCTCAAGCCCAGTATTGTACCTATACCCCCACGAAATCTTCTCCACTACCAAAGTTGACTATCCATACAAATATCATCTCTACTAAAACCTTATAGAAACAAAGATAACGAGTTTAACATCACTGGAACCTCCATGAACAAACCCTTATCATCATTAATGAACACCAAACCCTATTATATAAAAACAGTTCAAAAACATACAAGGCATTATAGGATTATCACCAGAGTAAGAGTCAAAAATTCACAAGATTGAAAACCCCCAAAAATTACACCTAGACAACACTAAGATAAATATAATACCACGTGATTCAAAATTACAGATGTCAAGACATCTCCAGTATACCTTCCCAACAACAACCTTTAGTAGTATCAACACCTCTAGAATACAACATTACAAAAGCAGGTCACATAGCTGTGAAGATGAAAAATCCCCCAACATGATCCCAAAACACCACTAAGGTTAATCTTACCAAATCAAATGAGGTCATGTGCAGAAAATTTTGCAGTAATATAAGTGGAATAAGGAACAAAATCCATAGCATGAAATGACTATGAATCAAACCACGAGAGCCACACACAAACATTGAAAAACAGAGCACCCAAAAAACTCCAGCTCACAATCGCAATCCACCAAGCGTACCATCATGAAATACTAAAAATGGTGTATATAGTGATGGTGAGGTAAAAAAATATTAGAAATAGAGTTTAATGAGTCCCTATGCTATAGAAACACAACAACTCTGAAAATATGATCACTAACACAGAAGAAGAAAATACATATAGAAAAAAACACAATCTGTAGGTGGAAGAAGAGAAAGATGAGAAGGACGAGTAGGAGGGAGTGAAGAGAGGGATTCCACATATAAAATATAACATAAATCTATAAATTTATAAGGTATGGATAATATTTATACCTCTTAGGGAAGATGAAGAAGAATTTGTAAACTACCGATGGAAGGAGAAGAGAGTCATCTGAGAGAAAATGGGGCCATGAGGCCCTGAATCCTCCCAAGTAAAAAATATTTATTCAATGAAAAAAATATTATTTATAATATGATTAATATTCTTAAATGATAAATTATTTTACTTTTCACCTACCCACATTCTTAAAGATATTATATTTTCATTTATGTGTGCATCTAGACAACCGAATTCATGAAATAAACTATATTTTTTTCATTACCTCTTAACAAGGATGATTTAAAAAATATATTTAATCTATAATAACTATATTTATGGAACTATTAGTATTATAAAAATGTAATATTGTAAATTCTACAAGTGTTATTGATAATATATGTTCATAATAAATTCAACCACCAAAAAATAAACATATCAATTAACATCTATTAATTTGAATACATTTAGGAAAACCTATGAAACTATATAGATTTTGTGATAATGAAAAAATAAAATACCTAAATTATAAAACTATGGAGTTTATGAATCAATTTTTAATACATTTTACCCTGGTAAACATATAAATGAATTTCAATAGAAATTGGCCAAACCACCTCATGTAACAGATATATTTGAAAAATATTTAATAAATGAGTAACACTTTCTAACAAAAGGACCATAGAAAATTCAATATAGAGGGAAATTTTTTATGAATGTTTTTAATAAATGTAATTTAACTATTTAGGAAGTTATGTTCATTCATATTATGATTTAGGTCCCTAAGTAAGGGTCTTTACATTTTAATTTTGATTCATTGATATTTGATTTCTATTCACCACTTATTCCATTATTGTGATGTAAATATTCCCAATATATATATATATATTACCATAATTTTCATGAAATATAATGAATTTAGAAATCCATTTCAGGTTCCATTTTCAAGAGTTTTCTATTAAAGTTATTTTAATATCATAAGAGAATTTGTTAACTAATACTTTATTTCATTAAGTTATAATGTTTCATCTTGAACTTCTTACATCTATTCTTGATTTCTTCCACACTAAGATATTATATAAATTGTTTATGTATCTATATGTAAAATAAATTTTTTATCCAAATATCATTCCTTGATAAATTTATTATTGTTATGAATATTTATCATCCTTACCAAGTAAGGATTTTTCCTTCCATATCCATATTTTCTATTCCTTCCAATGCTCTCTTTATAATTGTAAACCCAATACTATGTTATCTCATGAAATAATTATATTTCCATTATTCTATTTTTTAAATAAAGTTTTATTGTCCATTTTATAAATTTATATTTAAATAAATGTATTTTTATAAAATAGTAAAAAAAATTTACTTTCATGATCATATGTTTTGTCTTCCAAACCAACCTTGATACTTTTGGATTTCATGTTCTCTTTATTTTTCTCACTTTTTTCTACCTTATTCTAATTTATTTCATCTATATTATATATATATATGTTAATTACCTATATAACTAGTTTACTTTTCCATCATTGGTTGGGATTATACATGCATTGTGTTCCCTTCACAATTCTATCCATTAAATGAACCCAATTTAAGGGAACCTCCCATTTTATTATTTAATGTCATGTAACATTTCCTTAAAATATTTTTTTACCATGAATATATTTTTAAAACCCTAAATATTTCATGGGAACTCCATTGGTTTAATTATATTCTAAAAATATTAATTTCTTTCCTTATTTAAAATATCCTTTACTCGATTCATAAATCATCACCTACATGGCTCAATATTATTCATACTTCATTGATTTTTATTATTAAGCTTCTAAATTATAAATCACTATTTGAGAACCATGTTTCTTTTAAAATATGGACATTGAAAATAATTTAATCACTTACTCTCCTATGAATTATTATGATATAGATTTTTCAATTCATTGATATAAGACTATGAAATTCACTTCTCATGGGGTTTATTATGCTTATGATTTATGCATGGTTACTTTTTATGATATATTACACATATATATGAACGTGTTATCAATATAAAGGGTGTTACATATTATCACTCTATTGTACTGGGTAATGTTTTCATCTCATGATATACCATGTATAATGCATAGTTGGTTAACTTAAGCACACCAGGTTGTGTTTTACTAGTGGTGAGCCTTGACTATAGTGTGTGTGTGGTTAGCCTAAGCACACTATGTTATATTGTCTTATTGGTGTGCTCTGAATTATTCTTATGATGCTATACTTTATTTTATTTCCACATATTTATGATTCCATGAAATTATGATATCATTACCTTATTCCATGTTTCCTTTCTTATCTCACACTCTTATTCCATGATACATGTTTTATCATGTGATATTACATGTTCCACTAGCTTTATTTTTAGAAAACTATTATTATTTATTGTTATTTTGAATAAGATGATTCTACCTTTCTCATGTATTCTCATATTCATACAATTTTACCCTTTTTGGTATATTTATATGTTTTACTTTAATGAGCATTTTAAGTAACCCATTTCTTAAATTTCTATTCCCCACGTCATTAAGATTAGTAAAACCAATGAGTATATTATAATGGATCAAGTGTGGTTTGATTATTGAGAAAAATAAAAATTATTGTAAAATTAGTAAATTATTAATATAACAATCAAAGACACTAAACCATCAATTCTTTGGGTTTTTAGAGTATTGTCAGATGTAATGTTTATGTTCTGAAAATGAGGTGAAATGTCTATATATATATATCTTGAGTCAAATCACATTGTATGAAATCTCGTGTTTAAATATTTATTTTTTAGAACCAGACATGAGAGTGTGGGTATAGGTCTTTGTAGGCCCAAGTCTTCTCTTTCTATAAGAATATTTTGAAGGAAGTGATATAAAAGAAAAAGGGAATATTTTTCAACTATATTATTGGTTAAAATACTAGGTGTTCTCACCTCCTTATTCATTAATTTTCACTCACTTTGTCTATTTTTTTGGATTATTGAATTCATGTAATTATATTTGTATCTTTTTTATTTTCTATCGAATGTATTACATATTTTTTATTTTTTCCACACATTGTTTAGAATATAATAGGTTAATATATTTTAATACAGTGAATGTGCTTTTTTAATTCAATCTAAATATAATATAAATTAATTATTTCTTCATTTATTAAACTTCTCAACCCTTGATAATGGTTGTGAGTATAAAATGTATTCAATTACACAATATATCCACAGTTGTAGAAGATATAATATTTTCTTATGTAAAAATAGAAAAACCTACCAAAATTTCAATGTGGAACTATCTATTTCTTTAATTATTTAAATATTTGGTCCATTATTGTGAATATTTTATTGAAAATATATTATTAGACTAAAATTATTTGACAATGAGGGAATAATCATTAATGGTTCAATATTGGTAAGGTCATGTCTTTTAAATATGATTTATTTTCATTCCAAAAAACACAAAAAATCACTGTCACTTCCTTATTTTAATTTTTTTTTCATTTTTTCCGTTAAAAACCCATAGTATCATATTATTTAATTAGTAAAACATGATAAGTGAAAATATAAATATTAGTTTGAGTATGTGTATATCCCCGAGATATTGACCCAAGGTTGTATGATATTATATTACATACTTAAGGAAAATAAGAAATTAATTGATTTAATATTAATGAAAAATATATATCATTAAATTAGTGATCTTTTTTGGGATCCATAAAACATTATTCACACTATTTTTCATAAAAAATCATAAAATTTTTAAAAATGTGAAAAAAACAACACTTAATTGATAAATTATTTTCACATTGAACTATTGTGTGATTGATATTTTCCATTTGTATATATTGGTTTCTAATCAACATTGATAGTTTTATTTGTTTTATACATTTTATCACTATGTTTACTTTATGTGACACATAATATTTTAATTTTTTGTCACTTATTGATTGAATTTATTTCAAAATATACTTATAAGTGATATTTTTTATCATTTCATTAAAATGAATAAATAATTTTAGATAATATTAATTTAATTTTAAAAAATATTAATTAAATCATCCACAAGAATAAAAATTTAATTAATGTATAAGTTACTTCAATAAAATAATTATTCAGTTAGATGGTTTTTTTAAATAAAATAATTTTAAAATCCCAAATACTTTTTAGAATCAAAATAGTTTTTAAAACCCATTTTTTTCTGAAAATGAAAATCACTTTCAAAATCACTATTATTATAAAAAAATAAATAAATGCGATCCATATTATGATTGAACTTATATGAAACAAATTATGTAGCCTATTTATGGGAATTATAGATAATATAATTAAAGAAAAATATAACTTAAGAAAATAAAAAAATAAAAATGGAAAATATTGATAATATAAAGCAAGGAATTAATGTTCAAATAAAAGGTGAAAATGAATAGAAACATGTTCCTACCAATTATTCCATTGATAAACCTTGTGAGAATGAGTTAATGGATGAATAGACTTAGTGTTGTTTCATATCACCACAAAGAGAGATCATTGGATAAGATCTTCCAGATGATGCTAGTGTAGGATTTGAAGAGTATTTATATGATTATTGGGAACAATTTTTGGGGAATACAATTCCCAATGATTTTTCCATTTTTGAAAATAAATAATCATTAAGCTTATTCATTTATTTAGTAAAACATGATAAAAAAATTAATCCGGGTTTTTAGGATAAACATGTTGAATTGGATATTGAAGTTTTGTCAATTAATTTTAAAATTAAACTTGGAAATAAAATGATCTTTTTCAGGATAAAATATGAATGTGATTTATAAAAGTGAATTCTTTCTTATATAAATTAATTTAGATTATATATAACTTAACTCCCTTTTTGGAAATTATTGTGGAACATTTTATTTAATTTCTAAAATCAATTAATCTAATGGAGTTAATTAAAAATATCACCTATATTTTGAATAAAACTTAACTAATTAATTTTTAAATGATTTTTATAATGAAAAATACTGTACACATTTTTAGTTTCTTATTGATTTAAATGAATTTGATAAATTTATTAATGGTATATATTCTAAAGTGGTTAATTTTGAGAAGTTTAATGAGTTAAAGTGCATTAAATTTCAAACCTTTGATAATGTGAATTATTATATACATAATGGACTCTTTAAAAAAGAGTTAATTATATGGGTGATGAATCTTACTTCATGTTAAAAAATCATGGGGATCCGAGATGTAATTAACTACGATAATTTTTGGTAAAATCATTTATAAATCCCGATTTTAAACAAATAAACTCATCTAATATAAAATTTGTTCATAAATTATTGGGTCAATTATTGTGTGAGTTCTCATTCACGGTGAAAAAGGTAATTCTTAATGAATCATAGAAAAAAGAGTGAAGGATTTCAATTATCATCATTTTTATGAGCTTTGTTCATTATTTTCAAAACATGAAACATTATTTTTTATTGAACTTTGGTTGAGAGATTTATAATTTAATTTCACTTATTGAATTAAATTATTTTATTAAAATTTTAATTTTATACATTTTCATGCAATATGAATTCACTTTATTATTATTTCTTTGTATTTTTAAATACCATTTTTTGATAAATTAAGGACAAGTGACGGTTCAGTTTGAGGGAATTTGATATTGCTTTATCTTATGAGTCTAAAATATATGATTTCTACTCATTTTTACTCATTTTTATTATAAAATTGAGTTTTCATTGAACAATTATTTTAATCATGTGAAATGTGTCATTAATTTTAAATTTTTAAATTTTTTATTAAATTGTTGGATTTTTTGTGTCTTAATTGATAAATGTTATTCAAATTAATTTTAATGTGATTTTTTAACACATTTCTAAAATACATTGTAGTTATTAATTGAATAATTTTTTATTTAATTTTAACTTTCAATATTGATTCAAAAATATATTTTAAATCTGAATTAGTTGAATAATTTTATTAATAAATTTTAACTACAAATTTGGAATATTCAATTTTTACAAATTTTAATTGAAACCATTATTTTTTGTTAAATTTATTTTAATTGTTCTCAATTAATATGGGTTTGGAAGATTATTATATTCAAATTTAATGATGATATTTATATGTATGTGAACTGAATTCATGATACATAATATTAAATCAAAAGGTGAGGGAATCATAAGAATACCTATAGAAGATGCTACTTGAGAAACATCAAAGAACATGTTACATTTGAAATTATACAGTTCTCTTGAATATGAATAATATATCATAAGATCAACCAATACATAATATATGATTTTATTTACATTTAAATAAATAGTTTTATATTAAATAATAAATCAAGTAAAATAATGATACATAAAATGCGTTAAATTCATAAAAAAAATTAAATTTAAAAAATCCATCCAATTTTTTTTTGAGATTAAATTAATTTATTTGAAGAAATAAACAAACAAGGCTATGTGAAGTGGAAATAGAGAAGGATTCAAAATAAAAATGATAGACTCAGTGAATGGGATTCCATGAAGCTTTATCCAAATTTATCTAAGTTTAATCAAAGATATCATAGATCTGTTTTCGCTAAGACAAACAATTTTAGACTCTTCTAGGGTCATATAAGAATGTCGATGCTTGAAATCAAAGTAAAATGCCTGTAAAATATTTATTTTCTAGAATTAATATATTTTATAGTATAAAATAAACAGATTTATGAAAAATTAAGTAGTTAGGAATTTCTTACCATGATGGGGATTTATTTAGAAAGAAATAGAGATCCTAAGGGGATTGTCGACGTGATGTGAATCTTACCGAACCAAATGTTTCAAAATATGGGGATTTTGATGAATTAATTTCAATTTATGATCCTTGAGGATGACTAAATATTAATATATAAATATAAAAATATATTGCAGTCATTATAACAAGAGAAAATAGATTTTAGTTGAGTTCATCGTTAAAATAAATACAATTTAAGGATATGAAGAATGAAAATGTTGGGTAGATTCTCAATCCCCAGAATAAAATTGATTGTGAAATATTTGTGATAAACCTTATAAAAATGGAATAATTAATCATAGAAGAATAATTAGAATTGACAGATCAATATTTTTAACATGGAAAAACAGTAAATTTTGAGAATTAAACAACCACGAGGAAACTCTAAAAATTCAACTATAAATTAGTTAGTATAAAATCCAAATAAATGCCTAAATTTTAATTAAAGTAATTACATAAAAAACTATGTGAAATCCACACCCCAATATTCATTCATCTTCCCTATGAAGATCCTACCATCAATAAATTCCACCCTACCGTGACACACACCAATGAATCATATATCCACTATGAGAAAACATCATCCTTTATAAATATTAATCAAAAAAACATCATTGATGGAACCACTTAAATGTATATTTTGATGACAGAAATGTCATTTTCAACACCACTACAACATATGTTTGGCTCACCGGTGATTCTTATCTATTTTTTTCACATTATACCAAAAACATGACAGTACTTCTTGATGTTGTGAAACACATGATATTGAAAATGTGAAAACTCCATTCCACGTCTCACTAGAGTACATATTGAAGAAGTACCAACATTTCTCATTCAAGAAATTATCCAATGTAAAGGACTCCAAGGATATTTTGTGCACACCCCAAATTCATCTCTCACATATCTTGAGTCACATTTCTAAAGGATTAATAGGATCCCTTTCAAATATAGATTATATATATATACATATTAAACTTTAAAACACCATATATCATCTATGTGAGGGGTTTATAAAATATATTATCACATTCATATAGATATAAAAGATATATCTCCCATTAATTCACACATAAATACTAATAAAACCTTATATATATTCCAAAAAATATCTCTAATTCAAATTTTAATGATTTTAACACTATCAATATCTTTCTTCAGCTCATCAATGAAAGAGATACCATACAAAAAATTATGTTGGAAATAAAACTAGCTGGTATCACACCAATCATCATCCTTTGTTGAAAATATGCAGCTGATTTGTTGTAACTCTAATGGAAACCTAAGTGAACCCTTATAAAAGAAATCTAATCAAAAAATCTTCATCATATTGATATCTAAATTATCCCATTGAACAAGACTAGAACCGATAATATCTGACTCCCTTAAAATAATGATTACCACAAATATGGAGAACTTATAGAAATTTATTACATCCTCTTAGTACATCACCATGCTCATCAATTTTTAATTATTTCTTAACTAGTGAAACTAGATGATGATAAATAATTAGGTATAATATCTAAAATATAGATCTCAACCTACTTCATATTCAAAATCTTATTCTTCTTTAAAAAGTAATGGTTGATCCTCTTGAAAATCAATTCAAAATTCCCAGGAAAAATTACACGCTTAGACCTCACTTTGACACCAATATTGGAGAGATTCCCTATTTTTGGAAAAAATTCACATAAAATATTTTTTATAAACTTGTTATCTTTAGAAAAAATAATCTAAAAATTATAAGTAGAATTAGCACACATTTTTTAATGTTGGAATAACATCTAATTTAGAGGACTATAAAATTATGGGGAAAATCTAAAAATTACACTATAAATCTGAGTGTAAAAAATATAAGTATATTTTTAGAAATCAATTACAATGATTGAATAAAAAAGTGAAAACCAAAACTTGATATAAAAATTTATTATATATAAAAAAACATATCCAC
Organism: Viscum album; assembly: GCA_963277665.1. Taxonomy (NCBI): domain Eukaryota; kingdom Viridiplantae; phylum Streptophyta; class Magnoliopsida; order Santalales; family Viscaceae; genus Viscum; species Viscum album. Next base: position 1,321,004,415 of record OY728132.1, on the reverse strand, counting down.
GATTAATGACACCCTCTTGTGACCGAAATCATGATCTTAAAGATTCACTATGGCAACATATCACCATTCAAAAATCCTAATCTGAGCATGTGTCACTATTAAAACCAATTTAACATATGTTTGGATCATTTTAATTTCATTTTTTATGACACTTCAACATATTTTTGGATTTCCTATTTTCCTTGATGAAATACTAAACATACTACTGCAAATATGATAATGAACTTTGAGGATGTTTACACATTTTTTCAAAAACACAATTTATTTGTTCCCCCTCTTGTTGGACTAAATTTTTGAAAACTCCAAATGTTGATCATTCAAGAAATTATCCAACCCGATGGACTCCAAGGATATGTTTTACACCATAAATTTGTTAATATTTCATATAAATTTATAAAAGATATACTATTAGTGGGGGAGAATTTTAATTTTTTCTAACTACTGAAAAATTTACACTCTTCTAAAAAAAATAACAGAAAGTATGATATAATTGAAATTTGGTATGAGATTCTTTTGATAAATTGATTAATAAATCAGAATGACGTTATTTTGATTAGTGTAAAAAGATTAACTAGGAAATTTTATAAAAAATATAGTAACTGAGAGGTTTTATATGAAAATAACAACTAATGTATAGTTGAAAAAAAACTTATAACACCTCAACCGATTGATTTCACATCTTTAACCCAAAATAGTTGGGATATTTATATACCCAACTTTATGTATCCCCTATTATAAACCTATTGTTATGTCTATCATTAAAAACCCTTGAATCCCTCAATCAACTGGATTGGAATGATTTTTTATTCCTTTCAAAATATCATGATTAAACCAAATTAGAATAAACTATGTCTCCCTAGACTTAGGATCCCTCGATGTCATAGATCAAACTAACCCCAAAGTCAATGAAAGATCATATGTGCATCATTTCTTAAACAATGTTTTTTCATTTGTTAAAAATGTGACATGCCTAAAAAATTGTAGAATTACAATGAAATATCCCCTTATTATCATTTAGATCAAATTTATATAAAATATATATTTTATTAATAATGAATAATTTACATCTAAAAACTCTAAAGTAATATGGTTTTTTTTTCATCTAGTCCATAAATCATAAGGATTTTTATTTAGAATATTTTGATGTAAAACTCAATTTATAGTATAGAAATCCGTACTAACGGCTTCGGCCCAATTTTTTTAGAAATTGAGTATTCACTAAATGTGGTTATATTAATTTCTTGAATAAATATAATTCTTTACCCCACTCCACAATTTTACTAAGGAGTTTTAGGTGCATAAAAGTTGTGAGTAAATCCTTTTTTAAATACAAAACATTTCAAAATAAAAATTTTCAAACTGATAACCATGAGAACAACCAATTGTAACATAATATATGTTTTTCTATTTTTTAACATGAGTATTAAAAATCTAAAAAAATATCTTTTGACTTATTTGATTAAAAATATAAAAAATTATATCTAGTGTAACCATCAACAAAGACATACACATAAGGTTTTCCACCAATTCATCCTTGTTTGGGTTGGACCAAATAGAGGCATGTGAACTAATTTTAAATCATTAAAAGTTTATATTACAATAATATATTTAAATATATAATTATGTTTCTTACCATATTGAGAAGTATCATATTTTTATGATGATTTAATCCAATGCTATGATAAGTCTATCACAAGTTATTTCTTAAAATGTTTTTATAAATTAAAAAAATTAAAATGTATTTGACCATCTATACCAAAACAATGACTAGAATTATATTGTAATTAAAAAGGTATATCTTGGTTACTAAATTCCTCTAGGTAAATGGTGTGAAAAGTCTAATTTCTCTAGTAAAAAAGAATAAAAATACATTTTAAAATTTTAATAGTACATTTATCTTGAAGTTCACAAGATAAAATTCATCACATATTTGAATTATCCTGATGGGATTTAGATTAAGTTCCAAAATATATAAAGCATTTGAAATTAAATTCTTACCTAAAAAGACAATATTATCAATAAAAAATATTTATCCTTGATCATTATCAGCAATGGTTATTTTTACACCATTGAAATTTTGAGAACATCAGAATTAGGTTTAATTTCTTATCCTATTTATTGGACACCCACTATCTAAGTACATTATGTTTCTGCTATTGGTACTCATATTTCCATCTTAAAAGTAAAAAATACTATGTTTTTTCCACATTGAATTTCATGTTTCCAAAATTATTAACGAACAAAAATTTAGGAATTTACATCTATTCAACACTCTTATATTTTATATATAGTAAATTTCTAGTAATATAAGCTCTATTAAATCAAATAGATTGAGTATGGTTTAAAGTAAATTTATTTTTATATGAAACTTCACTTTGAAATTTAATACAAAAGGTACACATTGGTGGACATAGAAATTTTTATTAAAAATGAGACTTACGAAAATAAAATACCATTAAAAAATTAGTATTATATGGGTTTAACTATCTTTAATGTTTACCAAAATTTTATTTCCTAGAAGAAAAATTTGAAAGGATTTTTTTAGACTAAGAGTTTTATTATTATTTCTTAAAACTAAATTATTATCTTCATGAGTTAAGATAAAACTATATTTTATATTTAATTCTAAAGTAAGTTTATAAATTTAAGAGTTATGTTTTAAAATTATTATATTATATTTAGAAAGATCTACCATAGTAAAATTATAAAATGTCAATACATTAGATTTTTTTTTTCAAAATAAGAGTTTCATATCTAGTAATTTCATCAAAAGAAGAAAAATTATCCTTATCATTAGATATAGATATTTTTTCCCTATAAAGTAGTTGAAGTAAATTCATCATCATTACTATCATGTTAATTTATGATTAAATTTAAATTTTTAAGGGTTCATCAAATACCATATCCATATAGCACTAATTGTTCTCTAGAATGTCAATATAGAAACCAACTGCCTTCTAATCATCATTAATCTTTTATGAAAATATATCTGAATACATACCTCCACCACCTAAAATCTAGGTGTCTATATCCTTCAAATTTTTCTTCCCTTTGATTTTATAATATTTATTTGGATTAGTTTAATTTATATCCAACCTCATAAATTTGGGTCTGACATTCATCGGTTTTATATATTCATAAAACATCAATTCAAAAGTTTCTTTATTCTCACCTCTTTCTTTGTGATTCTTTCAATACTTGTAGTGAAAATATTTATTACCAACAATATTATACATATTTTTTGAAATTTGAGAAATTATATTTTCACTTTACATAGAAGTTATATAGTCTAATTCATCTTTAACATTCTTCTTATAATTTTAATATTTTTGGAGAAATTTCCTATGTCCTAACCTTTATATGTATAACTACCCTAGAGTTTGAAGAAAAAGATAACCCATTTCATTGCTTTTAACACATCATTCTTCAATATTCTTTCATACCACATAAGAGTTTCAATAATATCATAAATAATTATCTTAGTTAGATATTTCCTATAATATCTTATTTTATTAATAAATTCCCATTCATTTGGTATAATATCAGTAATTATCCTATTAGTTGTTCATCTAAAAACAACTTATATCCAAGAATAAGCATTATATTTATGATAATCATAAATCTCAAATGCATATATGTAATCGATTCACTTGGTAAGAAATAAAAAACCTGATAATCTTCCAGAAGCATATACCTTTTGGTTTCTAAATCATAAGGAGTTCTAAATTTTGTTACTTGAAACTTTATCTAGATATTATTGTCCATCTCAAAAAATTATATTTGAATTTAGATATTCCTTTTCATTGAGTACAATAGAGTATTCAAAAAACTATAATTCAAATGATATTCAATATTCTCCTCTCTAGTAAAATATGTGACTTCATTTCCAAGAATCATATAATTTAAAGTCATCATACGAAAAATATCTCCTCTAGCATTAATCACAAAATCCATCATATGAACCCTCCCATACTCATTGTTTTATTCATTAAAAAGTATTGGTCTTCTATGATTTAGATTATATAATGTTTAACAGATAAACCTTCCATAATAAAAAAAATTTCTTTAATATCTATTTAGTGAAAGAAGAAAAGTTAGACATATAGGGCTAGGTATGATACCAAATGTGTCTTTAGAATTTATGATATATATATTAAAAGATATAGTTAGGGAGAATTTTAGTTTTTTAACTATGAAAATATTTACAGCCATGTACAAGAAAATAAAAAGAAGCATGATATAATGAAAATCAGAATTATATGTTTTATATAAATTTATAAATGAAAAATGAGGTTATTATTATAAGAGTATGTAGAGAAACTAGGAAAGTGTATACAAAACTAAACTAAATAAGAAATTTCATGAAAAAATAAATTAACTAAGAGACTATATATTAACATAGTGACAAAAGAACAATAGAAAAAAACTTATAACACCCCAACTGAGTGCTGAATTTTATTTAACCCAAATAATAAAATAATGATATAGACCGAACTTTAGGAATCCCTGATTATAAACCTATAAGTAATTATATCTTCCAATAACTTGGAATCCTTCAATCAACCTGATCTCAATGTATGTCTGTCTTCCTTTGAAAATTACTTGATCATACATATTTGAAATAACCTCTATCTCTCTATACATAGAAGACCTCAATATCATAGATTGGGAAAAAAAATTAAAAGAAAGATATTAATATAATTTACTATAAATCCTCACTGGTGAATTCTCTTAAGAAGAAAATCCACTAAAAATTTTAAAACAGAAGCAGCCAATACAATGTGAAGTTGCAGACTTCAAAATTTAATCAACCCTTTAGATATATTTTCATCATCGAATGTACTCTTTCACCTTTATCTCATGATACTATTGATAGATGAAGGTTGTAATGACTCCAACATTTTAAATAATAATTTATCAGGTTCAGTTATAAGTTCATTGAAATCACCAACTATTATTTTGATGGATAAATTATTATTCTATTTCTACCAGTAAATTCTGTTTAGTTCCGCAGAAATTCACCTTATAAAAAAATTAACACAAATAAAACTCCTAAAAAATTAATGTAAAATAATATAATAAAGACTAAATTTCACCTTATTTATGATAAACTTACTCATAAAAATATTCTTCAAATTAATATAGAGTAATTCAGAATGAATTCTTAAGATACTACAAAAATGTAATGACTTGGATTTTCCATGTATTATTTATGGATATTATATAGAATATTTTGGAGAAAAGGCACTGAGAAGGTGTGTGATTCTGAGGCCCAGTGTGCCCAGAATTTTTTTTTGAAATATATAAAATATATTAAATAACATGCTCGTATAGTTATTTATGAAAAAGTAGAATAAATCCCAAAATGGGGGCTCATATCAGAAATAAGAGGGCACCATTGAGTTTATAATGTGATTTTTACCTTAGGAGTCACATAACCACTATCTTAGTTAGGAATTTATGAAAAGGTTTTCACATGTGTAAATGAATACAATAAATAAATAAATTCATTCAATTATTTTTTTTGATGCAGTAATTGATTTGTCTATAAAAACAAGGTTATATATTTTGTCTTAGGGTTGTCACAAAACACGGGAGACCCAGGGACTATTGGAGGAGATAATTCTTCGGAAAAAATTATAGATCAAGATTGGATCGAGTATAGTTGCGCCAATGGAGTTCAAGGATCATGTCAACAACGTCAACGCAGAACTGTTCTACATCAATGATCAATCCAAACTCCATGTAGGATGTTTGATTTGTTATTTATGTCCCATTGAATAATTTTTTATGAACACATATCAATTCCACAAATAGAATTGATACATTCATCAATAATAGATTTAATTTTATGGATGTATTTAATTTTGTTCACCATGTTGATTTTTCCTTTGTATTTGTCTTTTTCTACATAAAAGGATCATGTACAAATGAATAAAGGCTGAAGTTCATTCCTCACTTTTTATGGTTTTTGTATTTCTTCCCCTTGTTCTTAACACATTCATTTCAGTTATGTGTTTTGGCCCGTGGTTAGATAATTACCCTGTATTTGATCATTGACCGACTTTTCTTCTGTGCAACTGATCAGTACATCAGGTACAACTTGCGATGGAGGTTGTGATTAGAGGATCAACTTTGAAGGTGGATTAATCGAGGAGGAATGAGATCGAAATTTTGGGAATATTTTTTCTAGAGTGACGCATGGTGCAACTATTGATGGTATGAGGGAAAATTTCCTGAGAAAATTTGATGCTCGGATCTATGATATTTAGTGATGAGAGGTTTGGAAGAACCCAGATCTATAGATATTGGAGAGTACGGTGACTCCTGCGACACAGAAGATGATGCATAAGAGAAACTATGGATTCTAGAAAATATGAATCTATGCATAATGTATTTCATTATTAAATTCCATGTGAGACACCGTAAATACGATGCATGGTTTTCCTTTGACGTTAAATATCACATGATGAGCGACTGGGTCACACACCATGTGATCCTTCATTGGAGGCTTGGTGTGTATATTAGAGGGTACACGAACACAACCATGAGTACATGGGTTCTAACACACCATGTACTCTAACACAGAAATGGATAGGTGTACACGACATGGACAATGGTACACAGTCATCTCTAGACATTATTGGTGGGCTGTTGAACTATTTGTACAGGCAGTGTACTTTACATACATGCCATGTATTTATATATTTTCATGATGTGTGAGGAAGCACCACATGAGATTATCCATGCTGAGAAAGCCACACCATGTACTCTACATATATTCCATGTACTCCCTTAGAGATGGCTTGTAACTCTGCATCTCTTTAGTTCAGACTGGTGTTGGTTGAGTGAGTACTGCATGGTCCTTTGAGTTTATAGTGCTACATTACATCCAAATCATAGTATGATGATCCCCTATATAGCATGAGTCTCAGATAGAGTATGTGGTTCCCATATGTGATATTGGAGTGTTCTCCATTATCATAATTATACCCTAGGATGGGTTTGTTGAATCAATGTGATCAAATTATGTAGGGTTTTGATCTTACATCTATCATTATTTATCAGTAGGGTTCAAAGTATCATTGGTGTATGATACCCTATATAGTGGGTTGATCTATATTGGGTTCGTGGTGTCCCCCAGTGGTCCTGGTCGTGACCCCTTATCAAAGTATCAGAGTATTATGAGACCAGTGACATTTATTTGGTGGGACCCAATGATCGATTCCTATTCAATAAGAGTCTTAGGTGATCGCATAGAACGTGTAGTTGATTATTCTCGAATGATATTTTCTTGCGAAAAATTGTGTGGTTGAAAGTTTTATGTCACTACCTGGGGGTTTGGCATCATTTAAGGGTATATTTGGGTGTTTTTTTTATTATAAATCATTTTTATATCTTGTATTGAGAGGACTAAACTTAATTCTCAGTGTTTAGTGTTTTAAGGGTTTCCTATTTTGTATTGATATACACACCCATGGATGGTCTCTTCCTGCATATATCATGTCTTATTCAGATGATGACCCTTTTGAAAATTTCTTGAGAGGATACAGAGAAGAAAGATCTTAGGTTGGTCCCGAAAGTATGATTTTTGTCCAAGACTATTCATTTGATCATAGTCTTCTTCATTGGAGTAGGTTGGACTCTTTAATGTTTTTGGTTGGGATTATATTTTTACCCCTTTCCTATTTTAGTACTTTACTAGCATACTCTATTATGGAATCATAGATGTGTGAACGCATTGGTTTTATTTCTTTTACATTTCAAATTGTGTGGGCTTGGATATGCGTACATCTATATAGCTACATTAGGATAATTTCTCCCATCTATGGGATATTCCTACTCAGCACTGTTCACCATCACCAAGCCTATTGGAGGCGGACATGGGGGATAAATGGGTCAGAACCTTGTGGTTCAGGTCATTAAAGAGTGTCCTACCTTAGGAGTGGATTGGGCGATATTGGTTTGGGTCAATAGCATTTTTTTTTCAAGTTCGACTTTAATTCTAGGGACTCTAGTGTTTGTGTTGCGGTTGAAATATCCATACAAAAGGACTATGATAACCATTATTTCAATTCGGTTCATATAGAAATTGGTTTAGGGAAAACATTGGTTCATGAATCATATTGGATTGAATTTTTTTCCATATCCTTATAATTCTGTCTCCCAAGATATACTCTTTGACCATGGTACATATAATTTATTTCAGGATGCCTCTCCATAAACAACAAGGCAGGATTCCACTATGTGATCACAATGGTGATCCTTCGAGTGACAAGGAATCTATACAAGGTCCTATAAAAGTGATAGAACCTATGGGTGGTTTACCAGCTATACCACAAACCGTTGAGAAGTATCTTGAACTAGAAGTTCTAGAAGAGGATTCACGTAAGCTGCATATGCCACATGTGTTTCAGAGGTAGTGAACTCCTATGTTTCGGGGCGAGTTAGACCCCCCAGGTGGCTGATGACTAGTTAGAATTTTTCACTCGATTTTGTTATTTATGGGGATGACTAAATATTAGATGGAGGTCCTCACTGTGAGACTTTTTCAGTGATCTACTAGGAAATGGTTGAATTTAGTGACTTAGTAGCATGATGAGACAACTCTCTCTTGGTTATACCTTGAGGGTCTCTTCAGGGAGGAGTTATATCCTAAAACATTGTGATTAGTGTGTATACAGAAGATTACACATCTGTATAAGGGCAGTTTGACCGTGGAAGAGTATTCATCATGGTTTACTGATATCTCATGATAGTCCATGATTATTTTTTGAGATCTATTCTTCAAATCTAGGACCATTAAGTGAGGCTTATGTTGGAATATCAGGGCTTTATAGGTATCCCTTTTATTCCCACAAATGTTGGGGTCCTTGAGTGGGCCTCGGTGGAGTAGATATTCCTGGAAGTACATGGACCAATAGTGGGTGTTTGTAGTGGGGACTCAGGAGTTGAGACCTTGATATCAGGCATCCACCGACAAACATAGAGATCCAAGTTTATCAGATGCTTTATGATGTGATCACAAGTTATATGGTTGAGGTGTAGGGTTCTTAGAGTGGATTGAATTAGATGTGGGGTATGCGGTGTTTTTTCTATTATGGTTAGAGACATCTAGATTAGGATTTTCTAACCCATTATATAGTTGATTGAGAGACAGTCAAGGGACCATCGAGATGGAGGCAAAGAACAGATTAGGGTTATCTGTAGGGAGGAAGACATGAGAGAGGGTCTGACATTATAGTTAGAGGTGGTATTAGGTTTGAACTATTACCACCACAACCCCCAGGTGGTCCATTCTAGAATCAGGGAGGCAATTGTTAAGGACAAGGACAATTATCAGCTATGGAGGCCTATGACCCTCACCCTCCCGGAATGATAAGTTGTAGGATCCATTTATTTTCTACCTTATCATTCGTATTGATAGAAAAATTTGCATGACATTCCTTCATTTATAAATATATGGTTGATGACTTAGATATTTCAATTGATCAATTGGCTTGACCCTTTTCGTTGGATTCTCCTACATTGAGTGACTTAGTGATTTTTCACTTATAATAACTATGCGATTTGATGCCTGAAGGTGGGTGTTTTGTATAGGATCTATTTTTATTAGTGATTAGAAATTACAAAATAATATTGGGTATGGATTAGATATCAATGGTTTATTCCAATATTAACTAATATAGGCTGAGGATAAGGTGTATCTGTAGTGATGGAATGAGGTTTTCCTTTATGGGTGAAAAGGAAACCTTGGTAGATCTAGATGAGCTTAGGCATAAGAGAGTGAATATTATTTCTCATAAATTTCCTAGAATGACTCTTGGAGAAGTATATTCTATGGTATAATTGTTTCTGATGGTGGGGGTGAAGTACTTGGACATATTTCCTGAGAATGTTCCCACTTTAGCTCCCCACCATGAGTTAGACTTCTACAATGAATTGCACACTATGATGACCTCAATATCTAGACAATAATATCGAATGGATCTCATAGAGATTTGTGGGTTGAGGGTTTAGTTAGGGGAATAGTTATATAATATAATTGTGAGACCTAATGTTTCCCCTAGGCATCCCTAGTGTTGTTCTCAAAGTAAGAGAACATGAGTTGAGGTTATGTATGGACTACCGATGCTTGAACCAGGGGACCTTGAAGAATAATTATCCACTATTGAGAATTTATGAACTCTTTGATCAGTTCATAGGGGCGTGATGGTTCTTGAAGATTAAGATAAGATTAGTTTATCACCATCTGCGATTAGGGGATGAGAATATTCCGAAGATGACATTCAGATGTCTCAATGGTAACTTTGAGTACTTGGTGATTCCAATCAACATGAAAACTCTCCAAGAGTGTTCATGGGACTCATGAGCTAGATATCAAAACCTTTAATATACTCATTCATGGTGTTCTTAACAGATTATATCCTAGTGTACTCAACATATAATGAGTAGCACGCAAGAGACTTGAGGATGGTCCCGAACACACTCTGAGAGCACCAGATTTATGGTAAGCTCTCAATGTGTAAATTTTGGATTATTAAGGTAAAATTAATAGGACATGTCATCTCATAATCAGTAGTAGAAATAGACCTAGTGAAGTTTGAGGGAGTTCTATCTTGGGAACCACCCAAGAGTGTTTCCACGGTGTAGAGTTTCCTCAGGTTGGAAGGGTACTAGCAGAGGTTTGTACCCGATTTCTCCATAGTGGTAGAAACATTTTAATATTTGACATAGATGGGAAAGATTTTTATGTGGAAATAAAGGTGTGAATAGTTATTTCCTGATCTGAGGAAAATATTGATGAACACTCCCATATTAATATTTTCAAAGGAGGGTGTCAAGTATGTGGTGTTTAGAAATGCATAAGTGACCTGATGTGGTTGTGTTCTGATGAAGAGGCATGAAGTGTTTGCCTATGGTTCACATCAGTTGATTCCACATGAGTAGAACCATGTGATCCAAAATCATATATTATTATTAGTAGTATTTCTATTGAAGATATAGAGACACTACTTAATGGTTGAGTTGTTTATTTTTTACTTTGACCACAAGAATCTCAAGTATATATTTTCTCAGAAGGATCTTAACTTGAGGGAAATGTTATGGCTAGAGTTCCTTGAGGACTATGACTTCAAGATTTTTTATACTCATGGGAAGAGAAATGTGGAGGTAAAGGTTATTAGTAGTTGATCATGTTCTCATTTTTTTCCTGAGGCATCAGAGGAGCTCGTCTTCTTGAAGTTTTCTTTAGTGGACAAGAATGGTGCTTCATATCTACAATCGATAGTTGTTACCCCTCACCTTTTATAGTGTGTTAGGGATGATCATCATGGAGATATAGGTTATGAGACCTTATATACTCATATATCCATCAGAAATTCTCATTATGGATATTCTAAATGTGGGGGGAATTCTATCTTTTTCATAGGTGGGATGATGGAACCTTCAGCATTGTAGGAGGAGGTGATTAAGGAGTTCCATACATCCCATTTGGTGGTACTTACTTGTGTGGAAAAGATGTATCGAGACCTATGACATAAATTATGGTGGCCAAGAATGAATTTTTGTGTTGTAGAGTTTGTCTCTTTATGCCTCACTTGTCAACAAGTGACGCCAGAGCACCAAGATCCAGTATATTTAGCTCAAACTCTCTGGGTTCTAGAGTATAGGTGGGATGGGATATCCAGGGAATTCATGACAAGATTACCACATAAATTTCGATAACCTGATTCCTCCTAGGTGATCATAGAACGAATCAACAAGTTGGCCCACATCCTAGCTATTATAGAGTAGAGTTTAGTAGAGATATTTTGGTGCCTAAAAGTGCAGGAGATAGTCTAAATCCATGGAGTTCCCTCAATGATCATTTTAGACAATGAATTTTTCCCGCGGTAATGATTATGTAAAGTATTTAATGAAGCTTTTGAAAATCACTTATGCTTGAGCATAGAGTTTCACTCCCATACTGATGGATAGATAGAGTGAACCATTCATGTATTAGACGATATATTGGGGAATTTCATGTTAGACTTTGGTCATAGTGGGGATTATCATCAACTCATGGAGTAGTTTGTGTAAAAAAATAGCTACCATTCCACCATTGGTATGGAACCATTCGTGGCCTTGTATGGCTAACCCTATAGGTCACCACTTTGTTCGAATAATGCAGAAGAGTCAAAACTAATGGGTTAGATGTTTTTGTGAAATACTTAAAAGAATGTAAAGATCATCCATGAGTAGATGAGGACTTCAAAGAGATGTTATAGGTCTTATGTGGACCAAATAATGAGACCTATTGTAACATCCTGACCAAGATTAATATCGAACTGGTAGCTAGATCGGTGGGACACATAACCTCATGCATGTATCCCCATACACCAGAGGCTGCCAACTAGTAGTGATGGTTTTGAAAGGTGATAATGTGTGGACTATACCTTCTTATTAGAGTATCACAACAGCATAACAGAATAAATAAACAAAAAATAATAATAATTGAATTAAAGTTTCCAACAATAGTTTATACAATGTATGAATTTATAGTTGATGACGCATAACTAAAAAAGTAAACATACATCAATCTTTAAAATTTAGAAAAATACATGAATCATGGAAAGAAAATAACAAAAAATAATAAAGGTGATCTCCCAGAGCATCTTGAGGTCTACCTCAATCCTTTTATCCTAACTCCTAGGTATATGAACCCAACAACAAGCAAGGTCCATTACCTGTGAACAAGAAAGTATAATCACGTACCCTAATTTAATGGTGAACTGAGTAGGGTGTGAGATATAAATCTCAGATGTCCGGAACCACCATTTTCTAGACCAATATAGATGGTTCAATATAAATTAATGTAGAGTTTAAGTACAGTAGAACAATGAAAAATCTAAATAAATAAATAACCACCCTTTTAGGTTCATAAGGGACACCTGACGAATATAACCGCTTCATCTCGTACCCAGAATAGACCTGAACAAGTCACTATATGAAACACCCCAAGATTTTATGAAAAATATTCTTTTAATTTCATTAATGTATTGTGTTGTATGCAACACCAAGATTACCCTGCGCTATACGCAACACCGTATTAGCTTGCAATATACGCAACACTTTTCTTGGCTCTTGTTACACACAATTTCACGTTCGTTTGATAGAAGTTATTCTACGCAACATTGAGTGTGTATATATATATATATATATTCAATGTATAAATAAAATATGGTTGGATTATGTTATACGCAACAACAAAGGAGTTGTGCACTACACACAACCCTGACTTGGCTTGCATTACACGCAATCACGACCTTCCTCGATAGCGTGTGTTGTACGCAATACCGGGTTTTACTAAACAACGATATATTATTATAATATTGTTATGAACTAGCCGTTATGAATATTTTTAACTAAATTTTTAATTTTATAACATTATTATTCATCTTACACATTTCTAGAACATGGTGTAAGAACAAAATAAATTTTTCGGGTAAAATAAGTATTTTTCAAAAAATGCAGTTCTGCCGCCTTTTGATGGCGCACCCACTTTAAATATAGTTTTTGACATGTTTATAAGTTCAATTTGACAAAATAAAATTCTTATTTTGAATCAGGATATAAAAATTTCCATTAGATAAAGTTTTGATATTTTTCCGATAACTTTCATATTTTAATGAATAGTAAAAACACACTATATTTTAATTAAAAACAAATTTTTTCATCATAATATCTTATGTGGTTAAATTATAATATTGAATGGTTTTAAATTATAAATAGAATATATTTTTACCATTTAATATAATGTATGTCATTAGCATTGATTTTACCTTGAATTCGTAGGTTAAATCAATTCAATCTTTTGCAATGTTTTAAAGAAAAACCCGTTTTCTTTCGACAACGAGATTAATTTTAATTTCATTTATGCATGTTTTGTGTATTGAATTTGGAAAAATGGATTCCATATTTGGAATCAGTGGGTCCAAATTATGTTAATAAGCTACTTTTTATTTTTGGGCATTGTGAATAGTAACTATGGTAAATTTTATTTACTATAGTTAAAGGTAAATCGGGTAATTAAGGGTAAATATAAGATTATAAAATTACCATAAAACATGAAAAAATCCTATTGGATGGCTAAAAATAGACCCATATAACCTAAGGGTCGGATTAGATTCATTTTATGGACTTTTTTCCATGAAAATAATTTAATTATTATTAAAACCAAAGAATGTGACAACATGCCACTTTCTTAAATCTTATAAGTATAATAATTTTAATTTAGTGATAAACTTCATGAAACTTAGAACCTGAATAGTATCCAGAAATATAATACAATTATCTACATCATAGTAATTTATTTAGAATTTTTAGGGATTAAATAATTATCATTTATTATGACACAAAGATGATGCAGTAATTGTCTTATTAATGAAATATTGACATAATTGATGTTATAAATGCCCAAATAAATGTAATTTGAGACTTTTTATGACTTAAATTAATTTTCTAGGTTAATATGACATGTTATTGTTGATATAAGTAACTTGGTTCGAACTTATCATTTTGTAATGAATTTCATAAAAATCACGTACCAAATAGTGTCAAAATTGACATAAATTAGTTTTTAAAAAAAATATTATATTATTAATTGTTATTTAATTCTTAAAAATCTAATGTTCTGCCAAATAACCTAAATAAGGATAGATATATTAATAATAAACAACTTGGTTTTTGTTGGCTTGTTATGGTAAGTTTATCAACCATATAGTGTAAGAAAACAAAAAGACACGGTAAAAGTTAAATTATTTAACTTAGAGTTAAATCTAATTGATAAGGTTAAAATAATAACCTAAACTTGTCTAAATCCTATTGGATGAGAGTATTTCGACCCATCCCAACTTTATATTCGAAATAAGACCCTTTCGAACCATTATAAACCGAATTTGACCTTAATATAAAATAATATTTTGAGATTTTCCTAAGGTGCCCCTCTCCTCCCTTATAAAAATTCACCTCCTCCCTCTCCTCCTCACACCAATTTGAGCATTCAAGCTCGGCAAAACACTGAAAAATACCTTCTACACTTCCCTAATATCATCCTAGAGGTACTGGTATTCTTCAAAGACCATCCTTAGTTCTTTAAGTGGAGGTTAAGTGAAGGCGCTTCAAAAAGAGGTAATATCCATTACCGATCTTTTTCAATTTTTTTCTTCTTCAACTTCTTCTTCTTTATTTGATTCATGATAAAGAAATAACATCAGTATTTATTATATACTGATATGTTATTATAAATATGAAAAAACTCTAATTAACCTTCTATCCATCCTACAGAAAAAGGAAATCACCACGCGTGCGTACGTACGGAATACCATCTCCACGCCGTGGTGTAATCTATTTTCCACCACCACCTTACTTGGATGGGTATAAAGGTGTAAATAATGGCTATATACGACTATTATAAAGTGATATTGATTCTGAAATAGTATAAATACACTCCATTACAATTCCACGATCATAGGAAAGATATCACCACTCGTGCGTACGTACGGAATACCGTCTCCACGATGTGATGCGACTCGTTCTACATGATATTCATTTCATAATGATTATATAAATGAATTGAATGAATTAATATGATATATGTTACACTAATACCATTCTGTAAATGAGTTATCTATAACCTAAATAGAAGAATAAGAATTTATTTGACAAACACGCATAAGAAGAAAAAGTAATAAACACCCGAATAACAAGTAGTAATGAAATATTACTAATAAGAAGCTGAGAATATGACCATATATGATATCATAACAATAATTATGATTCTGGAATTAGTCAATAACATTATTTAAATCATTATATAGGAGGTTTGGACACTTACGAAGCATATCAGACCTAAGGTAAGGGAAATATCACAATCTCATTTTTATCCGAGATTGTTTATACTTTGGAATTTACTTGGGTGTATTTTATCATCCACATCCTTGATTCCTCAATATGTAATATTATTTCCATCCACCTACAATTGTTTAAATCCAATTTTACCCTTCGGTGAGTTTTTAGTAAAAGATATGAAAGGAATCTTGTGTCGTTTATCGTACGATGTACTTTTTGACTTTTCCGACAAAAGTACGAAGAATGTTTTTTACTTATACGACATGAATGGATTTTTAAAACATTATTTCCAAGAGGCTTCCTTTACAAGTTTTCAATTTTATTTTTAAACAACTTCCTTTAGTTTAAATTTTATGACATGTTAAGAAAGGAAAATGTTTTTGAAGTAGAAAGGATATTTTCCTCAAGAATGGAGTTCAAGTGTTTTATCAAAATTATTTTCCATCTAAGATAATATAGGGTTCTGTTTATATCCCTATTATTACATTTATTTGATTATGTTGTGATGGAATTATTTTTATGAATTCCTTTATCTTATATGAATTGTTTTATGGTGTCACGATGTTTAAGATTCCCATTTTTATTACATGGGTTATGCAATGATGTTTGATTTTGTGGCACACATAAGAATGGTATCATCATGAGATGGGTGGGACCTATATCTCCCTCCAATTCATTGGGTAAAGATTTTATATCTCATGAGATAGACATGGCTAGAACGCTAGGTTATACCGGTTCAATGAAACAGGACTGAAACGAGTAATTTACTCAGTTCAGAAATGGACTTTGTCCACTAAGATAGTCTTGGAAAAGAGTCTTGACTAACAAGAAATGATTCTCAATGATTATGTGTGTATGCCACAAAGTTTCATGTTTTAAGTTATGATTATTGGGATTACATTCCACTACTATGATTTATCCCATGTTATGAAATTATGATCTCTTTTGCAGGTTAAGATTTCCAAAAGATATGTTCTTATGAATATGATGTGATTGATATTTCATTTGTTTACCCTTATTGAACATTTGAGCTCACCCTTTTTATGTTTTATTTTCCCCAGGATATAAAGAAATGTTTTAGGAAAAAAAGGAAGATCTTTTATGGGAGATGTTGAAGATCTTTCGCCACGATTAGAAGATTATATTCCGAGTTTCCAAAGACACTAAACTATTACGGTCCTTGTGTGTGTGTTTTTGTTATGTACTAAGTATTCTGCAAAAGTAATGTAATGTCTATGTACGTTAAGCTTCGGGTCTCTACAGTTGGTATCAGAGGAAAGGTTTAGT
Organism: Viscum album; assembly: GCA_963277665.1. Taxonomy (NCBI): domain Eukaryota; kingdom Viridiplantae; phylum Streptophyta; class Magnoliopsida; order Santalales; family Viscaceae; genus Viscum; species Viscum album. Next base: position 1,320,987,237 of record OY728132.1, on the reverse strand, counting down.
CAACCTTTGGAAACTAGGATGCGAAAACGTTAGTGAGATCCCTAGAGATATTTCTAAGGTATGTCTAGGTATGTACCTAAGGATAAGTATACGTATAGGTTATAGTCCTAGAATTACGACAACGATCTTAGAATTAAACCTAAGATGTTAGATATTGAGGGTAATCCCCCTTTTATTATGTAGTTTTCCCTAGCATGATTTTTTCCTCTCACACTATTCTTTTTGGGTTTTAGACGATGGCTGGAACATGAAGGAACTGTGTTGATCAATGCAATAGAAAATGCAATGATTGTCCTCCTGAACAAACAAATGTTATGGGAGATGGAGTGCAAAATCTTATTGCTATACTTACACAAGCTATGAATCATTCTGGACTTCCAAATGAGCAGATAAGGGAACAATATTCTATTGAGTCCTTCACGAGGAAACGTCCACCTTCTTTCAGTGGGTCTTCCGATCCACTTGTTGCTGAAAAATGGATCAATACCACTGAAAATATATTTTCAGTTCTTCAATGTTTTGAACATGATAATGTCATCTTAGCAGTTTATCATTTGGAAGGTGAAGCTGATCAATGGTGGAATCTTATCAAGAATACGAGGCCAAGAGATGAAATTGAGTCCATGGAATGGGACGAGTTCAAGAACTTGTTTTTCAGTAAGTACTTCCCTCGTATTCTTTGAACAAAGATGGAAAAGGAGTTTCTTGAGCTAAAGAAGAAGGATGATGAATCTGTTGGTATATACGAAGTGAATTTTACAAGACTTGCAAGGTATGCATCTGGCATTATCATCCAACCTGAAAGTAAAGTTGATCAATTTTTCAGTGGCTTAAAACCAAGTCTTCGAAGGGCATTAGCTATAAGAGACTTCAGTAGATATGAAGAAATTGTGCGTTGTGCTATCAAGGTAGAAATGGAAGTTGCCATTACTAATCCATCTGATAGTTTTGACAAGAAACGAAAGATGGAGTTCAAGGAGAAATCTCAGAATAATGGTGAAAAGAAGATGAATGTTTCCCTATTCTCAAAGTGTGGAAAGAAGCATGGTGGAGATTGTCTTAAAGGGACAAGTAAATGTTTCAAATGTGGAAAGGAAGTTCATCGGGCATTTGAATGCCGCAATGATGGGAAGAATATGTCTAATGATGCAAAAAAAGGAAGGGATACACAGAATGAACCTACTACACTTCAATGCTTCAAGTGCAAGGAAATGCGGCATTATGCTAATAAATGCCCTAATCCAAGGGTTAGTGATGATCGACATGAGCAACCACTTAAGGCAAAGGACAAAGGTAAGTCACATGCAATCAATATTGGCGATGTTGAATATGAAAACGATGTGGTGGAATGATTAAGTGTTTATGTAATGGGATTACAAAATAATGTTGTATATGGTATCGTGGAATATTGGATTATTTATGTATTGGTCTATTGTGGTTTTCAATAATTTTATGGTACCGGTAACCATGGAAAGTGATTGAGATATTTATGGTAAGAAGATGATATGCGCATAATGAAGGGATACGAAGATAATGAGATGTTTGATTGTATTCATGAGCTCATGATTAATATAAGGACTAAGTGATATCATGGTTTGAGTATATAGAATTTTGAGGATTTTGGTATGTGGAAAGTGTTAACTTTTAACTGCATTCATGTTTTCACTACGGTTCAATGGGTATTAATTTTTTTCAAGAGAATACATGGTTAAGGTATTAACATGATTGGAATGTGACCAACAATATATATATATGGGGGATAAATGATGGTATTCACATGCTTGGTTGATGAAATTTCAAGTAATCGTTTTCTTTATACTATGAGCTTGGACCGAAGTATTTTAGATAATCCTAAATATTGGAATGGATTATGTTGGACATATTCTAAGTATTGTTTAAGGACAGAACTTTTTTCGATATTACTGATGGGATTTTATAGTAATGTAGTTTTAGAAAAAGGACAACCTGCAGGACATGCGACAACCCATCGCGTCGGACAAGGCTGTGGGAATCGAACCCACAACCGAAGTGCGACTGACCTTTTTCACCTACCACTAGCCTACAGGATGTCCCTGTTTAGTAGAAACTAGTTTTATTATATTAAGCAGTATAAGTCCATTTTAAGAACTATATAAGATTAATCTCACTATAGATGGAATTATGTATTTTTTTGATAACTTTTCTAACCTTTTGTTTGAGACAGATGGAATGACCCATCATTCTATCACATGATCTACTAACACATCACGAATGAAAAATTCAACTTCATTTCTTTAAGAGATGAAGTGGAAATTTTCCAAAGAATGACAAACGGTGAGACTATACCAAAATCACGAAAGTATTTCTTCTAATTCCAATTTCATCAACTTTAGGGAAATGATCTTGAAAACCAAAAATGTTGTCCTAGTACTCTTATATCTGATGAATCAGATGGTATCTTAGATCGTCACAAATTTATGGCTTTGTGATTGCTGGCTTTTCCATAGCCATGTTCTCTTCCACTCTCCATCAGAACATGATGGTTAGATTTCTTATCCATATCCATATTTTCACCTATGTGGAAACCCATTGATTAGTTTATTTGGGTAACTGTTATGTTTCATAATTTTGTTTTTAATTATTGGTTTTGGTATTCCTTTTTACGATGTTGGTTTCTATTAAAGAAACTTTCGAATAGTAAACCATTTATAACCCCGACGAATTTCGAGGGTGAAATTCATTTTAAGGGGGGGTAGAATGTAACACCCCGAGATTTTATGAAAAATATTCTTTTAATTTCATTAATTTATTGTGTTGTATGCTACACCAAGATTACCTTGTGCTATACGCAACACCATATTAGCTTGCAGTATACGAAACACTTTTCTTGGCTCTTGTTACACACAATTTCACGTTCGTTTGATAGAAGTTATTCTACGCAACATTAAGTGTATATATATATATTTAATGTATAAATAGAATATGGTTGGATTCTGTTATACACAACAACAAAGGAGTTGTGCAGTACACGTAACCCTGACTTGGCTTGCATTACACGCAATCGCGACCTTCCTCGATAGCGTGTGTTGTACACAATACTGGGTATTACTAAACAACGATATATTATTATAATATTGTTATGAACTAGCCGTTATGAATAGTGTTAACTCAATTTTGAATTTTATAACATTATTATTCATCTTACACATTTCTAGAACATGGTATAAGAACAAAATAAATTTTTCGGGTAAAATAAGTATTTTTCAAAAAATGCAGTTTTGCCGCCTTTTGATGGCGCACCCACTTTAAATCTAGTTTTTTACATGTTTATAAGTTCAATTTGACAAAATAAAATTCTTCTTTTGAATCAGGATATAAAAATTTCCATTAGATAATGTTTTGATATTTTTCTGATAACTTTTATATTTTAATGAATAGTAAAAACACGCTAAATTTTAATTAAAAACAACTTTTTTCATCGTAATATATTATGTGGTTAAATTATAATATTGAATGGTTTTAAAGTATAAATAGAATATATTTTTACCATTTAATATAATGTATGTCATTAGCATTGATTTTACCTTGAATTCGTAGGTTAAATCAATTAAATCTTTTGCAATGTTTTAAAGAAAAACCCGTTTTCTTTCGACAACGGGATTAATTTTAATTTAATTTATTCATATTTTGTGTATTGAATTTGAAAAAATGGATTCCATATTTGGAATCAGTGGGTCAAAATTATGTTAATAAGCTACTTTTTATTTTTGGGCATTGTGAATAGTAATTACGGTAAATTTTATTTACTATAGTTAAAGGTAAATCAGGTAATTAAGGGTAAATATAAGATTATAAAATTAGCCTAGCACTTGTAAAAAACCTATTGGATGGCTAAAAGTAGACCCATATAACCTAAGGGTTAGATTAGATTCATTTTATGGACTTTTTTCCGTGAAAATAATTTAATTATTATTAAAACTAAAGAATGTGACAACATGTCACTTTCTTAAATCTTATAAGTATAATAATTTTAATTTAGTGATAAACTTCATGAAACTTAGAACCTGAATAGTCTCCAGAAATCTAATACAATTATTGACATCATAGGAATTTATTTAGAATTTTTAGGGATTAAATAATTATCATTTATTATGACACAAAGATGATGCAGTAATTGTCTTATTAATAAAATATTGACATAATTGATGTTATAAATGCCCAAATAAATGTAATTTGAAACTTTTTATGACTTAAATTAATTTTCTAGGTTAATATGGCATGTTATTGTTGATATAAGTAACTTGGTTCAAACTTATCATTCTGTTATGAATTTCATAAAAATCATGTACCAAATAGTGTCAAAATTGACATAAATTAGTTTTTAAAACAAATATTATATTATTGATTGTTATTTAATTCCTAAAAATATAAGGTTCGGCCAAATGACTTAGATAAGGATATATATATTAATAATAAACAACTTGGGGTTCGTTTGGCTTGTTATGGTAAGTTTATCAACCATATAGTGTAAGAAAACAAAAAGACACGGTAAAAGTTAAATTATTTAACATAGAGTTAAATCTAATTGATAAGGTTAAAATAATAACCTAAACTTGTCTAAATCATATTGGATGAGAGGATTTCGACCCATCCCAACTTTATCTTCTAAATAAGACCCTTTGGAACCATTATAAACCGAATTTGACCTTAATATAAAATAATATTTTGAGATTTTCCTAAGGTGCCCCTCTCCTCCCTTATAAAAGGGCACCTCCTCCCTCTCCTCCTCACACCAATTTGAGCATTCAATCTCGGAAAACCCCTGACAAAATCTCTTATCCACTTCCCTAGTATCATCCTAGATGTCCTGATCTTCTTCAAATACCATCATTAGTTCTTTAAGTTGAGGTTAAGTGAAGGCGCGTCAAAAAGAGGTAATATCCATTACCGATCTTTTTCAATTTCTTTCTTCTTCAACTTATTCTTCTTTAGTTGTTTCATGATAAAGTAATAACATAATTATTTATTATATACTTATATGTTATTATAAATATGAAACAACTCTAATTAACCTTCTATCCATCCTACGGAAAAAGGAAATCACCGCGCGTGCGTACGTACGGAATACCGTCTCCACGCCGTGGTGTAATTTATTTTCCACCACCACCTTACTTGGATGGGTATAATGGTGTAAATAATGACTATATATGACTATTATAAAGTGATATTTATTCTTAAATAGTATACATACACTCCAATACAATTCCAGGATCATAGGAATATTATCATCACTCGTGCGTACGTACGGAATACCGTCTCCACGATGTGATGCGACTCGTTCTACATGATATTCATTTAATAATGATTATATAAATGAATTTAATGAATGAATATGATATATGTTACACTAATACCATTCTGGAAATGAGGTATCTATAACCTAAAGAGAAGAATAAGAATTTATTCGACAAACACGCATAAGAACAAAAAGTAATAAACACCCGAATAACAAGTAGTAATGAAATATTACTAATAAGAATCTAAGAATATGACCTTATATGATATAATAACAATAAGTATGATTCTGTAATAATTCAATAACATTATTTAAATCATTATACAGGAGGTTCAGACACTTACAAAGCATATCAGACCTAAGGTAAGGAAAATATCACAATCTCATTTTTATCCGACATTGTTTATACTTTGGAATTTACTGGGGTGTATTTTATCATCCACATCCATGTTTCCTCAATATGTAATATTATTTCCATCCACCTACAATTTTTTAAATCCAATTTTACCCTTCGGTGAGTTTTTAGTAAAAGATATGAAAGGAAATCTTGTGTCGTTTATCGTACGATGTACTTTTTGACTTTTCCGACAAAAGTACAAAGAATGTTTTTTTTACTTATACGACATGAATGGATTTTTAAAAAATTATTTCCAAGAGGCTTCCATTACAAGTTTTCAAGTTTATTTTTAAACAACTTCTTTTAGTTTAAAATTTTATGGCATGTTAAGAAAGGAAAATGTTTTTGAAGTAGAAAGGGTATTTTCCTCAAGAATGGAGTTCAAGTGTTTTATCAAAATTATTTTTCATATACGATAATATAGGGTTATGTTTCTATCCCCATTATTACATTGATTTGATTATGTTGTGATTGAATTATTTTTATGAATTCTTTTATCTTATATGAATTGTAAGATGATGTCACGATGTTTAAGATTCCCATTTTTATTACATGGGTTATGCAATGATGTATGATTTTGTGGCACACATAAGAATGGTATCATTATGAGATGGGTGGGACCAATATCTCCCTCCAATTCATTTGGTAAAGATTTTATATCTCATGAGATAGACATGTCTGGAATGGTAGGTTATACCGGTTCAGTAAAACAGGACTGAAACGAGGAATGAACTCGGTTCAGAAATGGACTTTGTCCACTAAGATAGTCTTGGCAAATAGTATTGACCAACAAGAAATGATTCTCTATGATTATGTGTGTATGCCACAAAGTATCATGTTTTAAGTTATGATTATTGGGATTACATTCCACTACTATGATTTATCCCATGTTATAAAATTATGATCTCTTTTGCAGGTTAAGATTTCCAAAAGATATGTTCTTATGAATATGATTTGATTGTTATTTCTTTTGTTTACCCTTAATGAGCATTTGAGATCACCCTTTTTATGTTTTATTTTCCCCAGGATATAAAGAAAGGTTTTAGGTAAAAAAAAGGAAGATCTTTATGGGAGATGTTGAAGATCTTTCGCCATGATTAGAAGATTATATTCCGAGTTTCCAAAAACACTAAACTATTACGGTCCTTGTGTGTGTGTTTTTGTTATGTACTAAGTATTCCGCAAAAGTAATGTAATTTCTATTTACATTATGCTTCGGGTCTCTACAATATATATATATATATTATATATATATACATAAATACATTTACTAGAGTGGACCAAGATGTACCATGCATGAATGCAACAACCATTCTACAAGATAATAAGATCTACTCACGAGGTAGTATGATTGCCATCGATGTAAGGGAGGGTGAGTCTTCATGATCACACACACCCTTAGTATCATTATCAAGTATCAGTGGCGAGGGTCTCTATGCCCAACATTGATGTAAGGGATGGATATTCACTATGATCTCCCATTCCCTTACCATTATTCTCAAGTACCAGTGGTAAGTATCTCCATTCCCAACACTGATGTAAGGGAGGGTGAGTTTCTATGTTCTCCCAGACCTTTAACATCATTCCTAGCCTCTATAAAACCATACAACATGTATAACTAGAATTGGGCATTTACCTCCCACCCATACTCATTTATATACCCCTTCTATATATAAAAGGAATAATCACATTTGTCAATTCAAAATATGGAGCATTACCTCTCATATTACTTTTTTTATCAAAATCCATCCATTTCAGGCATTACGATTTAATAAGGCATTTGAAATGCATAAATGGGGGCATGTTTTTATAATAATTCAATACATGTGGAAATAACATCTCACATGTTCCATTATTAATTACAATTGGCCAATTCCATCTAAATTTTTTATTTGACATAGGGAATTTAATCAAGCATAAGAAAAGTCATTGTTTAAATCGTCCTATATGTGTCAAACCATTAAATTGATTTCAGGAAAAATATATTCATCATGTATGATCCATCTGATAACAAGTCAAATAATTAAATTTTCCTAAACATGGAAAATTTATATATAAGGAAATAACATAGAAATGCATAAAAGTCTAACCACTACTTTTTATCTTGAAGACAACACACCTCCATTAGAGGGGTTTTATAATTAAAATCATGACATTGTTGAATAAACAAGTAATTGGGATAAATATGATTCGTATTTAAGAATCATAATTAAATTTATCAAAAATTGTTTTAGAAAAAATTACCCCTCAAGTGAAAGAAAAATAAAAAATATGCAATATGGATGAAATTAATTAATTAATGCTCTCTTAAATTAAAAGGGAAAGGAAAGGGATCATACCTCATTAAATAGACCAAAGATATTGGGCACATTATATTTTAAGTGAAGACCACTTAAATCTACTACTACCCCCTTAGAGTATATACACCCTATCATATATATAAGGACACCTAGATCCTATGAACATATTACCATGACCATGAACATGTGCAAAGGGATATGCACATACAATATTATATGCATAAACCCATATTTACTCACATGTGTATGCATTTTTATATTATAAAAAATAAAACCTAACCCATATATGAAAATATGTTTACTGTAATGGATTAATATACATATTATTGGGAAACATACATATAAATATGCCATCTCATGCCTACGTGGTGAGTCACCTTTAATTACAGAGACTCAAAACCATTATGAAGAGGCCAACACACTTAATGAAAAACATCATTGACTCATAAATCACAAAACCCCTAAAATATAAAAGGAGAAACAATAAGAAAGTATGGAAACCCTTACCTAAAATTTATAGCAGCACACCATAATGAACCCATCTACCTCTCCTTCATTGGTGGATACTGAAATATGCCCAAAGGGGTCCCTAAAGACCCTTAGAATACCCTAACATTGAATGAAAAACAAAAAATTGGGTTACACTCAATCCTTGGGTTTGGTTGAGTAGAAATTGGGAGATGGGAAGACTAAAGATCAGCTCGAAGTGGAAGAGGAGGGAGTATAGAGGCTTACCCTAAAGAATTGGACAAGGAACATGAAGGATTAGGGTGGATGAATTGAGAGGAGAGGAGGCTATAAGAGGGGGATTATGTGCACCATGGGATACCCAAGAGAGAGGGGTTCCTCACGATCAGTTAAGGATGGTGAGATGAATACTTAGGTTTAGGTTTTTAATTTATTTTAACATTAAATCAATTAACATAAATTTTAAAAGGGTTACTATACTTGTGTTGGGCCACATAGTTTAGAAAACATTTCACCCTCTACTTTCCACATGGAACTCCCTACACAAGGTAGCTACATAGTTTGGAAATTGTGCACCAACCGTGCGATTAAAAGGGTTTATGTACTGCCCAATTTACATTAATAGCCTGGGATTAGTGCATAGTTTAATAAACTACGCACAACCCATGTGACACCTTCTGTTCCATTAAAAATAACTGTATGATTTCCTACTGTGGGCTATATGGTTTGAGAAAAACTGTACACCCCATACAGGTCATTCAAAAATGGATTTTCCCAGTTTGGTGCTCCTAAATCTCCATGAGACCCCCGGAAACATATTAGGACTTAAAATAAGTCTAAAAGCATAACATCAAAGTATTACACCCTTTAGAATTTAATTATAAATCTCAGTTTAAAAATAGTCTATCTAGTAAATGAAAAAGTTCAAATTTACTCTGGATTTCACTCTAGTTCAAAACACAGATCCCTAAAACCTTCCCACCATATAACTTCTCTTCCCTGAGAAGCCTTTGAAAAAAATACTACAAGGACATCAAGGGTCATGATGTTTTGTTCAAACAGTATCATTGTGTTTCTAAATACCCAATGCACATATGAGTATCCATTAAGCTAATGACACTTAAGACATTTAAACCCAAGACAACACTCAACATCCAAACAAAACACCAAAATAGTGCCTACCCACTCATCTTTCTATAGACATGATTCTGTCATCATCTCGTTAGGCATCTAGCCAAAGGTATTTCCCACCCTCATGATTTAACATTAAAGAAGTCCAAATCCAAGACATGACATCTCCTACAGTGGAATTTACTTTCAAAGCATTCTCAAAGAGTTTTAACAATACTCCTATCGTGATTTTGAAATTACCAAATGGTCAATCCCCCATCGACCTCATTTAACAATTTTAATCCAAATTATCATGAAAGACACTAGAAGAAAGATTATGCACTCATATCCACCTGATACATGCTCAAGGATGGTCCATCACCATTCATTAAATAGATACAAAGGAAGAGACATAGAACCACTACAATTAACCATTCAAGAAGATTCTTAGTTTATATAGATAGAATTTTATAAATAGAACTGCAATTCCTCCTACCAAGGCACCCCACATTCACCATGAACATGTCCAATGAAGTACATACTTGACTTTTTATGACCTTACTGACCAAATGAAAAAGGAAAAAACACATATAGAATGAAAAAGTTAAAGAAAAACACCCAATAAGATCAACAGTTTTCAAAAATGTGGTCTAATATAAGACTAACACTCTCTTAGTGTACAGGATGATCTCAGGATATGGTACATGATCATCTATAAGTAGAATAAACTAAGATGTTTTTAATTATTTATATCCAATCATAACCAATTAATGGAAAGAATAAAGGTCATGACACCATTGGTTGACATGCAATGAAAGAGACTCGACTTCACCTGTCGAAGCACTTCCATTAACCGAACACATGGATTTACCAAACTTGGACATTCCTTGATCATTCAAACATTACCAATGAAGACCATACAAATACAATAATGTTTATTAGGGGTTTCATACACAACCAACCATAATAATGTTGTGATTCCAAGCATCAACCGACATAATTTAACACTCACATGCCTCAAGGCATTCAAACATAATTGACCATATTCCAATCGTCCTCTTTGGTTTTGTTTCACTTGGAAGGGAATGTAATTACTAGAACCGATGGGAACCTCCCCAAAATAAGAGTGTCCTAGTCTATATTTGAAGAAAAGACTAACTGATCACAAGTGAACTAGTTTATATTCATATAAAAAATACATGTGATAATCCATTGAGTCACACTCATTACATCATAGCATTCATAAATAGAACCAAAACTAAACTGACCGACATGTCAAAACACCAAAGTCCCCATAAAATTCCTCTTGTTCATTGGGAAATATTTTATTTCATAACTCCTTGGCCACTCTACTTGGATATGAACCAAGTTATCACTCAACAAAATAAGCTTTAATGATCTCAAAAAACTCAATTACTTTATTTAATAATTAAAAAAATAAATAGGTACCACATATATCAATGCATACAACCCATAGTTTTCAGAAGAAAACGACACATCCACATTACTATCCATAGGTTTTCCACCCTATGTATTCAAGTATTCAATATTTTGTACTTGATATTTAATCCAAATTCATATTTTTACATATGACCATTAACTTTGAAGATGCCATACCAAGTCGTCTGTCATTGGGTAAAAGAAAGGGCCAATCGACCAACAAAACTGTCTACCATGCTTGAGGCATGTCTAACCCACTGATGCCGAGCATTTCTCAATGGTCACTCCTATAAAAAATCCATGTAAACAATTACTACACATCCGAACAGGGGGGTCATTAGAAATTAAAGTCCTATAAGTGACAACAAAACCCAAATGATATCAAACATCAGAAAACTCATGGTATGATAAGGGAATCAAGCTCTTAGGGGGACACCTAAAATAAGATTTTCCCTTAATAAGAACAAGCGTCGACCCTATCATTTTTTCACACTAAAAAAAGTCAATAGACTCAAAATCCTATCATTAATTCCTTGCTAAAAAGTAAATGGCCTATGGAAAACACATATAGTTCTATTAATAAGAATCTCGAGAAAATATTAAACTCAAAATACCCTTGAACGAGGGTTTTAAATAGAGTAAAACACCTAAAAATTCCATTTCCAAGACCTTTTGATTTGATCACATTTAAATCATTAAAAATATAAAATATTTAATCAAATCATTAAGTTACATTTTAAAATAAAAACACAAGGTACTAAATTAAGATTACATCCCAATGGAAAAATAGGAAGGTCACATACAATTTCTTTTTAAACATTTCAAACTTTTGGAAATTCATTCATAATTATACTATTAATCAAAATATATTACTTTCTAACAGAAAATATGACCTAATGATTTCTCATTTTAATCAACCTGGGATCATAAAAATGAAACCCAATAGTAGTTATGAAATTATTAATGTTTTAAACACCCAAATGGATCATCTCATAAAAAAATTTCCCAACTAACCTTCTTGGTTTCAGTTGCCTTTTAAAATCTAAATAGATCACATTATATTAAAATATAAACACCCCTTACATTTATTCCATCTCAAGATAAATCATTCCATTACATTTGTTGCATAGATTTTCATTTCCCAATTCATGAAGCGCCCATATACTTCTTGTATTTAAAATTGTCACCTATGAATCAATATTTAACCCTATTTCATAATATGAAATGCTTAAAAACAGTGGTCCAATCATATAGGTGGACACCTACCAACTGGTAAAGCACCCATACACTTTACAGTTTTGAATTTGGTTCCCTTTATTCAAAACCAATTTACTTTAACATTTTAATTTAAAAGCCTTCACATTTTAACGAAAAACTTAAAATATATAATTATTTATTTATTAATAAGGTTTTAATATACAGGATAACCTTTCCTAGTTATAAGTTTACCATACACATTACAATCAAGGAATTGTTCTCATTCAGTCATAACCACTATATCATCATCCCATGCAAAAAACCATGTATAAATAATGAAAAACATTCAATCATAAGAAATAAGCATAAGATCACACTATAACACAGGAGCACATAACATAATAAATACCGGAAGCATAGAATATTATCACTGAATCATGTAAAAATATGATAAAATTAGACACCCAAGTATGATATCTATACACAAATTCTATAGAAACAAATCAGGTAATAACACTCAATTCACGTTAGAAAATCAACACGCATCATAAAATATAACTATATAGATGGCTCTTGCATGACATGATATTCCCTATGTTCCTAATATGATACATGTAATGATTCATCCTTTAAAAACTAGTTAAATGGTATAAAAACTGTAGATTTCCATAAATAATCAATAAAGGAAAGTGATCCATCCACTAAAGGTGAAATCATATCAACTATAATAGCAAATAGAGGATACAAAAATCCCATCCCTGGACACTCGGTCATTTACCGTATGTGGGGTGATCAGTCCCAATAACAACTATTAACCAAGTGCTAAAATATGACAAGTATCCTATCTACCAACCCAAAATAGAAAGATAAAGAAAAAAATTATTTTTGATACCACTTTGTAATGTTCGATCTGGATTACCATCAAACCAGTAGCCGGAACAATGAGTCTGATGGCCTCAGGCACATATCACCATACACCAGAGGTTTCTGAATAATAGAGATGGTGTTAGGAGGTGATATTGGGAATAAAATACCCTCTTATCAGAGTATTACATCATTATAATAGAATAAATAAACAAAATATAGTACAAGAAGGAGTAAATAGTAAGACAAAGTAGCAGAAGACAAACATTATATTAACAAAATTAAAGAGTACAATACCTGTTCATACTAATAATGCATGTAAAATTTATGAAACATAACTGAAAACAACTAGCATAGATCATGCTTTAAAATTTATAACAACACATGACTCAATTAAAGAAATGATGTAAAATCCCAAAGGAGATCTCCCCAGCCATCCTAAACTCTTGCTTAGTCCTTTTCTCCTAACTCCTAGGTACAAGCACCCATCAACAAGAACGGTCTATTACCCTACAAACAAGAAAGTGTACTCGGGTACCCCACTGTAATAGTGTCCCGAGTATGGTGTGAGTTATAAATCTCAGTAGGCCGGCACCACTGGTGTATAGCTAAATCCAAACAATGAAAAATAAATTAAAGAGTGCGTAGGTATATCATAATAACCCCAAATATGAATAAATAAATAACCTCCCATCTGGGTTTATAAGGACACCTAAAAGATATACCCTCTTCATCTCATAGGTGGAATAAGTCAGAACAAGTCACTATATATATATATATATATATATATATATACATAAATATATTTGTAAGAGTAGATTGGGACGTAACCCAAAAGCATCCAACAACGACTCTATAAGCTAATAAGCTCTACTCAAAGGGTAGTAAGCCTGACATCGATGTACGTGAGGGAGATTCATCATGCATTCCCACACCCTTACCATCATTATCAATAATCAGTGGTGAGGGTCTTCATTCCCAACACCAATGTAAGAGAGGGATATTCACCATGCTCTCCAATTCCCTTACCATCATTCTCATGTACCAAGGTAGAGGGTGTTCATTCCCAACATTGATGTAAGGGAGGATGAGACACCATGCTCTCCCATGCCATTACCATCATTCCAAGCCTCTAAAAAGGAATATAACATGTATAACTTACATGTGGAATTTAACTCCTACCCATACTCATTTATATAGTACTTATCTATATAAAAGGCATAATCACATTTATCAATTCAAAATATGAGGAATTAGCTATCATATTAATTTTTTGTTAAAAACCATCCATTTTAGGAATTATAATTTAATATTTTTTTTTCAATGCATAAATAGAGGAATGTTCAATAAAAATTAAATACATATCACACATTCCATTAGTCATTCCACTTGGTCAATTACATTTAAATATTTTATTTTAGATAGGTCATTTAATCAGTCATAAGACAAAAAAATGGTTTAAGCCATCCTTTACTTGTAAGCCCATTTAATTCATTTAAAAGAAATTATATTAAATATATGTCATCTATCTTATAAAAAGTCAACTCATTCAATTTTCCAAAACATGGAAATTTAATATACAAGAAAATAATCCTTACAAGCATAAAAGTCAAATAACTACTTTTTATCTTGAATACTTCTCACCTCCATTGGAGGCGTTTTATTGTTAAAATCATGACATTGATGAATAAACAATTCATTGGGTTAAATATGATTCATATTCAAGAATCATAATTAAATTTATGAAAAACAATTTTATAATAAATTACCCCTCAAGTGAAACAAAAATAAACAATATGAAATAAAGAGGCAATTAATTAATTAATGCTTTCTTAAATTGAAAGGGAAACAGAAGGGATACTACCTCAATAAGTAAACAAAATTCATTAGGAACATTATGTTTTATGAGGTGACCACTCAAAGCTACTACTACCCCCTTCGAGCGTAAGCACCTTCACATATATATAAGCTCACTGACCCCCTATGCACATATTCTCATGTCCATGAGCATGTGCATGCTGATACTTACATACATGCGTATATGAATAAACCCATCTCTACTCACATGAATATGTATTTTCATATTATACGTAAGCACACCGCACCCCATATACTTATATACACTACCATGGATGGATATACATATAACAGGGGAACATACATATAAATATGTCTATTGATTTATACGTAGTGATTCTCCTTTGACTATGACAACTTGAAACCATCACAACGTGGACAACACATTTAATTAAAGTCATTAAGAACTCATAAATAAAAAATACCATAATTATAAAAGGTGAAAAAACAAGAACAGATAGAAATCCTTACGTAAAATCATTGGCGGTGAATCGCAATGAACCCATTGACCTCACATTTAGTGGAGGATGATGGAATATGCATGTTGGGTTACCGAGATACCCTTCACATACCCTAACATCAAATAAAAAACTGAAAATATTGTTATCCTCAAACCCTAGGTTTGAATGAGTTTAAATTAGGTGATGGAAAGACTAAAGATCCACCGAATGTGTAAGAGGAGGGAGAGTAGAGGCTTAACTTGAAGAATCAGACAAGAGCTGTGAAGGATCCATTTAGATTCGTTGAGAGTATAAGATGTCATAGGAGGGGGCTTGACCATGCCATGGGAGACCCATGGGAGAGGGGTGCCTCACGATAGGGTAAGGATAGTAGAGAGGCTTACTTTAGTTTAGGTTTTTAATTTATTTTAATATTAAATCAATTAATTTAATTTTAAGAAAAAGGGTACCACACATGGGTTGGGATACATGGTTTAGAAAACCTTGTGCTAACTATGTGACCTCTATTGGGCACTTGGAATACCCCAGATGGTTTAGCTGCATGGTTTGGAAACTGTGTGCCAACCATGTGGTGAATTGTGATTAGGTACTACATAATTTTTACTAACCATGTATGTTTGGATCACAATTTAGTAAACCATGAACAACCCATGCAACACCTTCTATTCCCTTAATAAGGGCTTAAAAATTTTCTTCTGTGGGCTACACAATTTTAGATAAACTGTGTTCCCTATGTAGGTACATCAAAACTAGATTTTCCCAGTCCGACGCTCTGAAAACTCCTTAATACCCTTGAAAAACTTGTCAGGCATTCATGGAAGTCCTAAAAAATGACATCAAATCATTCCACCTTTCAAAATTCAATTCATAAACCCAGTTTAAAAAATGGTTTATCGGGTAAAAAACAACCTTCAAATTTTCTCTGTATTTTCATCTGGTTCAACACATGGATCACTACACCTATAGAGTTCAAGGTGGGAGACCATGTGTTCCTAAGGGTCCCAACATGATTTGTATTATGTATATTTTTCTAGGGAGGAAATTTATCTCCAAGATTCATTGTCCCCTTCAAGATACTCTATTGATTTGACCAAGTGTCTTATCTCTTAGCTCTAACATCATAGTTGGACTAGGTACATGACGTCTTCAACGTGTTAAAATTGAGGAAATACATTGATGGATCATCACATGTTATCGAATGAGGTGATATGGACCTCAAGTATGGATCTACCTTTACTATGTAAATAGTTCCAATTGAGAATTGAGAGTAGAGGATTCTTTGTAGACGATCGACTCCCCTAGTTCATGTCTGGTGGAAGCACATAAATCTTTAGGTGAGCACATAATAATAGGAGACCCGAATGTGAGCCCAATAACTTCATCTTTTTGAGTAGGTTTTTATTTTTTGGGATGAACATACCAAATTTGGGGAGAATTTAATGGCTTGGATTTCCCATGTATTATTTTTGGATATTATTTAAAATATATCTGAGTCTAGGTGCTGAGAAGACATGTGATTCTGAATCCCTATGTTTCTAGAATAAATATTGGAAAATATTAAATATATTAAATGACATGTTAGAAATATTTTAATAAAAAATTGGTATAAATCCTGAAAGGGGGCCTATATCAGAAATATGAGACCATCATTGAGTTCAGAACAAATTTTTTACCCTACGCGCAACATAACCTTTTTCGGTATGAGGCGTTTGTGAAAAAGTTTTCATCAGACCAAATGAATAGAATAAATAAATTTATTTTATTTGATCTTGATGCAATTATTGATTTGTTTAAAAATACATGGTTATATATTTTTTATTACGGTTGGATACTAAACCCTATATACCTAGAGACCATTTGAGGTGAGAATTCATGGAGAAAGACAACATATTGGGGACAGATCAAGGATCATTTCCCCAATAGAGTTTATAGATCTCATCAATAAATACATCAAACAATCTTACTTCATAAACGTCCTATCCAAACTCTAGATAGGATATGTGATTTGTGTTTTTCATCTCCTTATTTAATCTTGGACAAACACTAATCAATTCATTGAACATAATTGATATGCATAATAATGGTATATTTTATTTTATGGATCCATTTTTTTTCATTGAGATGAATTTTCATCTTTATTTTTATTATTCTACGACAATAGATTGAGGCCAAATGAACAAAGGATGAGTTTTATTACTCCATTTGTATGGTCTTTGGTTTTCTTCCCCCATTAATTTCACGTTCATCATGGGTATTTATTTTAGCCGATGGGAAGATTATTACCTATTATTTGATCGTTTCATGACCATTAGACAGTTCCATCGATCAAATCCAAAGGTACGTCATGTTATAGAGGTTATAATTGGAGGATTGATAATGATGATGGATGAGTCAATTAGGAATGAAACTAGAGCGGTGGGTCCATTTTTCCCGTGTGACGCATAGTGTGGCTACAGATGGAGTGAGTGGATGTTTTCTGATAAAATTCAATGATTGAATCTATGATCTCCCGTGATGAGATTATTGGACATCCCTAGATTTAATGATTTTGGGGTGGATAGTATATTTGGTAACGTAGCATACAACATGGAAGAGGAACCATGGATTTTGGAAAATCATGATCTAAACAACATATATTTTAGGATTACATGCTGTGTGGGCCCCTCTAGCTATGGCGTTAGAGTTTTCTTTGAAGTTAAATATCACATTTATTGTGACTAGTTAACATGGAATGTGATCCTTCCGAGGCAGGATAGTGTGCACTTCAGAGGGCACATAGACAGAAAAAATAATATATAGGCTCTCACACATCATGAAATCCTACATGGACTTGACTAGATTTAAACAGCACAACCATTTGTACACATGCATGTCCAAGAGACATGATCATTGTGTCAAATGATCTATAAAAACTATGCAATTTACCTACATGCTGTGTATATGGAGATTTATATGTCGTGTGAGGAAACACCAGACATGCAGATCTAGGTTAAGCAAGGAACACCATGTACTCTATGTACACACGATGTGATCCCTAAAAGATATCAGAGAGATATTTGTCTCTTCGGTTTATACCAGTATCAATTGAGTTATTTCCCTTGTTACATTCCCTCAAGGGTACAATTAAATATTATATCCACATGACATGATTGTGATCCCCTATAGAGGATGAATCTCAGATAGTTTTTTTGTCCCTCTATGAAACTCATTTGAGATCCTCTATCATGTTTGTACCATAGTTGGGGTTTATGGAATCATAATGTCTTCTTTGATAAGGGTATTGATTATCTATCTAAGAGGTTGTATCAGTAGGGTATGTGGTATCATTGATGTATGCCCCCCATATATAGAAATTTGATCCATATTGGGTTCTTGGTGTCCCCCAGCGGTCCTGGGTGTTACCCACTATCTATGTATTAGGGTATTCTGAGACCATTGAGCCTTTTTGGGTGGGGTCCAATGATCTACACCTCTTTTATGAGAGTATCTGGCGATGGCATAGCTTGTGCAAGGGATTCTCCCAGATCAAGTGTTTCATTGAGCAAAATCTTGTGGTTTGTATTTGGTTCTGAACACTTGGTGGTGCAATGTCCTTACTTGTTATATCTAGGTGTTATTTATTATACATTGATTTTTATATCTTGAATTGAGAAGACTATACTAGATACTTCATATTTAGTGTTTTTTGGGTGTCCTACTAGGTATTTTTATAATTACCACTATATGGGATTTTCTTGCATGTGTCATGTCTTATGCATATGAAAACCCTTTTGATGCTGTCCTAGGAGGATATAGAGTGGGTGGGGCTTATATTGATATTGACAGATTGAGGTTTTTTCTAGGTGTTTTCATTTCAGTGTAGTCCTCGACCTTTGAGCTGGTTAGACTCTTTTCAGTTTTTAATTAGACATATATTTGTGATCTTTTCCGCATTCAGTACTTTACTATCATACATTTTTGTGGGATTATAGATGTATAGATGCATTGGATTCATTTTATTTACATTTAATAATTGTGTAGTTTTGGAGATGTGTGAATGTGTATAGGTACATTAAGATAATGACTCCCATTTGTGGGATATTCCTACTTGACACTAGTATCCATCCCATGGCCCATTGGTTGCATGCTTAGGCTAGTCATAGGTAAGACATCAATGGGATGGATCATGATAAAAAAATGCATTTTAAATACTATTTTAATGTAAAAAAATAAAAACAAAGGTGTGTGTTTTGATTTTCAAAATAATTATAGGAATATTTTTTTTCTAAATTGTCACCCATGCATATGATCTCCCATTTTAATGTATTTATTGGAAAACACTCAAATACAAATGAGGAATAAGATATTATATCTTAAACCGGAAAACAAAATGTATCTTATAGGTTGTCTGTTCTAAAAAAACTCTCATATCATTCATATAGATTTAAAATATACATCTCTTTATAACCCATTCATGAAAAAAAGAAAACCATATCCACATTCCAAAAATATCTCCAATTTAAAATTAAATGATTAATTTATTATAAAATTTCCTAGGTTTCTGGTGAAGGGGATCAAATGTTGATAGAGATTATGAGCATGTACATCGATACACATATGTTCCCTCAAGGTAGAACAAAGGCTCTTATCAATGGAAACATAAATATTCATTTGGTGGAAGGAGGGATTAATTTAATTATTTCTGTAGTTTAAATTGATTGACACAATTGATTTTGAGATCCATGTTTTATTGATGAATAGAGGATCAAACCATCTAGAGATTGCGTATTTAGAGGTTGAAAAACCCGATACATTGAGGGATGAGCCTTGAGAACCTATTAAATATGGAAGAACATGTGGCTTTGGGGCGTTCAATATTTGAGTTTGAGGTTATTTGAGAGTACAGACTCTAATTTATGAATTTTTTGGACCGAGTTAGAAACTTTGCGAGGGAGAGAAAATCGAGATCAATATTTTGGATTCTAAGGATAATATTTCAAGAAGGGGGAACATGTTCATGGGAACACAATACACATTATTGGTTGAATTTTAGATAGGTTTAAGTCTTTTCTTTCTCTAAGAATATTTTAAAGGAAATGATATAAAGGATAGAGGAAATGTTTTCTAACTTCATTAATGGATAAACATTATAGGGATATCATATAATTTTTTAATTCATTTTCAATCTCTTGATATAAATTTATGAATGGTTAAATTTATGTAATGAAAATTTTCATTTGTTTTAATTTATGTCAACTCTTTAACAAATTTTTAATATTTATTTTCATCAATAATTTAGAATATAATAGTTTACTATATTTTAATATAATGAATGGGGTTTGAAAATTCAGTCTAAATAAGAATGGAATCTATTGTTTATTCATTTTATATAGTTATTTATACTCGATTGAAGTTGTGAGAATAATACGTATTCAATTGTACCTTAAATCAGTGGATAGAAAATATATATTATACTCTGTTTGAAAAAGATAATAATATTATTTGATTGTAATGAATAAATATATATTCATTAAATATTTAAATGTTTATTCCCCAGTTTTAAATATTTAATTCAAAATATATTATTAATGAAAAATTATTATAACATTAGGGAAGTGTAATTAATAGATAAATCTTTGTAAGTTCATCACTTCCAAATATGATTTTGTTTCATTCCTATAAACCAAAAATCAGTTCTAATTCGGTCTTTTAGTTTATTTTTTCATTGATTTACTTTCAAAATCCCTTTTTCATTTTCTTTAGTAAATGAAGCATAAAAAATAATATATAAATATTAGTATGAGTTAGTGCACCTCTACAGGTGATAAACCCTAGGTTGTGTGATAATATAGTTCATACATAGGAAAAATATAAAATCAATTAATCTAAGATTCATAAAAAATCTATACCATTAATTTGGTTTTGTTTTTGAGGGGGGATTTATTCTGCTTAATAGTTTTCATTAAAAAATAAAAAAAATTTAAAAAATAGGAAATCAAAATAAAACAATATTGATCTAAGTGAACTCATATGTTATTGATATTTTCTAATTTTTTATAGTTTTTTACTCACTCCTGATATTTGTCTTAATTATAAAAATTTACATGCTATTTTTACGTAGAATGAAACTTAATATATGTGTTTTCCATCACTTATTGAATGATTTTATATTAAAATATGATTTTATTTTCTATTATGATCCATGTTTAAAATTAATAACTATTATTTTGGTTCAAAACAATTTAATTCGAACATCAATTCAAAGAACCAAACTCAAGTGTAAAATTTCAAACTATTTTGAAGAGAATGAAATAGTAGATGTTTTGGGTCAAACAGTTTTCAAAATAAAATAATATTTAAAAATTCAAATACTTTTTATAATCATATATTTTTTGAAACTTTAATGTTTTGGAAAATTAAAATCAATTTCAAAATAAAAATTGTTTTCAAAGACAAAATCAATTTGATCCATCTTATACATTCCATATAACTAAAAATTTATAGATCATAATTATGGGGATTTTTGATAAAATAATTGGAAAAAAGAACTTAGATAACTTTAGGGAAGAAATGAAAAAAAAATAATATCACAAAAGGACTAATTGTTTAATGAGAAGTTGAGAATGAATAAAAACTCTTCATACCCACTTATTACATTTAGGAACCTTGTGGGGATGAGATAATAGATGAACTATACAAATATTTTTCTTTATCCTAATCCAGATAAATCATTGGAAAAGAATTTCTAGATGACGTAAGTCTTGGTGATAAATAATATTTAAATTATTATTGGAAAAAATTATTATAGAATGAAACTACCAATTTTTTTATTTTTTAAAATTAAAAATCATTACCCATATTAATTTCTTTAGTCAAAGAGGATTACACACATAATATAGTTTATCTTGAGGATAAAAATTTGGAATTGGATATTGAAGTGTTGTTTCTTGATATTAATATTCCACATGAAAATAAAGGGACCTTTTCTTGGTAAAAAACTGTATGTGTGTTTTTTTAAAAGAGTTAATTTTTTTAATCAAATTGATTTAGAATGTTTATAACTTGACTTCCTTGCTATAAATTTGCGTGGAATATTTTTTTATCTTGTAAAATTAATTAACTTAATGGATTTAAACCAGAATCTAAAATTTATTTTTAACAACATGTAATTATTGAATTTATCAATGATTCTAAAACTAAAAATGGTCCCAATTTTTTTTATTTAAATGAAGTTCATTTCTTTAGTGATAGTGTCCATTGTAAAATAGTTCATGTTGAATGGTTTAATGAGATAAGGTTAAATTAATTTGATTATTTTATAATGTGTATTATTTCATTATTAGTGTGGAGAAGTCAGAATTTTAATTATCATTTTCCTCTAAAATAGTACTTAAAACATTGGATGATGCACAATTATTGTGTTTCAATGAAAAAAAGTGATTATTTTAAACTGGAAGAACACATAAACTATACTAATGATACTAAATTAGGGTGTTTAGTGTGTCAAAAATGGAGGAATGAAATGTCATGCTATCTTTTTCAATGAATATGTTTTGAATTATGATCTATATTTTTGTATTTATTCTAATCTAAGAACTTTACTTCCCAAAATAGTTGAAACATTGAAGTTAAACACTACCTCTTTGAAAAAATTGTGATATGTTTTGAAAAGGTTGATTTTTAATGAATTTCAGAAATTATTTTTTTGAAAACTTATGATAAATAAGTTATAATTATTTTTTATAGGTTTAATAGGGTATAATACATGAAATATAGAGGGAGATAAAAATGGTTTTAGGTGTAGTGGAAGCTCCTATTGGGCAGTTTCAAACTCGACTTCTGTCAAAATCATTGATAATTATGAGATGTACATGATGAATAACATGAAGACAAATGAAATTAAATAATATATTAATTGATAGAAGTTACATAATAAGAATATTGAATATTTTTCATATATAATTTATAAGTTTTTTGTTTTCATAAAGAAATAACTTATATTGAATTTAGTTATTTTTTAAGGAATTAGTTGACCACTTCTTGGTGTATCATAATTTTGGAGAAAGGATACAGTGATGGAGTCCACATAATAGTGATTCGTATGTGCTCTTCTATCCTATGATATCCACCAAAAAATTATTCGGGTGAAAAGAGGGATGTTCGAATGCCTACGTCAATCACCATTGATCGTTAAGGAAAACCGGAATCACTATACTTCTATCTAGTATTGAGAGGGTAGAGGAGGATTACAATAAATTTTTGAAATTTTAATTGATAGATTTTTCCCTTAGGGATTTAGATAATTACCTCTTGAATTTTTTGTACACAACGAATGGTTGACACATGATAGTGATATAACTGAGTATTTATAAAGCTCGGTTATGGTTGTTAATTTCACAAAGGACCTTATTAATCAAATTATTCCTTAGATAACCTCATGTATAATAAAATATACAAAAAATTATTATTGAAAATACCCTAACACTAGTATCCCAGAGCCTTTGGTTAATTTATTACATTGGAACTAGAGAGAATGAATCACATCCTAAATGGTAGAATAGTTCAGTAGTCTTGTTAAACTATATATAAACATTAATTTCACATACATTTGAGAAAATAAAACACATAAAGTGATTTATTTTAGATTACCTTCAATCCCTTTAGTATATCCATATATATCAGTCAGAAAACACATCCTCATATCCCGTGGAAAATAAAACACAAAAAAGGGGTGATCTCATATGCTTTGTAAGGGTAATAATATAGAATACTCTATCATGAATAAATAATGATAATAAATATGGAAAGGTAAATAACTAAAACACAAGTCATTTAATTAATAAACTAATCACAATATGGAATAAATAAATGATGATTGAATAAATCGATATAAATAATGACATAAGTTTGAAACTTATCCATGGATATTATAACAAATAAAATAATCACATGGAAAAAATTAACTAATCTCATAATTGAGGAATTTATAATACCATACATATGAACCAAAATGTCAAGAAATTTTATACGATAGTTTAAACCAATGGGTATAAACCCATCTAATATTGGAAACTAATTTGTCTCATGAGACTCATTTATGCATCGAAGGTGTATTAATAACTCGGCCCCACTAATCACTTACTAATGCCTATTAATTATTTTTATAAGTGGGTTTAATAATAATAAATGTAAAAAATTGTATTGAAAATCTAACATACAAAATGTAAATACCTACAACAATAAAAACATAATCATAAATAATTCATTATAATATAGTGAATGGTAATGAAATTGTAAATCCTAATTAAAAATAACCATAAACCATAAAAATAAAGAATAAGGATTATATAAATATAATATATATCCCTTTAATAACATTAGTAAAATAACAATTTGATGTTGTTGATGAATATAAATACCATAAAAATGTCATTAAAACGTTTTTGTGAAAAAATATATTTTTTTTGGTTTGAAAATATTATTTAATACTAAAAGTTCCCAAAAATATTTTGAAACTAACTTTATTTGAAAATAACCTTTTAAACTTATAAATTAGGATTTAAATCATTGTGTGGTTATTATAGTGGTAAATTTATTTCTTTTTGTAAATGTAAAAACAAATATTCCATTCACATTTTCAATATACAAATTGAGCTTTATTTTGAAAACGACATGAATATTCCTTTAATATTTTTTTAAAAGAAAAAATGGTAATTTTTTTAATAAATCATTCCTAAAATGGCACAATGTTTTTTGAAAAACATGTTATAAACATAGATTTTTTATGAAAAGTATTTTGAACTGAAGAGAAGTAAATGATGATTTTATTAAAAATGTTATCTTAATAATTTTAAGTACTAAAGTTAGGGAAAATATTAATATTAATTTAAAAATTTAATCGATAAACATATAATAAGAAAAAAATATTATTTTAGGATATAAATTTAAAATAATTTTTCTAAGGGATACTTAAAGAAAATTAATCCTTAGTAATGATGAGATTATGAAATTAACCATTACCACTATGGAAACTTTTTAATCATAAGCCCCATGAAAGAATTAACTTTAAATGAAAAAATAAATACCATGAATATAAATATATTCATGATATAAAATATAAATAATTTTATTATATACACTAAAAAAATAAATAAGTGGTGAATATGGTGTATGTCTGATGAAAGTAAATGTGAGATGAGAAACCCTTACCTCAGGTTTGACTTCCTTAATAAATGTCTAAACCTCATGAATAATAAATATAAGTTTATAATACATATATTACTTAACCATAATAATATTACCCATAAAAAATATTATTTACTTATATTATTTACCACTTTTTCATTTAAAATTATTTGTTAGAATAACCATTTTAGTAATAATTGCTTCTTTTTTCATGTATGTTGTAGTTTGGTAATTTTGATCCTTTTAATTTTAAAATTTGTTAAATCATATAGAGAATGTTAAAAATGATAACAATATCATATATATTCCTTATATATGTATTTTTAGTAATATATTAAAGTTAGAGATATAAAAAATGGATTACATTATTCATTGAGATGGTAGGTTGAACATATGCATGAACGTTGTTTCCATTTTTATCAATGGATAGAATGAAAGGAAAATATATATTAATTTAACTTTAATAGTAACTATTAATTTATATATATATATATAATTATATTGATCAAATACATCCTTATCACCACCCATGTATAATTAAATTTCCTAACATTTTAAATATTTATGTGGAGGTGGTAGTCCACACCCACACATGCGTGACATTATTATTTTCAAACAAATAGAAAATTAAGAACATAAATGTGAAAGTATATTTAAAAAAGTAGGTTTAGGTAAAAAATATCACATATATTTCATTAACTAAATCCTTACTAACTTCCATGTAAATAATAAGTGAAAAATGAATCACATCATTTCGTGAGGCTGTAGTAGGTTGTGCACACGAGCAATATTATTATATCCCCCAATATAATGAAATGTAAGAAGCGATATATGATATAACAATTATATAATTATAATAATTTTATAAGCAAAATATACCAATTTTAAATCCATCATTGTATATTTCCTTGAAATGTGGTGATGGAAAAAAATTGCATCGGTTCACAAGGTGGTAGTTCACCGTATACACAATCGACTGTTTCATTTTCAATTTGATAGATGTGGAGATGGATATAGGTAATTTAATTGAAATAATAACATATAATTATAGTTTAGATACTATTATTATTATATTATCATTATTTGATAATATTTTATTGTAACGCCCATACCCCAGCTACCCAGAGTCGGTGCATTACTTCGTAACATTGGCATGATCACAAAAGATCATGTCTCGAAAGACCGATTAGTTTAGTAGCCTTGGAAACACTAGATACATTCGTAAACGTTACATTACATCATAAAGTGAAAAACTACAATAACAAAGTCTCCATAGTCCACCCTCATATCCTCTTCTCACAATCCCTGCAAGTCATTCATAAAATACTTCTTCACATCCTGGAAAATATTAAAACATTGAAAGGGGTGATCTCAGATGCTCAGTAAGGATAACAATATTGCGGAAGCTTTTATAAGAAAACATAAGCATTTAAGGCAATGTATAACTAAAACAAAAGCCTTTTAAACTTGAACTTCAACATAATATGGCAAAAGTAAAATGAGATAATGCCATTTACTTCTTCACATGGATATTCTACTGGTCGAATAATCACATGCAATATCAAGAACCACTTTCATAATGATGGAATGCATAATTCCAGACTATCATAACCACGTAGTCAAGGCCTCGTGCCAAGACCACAAATAAGATTTTGTCAAGGCCTCGTGCCAAGACACTAGTTTGTCTCATGAGACCTTCTGATGCATCGAGGAGCTATAGCGGGCTCCACCCGTCACTTATTAAGTCCAATGCATTCCTCATATGAATAGGTTTAAACATATCATAAACCATAACATAATCGTATCACATAAAACATGCATAAAGGAAACATAACATTTCCACATTTCAATCACAAGACATCAATACAACACATTGATATAATAAAAATGCTTTCAAAACCATTTTCAATACCAAAATAAAAGAAAGTTAAAACTGTGTATTTATTTTTCATTAAAAAAAAGATGGCTTGTAGAGGAAGCCGAAACTCAAATAATGGTCATGGCGGCGGAGAAGTCGTTGTCGCCGCATAAGTACGGAAAGAAAAACATTCCCTTTTGTCGTTTAGCAAAACGCTTCGTATAAAAAAATATTCCTTTTGAATAAACATAAAAGTCAAAGGGGTTTATACACCGTATAAAAGAAAGTTGTGTATAGAAACAAATATGCCTCAATGAAAGGGGATTGAGACGAAGTCCTTAAAAAGATCAGTTTTTTTTAATAAAGTACATCTATAATGTGTATTCACTATAAGTACACATAAATAAAGTAAAAATACAAGATAAGACATAATAATATCATGACATAATTTGAAAGTAGGAGATTAACCCAAAGAATGGAAGTTGGGTTAAGAAATTCCCTTACAAAGATCATTTTTTAAATAAAATAGATCTATTATGTGTATTCACTATAAGTAAACATAAATAAAGTACAAATACAATATAGGACATAATAATATCATGACATAATTTGAAAGTAGGAGATTAACCCAAAGAATGGAAGTTGGGTTAAGAAATTCCCTTACCTTGTGTCCGACTTGACTCAACAGTTCTTTAACCTCCTGAATAATAAACTAGAGTTAATATATACCTTATTAAGAACCATTTTCAATTTCATTATCCTTTTTATATCACTTATTACAATGTTATGAATATTATGTAATTATTCAAGTTAATAACGATCGTTTTGTCGATCTTTGGTAACTTGAGTGAACAATAAACTTCTTATAATTACAAGTTGTTCATGTGGTAGAATATCCATTATATCCAGAATTATATTCATGATTTAGATGTCATATATATCTTATATATCCAGTATATACATTCATTTATAATATTACGTAACATTTAGAGGTAAGAAATGAAATGCACCGTTCATGGAGACGGTAAGTCGTACGTACGCATGAACGCTAATTTCATTTCAATTTCATATTTAATGGAACAAAAACATAATGATATAAATTTATAATATAATTACAGTATAATATAGTGTATAATACCATTTACTCCATCCTTTATACATCCCACATATGGCATTAACGATTCAAATCACTTTGAGGGGGCGGTAGTCCGCACTTCCTAAAATGAAATTATCGCGTTTTACCCATAATGGAAATCATAAAGTATGACATAAATAAGAAATAAAGAAGAATAAGTAAAACATAAACATATTATATATCATATATAAAAATAGTGACATATTAATGGACACCTTTGAAGGTGTTATATGAGTGTTGAACAATCATCGTTTCGTGAGGCAGAAATTCGCCATCCACAGAAACCGTATGTTCTTTAACCATTAGATGTAGGTGTGTGTAAGTGTAGCTCGAATCCTTATTATAACAACATCCTAGTATATTGAGGATACTTGTTCTGTTACAAAAGAAATGAATAAAAAGAGTTTAGGGGGTTGGAGAAGAAAAATAATACAAAACAACATTAGAAAAGACATTACCTCAAAATCGGGTAACTCTTTTTGATTTGAGCCAAAGGCTTCCTTGGGAAGGGTTCTGCCCAAAGTAAGGCTTCTAGGAGTAAGAGGGGGAAGTTGGGAGAGTATTTGGGCAGAGGTTGGCCGAGACAAATGGCTTGAAGGTGTGAATAAGGTGGGAGAGGTGGGGGCCTTTTATAAGTGGAGAGGAGGGGCACTCTTGGAAAGTAAAGAAATGTCACTTTATTATAAAATGAGTTTCGGATTTTAGAGGTCCCACAATTATATAATTCGAGGATAAGATGATAAGGGTTTGAAATATACTCATCCAATAGGTTTTTGACAAGTGTACGCTTTGGATTTTACATTATCTTTTCATTTTATTTAAATCGTTAAATAATGAGGTCATCACTGTATCATCATGATGTCATAAATAATTTTATTTATTTAATGTATAAAAATTATAAAAAAATACTATGATGTAGTAAATCTTCTTAGATTTCTAATAAATATTTATAATCAAAATTTGGACTTGTTTAGCCCCACTTAAAAATTGTTTTAGTAAAACAACTCATGTTTGTGTCAATTTAATTTTAACATTAAATAAATATATATTAATGTCATTTTCCAACTAAAGTGGCTCCATGGGGTCCCCAAGTTGACCCATGGGTTGTCTTGGTCGGTAATGACTCATCCAATAGGAGTAGGACAAGTGTCATGCTCATCTCATATTATTAAAACATTATTTGTACCTTAAACTACACTAATTACCTCTAATCGCGATTAAGAACTTAAAAGTTACTATTCACCAAAAAATTATTTTAATCTCATTGAACCAAATTTTACTTCTTAATGACAACCATGTATGTCGGATTTTTGAAAATAAAAACACAGAAGTGGTAATATTTCATTTTAACGAAAAATCAGTTTTTAACAACCACTTAGTGGTTTCACTATTCATCAAAAATTGAAGTTTTTCAGAATAAGGCCAAAATTTCACCCTAAGCTATAATTGATATTCCAAATTCAAAAATGATGTCTATTTTACAAAATTCCAAACATATAAGTTGTATTAATTAATTTTATAATTAATTCCCGCTGTCACAACAAATAGCGTGTTTTTAAGAAACAATTTATATCAAAAGATTGGCAATTGTTTATGTCCAATTTCAATGTTAAATTAATTCTAATGACCACCATTGGATAAAATGGTAAAAATATATTCTAATTATACTTTAAAACCACTAAATAGTATAATTTATCACAATAAATTATTTTGATTTAAAAAGTTGTTTTAAGTATTTTTCACTATTCATAAAAAATTAGAAGTTCTTAGAAAAATACCAAAAATTCAACATAGGCTAATTTCGATATTCCGAATCCAAAAATGAAGTCCATTTTGAAATATAAAATTTCTATAATTTTAAAAAGTGGTTATTACTATTTATAGCGGCTACTTTGATTAGTCGCGGTGTTTTAGAACTCGAAGTTGCGTACAATGCAAGCTATTGCATTATTGAATGAGAAGCGTATCATGGAAGCTCGGGGTGTTACATTCTCCCCTCCTTCAATAAATTGCGTCCTCGCAATTTGAAATTTTTCTTTGAAAATAAAAGGTTGAAAAGAGAAAATACCTTTGAGGAAAACCCACATCGGAAATAAGGTTAATAAATATATAACATTAAAAGAATGCAGGATAAGTACAAAGGTCACTCGATATAGCCCATTCTAGGATTATATGAAAATATGGATATGGAGGAGAAACAAACCATCAAGGTCTGATGGAGAGTTATAGAAAACAGGATTAGGATAAAGTTTAACCACAAGAAAATCACAAACTTGTGATTGGTTAAACGGTCATTGAATCCCCAGTTGGAAAAGTTAACCGACAACATTTTTGTTTTAAGTTACCTTTTATAATGTTGAGGAATTTATTTAGGAGATTTACTAAGAACGTAAGGGAATATACATACTTGTTATGTATACTTTCATTCGTTAATAAGTTTTTACCACAAACCCAACTTTTACTCCAAATGGTAATGGAACTCAAAAATATTCTATTTATCCTAATTGTATAAGGTTCAAAATGTTAACACATACCATTTAGATTTGTAAAACTATTTTGTAATAACCAGGGACTTCCTGTAGGCTAGTGGTAGGAAATAAAGGCCTGTCGCACTATGATTGTGGGTTAGATTCCTGCAGCTTTGTCCAACGCGACGGGTTATTCCCCACCCTGCAGGTTGTCCTTTTCCTAAAACTATAGTATTATAATATTCCAAAAATAATCTTCAGAAATTCTTTAACCTTAAACAATACTATCCATGGTTCAACTTAATCCATTCCAACCTTAATAGTTATCCAAAATACCTCCATCCAGACTTTCTCTAAAAGGTCTCTAAATTCCAAAATCAATTGTAACATCAGATTCCCCAAACAAAGAAAAGTTTCTCTTATTGTCACATACTAAAAATATGATTACCTTAATCATATTAAAACCTTACTGAAATCAACAAGTACTGCAGTACAATCCATATATATATATCACATTATTCTTATAACCAGAATATAATCCTTGAGTCCAAAAGCACCAATACATTAATTATTCTGCTTCAACTGTAGTAACAACATATGATTGTCCTTGATCCCTTGGCGTTTTTCTGAGGTAAGTTTCCCTGATTCTTAGGACATTCATTTGCATAATGACCCATTTCTCTACAATTGTAGCATTCAACTTTGATAGCCTCTTTCTTTCCCTTGCAATCACGAGCCTGGTGACCCTTCTCTCCACATTTATAACAAACTCCCATTCCTTTTAGGCAAGTACCAGGGTGATTCTTACCACAATTATCACATAATGGAAAATCCTTCTTTCCCTTTTTCCCTTTATCTGTCTCTTGTTCCACCGTTCTCTTCTTCTCTTGCTTTACTTTTTTGTCATAAGACTTAAAGAATTCCTTTTCTGTCTTGACAGCACACGAGACAATATCTTCGTATGATGAGAAGGATTGTGATACTAAAGCTCGAAGGAGAAATTGTTTTAACCCATCAATGAAACGATCAATCTTACTCCTTGGGTTACGTATATAATCGGCAGCATGCCTCGCTATCCTTGTAAAGTTAGCCTCATACTTTGCGACATTCTCATCCTCCTTCTGCCTCAGGCTCAGAAATTGCCTTTCCATATCCGCTTGATGGTCTCGAGGAAAGTATTTTTCTAAGAACAGCTCTTTGAACTCCCGCCATTCCATGTTTGTTAATTCATCATCTTCCTTTGTGTTTTGAATTAGTTACCACCATTGATCGGCATCTCCAGTGAGGCGGTAAACTGCCATGACAACATTCTCTCTTTCACTACTCCCCAAGGCATGGAATATTTTCTCTAAGGAATTTATCCATTTCTCAGCTACTATAGGATTTGTACTCCCTTTAAAGGTTGGCGGTTGTTGCCTCATGAAACGGTCTAGCATTGATCCTCCACATTGCGGATCAGGGTGCTCCATACGAGTAAGGTTGTTATTCATAACCTGCGTGAGTTGTCCCAGTACGGTGAGAAGCTGATCGGCACCAGTTGTATCACTAGCTCCACCATAATTATCCTGAGCAGGAGGGCAATCCCTACACGGAGTGCGTGCATTGATACGGTTTCCATTCCTTCCACTAGGCGCCATTTCTAAATAATGGCATAAACTAGATTAGTTCATGAATCAAAATACATAATTCCATACTTGTAAAACACTTAACATAAATTGAACTAATTATGGATATAATCCATAATTATAAAAATGTTTTCTTTGAGGAAGTATATACTCGTAACCCTTCATAGTGGTTTGTAAAGAAAATGGGAATTATCCAAATCATATCCCCCGGGAGTGTCGTAACCAAGAGTGCAGCAAGGACCGTTGTCGTGCACCAGTTCCCGTTCCAGTCTAGCTCAAAGTGGTGTTTTCGGGTTTTACCCCTAGGTACATCTGTGCCAGAGCCACCTCTACCTGCTCGTATCCAGACAGGGATGTATTGCTCAGAAAACTCACAACATCTCTACAATACCAAAATTCTAGGAAGTTATTCTATACTAATCCTCAAAATCTATCTTCGGGATATGTGCTCTAATCAGAGTTTATCTAAATCTAGCTTTTAAGGTTAGTACTAAACTGCCTCTGATACCAACTGTAACGCCCCGACCCCAGCTACCCAGAGTTGGTGCATTACTTCGTAACATTGGCATGATCACAAAAGATCATGTCTCGAAAGACCGATTAGTTTAGTAGCCTTGGAAACACTAGATACATTCGTAAATGTTACATTACATCATAAAGTGAAAAACTACAATAACAAAGTCTCCATAGTCCACCCTCATATCCTCTTCTCACAATCCCTGCAGGTCATTCATAAAATACTTCTTCACATCCTGGAAAATATTAAAACATTGAAAGGGGTGAGCTCAGATGCTCAGTAAGGATAACAATATTGCGGAAGCTTTTATAAGAAAACATAAGAATTTAAGGCAATGTATAACTAAAACAAAAGCCTTTTAAACTTGAACTTCAACATAATATGGAAAAAGTAAAATGAGATAATGCCATTTACTTCTTCACATGGATATTCTACTGGTCGAATAATCACATGCAATATCAACAACCACTTTCATAATGATGGAATGCATAATGACAGACTATCATAACGACGTAGATAAGGCCTCGTGCCAAGACCACAAATAAGATTTTGTCAAGGCCTCGTGCCAAGACACTAGTTTGTCTCATGAGACCTGCCGATGCATCGAGGAGCTATAGCGGGCTCCACTCGTCACTTATTAAGTCCAATGCATTCCTCATATGAATAGGTTTAAACATATCATAAACCATAACATAATCGTATCACATAAAACATGAATAAAGGAAACATAACATTTCCACATTTCAATCACAAGATATCAATACAACACATTGATATAATAAAAATGCTTTCAAAACCATTTTCAATACCAAAATAAAAGAAAGTTAAAACTGTGTATTTATTTTTCATTAAAAAAAGATGGCTTGTAGAGGAAGCCGAAACTCAAATAATGGTCATGGCGGCGGAGAAGTCGTTGTCGCCGCATAAGTACGGAAAGAAAAACATTCCCTTTTGTCGTTTAGCAAAACGCTTCGTATAAAAAAAGATTCCTTCTGAATAAACATAAAAGTCAAAGGGGTTTATACACCGTATAAAAGAAAGTTGTGTATAAAACCAAATATGCCTCAATGAAAGGGGATTGAGACGAAGTCCTTAAAAAGATCAGTTTTTTTTAATAAAGTACATCTATAATGTGTATTCACTATAAGTACACATAAATAAAGTAAAAATACAAGATAGGACATAATAATATCATGACATAATTTGAAAGTAGGAGATTAACCCAAAGAATGGAAGTTGGGTTAAGAAATTACCTTACAAAGATCATTTTTTAAATAAAATAGATCTATTATGTGTATTCACTATAATTACACATAAATAAAGTACAAATACAATATAGGACATAATAATATCATGACATAATTTGAAAGTAGGAGATTAACCCAAAGAATGGAAGTTGGGTTAAGAAATTCCCTTACCTTGTGTCCGACTTGACTCAACCGTTATTTAACCTCCTGAATAATAAACTAGAGTTAATATCTACCTTATTAAGAACCATTTTCAATTTCATTATCCTTTTTATATCACTTATTACAATGTTATGAATATTATGTAATTATTCAAGTTAATAACGATCGTTTTGGCGATCTTTGGTAACTTGAGTCAACAATAAACTTCTTATAATTACAAGTTGTTCATGTGGTAGAATATCCATTATATCCAGAATTATATTCATGATTTAGATGTCATATATATCTTATATATCCAGTATATACATTCATTTATAATATTACGTAACATTTAGAGGTAAGAAATGTAATGCACCGTTCATGGAGACGGTAAGTCGTACGCACGCATGAACTCTACTTTCATTTCAATTTCATATTTAATGGAACAAAATCATAATGATATAAATGTATAATATAATTCCAGTATAATATAGTGTATAATATCATTTACTCCATCCTTTATACATCCCACATATGGCATTAACGATTCAAATCACTTTGAGGGGGCGGTAGTCCGCATTTCCTAAAATGAAATTATCGTGTTTTACCCATAATGGAAATCATAAAGTATGCCATAAATGAGAAATAAATAAGAATAAGTAAAACATAAACATATTATATATCATATATAAAAATAGTGACATCTTAATGGACACCTTTGAAGGTGTTATATGAGTGTTGAACAATCATCGTTTCGTGAGGCAGAAATTCGCCATCCACAGAAACCGTATGTTCTTTAACCATTAGATGTAGGTGTGTGTAAGTGTAGCTCAAATCCTTCTTATAACAACATACTAGTATATTTAGGATACTGGTGTTGTTACAAAAGAAATTAATAAAAAGAGTTTAGTGGGTTGGAGAAGAAAAATAAAACAAAACAACATTAGAAAAGACATTACCTCAAAATCGGGTAACTCTTTTTGATTTGAGCCAAAGGCTTCCTTGGGAAGGTTTCTGCCCAAAGTAAGGCTTCTAGGAGTAATAGGGGGAAGTTGGGAGAGTATTTGGGCAGAGGTTGGCCGAGCCAAATGGCTTTAAGGTGTGAATAAGGTGGGAGAGGTGGGGGCCTTTTATAAGTGGAGAGGAGGGTCACTCTTGGAAAGTAAAGAAATGTCACTTTATTATAAAATGAGTTTCGGATTTTAGAGGTCCCACACTTATATAATTCTAGGATAAGATGATAAGGGTTAGAAATATACTCATCCAATAGGTTTTTGACAAGTGTACGCTTTGGATTTTACATTATCTTTCCATTTTATTTAAATCGTTAAATAATGAGGTCATCACTGCATCATCATGATGTCAAAAATAATTTTATTTATTTAATGTATAAAAATTATAAACAAAATACTATGATGTAGGAAATCTTTTTAGATTTTTAATGAATATTTATAATCAAAATTTGGACTTGTGTAACCCCACTTAAAAATTCTTTTAGTAAAACAACTCATGTTTGTGTCAATTTAATTTTAACATTAAATAAATATATATTAATGTCATTTTCCAACTAAAGTGGATCCATGGGGTCCCCAAGTTGACCCATGGGTTGTCTTGGTCGGCCATGACTCATCCAATAGGATTAGGACACGTGTCATGCTCATCTCATATTATTAAAACATTATTTGTACCTTAAACTACACTAATTACCTCTAATCGCGATTAAGAACATAAAAGTTACTATTCACCAAAAAATTATTTTAATCTCATTGAACCACATTTTACTTCTTAATGACAACCAAGTATGTCGGATTTTTGAAAATTAAAACACAGAAGTGGTAATATTTCATTTTAACGAAAAATCAGTTTTTAACAACCACTTAGTGGTTTCACTATTCATCAAAAATTGAAGTTTTTCAGAATAAGGCCAAAATTTCACCCTAAGATATAATTGATATTCCGAATTCAAAAATGATGTCTATTTTACAAAATTCCAAACATATAAGTTGTATTTATTAATTTTATAATTAATTCCCACTGTCACAACAAATAGCGTGTTTTTAAGAAACAATTTATATCAAAAGATTGGCAATTGTTTATGTCCAATTTCAATGTTAAATTAATTCTAATGACCACCATTGGATAAAATGGTAAAAATATATTCTAATTATACTTTAAAACCACTAAATAGTATAATTTATCACAATAAATTATTTTGATTAAAAAAGTTGTTTTAAGTATTTTTCACTATTCATAAAAAATTAGAAGTTCTTAGAAAAATACCAAAAATTCAACATAGGCTAATTTCGATATTCCGAATCCAAAAATGAAGTCCATTTTGAAATATAAAATTTCTATAATTTTAAAAAGTGGTTATTACTATTCATAACGGCTACTTTGATTAGTCGCGGTGTTTTAGAACTCGAAGTTACGTACAATGCAAGCTATTGCATTATTGAATGAGAAGCGTATCGTGGAAGCTCGGGGTGTTACATTTCTGGTGGTGGAAGAGGAAATAATACAAATACTCACTTTAAAAACCTTTCCTACTATTTAAAGAAGTCTTTTAGGTTTATACCTAAATAATTCCCAGATTAGATTTATGATCAAAATAGGAATACATGATGTTTGTAGATGAATAATTAAGGGTTTTTATGTATTTGTTGAACCATAGGGTTTTGAATGTGGGAAAAATGGAGGATAGAGGTGGCCTTTTATAAGTGGGAGAGAGGATAAACATGGGATTTTTGAAAAGATCAAGTGATACCCACATTTTTCTCAGGAAAAGAGCTCTAAAATGGATCATTATTGAACCTTATAGATTATAGGGTCTAAATATGTTTATAAAATGGGTATTGGACTATTTTTATGTCATTTTATCCCTTATATTCTTAGTATAACCCACGATAAACCCATTTTCACATTAATCATAGTAATTAATTTTTACTATTTGCACTATTTATTATGGTAAAAAAAATAATTTTTACTTATAAGATAATATACATTATTATGATTCCAAATATTAATTTTTTCCAAATTAAATTCATAGAAGTGGAAGAATTCAATTTAAAATTAATCCCATGTGTAGGTCAAAAAAATGGGTTTTATGAAGAAAAAATTTCAAAAGTTTAAAATATTTTAAATATTAAATTAATTCCAATGAGATAAATTGGTTAATTTTAAATATTATTGAAATAATTAAAATTTGACACTAATTTAAAACATAATGTAACTTTTAAAATAATTTAAATGAAAATATATTATTCAATGAAAATCCATATTTTTACTATTTATCAAAAAATTAATCTTTTTAGATAATCCTAAAAAAATTCACTAAAAGATAATTTTGATATGTATAAATTAATGGTTTTTTTAATTTTTTTCTAAAAGTGGTAAAAAGTAATTTTAACTTATGTGTGAAAAGTGTAACTAAACCACCTTTCATAAAAATAATTTTTTTTTCAGAAAAAATTTCCTTTTATTTTAAGTGGTTATGATTTCATTTCTAATAAATAGACATCCATTAAATTTATTTTATACAAATTTAAGCCATATATTTTTTATAATTAATTTTTTATAATTCATATCTTACACATTAATGATTAGGTTATAATTTTCATGTTTATATAATAATATATTGATAGGGTATCGTGTTTTGTTCAATCTAAATATTGTGTGCATTGAAAACTATTAAAGAGATTGAATTTATTTAAAACGAAATATATCATAAAGACATATGGTGTTAAGTTAT
Source organism: Viscum album (assembly GCA_963277665.1). NCBI lineage: Eukaryota > Viridiplantae > Streptophyta > Magnoliopsida > Santalales > Viscaceae > Viscum > Viscum album. The sequence continues at coordinate 1,320,948,965 of OY728132.1, read as the reverse complement.
CTTATAATATTGATTTTTTTTGTTATTTATACCATCTAATAAGATTTTCATCTTTTAAAATCTCAGAGTGTTACATTCTACCCCTTAAATAAATTATTCCCTAACAATTTAATATTTATTTCAGTAATCAAGGGTTTGTAATTTGAAAACATATTTCTTGAAACCCCAAATCATAAAAGGGTTTTTATAACATCCCCTTTATAATAGTGTATGTTAAGTATGATGGTCATCTCGAATAACACAAATTACATTTCCAAATATGAGAACATTGGTGGAAAGTGAAGATATGGGAATGGAAGAAAATACTAATGCCAAAGGATTAAGGGAGAGTGATAGTGATAATTGATCATAAGAAAGTTAATGATCAAGAAATTTTAATGACCGTAAAACCATAAATCTATGATGAGTTAAAAGTTTATCTGATTAATAAAAAATAAAGCAACAAGGGTAATAGTTTGCTTTCAATATCCTTTTCAATGTGTTGAGTAATTTATTTATCATCTATAATAAGATCATAAGAAAATATAGTAACTTGGTGTATTTATATTTCATAAGAAAAATTTTATCCTTTTGTTGTTCTTTGATCAATTTATAATTCATCTCTTACAACATGAAATGAATATCAAAAAATTAATTCTTTTTCCTAAAGTGCTAAAATTAAATTTTAATGGATCGTAAGATCCATAAATGAGTGACAAGTCCTTCCTCTAATATTTTCTAAAAACATAATTGTTAGTATGAGTTATTGCATAAAACCCAAATTTTAACTTCATCCATTATATAAATAGTCCACCTTAAGACCTTAGAAACCATTTCTAATAAAATTCAAAGCCTAAAAAATTAGATGTGAGGCCACTAATCAACATAACATTATATTCCTTAGAAAACATAAATTTGATCTTAATTTCATTTTATAAACATGTGAATAATCTTATAACAAAAAAACATAATGATAACATAAATAATTCCAAAGAAAATTTCTGATTATTAAATATGTTCCAAAAATCCTAACTTGTTATAGAATTTAAAAGATATAATAGAAACCATAAATTCAATAACCAATTTTAATTACACTAATATCATCCCATAAAAAATAAAATTATCATTATTTTCTCAACATAGAGATCATATTAATGTTTATCTTAACTTAATCATGTGTTTTCCATGATTTTAGACTTGGCACTAAATCACTTTTCTTTTTAAGTGATACCATTCAACATATTCTCTCAAATCATTGTTATAAAAACATCATTATACAAAACTTATACATTTCATAATTATTATTTCCAAAATATAATTGATAAAATACTCTTAAAACAAATTTTTTGAATCTAGACACAATCACATTAATCATTCCACTTAATATGTAGTAATAGAATAAGCTTGACCATGACACCTTGGCTAATTTTGAGGTATATTCCCTTGAAAATTGAGGAATTAAATTATGGAGTGGCCCATTTCATTACAGATGAAAAATTAAACATCATATGGTTCTTTATTACCCTTTAAACCAAGGTCATGTTTTAATTTCTATCCTAACTTGTAGAAAACTCACATTTCTTTCAATAAAGTATTAGAGTGTTTCTTTCCACAGTCATCACATGTGGGAAAACCCTTCTTTCCCTTATTACCTTTATTAGTTTTTTTTCTGTTCATTCATATTAGTCTATTTCTTTCCTTCTAATTCATAATATATAGATAATTATCTGTCTATATTTATAGTACAACATCCCATGTCCTCATATGATGATATTTTTTGGGATACTAGTTCCCTTCAAAATATTTCCTTAATCACATCAAGGAAATGATCATTCTTACTCTTTTGATTACATGAATTGATAAATATCACACCACTTATAATAGGTTCCATTTATAAAAAATGTAATACTCTATATTAGATCATAATATTATGAAACATAATGTATAATCCACATACTATTGAAATACAAACATAAATTTTAAAATTAATGCATATATAATCTCATAATCCAAAACATGGTTTCTCTGGGTTTGTTTTTAAATTATTAAATTATTTTTAAAGTCCTTCATAATGTTTTATAATGAAAATATAAATTAACAAAATAATATCTCCCAAGAGTGTAAAAACAAGTTCTTAGTTAGGGAATTTTCACGTACTAGGTAATGATCGAGTCAATCCTAACACAATATTTTTGGAGTTACTACCCATAGGTACATATGTTCTTGAACCACATTGACTTATAATATCCAAACATGTATATATTACTAGAAAAACCAAAAAATCTATACCTTACCCAAAACTTAGGATATTATCCAATAATTAGACATATCCTTAATGTAATTCACAGGTTTATATTCATTAATGTATGTTTTCCAAAATCCAATTCTCAAGGTTTCTATAAAATATCCTTTGATATCACTTGTAATGACCACAACCCTAGAAGCTTGGAGATGGTGGTTAATTTATTACATTACCACTAGATATAATGAATTTCACCTCGAAGGACATTATATTTTTTTAGTCATGTTTAACTACATACATACTTAAATTTTACATACATTTGAAAATATAAAATACAAAAAATATTTTCTTTGGGAATTCCAATATCCCCCTAAGAATATCCCTACATATCAATCACAAAATACTTCCTGGTATCCTAATAAAAATATAACATAATAAAGTGTTAAGACAAGATGCTTAATAATGGTAAGAATATAATGAAATTTGTTGGTTGAGGTGGAAACTCAAGAGGAGGGTGAATTGAGTTCCTATATAAAATTTCTGTTAAAAACATTATGATAAAATCCTCCAATTTGAAATATCCTAGTTTATTAAGAAAGTATAGATATAAATGTTCAATTTCTCAAAAATTCTCTCAATGTTTGATTAGTCCTCAGTTTAATCTGTGTAGGAACATTTATCCATCTTTTGAAACATGTTTACTGCATTAAACACTTATACATGACAACAAAAACTAACTATCTAGGTTAATGACAAAAAATTTTCTTTTTTCGAAATTATAAGTAGTAGTGAATAGAAAAACAAAGTACTGCAAAGTAAAGCACACAGAAGAATTAAACAAGAGTTTAAGTCTCAAGACGAAACTTAATACCCTCCACTTGGTGATCACCTATGACCAAGTATTTTATATAAATAATAAACTTGATATACAACTTGTATCAGGATTTACAATAGTTTTCACAAACTGTCCAAGTCCCACAACCTCTACCACAGTTATTTGTGTGAAGAACAAAATACCAGGCCACACATGACCTCTTCCACAGTTATACATGGGAAATGAGACTATAAGTAATGTTTGGTTTGGGGATTTTTAGTATCCTCTAGTTTAAGCATATGAGAAAGTGTGTGTATAATAGAAAAGCACACACTTCTTAGATGTTTAAAACAAATAACACAATAGAGATAATATTATGAGGATTGAGTTTAGAAGTCTCTATGTGTTTTCAGTTAAGCTCTATACTCCTTGGTATGAAAAAATTATAGTTCAAGTCCTTCTTTGAATGTTTTCTCCATAACAGAGTGTCACAACTTAAGCTTCTGTCTTCCATGTACTGAAGAGATCTGCTTCTTGGTTTGAAAAGAGATTTGATGAATCACAACAAGGAAACCTCTAATTTTTTCTCCCAAAATATATTCATGAAGCTCTTGGGTTCATAGATTATGTGCTGGTGTTCTACTTGTTCTAAAGATCTGTTGTGTAATTTATTTAACCCCTCACTATTATGTAGCTCAATATTCTATTTTATATTTTAGGTTCGATAATAGGAATGATAAAACCACATGTGGTCTTCCTGGTTCCTCGTTATGTCTCTAGATACTGTCTCAAAATATGTATAAAATCATCATTAATTAGTATCATAAGCATTAAAGTTTCCAAATATAGAAATTATAATAATCTCAAGAAAATTTATAAAGTATAGAGTAGAAGGGTGTAGGAATCAGTAGATTGGTAGAAATATCCTTCTCAATGGTAGGCTTCATCGGCATGCTTCATCCGTAAGCTTCATCGGTAAGCTTCATCGGTAGGCTTCATGAGTAGGCTTAATCGATAGGCTCTATTGGTTGGCTTCATTGGTAGGTTTCATCTGTAGGTTTACCATCTGTAGACTAGTAGAAGTTACCTCTAGCAGTAACTCTACAATAGTAGCCATTGAGTGGTTTAATCGTAGCGGTGAACTCGCTCGCATTGATAACTCAGTGGTAAGGTTCCTCAGTGGTAACCTTCTAGCGGTAACATCTAGCGATAACTTCTAGCGATAACCTATAGCGATAACTTCTTGTGATAACCTATAGCAGTGACTTCTATCAGTATCCTCTAGAGGTAAGATCTATAATAGTATACTCAACCGGTTCCTTAAATAGAATGCTCTTAACAAAGACCTTTCATACTGGTGACCTTTTACTTAGAAAATGTTACACTGTAAACTCAATCAAGAGAGCAGTGGGATTAAAAATACAAAAAATTTACATTACAAAAACTATAAAACCTAATGAAACATTATTATCATATAAATGAAACATGATTTGGGATTATCAAAACCGGTGAGTCCAACAATATCCCCCTTCTTTATAATCACAAATTATGTCAATGAAATTTTGATTTAAGTATTATTGAATCCGAATTAAGCACATTTTCTAATCACTTTAGTGAACTAATTTTATTTTATAAATTTTTTAGAGCATATATATATATAGTAATTTAATATATTCAAGAGCTATAATATAAATAATTCTACCCCTTTGTGATTAAAAAAAAGAAAATAAGGCCAAAAGAAGAAAAAAGGAGAGCTTTGTATTAAGAAAAATGAGTACATGATAAAAAAAATACAATGATCCCTATCAAATATGATATACCACATTCAATCCACATTAGAGATTTCCAAGGGAGATATGTCTATGGGATCCGAGGAGGCAGGTTCAGAAGATGGAGGTACAAGCCGAGGTATAGAAGTAAGCATGGTAGGAGGAGCTGCTACAGAAGCATCAGTAGACCGATAATGAGTTGTTCTCTGAGGAATCATGAGAGTCAGCTTCTGATGGATTGTGCATGAGTCATGAAAGGGTAAACACTGGTCGATCCTGATGCAGCTGAGGAAGAAGGCATGGCTGGAGGGAAAATAATGGGAGTATAGTTCATATGGAGAAATGAAAAATGGAGATTCCTAAAATCCATAATGATGATTCCACCTCTTTCCATAACTAATATGAAATCATCCTTATTCTCCATGAAATTTTCCAAAGTAGGAGTCAACTCATTAAGTCCTCTAACCTGATCCTTAAAATCCTGAGTGACATGAGGTATCCTTAAGTTCTCTAACAACATCTTGAATTGACTATCCATCTAATGCTTAGTATAAACCCTTTTATAATAGAAATGAATGTTCTCTTTGATGAATTTATGATCTTTGGAATCCTCTCTAAAGTAATCACCTATAGGCTTATGGATGTCTCTGGTAGTGGAAATGACCTCAATCAAAGACTGAGGGTCTGAGGTACTTGCACCCGAGAGCTTCTCAATTTATTCTCTAACAAATGATCTGAAGGCTTTGAGATCAACAGGGGACATGAAGATGAGGAATTAGAGGCACATAGAGGTTTCATGGTAAAATATACTGGCTCGTTAAAAGACATGTCTAGTCCACTGATCAACCTACTCATATCATCATCATGGACAATCACATGTGCCTCTATAGACTTTTTAACGGCCTCAAACATAATTAACATCTTCTGAACAACACTCTTAACATTTTTAATGTCTTTTTACACTTGAAACATTGAATCCATATATGAGTCTAAACTAAAAATTGACTGTTTCACAGACTCCACAGATTCTGCTAAGGTTCTTACCTGATTATGGAAATCCTTTAATTCATGTAGTATATTGGATTGAAAGGTAGATATTATTATTTCCAAAGTAGATTCCACAAGCTCTTGATTCAGAGCCACTTTTTACTCTATCCAAATGGATATTTCATCAAAATGTCTCTGCAAATATGAATTGAATGACTCAAGGTCATCCTTCTTTAAATAATTTTTAGGTAGAAGAACCACCAGTTTCACTATAGTGGTCTATGAAACAGAATGAATTGGAGGGATTCTGTTAGGATTTTCATATTAAGAGTCTTCATAGTATAATTCCAAAAAAATGAATCCAGGTTTTTCGGACCAATACTCTATCTCATGAGTAACATAAAACTGAACCTGTGGCAATAGGTTCCTCCCCCTCACTTGAAGTATCTTCCTGGAAAACTACATTTTTCTATTCTATTATTATTCCTTGATCAATTGCATCAACATTAGAGTCTTCTTCTACGTCTTCTACATAATATTCAACCAATTCTATTTCAATTACATCTCTAACAGATTCAACATCTTCTTCCGCTTCACTTTTTGTTACTACTGTATGTCCTATCAAACGACTAAAACTTAGGCATTATTCTTCATTGTCATCATCAACTATCTAAAATTCCTCATGATCAGATTCAACTTCATCCACCTTCTATAAGGTCTCTACAATATTAATGTCTCTTAAGACATTCTCCTCACATTATTCTTCATAGGATTCATCATCGTCACTATCCCTTAGGACAATATCTCTTTTGGGTAATATCCTTGGTGGACTAGGCTCTCCAAACGATACAACACCAACATGAGGACTTGATGGAAGATCAGGATCACTCCTGTCATCCACAGGAGAATCCTCTCTTTCTTTCACAACAACAACCTCCTCTTCTTCATCTGAATATTCTGGTTCCACTTCATCGGGTTTTAATCCCAGATCTCTTTTATCATTTGGACTAGTAGGATTGGAAACTGGGTTGAATTCCTCCTATATCTTAGCCTCATCATTCAACCAATACCATTTCCAAAGATTCCAGTTTATCTTCATATACTTGCAAATCAATTAGGTAATACAGATGTTTTCTTTTACAACTATGGTTTCTTCCTTATTTCCAACAACACCTTTCACTTTCAACATCAAAGATATCAACTTGGCATAAAATAAATCATTTTACTTGGAACCAGGCTTAGTCATATCCTTCAACTGAACCATCAAAAGTCTGGAAAGATTTTTCCCTTTTCCATGCATAAAAAAATAAAATAAAAATATTTCTTGATACTTCATCGTAGAAAATTACCCTCTCCTGGGACTCAAGATATGTTGGAAAAATTTAAATAGTAACCTATTTTCCCCATCCATCTCAGCATCAATTACCTATCTAAAGATTCCATTCCCTGTAAGTTTGGCCAGATCCTCTTCATAGTAGAAAAACTCACTAGTGGGAAACATAACTCCCGAATAATAGTAAAATATTCCTTATGTGGGACTCTTAAGCATTCATCCCATTCAATATAAGAGAAGTTCACACATACTCCATTTACCTTACAAATAATTCTGTTCTCATCCTTAGATTTCATTAACTTCATAAACTCATAAAAATAGTTTACTAGATTTTGGTAATAAAGTCCATTGTTTTTGGGAATCATTCTACTCAATCTTGTGCTTCTAGTTCCTTCATCACTAGATTTTTTCTCGACAACAACCATTCTTAACTAAATTTCTTTTAGACTATGATTTTACTCTTCGAGAAATGAAGATTGATCGACTTTTCTACAAAATTTATTTTTCCACTAGAACCATCTCGAGGTCTCTTAGGGTTCGACACATCTCCTTCAACACCAACCATTAGTCTCTTTACTCTCTCCACTGTGATATGATGCAGTTTGAGGTTTATAGAATATAGTTATGTTCAAATATTTGGAGGCAAAAGGTTTAGGAGATGATTGAGGTGGATCAAAATGCGGCTTCCACTTTTTTCTTATCATTAAGAATCAAAAAATAAATATATTAAATGACATTAATAAAATCAATATGTTTCATATTTCGATAGAAAACACTATTTCCAGGACCTATAAGGTAGGTCTACTAGTGATAATATGCCAAAAGTGGGGTTTAATGGTGAGGTCCAATGGTAAGGTGTCCTAACTGTGAGGTCCATTGGTAAGGTGTCCTAAAAGTGAGGTCCAATGGAAAGGTGTCCTAAGGGTGAGGTCCAACATTAAGGTATCCTAATGGTGAAGTCCAATGGTGAGGTGCCCTAAGATAATAACTAATCATACCTAACTAATTTTTTATGTAATTAAGACTCTCATAATTCAAAGGATTTATGAATATATCATCCCATTTATATTCAGTGGCAATGAATTCAAGTGTGATATTACCTCTTTCATAATGATCTCTCAAAAAGTGATGTCTCACATAAATGTGCTTTGTCCTAGCAAAAGATTTTTTATTTTTAGAGATTTTAAAAACACTTGTATTATCACAATTTATAGAGACATGTTTTAATTGATATCTATAGTCTATTAAAGTGTATTTCATCCACATAATTTCAGAACAACCACTACTAGCATCTATATATTTAGCTTTGGAAGTGGATAATGCAATAGAAGTCTGTTTCTTACTACACCATGATACTAGCGACTTTCCCAAAATGCGACATGTTCCATAGGTTCTCTTTCTATCTAAATTTCAATGAGAAAAGTCAGCATCTGAATAACTTATCAAATCAAATGATTTTCCTCTTGGATAAAATAGTGCTAAGTTAGTAGTGTACTTGAGATATTTAAAAATTATTTTAACAGTAGTTAAATGAGATTATTTGAGATTGGCTTGGAAAAGAGAACACATACATAAAATGAACATAATATTAGGTCATCTAGAAGTAAGGTAGAGAAAACTCCCAATCAAACATATGTACTTGTTTTGATCCACTGGTTTACCATTTTGATCAGCATCCAATTTACAAGTGGTACTCATAGGTGTATCACTACCTTTATTACTATCTAAACCAAAACGTTTAAAAATATCCTTAGTATATTTACTTTGATTTAAAAATATACCATTTTTATTTTGAAATATTTGAAATCCAAGGAAAAATTTATGTTCCACCATTAGACTCATTTTAAATTAAATTTTCATCATATTTGAAAAGTCATCCCATAAATAATTTTTATTGGATCCAAAAATAATGTCATCTACATAAATAGGTAATATTAAAACATCCTTGGAAATCCTTTTAATAAAAATAGTAGGATCAACTATACATTTAGTAAAACCTTATTAAAAAATAATATAACTAGGTCTATCATACCAAGCTCTAAGAGATTTTTTTAAACCATATAAAGATTTATAAAGTTAAAAACATGATTTGAAAATGGGGATTTTTAAATCCATGGTGTTGTTCAAAAAACACATCCTCATCTATATAACCATTTATAAATGCACTTTTAAAATTCCTTTCATAAAGTTTGAGGTTTAGATGAGCAGTATAAGCAAGTAGTATCTTAATGAATTATCTTCTAGAAATGGGTGAAAATGGTTTCTGCATAGTCAATTCCTTCTTCTTGACTATATCCCAGTGCAACTAATCTATCCTTATTTCAAACTACATTTCCAGGCACATCAACTTTGTTTCTAAACAACCATATGGTCAACGTGTCTTTAGGTCTTTCCAATAATTCCCAAATATTGTTTCTTTCGAACTGATTTAATTCATATTTCATATCTATCACCCAAAATTTATCATTGATAGCATTATTAATATTTTTGGGTTCAATCTTTGAAAGAAAATCTTGATGTTTAACCTAGTTTCCCAAAGAAGCTCTAGTTTATGTCCCTTTATTTAGATAACCTACTATAACATCCAAAGGATGATTCTTAAGAATTTCTATACCTCTATAAAGGGTTTTACTAGACTCATAATGGTTTTATATAAGTTTAGATTCAATAGTCTCAGATTCTAGAAAATTTCTAGAACTAGTTGTTTTCACTGGGGGTTCACTAATTTTATTATTGAGGTCTAGAATTGACATATCCTCCTGAAGATATTGAAGAGAGGTCATGTGGTTTAGTCTCATAAAATTTTACATGAACTAATTCTTCCACTCATTTGGTTCTCTTATTGAATAATCTATAGGAATTACTAGAGATTGAGTAATCTAGGAAAATTCTTGCATCACTTTTAGAAGAAAATTTGTCAAGATTATCCATAGTGTTAAGGATAAAGATATTGCAACCAAAAACTCTAAAGTAATTAAACTTAGGTTTACTATTTTTACAAATCTCATAAGGGATCTTCATAAGAACATGTCTAATTAAAACTCTATTGATGATGTAACAAGCTGTATTAACACCTTCAACCCAAAAATAGATAGGCATGTTATACTCATTAAGCATATTCTTGGGAATCTCTTGAGGGTATCATATTTATTTTTTATACAACTCCATTTTTCTGAGGTGTTCTAGGAAAAGATAAATTGTGATTATATCCATTATGTGAGAAAAAATATTCTAAATCTTTATTTTCAAACTCACGGCCATGATCACTTCTCAAGGTATTAATTCTACGTCCACTAAGATTTTTTACAGACATGGAATATTTAATGAAGTAAAAACATGCTTCCCTTTTGTGAGCTATAAAGTTTACCCAAGTATGTCTAGAAAAATCATCTCCAAGAACAGAGAAATAGTTCTTCCCATCTAAACTTGAAAATTTCAATGGCCAAACAAATCCATGTGAACTAACTCAAGCGGTTGATATGTTAAAACTTATTTCTTTGGTTTGAAAGAAACATTGTGTTGTTTTCCCTTTTTAAAAGGATTACAGTCATTGTTAGGTGGGAATTAAAATTTAGGTAAATATCTTACTAAAACATTCTTAGTTATTTTACTAAGTGATATCACATTCAAATGTCCTATTCTTCGGTGCCATAACTAAGATTACTTATAAAAATCATTTAAACAAGAAATATTTTTCTTGGATAAAAAGTTTAAATAAACAACATATACATTTTCATTTATACAAGAAGTGAATATAAAATACCTTTTAGAATTAAAAAAATTACATGCATCATTTTCAAACTTAACATTAAAACCATCATCGCATAACCGAGAGATACTAAGAAGACTTTATTTTAACCTATCAACAAAAAGTACTTTTGAAATTAATATAGTATTAGGGTTACCAATTTGGCCTAAACCGATGATCTTTCCCTTAGAATTATCACCAAATGTAACATGTCCACTATCAACTTTTATTAGGCTCTTTAATAATGAGTAGTGTCCTGCCATATGTCTTGAACATCAACTGTCCAAGTACTATAGGGTTTTATAAGAAATCTTTAGACAATTTTCATGAAAAATAGATTAAGCAAAGGGTAACATTGGTACCGATATTTTCTTAGTTTCAAAGAGGTTAGAAAGTAACGATCTGGGAACCCATATTTGTCTTATAGGTTTCCTATAATCAACATACAGGTTTTGAGAGATAAAAAACATGTTTAGGTCCTATAGAAATTTTTTTTAATAGATGATCCATAACATGAACTAACAGTAAACTGTCTTGATTTTGGAACAAATTTATTTTTAATAATCATTCTCTATCCTGGTTGATATCATTGACCAATTGTGTTTTTTGGTGAATTTTTTTCTTAGAAAATGAGTAAAGGTATCTCTACCAACATTAAATTTCTGAAGATATATTTTTAATATCTAGTTTTATAATTTATTTTCTGTATTTTCTTTTAACACCAGCGGAAAATTTTTCTTTCCCAATATACAAATCAGACATATAATTGGTATTTAAATCTTGTTGTGTTTTAAATAATATATATTTATCTTTGAGCTCATTAAAGGTACCGTAAAGCATTCCACAATATTAATACAGTTCATCCTTAGTCATATTTTCATCATTATTTGATTCACTTACATTTCCAGAATAGTAAGAATTATGTATTGGAGAATTAAGTGTTACCTTTGATGTTTCTATTAAGAAACACATGTTTACATGATTGTTCTTTTCAGTATTAGAAGTGTCAGATCCACTGGAGATATCTTCTAAAGCACTCCATGTAGATTTGATAGCCTTTTTATATCCATTTCCCTTCTCTTCTTATTTCTTCTTAAATTTCATCTTGGGGAAATCATCCTTCACATGACCTTTTCGTTTAAACTCATAGCAAACTATTTCATTTGTTTTGTCATTACATTTTCTATATTTTTTCCAATTTCCTTTACTATAATACCAACCTCTATAGTTTTACTTTATAAATAACTTCTTTTTTATATAGAACTTTTTTAATATTTAATCAAGATGATCCATATCATCATCACTGTTAGAATCTGAATCTTCATAGGTGAAACTGTCTACAGGAACATGAACCTTTTCCTTGTCTTCTCTCTTTTAGGTAGCAGTGTTGAATTCCAAATATTTCTTTCTTGGTTATTCATATGCTTCTTGATTCACCTTAATCTATTCTTCATACATCATGAGTTTTCCAATTATTTCTGTCACTTGTAGCTTGATTATGTCACAGGATCCTTGGATAGAAACAAAAGATTCTCTCCATTTTCTAGGTAGGAATCAAAGCAATCTCATAATCCTATGCTTTTTATCTACTGGTTTCCAAAGTAGACTCATGTAATTTACTATTTCATTTAACTTGAGATATATTTCAAAGATAGGTTCATCAGGAATCATATTAAAATTTTCATATTTAATAGTATAAGTATTTGATCTAATTTCATTAGCATTGGTTATTCCCTCATGGAAAATAGAAAAAGCATCCCAAATTTCATATATAGTTTTACAGGAAGATATTTTATTAAATTCTTCATCACCTAGAGCACAGTACAATGAATTCATTTCCTTACAGTTATTATTATACATATATTTAGTAAACTGAGACAATGTGTCCCTAGCAGTAGCATGCAATGCATGTTGTTCTTCAATTATGTCCCAGATATTAGGACCCATTCTCTCTAGATACATTTTTAGTTTCAATTTCAACTGATCATAGTTATTAACATTAAAAAAAGGTGGCTTGTTAGTAGCCCCACTGTCAACTCGATTATCCATAGCTAATTAGAATTTAATGAAATTAAAATTTAGATATAACAAAAATTTTAAGATCATTAAGATAAAACTACAATCAAATTTGAAAATAATTTAAAAAAAAGATTAAAAATAGTTTTTGTGATATCAATAAACACTCCTCTCATAACAAATGTTGGTTGAGGTGGAAACTCAGGAGGGGGGTAAATTCAGTTCCTACTAAAAATTGTGGTTAAAAACTTTATGATAAAATCCCCCAATTTTAAATAGACTAGTTAATTAATGTTGTAGTGATATAAATGTTCAATTGATCAGAACATCTCTAAAAGTATTATTAGTCCTCAGTTGAATCTGTGTAGAAACACGTATCCATATTTTGAAATACGTTTACTAAATTAAACACCTATAAACACCAACCGAAACTAACTATTAGAGTTAAAGACAAACAGTTTTTTGTTTTTGAAATTATAATCCATAGAGAATAGAAAAATAGATTATTGAAAAGTAAAGCACACAACAGAATTAAACAAGAGATTTAGTCTTAATCTGAGACATAATCCTCTTCAATTGGTGGTCACCTACCACCAAGCAGTTTATATAAACAATAAACTTGATACAAAGCATATATCAGTCTTTAAAATGGTTTCCACAAATTTTCCAGGTCTCACAACCTCTACCACAATTCATTGTGGGAAAAATAAACAACCAGGCCACACACGAGCTCTTCCACAGTTATAGGTGGGAAACAAGAGTGTAAGTAATGTATAGTGTGAGAGTTTCAGTATCCTCTAGTTTAAGTATAGGAGATTGTGTGTGTATAACAAACAAACACACACCGCTGAGAAGTGTAAAATAAAGAACAAAATAGAGATAATATTATGAGGATTGAGTTTATAAGGATATATGTGTTTAAAGTTCACATATAGACTCCTTGGTATGAAGAAATTGTCATTTGAGTACTTATTTGAAAGTTTTCTCCAAAACAGTGTGTCACAACATCAGGTTCTCTCTTTTCAGGTACCGAAGTGATATGCTTCTTGGTTTGAAAAGAGATTCGTTGAAGCACATCAAGGTAGCCTCGATTTTGTTCTCCCAAAACATCTTCATGAGTTTATTGGGTTCACATAGTATGTTCTGGTGTTCTCATTGTTCTACAGATCTGTCTTGTAATGTCTCTCAATCCTCATTCTTCTCTATCCCGATCTTCTATTTTATATTTGAGGTCCGACAATAGGAATGATAAAACCACATGCGGTCTTCCTCGTACCTCGTATTGTCTCCAGATATAGTTTCCATGTATGTCTACAATCATCATTAATAAATGTAAGAATCATTAAATTTACCAAATATGACCATTAGAATAATCTCATGAAAATTGAAAAAATATAGAGTATAAGGTTACATGTATTAGTAGACTAGTAGTGGTAGCCTTCTCGATGGTAGGATTTATCAGTAGGATTCATCAGTAAGATTCATCAGTAAGATTCATCGATAGGCTTCATCGGTAGGCTTCATCGGTAGGCTTCATAAGTAGGCTTCACCAGTATGCTTCATCGGTAGGCTTCATCGGTAGGATTCTCATTTGTAACCTTGCAGTAGTTACCTCTAGTGGTAACTCTACAATAGTAGCCTTTGAGCAGTAGACTCGCAGTGGTAAACTCTCTTGCATTGATAACTCAGCGGTAAGGTTCCATAGCGGTAACCTTCCAGTGGTAACCTCTAGCGGTAACTTCTAATGGTAACCTCTAACAATATCTTCTAGTGGTAACCTCTAGCTTTAACCTCTAGCAGCAACGTTAGCGGTAACCTCTAGAGGTAATCTCTATAATAGTAGACTCAACCAGTTCCTTAAATTGAAGGCTCTTAATATAGACCATTCATACTGGTGACCTTTTACTTAGAAAGTGTTACACTGTAAACTCAATCAAGAGAGCAATGAGATTAAAAAACACATTAATGTTACATGATAAAAACTATAAAAACTAATGATACATGATTATAATATAAATGAAATATGATTTGAGATTATCAAGATAGGTGAGTCCAACCAAATATATCATGAATAATTAATAATAATTAATTTGGAAAGGAAAATAACTAAAACACATACCATTTAATCAATAAAATGAGAATAATATGTTAGAAATAAACGATGATAAAATAAATCCATATAAATATCACATAAGCTTGAATCTTATCCATGGATATTAAAACTAATAGAATAATATCATCTAAATTAATGAATGATCCCATAATTAAGAAATTTATAATATCAAACATTTGAAATATACTATCAAGACCTTTCAAAAGTCTATTTTAATATGAGGGAAAAACCATCTTATTTGGACAACTGATTTTTCTTATTAGAACTATTGATGAATCAAGGATCTATGTACAACTGGGACTCATATATCACATACTAATTCCAATTCATTAAAATAATTAAATTGGTGAAACATAATAAATATAATAAATCATATTGTAAAACTAACATATGAAATGTTAATACTTCCCCAAATCAAATAAATATAATGATAAACCATCTAGAGTAATATGGTGAAAGGTAAAAAAATTGTAAATCCTAAATCAAAATGATCATAAATCATCCAAATAAAAATTAAGGATAATATAAATACAAAAAATACATAGTGGATCATAAGTAAAATAAATATATTATATCATTGATGAATAGAAATACCTTTAAAATGTCAATAACAACAGTTTTGAGAAAAATTAACTTTTACTTTTAAAAATATTTTTAAAACTAAAGGATAAACAATTATTTTAACAATAATTTCCACTAAAATTAACATTTGGAACTAAAAAATGAATCTTTAATACCATGATGGGTTATGATGGTTGGAAATTTTTTAATGCCATAAATAGTAAAGCAAAGATTCCTTTCTCATTTTTAGTAAAATCTAAATGAGACTTGTTTTGAAATTGACATGAAGATTCATTTATTTTTTTTTGTAAAAAGTTAAAAATTGTTAAAAATTTATTTAATAAATCATTTTAAAATTGTTAAAAACATTTTTGATAAAATTTTTAGAAAAAATATATATTTTTTAAAATGATTTTATACCATAGATAGAAATAGAGTCAGATTTTATTAAAACAATTTTCTCAATAATTTTATGCACCAAAGAGAAGAAAAATTGTACTATTACCAGACAATTTTCATTAATAATTAGAGGATACTAAAATATACTAATTTTAATATATAAATATTACATAATAACCATAAGGGATTCTTAAAAAACAATCTTGAATAAATAAGAGATTATGAAATAAACCCTTACTGTTATGGAACCTTTTGAATTGCAAGCCCCATGGAAGAAGTAACATTAAATGAAACATTAAATAAAATGAATCAAAATATAGTCATGATATAACATATCAAAATTGGTAGTATATAAACCACACAATGTAATAAGTGGTGAATATAGTGTATGTCTCATGAAAGTAAAAGTGAGAAAAGAAATTATTACATCAGGTTTGAGTACCTTTGTATGTGTGTGAACCTACCATATAAAAAATATAGGTTTATTATAAATATATTACAGAACCATAATAATATATAAAATCCTTTATTTTTTTATCACCCGTTTATTAACAGTTCTTTTGTTAAAATCAATGTTTCTTGTGATAATTCCATCATTCTTCATGTATGTTTTAGTTTTACAATTTTGGTTTTAAAAATTGTGTTGGAGTTATTGTTGTAGAACCAACGTCTGTGTGATTTATGAAAATAAGTATTAATTTTTTTAAAATATTAAAAAACAACTTATCACATCATGATTTTTCTTATGAGTGACATTGAATGTGATAATGTCTTAAGAGTAGTTGTGACGCTAAAATACCAGAGTAGTTACCCTCTATGATGAGAAACCATAAGTGCTATGAAAATATTGTTGAATATATGTGATATTATTATATGATATCATTTAAAGGACACAAAATTTTATAGGATATCAGGGGTGTAAACTCATATGACTTTAAGGCACCTTCTCATGTTGTACACCATTAGTAATATCCGGTAGGGTATTACGAGAATGAGACCCGCTAGTAAGAAATCCACATTTCAATGTTTTATTATATATTCCAATATTTGGACATGTTTATTGATTATTAGACTTTAAGATTATTATTAATGAATATTATTAGTTTCATACTTTTATGTGTTGATGAAAACCATGAAAACATATGTTCGTAGAGAGGTAGGACACATTGGGTGTGTCACGAGTATTATTACATTAATGAATAATGTGAGAAAGGATTTTTCACTTATATTTTAATGGAATTTGAAAAATCATTTACATTTATGGATATGATTTATCATAAATAAATCCATGGATATAGTGTTCAAAAGGAATGTTGATTTTCTAGGAAATCAAAGAAAGAGACATCGATCACTTTGGTTGATGGCACCGGCATGCAACCTTCTTGACTAGAGATATTATGATAAAGGAATTATACAAAAATGTACGCATTTATATGAAGTAACATGTCATTGGGGAATTAATTTATTTCTCTATGGTTGCCTTGGCATGTTTCAAGATTCTAACCAAGGAAATTAGGCTGCTTCTCCTAATGACACTAAGAAAGAGGCCTAAGGATCACACACTAAGTGTATCTAGAATTGTAATTAATAAATATATGATTTTTTTATTATTTAAAAAGTTGAATAAATATTATTCACACATGTGGTTTAATAATAATTCATTTATGCTTTATCACATATAAATATTTATTTTCTATTTATTAAATATTATATTTATTTATTTATTGGAAAATAATGCAGTGATATTTATTTAATAAATAAATAGTCATTATTCAAGGGAAATTAATATTATGGAGGAATAGAAGATTGATATTTTAGGTCTGGTGAGAAAATAATAAATATTTAATATTATTTGATTCAAATTTTTTTAAATTTTATTCATAAGTTAAGTAAATTTCAAGAAATAATAATATTGTTTTTTTATTTGACAAAGGGTTTTGAATAGGATTGAATAAATATTTATGGGATCTTTTGAGATTATTTTATTTTAAACCTACCCATATATACACCTAGTTATATTATTTATCATTTATAACAATTAATTTGTTTGGGTTGTTCACAACAGTATTAGAGATTTCTCTCAAGCCCTTGAGATCTCTCTTCTCTAAGATTGCTCCCAAGAACGAAGATAAATATTCCTCTACTAGATCAAGGAGAATTCTTTGGATGAAATTATCATAGTGATCAAAAGATAAGGAAACATGCGAAATGATCTTCCATGCTTGCAACCATATATTCATTCTACGAAATCTGGAGATTTTTGGATCATGTGTGGATCATCGCTAGAGGGAACATTCACTTGATTCCTACAACACAATGACAATGCATCTCAGATCAATTACCAAATCCATAAAAAAAGAAAAAAATACCATCAAGGTAATTCTTATTTAATTAAAATAATTAT
Source organism: Viscum album (assembly GCA_963277665.1). Lineage (NCBI taxonomy): Eukaryota > Viridiplantae > Streptophyta > Magnoliopsida > Santalales > Viscaceae > Viscum > Viscum album. Next base: position 1,320,930,600 of record OY728132.1, on the reverse strand, counting down.
AAATAATATGTGATGATTATCTCTATGATTTTGGCATGATTTATGTTTTCTTCCTTCTTTGATTCAATTCCATTAAAGACATTGTTTATCGTTGTGCAGTTCTCATATTGTTTACTGAGCGTGGAAAAAAATGTTGGGAACCACCCATCACATGATTCTTCTACACCAACAACCTACATGTGGTATCATAGTGGTTATATAATTATTTATTGTTTTTTAAATATCATTGGTGATTTAATTATTTTAATTTAGTTTTCAATTCAAGTTTAATCATTCATTTAATCTTATTCAAGAGATATGCTTCTAACTCCTTTATTTATCATAGATCTAATCAATATGATTAAATTTATGAATAATATAAAATCAAAATCTCATATATAGGTTCCAAGTATTCTTAATTGATAACACGATATCCCACACAGTGTAACTGGAGTTATACACTTTGTAGTTGTGTTAAATGAATCCATAATTAATTTAGTCATATGAATTGATGACACATGGTATAATTATTACATCACACCCCATGTTTATTGGGACTTATTGATGAATTTTCAGCCATAGTACAGGTTGTGTATCCCACATACACAACGTGTAGTCCCTTTTAGTCAAATATTGGTCATGTATCTCAAAATATGGCCTACCAGACTGGGGACCATACAATTTATAGATCACACGATGTGTATCCCATTGAACACATTGTGTACTCCAGCTTCTAAGGAATGATTTAGTCGAGACCCTATAAGTTTTTATTAGTTAGCCGATGAGATCTGTACATGTCGTGTGCTCACTTGTACACACCATGAACTTATAACAAATTATGTAGTTTTAAAATTTATTTATTATACTTTGTAAACCATATCAACATATTATTTCACGTGTTCATTAAGTTGATCGTACACACCATTTTATCAGTTTATATATATATATATATATATATATAATTAATATTCAGATAATTTGCATATCTACATATTATGTATGAGTTGTATTATAGTTGTTACTCTCTTGGTATTAAAACATAACCTGTGACCAAAAAAAATTGTAATTTGTGTAATCATTAATTTGATAGTACATGTAAAGAAAGTACATGATAATTCATGTATTCCATAATTCACAAAAGTAAAATTTTATTAATGTATAATACATATTGAGTAGACTCGGATAGGTTTTCACTGTGTTTCCTCAAAGGTACATTTATGTACACAATTAATTTTAAATAAATGTATTTAATTTTTTTAAAATTATAATGGGTGATAATATTAAGGAAATTCATATAAGAAATAATATAAAATAATTGATTAATAAGATTTAGTAATTAATTTATTCGATAGTGATTTATCATAAATAAGAATGATTAAGAATTTAATTCTTGTTTTATTAAATTCATAATTCATTGCATGTATATAGATTACCATGAGTTAAACAAGACCTTTTTATGTGATTGGTTTCATTTAATTTATTAATAAATTTAATTGTTATTTGGCATGTGTTCTCTCCTTTTATTATGTATGGTCCTTAATTCCCATGGTTTCTTTTATGTAACCCTTTTCCCTCAACTACATCTGTGTAAAAGTGTATGTAATGGATAGAGGTTCCAAGCTAGTGGAGGAAGTCCATGATTGGGGATGAGGTGAAACCAATCCAAGAGAGATACAATGTTGGATAAGTGGAAATATATAACACAAAACATAATTGGTTCAAGGTTATTTTCCCCTAGTTTAGGGGTTAGTTTATCAAATACTAGATAAATTAACCATTAATATAGTATCACGATTATACTACTATATTTTATTTCTACCACATTGTATGGTTATTACATTATGAATGTTTTTTCACGATCACATAATTAATTAAATTAATGAGCATACATGATAAAATTAAAATAAATTGGATTCGGCATAAATAATATCTATGACATGGTTAATCACTTATGTAAATCCATGTAATATTAAAAATCATGTGATAAAGAAAATAATTGTCAATTTAGGCATAAATGGATAAAATACCTCAATTATATATATTATGTTGGTATAGACTTCCTCTACTTTAGTTAAAATCGAACCATAGTTTAATGTTCTTGAAAATTCAAATTTGGGGTGATTTCAATTATCTAGGATTTCTATCCTGAATTTTTGGGTTGAATTAACTTGGTGAACATCAAGGGTTGACTTCCAAAGCATGGCTTGGTGTAAATGAGTGGAAAATGTTGAGGAAATCCCAATTAAAGTTTTTAGGACTGGGGAGTCCACTTAGTGATCAAGGAACTACGCGTTAATGCATTTGTAATTTGGAATTCCTACATAAAACCATTCAAGTTACTTGACCAACCAATGTTGAGGCAATGAGAAGGGGAATATGGATCCTTGACACTTGAATATCCAAGAAATAATATATTATGAATAGAATGGTGAGGGATATTGGGTTTTGATAAATATAGTGGGAGACTAATAAAAATAATACTTATTTATTTGTATAAATTAATCATAAAAATTAATAAAATCTCTGCCCATATTATTTTTAGAAAAAAAATTAATATTAAATCAAACATATCATTGTGATCCATACATGATAATTTAAACCTTCACCCCGACAAAAATTTATAAGAATGGGAAAGGTGTACATGTGTTATCTTTATCCAAAAAATAAAAGTATATGTGCTATAAGAACATTTTTTTATGTCTCATAGTAATGAAACTAGTGATAAAGAGATAGAAATATCTGAGAAACATTTTAATGATTCCAAATATTTTCAATGTTTCATGGCATTGTCTATTTCCAATGATATTTTAAAGAATCATGAGGACATGGTTTCATATAGAATGATGTCTTAGGTTTGGTATCTATATCAATAGAAGGTGATATAAGAGAGGTATGATATACCCAATAATTTGTTTACAACTAATATTGGATTCTATACACCATCTAGGCCTCATGTTGTCAATATTATTAACAACATTGGACACCTAGACATCTTAGATATTAAATTCCAAGATGATTTGTGTATATACCTCACATGTTCATCACTACCCAAGACCTTCTCCATCTTTACTTTCAATTAAAATATGAGAAATAACGAGAAGAGTCTTTCACAACTTCTTACATTGATTTACCAAGTAGATAAGGACATTTGGTGTGAAAAACCCATAGTACTTCTAGTGAATAAGAAAAGGAAGAACAAGGAAATGGGGCCCAAGAATTATAAAAAGACTAATGATCCCATGAATCATCCTTCAAATAAGAATAAGATCAAGAGGTAGGGGGAAAAGGAGGCGGTATGTTTTCCATGTGTAAAGTCAGGTCACTGGAAGGGGAACTGCACCTAGAAGCTAAGTGAAGCTAAATTTGTTCTTGTTATCGACTATAATATTTCAATATCTACATATTGGATATTAGATAAAAATTTTGGGTCTCACATCTGTATCCAAATTTTTGATCCATGTATATTTAGAAAGATTTCTAGAGGAGAGGTTGATCTGAGAGCTGCTAATAAATAAAGGACGGCTACCCTAACCATTGGTGACTAACACCTTTCATTTCCAACTATAATGATTTTGGTTTTAAAATATTTTTATTGTGTATCTACTAATACCAAGTACCTAATTTATGTATCATTACTATATGGAGATGAGTTTCTTTTCAAGTTTGTAATGAAAAGTTGTTTCTTTTATAAAGACAACTTATGTTATAGAATGTCACATTTACATAACTATCATTATGTTTTAAATTTTGAAAAAAAGTGTTTGAAAATGATAATGAATCATATTTACACTACTCATATAATACCCAGCTTTGGCATCACCATATTGGATATGTAAATGAGAAGCGGCTGACAAAGCTCTGCTAAGATGGTTATTCAGACTCTTTTGAGCTAAACCACTTGAAAAATGTCATGTTTGTTTACATATAAAAATTACTAAAACACCATTTGGTTGACATGGATAAAGGGACACAGAGCTTCAAGGATTGGTAGACATTGATGTATGAGGACCATTTTCAATATAAACTAGAGGTGGATATTATTACCTCATAAATTTTACTGATGACTTGAATAGATATGGCTGTGTCTACTTGATGGGTTATATGTCTGAGTCCTTTGAGAAATTCAAGGAATTAAAGAATATAGTAGATAAAAAAATTTATAAGAATATAAAAAATAAACGATCAGATCGAGGTAAGGAATATATTAAACAAGATTTTATTGACTTTCTAAGGGATTTTGGGATTCTATTACAACTCACTCCACCTTACACACCATAGTGGAATAGTGTTATTGAAAGGCAGAATTATACAATGTTAAACATGGTAAGGTTGATAATGATTCATGTAAATCATACATTATCCTTTTGGGGAAATGAATTAAAAACTATAGAATACACATTAAACCGAGTACCAAATAAAGATTAAAATGGAATCCCCTTTGCGTTATAGAGTGGGAATAAACCCGATTTGTTGCATACACATGTATGGTGTTGCGTGGAATTTTTAAGGACCTATAAATAAAAAAACTATAACCATGGGGTCAAAAAGTGTATCTTTATATGGTATTCCAAGGAAATAAATGGATACTACCTATACAACCCATCAGACAAGAACTTTATTGTTGCTAGAAAAGTTGTATTTATTGAGAGGGAGAACATCCTAAAAAAGAATAGTGGGAGAAATATTGACTTCGATAAATTTTATGATCAATATATGAAAGAGTTGGTATAGGAATAGGTTCTATATATCCCTATAGATGAATTAGTTCCTGAAACAAAAGCAATGAATAAGATCTAAAGAGAGGTAATAGAACCAGAGAGACCTGGTTTTATAGTCTCCAAAGATGGCGAATAATTATTGGTTGAAAATTATGAACCAAACTCCTCCAATGAGTCATTTGAGAGCTCATAAGATAAAACATGGAAAGAACCCATGAATTATAAAATGAATTCCATGTTTCAGAACAAATTTTGGGTTATGGTTGATGTTCCAGTTGATGTAAATCCCATTGGATTCAAATGGGTATTCAGGAGGAAGATGGACATGGAAGGTAAAATAAATACCTATAAATCAAGGATAGTTGCTAAAGTGTTTAAAAAATATCAACTGATTGACTATTCTGAAACCTTTTCCCTAGTTTTCATGTTTAAATCCTTCATAATTCTACTTTCTATAGAAGCTTACTCTAACTATGATATTTGGAAGATGGATGTCAAAACAGCAATACATAATGGGAACCTTCAGGAAGATATCTATATGACACAAACATATGGTTTTGTGACTCTAGGATATCTAGAGAATATTTTCAAGTTGCAGAGATCCATTTTTGGATTTAATCAAGTATTTAGTTCATGGAACATTCGATTTGATGAATCCATAACAGAATTTGGTTTCATTAAGAATGAATGGGATTTGTGTGTTTACAAGAGGAATGTGGGAATTTGGTTATTATCCTAGTTGTATATGTTTATGAAATATTACTTATAATTAATGATAAACCAATATTATAATTACTTAAGGACAGATTAAACAATTGTTTCTCCATGAATGACATTGGTGAAGTGACCTATTTTCTAGGGATCAAGATCATTCATGATAGATCTAAGAGGCTACTTAGACTATGTCAAAGTACATATATTGACTATATACTTAATTTATTTAGTATGGAACAATCCAAGAGGGGATTGTTTTAGTGTCACATGGTTTATATCTTTATAAGAAAACATTTCCTCAAACAAAACAAGAGAAATAGATAATGAATAATATCCAACAAACTTTACTGATAAGATAGATCATGTATGCCATATTATGTACTTGAATTTATGTTTTGTATGAATCGATCATGATAGGTAGATATCAATCAGATCCCAAAGAATAGAATTGGACTTCTGTTAAGGATATCTTTAAGTATCTGAGAAGAATTATGGATATGTTTCTAGTGAATGTTGAAGATGAGGATATGGTCATCCGGGGTTATAGTGGTGCTAGTTTTGAGATAGATCAGAATGATCTGAAGTCTAAAATAGGATATTTTTTCTATCTCAATGGAGGAGCTATGAGATGGAAGAGTTCAAATCATCATGTGTTCACTGATTCTATAATGGATTACATGTATATATCGACTTTTTTGGTAGCCAAGGAAGCCACTTGGATTTAGAACATTTTCAAAGAGATTTATGTGGTACCAAGAATTAAATATCCCATCACATAGTATTTTTGGTAATATTTAAAGAATGAATCATTCAAAAGAGCCAAGGCCACAAAAAAATACTCTATAAGTATCAAATATTTAGGGATTTTTGTCATAGGAGTGATGTTTCAATAAGAATAGTACCCATGGGAGATAACATGGTTTAACCATTGACTAAAGGCCTATCTCAATAGAAGAATCAGTATCATGTGAGAGCTAGTGGACTAATGGTTGTCAGAAGTTGGCTCTAGTGAAAGTGGGAGTTTGTCTGATTTGTTTCCCTAGATCCAACTTTCATGTACTTTATGATAAAAAGTTTTCATTTATTTAATTTTAATAAAATACTTACCACATCATGATTGTTCTTATGCGTGACATAATATATGATAATGACCATAGACTTTCTATTATACTAAATGTTTATAGTAGTTCCCCTCCATGATGAGAACTCAAAAGTGCTATGACAATATTCATGAATATATGTTCTATAGTCCAATTATATAATTTTAGGGACAAAAATGATACATGTTATCCAGGGTTGAGACTCATTAGACTTTTGGAAACCTTATCCTTGTGTAGAACCTTAGTAATATCTATTAGGGTATTATAAGAATGACACCCTATAGTAAGAAATCCACATTTCTATGTGTCATTGGATATTCTAATCAGTGGATGTGTTTATTGATCCTTAGTATTTAATATTATTATTAACTAATATTATGATTCATATACTTTGATGTATTGATGAAAACTATGAAGACATATGTTCATAGATAGGTAGGATATGTTGGTTACATCATGAGTAATATTGCATTAATGGATCATGTTAGAAAGGATTTTACCTTCAGTTTTAATGATAGTTGATATCTTAGACCCTTTGATGTAAATTCTATAGCCTATATAAATCCATGTCCCTGATGTTCGGTAGGAAATTTTATTTTCCTAGAAATAAATGAAAGAAACATCGAGAACTTTGGTCGATGGCACCAACATGGAAACTGCTTGACTAAAGATATCATGACAAAGGGATTCTATTACACATTAATCACCCATACAAGGTAACATGTCATCATGGAATTAAATTCTTTCTTTATGAATTTCTTGGTGTTTTTTAGGATCTGACCTTGGAATTTAGGTTTCTTTCCCTAATTCCACTGAGAAAGTATCCTAGAGGGTCACACTATAAGTGTATACAGAATCTTAGATAAATAATAATATATTATTATTATTTAAAAAGTTGAATAAATATTATTACCACACATGGTTTAATAATTATTCTTCTATTATTTATTTAAAATAAATATTTATTTGTTATTTAGTAAATAGAATTTTTATTCATTATTTATAAAATAATACAGTAATATTTATTTAAAAAATATGTAGACATTATTCAAGGTCCGATAAATATTATGGGGAAATTACAGACCATAATTTTAGGTCTGGTGAGAAAATAATAAATATTGAATATTATTTGATTAAATAATATTTAATTTTAATTCTCAAGTTAAACACATTTTGAGAATATTATTATTATTATTATTTGACATGGGATTTTTTCTCGTATTAAATAAATAATTAAGGTAATTTGTGAAATTATTTTATTTTAACCCAAGCTATATATAAACCCAATTTTGTTATTTTCTCAATTAAAAAAATTCATTTGTTTTGGTTGTGCACAATGGAATTAAAGAATTCACTCAATACCTTGAGATCATTATTCTCCTAGATCACTCTTCATAATGGAGATAAATCATCCTCCACTATATTGAGGAGGATAATTTGGAATAAATTCTCATAGTGATCAAAGGAAGAAGAAACAAGATCAAGGATATGTCTTGTTAGCACCCAAGGATTCTTTTGATGATGTATCGAGATTCATATAACACTTATAGATCACTGATAGAGGGAATCTACACTTGATTCCTAAAAACACAATGATAGTGCATCCTGGATATATTACCAGATCTATCAATAGAGAAATAATTCCATCAAAGAAATTATTATTTAATTAAATTAATTTTAAATAACATGTTATGATCCTCTCTCTTTGGTTATTTAATGATTCATGTTTTAATATCAGAATTCAATATGAAATTGATTAAAATGATATAAATTAGTTAATTATTAATATAATTTAACTAATTTCACACTAAACCTAATTAAAAATAAAATTTAACATTGTAACTAATTTAAATGAAAATTTACTTTTCAAAAAATCTGTATTTTTCACTAATCATAAAAAAATTAATCATTTTAGATAATTATAAAAATTTTAACTAAATAAAATTTTAAAATGTAGATTTAATAATTTATGTTTATTAATTAAAATACATTTTCTAAGATTTTTATAAATTATTATTAATTATGTTTACAATGTGTGACTAAACTACCTTTTAAAAAAATACCGTTTCTCAAAAAACATTTATTTTTCATTAGAATTCTTATTTTTTTTCCAATCAAGATATATGAATTTAATTTATATAATAAATTTAAAAACCACATAACTTTCATAATTTATATTTTTTACTATTCGTACCCACCAAATTAACCTCTAGATTAAAATAGTCATGTTTAAATAACAATATTTTAATAAAGTATCATGTTCTGTTCAAACACCTTGTTTTGTGCATTGCAAGATATCAATTACATTGAATTTATTTAAAAATAAATATATCATAAAATCGTGCAGTGTAAAATTCTCTTCTATTCTTGGAAGTGTGTGTCATATATGCTATAAAATATATTGTTCTAATTTTAAAATCTCAGGGTGTTACAATTATTTACTAGACATACAAAACACTCAAGGATAAATAAATTAAAATTTTTAAATAAATAAATTAATATTTATTTAAATTATATTTAAAATATAATTTCTAAATAAACCATTAAATTTATTTTTTCCCATCCTCCTTGGTATTTACCAAACCTTGAATAATGCCCATTTTGTTAACGAATAAATATTTCTGCATTATTCATAGATAAAAAAAATAAATATCATATACACAAACCAATGCATAAATATTTATTAAATATTCATTCAACCAAATAAATAAATATTTCATAACTTTAAAATAAACTCAAATAAATAAATATTATAAATTAATATAATTAATAATTTCCTTGGGAAATTAATATTTATTAATATTCGACTAACTTAATATTCTCTATTATAATTGTTGACTAAATATATGTGTTCAATAAAACATGAATAACTATAAATTGATTATGAGAATAATATTTATTAAATAATTTTAAATTCAAGTAGAATTTAACTAATGTTTTAAATATAGTTATTATAAGGCCATATCCTTAAACATTATATAATATTGAGTATCTGTTAAGAATTAATATTCTTTCAATTTGAGGATCTTCTCATTTTTATATTTTTTGAGAATTATATTATAACTCATACAATACAAATCCATATAAGACAATGTGAAAATTTTCATATAGTATTCATTTTCCCCCATATAAATATTTTTAAACAAAAAATGATTTATTTTCATGACAACTTTTCATGATTTTCAATATGAATTCATCTTTTCCCTCACCCATCCCGTAAAAAAACTCTTAAAAAGAACGGATGAGCACAAAATGCGTATTAAGGGGTATAAAAAGAAACAAAGTCGTTATTTTAGTAAAAAAATGGACACCCATATAACCTCTCAAATTATCTTTATTGTTATTTGGGCATATGAAATAAATCATTTTCATTTGAAAAATGCAGTTAATATATTCTTAGTAAAATCAATAAAACCACTAAAATTAAATCAAAACCCCTTTTTGGTGACTTAGAGAATCTTATTTATAAAACCCATTCAAAAACCTTTTAATAGGAATAACAATATGGATGACTTTTAATATAATTATTACCAAATTAATTGGAGTGCTATCTATGCACAAACATTATATAATCGTTAACAACCTCACCTAATGCTACTTGGGTCACCCCAATATATAAGATGTAATGGAATCACCCAAATCTATCTTGGTTTCCCCACTATGTAAGCTGAAACAGGATCAACCAACCCTATTTGGGCCACCCCATAATATAATCTATAATGGGATCACCCAATTATATCTAGGGTACCCAATCATATAACCTATAATGGGTTCACTTGACACTACCTAGAACACCCCATCACATAATCTATAACATGCTCACTCAAGGATATTTGGGCACACACATTTCTCATGAATAGTTCTCAATTACCATAACAAGAATAAAAAAAATTATGATTTCACTTTTGAAAAACAATTTTAAAATAAAATAAAAATCACTTTTGTTTATCAAAATACCATTTTATTTGAAAACCCATTTTCAATATAAAAATACCATTTTATTTTGAAAAGGAAATTTCAATACTAAAATACCCAAAAAAATGAGAAATATTTTTATTTGAATAAAACATGAAATTATTCAAAGGAATTTAGAAATAAAATAACTATCACATTGTCAAAAAAAGTAATTGTCATCTTGCATGTTATGAATAGAACTTTCTTTTGTCATTTTGTAAAAAATTTCACATAAAACATATTAAAATATTCCTTTTTGAAAACAATTGATAAAATGTAATTTAAAAATAATATAAATCTATATAAAATTTTTCATAGAATAATTTTAAAAACATGTACATGAAAAATAAATAGTTGGAAGAAAAATTTTAAAAGATGGTTATTTTAAAGAAAATTCCCTTAACACTTTATAAATATTTGAATCACAATCCCCTGGAAATAATATCATTAAATATAAATAAAAACCATGATAATATAAAAAAATTATATAACATGTCAAAGGGTCTGTATATACACCTCATAAAGTAGTTAGGTGTATAATATCAAAATATACCTCAATAAAAGGAAATTGAGATGAAGTCCCTTACCATGAGTCTGACTTGTAATGAGTGTATTTATATTCATGAATAGTAAAATTATGTTCATTATTTAGTTTATTTATAACCTTTTCCAAGTATGTTACTACTTTTATTTCACTTATTAACAATTCATATATATTTACTTAATCAATTATGTTTAATTTTGATGATTTTACCATATTTGGTTCATCTTTAAAAACCCACTTTGTTTGGTTGACTATGGTCAAAGAGAACATTATTTAAACATATTTAGAATAATAATGATAAACAATTATCATATTTATACATAAATTATACTTTTAAAGTCAATAATGAAATATAATTATGAAAATTAAACTAACATTATGATCATGGAGACGGTAGGTAGTCTGTATGCTAGAGTAACATTTCAATTTTTCAATGATCATTATAGAAAGAAGGTAAGTAATATTTTATAATTATAGAGTGATAATTATATCATTAATACTATATTATTTAATTATATATACTTATATATATCATGATTTCAATGTGGTCATGAAACCGAAAAATCACATCGCTTCGTGGAGGCCTTAGTCCACACATCCATGAACCATGTTATCATTTTTTTTCAGTGAGTGAAAAGGTAAAACTAAAACGACATATCATGTTTAAACAATGATAAATATTTCATTAAAATCCAAAATATTTCATTAATTTCACATTTTTTATTATATTTACCCTTACTACATTCCACTTAACGCTGTCGTTAAAAACGAATCACATTGGTTTATGAAGTGGTAGTCCTTTGTATACAAGAGTGACATTATCATAATAATTACATAATAGAATTTATGATTTGGATATGAAATAATGATTTAAGAGGCATAATTATGTTATAAATAGAATATAAAATCATTATATTCATCATCATACCTAACCATTATAAGTGCTAATGAAAAATCAAATGACATCATTTCACGAGACGATAGTTCATTGTACACATAAATGACGAATTCATAACCAATTTTGTGGAAGTGTGTATGTGTGTAGGTCATAAAAATAAAATAATAACATATTAATATATATAACATATTGTTTTTATTATATCATTAGTGTATAATATTAACTTAAGTGGGGTGGATAAAGAAATAAAACAAAAATGCTCGTTGATGAATGTTCCCTCTTCTTCGGGTATCTTCTTTTGGTTTGCACCAAAGGCCTCCTTTGGTTTGTTTATGGAGAAATTAATTCTCATAGTATTATAATATGTAAGTGGAAAAGTTATTTGGGTATTTTTTTTATAACCAATATATTTTTGTGGTGTGAAGAGATGAAGGTAGGGGTGACCTTTATAAGTCGGTTGAGTGGCACACTTGTAATTTTTTTGAAGAGTAAATTCCACCCATGTTTCTTTGCATGTTACTAGGCCCTAGTAGTGGTCCATTATATATAATATAAGGTATAAGATCAAAATATGTCTATACAATGGGTTTTTTAAAATTTTTGGTTTTCTTTACACTTTATATTCTAAGTTTAACCAATAAGTAAACTCATTTTTACCTTAATTGTTGTAATTAATTATAACTGTTTTCACTAATCATTACTATCAAAAAAAATAAGTTATACATATTATAAATTATAAATTTTTTTGATAAAAACATGGAATCTATTTTTTTGGAATTTAATTAATATAATTGGAAGAATTTAATTTAATATTAATATCGTAGATCCGGAGAGACAACGAGTTTTTAAGAATATTTTTTTAGAAAGATGATTCTATATTAACCATATGACTAATAATAATCATTGTATGAAACTACATTAATGGTTAATAATATTTAATATATAAATTTAATTTAATAAAATCCACATTTTTAATTATTATAATTAAATAAAATGTAGGAACATTCGGCATTTTAAAATAGTTTTTTAGAGAAACCTGTTTTAAACCCCCAAAAACATATACTAAAAATAAATATAAAGTTGATTAAAATATAACTAAGTGGATTAAATATAAATAAATAATAATTAGGTTACTTTTAACAATATTCCTAACATATTGATACTTTTTAATTAGTTAATATATAAAAAAGAAACAACTTTTTACAAAAAATTTTATTTTTTCATTATTCACTAAAGAATAAATATTTTAAAGAAAATCAAAATTTCACCCAAATTAAATTTAGATATCCTGATTTAAAAAAAATTATTCATTTTATTAAATTAAAATTCAAATAATTAAGAATTAATATTTTAGATGAAACCTTAAATTAAATAATTTTTTTTGATTTAAAAAGTGCCTAATATTTTTATAACTTATATAATTACGTAATTTATGTTAATAAATAAGAAAATGATGTATTATATCATTAATTTGGTTTATTCATCCTTCCCCATTTTTTAAATTGTATCTTTGCAACTTTATTCACTTATTAAAAAAATGGGGATATCTTTCCCTCACAACATTTTTAGATTCTCACATTGTCTCTTCAACAATTGGATTTTGCATAAAACCTTTACCCGATGAATAACCTTATTCCTCAAAATTTTCTCTATAAAGATAAGAATATGAACAAGATGTTTATTATAAGAAACATTTTATTTCAAATTAACTGCTTATGGGCTCAAAAAATGACATGAATCCAGCACATATTTCCTTAACATTGAAACATGAAATACGTTGTGTACCTGAGATAAAATCAGGGGGAAATATGCTTAGTAGAAAACTGGTCTAACTTTCTCATAGATTTATTACGGTCTAATAAATCATGGAGTTATCTTTCTCTTTTTATCAAAACACATAACACTTTTCCATATAGAAACATTGATAAATATATGATCACCTGCCTCAATAGAAGGATCTTTCTTCTAGTTATCTGAAAAACTTTTCTACATGATCTGATCCATCCTCATAATTTTCCAAATCAACCACAACTTATCTTTCACTTACTATACCAAATCTAGTATAATAATCTTCCATTCCCCTACATCATCCCAAAATGCTAGTGTCTGAAACATATTTCAATATAATGCCTCAAATGGTGGAATCTTTATACTGGAATTAAAACAGTAATTATATATAAAACTATATCAAAGAAATATGTTGAACCCAAATTCCCTAGAAATACATTGATAAATAATTAAACATATCTCCATGTTCTGAATTTTTTCTCAGACTATCCATTAGATTGAGGATAAAGATATGTATTGAAATTTTACTCACTACCAAATGAATTATAAAGTCCTTTAAAAAAATTGGACATCAACTTGGAATCACTATATGATACAATGGTGAGAGACACTTCATGTACCATGACTATATCATTTAGATAAATTCAAGAAAAATTATCTCATGATATTGTATCACAAATGGGAAGGAAATGTGAATATTTAGTTTATCGATGAATAATAATCTAAATTGAATTGTTAACACCTGATGAACTTGGAAATACCACCATGAAATCGAGGAATATATTTTCCCATTCCACTTTTGAATTGGAAAAGGCATATAAATAACCATCTATAACTATCATTCTTATTTAAACTAATGACAATTCAAACACTTCATGATGAAGTCAGTAATATCTCTTTTCATTACATCCCACCAGTAGTACTCTTGAAGGTATCTGTATATCTTGGTGATACATAGATTAATGGAAAAGGGAGAACTATAATTTTCACTCAATAACATTCTCTTAAATACATAATCACAAGGAAAACATTCTCTTTTCCAAACCACAAAAAAACCTTCTTATTTAATATTAAAACTAGGAAACATATATTATTAACAGATTCTACCATTTCTAGGAAATATTCAACCCCATTATAATATTTAGTTATTATTTCTAAGAAATTTGACTATACTAAAACCTGAAAAAATAGAGGATGTCCCTACATCCACAAATTTTATTCCAAAATTTATCAAATAATTAATCAAAGAGTAAAATTCTAAACATAACATGGTTAATGTAGCAATATCATTTCAACTCAAATAATCATATACCTTTTTTTTCTTTTATAGAATAGTAATGAATCACACAATTACAATCAATGATCAGTTCGAGTAATATTCTCTTTTTCATGTTCTGTTATTTCTGAGTGAATATATACTTCATGATTTTGTGATCAGTTTATATTTCATACATTACTATATCAAAATTATGCCTCTATTTTTTTAAAGAAAAAAATCATAGTATCTGATTTTAAATCATATGTAGGGTAATTTAACACATGAGGTTTCAACTGATGTGAAGCATAATCAGTCACCTAATCATTCTTAATTAGGATAAAACCAACTCATTTAAATAAATCATCACAGTAGATGAAAAATTAATTATTTATGTAAGGTGGATCCAAAACTAGAGCATTCACTAATCCTATTTTTATTTCCTAAAAACAATAATCAAATTATTTTTTTCAGTTGAATTTAACTCCTTTTTGAGTTAACTTAGTTAGTAGACTAGGCAACTGATAAAATTTTTCAACAAATCACCGATAATAACTCGATAATCTAGGAAAACGAGGTATATATATGATATCTATAGGAATTTCCCATTATTAAAAAACCTTTTTAGTAGGTTTAATAGTTATTCCATTTTTAGAAACAATATATCTAGGGATAGAAATTTATTGTAACCAAAATTCACATTAGCTCAATTTAACATAATGTTTATTTTATTTTAAGTTTTGAAAAAACATACCTTAGGTGTTATTAATATTCATCTTTAATTTTAGAATATAAAAAATATAAAAAATAAAGAAACCAAAAACTTGACTAAGAACTCATGGAAAATTGTATTTTTAAGCTCCATAAATGTTGCAGGTGCATTAGATAACAAAAAAGGCATAACAAAAAACTCATAGTTCCCATATCTTGTCTGAAGTGATGTCTTTAGAATTTATGTTTCCTTCACTTTTAATGTATTTTAACCCAACCTTAGGTCAAACATTGAGAAATAAAAATCTCATTAGAGCTAATAAAAAAATATTTAATATGAGGTATATGATACTTTTTCTTAACAGTAATGTCATTTAAGGATCAATAATAAATTGAAAATCTTAGAAAACTATATTTAATTTTAGTAAAATAAATAATGAGAAACCAATGGTGATGTAATAGGTAGGATGAAACCTTTTTCTAATAAATCTTATTTTTTTCAATTCTAAAAGTTACCCTTGTGCCATTCGTTATGGGGGTTTGGAAATAGGATTAGCATCAGGTACTAATTCAATAGTAAACTCAACTTCCTATTTTGGAATAACACTAGAAAAATCATCCTAAAAACCATATATTCATTTACAACTAGTATATCATTAATTATAATAGTTTAATTATTTTTAGTAATATTAGCTAGGTAACCTTCACATCTATCACTAATAAATTTTAGAGCTTCTTGGTAAGTTATAAAATTTATTAAATCGCTAAAAACAACTTTCTTTGATCTCTAATATATATTATCATGATAAATTTAAATATAATCTTCACATTGAATTATCTAAAACTCTTCCATGTTCAGTTCATCAAGATTTTATGGAAAGACCATACCCCAAATAACAATAGAAAGATTCATATAAATCTCAGTTTCTTCAATACTTCCACCCAAATATTTCACCAAGAGTTATATATTTCATTCATGAGGTGATATTCCCAATTTTCATGAACATTTAACACAAATGAATGGATGTAATGATCCAAAGTCAAATAGGGTATAAGAATAATTCAAAAACACAACTAACATACCTATAACAACTTCATTTTATTTCCAAATATCAACTTTCATAATAGAAAATGACTTTTCTACACCAATTTAATTCAAATAATGATTACTTCCATTTTATGAAACTAACATGAGACACATGTTAGAATAATGACCAAAATCATTGCAATAAAAATATCTTATCATTGGAAGACTATGTATTACCTCTTTCTTTGATTGATCAAGAATATTTTCATTACACACATGAGACCTATCACCAATCTAACCACACCAAAAACACTTCCTTGGCCTCATAAAACATTACTTGAAATGTCATTTTCCACACTTGGAACATTTTAGGGGATTACCTCCAGACTTCTTATCTTTTTGTTTCTTTATTTCCATCCACCTCAAACTTTTCTTACTATTTTCATCTTAAAGAAAATACATTCATCAAAATTCATCTCAAATTTCTCATCACAAATAACCACTTTGTCATAAAATTTAAATTCTCATGAGACTAATGATATTCATAAATTTGGTTTCAAACCTAATTATAATTTATTAATTTTAATATCATTTTCCAGAATACAATTCAGAATAGACCTGGCCAATATTCTGAAGTTTTCTTCATATAAAACTACAAAATATTCATCCTTCTACCTCAATTCTAGGAATGTTGTTTCATTTGGAGTCGAAAAACCTTAGGTAAATATTTCCCAAAGAACATATCCATGAATGTTTCCTATTCTATGGCATCTAGATTATATTTTTTCTATACTATTCTCAACCAAATACAACCATTGGTCAATTTAATATTCACAAAAATTAATTAAAATAGTTACCATTTGACATTACAAACATACGATGACTTAAAATATATTTTTTGAGAGAATTGATCCATATATTGACTACCATAGGGTCAAATAATACACAGAATGATAGGGGATGTTACCACATTATGCGATCCACAAATGACATGTTCCTTCATGTTAAATTAATTTTATCTCAAACATGGATACTACCACCATTTAGATATTCTACCAACTGAACCATCAAATAAATAAACTATTCTATTCTTAATCCATCCATATTGGGATATTGATTTGGAAGAATATTTTTCCCACGGTATTATCACACTATTTTTTTCCTATTTCCATCATGGAAAACCATTTTGAATAGAAGTAGTTTAGATGAATTAATATGGTAATATTAAAATGATATATTATTTTAACTTAACCATAAAGTAAAATCATTCAAGAGAAAGTTGTTAATATTATAATAACTTCTAAAGTTATCAAAACCTTTCTTTTGATTCCAACTATATTTACCTGACATTAAATAGAACATAATCATGATTTTTTGTCAAGAATTTACTTTCTTTCACTTTGAGTATCTTTTCAGGTTTGGAGTTTTAGAGAATTAGTTCATAAAATATTTATTAGAAAACCATATAATATAAATTGGAAAATTCTAAATAGTATCCATTTTTACCACCAAATAAAACTTTTAAAACAAAAAATTATTTCTTTTCATGAAAACTCATCATGATTTTCAACTTGATTTCATCATTTCCCTTTCACATCATGTGAAAACATTTTAAAATGTGGTATGAGAACAAAAATCTCAGTAAGGGATAAAAAATAAAGGAAACCATTACTCCTATTAAAAAATGAAAATTTATATAATCCTTACCCTTATCTCTATTTTCCTTTAAACATATTAAATAAAACATTTTCACACGAAAACACACACAATGTTTTCTCAATAAAATAATTAAAAATCAAAATGAGTAATCATACCCCAATTTTTGTGACTTATAGAATCATATTCATAAAAACATTAAAAACTATTTTAATTGGATAAAAATATGGTTGACTTCCAATATAATCATTAACCAATTATTTAGAATGCTATCTTGTCACACCCATCGTTTATGCTATAACAGGATAAACCCGATGCTATTTGGGTCGGCCAATTGTGTAAACTATAATGGGCTCACCTGAATCTATATGGAACACCCTATAATATAATTTGTAATAATATAACCCTATTTTATTTGGTCCTCATCATCTTATAAGATTCAATGGGTGCAACCAATTCTTTTTTGGTCGCCCCATCATATAAGTTGTAATGGGATCACCAGATACTATCTGGGCTACCCCATCATATAAGCTATAAAAAGATCACCTTGATCTATTTGGGTACACCCATTTATCATTTATAATTATCAAATACCATAACATGGATATAACATTTTGATGTTTTCACTTATGAAAACTCTTTTAAACTCTTAAAATATCTCTCTTGGATAAAAAACATTCTCTTTTAGAAACGTATTTCAATACCAATATTACATTTTCTTTTGAAGAACCATTTTAAATAACAAAATATCCAAAAATGGGGAATGTGTTTTTTCATTTAATAAAATATTACTTCTTTAAAAGGAATCTATAAAATAAATAATTTTCATGGTCATGGAAAAACCATTATCGTCGTGTACGTTAAGAATAAAACATTATTTTTTTCATTTTTCAAAATGTTCCTTATAAAACATGTAATAATATTCATTTTTGTAAACCATTGAAAAATGTTACTTTATATATATTTTATTTACATATAATTTTTTTCATAAAAACATTATAAAAACATGGATATAGAAACGAAATATTTGCAAGGAAAACATTAAAAGATGATTTTTTTCATGGAAAAGTCCCTTATCACATTAAAAATGTTTGAATCATAA
The DNA here is from genome assembly GCA_963277665.1 of Viscum album. NCBI lineage: Eukaryota > Viridiplantae > Streptophyta > Magnoliopsida > Santalales > Viscaceae > Viscum > Viscum album. The sequence continues at coordinate 1,320,911,154 of OY728132.1, read as the reverse complement.
GGCCCATTGAATAATTGAATTAAAAAAACTATAAAATAACCAAGAATATATGAATAAATAATATTTTATGTCAAAGGGTCATCATATGTACCTTGTAAAAGTGTATTGGTGTATAATATCAAAATAAGCGTCAACAAATGGAAATTGAGATGAATTCCCTTACCTTGAGTCCGACTTGTCAAGGGTGTCATTATATTTATGAATAATAAACTAATGTTAAATATTTAAATTATTGAGAAAAATTTTTCAGTTAAATAGTTACTTTAATATCTCTTATTAATAAGTTATATACAATTACTTAATCAATTATGTTTTAGTAATATGTTTTGAACGTATTCCATTTATGCATCAAAAACAACTTTGGTAGGTTGACTATGGTAAAAGGGGTCATTATTTAAACATATATAGAATAATGATTATAATTATATAATTATTATATTTATACATCAATTATAATTCAAAAAAATATATTGAAATATGGTTATGAAAAACAAACTAACTTTATGATCATAGATACGATAGGCCATACATATGCATGAGTGAAGTTTCAATTTTTCAATGATCATTATAGAAATAAGGTACATAATATTTTATCTTAAAAAATTATAATTATATCATATATACCACATTAATTAATTATATATGCTTATATATATAATTATTTTGATGTGGTGGAGAAAAAAAGAATCACATTGCTTCGTAGAGGTGGTAGTCTACACGTTCATGAATGATGTTATCATTTTTTTAGTGATTGAAAAGGTTAAAAAAATGATATATCATATATAAAGAATGATCAATATTTCATCAATATAATAAATATTTAAATTATATCACATATATTTATTATCTTTAAACTTATTACTTTCTATGTAACAAATTATTTAAAAACGAATCACATCGCTTGGTGAGGCTGTCATCCGCCATACCCATGAGAGACATTATCATATCCCTTGTGGGATGGAATTAAAGTGGTACATATGATATAATTATAAATAGGTATAATTATGTTATAAATATAATATATAAAATTTATATCAATAATCATACCCAACAATGAGAGGTGTTAATGGAAGAAAATGACATACTTTTGTGAGGCAGTATATCGCCGTACACATGAATGATGATTTTAAAACCCATTTGACTGACATGTGTGTGTTTTTTGGTAATAAAATTAATTTAAAAACAAATAAATATATTTAAGATACATTTTTATTATATCATCATGGTATAATAATAATTTACGGGGGTGTAGAAAGAAATAAACAAAAAATGCGCGTTGATGAACGTTACCTATTCTTCAGCTATATCCTTTTTATTTTCACAAAATTTATTACATGTTTGGATTTAAACCTAATGTATGGATTATAGGATGATATTAAGGTAGTAAATAAGTTATCTGGGTAGATATTTTATAAACAGATTGGTTTTGAATGACTGAAAAGAAGAGGAGAGGGGTGGCCTTTTATAATTAGGGTGAGTGGAAAATCTGTAATTTTTTTTGAAAGATTGAGCTCCACCCATTTTTTAATTCAAAATAGACCCAATAATGGTATATTATTGATAATATAACTTATAATTTCAAAATTGTTCCATAACATGGGTGTTGGATAAGTTTTTTGTCATTTTTACACCTTATATTTTATGTTTAACCACCATGTAAACTAGTTTTTACAAGAATATCTATAATTAATTTTAACTGTTTTCACTAATAATTTTGGTAAAAATTTATTTTAGAATAATTATAAATTATAAAATATAATTATTCTAAATATGGAATCTATTTTTTTCAAATTCAATTTACATACGTGGCGAGACAGTGGGTTTTGAGGTAGATTATTTTTTAGGAAAAGTCGAATCAGTATTAATTCTACTACCAATAATTATCATTTTATGAAAATGAATTAATATTTAACAATATGTAATATAAAAATTTAATTTAAGAAATTAACCATTAAATATTATTTTAATTAATTTAAATGGAGAAATATTATGCATTTTTAAATAATTGTTTTTAGAAAAACCCATTTTCAAACCCGAAAAAAAACTTACACTGGAAACAATATAAAGTTAATTAAAAAGTTATTAAGTGTATTAAATAAAATTAAATAAAAATTATGTTTCTTTAAAACATATTAAATAAATATTTATACTTTTAAATAAATTTATTTATTAAAAAAATGAATTTTTACAAAAAATGGTATTTTTTACTATTTACTATAAAATTAAGTTTGTTTTTGAAAACTCAAAAACATTACACAATGTAAATTTTGAAATGATGATTTGAAAAATGAAATTAATTTTTATAAAATTAAAATTCCAAAATTTAGAAAATAATATTTAAAAAACATTAAATTAAAATAATTTCTTTTCTATTACTAAAAATACATAATATTTTTTATAACTAGTATAAAAATATAATTCATATTAATTAACCTCAAAATAATTTATTATATCATTACATAGGTTATTAAAATAATTTCATAATTTACTAGGATCCATTTACAATAGAATTAAATATAATCACTTAAAGTCGAAGATCAACATCTAGAAATATGCCACATAACCCATAGAGAAAGAAGTTAAATGAAACAAATGAAAATAACCACATACAAATGTAAACCATGATCATGGAATTAATTAGGTAGTTTCATTTACAAAAATGGGTCAGATATATCAACTTCTATTAATGATTCTATTAGAAACATCCTTTCTCAAATTATTCATTAATGCAATAATACTCATGTCGCACCCATCATACTCTACCTCATCACGAACATATGTTGTGATGTGTTTTATTAATTGATCAAAGTAAATGAATCATAAAATGAATTAATAATAATTTTATAATGTCTAGGGATCATTATATAAAAAAAATAAAGGAACATCAAATGAAAATTATAAATTTGGATTTCCTATGAGAGAGTCATGTTCTGATAAACTCATACACTGTAGATTACAAAGGGTGTACACTGAGATAAAGTATTTCAAATTATAATGAGTCTCCACCGATGATAGCTTATATTATTTGATTCCCTTCAAAATATATCATCTGGATATAGAATATATATTTAAGAATAACATGATGTCACTTCTAGGTTCTCACCATAGTAAGGAACTACCATGTTCCTTTAGAGATAATAGTAATCCAAATTCATTATCACATAGATTTTATGCAAAGTCATGATAATCATATGATAAGTAATTAGTTAATATTAAAGAATATGAATATTTCTAAAATCTGATGATCAAAGTAGTTGGTTCTTAGAACCAACTCTAATAGAAACCCACAATTACTAGGTCTAATTGTTAACACTCTACTAGATGGTCCCATGTGTTAAACATGATTCTACTAAGGTATGGATATAGTTGATGGGACCACCATGCAACAGGTGGCCAATATGCTTACTATGACCATGTCTCTATGATAAAATCCTTCAAGAGATGGTATCAATGAGTATATTAATATTTATCTTATTTCACCCTTTATATATTGTATAATATCATAGTTAAATTCATCATTACATGATTGAATTGTACTATCATGGTAAAACATTAATAATTTTGAATAAATAGTTTCTAAACATGCTTCTTAATCCACATAAAAAACTAAAACATACTTGGTGAAATGTAAATATGAAAACTACTAGGTATAATTGGATCGACCTCTGTATATTAAAATATCCTTACTGTGATACTTGGTTAACTGATCTTAAGAAATATAGTTTTATATTTTTTTAAAAACTAATGTTCCATTTTCTCTAATTATCATGAACTCGTCCATTTTTTAATTATCAAGAACCATATGATAGTTCTTGCTGTAAATATATGCAGTTATCCTAATCTCAATTTATATTTTCAATCAATTGTTTATATACTAGAAAAATAAAATATGTGTACATATCATGGTTTGTTATATATATTTCCAAGTTACACTTCGACACATATAGTATCTAAATACCAAGAATACCATGTGACACTAAAATAATTCAGGTAAACTGTTCAATGTTATATCATTCAACACCCAGTGAACAATGTAAGGATACTTGTATTTAGTATCCACTAAATTTAATCTAGTAGATCATGTTACATAGAACTTGGGATTATACTTAAGTAATTTTATAGGAATTATTTGCTGATATACAACTATATGACTAATCAAATGTTTTCTGTAGGGTTACAAACATACTTGTCATGGAAAAATATAGTCCTCCCACTAAAATTTTATAAAAACATGTAGTTAGATTCATTTAAAATGAATGTTATATAATAATTATGTAATTTTCATCCCATAACTTGATTATTAAATCTTTTATTCCATATTATTATTCTTTAATATCATAAATATTTATAGTCATGTCATGTTGACCTGTTCCATAAATTTACCACTGATTTAGGTGAAATTGATATCTAATTCTTAATATTATGAGAATAACAACTATAAAAAGTGAAATTCAAATTGATTTAATAATGATAGAATTGGATATATAGTCAAGCCTTTTTCATACCTTGCTTGTAACATCCATGTACTGTATCTATTGAATTACCACAGGTGGTTTTGTATGAACCACAGAAATATTGTATGAATTTTGGTGTATGGAATCCATTTTTTGAATTCATAATAACTTTACAATCAAAACAAGTCACAATTTAGTTATCTATGTAGGTTGAATGATATATCACCCACTTTTATAAATTATAAAACCATAACTATGGTTTTAAACATAATATGTTGTATGTGTCTGTAGAAAATTTTATCCCACTAAAACTTGTGGAATTTTGAATTTACTTATGATTACTTGTCAATCTAGATCCAAGATTCAACCGGGTACTTTCATGTTCCCACTATATCAAAAAATATATGCTTATAACATATAAATGAAGTTGGTATGATTGATAAATTTTTATCTTGGGTATGTATATATACTTATTATCTATCATATAATAAATAGATATGCTCCTTCTGTTTTCATGATGTATATTTGAAGCTTTCTACAGCTTTACAAATAAATATCACAAAACCATCGTAGTATGTTACATAATATAACTACTTCATATCTTAAATAATATGATATCTATTAGTCTATATAGTTGAAATATGGTTTGTTAATTACAATGATTTCATAAAAACATAGATGGAAATTAAATTTAAAAGACTAAAATATGAATACAAGACTCTTCATTAGTCTTAACTTATATTATCACCATATAAAATATGTGAACAAGTGTTATATTAGGAATACTATCACTCTATATTGACTGATTGATAGATAATTGGTTAAGATATTCTTCAAAAATTTGACGAAGTGGATCCTACATATTTTACTATGTACATCCATTACTTTCATATATCATTCCAAAAATTTCTCAATTTAAGTTAATAAAGTATAAAAACATACCTATACCCTCACCTTGGAATATTTTATGATATATATATGAACTAACTTCATAGAATTAATGTCATACCTTTATTTCCAAAGGTTTATTAATCTAAAAAATCATTATATTATATTCTTAATATTTTTGAGCTCTAATGAGTCTAAATATCATACTAGGTATATACATAACAACTTATTGTTTTACTTGATTAAGAATTATCTTTCCCCAACTAGGTATGAGTTTATAATTATATTAATAATTTATTATTAATGAATAATGTTTTATGACACCCATTTTATTGAACTGTATATGTATAGTGTACCATATCAAAATCAATTCCAAAATAAATAATGTTTATTTAAGTCAAATAGAATATTAAGATAAATATATAAGTAATTCTTAATACAAATAATAATTCAAGTAAAATTTATCAACTTGTAAATAAATTGTAATGTATTTCTCATCATTGATATTCGAATCCCAATTTCCCTACTATTATAAGAAAACACCATTCTTCTAAATTCATGTATTTCTCATTACTGACAAAGTAACTAGCCTTTATCAACCACTATGATAACACTCTTTACTTATTATAATGTTTTTTCTACGTATCAAGGATGACATAGGTTTCATCATTTTTTGTCCATTAAAATAACATATCTTAATTTTCTTAGTCTTTGTATTAAAATAAAAACATATTAAATACCCATTAAGTGATATATATACATTACATACTATAATGAATATATTCTTAACATAGATGAAACAATTTACTTATCCTTATTTAATTTATTTCAACAACCTTTCAAATGAAATTTCTATCCATATGGCAATAAAATAAACACTTATTTTCTATAATACCTTTAAATATTTTTTTTCTTTAAAATATGTTGAAAATGAACCATTTTTAATAAAATAGACATGGAATTATTGAAATTTACTTTCAATTGGTTTACCATAAGAGTTGTGGAACCGATTTCCCTATAACTCTTATTTACCTAGAAAAGAGGTGTTAGAAAAATTTATGAGTTGTTCATCCCACAATTATAGATGTATATGGAGAACCAATAAGGAAAGGATGATAATATGAGATTAATAGATAGTTTTTATCTATAAAGAATCCTAAAATTCACTATATGATCAACGTACTTTAGTATATTGAAAACTAGATCAATAGATAAGTAACATCATCCAATTTACACTACTATAGTTTAGTTAAAATCTCGTTTATCTAAAGACTTTATTTCTCCTTATCAATAGATACGAGATTAGATGTCATGGTATATGAGTCTATGTACTTATGTTGTATTATTAGTTATTTGGACATAACAAATTTTTCAACACAACATACAATTAAAGACTCCCTATGCACCTCATTTAGGAATATTTATCTCATTTGATTGCTTTGTGAGGTGGATTGAACAAGTGTATGGAATTATAGCACATAGTAGAAATTTTCTTGTAAACTTTTAGTATATAAAACATCTATACCACCATTAGAAATATGTGCTGATGAGGAAACATATTTTTTAATGTAATATCATATTGTTAAGATAATTTGTCTTTTTTATTATAATAATTAATTAAAATTAGGTTTTTATTTTTATCATGATTACCAAAGATGTGATGAAATAATTATTTATTTATTAGTATCCCACAATATTATCGAAACTTAATATCCATCAAAACTAGTTTTGGAATATCCTATCATATGTATTGTCTTGTTGAAATGGTCCATATTCCACTACCTATAAACATATTTAGGTTTGAAAATTTATTCAACGATTTTTAGGTAGTGATATCTTTCCATATGCACTAACTCAAAACTCCTTGATCTGTTGAGTGGACTCCCCAATCATGAAATCCAAGATTTGGATTTTCTAAAATCTTTCCAAAAATCGTTACAAAGTCTCAAGGAGGAGATTAATTCTTAATGTAAACTAGGTTTTGTCAACCCAAAATTCAAGTTAAAAATTTCCCAATAATTTAAATAGCCCTAAGGGAGTTCAATCAAATAATTTTAACTAAGGATCAATTTAAACTCAAGATGTATATGGTTTTACCAAATTAATATTTAATTTTGAGGTTTTTTATATCTTTATGTGTAAATAAACCATTTTTTATTTTTTTCATGCTTGTTAATATTATGTATTTTTAATTATGTTATTAACCACGTCTTGATAAAATTAAAAATAATCCAATTAATTAATTACATGTTTCATTCTTTGTGAATTAATTTTTTTAATGTGAATACCATCCATTCAAATAAATAAATAAACATAAAACTATAAAAAATATATAAATAAAGTGGTATGATCATGATATCTATCTAATAGTTTATTTATTTTTTGGATAATGAACCAAATATGAGCTAAGTGGAATAAATCCACGAACCTATACTGCACTGAGTTTAAACATTCCACCTATCCTCCTATGAATCTTATGGATTGGTTTCACCTAAAATTTGAACTTGAACTACTTCCACTGACCCGAGGACTCTATCCATTACATAACCTCTGATCACATATTTATGAGGGGAACCAAGTGATTAGTTTGGGGATTTTTTATAAATTAAATTGTGGGAATATAGGTCCATACATAATGAGAGGTGGAGACGATGCACATGACAACAATTTATTATTATAATAATTATAATGAATTAAATGGGTAGTAATCACATAAAAACATATAGTCTAAGATTATGGTCATCTAAATAAATGAACAAATATACATTTGAAATATAGCTAGAATTCACTTTAATTCATTCATTAATTAATATAAAACACCATAAATTAATCTAATTAACAAATTAATCAATTTATATTAATTGTAACCAATCCATTAATAAATTTCTGTCATTCATAATCTAAAAAAATTAAATTAATTAATTTTATTGAAAATCAATAAAGTACAGAAGAGTACAAGAGGTTAAAATTTGTACCCATGCAAACTACTCATTATGTTAATTATTCAATGTAGTCACATGAAATCAATCATATATTTAGAGGCCCATAATTATAAGGTTTGAATTTGACAATAAATGATTCATAGTCATATGTAAATTACACATCATGTGATTCTTTTAATTCAAATAGAGTTCACTATAATTAAAGACCATCATATCTTGTTGTTCATAATTTAACATGGAAATTAATTTAATATATAATTAAGAATCATATCCCATCTCTTGTACAATCAAATAAATGACTTATATAACACATTTAAATAGGTTTAATTATATCATAAAATGTTCTATACACATTAAATTATTCACACAAGGTACAATAGACTGTACAGTGTTTACATGGGCTATATTGTGTGTAATCTTATCTGACCATATCTACATCACATCCATAGAGAATTTTAATTTTTATCAGTCACAAATGCATATGAGGTATAAAATGTGTATTCTAGCTACATGGCATGTGACCTAGAAGTTTAATAGTTTTTATTTCCCCATGTAATGTAGTAAATACCTAAAATTTATTGTTCCGGATGTATTTTATTACAAGAAAACACATAGAAAACACAATTTATAAGAAATTTTCATGATGTGTAGTCCATCAATACCAATTACAACACATCTTGGTCAACATGCGGTGTGTGTTAAATTTAATTTTCATGTTATTAATACATGAAAACCCACTTTTAATGTGATTCATCTTAGTTATTTTAAAATAGGTACACGATATATACCATCAGTATACATGCCATGTAGTAGTGTGTTTTCAATCTAGAACCATTGAATTCTCTTGAAGGATTCATTATATATTCTTTATGTTAATTTAATGTTTTTTTGGTTATATTGACAAGGAAAAAAAAGGATAATAAATTTAAGTTCTAAATTAAAGAATTAATAATGTAGAATTAAAAATAGAAAAAATCATATAATCAATGAATGACTAAAAATAATTATAAATTAATTATGTGACTACTCTGATACCACTTTATGGTTTTGAGCACCATATAAGTTCCTATTTGGCAGTTTCTAACTCATATTTTATCATATCCATTGATAATTATGAGATGTAAATGATGAATAAAATCATGAAAAATGAAATTAAATAATATATTAATTGAAAGAAATGATGGAACCAAGAGGATATGATATTTTTCACATATAATTTTCAATTAATTTTTTTCCTGAAGAAATAACATGTAATGAAATTCTTAATTCCTAAATGAATTATTCAACCAATTCTTAGTGATTTTTTTAATGAGAAGATCTAATGAAAGGATCACTCGTATAGTGTTCCATACATCATGTCCAAACCTTTTATTTTCACCCTATAATTCTTAGGGGTCTAGCATGAATTTCCTAATGCTTATGTCGATCACTATTTATTACAATATCATCCTTCGAGGTGAGAATGAATCACTATATTTCTATCTATTCCTTACAGGATGTAGGTGTATTATTATCATTTTTGATATCATTCTTGATATATTTCTCTCATAGGGATTGAGAGAATTCCCCCTTATATTTTTTGTAAAAAATTAATGATTAACCCTCAAAAGTGATATAACTAGGTATTTATAAAGATGGATTTTGGTTAGTAATTTCATATAGACCCCCAGTGAATCCCTAATTCAATGGTCAACCCCAATTATAATAAAATTCAAATAATAATATTATTTAATTGATATGGATAACATATACAGATAAATAGATATCATTTATTAAATTAATAAATTAATATTTACTTAAATTACTTTTAATATATCATTTGCAATCAAAAAATTAATCCTGTTTTGTATATCATCCTTATTATTTACTAAACCTTGAATAATAACTATTTATTTAATAAGTAAAAAATATTGTATTATTCACTAATAAATAAAATAATTATTATATTCACAAATTTGGTGAATAAGTATTTATTAAATATTTACATAAATAAATAACTAAATATTTTTTATCTCAAAAATAATCCATAATAAATAAATATTATCTATTCATGTAAATAATAATTATGTTTTGAAATTAATATTTATTAATATTCAGAACACTTAATATTCACCTGAATGACTGGTGACTAAATATATATGATCAACTAAACATGAATAATTAATAAACATTGTATGTGAATAACATTTATACAATTATGTAATGTTCCTATTCAATTTAACTAGTGTTTCAAATACACTTAGTACGTCACCCTCTAGGTTCTGTTATCAATAGTATTAGGTAGAATCTTTTAATGTATAAGGCTAGAGCCTAGAGACATGTTAAGTAACCCATAGAGAAAGAATTTAAATTCACAATGATGATAACCACATATGACCATACAAAATGTAATATAATACCTTTATCAATATATGTCAAATAAATTAGGTTTCATGTTGGTGTCATCAACCTATGTGTTCGATGTCATTTTCTTTGACTTTCTAGAAATGAACTTTACAATATAATTTCATGATCACAGACTTAATTAAGAAGTTATATTTCCATCAATGGGTATAATATATCAACTTCTATTAAATAATTTAGGGGAAAAATACTTTCCCACATTATTCTTTAATGTAATATTACTCTTGACAGACCCAACATATCATACCTCATTATAGGTATATGTGATCACAGATTAATACATCGAAGTACATGGCTCATAATATGAGTTAATAATAATATTAAATTCTAAGGATAATTAAACATTTACACAAATAGTAATATCTAACGACACATATAAATGTGTATTCTCTACTACATATAAATGTTCTAATAATATCATACTTTGAAGATTGCTAAGGGAATACACCATGAGAATGTGTTTAAAAGTTCATTTAGTCTTTAGCCATGATATAATGTATCATTTTCATTGCATAAAATTATATTATCTATTTATAAAACATATATTTAATAATATTTTCATTGAAAATATAGGTTCCCATCATAAAGGGGAACTTCTACGACCCTTCATTGTGACTAGTACTTTAAGGACATCTTCAAAAAGATTCCATACTAAAGAAAAATCATCATGTGATAAGTAATTAATTCATATTAAAAATTATGAATATTATAATAATCTAATTATCAAAGCATTTGGTTCTATGGAACCAAATAAAACATATAATAAAAAATATGTCAAATTAAATGTCCATTTTTGAGTTCTTTTGGACCCCGGTTGACGGATATACTCCTTCAAATTAACATGGACTTTTCATTAACCCAATCCAATTTAATATTTTCTCTATGTTTTTTGTAGTTTTTAACGTATTTTCTAATAAGAGTAATGATTTTCATGATTTCAATAAAACAAAATATTTATTCTACTATTTTAATTTTTTTTATTTGAATAAAACATGATTGAAACAATAATTTCTATTATTTTTACCCCATAATTGAGAAAATTGGTTACATATGTCCAATTTATTCTGCATTTTCGTATATGGAAGCTACTGAAAACATCATATTTTTTAACCAAAACTCACTTATAAAAACCCAAAATATAAATTTTTTTCTTTAATCCTACAGTTTTGAACCTATTTTTTTTATGAAAAACACATTTATTTAAAAACATGGTTATAGTAACTTGAATTTTAAGGTGAAAATTAATGTTTTATTGTTTGTATCTTATAAAAACTATAATGAAATAAATAATGTAAATAATAATGAAAAAAATAATATTATTCATGTATTGATATTAGAGGAAATGTTATAACCATATGGGGAGATTATTTCCTTTAAATAATTCTACCAATTTATTATAAAATCATACAAAAATTAATTTTAATTAGTAAAAATTTCAATGATTAATTTATTTGTGTCATATTGTGCATGTTCTTTCTTTAATGTGCTGAAATGTGAAAATATTATTGAAATACATTTTAGAATTCATAAAATCCTTAGATTCAACATTGGGGAAATTATTTGAAATAAGTGAGGGGAAGAGTAAATCATTGTGTGCCATACTATTTCATTTTTTAACCACTCATAGTAAACTGATTTCTTTTAAAATTTTATTATCTTCAAATATTTGGTTTCCTTTTAGGATTGAATATATTTTAGAAATTCTCATATATAATTTCTTGTTCCTGGAAAATTAAATATTTTCTTTTTTCATGGAATAAATTGAGTTCTTTGATTCCATATCACACTCTCAATAAAATCTTTTTGATGAAAAATTATGAGTACATTTCATACTATTAATTGAATATGATATGTTTGATGAGAATCAAATTTTCAAATTATATATTTTCATAAATCTATAATAATTTGAAAATAAACGATCATTTGATCCATGTGTTTTTAAGTATTTACTAAAATTGTTATGAATTTTCCAGGATTGACCAATAATATTCTTAATATTTTTTTTGATATTTACTGGTATGGAGAATATGTGTGTTCCCAAATGTATTGAAAAATTATATGGGCCTCCCTCTATAAATGGTACATTGTTGATAACCTTAATTAGGCACAAGTGGTTTTATATATGGGTTGGTTTTGGATTGATTTTTTATAATATATTTTCTATATTGTAAATGTGGTATATTATATTAAAAAAATCATAGATCTAAGGGGTGATTAAATCTAAATTCATGGTAAAATATCATGGGGATCCATGATGCAATTAATGGTGGGAATTTTAAGTAAAATAATTTATAATCCATGGATAAAAAAATCATTCACTGGATCAAAAGTGTTTTATAAAATTATTTGGTTAATTGTTGTGTGATTTCTCAACTATAGTGAAAATGTAAATCTAAAAGAATTTTGGCAATATGAGTGAACAATTTCAATTCTCATCATTTATATCATATTTTATAATTTTTTTCAAAATTGGAAACCATATTTACTCAATTCAATTTGATAGAGATAGTGATAATTCACATTCACTTATTTAATTACATTGAGATATGAACACTTTAAAGTTATCTATTATTATCAAATTAAAATTCAGTTTATCCCTATATTTCATATTTCCAAATATCATTTTCTCATTACTTTAGGATAGCTAATGACTTAGTGTGGGGGAATTTTGTGGGGATATATTTTATGTGTTCATGAAAGGTTTAAAATGGATATCTAACATCCCAAATACTATATAATAATATATCCAAAATGATATAAATACAAGATTATATCTATATGATTGAAAAGAATACAATTGAATAATTATAAGTATGATGTACATTACTATAGTGTATTCATACTATCAATGATTTTCATAGGAATTTTTTAAATATAATCGATAAGCTACCAAAATAATCCTTCCTCTATAGGTATCCATGGATCATAGGAATCCAAAACAATTTGCAAGGACCTTTCTCAAGCTGCTATTTTCATTAACTTTAGGTTAGAAGTTTAGATAAAATAAAGATAATTTTATCATACAATGTTTAAAATTTTGAATTTACATCAAAAAATAATCAAACCTTTCAAAATAATTTCAAAAAATCTTAGTCCAAAAGTATATCCCAATCCCTAACCAATTCCATTTTTCAATTTCATTGTCATATTTTTTTATGTTTCAATTAAGCATAATGATGTAATGTGCATCACAATAAATATATGGGTTTATTTTTCTTCAAATGGAAATAATGTAAGCCCTAGGTGGAATCAAATATTAATATTAAGATGAGTATTTACTTATTTTTTTTGTTTACAATTTTTTCTATTTTTTTCATGTTAAATGAAATTGCACTCAATTGAGTCAACCAATATAGTGAGACTTTGTTGATGACTATCAGGTTAAAAAACCATAGGGAACCGAGTGAATATCACATAATCGGGCATAATATCAATATAAATCAATCTAAAACTAATTCAAATTACCAAAAGTAGAGATAAAATTCTTAAATCTAGGATAGAAAACTATGGAGTCATGATTCTAAAGTGCTAAAAGCCACACATTTGGAAAATCCATTACTCAACATGCAATTATATTATTGTTTTCTATTTTTTTCATTTATATTTATACTCAAGTTAAAATTAAATTTATCACCAAACCTATTCTATTTACCAAGGAACCCCATGAACTGAAATAATAACCCACAATCTAAAGGATGTGAAAAGTGATATTTTGAATAAATCTAATGAAAATGTTAACAGGGAAAAATCACATTAGAAAACTAAACATTAAAAAATATATTCTTTTAAAAATAAAATTTTATTTAAATCAAAAACAAGAAATGAAATAATATTTGATATTAGGTTTTAATGTTTTCAAAATATATTATAATTATGGTTAAAAAAATTTATTTTCCATTGATGCATAATTTTTTTTCATTTTTTTTTGTTTTTTGTTTATTTTTGTGTACACAAATAAATTTTTTTCTTTATATAACCACAAAAATAGTATAAAACTATCCCCAATTTTGAATGAAAAAAACATAGAAATGGGTAGAGGTAAAGGAGAGGACATCAAAAATAAAATATGAAAACGAGAATCAATGATTGAAGTCACCTGATGGTTGAAGTTGATTTTTGTGCTGCTCCAATTTAAACCTTTGTTATCCATGTAACTCATAGAAGCCTCTTCAATCATAATAGTTTGTTTTTGTACACATATATGAAATGTGATTTTCCTAAAAATAAATCAATCTTAGTAACTAATTAATCTTACACACCAACACCATTCTAACATAATGGAAACCCCATGAGGTTACCCTAACTAAAACTATACAAAGAAAAAAGTAAAGGGAAAAAAATTACTTGTTTATTTCGGAAAACCAAACATAGGGTTAAGTTAAATGTAGATATCATGTTTCCTTTTTAAAAGTTCTTTGTTTAATGACTTTATCATTACAAGGACACTAAACCTATCAACTTTTTTCTATTTCATAGGTTGGCTCAATGAACTGTTATTTTTTTATTTTTTAATGAATGGTTTTGACCTATGACCACTAGAATTGAAGACATGACCACCAGTGGGATCAAAAATCACTACTTACCCAGAGGGGTACACATGATTCATTTTTTAATTACCTAACCCTATAGACAATAACATTCCTACTTGTACGTGATGTTTGGAACTATAGAGGAGCATAAATTTTCCTAGACCAAATAATTTGA
Organism: Viscum album; assembly: GCA_963277665.1. Lineage (NCBI taxonomy): Eukaryota > Viridiplantae > Streptophyta > Magnoliopsida > Santalales > Viscaceae > Viscum > Viscum album. The sequence goes on along the minus strand of OY728132.1, from coordinate 1,320,895,763 downwards.
ATTTAATATCCATATATTTTTAGTATTGAAACTTATATTTACTAATGCATGAATTTTCATAAGACTATATCTTTAGTTGTTCAGTTTCATTAAGGTCTAATTTCATCTTTTCTTTAGCCAAGGAAAAGTCAAAGTTCATTTTTTTTGTTTCCCAAAAGGCCTTATGTTCAATTTCAACCAGTAAATAGAATAGTTTTCCTTAAACAAGACTATATAGTGAAATGAATATAATGATTTAAATTCAGTATATTATTCTCCAATGGAATCCAATATTTTCTTAGACTAACCTTTCCTAGAGGAATTGATTATATTTTCATGAATTTTCTTAAGTTACATATTTTACAACTCAGCCTGTCCATTTTTTTGACGATGGTAGGTAGTGGAAACATTGTGAGAAATACCATACTTGGGCATGGGTGCTGAGAATATATGGTAATGGAAATGGGTTCCATGATCAATGATGATTGTCCTAAGAATTTCAAATCGAGAAAAATGTTCTCTTTTAGGAATTTTATCACAACTTCATGATTATTGTACTTAGTGGGAATATCCAACACTAATTTTTAGATATAATAAATGACTAAGAGGATATAGATATATCCCCTAGATTTTAGGAATGGTTCCTTGAAATCAATTTCACAATAACCAAATATTTAAGTGACTAGAATGGGAGTAAGGGGAATTTGATTTCTGTTGGATATGGATCCTAATTATTGACATCGAGGACAACATTGGAAAATTTTGTAAGAATAATTAGTGTGTTTAGTCTAAAAGAAACCACTTTGGAAGTCCTTTTATTTTGTTTTATGTGTATAATACCAGTCACCATTTACCTCTCCATGGTATAATTTAAGAATGAACTCTTGAATGGACTTGGGAATACATATCTGAAGGACATGATCAGGACATGACATGAAGTGGTCTGGATCATCAAACATATAGTGTTTTACATTAAAAATTAATTTACTCTTACCTTGGATTTTGAAGAATTTTGGAATGACAGACATAACCAAGTTGTTTTCTATGTCAACATACCATGAAAAACCAGTTATCGAATTGTGGTTCTCATCTAGAAATGAATAAAAATGGAAATTTGATGTGAGTTTTCTTTAAATTTTATCATAGTCATGTGATAAACTACAAAATTATCAACAATTTCTATCCTTAATGGTTATAACAAACTCTTGAAGAAGAAGGAACAACCTAATCAATCTAGCCTTGATATATTATTTTTAGACAAGGTATTTCAATGCTAAATGATATGTGAATAAAATTATGGGGGATATTAAGAGATAGGTCCTAAATTTTTCTATGATAAATAAAATAGCAATAAACTCTTCCTCAGTGTTGGTGTAGTATATTTTTACATCATTAAATGATTTACTTTCCTAATAAATGATGTAAGGTGTTTTATCACAACATTTCCATATGAATTCTCATACAACTAATTCACTCACAACACACATGAGTTAGAATAGAAATTTATAATTAAGAGATTTCATGATAGGTATAGAGATAATATATGACTTGAGTGTTTATAATGTTTCTACACAACTTTATGTCCATATAAATGAAAAATCATTCACTAGTAGAGCACAATGTAGTTAGGAAATGGATTTAAAATTACTAATGAAACTTCTATAGAAACTAGAACATCCTAATAAGGTTCACACATCATTGGTACTTTTAGGATAGGGAATGTGATATATTATATTTCCCTTAGATTTATCAACTTAAATATCTATTATAGAGACTATATGGCCCACAACATGTCCTCCCTTTTCGAGGAAGTAGCATTTTCCCAGTTTAGGATGATATTCTTATGCTCACATTTAGAAAACACCCATTAAATAATTATAAGGGATCCCTCAAATATATCATTTATGATAGATAAGTCATCCTTAAATACTTTTAAACAATCCTTACTATGTCAATGAATATTCACATCATTCACCACTAGAAGGTACTATAGGAATTATATTACTCAGAGGGAATGAACTTCAAGGAAAAAGTTCCAAAGGGGCAAGTGAAGGTTATTTTCCTTGATCATCTAAGGGGAATAAAATTTAATTTTACCCTGAGTATCCATCTAGGATATAGTGTAACTAATTACACACCATTATCTTGAGGACATTATCATTGAATGGAAAAGATAAATGGGTTTTCTTGGTACATGTGTATAACATTCTATAGTTAACATATAATATTTATCCATTAATCCCCATTATATGGGGAATATAACCATCCTCATTGGTAATAATAGTGATTCTAGCCTTATTCGAAATATCTTGGATTAGGATTACCCACTCACTCTCAGAAATGGGGTTTATGATACCAAATTTTAACAAATTTAGAAGTTATTCTTTACAACAGACATAAGATTTGTATTTAGTCTCCATTTATGTTGATGAAAGGGTCTGTAGTGATATTTATGAACAATCATATGAGTTCCAATGAGTGGGATAATCCCATGAATATTAGATAGGGTCCATACAATTTCATTCTTTTGAATCCCTAGGACATCCAAAAGAATAATCTCTTGATTGTATTCAAGGGAAGAAGAAATGAAAATATGGAAGGTTTTATTAAACCCTTATAATTAATACTAGAGTGATGAAGTATGAGACTTTGGATAAAACCTAGTTTCTTTTACCAAATTTCTTGACAAAATAGAATCCTTTTTTATAGAAGTTTCATCCAACTCATTGGCCATATAAATTTCAATAATGGGTATAAAATCAATGATTTTTTATATCTCAAGTGGTTTCATTGATTAGTGATTTTAGAAAAACATAAAAAGAGCTGTCTTAAAGAGAATCAATCCATGAAGAAAAATTTCCTTCATGTGAAGAATGTAAGTAAATCTCATCTTGACCTAAAAATATATAAATAATTTATTGTTGCTACACTACTTCACTATCAACACTACCTATCCCATTGAAATTATGGATCTCTTCTTCATCCAAAATTTTGGAGTTTTCATTATAAATGATCAGATTGAGGCCCATGTATATGAAGGTTATTGTCATGTTACCAATCCTAAATTGGATGATTGAATTGATTGTTCCTAGGAAGGGACAACTACCAATTATTTGGTTTTACCCCTAAGACCTATTATTGGGTGATTATAAAGGATAATGAAGTCAGTATGCTAGATGAAATTTTCAACTTTCACCAAAACATCATTTAAGATCCTATTAGTAACATGAACACTATGATCAGAAAGTTGAAGAGTTATAAATTTGGGTTGTAGTTCCTTGTATCCTAATTGATAATAAGTGTAATATGTAATGAGTTTCACACTAGTTCCTAGATCAAAAAGTTCTTTGAAAAAATTATTCTCTCCTAACTCAACATTGATGTAAGGATATCCTATTTCTTTGAACTTAAGAAGAATGGTACCTTGAATGGTGCTACTCACAGTTGAAGAAAAAAGGACTTGTTTATTATATAGATATTTTATTTTAAAATTTCATTAGTCCTTAAGGTACTTTGATAAGGTTGGTATGGTTTTGATATCACCGATAAAGAGAATGTTCAACTTAAATTGGGATATTATTTCTATCAATGTTCCATTTCGTTCTATTTTATATTTAACTCTCATCTATTTAAGAAAGGGATATTTTTTTTCATTGTTTGGTGTGTTTTTGGTTACTGCACATTCTCATTGGATATTTCAGAATATGGGGGTGGTTATTCATAATTTTCATATGACTTTAATTATTTTAATGGTTTTAGAATGGTTTTTTAGGATTTTCAAAGTATTTTCCACTTCCAAAGACTATAACTACATTATGTTGTTCTAGTGATGATTTTGTGTACTTCTGATTCATCCATAAGGGTTGGGGTAGCCTAGGTCAACATGGGTTATTTTACAGTTTTAATTATTCTAAGTTCTTTTTTATTTGATGACACTTCAGAAATCATTTATTCCATTTGTTTACATAATTTTTCAATTTTTATAAGTTGGGCATATTGTGAAGGGGTTTGTGTTTTTTGGTTTATCCTAGGAGGATAATTTAGTTGTCAGATTGGATATTTAATGGGTTACATAAGGGGTTTATTATATTGGACATGAGTTAGTTGGTGTTGGACCGGTTGTGGTTGGAATTAATTATGGTTTTGAAAATAATATGGAGGGAAGGGGTTTGGTTCTTCTGGATAACTGCACAATTGGTTATCGTGCCAATGGAATCTTAGATGATTATTATACATTGGATTGAAGGTGTTTTGGTAATATGGATTTTTAATGTTTAAAGAGTTGACCTCTACTAGTGGCCCTCCTAAAGAAAAAACCCTTTTAAAACTGATGGTTGGGTAGTTATCGGTCATGTGATCATTCTCTTCACAAATTTTGCAAACAAATTAAATTTTTTTGATTTCATAGACCTTCCTAAGATCAATCTCCTTGACCTTTCTAGTGAGTGAAAAAATATTTTCCCGAATAATTTATTCTCCCTTAATAGTTTGTGTTGCACTAGATTTTGTTGTATTCTTATAGTATGGTGATATTTTATATTTATGTTTTTTTATCTAGATCTTCCTGATATTCATAAGAATCATTTTGGTATTTTTTAAAGGTTCCATTAAAAATCATATCGATGATCTGTTTGTTTTTAAAATCCAATCCATAATAAATTATTCAAAATTATTCTAGGATTGAAAATACATGGTGAGGTGTCAGGTTTATTCTATTATTGAACCTTTATGATGTTTTATAAATTGAATCCCCTTATTTTTTAAAATAGTTTTGGATACTCTTTTTAATTGAAATTACTTTATGATGGGGGTAGTATTTTTGGTATAATTATCTTTGAAATTGGTCCCATAAGAGGATTGATGTAGATATTAGATTTATTAATCAATTATTTGCTTGATGATTAAGTGATAAACGAAATAAACACATGTTATATGACTCAGGTTGATGTGGTGGGAACATGGTCTCAACATTGTTGTTGAACTCCTTGACATGAAGTTATGGAATTTATGACTCCATCCCATGGAAAGTCTGAAGTTGGTTTAGGCATGAGGTATGAATACATTTTGAGATTATATTAACGAATAATTTCTAATATAATAGGATTCATTTATCTAGGAATGTATGAGGTAGTAATTCAGGGTTTGATCAACAAAATTCCTCAACTTTGTCGATGCCTCATTTGGATTTCCATTTTTCTTCCAGCTCAGGATTATGAGTTGGTTTCTTTAATAACCCTTTATTAGAATGGAATAAATTTTTGAATCTACAATATTAATAACATTTTTATATAATGGGTTTGATCCCATAGTTTTTTGAACCCCCAACCCCATGACTATCCACCCTAAAAATATAGTTTGATTGATCTCAGGTATAGGCCGGCATGCGCTAAAAAAAGTGAGAAAAAGAAAGGTGAAAAGATAAGAGAAATAGGATGAGAAAATAAATTACTAGAGAATATAATGAGTTTAAAATAAGACTAACATGGTTTCCCAAAAACAGATCCAAAATTTTGTCTCACCCAAATTTACCCATGTTTTTAGGGTTGAAGTGGTCACTTGTAGTGTATCTTGGGCTGTCAAATCCTAAGAGTCCAATATAGAAACCTAAAGGTACATAGAATATAAGAGGGATATTTCAATATGAAGTTCCAAAAATTGGTTTATTTGATATGGTTTAAATGAACACTAAGATACCTAAGTGAATTTTAATTATGATACAAGGTTGAGCCTAGGTTTTTACATGAGTTGGATTAGATGATTTTTTTACGATTTCACTTTCATTGACTCGAGAAGGATTCATTCAATTAACTAAAATTAATCTAATAAATTAATAGTTTAAAACCTTCACATACAAATGATAATATATTTTAAACATGGTGGATCATTTTCATGGGAACTCCAATGTAAAGGATCTTATTATCACATGAAAAGTTTGGTAATAAAATTGAATAAGTAAGAGGAAGAAGCAAAATAATTGAATGAAATATTAAATTAAAAGAAAAGATAAAACATTTAAAGAGTGATAAATAAGATCCAAAACATCCCCTTACTACTACCTTATTTCATCACATGAGAGGTTTAATATTCCATTTATGTAAATCCTTTGATGGAATATGAGAGTAGACTCATGATGGTAGAATTATAGAAGAAAAAATAATGAAATAACAAATACTAAACAATTGTGTGAAATATTTAGATCTTTTTGTGTGTGAATAAATTAAAACCATATTGAAATAGTATATTTTTTTTGAAAAAAACAACATAAAATTATAATAAAAATAACATTTATTAATAAACTAATGTTATTGAAGTAACATACAATTGAATAAAATCAATTAAAATAACAAATTGGAAGTACATTATTTCACAGAAAAAATACCAAATTCTTACTAAACACTCAAAAACCAATATATTATATAATAATTTAAAGAGTTTGGGGTAGATACCAAAATATTCTATTTCATAACACTTGGTTACAGTTAGCCTAGGGTGGTGGAATGTTTTTGAAATGTGGACCTTCCAATCCTATCCCTAAAATGGGAGCCATCATGAATTCCTAAAAAATATATGTCCAAAAGACCCTCTAGATGGGAAAGTATTACTGGGGAATATGAGAATAAATTCAATAAAATGATGTATTCTAATATTATAAAAAAAATCATTTTTTTCAGAGATATGATCTAAATGGTGGGATATCAATTTGGGCAACATAATATGGCCCAAAAATCCATATTCAAATTGGGATTCCTGGAACACCCTTCAAAAAATATAATTATCTTGTAAAACTATTTAATGAAATGTTAGAAATTATGTTCACTATATATATTTACAATTTGGGATTCATTGGGATTATATTATTTAATTTTCTATCATATTTGTGGGTTTTTGTCCTGTTCACTTTTCCCAGAATGTTCTAGGCTCAAGGCCCACTTTCATTATCATCCAATGTAAATCATCAATAGCTACAGAAGGATAAAACTTTCCTCGAAGCACGAGAGACCTAAAAATTAAATATAAAAATAAAAATAAATTTTATTGTTTTTTTATGTGTTTTTAAAAAATGTACCATGTAATTGTTCATTTTTAGAAGGAATTAAAAAAATATTACGAAAATAAGTTCAAATTGTAAAACACACTAGCAAAAGTGTTTATGAACATCAAATTACATGAATATTATAATATAATCAATTAATATTTGCCTCTTTCAATGGATAATAAATTATAAATATTTATATGTATTTTGTATAAGTTAATAACTAGTTCAAAGAAACTATATAGGTGTTTATATCGTGTTCGACCAAAAGGAAGTTTGAGGAACGAGACTTCATCTCAATTTCAATTCATTTAAGAATATTTTAAAGTCAAGTACCCAATTTAATTTATATTTTCTATATACTACCTATTTTACATTTAACATCACTATTCATTAATAATTCATGATATTGTAAGTTTTAGTTTGATTTATTTTATCCAATGGGGTTTGATTTGAAAATTACCAATTAGGAAAAGTAGTTATAAAATCTCAATTTATTTTTTGATAGCTAACTTTGTTTTGAAACAATCACTTTATTGTGGTTATTTTCATTGGAAATTAAATTTATCTTAAATATAAATATTATTTTATGATGGATATGATTATTTCCTAAATCGTATATCATTTTTACATATAGTTTTTTCTTTTAATGTTATTTGATTAACTATTGAAATATTTATAAATATATATCCTTTACATAGCATGAATATTTTATGATGATGCATATTTATTCATGAATTAAATCAATTATTAAATATATGATGAATTATCTAGATATGTAGACTAGGATAGTTTCCATTTATAGATGGCCCCTTGAAGCATTGAAAAGTATCATGAGAAAAATCTGTTGACCAAATCATATGTTTTTTTACCCAATATCTTTAAACTATATTGAGGATAGATCTTGATGGTAGAGGTATCATTTTCTAAATACATGATATCCAAAAATTAATTTTTTTTCTAAATTGTGAGTATAGATATTATTATTATCCATAATATGTTTTATTTGATATTATATATAGATTAATTTTATTCTCATTTATTAATTAAATGGAATGTGATTTTTGTTATTTACCATCCCATATTGGTTATTTCTTATCTTATCATAACATTCATGTTATTTAAATGGATTTTATTTATTTATTTTCCTTTCTATGTTTATTATTTTTATTGATTAATTATGGCATCCGATGTACATAACCCTTACTGAGCATTTGAGATCACCCTTATTTTGTTTCCTTTTCCAAGGATTTGAGGAAGATAACTATTAATGAATTTTTAAGGATTCAGTTCATTTAAATTTTAATTTATTATGTTTTATTTTATTTTCACAATGTAAAATGGGTATCATGTATGTATATGGTTCTCTAAAATTGTAAAAATGATCAGTCATTTAGGATTTCACCCTTTTTATCTATTCCAATGTAATAAAGTGCACACCGTCTCTGTGATACTGGAGTTAGGCTCATTATAGTTGGTATCAATGGAAGTTTAGTAGAATCCTTGGGAACTAGATTAATAAAAACAAAGATTATTTGACCTAAACCTATGATATACATTGAGAATAATTATTGAATAACATCATATCTTTTAAGGATGATATTATATGTTTTTTTCCTAGAAACACACCCCTACCTAGATAATATAAGTGGCCTTGGTTTGGGAACATAGGTACCTAGGGGTAATGTCAATGAAGATATTGCAATGGTTTTAACTCGATCATCACCTGGTGCATGAAAAAACACCTTAAGGTTCAACTAGTTTGGTGCTCCTAGTGGATATCCTTATGGTGATTTATATTTTATTTACAAACCCTTAAGAAGGATTTTAAAATAATGATACCCTCAATGAAACCAATGTTTATGATTCTAAGATTAAAAATTCATATATTTTAATTTATTTTATGTGTTACAATTTATATATAATTATAAATTATGATTTATAATTCAATATATTTTGAGCTAATATAGTATATTTCATTATTTTGAAATAAAACATGGAAGGAAGAAGGGTATTAATACTCATGGCCAATGTAGATATTTCCTTGCCAAGGAATCCAATTCTGTTAGAATTAAAAATGATAAAATTGAGCTATATTAGGGAATCTTAATCACGATTTGAAGAATAATCTTTACTGGATGTAAAAAAATATTCCATAGTGTTATTATCATATTATGGATCACATTGTTTTATAGAATTACACATAATTTGGTGTAAATACTAATCCAACGAAAGCTAATAATTGTATCAAGTCTATAGAGAATATTTTATGTCGTCAAATGTGGTGAAAAGGAAAATGTTACACTTTTAGTGTATTGTATCTAAAGTGATATCGATCAATGATCATCATTGATCCATATTACATAGGAGGAAGAGGTAATATAACTCATTGAACAAAATTCTTTTATGTTTAATTTCTTCAAAATGTATTTCCCCTTAAGAAACATATTTTAATGAAGAGAATATTCCTGATCTTAAATAAAAATTGATGATTAATGTTTTGAAAAGTATTTGGATTTTTTTAAATGTTTATCTAGTTATTATATGAATTACTTATGAATCATGATGTGTAGGATTGAAAATTTCATTAAACAGATAAATCCAAGTCTCCGAAGGGCACCACTCTCTTAAACATTTTTATTATACGATGGAAAAAGTTTTTGTTCCCTCAAAACATAGAAGTAATTTTAAGATAAAATATATTAAATGGGAATCAAGATAATATAATGTCATTTGAACATTAAGATAATGGTAATGTGTTAAAAAAGAAGAAAACACAATGATTTACATCTTATGAAAACTATGGAAAGAATCACCGTGAGAAATTATTTATGGGATTAAGAGTTTTTTATAAGTTTGAAGGTAAGGGTAACCAGGAAAAAAAATAAAATGGAAATAATGAAAAAAAAATATATTCAATATTTTAAATGTAGGTAAATGGGGAAATATGGAAAAAATACCCCAAGAATATATGTAATCTACCACAAAAGGGGACATATGGAGAATAATAATCATTTTTATCACTATAGTTGAGGTGGTAACACTCAATGAAGTCGTGGAAGTTACTTTTATCCCATATTAAAATTTATCTTACTCTATTTTACTCTATATCCTTAGACTCTTTTATATCTACACATTTTTCCAATAAAACTATACAATTCCCATTTTATTTAAGGAAGTAGTCTTCAGTTAAAACTCAGAGGGGAAGTCTCACTAAAAATAGGATGTGACAATATATCCTCATTATTATATATAAACATGCTCTATTTAATGTTTATATTATAATACATGTGGTTTATTTTTCTATAATCATTGGTATTGACTATATTTCAAAATATAATGCAAAATGTTATCATAAGAAGAATGCAATTATGATTTGTGAGGAAGATGTATAATTGCTTATCTTTATTCAAGATACATAGTCATCTAATTCTTATCAAGATCCACAATCAATATGTGTATTTAAGGATATTTTTGGGAAATAATAGAAAGCAAAACCTAGAGATAAAGAAGGTAATATTTTAATTGAAAATTTACTTATTCTATAAGAATATATTGATGTATTTATTATGTAATTACCTAGACATACCCCCGAGAATGAAGTTGAGTTTTCCGTTAATTTAATCCATGTTGAAATGATAATATCAAGGACGCCTTATAGAATTTTCACTGTGGAATTAGTGGAATTTAAGAAATGACTAGTCGAGTTGGGTGATAAGGGATTTATTCTCCCTATTTTTTCACAATGGGGATCCCATGTTCTCTTAGTTAATAAAAAATATAGATCCATGTGGCTTTGATTTTATTATAGGGAGATGAATTCAATTACAATAGATAAAAAGTATCTTATAACTCAGATTTATGAATTATTAGATAATCTTCATAGAGCCCAATATTTTTCAAATATTTAACATCATTATGGGTATTATCAATTTATATTAAATAATGAATACATTTTAAACACATATTTTTAGATGAGTTATATACATTACAAGTTTATAGTAATGCCATTTTGATTGAAAAATACGCCCTCTATTTTTTATGTATCTAATAATCAAAGTATTCATAGAATATATTGAAGATTGTTTTGGAATTAATTTATGAAATTTTGGTGGATTATAAAATCTTTAAGTACCATGATAATCATATAAGGATCATTCTTGAGACTCAAAGAAGGAAAGAGTTATACATGAAATTTAGTAATTGTGATATGGATTTATGAATATTCACTTATTACCTATATTGTCTTTGATGATGGAATCTCATTTGATCCTATAAAGAAAACAGAATTCATTAAATGGAATATAGTAATTAATATAACCTCGGTTCATAGTTTCATTAGCTTGAATGTTTACTATTAGCGATTCAATCATAATTTCTCTCGAATGGCTAACCCATTAACCAATCGTACATGAAAAGGGTTTTTTTTTGTTTAGGAAAAGGAATGGGAAGAATGATTTAATTAACTAAAGGGGATATTGGTAAATGCTATAAATTTGACTCTACTATCTTGAAATGGTCAGTTTGTGATATATAGTGATTCATGGAAGATGGGTATGGGGTGTTTCCAAATTAAATATGATAATGTTATTACACATGAAAAAAATCAATTGAAGACTCATAAACAAAACTATCTAACCCATGATCTTGTTTTGGTACCTATAATATTTTTTAAAGATATAGAGACATTATCTCTATGGTGAAAGATGAGAGATATACACAAACCATAAGATCCTAAAATACATATTTACAAAAAAGGATATCAAAATAAGGCTAGGTAAATGGATTGAGATACTAAATTAATATTACTTCCCAATAAACTACCACCCAGGGAAAGAAAATGTCGTAACAAATTCATTAGGTAGGAAAGATCATGAATTTATGGCCTAAATAAAGATTGATAGAGATCATATTTTTATGGGTAAAGTAAAGATGGATATTTGAATTTTATTAGAATGGGAGGCATAAATAATTTTTCAAATAATTTCAAAATCATATTTATTGGAAGAAATAAAATGTTATTTATCTAATGATTATATCTTTTAGAAGAAAATTAAAGCTGTGAATGATAAGAAATTAAAAGGCTTTATTTGTGAAGACAACATTCTAAAATTTGGAATGAAATTATCTGTTTCATCTATACCTGATCTAAATATTTAATATTTGGATGATTTTGAAATCTAATAATTCTCTATACACCTAGATATCATGAATATTTATAGGTATTTGAGGAATAGTTTTTAGTAAGATAACATGATATAGGAAATTACTCATTATGTGTCTAGATGATTGTTTTTTCAACAAGTGAAAGTGACGAGACAACATCCTAGAGGATTCATGAAACCTCTCCCTATTCCTATGTGGAAATGGTGTGGCATCACAATAGACTTTTTTATTAGGTTTATAAAATACTCTTAGAAGAATCAAGAAATATGGGTTATTATTGTTCTGCTATCAAAATATTCACAATTATTTTATATAAAAGAATATTTACCTCTTGAGTGACTCATACACCTCTATATTAATTATATTCTAAGACTTTGTTGTGAACCTCTATCAATTGTGACTGATCATGATCATTGTTTTACATTGAAATTCATCTAGAGTCTTCGGAAGGATCTTGATACTGAGCTTCATTTGAGAACTAACTACCATCCTAAAAATAATATACAGTTCAAAAGGATTATACAAGTATTGTAAGACATGCTTAGGTCATGATTACTTAACTTTAAAGGTATGTGGGATCAATATTTTCCTTTAGTAGAATTGTCCGATAAAAATAGTTTCCATTAATGTATTCAAGTGGCGTTGTACGTAGCATTATATGGATATATATTTTGTACTCATACTTGTTGGGACGAAGCTGGTAAAAGGAAACTCATAGGCCTATAACTTTTTAAAGAGATAACAAAAAGGTAATTTCTATTTAGGCTCACATTAAAGAAACTCAAAGTAGGAAAAAGTGTTATGCCAATAACCAAAAAAATATTGGGAATTACAAGTGGGATATAATGTTTTTTAAAGTATCTCCACGAATGAGTTTTATAAGGATTAGTATGAAATTTAAGTGGAGCACCAGGTACATCAGTCCCTTTTATATTCATGAATGAATTGGATTTGTTTCTTATAGTTTGTTAATGACACCAAATCTTTCAAAAGTAAATGATGTATTCCAAATATCATTACTAAAGAAGTTCATTCTAGAACCATAATATATGATAATATATGATAAAATAGGATTGGAACATTTTATATCATACTATTAAGAAGACATCCAAATTCTTGACAATAGAGAGTATGTATTGAGGAATCACACAACACATCTGGTAAAGGTACTTTGGAGAAATCACAAAATGGTGGAAGAAACATGGGAACCGGAGGATATAATGAATAAGATATGCAAACATATTTTTAGAAGGAAAAATCCATCAAATTTTAAGGAAAATATTTTTTATAGGAGGGAAGGATTTAACACCCCATGAGTTTTTAATATATATTTTTATAATAAATTTAATTTCTTTAATATCTTGCGATGCATGCAACACCTGGTTTTATGGAAAATACTCCATTAAAATATTTTTAAACATGATAATTAATACCTGAAAATTATGTTTTATATAATTAATAATAATAACTATTTATGAAAACTATGGTTACCTATTGATTATAAATAAATGAAGAGTCATTTAAAATAAAAATAAATGTTTTCGGAAAAACCATATTTTTTTCTAAAGAAATATTTACTCAGATTATGCACACATAATTTAAAATTAATTTACAACATATTTATAAAATTTACATTAAAATTTTAAATTAATTTTTTAAATCCTAAATTAAAAAACAATATTAGGGTTTATTATTTTGATTTTTCGAAAAAGTTTTATTTTTTAATGAATAATGAAAAAAGTTTAATTTTAATTAAAGATAGCATATTAATTTAAATAAATTATAATGTTAAACTAATTTAAAATTATTTTATAATTAAAATTAATTCAATTATATATCAATTAATCCAATTTAGTTCATTTGAATCATTTTTGTACTTAATTTTGATATAAGGCCAATATAATTTTTTGAACATTTTCTCTTTAAAAACTAATTTTCTCATCGCATCCACAAGATTGATTTTATGTTATGATTTTCCAATTATATGAATTAAATTTTGAATAATTTATTCCATATTTGGAATCATAATAATTTAAATTATCTAATGTGTTTATTTTTTTTTTCACAAATTAATAGTGAAAATAGAAAAAAATTAATTATTTTGCTTAAGCTAAAAATGGATTTACCAAGGAGTTAAACTAAGAATATAAGGGTTAAAAGACATAAATACTTTTCTAAAATATTGTTATGGCCATATTTAGACCAAATAATGTATGAGGATTCATAATACTCCATTTTTACCCTTTTTTAAGTGAAAAACATAGGTACATATTTTTTTTTCAAAAATTACAAGTGTTCCACTCACCTCACTTATAAAAGGACAAACCCTCCCCTTTATTCTTCACACATTCAAATATGTTTGGTTTTGTAAATAAAAAATGAAATAACTTTTTAAAATCCATAACATAATCTTATAATTGTTATTTTTAGAAAAAAATTCAACCTTTGGATGATTTCGTGCAAACTTAGAGACGATACCTAAGGAAGAGGTAACATTCTTCAACGAGAGTATTCATTTTATTTCTTTCACCACATACTCCAATTATTATTATACCATGATGAAATAATAGCCTCATTATATTCAATATAATTATTTTTATTTTATTTTAATGGAATGACCTACCTCTATATCCACTTTCATCAAATGTATTATTAAATCATCATTTATGTGTACGACAGACTATCGCCTCACGAATCGATGTCATTCGTTTTTACAGTAGAACCTCTCATGGATGGGTATTATAATGGATATAATGTATATAAATTTTATATTTGTAAAATAATTATACCTCTATATTAATTATATTATATATAACTTTTTTACTTTCCATTCTTTAGGTTATACGATAACGTCGCTTGTGTGTATTGTGGACTCTCTCCTCATAAAGCGATGTGATTTGTCTTTCACTAACACTTAACAGAGAATGTGATAAGGGTAGTGTTAATGATTATATGTGATATAAATTATATAATTATGATATTAAAGAAATAAATATAATTTTTTAAATATATTACATCATGTTATGTCTTATGACTTTAATCACTTAAAGATGATGACATTTGTTCCTCTACGTGTGGACTACTGCCTTCATGAAGAGATGTGAATCACTTCTGAATACCACACCACATGGATTATATGAATAAGTATATTTAATGAAATAATATGATAGTATGATCATTATTAATTGTAAAATTTTACTTATCTCTATTACATAATGATCACTGAATAATGAAAAAATACTAATGTGTACATATGGCCTACTGTCTCCATGATCATACCATACTTAATTTAAATAAAACAATCTCTCATGATTATTATTAAAAGTATTATTAATGTAAAAAAATTATAATTATATCATGCCTATAATTCTAGATATGATTAAACTATATAATATGCATAAGAAGTGGAACTTTCATGGGAAATAATGAATGAGAAAATAAGGAGATTAACACATAAAATACTGAAAATAATGAAATATTATTAATGAAAAAAAGGTAATATGTTATAAAAGGATAATATATGATATTATAAATATTAATATGGTTCTTTTATAAGTCAATTACATGTTTAAAACCACTATATTTGATTTTAAATCATGTTCAACTAAAATGAAGCTTAGGGTAAGGTACTTCATCTCAATTTCCATTCATTGAGCCATATTGTAATTTTATGCACTTAATTTCTTTTATATATTGTATATAATACATATTTGACCTGTAATATCATGATTCATTAATAATTCCATGTATTTTAAATTTACATTTGAATTATTTCATCCAAGGGAATTTTAATTGAAAATTAAAATGTGGTAAAAGTTATTGTACAATCTCACTTTCTATTGTGATTGTCAACTTTTTCTTGAATAAATCACTTTATTATTATAATTTATCATTGAAAATTAAATTTATATTAAATATAAATATTCTTATATTATTTATATGATTATTTTCTAACCCATATGCTATTTTTACATAAAATATTTACTCATAATATTATTTGATAAACTGGGGAAATATTTTTAAATCCTCATCCTTTACACAAAACATATATTTGATGATGTTGCATACTGATTCATGAATTAAATAGATTATTTTTTATATGAGTAATGATTTAGACAATAATATATATGTGGGTTATAGTAATAGATATCCCCTTGATACATTGACAGGTCTTATGAGAAAAAAAAAATTAGAAGAGTCACATAGGTTTTTACCTAGTATATTTAAACTGTCTTAAAGATATATCATAATGGTAGAGGTATAATGTTCCTAATACATGATTTATAATAATTAAGAATTTATTTCATTGTAAATATAGTTAATATTATTATCCATGATATTTTCTCTATGATATTATATTTATATTCATTTCATTCTTTGTCTGATTAAATAGAATGTGTTTTCTGTGATTTAACTTTCCATATTGGTTATGCCTTATATTATCATAATAGTCATGTTATTTAAATATAAGGTGCATTCAATTATTTGCCATGACATATTAATTATTCTTATTTTTTAATGATAGATTCTACTATAATTAACCATTACTGAGCATTTTATCTCACCCATATTTTGTATCCATTATCAGTGATATGAATAATAAATTGTTAAATGAGTTTTCAAGGATGCAGTTCATTTACTTTTATTATGTATTATGTATTGTTTTTTTTAAAAACACAAAATGGGTATATTTTATGTATCTAGTTCTAAAAAACTACTAAATTTATCATTCTTTTAGTATTATACCTTTTTTATCTATGAAAATGTAATGAATTAGACACTAGTTTTAGGATACTGGGTTCAGGGTCATTACACCAGACCCCTCACATGTACTAAATCTAGAGGTGGTACCTTTTTAGAATAATATTTCAAAAAAGTATCAACTAGTGATGAAATTATATTTTAGAGAAAATGTTATACGAAATAAGAAAACTTACCCGGTCAAAGTGCTAAGGCCAAACAACATGTTTAGGGATGTGGTATGGGAACTAGATGAGGAAATGAAAAACATTTATAAATTAAATCTAATTTTTAAATGAGTAAATGCAATATTAAGTAATATAGTCATGGAAAACAAATGAACTACTTTAGTTATTTTGTAATTTTATATCCTTTTGGTTTTAAAATACTATTAATAATCATAGACATTGATAGTATATTAATTGAATAGTGATTGTATTCGTTGTATATATAAATGGTTATGAAAAGTATAATTAACATTGACAGAAGAAGCGATCGCCTCAACCAGTAGTATCATACCCGATGAAGCTCATTTATCAGAGATTCTCAGAGAGATAAAATCATTGGAAATTCCACTTGAACACGCCCAAGCTGAGATTAACCAACTAAAGAATAATTTAAACCATTTATGGGAGAAGTTAAATCTCATTAAGATAATTACCCAATCCATGTTGGTTGAATGAACCAATAAAAATATTATGATTGCACACATTACCCTTTCGGAATTAACTACTGAAATAAAAGAATATGTATCTAGACCCTAACATTATTTTTTTATTCTTAATGAAAAATGATTATATTTATCCATTTTTAATATTACTTTTTAAATGATTAGGTAATTAGTTTGATAAAAAATATATTTTAATATAACAAAATTTGAATTGTTTTTTAAAAAATATATAAGATCAATCAAGATAATACATTTTATTAATTCGCGAATTTTATAAATTAATTAAATTTTAATAAATTATTATTATCAAATAATATTTATTAAATATACTTGATAATAAAATTTTTAATGTCAAAATTAATTTTTATAAGGTCCAAAAATACTGTCATTGTCAAAATAACCAGTATTTTTCAGTAAATATAGATTTTTATTTAAAAATATAAATTCTCATATATAGAGATTTATTTTGATAAAATAAATATTATTTTTTTAAATATGTATGAAATATTTATCCAATGATTAATTTTTCAATATTTTTGGAGGTAATTAAATTTTTAAGTAAAAATTAAATATGGTATTAGTATACACCGTGTATTATGACATCATAATGACCCAAAAGTGATGTAATATATTCCATAGAAGGTATAGAAGGACTAATATACATTTTTTCTAAAAAATAAAATTTTTATAAGTTTGTTTTATTGATTTTTAAAATCCATAATAAATCCTCCAAAATCAATATTATATTTTAAGGTTTTAAAATCAATTATTTATAAAAATGACTCACTTCTGCATCACCAAGGGAATTATTCTATGGTGTTTTATTCTTGAAATTATAACATAATGAAAAATATACACTTTGGTAGAAATCATGGGGGCTAAACATGGGATGTTTTGGTATTTTTATTATTTATCATATATATAGTCCAAAACATTAGTTTTGAAATTAATAAAGATTTATCTACTCTTTTGAAATATAAACAAACAAAAACACCAATTAATATTCACTAAATAATATTAGATCATGAAATTACTCTTTAAAACCTTTTTAAATCCATCCAAAGGTAACCCCAATCCCTCAACCCACTCCTCCAAAACCATTAGAAGCACCATCTCAAAGTAAGGAATCATCTTATTCTATTTATTCAATAACATTCTTTGAATTATGACCTTTAGCTTCCAATTCATAAAACTGGATTATGTTTTTAAATGTACATATTACCATACATATTATTTTCAAGCAATTATAGACCCTCTTTCACTATCATTAATCCCATATATTTATATTTATGTACGCTTTTTATACTGCCAAAATTATCCTGTTATTTTTTATTCCATGAATCTGTACTCTAAATACATACCCCTATCCACACAAGGGTATTCAAATAGATTTTAATATCCTTAATTTATTTATGTATTTCATGAATTTATCCAAAAATCCTTAATCATGGGATAAAATGTTATTAAATATGATCCTATGTTGAATGATCAATGTGGCTCACTTACGCATATACAAGATATGAATGTGATGGGTGATCCAAGAATTATATAGTCCTGTAATACATTGGGTAAAATTTTAATCCCATTATATTCCATGTATGGTTTTTGTGAGGTTATCCTAAGCACAATATGTTATGTTTTCTTGGGATATTTCCTTGACTTATGTTTAAGATTCAATGTTTTAAATTTTTTGCACATTCATATGTTATCGTTATGTTATCTTGTTATATGATGCAACATTGTTCATGATTATGATTCCCACCCTTCTTATGTTACCTTTATATTCACTTTGGATCACCTTTACCACTTTACCTTATGTTATTGTTTTCTTATTCCCTTACTGGGTTTTATAGCTCACCCCTTTCTTATGTATGTCCCTATGTTATGTCGTGCTACTTTAGAAGAACAATGGAAATTTTGGAGCATGTTAATGATGTTTTCAATAATTTGATTTTATTCATTTTTAATGTTGTTATTCTATGAACCTAATTAACCAAAGACACTAGGAATCATGACCATCCATTATTTTATTATGTGTACCATTATGTATCAAATCATGAAATAATGTGTATTAAAGAAATGGGTTGGTATACCTTACATTTCCACCATAACATAGTGTATCATATTAAGCCATAGTGCACATAAGGTTTAAAAATGGCACGGTATAATCCACCATGTCATACTAATCCTTTCATTACACACATCAAACATTTTCCACATATTATTTTTATCCATTACTAATGATTTTTATTCTCAAATTGGTTGTTAATTGATTAATTTTTTTCTTTTAAAATGTTTCCTTAATTTGAAATTGTTTTCTTAAGAAATAAATTTATTTTTGTGAGTTAATTGATAAATGTTATCTATTTTAGTTTTTGATATATTTTGTGAACATATTTTGAAAATAAATGTTCATTTTTAATTAATATATTTTTATTGAATTTAAACTATCAATATTGATTCAAGGACATATTTTGAAGTTAAATTAGGTAAATTTAATTATTAAAATGTTTTATGGATTTGAATGAATAAAAAATAAAAAATAAAAAATAAATTTCCTATTTTTACAAATTTTAAATGTTTTCCTGTTGTTTAATATATTTTAATTGTTCTTTAATGGTAAAATATTTGTAAATTAGTATTTTCATTTTAAAGGTTGGTATTTTTGTATTGAGGAACTGAATGCATGATAACTAATAGTAAATAATTAGGTGAGTGAATTATTGAAACCTATTAATAACTCTGATAGTCGCTATGTAAGAAACAACAAAGCATCAGTTATAAAAGAAATTAAATCACGTTCTCATTCATAAATAATTTTCAATAGGATCAAATAAAATTTAACATCTACTTCTAGGTATGCAAGAATAAATAGGAAAATGTGTAATAATAAATCAGGTATGTGATATGTAAGATTCATAAAACCTAGAAAAGAAGTTGTAAATCCTGCCAAATCCAGCCAAAAAAAGTCAATGATCAAATTAAAAATAAAACATTGAGAATAAACTATCAAGGAAGGAAATGTTAAAACAATAGTGAGGAGGATTCTGGACTTAGATTATAGACATAATGGCAGATTTCATGAAAAGAATTATATGATATTAACAATTTTAAATTGAACAAATCATCGATCTTTGTTCATCAAGATGAACAAACTGAAGATTCTTTGAGGTCCATAGAAGAGTTCCTATGGATTAAAAATAAGTAAAATGCATGTTATTTTTTTTCAAGTAATCTATTACAATTTCTAAAATCATCCAATTAAATAAAACCTATGATGTTATGGATTTATTACATCAGTGGTGATTCATTAAGAAATTATTTGAGTTCTAAAGTGGATTTTTAATATGGAACAAAGAATAAAAAATAAAAAAATTAAAAAAATTAAGATGTTTATTAATGAATTTAAATTGAATATACCAATATATTTTGATTTTATATAAGATAAATATAATTCTTTTTAAATATATTATTCCATGATGAAGTGATTTTGAGTTGAGTGTCACATCACAACTATTTTATACCAAATATTCGAAGGATAAAAATTACCCAGGAAGATGATGATTGTGATAAAAAGATTATGGACATTAAAATCATGGGTACCAAGAGAAAAAATCCAGAACTCAAGGTGCAATGCATACTTTAACTAATGGAAAATTAGAGATTCAATCAACTAAATAATAGATTGGTTGAATTGTTTGTGTGGTTTCAACTGATTGACACCAATGATTTGGATATTAGAATTCAACGGATAAAAATGGGATACTGAAATCTCGATGTTATTTTTTTAGAGGTGAATTGATCACAAGTAATTGAGGGATGAAAATTGAGTTCCTTTTAAAAGGATAATAACGCTAGGATTTAGGGAATTTTACATTTAGTGTTTTCCCTCTCCTTTCCAGAGATCCTTCCATTAAGGTTTTCTAGTACAAGTTTCATTGGGAATTTGGATCCAATAGAAATTATATGGATGTATCAAAGGAATAAATATGATTTTTTTCCTCAACATTTAGGTTATATGTTATATTTGATAAGAGACTATAATTTTTATTTTTTATGGATGTGATCATTATTTTTTATAGTGCGATACAACCCAGACCAAGATTTTGGATTTTGGTGAATCAGATTGGGGAACACAACACACATTATCTCTTGTATTTTAAATTGAATTTTTATTTTTCATTATTTAATAATATTTTAATGGAATTGATATAAAATGTGTAGTGAATATTATTAAACTCCATGAATGGATAAACTTCTTGGTGATCTCATTGCATTGGTATTTCATTGACATATTATTGATATAACTTTTTGGATGGATGAATTAACTTAAGGATGAATTTAATTTGTTTTAATTTTTTTTCAACTCTCTTCATCATTTTTAATATTTATTTTTAAACAATCTATTATAATATAATCAATTTATGTATTTTATTTTAATGAATGTGGTTTTCTAATTAAAACCAAATATGAATGGAATTATTTTCTTATTAAATGATTAAACTTTTCAATACTATATAGAAGGTGGGAACATAGTTTTTATTAAATTATACCTTAAATCAATGGTTGATAGAGATATAATATGTTTGTTATTAAAATAGACAATAACCTATTATGATTAAAATAAAAAACACTATATTTCTCAAATGATATACATGTTTGGTAAAAAAATATGAATCTTTCATTGAAAATATATTATTAGAGAGAAATTATTATAAAAAGATAGAAGATTCCAAAATAGTGAAATATTGGCAAGAGAATCACTTCTAAATCTTATTTTATTTCATTCTGAGAAACCAAAAATCACTTATGGATCATTATTTTACTTTATTTTTTCAATTTTTTACATTAAAACCCTATTTTATAATTTTATTTATTATTAAAACAATATAAGTAATAATATAAACATTATTGTGCATTAGTATACCTCTATGATACATTTACCTTGGTTTATAAAATACTATAATACATAATAAAAATAGAAAATAAATTGATTTGAGATCCATGAAAAATATATACCACCAATTTATAACCAAATATGGGGATGTGCAATTATTTCTTCAAAATATTTTCATAAGAAATAAAAAATGGAAACTAAAAAAACTTAAAAAATGTCCATTGATAAAATAATTTAATAATGAGCTATTGTGTGCATACTATTTTATAATTGTGTAGAGAAATTTTTACTCAATATTGGAGATATTACTTGATTTTTTAATTTACCTGCTTTTTTTACTTGGATTAACACATAATATATGAGTTTTTCACTACAATTTTTGTGAATTTCTATTAAAATATACTTATATTTACTGATGTGATACTTTTTTTAAAATTAATAGCAATCATTTAGAATAAAATGAATTTAATTAGAATTTTTATTCAATAAACCAACATATATCATACACCATTAACTAATTTTGAAGTGAATTAAAAAAATTATTGGCTGAATTGTTCTCAATATCAAAAAAAGTTTCAAAACAAAAATACATTGCAAAAATGAAATAGATCAAAATGATTTCAAAAATAAAAAACACATTAAAAATAAAAATCCATTCTAGAAACAAAATCTATGTGGTCAATATTATGTTTTTAATTGCAACTCACAAATTATAGGTCATAATTATAAATATTCTAGGAAATATAATGGGTATAAATGAATTAGAGAACATAAAGAAATAAAAAAATAGAAAACATTTCAAATATAAAAAATTATAGAATGTTCAAAAAATTGAAAATGAAGAGAAACGTTTCCTTTATAGTTATTCCATTGATGAATCTTGTGAGGATGAGTTAATGGGATAATTAGAAATTGTTATTTCCAGATCACAACCAAAATAGATGATGGGAAATGATTTTATAGATGACTAATAATCATTTTTTTTTTGTATTTTTCCAAAGGCCCCTATTGAAACTGAATGAGGGAGAACCAACATGCACCCATATTTTAATGGAATGGGTGATAACCGATGAAAACAATCCCAAAACTCAAATTCACTTCATACGATGAATTGAAAACACTCACTTGATGTAGAACTAGGTGCTGGTTAATGTCTCATACACCACAATTCTAGATTCAACCCATCATATTTCACCATACCTTAGGAACAGTAGTGAAGCTACTTCTAGCTAGAAGAATTTCACCATATCAGAAAAATCAGTAGACCCTCAACATGAGTAGTATTCTAGTGAGTCACAAATTAATGAATAATTACCCATATTCATTTTTTTGATAAAATTGGACCACATACCTAATCAAGTTAGATATATAGAATTTTATATTGAAGTGTTGTTTACTAATTTTAATTTCCCATTTAAAAATTAAGTCAACATTTTCATGTCAAAATTAGCAAGTGTATTTTTTCGAAAGTGAAAACATTATTAAGTAAATTTATTTAGAATATGTTGAAATTGGTTCCCTTTCTATAAATACTTGTGGAAAATTTTATTTAACTTTTGAAATAAATTCCTTTATGGGAATTAAAATAGAATCTCAAGTGTATTAAAAAATAATAATTTATGAATTATTAATTATTATGAAACTGAAAATGTACCCATATTTATTTTAGTTCAGTTTTCATTTAAAATTAAATTCGTTTCTTGGGTGATGGTGTGTATTATAAAACATTAATTTTTGAAATGTTAAATGAGATAAAGTTCACTAAATTTATGACAATTTAAAATGTGAATTATTTTTTTATTAGTATAGATAAATTGAAATTTTAATTATCATTTTAAACTAATATAGAGTTTTAAGCATTGGATTATTAATAATATATGTGTTTTAAGGAAAACATTGGTTCTTATTTTAAACATAAATAACACATTCACCTTACTATTGAGAATAAATTTATTTATTTATAGTGCCAAAATTATGGAATGAAATTTCATTATTTCTTTATCCATGAATATTTTGGAATTATGATATATTATTTGTTATTACTTATAAAAAAAGAGCTTTATATGCATAAAAAATAGAAACAATTAAAGATGGACATGATTTATTTGGAAAAACTCCATTGATAGTTTTCAGAAGCATGGTTTTTCATGTTATGTTTTGAAATTATTTTCAATTCCCACTTCTGGAAATAAGATCATATTTTTTAGTGGGTTAACACGGTTTTATTTTTTTAATATAAAGAGATGTAATATAGAATAGGTTGGATTATTTGTTTGGATTCATATGTTAATTGACCCTAGTGGATACATGTACACCTTCAAACTAATTGGTATTTTCTTTAACATATCCTCATTTAATATATCTAATTAGTTCACACTATTTTACGATCTAGTATTCTAGTAATACTCCAAATTTTTATGATTTTAATAAAAAAATTCATTATATTGTTTTCTATTTTGTTTTTAATTGGAGTAAAACATGATCCAAACATGATATTCTATTATTATATCCCTGTAATTGTGAACAATGGTTATACACATTGAATCTTTTATATGCCTTGGTAAATGGAACCAACTAAAAACATCATATTTTTAAACCCAAACTTGCCACTAGCCACCTACAACATCAATTTCATATTGTAAACCTACCATTTTTAATCTATTCTTAATTCAAAACACTTGGATTAATAACTCAGATTGTACTCAATTATAGATAAATGATGAAATTATTGTTTGATTTTTTAATTTTAGGTATATTAATGTCAAAAATCAGGATGTGAATAATGAAAAAAGAGAGTTACTTTCATGTTTGGATATTAAAGAACAAGTTGCAACCATAGGGAATAAATTATTTACTTTACACTAGTAAGGACATTATTCATTAAAGCATACTAAAATGAATTATTTTTTTGAATGGTGAATTTATTCATGACATATTTCACATGAGATTTATTATTGTGTAAAAATGTTATATTATTATTGAAATTTTTCGAGAATTCATATTCTTATTTGTTTCAATATTGGGACATTTTTAGAAATAAGTGAGGTGGAAAGTTAATCTTTATGTGACCCAATATATATTTTTTTCCCACCCCTCAAAGTACATTGATTTTTTTTTCAAATTTCATTGTATTAATTAATTTTGTTACATAATTGAAAATTACTTATTTTAGAAATTCTTATACATACTTTCTTATTATTGGATAATAAATTATTTTGTTATCACATATAATACACTGAGTCATTTTTATTACATATCATACTCTCAAAAATAACTTTTTTTGTTAAATTTTAGGAGTAAATTTCATACTTTAAATGAAATTTGAGATGTATGATGAGAATAATTTCTCTAATTCTTATTATTTAGGAATTACAAAAGAATAAAATTTAAACCCTGATTTAAACCATATGTGTCTGAATACTTATTAAAATGATGATTTATTATAGTTTATCAAATAATACTCTACATATTATTTTTATTAAAAAATATTGATAAGGTAAATAAAAGTGATATTTAATTCATTGTAAAAGAATATGGGCCTCAGTGTAGTGTGTTGACCACTTTTAGTATGTGTGAGTTATTTGATATAAAGGATAATTGTGTATTAATTTATTTTACTATATATTTTATCCTTTTATACATGGTGAATGATTTAAAAATAGACCTGAGATATGAGGTGATTAATCACAATTTTTAGTAAAAGATCAATGGGATCAAAGATTCGATTAACTATGATAATTTGAGGTAATATAATTTATAATCCATTACTATAAAATAATTTATTTATCAAATAAAAAGTTTAAGAGTAACTTATTAGGTTAATTATTCTGTGAGTGCCCAATCTTGGTAGAAAATAAATTTCTAATGGAATATTGGAATTATGAGTTAAGGCTTTCAGTTCTCATCATTTATCTCATCTTGGATCATCATTTTAGATACTAGAAATTGGATTTTATCACTACATTCTGGTAGAGAAATTGATATCCAAAGTTCACTTATTGAATTCCATTGAGATATGAAAATTTTATAATTATCCATTATCATTTAATATTAATTATATTTATCATTATATTTCAATTTAATGTGTATAATTTATTGATTACTTGAGGACAATCAATAGATTAGTTTTCGATAATTTTAGGTGGATCTATTTTATACCTTTACCATATATTATTTTTACCAATTTTAATCATTTTTATTTTCAAATTAAGTGTTAATTTATTGATTATATTAAAATTGTTAGATTTTTATTTTATTTAAAAATGTTATATTTTTAATGAAATAATTTGATTTTATGTGCTTTAATTGATAAATTTTTTATACTAATTTTAAGTGATTGATGAAACCTCACATGGATCAAGATTCACAACTTATCTTTCCCAAATTGGATTTTCTATCCTTTAAGAATTCTCTCTGTCTTCTATGGTTCCTATAATGATATAGGGGTGCATAAATGGGTCACCTATTATGTGTAATACCCAACATTTTCTCACTAGAAAAAATCCCCCATGATTGCAATCCTATTTTCTTATCTACTTATTAACAAACAAGAGGTGTATGTCCATATAGAAGACTGTTATGAGGTTTAAGACCCAATATTTCTTTATTTGTCCACATTCCCCATGAATCCAATAATCCTTGTCTAGTTACCAATAGATGGGATATGGATTCCCACATATTTGTCTACAATTATGTGCAACTCCCAAATATTCTGCACTAGTCCACTTCCCCTATGAGTCTAATCTTATTTTCTTACTAAATTATCTAAATAAATGTTTTGGATGCACATTTGGGCCTCCTACTAGGTTTAGTAACCAACAATACATTATTTTATTTTTTTATCAACAAGAAGGATAAACCAAGGGTTGATCATGTAGAAGTCCCATAATAATCATTGTTATAAATCTTTCTCATTTTAGTCCTTGTTCCACAAATTTAATACACATGATATAAATTCCAATCCAGAAGATGTTAAATTCCACATAATGGTTATTAGTTTTTCGAACATAAAAAAATAACACATCACTACTCTAGTTGCATGAATTTAAAAGATATATCATTGGTTATGGTGAAACAACATTAAATAATTCATCATTGGTCAGGGTTTCATTATTCCAAAATTCATAATAATGGTCCTTGTCACATGACCATAAAAGGTGTGATGATTCCCATTAAGAGGAACTAAACTACATGGATGCTGATTCCATTCATATAGATATATATGAAGTCTCTATCATGGGGATGATCCCAAATCTACAATACTTACCACCTCCATATAAGTTGACAAATTCCTATTCAACCAGTTATGAACCTTTAAACCATAGAATAACGAACTAATAAAAGAAAAATGGAGAACCCATTATATATATAAATTTTCATATCGATGCATGGTTTTTATTGATTGATTAAATAGAGGGAGTAAATATTAATATTATTATTAGGAAGGATTAATTAAAATTTCTAAAATATATAAGAGATTTCTAAAAAAGGAATAAAAACCCCTTAAGGGATTAGACAACCTCCCAACCCTCTTAACCATTTCACAACATCAACTTTCATTAGTATGTACCAGTGACCACTTTACTTTAAAAAGAAAGTCAACATCGACTAAAAAAATATCATGTGTGAGGGAAAATCTTCAATAAAATTTTAAACCCAATATGAAACAATTACTCATAAAAGAAATAGATTGAACTATCTATTAGTTGTGATGTTGCATTAATAGGTTTTATGTTTTTGTTTATTACCTCTTTGGATCCCTGAAATAACTAAATAATGATGTATAATGCACCATCTATCATCAAGATGAATGTAAATATTGGTGGCAACTAGTTTTCACTTAATTGGGGTCTGCATTATTAGTAAATCTCTCAAATATATGCCTCTAGTATCATGAAGAAAATGACCTCAGGTCTCAGACATACGCCATCACTAATCCATCACCTCCAGAACATACTGGTGAATTAACTCATATGGGAGTACCATATTAATGGCCCCATTTTCACTCAAGGGTGGAACATGAAATTATTTGGAAGATGAAGCCCCAATGACCATTCAACCAATTATAAGCCACCGAGAAACAAGTGGTCCCTTTGGACACATGCAACTATTTCAATAGATTATCCCCAAAGTGTTTCAACACTAGACTTATTTATCCTTGAAATATGGATAAGGTTGTTAAATAAATACCCATAGATAATTAAGGGTTACCTATGATGTATCATTCTATCCACCATCATCTCCAACACTGGAAAAATATATTATTTTTGGACTATATTTAGGATCTTACTTCAGAGATATCATACCTAGTTTTCCAATATATGGAACCACAAAGGAGGTATTTTTAGGGTGATGGACCCCTAAATATTAGGAATAAACTCATATCCCTTTTCCCACCTATACCCATGAATCATGTTGGAATATAGAAAAAATAGTACAAGATTTGGATATATCCCTATTTTATATAGACTTTTGAATCCCACTACAATATCTTGATTAATATTAATAAATAGGATCATATTATTACTCACACCCATGAATACCTTAAACATATCATGACAATAATAGACGATTTGGATAATATTATATCTCACACCCATTAATACCACTAAAATTTCTTGATGATGATTGAGGAGACATATAATATCCCTACTCTCACCCATTAAGATTACCAACATAACCCTTTTGTGAATAAGGAGTAGGATCATATCCCTACTCACACTCATTAAGAATGTCCTCATATCCTAACAGAAAATATGTATTAGACTAATATTCCTAGTCACACAAATAAATTTCTCATACATATTATGGAAAGGAAAATGGAGAATGTTCATATCCTGATGAAAAATAAGAAGAAGACTCATATTCTTATTCATACCCATGAAGCTCACTATTATATTTTAGAAACAAACAAGGAGAAAGCTCATATACTTTCTCCTTATTCTGAATCTTACCATAATTTTCAAACGACCATGGAGCCACATACTAAAGCTTCCATTTATAATGTTTGATGCACACACTACATGAAACCAATCATGATCAAAGTTTTAACCCTGATTTTCCAGTCAAGAATGTCCAGAGCAAGGCCTCTTTAGGAGAAATATATAATTAAAGGGAAGGATTATATCCCTATTCTGGTCTACATCCTTGAGGATCATCAACATATTATGAGAGTGATATGAGGTTATACAAACTCATAATTATTAGGAATTATTTACTATGACCATGAAGGTAGTCCATGCAGCTAAATGAAATTCAACTTCGGAGGCCCTATATAGATCATCTATCAAAAAGGTCCTCCAAATAACATTGAATATATTAACCTTGAAGGAACCCCATTATATAAATATAGTGATATACCATGGAGTCCCCCCAATGTAAATGGCTATAAAGATCCACCCCACATCTTTAAGATCAAATGGTAAAGAGATCATCTTATAGCCAACTCATTAACCACCAGTAACTATAGATACCATCCCTATGAGAAAAATGAATAGTGCTTTCAAGGTCCTCTCTGGGGTTCACATTTCAGAGGTCCTACTCATGATGATTCATATACTCTACATGTAGTTCCTCCCTAAGTTAAAGATACTCCAAGTCTTCCCTCATATAAATTGGAATTTGAGAAACTGAGGTGATGGCCACTATCCATGCCACACTTAGACAATTTACCCTATGATATAATAGACGACATTCAGAATTATCTTAATTCTCATGAAAAAATTGTGTATAAATGACCTTTATGTTTAGATCAATCCGAAGATCCTTCAAAAGAGGACTAAGAGAAATCCATGGTCATGTGGAATGAGTTGAATGAGGACAGAATTCCAGACATATTTTAGCTTATCTCCATTCCTTACTATGATGTTCCAAAGGAATTGAATGAGGAATACATTCCCTATTTTTTTGTAATATATGTGTGACTCTCCATCAATTTTAGAAAATATAACTACCTTATAGTGATTATGCTAGCCATGTAAAAGAGTTGACTGAGATCCTTTGCAAAGTTAAATTGGTCGCCTTTTCAGTGGCCTAACACCCAAAGATAGAGAAACAAAATGAGGATCTCTAACATTATTGCCTTATTAGTATGAAGTTTCCTCTTCATAAATTCATTAACACCCACCTTGTATATCTGTCTGAGGGTAGAGTGAATATGGAGCTTTAAATTTTACCCTAATCACTGGCCAACATAGTTTATCAGGGAAAGAGGATTGTAATGTCATCAATTTAGGACAAGTAATGGCTCTAAAGTCTGAATATGCTAGTTAGTCCATAAAATGAAGTCCCTATATTATTAAAGAACAAAAAAACATACACTACTATAAATAAGACCTTTATGAGCGTTGGTCTTTATCAGTGCTAGCAAAAAGAAAAGATAAATGGAAACCTTTATGAGACGTTTTATTAGTGTTGATAAAAGCTAAAATTTATTAGCACATTATTTCTAATGTAGATAAATGGTACCCTTTATCAATGATTTATTCTTAGCACTGATAATGGTCGAGAATAAAATGAAATAATTTAAAAAAATACAAATTCAAAAAATAGTAACAATTTTATTAATTAAATAAATATTGATAAAATTGAATAAAAGGAATATAAATATATATTTAAATTATAAATATTAATAAATAGTATATATTAAATATATAGATAGGTAAAATGAATAAAATGAAATAGTTAAAGAAATAAAAATTAAAAATGAGTAAATTAAGGAAAATATTAAACATTTTATTAATTATATTATTATTGACAACAACTGATAAGTTTAATATACATATATATATTATAACGATTATTAAACAATATATATTAAATATAGATATCTAAAATGGATAAATTGTATTAATTAAACAAAATAATTGAATAAATTTTAATAATTATACAAAACATTACAAATGAATAAATTAAAAATTAGTAAAAAAATTATTAATGAAACAATCATTAATAAAAATGAATAAGTTTAATATATATTATTATAAATAGTAATAAATTATATATATTAAATATATATATATATATATAATTAATAAATTGTATTAAAAACATATTAATATCGTATTCATTTTTAATATTGTTTGATTTTTCAATTTAACATATGTTAAATGTTTTTATATTGGTTTAACATACATATACACAATTAATGAATTTTTATATACAAATCACACACACAAATATTTAAAAAATTAATGAAATGTTATGTAGAGACACATACACCTAATATTTATGCAATTTATTCAAATTTTAGTATATTTTTTAATTTTATTATAAAATGATAAATTTAATATATTATATTTTTAATAAGTAAATTATATTTAATTATTATAAATATTATTACAGTTAGGAATTATTTATTTACTTTTTATATTTTTTATATTCTTTATTTATTATTATTTTTTTGGATTTAATCGTATTCTGTTATTTATTTATAATCATTTATTTTATGTGTTGTAGTATTTTCAATATCTTTTCATCTGAAATTCAATACAAAAAATTATTTTCTTAATAATTTATATTTAATTAATAAAAATTATACATTTTTTCAATATTTTTAAAGTGCAATCAATTATAATCATTCAATTTCACTCATTTTTAAAATGTATTTATTTAAGATTATATATTCATTAAAAATGTTAAAAATTTATATTTAAATAAATATATATGAATAAATTTATTTCTAAATGAATATTTACTATATTTATAAAATTCAATATTTATAATTATTATAAGTAAATAAATATTATTTTTTAAAAAAGTATTTATATAGGTATAAATAAATA
This sequence comes from Viscum album, assembly GCA_963277665.1. NCBI lineage: Eukaryota > Viridiplantae > Streptophyta > Magnoliopsida > Santalales > Viscaceae > Viscum > Viscum album. The sequence continues at coordinate 1,320,863,496 of OY728132.1, read as the reverse complement.
GGTATATATATTGAAATAATTATAAAATTATAATAAATTTATTTAAATAATGAATATACCATATTTATATATATATTTACATTAACAATTATTATATATATATATATATGTTTAGGATGAAGCCTGAGTTTATTCAGGTAAATGAGCTGCATTACAAAGAAAAACATACAACATAAAATGCAGAGATGTACTCGATAAGAATCGAACTCGAGACATCACTGAGACCTATAGGGGAAGTTACCACTAAGCTGTACCTTGTGGGCTATATATATAATTATATAAATATACATATAATGAAATAAATATATAAATTTTTTTTTAAAGTATTCATGTATTTATAAAAATTAAATATATATTTAGTTATTTATAAATTTATAATAAATATATTTAAATAATGACTATATTTACAATATATATATATATGTATATTATATATATATAAGTATATAAATATATATAATGATATAAATATATTTATAATTATAAAATTATAATAAATATATTTAAATAATGAATATATTTACTATATATATATTAAAATTATTAAAATTATATATCTATATATAATGATATAAATATATTTACAATTATAAATATATAATTATAAATAAATACTTAAAAATATATTTATTAATGTATAAATAAAAATTATATATTTTTTAAAAATAATCTAAGTAATTATAAATAAATAATTATACATTTAAATAATTATACATTTAAATAATTATAAAATTATAATAAAAATATATAATTATAAAAATATATTTATGAATTATAATTATAATTATAAATCCTTTTTAGTGGAAATTTTTTTGTGTAGATAAAATATCCTTTTATGAGGGCTTTGTTAGCACTCACAAAGATAGATTTTATGAGCGATTATCAATTTTGCGTTGATAAATGGTACCATTATCAATGACTTCTTATAAGAGCTGGTAAATGTTTCCCCAATCTATTTAAAATAATCCTAACCATGACCGATTCAGTCCTGATTCTCAAGCACTTGTAGAACTCCCTTGCCGTCGGTGATCCTCCTGTACACTCTCTTGGAAAAATCAAGGCTAGAATCCAAGGTATATAATTTTCTCCTTTTCCACTCTCAATTATTTCTTGTTTTTGTTTTTCAGTTGGTGTTTTTACATTATTCTTAACCATGAAGATCACTAATTATTTATTAGAAAACAATGATTCCTTGGGTTTCTTAACTTTGGACTATTCTTCAATGGGTTCCAAACCATCCCATAAGGTATTCCCATTTATCATAGTCAAATTGGACATCCAACACAATGTTTAATACAACATGATCCATTCTCGCATCCCATTTGGACTTCACATGACCTTTATGGAGTTTGATTTACCTTTACATAGGACCATATTTATTTAATTAGATAATGTTTGTTTTGATAATGGTTGTCCTTAAAAGAGAATTAGTTTAGTTTTTTGTTTAAACTATTATCATATCCCTTTTAGTACAACCATTTAACTATGTATAGTGTTCTGAGTGATTTTTTAATTTTATATACTATAGAGAGTGGTCTTTTGAGGTCCCTTAAATATTCATGCACTATATTTCCTCATTTATCACACTTTAACAAAATCTTAGTTTCCTTAGGAAATCTAATCGGGTCTACCAAACAACATATTTGACATATTGGTAGTTGTATAATTTTACCCCCATGTCCTTTATTATTTGATCTCTAGTGTGACTCTATAATTGATTTCATATCCTGACACACATGGGGTCATTGTCTAAATTCCATCAGTACAATAATATAATTTTAGAATACATCATCATAATATCCAATGTCTTGGATAATTAGTGATCCATAGAAACATGGTTTAAAAAAAATGAAACTATATATTTTTCTAATAAAGTAGATAAAATTTTTAGTGGTGTACAATTAATGATTTATGATTTTTCCTCTTATATTTCAATATATTTATTCTCCTTATTCATGAAAATTTACAATTCCCTCTTTATGTAGGTCTAATTAGTAGATGGAAAATATCTATTATGATATCTTTTCTTAAATTACTTCAGGTCTATCCAGTCTACTTCATCCATCAGCAGTATACTCTTAATGAATAAAAATCATTTATATTATTATAAAAATAAATGGTATAAAATTATAATAAGTTTTTCATACTCAATTTAATAAAACATAAAAATTATCATATCCATTGTGTTAACACACTGATCTATAATAATTTAATATAAGGATCCAAAAAATAAAATTAATTAATTTTCCATGATGATCTCATTGTTAAATTATTTATTATTGGGTGAATTTTTATTTTCCACAAGATTTAGGGTATTTGTAATAATATGGGATATATTAGGTAATAACTGATAAGTGGAATATATGAATATTTTTCCATGATTGAGTATTTATAATAATCATGCAAATATGGTAGTTAATTTTTGATTCTCATATTTTTATGGTATTTTAAAAACATTTCTACATATTTTATTCTAGAATGGGTACATAATTCAGGAAAATACAAGATAATGATTAGGATGTTTGATCATATATAAGATAAAATGAATTTTATATTGATTATAAATATATTCAAGTTGAATTAATGGGATCAATAAGAATTTATACATGGTTGATTATTTTGGGGATGTTGAAATGGTTCTAATATATTCTGAAAATTGATTAGATTAAAATAAATATTATTTAATAAAATTATTTTAATTTAATTGGAGTATATTAATGGTTGAAATTGATATCATGATAGTGTATTTTTGTAAATTTTTATAGAATAGGTAATATTATGTAGTTATTAATACATTAAAATGTGTCTTACCATATACATATTAGCGAGTCATTGAGGGATATGTTGAGGGTGATGTGACATTTGTGTTGTTTTTTCATTCTTTATGGGTTTTAAAAAGTTAGGTTTAACTAATATATCGTGGCACCCATTGTGTGGTTCTTTCCTAAGGGAACCAATTATGTTAATACTTCCCCATAATTTAAATGAAATTTCTAATAAAAATTTCTATGTTATACTAATTTTAGGATTTGGATTCAACAAGTGCACATGATGGTTATCATGGATTCCTAGTTAGTACACAACGACTTGACTTACATGTGTATGTTTAGTGTTACAACTTTAAACATATACTAAAATATTTGTTTTTTTGTATTTTAGGGGCCTTGATAGTATTTTTTGTTTATTTTTACACTCACACCCTACAAAATGGATAGAATCTAATATTTTTACAAAAGTGTATTAAGATGTAGTAAAATAGTTGATCAAATTTTAAATATTGCATGCAGACAACCCTTATCGGAATCTATTGTATGTGTTTATGTAGTTGTTATTCAAGAAAAATTAAAATTTTGATTAATAATTCAAACAATGTCTTCTTCACATGATGATGATACCAATCCTATGGAAAAATAGACTATTTATGATGAAACTATATAATTATTAAGGGATCAATATCATGTTGATGAAAAAAATTAACAATGAACCAGCATCACATTTTTGAATAATATTATCAAGAAAGGAAGTCAAGGTATGAAATTTTAGGTTGGTTGGAATCAACACAACCAATATATTGAAACCAACAAGCCAATGTTCATTAGTTATGTTGGGGTCACAATGGGGATGATTGTGCCTATTGATATCGATTCATTGCACTACATCCAACCTCTTAAGAAGGAAACCCTTTAGAAAGATATAATATAAATGTTGGAATATAATTTATATATTTTACTAAAATAAATATAATGAATCATTGATTTAATTTTCATTATTCCTTATAGTTTTAATTTATTTTAGAATTTTTTGTATGAAAATTATGTTAATGGACACTACAAAAGTCCATAGATAATTTCATACTCTTCTTAAAAAACATATTAGGGACGTTGATGGGAAAGCAATGCCCCACCAACCAGTTAGTTATGATCACATTATAGAGAAGGAAAAATGGAATACTTTCATCAATCATCACACTGAAAAATAATTTCTGGTATATTTAAGTCAATAATATATTATTTAAAACTATTTATTGTATCCAATTCAGTTTAATACTTTTAATTTAAAAAAAGTTATAAAAATAAATAATTTGAATCAAAACCAGTGTACCTTTATCACAAATCAAGTATGGGGTAAAATTCACTAGGGAATAAATTGGTATGAATTTTAAATTAAAAAAAAATGTTTTATGTGATATAAAATATTATTTTTTATATGTATATTGGTGAATCAAAATGAAAAGCCTCTTCCATCCCACATCATGTGCTATGGAATGAGGCTCAATTAAATAATGAGGGTAAACAAGTTGATGAAAACACAAAAATATAATGGGAAACAAGTGTAAGTATGATATAATAGTAATTAATTATTATTTATAATATTATTATATAAAAATATATATTTATATTCATATTTATTTATACAATTTAGAAATAAGAATCACCATTGACCGTACCAGAAGAAAAACTACTTTCAGTAGATTTGAAGTGGTCGGAACATCATGGTCACGTTATAGGATTATGTTTTGAAGTGTATCATAGAACGTATTTTGAGAAGATAAAACATAATAAAGATACATATAATATGGTGAAACATTTCAAAAAATATATACTCACTGTAAGATATTATTGTCTGGTCTGGTTTGGTAGACCAATGTATGAGAATGGGCCAGAGTGAACCAGTGGTGAAATAAAGATCCACACATGAACCAAATGAACCCAATTGCATTGATGCTAGTCATTCCCCCTAATATCATACCTTAACTGAGGATATCAATTTTTTCATAAATAATTTTCCTAAATTTGAATCAAACAACTTTAAATGAATTTATATTACTAAAATTATATAGGGTACACTTGTATGTGATTTTTTTCAATCAACTCCCACATACGGCCTTTTTGTGAGGGGTATATTTTATAACATCCCATAAGTAGAGATACACCATAAGACCTCCCAAAATATTACAAGAGAGTGGATATTGAGGTAGATCATGAGACTAATGTTGAGTTACATATTCCACTTGATGATCAAGATATTACAGTGGTAAATGGTTCTATTGGAACTTTTGTAGCATGGATGTATAATTTTATAAGGATACGTGATGTATGTATTTAAAAAAAATTCATACAAAAAAACTGTAATAGTAGATGGAAAAAATTATGAAGTTAGGTCTGATATTACATATGTATAAATTACTTCATCAACAAGGATGAATCACTCATATACTATAATCATGCACTCAATAAGGATGATTCACTCATAATGATGAAAATTTATTTTTATTCACCAATACATTCAATATTATGAGTTATCAAATTACAATATTGTTAGATTACCAAGAGTTTTCAATGCACTGTTGGATAAAAAGAAAAGGTTGAATCAAACATACCTCAAAGAAATTCACGATGTACACGATATGACTCAAATTGTGTGGTTTCAGTTTAAAAGAAAAAATTTATTAGTGTACTTGTTCAAATTTATTTTTAATTAATTAATTAATTTTATTATTAACATAGTAATTATTTTATTATAATTGTGAATTATATTTCTTGATCTGTGGTGGTTTGTTCAAATGTACTCATTCTCATGATATGCTGGACTTCGAGGCTACAACTAAGATAACAAAAATAATGAAATAGGTCAACAATGTATACAACCATCAAGAAAATGTGAATTGCTACTACATCTTTCATTAATTTTGTCATCATTATATCTACTATTTTATGTTAATTTACTTTTCATTTTTATCTGATATTCTTTTCAAGGATCTTTTAGGAAGTCATATTTTTCCTTCATTCATCTGCAAATAGACTAAAAGAGAGAACATAATGATTTGTTATGAGGCATTTTAAGAAACATGGGGTTTCTTATTCCATCAAAATGGAACAGTTTTTTCTTTTCTGTCTTAGTGAATATGGTTAAAATAATAAAACCCATCACATAATCAATCATCTTCACCTCAATATGATGCATGGTTTAACTGTTATGACTCAAACAATATGTTTTTAGTTTATAATTTACATTTTAGTTCAATATAAACATCACATACTCAAAACTGATAAAACACATTTATATTGTTTTCATACATTAGGATAATGAATCATATGTCATTTGGGACATGTAAGAATCATCCTCACCTCAATCTGATGCACGATGTGACTGGAATGACTCTAAGTGCATCTTTTTATATAGAATTGACACCATTTTAGAAAAAAAATACAACTGATATACGGAAGACAAAGAAAACAAATTCTTATTTTTTTAATAATTTAGGAAAATTATCCATAAGTCATTTTTTATGTATAGGAATTATACACACCTAAATATGATAAAATATGTGCTCATTATGACTCAATGTGTTTGTTTTCAATTTAAAATTGTTATTTTAGTTTAAAATTTTGATGTCATTGAAAAATCGGAAAAAATACTATTATTTTCTTGATAATTTAGTAAATGGATTCATAATTCATTAATGGGATGTTGGAATTGTTCTCACATCAAAAGCACACATGATGTGATCTATATAACTCAAAGTGTGTGTTTCCAACTAAAAAATGGATTTTTTTGTAAAAAACAAAAGTTTCTTACTCAAAATTGAGAAAATAAATTTTTATTGTATTTATACATTACGAAAATGATCCATATATCATTTGTGGAATATAATTATAATCTTCACATAAATATGTCGAATTATGTGACCGTTATGACTCCATGTGCGTATTATTATTTAAAATTGACAATATAAAAAATTCAAATAACACAATCAAAATCAATCAAAAACATTCATATTGTTTTGAAACTTTAATAAAATGATCCATAAGAATTTTTTGACATATAAAAATAAGATGCAATTCAATCTAATAAACGATGTTCCTGGTATGAATCAAATAATCCGTTTTAAATTTAAAATTGATATTTTAGTTCAAAAAGTTTCACTTAATGAAAACTGAGAAAACATTCTTGGATTGTCTTTATAATTTAGGAAAATGATTCATAATTAATATTTTATGTGTATGAATCAATATAACATCCAATATGCACATGATATGACCAGTATGACAAAAATTCATGATTCTAGTTTAAAATTACATTTTAGTAAAAAATACAAGTGAAAAACTCAAAATTGAAGAAACCTATTTAGATTTTTTTTGAAACTTTTAAAAAATGAATAATAAGTAATTTTGGACGTTTATAAAACATTAAAACCTCAATTTGATGCACGATTTTATTGTTTTGACTCCAAGTGAAATTTTTTATTTAAAATTGACATTAATTTTAGTTAAAAAGGAAATTGATATACTCAAAATCGAGAAAAGACATTCAATTTTTTTGATAGTTTAGGAAAAAAATAAATTCATTTTTTTTGATGTGTAGGAATCAACAAAACCTTAATCTGATTCATGATGTTCCTTCTATGAATCAAAGTCTTCTTTATCAATTTAAAATTTACATTTCACTTCAAAAAGTGTCACTCAATAAAAGCATGGAAAACACACATAGACTCTCTTGATAATTTAGAAAAATGATTCATAATTAATTTGTGACGTATAGGAATTTTTATCACATCAAACCCACACAAGATGTGACCACTATGAATCAATGTGTTCATTTCCAGTTTAAAATGACATTTCAGTACAAAATTGTGGTGGTACAATGAAAAATAAGAAAAAAATTCATATTATTTTGATAATTTAGTAAAATTACCCACAAGTCACTTGGGACATGTAGGAATCATCTGAACCTCAATCAAATTCATGGTTTGACTGGTATGACTCTATGTATGGATTTTTATTTAAAATTGACATAATGTTTAGTAAGAAATACAACTAACATACTCAAAACAGAGAAAATCCATTAATATTGTTTTGATACTTTAAGAAAATGATACGTAAGTCATTTCTGAAATGTAGGAATCTAATATACCTCAATTTGATAATTGATTTTCCCATTATGAATTAACTTATTTGTTATCAATTTCAAATTTTTATTTTAGTTTAAAAGGTTTCACTCATTGAAAACTATGAAAACACATTAATATTATGTTGATAATTTAAGAAAATGATTCACAATTCTTTTATGATGTGTAGGAATTAGTCTCACATCAAACACACACACGATGCGACCAGTATGAATCATAGTGTATATTTCCAATTTAAAATGATATTTTTATAAAAAACGTAAGTTTCATACTCAAAAATGAAGAAATTCATTCAGATTGTTTTTATACTTTAGGAAAATGATTGATAAGACATTTGGGATGCGTAGGAATCAGCTAGAGCTCAATTTGATGCATCGTGTGATCAGTATGACTCCAAATGGATCTTTCCAACAAACATGTGTCATTTTATTTTAAAACAAGAATCACATCACGAAAAACCATGAAAAGAAGCCTATATTTGTTTATCTTCATTATTTCTAATATTAATTAATTAATTTCCATTAAATTTTTTATCTAAAACTTATTTAGTTAATTTTCACATAGATGATTCTCGAAGATGAATAATAAATGGTGTGATGTGATAGAATCAACCAAAACTAAATATGATACACAATGTTCATGGTATATTACTCAAATTTTAGTTTAAAATTAACACTTTATATTTATTTTTTTTTCATATTATTACTACCACAATAATTTTTTTATTATATAGGTGTTTTTTTACTTGAGTGTGGTTGGTTTATTATTTTATACAGGTGCACTATTTTTCTATATAATAGTTTTTTTTTGGTATTTGTGTTATGAATTTTATTTCAGTTAAATCTTTTATTTTTATCATATTTTTATAATTTATGATACTCTTTCTGGTGTTGCAATGTGTTGTTATATAACACTACAGTACGCCCTATTTCTACATCAAAAGTGTGATGTAATATCACACTATATTATCTCCTTTTATTATCTCTACATAATTAATTGATAATGGACTCATTTTTAGTTTTTTATAGCACTGATAAAGGAATTGACTTTTTAACCTCACTATGGTATTAATCTATTTTTTTAGTGATGATAAATTCCTATTATAGCGTTGTTAAAGACCTCTTTTTCTAATAGTGATTCTGAGATGGGGTGATCCATTAAAAAACTCTATTATCATGCTATTATGAAGGTGAGACATGATACCTATATAAGGAAAGAAAAGCCTAAAACCACTTATAAATCCTCAACATTGAATAACTCTCACCCTTCAAAGGAAATTCAATCATCTTATACTTGGGAAAAGCCCTGAATTTCTAATAAGGACACAATAATACCTTCCTTGGTGGAATTATTGGATAAACCATTGCCCACAGTGTTGGTGGAATTTTTATTAGCACTACTGACCATGGGATCATCAAATCCATAGAGAATATTTGATGTGATGGTAGTAAAGAGAAGGAAAACCTAGCCCATTGGGTTAATAAAATTATTAACTCGTCCATCTCAAAATAAATTGGATTTCTTGAATGGGATTAGCTTCATTGGAAACACATTCATGTTTCCTCTTTCATTGTTATTTATAAAATTCATTATAAGTGTTCTTAGTGAAATACATTAAAGGATATATTAGAAAAATTCATCATACAATCTCTTAGGATAAGCCTTCATAAACTGCTTATAGGGGAACTCCGAGAAGAGTGAGTGAAATTTTTTTGGAACCATTAACCAAAAATTACCATAAATACAATTAATATCAATGAGGATTATGATATATCCATGTATGGATATTCATAGGGTAAATATTCCCCTTATTAAAATGATATGAATGAGGATATAATACCTATTTTATACTTCATGTTGGGGAAAATTAATTATATGAGACCCATATATAATATAAATCATAGCACTAACACAAAATAATGCGATTTGGAGGAATATATATAAAAAACAGTCTACCCTAAAACCTATGAGGAAGGTGTGTGTACCTGAAATCATAGGTAGACTCTATCCTACCCAAAATATGAACCAGATGAGTATATCTAAATTGAGACGAGGTTTGAGAAATATGAAATAGAGTTAGAGAAGATAATCTGAATCAATACCGTGTTGAGTCAATAAGGTTTCATTATGACTTTTCCATTCCTTCATGTTTTGAAAATCAAGAACAATCTATCTCAAGGAAAAATTTATTTTATCTTGATAAGGAAAATTTTCCTTCCTTAAGGAAATTTTCCTTCCTCATGAAAAGTTTCTCCTTACCCAGTTTTGCTTTCATAAATGAAAATTTCATTCCCCAAGGAAATTTCATCCTTACTATGTTTTCATTGTTCATGCTATAACTTCTTTAAATATAACTCATTTTATTTCTAATTATAAAATTTGGTTTCATATCCATAACCTCAGAATCATATAATTACTTAGATATAAATCATTCAATTTTTAAGATCCGAACTCAGATTCTGAGTTCTTTGAATTTGGACTCCAAATTCTTATGAGTTCAGACTCTGAGTTCTTTGAATTCAGACTTCAAAATCTTATGAGTTAAGACTCTGAGTTCATTAAATTCAGACTCTAAACTCTTATGAGATCAGACTCCGAGTTCTCGGAATTTAGACTCTGAACTCTTATGAGTTCAGACACTGAGTTCTTTGAATTTAGACTCCAAACTCTCTGGATTCAGACTCCGAATTCTACAGAATTCAGACTCTGAATTTCCTTGATATTTAGACTTAGAATTGAGGTTATAAATTCCTTGGAAAATAGAATATAAATATCCATGCATTATAGACTCTAAATATTATTTTTCATAGACTCCAAACATTCATTTTTTCCTTAGACTCCGAAAAATGAAGTTATTCAAGCAACCAATTTTTTTTCCTATCCTTGTAATAGTTATAGAACAATGTCGTGCATTCTATTTCTAACTAACGGTTTTTTGAGTGACACGTGTACATGTCCCTCCAAAATTTAAGGGAAAATATGACCATTGGATGAGGGAGCTGACCATTGGAAATGTGCCTATAAATAGGAGCTCATTTGAATGAGCTCATAACTTAACATTGATGATTTGTTCTATTAATCTAGAGATTACATGATGTGAAGTAATTTATTGAGATAGACTTTCATGATTAGCGCATACTAAAAATCTTGTTCTGAATTGCTTCGTGCGACTCAAAATGTTTCTGAGTACATTTGATGGATTCTAGGGATTGGAATACAGAGGTTCTGACTACCTTGAAGTTCCAAGGCTTCTAGGGATATGAAGATAGAGGTGCAGACTACCTTGATGTTGAAGGGCTTTTGGGGTTTGGAAGACAGAGGTTCCCACTACCTTGAAGTTGAGGGCTTACAGGGACAACAAGACAGACTCTAATATTATTATCGAGGACTTATCCTGGTGTGGGTAAGACAGAATTTCTTGAAATTATAAATCAAGGGACCTTTATCCAAGGTTGTTGGATACCCTACTCTTTTGGTCAAAAGATTTCATATATGTTACTTGTTTTGTTACAAGTTTTTTTCCACTACATTTTGATTATTAAGGAAATTATAATTTTCTTATACTTCCTTGTATCTTGGATATTCTGTTTAATAAGATTCTATATTCATTAAGGTAGAATATTTTAGTGGTAAAATTTGGTTATGTTTCATTTTAGAACCATATTTCTGTTACCTAATTTTCCAGAACCATATTTCTGGAACCTATCATGTTTGTGGAACATAGAGGTGTTGTGAATTTTCCAAGTTTAACCTTGTTAAACAATGTTTTCCTTATGGTTTAAAACTAAAGTTTTATAACAACTTTAAGGGTTCCAAAAGAATTTTTAATATATACAATTTACCCCCTTATGTATATTTAGCATCTATATACATCATTTTGATCCTAAAATTTGTATCAGAGCAAGTGTCTGAAATACTTATATTCACATATAAGTTTTCTTGCTCAAGTTTTCATTTTTCTATATTTTTCCTTAATTAGGAATATTTTCCTTGTTCATATTTTCCTTGTTTAGAAACATTTACTATTAACAAGTTTGTGTGGAAATATTTTGTCTTTAATATGGTAGGAATGAATGTTGGTTCGATTGAAAATCTAAATCCAACTAGACCACCTATTTTTGATGGAAATGATTATGAATATTGGAAAGATCATATGAAGACTTTTTTCAAAAATACTAGACTGGAAAACTTTGTTATGCTTACTAGCGATTATAAAATTCATGATAAAGTGGTCATAACCGTTACTAATCAAGAGAAGTCAGAATATGAACTAAACTATAAGGTACACAATACTTTGTTATGTTCCATGACTATGAATATATATATATATATATATCAAGATTTCTTCTTGTGAAGTAGAAAATTTCCTATGGAAGAAGCTTTAAGTTACTCATTTTGGTACATCCAAAGTTATTGAAACGATAAGAGCTATTCTTAGAGCTGAGTATCATGGTTTTATCTTTCCTTATTGAGAACCAGTTTGTAAGGTACAACAGAAGTTTATGATTATTGTCAATAACTTACAATCTATGGTTGAAAAGGGTTTGGATGATTTGACACTTGTGGAAAAGATTATATGTATAATTCTTAATGAATGGGAATCAAACAGAATAACAATATATGAGAATAGAAAAGTCTCATAGATTACTCTAGATTTACTTTTTGGTAATCTTTTTCAGCATGAGACTAGAATGAAGAGAGACGCTGACAATGTTACGAAGAAGAATGGGAATGGGAGTGTTGATTTTTCAACCACTTCTAATTATATGAATTCCAAGACTCTTAAGAGAGTTATGAGATCTAAATCTAAAAAGCTTACTATTTTATCTAAATCAAGTGAAAGTGAACATTCTGAAAATGAACTAGATAATCTTGATCGAAGGATGAACAAGATAGTTGGGAATAAATATTTTCAATATAGATACAAAAATAACAATAGGAAAGATAGAAAAGATGGGGAAGTGACATGCTATTAATGCAGAATAACTGGTCATATTAGACCTGATTGTCCCTTTATTAAGAAAAGAGACAAGAAAGATAGAAATTATGAGAGAAACAAGAAGAAGTTTTATAGATCAAAGCATAATAAAGTCATGAAAGCCTATGACACTTGGAGTGCCAGTGGTGTAGATTCTTTTGACGACTCTTCAGAATATGAATCATCTAAGCAAAAGAATATTGGTCTTATCGACAGAGCTCCATTTCAGATTAATTGTTTTATGGCTAAGGTACAGACTACTAAATCCTTAACCAATATGTCTTTACGTGAAAATTTTCCTGATAGATATTTTTCTTCGGATGAATAATCTTCTTCATCAGATAATGATAATGTTTTCCCTTACTATGAGGAAGTTTCTAGATTTTCTAGGTTTCTTGAGAAAAGATATAGTAAAGGTTCAAAGATACATGAAAAAACACATTCTAGGGAGTCTATTTTAATAAAAGAAATTTTGGATCTTACTATAGATATTGATAATAAAAATGATGCTTTGAAAACCCTTTCTAAGAAACATGAGGAATTAAATTCTGAAAAGGTAAACTTTCTAAGGATCTAGAAAAGTTAATTTCTAAGAATTTTTTTTTTGATCCTTACTCTAGTTCTAAAACTGATGTTTTTAAGGATAAAAACATTGTTACTAGACTAAAGTCCAAAATATTTTCCTTGAGAAAGTGTTTTTCAAAATTTACCTTAGGTAAGGAAAATTTTGATAAGATGTATTCTCAAATCTGACCCTTAAGAAATAGTTCGAGTTTTGGTTATACTTATTCTAACCAGTTTTCAGTAACAATTATTTTGTTCCTCAAAGTGCCCCATTCTGTAAAAAGTGTCAGTGTGGTGGAAATTGGGCATAAAATTGTTCCTTAAACAAAACTCAATCTTTAGGTTTCCATAAATCCTATTTTTATAAGAAAATGTGGATACCCAAGATTTTTCTTTCTGAAATTCATAGATCCAAGAAAATTTGGGTAATGAAATTATAACATTCTTATTTTCAGGGAAATAGAGAAAGTACCAACAACAATACATGGTACATGGATATTGGATGTTCCTGACATATGACTTTAAAAAAAACTATGAAAAGATTATCAAGATGAAAGGAGGAAAAGTAACTTTTAGAGATAATGCTAAGGGGGAAATTATAGGTATAGGTAATATTGTTCTTCTTGGAAAAACATTGATTTCAAATGTTTTATTTGTTATGTGTCTTAAGTACAACCTCATCACCATAAGTCAATTATGTGATGAATGTTACCTTGTGAATTTTATGAATGACAAGTGCTTAGTACACAATTCCTAGGAAGAGTTTATTCTTTCTGCCCATAGGCAAGAGAATATATACACACTAAACTTTGAAGACCTTAGGAGCCATGATCAACCTTTCTTTAGTGTAATGGAAGACCATTCTTGGTTTTGTCATTGAAGGATAGAACATTGTAATCTTAGGAACCTATGTAAAATCTCTAAGAAAAGACTAGTTAAAGATCTACCAGATCTTAGATTTGATTCTTCTAAAGTTTGTGACCATTGTCAATATAGAAAGAATCATGAACCAAGTTTTAAATCAGTTGGTGAAGTCTCAACAACTGATACATTACAGTTAGTGCATATGGACCTTTTTGGGCCAACACAAAATGGAAGCATTGGAGGAAAGTAATATGTGTCTGTCTTAGTTGATGATTACACTTGATTTACATGGGTCTATTTTCTTGCAAAGAAATATGAAGAATTGTCTTATTTCAAAAAAATTAGATCCCATGTTAAAAATTTGAAAAACCTTACTTTGATAACTATTCATAGTGACCATGGAGGTGAATTTCAAAATTCTGATTTTGAAACTTTTTGTAGTATAAAAGGAATTACTCATAACTTCTCACCACCAATAAATTCTCAAAAAAATTTGTAGTTGAAAGAAGAAATAGAATTCTTAAAGAGATAACTAGAACCATGTTGAGTGAATATTCTATAGAAAAAAAATTCGGGGATGAAGCTGTAAGTACTTCTTGTTATACTATAAATCATGTTTTGATTAGAAATTTTCTTAATAAAACCCCTTATGAGTTATGGAATGGTAAAAAACATAGACTTTCCAACATCAAGGATTTTGGATACAATGTATTCATTCTAAATACTAAAGATTATCTGCATAAATTTTCATCAAAATCTGATGAATAAATTTTCTTAGGTTACTCCACAACCACTAGGTCTTATAGAGTTTTCAATAAAAAGACTTGTATTATTGAAGAAATAGTACATGTTAAATTTGATAAAAGTGATTCTTTTGTTTTTAAACAACCCAACCTACATCCTCAGACGTGTTTTCAAAAACTGATTGTCAACCCATGATAGAAGATCCATCTGATAAAGAAAATGTTTAAGAAAATATTTCTGAGACATTTACCCCAGAATAGTTTCTACCATATGTTGATGAACAGGTTTTACAAAACCCAAATCAGTTGATTCTTAAGAATCATCTGAGTGATAGTATCACTGGTGATGTAAATCAACCTTTAAGGACTATAAGTTCATTATGAAATGACATAGAACATCTAGAATTCCTTTCCGAATTAGAATAAAAAATCACCGATGAAGCTCTAGGTGATGATGATTGGATAAAAGACATGCAAGATGAGCTAAATGAATTCGAAAGGAATAAAGTCTGGAACATAGTTGAAAGGCCTAAGGAAACTCCTATTATTGGAGTGAAATTGGTCTTCATAAATAAGTGTGATGAAAATGGAGTCATAGTAAGAAATAAATCTAGATTGGTTGCTAAAGGCTATAATTCACAAGAAGGAATAGACTATAAAGAAACCTATGCTCGAGTATCTAGATGTGAATCTATTCATATTCTACTTGACTTTGCAGCATTCTTCAATTTCAAGCTTTTTCAAGTGGATGTAAAATGTGATTTTCTTAATGGTTATGTTCGAGAGGAAGTTTTTATTGAACAACCTCTTAGCTTTGAGGATACAAAACATCATGAACATGTTTTTAAACTTATCAAAGCTTTGTATAGACTTAAGAAAACCCCTAGAGACTGGTATGATAGACGTATAATAATTTTTCTTCAAAATAATTATGTTAAAGGAAATGATGATCCAACCCTTTTTATAAAGAAAGATAAGAAAAATGTTTTGAATGTAAAATTTATATTGTTGACATTATATTTGGTTCAACTCAGAAATCTTAAACTGATTCCTTTGTGAATCTAATGAAATATGGGTTTGAAATGAGTATGAATGGTGAGTTAACATTTTTCCTATGTTTTAAAATTTCTCATAAACCAGAAGGAGCTTATATATCTGAAGATATGTATATTAATGATCTTCTTAAAAAGTATGGATATGAAAACACTAAGAGTATCAGTACTCCCATTGGTACCACAAATTCACTTGATCTTGATGAAGTTGGGAAACAAGTGGATCAAACATAATTTAGAGGTATGATATAAAGTTTACTATACTTGATAGCCAGTCATCCAGACTTAATGTTTTCAGTATTCTTATGTGCAAGATATCAATCCAATCCTACTAAATCTCCTTTAAAGGCAGTGAAAAGAATTTTTCTCTACTTAAAGGGAACCATGGATTTAAGACTCTTTTATACTTATAGAAATGATTATATTCTAAAATGTTTTTCGGATGTTGAATTTGGTGGATGTATAATGGATAGGAAAATTACATATAGAACTTGTCATTTCTTAAGAGATTCATTAGTTTCTTGGTCATGCAAAAAGAAACACTCTGTATCACTTTCCACTGCTGAAGCTGAATATGTAGCAGGTGGAAGTCGTAATGATCAAGTGTTGTGGATGCAACACACACTCACAGACTTTGTTATGAGTTTTACCAAAACAAAAATTTTGTATGATAATACTAGTTCAATCGCCTTAAGAAAAAACCATGCACATCACTCTCTGGAAAAACACCTTGATATTAGGAATCACATTCTTAGGGAGCGCACATAAAAAGGAGATACCATTATTCAATTTATCAAAACACAAGATCAACTTGCTGATATTTTCACAAAATCATTACTCTCTGATATATTTGAATACATTAAACAGAAGTTAGGAATGACAACTATAAGGTAATATTCCTTGTTAACTTCCTGTTAAAACCAATCTTTTTATAGTAAGAAACTCCTTTTCATAGGGGGAGTACATTTTCTTATTAAGTAATCCAATTTTTTTAGCCAAAATTTTCATAATGAATATTTTAAAAAAATTTGTAATGAAGATTTTTTAAATTTCCGTAATGTAGATTTTTTAAATTTTCACAATGAAGATTTTCAAAAAAAATTTAACAAAAATTTTAAAAAATTTCGTAATGAAGGTTTTCTAAATTTTCGTAATCAAGATTTTCTAAATTTTCATAATGAATATTTTCTAAATTTTCATAATAATTATTTTCTGAATTTTGGAAATGAATATTTTCAAAATTTTCGTATTAAAGATATTAAAAATTTTCATAACAATGATTTTCTAAAATTTCGTAATGGAAATTTTCTATAATAGAAATTTTTTTCATAGTTATATTTATCGTTAAGAAAATTTTTCAGTGTCAGTTTTTCAAATATTTTCATAATCAATTTTTCAGTATCTAAATTGCTTCCAGAAAAAATTTAAACATTACAAATAATATTCCTAGCAATTCGAAAGGTATATTTTATTTCTTAAATCATCATAATCATATTTTACTTGTTGGTATTTTCCATTGGTTTTAAATTTCTCTTATTCATTTTTTTCATTCTTAAATCCGAATTTTTTCTTTTAAAACATCAAAATATTGGATTCTAATAAATTTTCCGTGGGGCTAACATCTCAACTGTTAGATCTAATCCGAATTCTTATCAATAGTAGTATTGTGTTTGGAAGATTAATCATCCCCTCAAATGCCTATATAAATGACCCCTCGATGGTTGTACCGCATCAAATTTCAAGATTTCGTGGGATGAAGCTCTCCCCTTCTACAAAAGCCCGTTCTAAACTCTTTAGATATTTCTCAATTCTGAATGTATGTCGAAGTATCCTCTCTTAAAGAAATGTCAACTGTCTATACGATTCTGGAATGGCAGGTTTACAGAGAACGGTTGGTTAATCCAAATTTCTTTGCTAAGTATGATTATATCATCTCAAAGAACATCAAGATAAATGGATTGAATAGTGTTTGCGTATTGAAACAATGAGCTCAGGATCTAGTTTATGGGGACTTGTTAGTTCAATCCTACGAGTCAGCATGCTTTTTCAAAGAAGAAGGTAGAGATAAATTATCTTTCAAGAGATATGGGAAGACTTATGCTCTTTCCTACACCAAGGCAACCATTTTGATTGTAATTCCTTATAAGGGTGTGGTAGAGTTTTTCTCACATAAGCTTCCTGATGTTAAATGATGTTTTGATAATGTGAAGGCTATGGATTGTCTCTGTATTTCAGAAGTGAATACTCCGATGATAGTTATCCTCTCTACAAATAATCAGATTCTTGAATTGTGGGTCCAAGGTTTTCTCATTTCGAGAAAAGGTGACATGGATACTTTGTAGAGGAGTGACATATATATCTTGGATTTCTTGGTGAACCTTAGAGAGATAAACTTGGTTAAGCATATTCTCATTACAATTGAGAATGTTAAGAATGGAAACCCGAAAACTCATATTATTTTGTATCTATCCATTCTTTATAAGTTGATTGTTCGATATTTAGAATCTTTCAAGATACCTTGTAGTTGCAAGCCAATAAATTCAAATGTTATGCTGGTATGTGATGATACTATGAAGAGGATGAAAATTGGTTCTTCTAAAGAATCCAAAGAATTCCATGACTTACCAGAGGAGGAAATTGAAGCCATACCGAATAATTAGAAGGGGGCTGGACCTTTTAAAAATTGATGTAGGAATAGGAAGTTGAAGGAATTAAAAGAGAAGGAAAAATCCCCTGTAAGTATGGAAACTTAATCTGCACCACAAAATCCTATGAAGAAAAAATATTATCCAGATGAGGTTTCAGCCAAGTGGAGGGAAGAAAAGAAGAAGAAGAAAGCAGGGGAGCCATGTTCTGGTTTGGATCCTGCTGGAGAAAATTATTTAAAATAGAAGACTGCTAATGAGCTTTAAAAGTAAGAAAAATAAAAGAAGCAAAAGAAGAAGATTATTGAAGCAAAGATAGTGCAATAACTTTTGATGGCCATCGAGAAAGTATCCAAGAACATTCTGGTACAACAATACTTCTTAGTAGAAAATTTACCAAAGACACTGGGAAAGAAAATTGTGATCCTGGAAAAAGTCTAGGAAAATGTTGTGGAGGAAGAAGGAGAAGAATAAGAAATTAGTAGTGACACCGAAAATCTCATTAAGAAAATAAAAGATTTTCATGAGAAGGAAATTCCATCTGAGAATCTTTCAATCCAAAATTTTGAAGATGAGTATTCAAATATTGCTACCCCTGGGAAATATGAGAAAGGTGAAGATGATATGCTTAAAGAAGAAGTGAAAGATCTAAATGGGAATTTGTATTCAGTTCCTCAGAGTTGTAAGAGTGAAAGGAATCTTAGGATTAAGATAGAAGAAAAGATAGTCAAGCAAGAATAATTTTTGAAGGCTCATGTAGAAAATCTCAAGATCCAGGAAGAAAAAATCAAAGCTTTAGAGAAGAAGTCATAAGATCAGGATCAGCTTTGAAAACATGCAGTGGAAGATCACAAGGACCTCAAGAATCTGAAAACAATATTGAAGAAGATTATTCCAAAGGAGAAGGAAGTATAATTTTTTTCCAATCCAATATTTTGTTGAATTCCTTGTACAAATTTTTCCAAAGATAATGAAATTTTGGTTATTCTCTCTATTTTGTGTGGTTTAGTACTAATATTTTAGGTACCTTAATTTTTTTCCTTCCCTGTATTCCATTTTGATAATCATGAAGGGGGGGAATGGAATGTAAAAAAAGAATACTATGTAATAATAAATTTCTCTAAGTAATGGGGGTTTATCTAAGGAGGGGTTTTTATCATAAATATTTCCATATGCAAGATAATAGAAAAATCTCATTTCGGAAATCTGAATACGATCCATAGTGGTTCCAAAGCCTAAGGGGGAGTTAGTCATATTCACTCTAATTCACAAGTAAAGGGAGATAAGTTTAATTTTCAAGTCTATAAAAATTCTAAGTCCTTATGTTCTTTTTTGTAAGGATGTTTGTGCTTTCCAAAAAGGGTGAGATTATTGAGTCTATGTGGTTTCCTTATGACTTTCCATTCCTTCAAGTTTTGAAAATCACAAACACTATATCTTAAGGAAAAATGTATTTTATCTTGATAAGGAAAATTTTTCTTCCTTTAAAAAATTTTCCTTCCTCAACAAAATATTCTCCTTACCTAGTTTTTCTTTCATAAAGGAAGTTTCCCTTCCACAAGGAAATTTCATCCTACCTTGTTTTCATTGTTCGTGATATAATTTATTTAAATCTAACTCATTTCATTTATAAGTGTAAAATTTGGTTTCATATCCAAAATTGCAGAATCCTATAATTACTTAGATATTAAGAATTCTATTTTTAGGATCTGAATTCAGACTCAGAGTTCTCTGGATTCAGACTCCGAACACTTAGGAGTTCAGACTCCATGTTCTCTGAATTCAGACTCTAAACTCATATGAGATCAGACTATGAGTTCTCTAAATTCAGACTTTTAACTCTTATGAGTTCAGACTCCGAGTTCCCTGAATTCAGACTCCAAAATCTTATGAATTCAGACTCTGAGTTCACTGAATTCAGACTCCGAAGTCCCTGGATTCAGGCTCCGAATTCTACTAATTTCAATCTATGAAATTTCCTTGAAATTTAGACTCTGAATTCATGTTACTAATTCTTTGGAAAACAAAATATGAATATCCATGCATTATAGACTCCGGATATTATTTTACTTTGAGTCCAAACATTCATTTTTCCTTAGACTTTGAAAAATGAAGTTGTTAAAGAAACCATATTTTTTCATATCCTTGTTATAGTAATGAAACGAGGTCGTACATTCTGTTTCTAACTAACCATTGTTTGAGTGACATGTGTACAGGTCCCTCCAAAATTTAACGAAAAATATGACCATTGGAGGATGGAGACGACCGTTGGAGATGTGCCTATAAATCAAAACTCATTTGAACAATATCATACTTAACATTGATGATTCGTTCTAGAAATCTAGAGATTACACACTATGAAGTGATTTCTAGAGAGAGACTTTAATTCTTAGTGCGTACTGAACATCTTGTTTGGAATTGATTTGTGCGACTCCAAATGTTTCTGATTATATTCGAGGGATTCCGGGGAATGAAGAAAGTGGTTCCAACTACCTTGAAGTTCGAGGGCTTCTAGGGATAGGAAGACAGAGGTTTCAACTACCTTGAAGTTTAGGGATTGCTGGGATAGCAAGACAGACTCTGATATTCTTATTGAGGACTTACCTTGGTATTGGTAAGATAGACTTTATTGAAATTATAAATCAAGGGACTTTTATACAAGGTTGTTGGATACCCTACTCTTTGGGTTAAAAGATTTAATATATGTTACTTATTTTGTTACAAATTTATTTCTGTTGCATTTTGATTGTTAAGATAAGTATAATTTTCTTATACTTCCTTGTTTCTTGTATAGTCTGTTTAATAAGATTCTATATGCTTTAAGGTAGAATCTTTTATTTGTATACTTTTGTTATGTCTCATTTCCAGAACCATATTTCCGAAACCTGATTTTCTGGATCCATATTCTTGGAACCTATCAAGTTTGTAGAACTTAGAGCTATTTTGAATTTTCCTAGTTTATCCTTTTTAAACAAAGTTTTCCTTAAAGTTTAAAACTAAAGTTTTATACCAACTTTAAAGGTTTTAATGGAATTTTTAAAGTATAAAATTTACCCCCTATTTTATATTCAGCATCTACATACATCATTTCGATCCTACAGTCCGAAATACCCAGAGGGAAGATACTTGATTATTGAAAATCCTAGGTCGAAGATTATATTTCTACTCTAATTAATTCCCCTCATTCAGATGGAACTTATTGATCATTATGAGTAAAATCCAGTCACCCAACTGACTTGATGCCTAGAAAACTAGTCTATCTCACACTGATGGTAATGTATTATCAATAATATCATTTTATGGGGTGGAAACTATCACCATTTCAAGTGAGATATTATAATAATACTCAATCTAGACGTCACTATAAGGAATAGATGATAATATTATATCTGACTATTCTCATTAGCTCCACTCAAGTGTTGGACCACAAAATAGTTCCCCTAGAACTCCTCAACTCCATGGTTTCTCTTACCATATGAATTAAATTTATGGATGAGTGATATGCATGACTTAATACAAAAAGATACAGTACCCTAAATTATTATAATTTTATGAAAAACCACTTAATTTTTTGAATCCAACATTCCCAATGTTCAATGATACAGGTGACCTGGAGATGCATCTCACACACTTTACACATAATTTGGCCTTATATGGAAACCTTAGAGTAGTAAGAGGTAGTGAAACTGAGATTCTTTATGCAGACCCTGACTGCACCATGATTTATCTGGTATGAAAAATATATCTTCAAGGCCTACTTACAATTGAGATGATTTACAATGAAAGTTACTTTACAGGTTTATCTGCATGCTAAGAAAGATAATTTTTTTGAATCACTTTAATTTCAAACAAATTGAAAATGAAAGATTATACACTTTATCACCAGGTGAAAATATTTTACATATTCATTGAATATGAATATCCCTACTGTATCATTTATAGATATTTATAGAAAATATATATGGTGAGTTTTAAATGCCAATCATTCCCTTGAAGTACCTTGGTGTATTTAAAGAGTTTCTAGTTGTGGCACAATTCCTCGCTGATTCTCTTTAGCATTCCAAGTCTATGTCTTGGAAAACATCATAAATAAAAGAGATGGAACCTAATAGAGTAGATGCTTTGACTACCATAATCAAACCAACACAAATTCTAGTTCCATCCGTTTTCCCACTCAATATCACGCAGTGCATCCTCTTAAACAACAACAAAAAAGCACCCTCATTAGGAGGAAAAAATGATCAAAATCAGCCAATGGTTGAAAATTATAATAATAGAGTTAATTCCTTCCAAAAAATTGGGGTTATTCATCACTATATAAATGATGGACTTGGCCAATATTATTAAAAAAAATAGGGCTGATGAATTTGGTCAAAATCACCTAGACAACAACACCATTCACTAGATTTTGGGGTATAATATCAAATAATAATTCTTTTTCAAGGATATAATATATATGATAATTGACATAAGAAATTTTAATCTATGTAATCCCCTTAAATAGGTGTCTTGTCTCTTTAATCCCTCATTTGATGGGAAGAAGAGTTAATGGATGCCCAAAATAGGTATGTGCTGAAATTTTATGATTGTATGACTAGAAAATTTAACAATCATGCACATTCCATACTTTTTACTTGACTCAACCAACCAATCATGATCCCAATTCCCTATGAAATACGTAAATTTAAATATTTATCATCATCTCCAACTTATATATTTTTTCAATCATCATCAATTAATTTGTGTTCATGAATAAGAACAATATCTAGTACCCATGAATGTCCAGAATCTCAATCTTTTTACTACTATCACTAGGACAATGGAAACCACTACACCAAATGCTACATTTATTAGACGAGGATTCACCATATGGATTAGTCAATTTAATTCACTTGAAACACCTCTTATCCAATGTGGGTGACTCATATTGACAATAAAACCAAATTAATAATCAAGTAAGATTCTATAGAGGTTGGGGTAGATAAAACTATTATGGACCCTAATTGTTAGGGATTGGTTATTCTAAAGTTGTATATGTATAAAAAACAAAAAAGACATGCATTCCAATGAGCTCACTAGGAACATAAATATAATCATGAATTATCTATGGCTAATTTTAACATAATAATATTATATTACTGAATAAGATATATACAATTCTACAGTCCACATCGAAACATAGGAATGTTGGATCATCCAAAACCCTGGATGGTGAGGATGTAACATTGTTCTAGTCAAGGTATGGAGTTACTAATACAATTTTCTTTGACCCCAAATTCTTAATCTAGAGGAAAAAAATCATGGAAGGAAGCATAGTCCCCTAATTAAAAGATATGAAATATTAAGGATTATTATTTTTGTCTTTCATTTTTTTAAATTTTATATTCCTTTTAACTTTCCACAAAACTTGATAAATCCCTTATTGAGGCCCTCTTGAGCCCTAAATAATTCAAAAAAAAAAATTAGAACTAATTTTCATCATGTGTAGATTGATTCAATAGAATTTAATACATTCTATTCCATAATGTAATAATACCATGAATTGAACATACATGGGAAAATAATACCCTTGCACATATCTAGAAATTTGGACGATATCAAAATATATTGGAACCTAAATCGTAAAGGTTCTTAGATCAACCACTTCCTTATCAGGACCCTATAATTACTAGGCTATAGTGAATCTGGCATGACCCCTTCCAACATAAAATTTTATGGGTTTGATAAAAGTGATAATAAAACTCTTGTAAGTATTATGATGAGATACCAATTTATATAACTCATTTACAACTCTTATTTTATGGTTATTTTAAAAGATATGACTTTCAATGCTCTACTAGGGAGGCCTCGACTCTATATGCACACACCAGTTTCATTTTCTTACCATCAGTGCCTAAAACATCATATCGATAAGTAGTTTGGAATATTTTATAGTGATAGTTCCACATTAGTATCATATGAATCTCGATACTTTTATAAAATATCCTATAAAAAGGGAGAAGAGACAGTTGACGGTAGATAAAAAATATATATTTCTGGTCTTAATGTTATAGAAGTCTCTCTCATTAATTTG
Source organism: Viscum album (assembly GCA_963277665.1). Classification (NCBI taxonomy): domain Eukaryota; kingdom Viridiplantae; phylum Streptophyta; class Magnoliopsida; order Santalales; family Viscaceae; genus Viscum; species Viscum album. The sequence goes on along the minus strand of OY728132.1, from coordinate 1,320,838,668 downwards.
TAAAGACTATATATTGAACATCAACTAAATTATGGAAACAAATATCGATTTGGTAAGACATAGGTCCATGTGGTCCATATTAGAAAATAAATTTAAACCTCCTATCACTTTCCTATCATATTATTTTCAAGAATAAACTTATATTGATGCTCTTCCACTAACTACACAAATGGATTCGAGAATATCCATGAAGATCAAAAATTACCTAAATAAAATATAACAATATTCATATCTAAATTATTTTTATTTATATTAGAAAAGTATATTTGATTGGATTGATGTGAATATAGAAATAATAAGGGATCATGGTCTAGTAATGTTCACTTTTATTCTCATGGTGTCACCCATTTTGAGTGAACACAATCATTCTAAAAAAAGATATGCACTCAATGAAGACAAAAACACCCCCATATCAAATCTCCAATATATGGATTATAATTACTCATATTTTAAGAATGATAATAATAAGTAATAGTAAAAAATAAAGGTGGTTATTTTGTAATTTGAGGAAGGTGTTTCAAGAACTGTTGATGAACTCAGACAGGTTAATCTTGGTCTAGAGGAAGATCTGCATCCAACATTGGTCATTGCATCCATGAGCCTTAATTTATTTGAAAATTATATCTCCATTCTAATGAAACAATAATATTTACTCACATGGAACTATATATAAATTCCCTAATTGGATCCCAAAGTAGATATCCATTACTATGGTTTTTTGGATGACCATCACGATTATTAATTAGTATCAAAGGGAATCAATCCAACCCATGCTACCAAAGTGGATACTAAAGTTGATAATTTGAATAAGGAAAAATGAATCTTGGTTGTTAAATACTCTATTTGGATCACAAAAATATCCCAATCGAGAAAAATAAAGTTAAAATTAGGGTATATATTGATTTTAGGGATCTCAACCGGCACTGCCTGGAAGAGGATTTTATATTGATCATTGAACTACTAATAAATGAAAAAGATGGACTACCAGACCTCTCCTTTAGGGGAGGGTTTTCATGATATAACTAGATCTAAATATGACATAATGATAAAGATGTAAGTTCTATTAGGGTTACTTAAGTGGTATATTGTTACAATTTAATTCCCATTGACTGGAGATGTACCAGCTCTATGTTCCAATGTTCTTTGTAGTAAATCATTTCTACATAAGGCTATGGAGTTCAATGTGGATGATTTAGTTGTTAAATAATAAATACTATATGATCATATTGATGATCTTTAATTAATATTCAATAAAAAATTACATCAAAATATAACGATAGAAACCTTGAAATATGATTTTGAGGTAACATAGGGAATATTCCTCAACTTCAAGGTACGCCACTATGACATTAAAGTCGATCCCAAAAAGGCAAAGTCTAAACATGATATACCCCTCTTAAAAAAATTCAATGAATAAAAATCTCTCCAAGTATGTATTTATCACATTATTCACTATGTAGACAACCTTTTTAGAATTTTTTCCCTTTACAAAGATGATGAATAAAGGGGTACCTTATCATTGGGATTAATATTGTAAAAAATACTTCAATTATTTTAATAAATATCTCCTAAATTCATTGGTCTTGATACTACATATGGAAGGAAATCCCCTTATCCTATATGTAGAGACCCTAGAAATATCACTCAATTCCCTAATTTCTCTGAATAATTATATGTGAAAGGAGAATAGTCCCCACTATCTCATTAGAACAATGTTGGATGTTAATGATAAATATACTGATTTCAAGAAGATCTACCTCACATTGATTTTCATAGGTAATAAGTTCAGACACTATTTTTATCACTATGAGTTCCAACCGGTCTATGTTATTTAAATGCTCAAGTTTATTCTTAGTCTCCCGATAATAACTGTTCTTCTAGAAAAATGTTAAGTCATTGTTTTGTATTTTTACATCCGTTTTGTAACTTGGATTGAAATTAAAGGGAAAGTGTTAGTAGATTCCTCATGGTACCACTTTTTTTGTGGAGCCACTACTATACATGGAATTCCTTGATGAAGAGTAATTAAAAATCCTTGAAACCTATCATGAATAGGAAGTATACTTCAATGGTGCCTATAGAAGTCCAATATATGGAATGATGGAAAACATGAAGCTGAACCAGAATGGATCAGGGACTATATTTCTCTCCAAAAAAGATTTTTTACTATACTCATTCTCACTATAAGAAGGATGAACAAGCAATGAGGTAGAATACAAATATGTCACTATAGGATTAGATATGGCTATAAAGATAATAATGGACTGATTGAATATCAAGGGATATTAAGAGTTACTAATCAAGTAAATCAATGATACAATGACATGAAGAAAGATTCTTTGATTTATTTTGTTGATTAATTATGATGTTTGATGGTTGAATTCTCCTCATATCCAACACTATCCCACATTCTATGTTTACGTAATTCCAACGTTGATGCATTATCTAATGAAACCTTGGTAGATCCAGAAAAGGATTATATGTCCATTCCCATCACCCATCATAGTGTGGTCTTTCCATTAATCAATAAAGATATGCAAGATATTAATGAATTTGTCACCACCCATGAACAAGGTGACCCACTGCCATCACAAATTTATATTATAATTGGATGGATGTTTCTCATAATAGACTACCTCCCAAATAGAATTCTCTTACTATATCAATCCAAGAAAGAACAAATCTTCCATTGGAAAAATATTTTCATCCTACATTACGACCCAAATATCAGAAGGTCCACTAGAAAAGAAGATTTTATGTAATCCTCCTCAAATAGATTAAAGGATGAGTGACCATCAATGTTATCGAAGAAGCCGATGCTAAAAACTATAGGGACCACCAGTCCAGAACCAAGATAATCTATCTAATCAAGAGACTTGGATACTTCTAGATATTAATGATGAATGATAGTAGGGAGTTAAAAATATAATTTCCATTATTTTAAAATTCATTATAACATCATTCATTAACCCCCAAATATCTTTCACATCACTATTTATTCATTTCAATTTTCTAAATGGGTGATATATTTCAGGGGTTCATACTCTCCATCATAGATAGATTGTTAAAGTACTTCCTTGAAACCACAAATTTATTCTCCATATCGATCAATATGGTTCCCCTAAATGAATTTGGAATCCAATCTATCATCCATTTTTTATGTCTAATATAATCACCACATTTGTTGTTACTTACACAATACTGATAGAAAATGGCTTTGATTTTTATGTTTTGGAATTGGAGTGGTATTACCATGAATACAATATTGTGTCCAATCACTAACCCTATTATAATGTATTGAAAAAATAACACATAATAACCTTAAATAAAACTCTATCTAATATCCTTAAAAATATTGTAGATAGAGATAAGAAATATTGATTGAATAATATCCCATACACTATGCGGGATTATTTCACCACAACTCATACTTCCACACAAGAGACTCTATACTCACTTGTATATGGGACATAGGTAGTCCTCCATATTGAGGTCCAATAACATTCAATTTTAATTTCCATCTAGAATAAACTGTCTGAATATGAATAGTCTTAGATAAAACTTGATTAATTTTAAATACTCGATGAGAAAGGGTTACACAGGTTGTATAACCACTAGATCCATCAAAATCGAGTTTCATAAGCATTTAATTGGAAGGATTTCCTCCACTCATTCATTCATTGGGAAATGGTGTTGTGCCTAAGAACACCCATGATACCCAATAAAAAACCTCTAATGTTAAGGTCATAATAGGAATAACCATACACCATACATAATGTATAATCCAATGGATCATATTCCTTGATTACAATGGACTGAGAGTGTATCACTCCCACTATTAATATAATTTTTTGGAACAAATTAAAAATATTTATTACATATGAAATGAAATTACAATGACTCATTAAAAATACAAAGATCTCAAGGAAAATATATTGACCTCTAAAACCACAAAATAACAAGATGAACCCATTAACCCACACACTCAATCATGAAAAACAGTCCAATAAGAATATTGTCCATCCAATATGACGAGATGTATCCCTTAAGACCATCATTACATGTTTGAGTAGTGGGGAACCATTAGAAAAATTGATATCCTAACACTAATCAAATTTTAAAACACACACAACTAAAGATCATAGTTAGCATGACCTAAAATAACCCTCCATAATCATCACCTTGATTACCACAAATGAACATAGTCTTTTACTACTTGATTCATATGGGAATAGGTACCCGAAAAAAACTTAATCCATCTAAAAAATTCCATCCTCATATGGTTTGGATATGGATGGGAATTAAACACCCTATAAATCAATAATTTATACATGATAGGGTGTTTAATTCCCATCCATATCCAAACCACAATCTCACATATTCTCATTATTAAGAGAAAGATTGAATTGGAGAACCAAAAGGAACAATTGAAAATATCACTCACAAGGCTAAATAAATTAGATTCCTAAGGACCCTCAATACCTTACAATAATAAAAAAACTAAAAATCTAGAAAACTTTTGGTTGAATAATTATAGAACATGAGATAATATCACCACACATGTTATAAAAACCTAGAGATGATACTTAATTAGGATTTTTAGTCACCAAAACCTTTATAATATATATGGCCACATCATTACTTCACATAATCACTTCTTGAAAACCATTCATAACATTGAAAAAGACATTAGACAATGAAAATGTTGAATCAAGGTGCATAAATAAGTGGACAATGATATATGTAACACTAACGATGACATGTAGACCTATCAGTAAAGACTTAAACCTCTGAAGATAATAAAACAAACAGAATAAAGAACATCCATATGAATAACATAGAAGAAATACTATAAAATATCACAACAGAACAACATGACAAATCATTGGAAATCCCTATTAATGAAGATGTATGACGAATTATCTTTAGTGGAAGTATGACTACAAGGATCCCCTTCTCTCTTCATTTTTTCCACCAATTCAGGGTTTATCAAGAAATACATTTTATTGTTTCATGACATGTTTATAATTTTATCACTACATGAATTTAAATTGCATAATATGCATACATAATTTCATTAATTTAAACTCAATAGCATAAATTACACTCCACATAAATTTAAATTGATTAGAAATATTCCTAGTCCTATAACTTGAAACTATCTTAAATTTTAGTCATTTTTCGCATGAAATTAAATTAAAAAACATAATATCAATCTCACATGACTTTAAATTATTTAGGATGGTCTATCCTATATAAACATAAACTACATGGAGTGGTCTATTTAATGGACCTTAAGTCATAAATCCCCTAATAAAAGATCTCAATTTATATGTGGGATTATGTTTTTTGGGATGTAACAGTTATGGCTACACTAGATGAACCAAATGTCACAGTTCATCTAACATATGACAATAAATACCCTTACCTTAACTATACATGACATGATTCCTATTACCTTAGGATATATAGGGATTCTATTATCTCATATCTCAGGATCAACCATAAACTCTATCATTATGTTATACATTTCATAATATGTGAGATATATACAATATAATGTTATATTTTCCATTTTCATGCATTAGAATAAGATAGTTTTAGGTATTATTGGTGTTGATAATCTATTGGAATTCTGGAATAGCCATCTGTTTGATTATTATATCCCCTACCCATGCATAAGATCTATGTAGAGACCTTATAATAACTATGTGTGGTTTGATTTCTATTATCTTTGGATATATAAGGACACCTAAAGGTCTTGACCATGTTTCAGCAACAAATTTCTAATATTTTTAACCACACATCCTTCCTAGTGGTTTATCCCTCTCATTAAAATTATGTTAATTAACATCCCTATATTTGGATGAATCATGTTGCATATTCTTCCTATATATATGTCAGATCTATGCATGTGATACTTTTTAGAACTACACATGGATTCATTCTTGTTATCAAATGATATATATTGGTGATTGGGATTCTTAATTTGGGTCCATATATAAATTAAATCATCATTAATCATATTTCCCAAGCTCTTACTCTTTCATATCTAGTTTATCATAATATCCTATAACTAAAGTAAAGACACCTCACTTTCTAATTTATGTGAACTATATCTACGTGAAGGATCATTACCCAAAAATATTTATGGATTGATTTCTATTATCTCCAGATATATTGTGACATGAATTTTTTTTATCATGGTATCATCAAATTAATCTATTCATAATATAATCCTCAACTCTATCTTATTGTACAAGTTCCTACAATTCACATTATGTCTTCTTAAATATACCCTAAATTGATTATTTTAATGAAATACTTGCAGATTGGTTCATATTTTCATAGGATATATATAAAAATCCCGATTACGTACCTTGGAATCATCTATTATTTTCATCCATATCAAATTCATATTTCATCTGAGTTTTATAGACTGCATGGAAAAACTTTGGGTATACTCCATTGACTAATTTCTAAGATAAGACCACTCCATGTTTCCCATGAGACGAATATATGAAAAAAAATCAACCCAAAGAACTTTATTGTATAATATAGAGACCTTTAATTTTCATACATCGATTTAATGTTTTATTAATGAATATTCATTACATAAAATAATGATCCATTCTAGAATCATATAGATCAAATATATTTGGAAACATGGATTCATAAAAAACACGTTCATAATATTTCTACATCATATACCACTTAGTTACCCACAACTAGAATCCTTTTTAGACTTATCATATTTAATACCTATTTTCATAACCTAGAGGGAAGTAAACATAAGAAAGTGTGAGATCAGATGCTTGGTAAGGGTAAACAAGGGAGATATCAATAATCAAATGACAATAACATGATAATAAAATATGAAAACCATACTCTACATATCGTAGATCATAATCTTGAGTTCACATATTAATATTTTTAGTTCATAATACATGAATCATATAGGAATCAAAGAACATGAGTCATTATATAATGACATTGGTATAAGACACGAGTTTGTGTAATACACATATGATTATAACTTTGTGAACATGAATAAATAAAAACTTATTCACTCATTATGTTAAGTAAATGAAATATGTCCCTCACAAAATCATATGTACATGAAACCAGGTCCACGAATAATATTATGGACCTGAAATCCAGGTCCATGTATAAAATTATGGATATAAAATCCAAAACCATGGAAACATATGGACATGAAATACATGTCCATGCATAAAAATATAGATATGAAAACTAGGCTAATGCATAATCTTGTTGTCATGAAACTAAGTTAGACACATAAAATAGTGGACATGAAATCAGGTTCACACATAAAATATTTACATCATGAGTTAAACATATATACCCAATGAATTTTAGGGATTTAACAGACCCAACTATCACATAATCATAATTTAGTCATTTTAATTCCATGAGATCATAAATAATATCTTTATTATGTATCCCATGGAAAATAAATGGGTTTGGTGAACATCTAACCATCATAATAATAAACCACCATGAGAAATGAAAACAATGGTACCATTAAATAATATCCCCAATAAATAATAAGTAATATCCGAGAATGTTATCATAGATGAAAAATTATTTTAAAGGATCACTAGAAAATTTCATGGAGAATATATCCTTTCCAATTAGAAATAACCTTTTTAAAACATAAAAATTTGCAAAATTTTAAGTGAATAAATTTATTTGAAAATAACCTTCTAAGATTGTAATGGATGATATAAAGCATTGATCAGTCATAATGTTGATAAATTATTTTCATACTATATAATTTAAAATAAAACATCCATTTCAAGATTTTGTGGAAAAATTCAAAAAGAAAATCATTTAATGTAATGAAAAGAAGATCCCATTTAAAGAATTTTGTAAAAATAAAACAAGTGTAAAAATTAATTTAAAAGATAATTGGATTATATAAAACATTATTTCAAAAAAATTTAGAGATCATGGATATGTAAGAAAATGTTTTTTATTTCGAAGATAGAAAGAGAGTTAATTTTTTTGAAAAGCATATTTTTGTCTCATGAGTATTAAGGTGAGGATAAATTAATGGAAAACAGTTATTTTTAATAAAAAACTATTTGAGAAAAAAAAATTATGATTTTATTGAGATATATATCATAACACTTCATCATCCAAAACATAATCTTACACAATCTAGATAAATAATCAGATTTTAATAGAAAAACACTTACTTCTTTGGTATCATTTGAATAATTTTCCCCATGACATAAATATCCTTATATGGACATAAAAATATTGATAAATTTCATAATAATAATCATAAAAGTCATTAATCTTTAGTATATATGACACATAAAAGCAAAAAGTTGTGAATATGTCATGTTTCTCATAGAAATAAAAGTGATATGAAAATCCATTATCTCAAATTCCACACCGTTCGAGAACACTCTAAACTCTTATGTAATAAAATTAAATTTGTTATAATTATATTTTATAATATTTAACATACTTATAATATCATATATTACCCCTTAAAAAATTTTAACATACTTTCATTAATAATTTATTATAAAAATCTTCATTTCTTGGTGTTAACAATATTGTTTTTCATAAGAATTCTAGATCAATATTTATGGTGTCCTTGTACATTGATCATGGTTAAATATTATATAAAATGTTAATAATGATATAAATATAATATAATACATTATATACATATTTATAGTCATTTATAAAATATAGATTACAAAAATGAATTACGCCGTTCATGGAGATGGTAGGCCATATGTACACATAAACATTGTGTTCCATTTTTGAAGGGTAGAACAAAAGAAAGGTAAATAATAGATCACATTAAAATAAAAATTATAATATAATATTTTTAATATATATTAATTAAATCCACCCTTATTAATATCCATGTAAAATGGAATGGAAAAATATTACATCGCTTCATGGAGGTGGCAGTCCAAATGTACGCATGAGCGACGTTATTGATTTCAAATAGATTGTAATGTAAGAAGGTAGATATTATTGTATAACATTTAAAGTATAATTATTTAACAAATATATAATATAAAACATTTATCCATCATAATAATCATTCATTAAATATGATGACAAAATGAATTTTATCTCTATGTGGAGACGATAAGGTGTACATACAGACATGTGATACATTCAATTCGAATTTGATGGAAGAGGTTGAATAAAGGTGGTTTAATAATAATAATAATAAAACTTTTATATATTTAAGATTAGTAAATAATTTTTTTAATGAATAATATTAAAAATTTAGGTGTGGTGAACAAAAAATTAAAATGAATGTGATTGGTTAAGGTGATTACCTCTTCTTTGAAGCAACTCCAGTAGATCTCCTATTAAGTTCCCTAGGGTTGATATTTTTGGAATACCGTCACCTAAATAATTTGTATAATGGTTTGAATAAGATAATTTTATAGGTTTTTCTGAGATAGAATGATCAATATGGATTGTGTCTAGGAATGGATCGGTGACCTTTTATAATTGAGCGGTGGGGATCTCTAGGGATCTATTAAAACAATTAAAATATAAATGTTTAATTGTCTAGAAAATTTAAATATATATTTTTTGGTGTTTAAATTACATTATAAAATTAAATTTGGACTTATTTAAGTGGTATTTTAATCTTTATCTTTTATCTAAACCCCTTAGTTAACATATTTTAACCTGAACTGTGGTAAGAACTTTCAAACCCATAAAGAGTTAAAATTTTACTTATAAGTGAAATTTTAAATCATAAATGAAAAAAGGATAAAATTTTATACCATATATTATAATATTTTTCCTCTTTAAATATTATTATAATTTTTATGTAGTTGAATAAAATATTATTTTGATAAAATTTGATTAATATCAATTTTAGTATTATTCATTTAATTTGGATTAAAATTTATAAAGAAAAACTTTGAATACAATTATAATAATTTACAACAACACTAATATTTAATATTAATATATAAAATTCTTCGAACACTATATCTCACTATAATTGTATTACTTTTAATTTTTTCAATCCTTTTTTTAATCATAAGTGATTAAATATTGTATTGGTGTTGCACACGAGTTTAAAGTAATTATTTAACAAGTAAAAATTATAAATAAATTTAAATAATGAAAAAAATTTATTTAAATTCAAAATTCATATTTATATTAATTCATATCTTTCTTCTTTAAATATGAGAAGACATAAGAGATATTTAAAACATAGAGATTGTGACTTTTTAACTTCCCTTTATTTAAATTTTATATTGGCCATTTTCCATGAAAAGTGACTATTAAATAAATAAATATTGAGACTGATGTGATTAATATAGATTTAAATTATTCCAATAATAATTAAGATGAAAAATTAGGGCCTTATGATATAGTTTTGACCTATACTATCTTTATTTACCCCTTACTGAGGTGATAAAATTTAACACAGTTACTATTCAAATGGACAAAAAATAAAAGGTGTATATTTACCAAATTTGATCATTCTGATTCAAAAAAATAAATGAATTTTTTAAAATTCAATACCTATATGTGATATAAATTAATTTAAATAAAACTCATAAAATGTAGATAAAAAAGTGTCTAGAGAAATTCATTTTAAATCCACAAAATGAACTTGTACCAAAATTGTGTATAATTCATATAATAATGTAATTAATTAGATAATTTCATACTAAAGGAAACACTTGTTAGTTTAATATCAAATTAAAAATATAATGTAAAATTTTAAATATAATAAATGATAGTTTTATAAAAATGCATGACAAAACGGTAACATCACTATTTACTGAAAATAAATATTTTCCGAAAAATCCCAAAATTTTACCGTAAGATAATTTTAATATGATGATTTAAAAAATTATTCTAAATTTATAAAATTCTTTTTATAAAGTTCCAGAAAAAAATTATAAAATTTTCTTACAAAAATAAATAAAAATTCATTCATGAAGAAAATTTGTTTTCCAAGAATAAATTGACTTTATTAAAAATTGAGTGCTTACTTCCTAATAATTTAAAAATACCTATATATATATATATATTAATGTGGTTAATAATAGTCATAAACACAAATTTAACATCTATGTTATAGCTATAACATATAAATAATAATATTTTATGCCACATTTACGCTCGGTGTTTCTTGTCATATATGATATTGTAAATAATGTTTTTCTTAAAAAATATTAGGGTGTTACATCCCCACCATTTAATGCTGTTTTTTACTCTAAATTTTAATATGTTCTTTGTAATCAGGGGGTTTCCATTTTAAAAACATTTTATGTAAAACTCACATCATAAAAATGGATTATAAAACATCCTCTTGAAAATATGGAAAGGAAAATATGAATGTCACCTGAAATAACACAAAATTAGGTTTACAAATAGGAGAAAATTAGTGGAAATTGAAAATATATATGTTGAGGATAATACTAACACCCATGGATTAATATATAATAATTGAAAAAAAATTCTTGAAAATGTTAACCAGCAAAAACCAATATATCTGTAATGGGTTAAAAGACTATTTTTTCATCAAAAAATGAATGTAAATAGATTACATTTTTATTTCAATGTTATTTCCTAAATTTCAGGAATTGTTTTAATATAAAGACAAACTAATCAGTAAAATAGAATCTGTTTATTTATTTACATTTTATAAGAAAATTTTTTCCCTTTAGATGCGCTTAGATCAATTCCACTTTTATCTCATCTACTAACCTATGAAATGAAAATTCAAGATGATTTTTTCTTTCATGAATCACTTCAATTAACTTTTAATGAATAAGAAGATATATAATACATTATTTTAGCCTATATATATATATATAAACAAAATGGTTAGCAAAAGTTATGTATAACTTCAAAAGATTAAATTAATCCATTCCAAAAATATTTAATGTTACAGCTCTTACAAAATAAGTCTGAAAAAAATTGAATCCCAAATATTGGAATTATTCAATATCATATCCTTTCATTATCAACATAAAAATAATTTTATATACTCATAATATCTCATTCATAAATTAATATAAACTAATAATATCTCAAAAATAACATCACAATGATACTATACATATTTCCAAAATATTATTCTCCATTTATTACTTAAATAATATCCTATATTCTCTAAAAATTTACATTGGAAGTCCATGTTCATAACTTCACTGATAGATAATAATAAGTTGATTCATAATAAAAAATATGAATTCATTATTTTGTAAATTTATATGGGAACTATCTAGAGAGAGCTTTTAAATACTCATAATCACATCAAAGTTGACAATGGGTAAGTTTTTCATAGGGATTGTTCATAAAATCTTCAAAATGAAATCCCCAACTCTACGGTGGAGAATTATTTTTACCTAAATATCATAATTAAATTCATTTATAGTTATTAAATATGATTTCCCTTTTTTCCTTTTACTTTAGCGGTTTTTGTGGCCTATTATCCTCATTAGACCTTCAATTAGGGAATTAATTTACATAATACCCAAACTTCATTCATCCATTTCAATGAAGAGTTAGTGGTGTATTATTTGAGTTCTCTCTCCATTAATTTCATTAACAACCCTCTTCACAAAAAATTGACATTATTTTTATTTATGGAAAAACATCACACCCTTAAAACATTTTATTTTTCCTTTTAAGAATTCACTTGATTTCTATTCCCTGCATTTTTGGAAAGTAGGATGTTGAAAATTTTTCTTCATTCCATGTTACAAACTTATTAAGATCCTATGAAACTCAATATTCATTTTCATATCACCCAAAAAATATTTATTTTAATCTTCCATTTCCAATTTGAGTGCATATTTAATGATTACTTTATAGCTTCCAAATTACCTTATGCACAATTTTTTACTATGACGTGGTTTCAAACTGCTAATTAATTGATCAATTTTTATTTTGTGGTCAATTATTAGATAAGAATCCTACCATTCATGTATATAGTATATTTATCATAGGTACTAATGTATTCATCATCCTTTTTATTTAGATTAAATAATTGCTTCTCTAATCTTTGTATGTAGAATACGAGGAATGTTTTTACTTGAAAAATATCATCTTAAACTCATCGTATTACATGAATTAATTTTTATTCTCTTACCTAATATTCTTAATGATATTCCACAATTGATCTTATTTTCCTTCCAAATTATAGATGTATATGAGAATATTCTTAGGGTTTGAGCACTGAAGAATGAAAAATATATTTTCCATTGCATTGATCCATTTCTAAGTAACTTGTGGATCATCAGACTCATAAAATGAGGGTAAAAGTTTCAAATAATATATTAAATAATGTATTTATACCTACTTGGTTTAATGAAATGTTTTAAATGATCTGTGTTTCAACTAATATTTTGATTGAGTTGAGTGATTATGGTCAGAAAATATTGAATCATATCTCTTAGTCCATTTGGTTGCTTAGGATGATGGTCATTAAATTAGATATAATTTTTCTTTTTCACATGATTACTTTGGGTCAAAACCATTTATTAAAACTAAAAACTTAATTTAGGCATAAATTTAAAAAAATCTAAGAGAACTGTCATATATTCATTAATATAATTCATAACTTGGCTAAAATTATGACACCTAGGTCATTCGTGGTCATTATCTATTAAAATCCATCATAATGTTTCAAAAATAAAATGTTATTTAACCCAATAATATCCCCAATAGTGTATAACTAGGTGTTTATTAATGGAACAATGATCATTCACCAAAATGATGGTTAATATATACTCAACGAACTTTTTCCAGGATTATTACCCTTAGATTCATCTTCTCTAAAAAATTACCACTTGTAGTATCGAGATAGGGATTTATTAATAGTAAAACCATATAATCCCATACTTAATCAAAAATTGTAATTTTATACTATACATTGACTTATCCAAGGTTCTCACCTATATTTTATCATCCTAGTTCCCAATGTATAACTAAACGATTATTTGATTCCAATTATAGTAACACATACTTTTCATTCAAATATATAATATTTTTTTAATGAATATTCATTACATAAAATAATGAACCATTATAAGAATCATATAATTTTAGTGTTTTTGAATAAATGGATATATAAAAAACTATTTCATAATAGATTTTCATAATCATCCATTTCATTCTTCGAAACTAGAACCATTATTAGACATATCATAAATAATAATTTTATTCATTAACCTGGGTATAAGGAAACATAAGAAAAGGTGAGAATAGATTCTCAGTAAGGGTAAACATGGGTTATATCAATGATCACTTTATCATAACATTGGAATAAGGGTTTGAGAACATGATCAAAGAATTTGAAAACCATACCATTCATATGATAAATCATAATCTTCAGTCACGATATAAATGTTAGAAGTTCATAAGTCACGAATCACATAGCAATAAAAAATAATGAATCATGTGAGGATAACAATTGAATAAATCATTGTTTTTCTAACAAAAAAAATAATATAACATATCCTATCATGTATAAATAGAAATAGGTTCACTCATTATGATAAATACATGAAATCAGGCCTTCGCATAAATTTATGGACATGAAAATAGTTCTATACATAATCTTATGGACATGAAGGTCAGGTCCATGCATACACATATAGAAATTAAAGCTATGTAAAAACATAAAATCATAGACCTGAAATATAGGTCCATGCATAAATATAGAGAAAATAAAAACCATGCCCACACATACTCTTATGGACATGCAAACTAGATGCTTGAAAAAAATTGCAAACATGAAATCAGGTTAATGAATAAGAGATTTACCTTATGAGTTATCCTTTTTTACCCAATTTATATTAGTGATTTATTATACCAACTGATAAAATAATCATAATAAATTCATAAAATTTCCACAATATGTTAAATCATAACATTAAAACATATCATATGGAAAATAAATAAGTTTTGTAAGCATATCACTATCATAATAAAAAAGAAACCTAGAGAAAAAATAATGATAGAATAATTGGATCATATCCCCATTAATGAATAAGTAACATCAAAGGATTTTTTCATAGATTAGAAATTCTTTTAAAGGATCACTGGAAAATTTATGGAGGAAAATACATGTTCCTTATTGAAAAAAACTTTTTCTAACATAAAAATTACAGAATAATTAGGGAAAATATTCTATTTGAAAATAAGTATGGAAAATTATAATGTTATATTCAATTAATTAATTATTTATGATTCTTGGAAATCATGTGTATGTCATATATGTTAAAATAAAACATTCCTATCACACTTTTGTATAAAAAACTCAAAAAAGTACTTGGTTTCAGAAAATAAAAAGAAGATTTCTTATAAAAATTTTTGTTAAAATTAAAAAATGATTAGAAATTAATATAAAAAATAAGTTTGAAATAGTAAAAAACATTATTAAAATATTTTTATAAAACATGGATATGGAAGAAAATTGTTTTTCAACCAAAGAAATAAATAAAGTCATTTTTACTTAAAATCATATTTTCTGACTCTTAAGTACTTAATTTGAGGAAAAATGGAATCAAAACATTTAATTTTAAGAAATAAACCGAGGATAAGAAAATTATTGAGATTATTGAGAGGTAGATCATATTATTTCCTTATTAAAATAAAAATCATAAAAAATCTTGATAAACAATTAGATTGTAACATAAAAACCCTTACAAATTCGGTATTATTTCAACCAAAATACCCATAGAAGAAAATAAATTATATGGATATTAAAATACCAATAAATTTCATAATAATCATCATAAAATAAATTCATGGTTATTATATATACCACAAAATATAAATAAGTGGGGAATATGTTATGTGTCTCAGAGAAATATAAATGAGACATATATCCCTAATGTTGAGTTCCACTTACTTAGAATGTACTCTAACCTCATGTATAATAAATTTTATTTGATTATTGTTATAAAATAGAATCATTTAGATATTTATAATATCATATATGATCCCCTTATACAATTTCAATTCCTTTTTATTAATATTTCTTTATTAAAATCATCATTTCATGGTGTTATCTATTCCATTTTTCATGAGAATTATGGTTTAGTATTTCTGGTACTTATATATTGATCAAGGTTCTATAATAAAAATAACATTAATAATTATTTAAATATCATATATATTAATTATATAAATATTTATAATCATTCATAAAATATAGATATAGAAAAATAAACGACACTATTCATGGAGATGGTAGGTCCTACATACACTTGAATGCAATTTTCTCTTTTTGATGGGTGGAAAAAAAGAAAATCAGATAATAAATCAAAATTCTTGAAAATTTGTAATATATTATATGTCATATATATATATATATATATATATTCATTAAATTTAACATTATTACCATCTAATTAAAAATGAAAATGAAAAATATCACATCGTTTCATAGAGGTGGTGGTCCATACAAACGCATGAGTGACATTACTATTTTTCAATAGGTTGGAAGGTAAGAAGATAAATATGATATAATAATTAAATAATTATAAATAGGTCATAAATATAATATATAAACTATAAACCCATAAAAATAAATATCAATGAAATATGGCGATTGGAAATGAATTGTTTCGCTATGTGCAAACGGTAAGGCATATATACACATTAGCGATACTTTCATGTCATATTTAATGGAATGAGGATGAATAAAGATGATTTAATAATCATAATATCATTTAGATATATTTATTAAATGTAATTTACCATTTTATTAAGAATGTATTAAATTTATATGATATTAAATAAAAATTAAAATAAAATTTTCCGATTAAGTCAATCATCTCTTCATCAAAACAACTTCTTTTGATAACCTCTTAAGGGACCTAGGGATGGTATTTTGGGAATAGAAACTCCTCTATAGTTAGCATAGGTGAGTTAAGAATAAAATTTTTCATATTTTATTTGATATATAAGCCTGAAAGTGGTGTGATGATGATAAAGGAGATGTGCCTTTTTATAATTGACGAGAGGGGTACTCTTGGAATGTCATAAATGATTAAAGTACAATAAAGTTTTTCTGAATAAAAATTCTAAAAAATGGTAAATAATTAAAATATAAGGTATTATGGGGTCTAAATACTATATACCCATAATTTTTTTAAAGGTTTATGTGGTGTTTTAAACCTTATATTTTTGCTTAACCCCTTAGTTAGCATATTTTAACCTTAAATATGGTAACACTTTTTTCACACAGAAAGGGTTATAATTATTCTTATAATGTAAATATTGAATAATAAATGTGAAAAATGGCACATTTTAAACCATATAAATTAATAAGTGTCCAATTTAAATATTTTTATGATTTTTAAATAATTTAATACAATGTTATTTTGATAAAATATCATTAATGTGAGTTTTGACACTATTCATTAAATTTATGTTAAAGATATAAAAAATGTTTTAATTTGAATATAATCATTTAAAACAATAATCATTTGTATTATTATTCAATAAAATTCTCCTTATATAATAAATAAATTGAATTATATTATTTTTAATATCATTTAATTTTTTCTAATAGTTGAATAAATATTGTATTAGTGATGCAAACAAATTTAAAGTGATTATCTAATCACTAAAAACTATAAACAATTAAAATCATGAAAATAATTTCACTGATATAAAAATACTCATTTATATTAATTCAAAAATTTATTTTTTTCTTATGAGAATGAAAAATATATATTTAAAACTAGGAGAGTGGTGGTTTCTAACTTTTTCCAATTTAAATATTATATTGGTAATTTTCTATGAAAATTGTTAATTAAATCAATAAATTTAGATAATAAAGTTATAATGGTAAAATAACATTCATAAAATAATAATTATCTTGAAAAATTATGGCCTTATAAGTTATTTTAAACCTATATTAACCAGATTTTCACTTTACCAAGGTGATACATTTTACTAGGGTCCCTATTCATACTGAAAAAAATTAAAGGGATCTACATACCAAATTTTAATATCCTAATTCAAAAATATGAAATAAATACTTATTATTTTAAGAAGTTACTTTTAATATAAATGTGTAAAACATAATGAAAAACACTTTTTAGAAAAATGCATTTTTAAGCCAAAAAATGAACTTATACCAAAATCAAGTATAATTATGATTCTTCTATAATTAATTATTTTATTTTAATTAAATAATAAATATGTTGATTTAAAATAAAATTGAAATAATAATTGTAAATTTAAATTTAAATATGGCAGTTTTAAAAAAGTGCATGTAAAAACATTATTTTCACTTTTTACTAAAAATTCAATATTATTAGAACAATCCCAAATTTCACCCTTATATAAATTAGATATTATTATTTAAAAAATAAAATTCATTTTTTAAAATGAATTTTTAAAATTTTCCCAAAAAGTTGTTATAATATTTTATTAAATAAATAATAAATAATAATTTTTGAAGAAAAAATATTTTTGAAGAATAAATTGACTTTACTAAAAATTGAGTGCTAATTTCCTAAATATTTATCAATATATATATATAATATTTTTTTTAATTCTATTCATACCCACAAATTTTATTATTATTTTATAAATATTACATTTAAATAATAATATTTCATAAATCATTTAACCTTAGAGTCGCGTGTCGTATAAGCTATCAAAAATAATGTTCATATATTAAAATATAAGGGAGTTAAATTTGGCCTTAATCTATATATTATTCAAATACATGACACATGATTTTAAAATTCATAACATATGACCTGTTTGATATGACCCTTATAATACTTGTAGCGGTCATTTTTATATGACCAAACATAATTATAGATGTGATAGATCCATGTTGAAGTGTCGATGTATAATTATTTATCTATATAACTATGCAATGATGAAATTCCACAATTCCAAAGGATTGTTTCATATTGTTTGGTATATCTTCATTCACCTTAATATTTCCCTTTTCCAATCTCAACACTATGACACAATTATGTTACCCCTATATATATGTGTTATATTTTTGGAGAGACTCCTTTAAAGAACTATGCGTGGATTAATTCCAATTCAAAATGGGCACATGATGACATCTAGATTATCTACCAAAGAACTAACTATAAATTTTACACAAAAAACCTCTCCATGTTTTTAGTCTCCTTGTCCACGATAGGTATTTTTATATTAAATTATACACTGGGATAATGTATCATCAATAAGAACTACATGTGTCCTGATTCTTGTTATTTCAGGATACATAGTGATGTTTGAGCCATATATATTATACTGATCCACATATAATCATCAATATCCACTCTCTTATAATTCTATAATAGTGTTTCCTTGGTCGCCTTTATAATAGAGTATTAAAATATCCTCTTTAATATAATCTTCCCATATATCACACTTCATGAATTAAGTGTTTGGATCACCATAAATATTTCTTGACTACTAGTAATGAGTGTATCTAAATCCAAAATAGAAACCTTTTATTAGTAATGATATTTGTTATATATATATAACCATAATCCAAATTCATATTTTCATCCTGAGTAGAATGGTCCCTTAACCCCATGTACATAATTCCACTTGTTTGAAAAAAATTTCCCTTTCATTGTGTATTTTGATATTTTGTATTGTTTGGGTTTAGTTATGTGATCTTTTGGTTAGTTTTTGTGTGTTTCAAAAAAAATTTTAATGGTACATAGTTTGAGCATAGTTAAGGGAAAACATACAACTTCTTAAGGAAATTGTCTAAGAGATCATTCATTTTTTGGGAATGCACATAGTTAGGGAATGGTTTGGATACACCATGAAACAAACCTTGAAGTCTAGAATATATTATAAAAATTGAATTTTATACAGTTGGCATATAGTTTTAAAACTATTAGGAGAAATCATGTGGATAAACATGTGATAACATGGTCATTATCTATTAGCACTAGAATAATTGGTTCATTATTAATTAAACGATTTGGTTATTCCATGTGACATGTATTAATACATATGACAATTGGATTTTTTATTTTGTTATCACTGGAAAACTATTATTTCTATACATTTTTCCAAGGTTTGAAAATCTAAGGATTATTATTGGTAATATTAGAATCTCCTCTCCCTATGTAACCCATTTAAAATTGATCAAAGTGTTTTAGATCTAAGATTTTCAAGGTAAGAACCCCTTTCTCTTATAATTTCTCATTACTTTCTAGATCCACTAAATTTCTATTTAATGAAACATTTGATATGACATTTTATTAATAGATATATGATCCATTATTTTTTGATGAGATATTTGTTGGATATATTGATTAAAGGTAATTTTAATTTGGACCTAGAGGTATTTTTATTTCATTCTTCAGTTTCATCACCAGTTGGGAGGTAGGTGGATTCTCTCTCTTGTCCATGAATTCTAGAACTTGAAGGCTTAGATATTTAAATTATTATGTTTTAATTTAAAAGGAAACTAGAATTTATTTCTTTTTATATACCCCTTTTCATAATAACAGGGAAATCATGGGATTTTAATATTTTTTTGGAAAACCACATTGATTTATGGTTTTAAATTATGGATGTGTTCTATTGCAAGTTATATGTTTGATTAAATATTTTAAAAGGAATAAATTATTTCTAAAAAATAAATTAGTGAGATAAATTGGTATGTGTGGGTGGTGTATTTTAATTATTTCATTAGGCGTGGCCTTCTTGTTGTGGACATAGCATGAGGTGAAAACTAGAGGAACATGGATAAAGGTCACCTAGTCATGGCCTAGTGGAACAATGAAAAACCGCTCATGAGCAAGAGACTATCACTTGGTATGCATATTTTCATGAGTAAGAGTATGTTTTTTGGTTATTACATGTGGAATTAATGTATTAATTATTAATTTTTTAAATTTAAATTATTTAAACTGATAAAATGTATTTATTTTTATATATATTTTTAAATTATATTTGGAATAGTGATATAGATTTTTTTATCCTGGTGGTGTGAGTTTTGAAGTATCTAGGGAAATAATATTGGTTTTTATTAGTCACCCTATGATTCTTCTCTTGGGAGTGTATATAGATATTGTTCTTCATGAAATGGGTAAAGAAAATATCACTTATTTCACTAGCAGGTCATCATGATACTACATTCAAAAAATGGTGGTTACATCTTAGAGTTTTCTTTTTTACTGGTTGGAGTGATTCCACGTCGATGTTTTTGTATCATGTTTTCTTTTTTTGTTTATCTGATATCTTGGGATACTTTTTTTAATCGACTCTAATATTGTTGGTTTTATTAGCATTTCATTCATTTTAATTATTTATACATCATGTATAATATATTTTGGTTTGGTTGTTTTTAATTATCTTATATTGGGTAAGATTATTTAAAAGGGAAAATCATCCCCCAATGTTTATATATGACCTTGTAAATTATATCATCATTTAGAGTCTTGGAGATGCCACCTTTTTTAGTGTAACCTTAGATCGATCTAGTTTTTTTGGAAATAAAACCTAAATCATAGGGAGAATTTAACACCCCTAATTTGAGGTGTTTTCCCCTTTCATTATGTATTTTGAGGAAATATAATATTTTTTGAGTTAAAGAATATTTTTTGTTAGGTTTAATGTGTTTTATAATAATTTTTATGTGTGAATAGTTTGAGAATGGTTAGTGGAAACTATAAATCTTCTCAAAGAAATAGTGTATGAGATTATGGGAGATACATAGTAGGTGAAAAGTTAGAGTATAGTTTGGAAAAACCATATAAAAACCATGTAATCTATTTTTTTTTGCGATAGTGAAATTTCACATGGTTAAAACAAATATTTTAAAATGGTGCATCACAACCATGAAACTAGCTGGGTATTTTCCAATATCACTACCATGGTTGGTGCATGATTTGTTAAACTATGAAGCATAAACATGCAACGTGAATTAATTCATATGAAAATATGTTTTTATTTCAATTTTTTGCCTAAAAACTATCATTTATATCAATATGGATAGGATCAAGAAACATAGGAAACCTCTAGTAATTATTGTAATATCGTCTCCCTCCGTAACCTATTCCAATATATTGACGTGTGTTAGATCTAGGTGATTCAAGGTGACAAGCCTTTTCTCTCAAAACAACTCTCTACTTTCAAGTTTTTTAATATTCATTTGAATGGTACATTATAACCGGTCTTTTATCAATAGATCAATGATCTATTATATTTTTTTGATGATATCTTAATGATATCTATTGAAGGAATGGAATTTTAAACCGAGATCTAGAGGTTTTATTGTGAATTGCATCTGTTTTATCACATTTTGAGAGGTTGTTATATTCACCCTCATCTCCCCTCATTCTAAAACAAGAAGGCTTGTATATTTAATTTAATTGATTTTAATTTCAATTGAAACTCATATATATTTCCCATTGTAAATCCATTTTCATGATAATTTGGGAATATTAGGATTTGAATGTTTTTTTGGAAAAACCTTTGATGTATTTTTTATGTTATGGTTGTATTTTTATGAATGAAATATGTTTGGATAATTGTTTTAAATGGAGGACTTGATTTATGTTAAATAAATTGGGGTGAGAAATTGGAATGTGTGGGTGTTGTGTGTTCTTCATTGCATTAGATATGTAATTTCTATTGTGGACTCGGGATAAGCTTCTAGATTAGTGGCACATGTGTAATGGTCACCTAGTGATTACTTGGTAGATTGATGAGGAAATAATTATTAGTATGAGAATGTCAAAAAGAATTCATGTTTTCATGAGTAAGAGAACGTGTTTTTTTATACTAAGTAGAATTGTTGGAATAATTATTTATTCATTTAATTTATGTTGTTTTCAATTAGTAAACAACATTGACGATCCTACCTTTTGTGTTATTTATATTTTGAACTATGATCTAATGTGTTAATTTCCTAATGGCATGAGTTTTGAAGTCTCTTAGGTAAATTCCATCTTGTATGATTACCACCCCCTATACATTCACTTGGGTGTGTATGTGGATTTTTTTCTTTAATGGATCTAGTAAATGAAATGTTTCTTATTTATATAGTGGTGTATCATGTTTTTATATTCTCAATATGGTGGTTTGAGCTTAGAGTCCTCTTTTGGAGTGGTTGGACTAATTTCACTTTAGTATTTCTATGAAAGGATTTCTTTTTGTTTTTTGTTTCATATCTTATGACTCTTTATATTGCTACTTTGATATTATTGGGTCTGTTTATATTTCATTGAGTTGTATTTATTTATACATCTTGAATCATATAGTTTTGTTTGGTTGTTTTTATTTATTCTTCATATTTTTTTTATTTTGAAGGGAAAATCATCCCCCATTGTTATGGTAATATCTTATAATTTGTATCAAAATTTTGGTGCATTGGGAACATCACCAATGGTTAGTGTCACCTTAGATATTTCTAAGTCAATATATGGGGTTGGGATGTTCAAATTCACCCTCAAAAACATTATTTAAGAACCGATACTTGAAAAATGTTCAATGGTTATGATTAAAAAAATTCTTCCATATCATCACTTCCTAAATAAAATATATCGGGTTGTAATTTAAATGATTTTCATTTCTTATTAAAAATATGTTAGAGTGATTCTAACTCTCGAGCCATATTTGGGTGGTCATACCACACCCTATATCACTGGTCTAAGAACCATGAACTTAAATTATATGCACCTATTCATGAGATTTCCAATTATATTATCTATCTTTTAATTCATATTAATTATACCTTTCCCATTCTGTATAGTTTATCTCATCCATTATTTAATGTTTAATGAGCTTAAACCTCAACACCTTTTGGTTAATGAACAGTGAAACTGAACTGCGTGAACCTCCCAATTATGTGGCCTATATTAGTATATATCTCTCTATTCACATTGAGTCTAACTATCTCTTTTTGTTATCCATATTTCCTCAACTTTTGGTCAATTGTTTTTATCCATAAACATCAGCTTCACTAGCTTGACATGAAAAATAAGAAAAAGGAAAGAGATATAGTACCAACCCAATTGAAAACACTTAATGGGAATGTAGAGAAAAATTCATGTATCCACAATTTTGGTATGCAATCCATATGGACTCTATTGTATTTGAGCATTTTTAAAAGTTACAAAACTTAATAGGTCAAAAAACAACAATGTTTGGGTTTACTGAAAGGTGATTTTCTACCCACTAAGAATATCCCACTATATTTATTAGGTAAAATTTAGGATGAATATAAATATAAATATATCTTTTAAGGGCCACCATTTATCTCAATAAAAAAATCAATATATTTACACTAGGTCTATCAACCTATGAAAAAGTAACGCAAGAATTATGGCCCTCACATATATTAGTTGAGATGATTTTTGAAAAATGTATAAAGGTGTAATATAGGGTAATTTTAGACTTTTGGAGCATTAAAATCCTCATTCAAACCCCCTTGATAATCTTCACTATACTAAGTCATTTACTTCCCCCATATCTAAATGGAATAATGTTAGATCATGGTGATATAAAATTTTCCTCCATATTCATCGTAGATATATCTTCTTGAGGGTATGTAATCACGTGGAAACTGAATGTAAATTTTTTTTATCTCATATAATTTCCTCAGATTATTGTATTGATGTATATTCCTCTTTATTAGACCCTTATATATTTATCTGAGTCTATACTCTTAAAATATGTTGGATTGATTCATATATATCATAATTGACTTAATTATTTTAGAGTCATGATTTATCTAATACATCCTCATATAATGATTATGTTGTTTTAGTTATCATGATGTTAATATTTGTTACTTTAGTAGATTATCACAGTCTGATTGTTTAATAAATGGGGACGGGTTGAGAAATTATCAATGATTCATGATAAAATATTTTTTCATTCATTATGAAAAAGAGGGAGTAATACCACATGATGGACCCATACCATGATAAATACATAAAGAAAGAAAAATGGTAATGGAGAGCTATGACAGAGTCTGTTTGGATGAAGTCAGAAAATTAGCTAATTATTGATAGAAATAATTGACTAATTGTTGGAGACATACATTCCTGGAATATTGTTCACCAGTTAAATAATGTGTTTGTTTTATTAATAAGGATATTTATTGATTCATATACATGATGGTTTTCATTATTTCTTCTAGTTCTGGAAATTTTGGTGTCATATTTACTAAAAGAACATCATATTCTTATATTTCCAATATATGAGTGGATTTTAATGAATGATTTTTTGATTATTTAGTAGTTTGCGGATTCACATTCTGGGTAACTTATTCCTCATTTTTTATTATTCTTTTGTTCTTTAAAATATATATTGGTCTATTTCTTGAATTTCCATTCACTCTCAAATGAATAATTCTTGAAAAATAATAGTATAAAATATTTGATAATGAAAACATCACACACACAATCTATTTAAGAATTAGATTTTTTTTAACATATCTACTAACTCAACTTGCTGGTCTTTAGTGATGATTCTATATACTTGGCAGCATGATCACTTCTTTACCACTCATTTTTCAATATTATGTGTATGATTTAGAATCATTCTACTAGATACAATGACTATATATTTAGGGATCAAATATTCCAAAAAAGGATATGGTATAGCCATTGAGATGGGAGGAGAGAGTGTTAAACTACTATTAATCGGTAATGTAACATCCACACATAGCTCTCTCTATAGAAATTAGCTAGACTAATTACCATATCTCTTCAAGAGTGCCTCCTTATACACCGGAGGTTGCCGACTTGAAGCATGGGTCCAATGATTATATGGTGGGGAGACTATAGACTCATGATCTGAGTGATAAAATAGTACATAATAAAATAACTCATGGGTGTTAAGTAGTATAAATGAATAGTAGTGTAAATAAATCATCTTAGTAATATTAAACGACATAATCCATAAACATCACCATAGACATTAAATTGATCCACATCCACATCATATAAAAAATGTTTTCATGTATGTATAG
This sequence comes from Viscum album, assembly GCA_963277665.1. Classification (NCBI taxonomy): domain Eukaryota; kingdom Viridiplantae; phylum Streptophyta; class Magnoliopsida; order Santalales; family Viscaceae; genus Viscum; species Viscum album. The sequence goes on along the minus strand of OY728132.1, from coordinate 1,320,812,687 downwards.
TATAGAAAATGGGTAATATAAAAAATAGAGAGAAATAAGAATATACAGAATTATATACAAAAAGAACAAAATACCAAAATATATTTCCAATATAATCAGGAGCATAATTTCAGTCATTTGTTCTAGTACTCCACACCAGTATAGAAAAATCAAGCGTCCTTGAATTCTATTCAGGTACCAATTGAAAATCAAAAAATAGTGTGATATATAATAACTAGGCCACTACTAATGATGTCTAATGAAATCTAGTATGTTATTATACAATTTAATAGTTTGCAGTTATAATAATAAAGGTATCAAATGAAATAGAAAATACCCATGCTGGTATGTACACCCATGCCAGTATGAGTCACCCATGGATAACCTATCCAATGCAACCTACTTCTTCATATGCTAGTATCTCTCTTTATTCTTATGCTTGTGGTTCAATTTTTATAATAGGACCAAGACCTAAGGCATATATCCAAGGTGTCCCTCATCAATTATATTCCATTAAGTGATGAATAATTCCCTTGAAATTTATTGGTTAGATAAGGGATCAGACAAGGATATTATGTATTTAAATAATTTAATAAATCCAAGAAAGTTATTTGACTTGTAATACAAGTCATTTGTTTAATTAATTGAAATCCTAATCTCATACTAGGAGTTACTTATACGGAACCCCTGTATCACTCCATATATACTATGAAACCATCACCCTAGAAGTCCATCCATTTCATTCCCCATGGTAACCTTAGTATATCCAATGTCTTAAATAATGAAATTTCCCTCATATTCCCATCTTCTTAATTCCATGTAATGAATCCATGTTTCACTCATTTAAAAATATAATTCACTTCCCTATGAGTACATAATTTTATTTCCATGTAAGGAACCCATGTGTCACTCATGGATCATAATATAACCTTACCATTTAAAATGATTATAATTCAACCATTAATTTCCTTACAATGGAAAACTCTATAATGAACATGTCCAAGGGACGTGGGACCACCACTCCCCATTGAATTTATTTAAATTCATATTTCAAAACATTAATTATAACATCCTAAATAAATGTTGAAAAAATGACACATAAAATGATGCTTCAATTACATAAGAAATATTTAATCATTTACCTAATTTCAAAAACACACCTAGTGGTTGGTCTAATTAAGACACTCAACCTTGAATGATATTTATAAGGATCTCATGTCACATAGTTCAAGGTTTGAGCATTTAATATAAGAAAACCCCATTTTACAAAATGTCACATGGAAATCCTTATGTGAAACACAACATCATAATGTATAAAGCTATATAATTATATGAAAAATTATTAAACCAGTTAACCACATTCATAGGAAACTTCAATCATCCATCATTAGGATTTGATTCTGGGAGGATTGACAGAAAATAAAATAATATAAAAACACCCTCAAAAGAGAGAATATTAGCTGACATTGAAATAACATTCAATATGGAAAGATAAACCGAGAAATGATGGAAGAGGACATAGAGTGTTAGGAAGAGTGACACGATGTAATGAAAAATAGTTGAATCATACATTGGATGAAGGGGATCTCTGAAAATATTGGGGAGAATCAAGGAGGTTCTCAAATGGAAGTGCTTCTGTGCAGTTTAGTGGAATGAAAAGGGAGGAAAAAAGATAAATGAGGAAGGTTCAAAATTGAATTTTCATCCCCATTAATGAGCCATATTGTTTTAAAAACTATGTTATAATAGTACAGAAACACTTCCTCAAGGTGAAAATCCTTTCATGGTTTGTGCACAGTCTAGAAAACTGTGCACACACTATGAAGATGAGATTTAAAAATTCTTATAGATTCATAAAATCACCATGATGCCTCGGGTTGAGGGTTTAATAAACTTAGTGACACCCTCCAAGCCCCATACTATTTAGGTGGCTATTTAGCACTAACCATTGTCAACCTATGCACCTACCTTTAGCTTTCCAAAAACCTTGATTTCAATTATTGAGGGTCCTAAAACCAAATGGAACAACTGAGAAACCTACCAGGTCTTAAAATATAACTAAAAACAACAATTTCATGTGTCTTAACTCTCATAATTCCGTTCTAATGAACAATTTGACATTTGGAATGTACACCAAGTGAAATTTTCAAACTCCATTAGAAAATAAATCATGCTTAGAACATTAAATATTATAGATAAGTTTTGGAGATTGACATAGCAGAAGAAGCCTATACTAATTGATCACTTTCTAGAAAAACATAATTATTTTGGGTGATACAAATAGTTATTTTTAATACTATCATTGTTTTGAATCCCCCTTCATTATAAATAGGGTATGAACAAAGGAATTCCTCATGTTTTCTAGGTCACATTCCTATAGGGTAATCCAGTCCATTGATTTGTTCCAAACCTATCTTAGGTAGTGGAATTTGAGATGAAAATTATGTAATCACCCATCAGACCTCCCTACCTAGCTCACAATTTGGGTAATACACTACCCATGATTATGAATAAAACCATTATAGAGTAGTTATAGAGTTGATGGGTGGTAATGTAATTTCAGCACGTGTTCCCTCACATGACAACACAAACCCAAACTGGAGAATGAGAACATGGATTCATTCATTTTGAATTTCATTGAAGGGAAAAATAGAATGTAACATCTTGAACTGGATGCTTGTAAGATAGTTCTCCAAGCTAGTTTTTTACAAGGACTCAAGATTATCTCCCCATATTCCAGAATCTTCCGACAAGCTATAAGGGCCTAGGATGTGATACTAGGGAGACTATTCCCTCATATCAGAGTAATAAAACAACTGAAATAGCTATTTAGAATACATAAAAGTAAAGAAACATAGTATAGAATAAGTAAATAAACTAAAAAAGAACATTATATAGTAATGAATGAAATGCTGTAAAAGTATTATGTCATAGATAAAGCACTGGTCACCCATTATACTGACCATACATATAAAAGAATAAAAATAAATTGTTTAAATAAAATTATAATTATATACTACTAAGTTTGATCCATACCACATACCCGTTCTACATACACTATGTAACTGCACATTCCTTATTATAAGTATCCACACTAACGACTCAACTCGATCATGAAACTCTTGGACGTATCCCTATCCATCATGAAATCTATGCTCATCCTAAAAAGTAGACATAAGGTCTACACATAGATCGAGGTGAAATTACAAGGGTGAGAATATAATATCTGAATTCCACCCCAATTATGAACCTATAAATATGATTCATGAAGTGTATTCTAATGAAACAGGAACATCCTATCTAAGACACAATGAAAAATACAAATAAAACAAAAAACATGAAACTATACTCAAACCATAGGTCCATTATCTTAATAAACAAGGAAAGGTTTTGTCAAGTATATATATATTTATATGGGTATAAATTTATAGTCCCATACAAATATATACATAAATATTAATATAGCAGATTATGGTGACAAAATAATATAAAACCCTCAGCAGTTGATCCTTGGGTTTATAATCTAGACCGCCTAGACATCCTATGAAAGGGAATTAATATAAATATTGTACCACTCAATTAGTGTATAAATAATTCAGTCTATAAGTCTATATTCCCAATAGAAAACTCCATCTTTTCCTAGTTCCAGAAATATATCTGAGTATGCTATGCCACCAAAGGGGGATAATCATTCTAACCCTGGGTTCACTCATACTCACCTCCAATCACTATAATCATGGATTTTGAGTAATTACATTGAGATATCCTTAAAATGGTAAATGATCTGGACATCTTGACACTCACTCCATGTAAATACAGTCTAATGTTCGAGCCCTAGGTCCCTATTTATCGACGGTCATGAAATTGTGACTCAAATAATCCATAATGGTCTGACTGTAAGGCGATGTAATTAGAGATCGCCGGTGAGATTCCATGCCCACCCCTGGAGTCTCTAATTAGGGTGATCATAATCATCCCCATAACATGGAAGAGCATAAACATCCAAGATTATCTAAATATTTCAAACACCATGTTCAACACCAAGGTAACATAACTGATCAGGGAGAGTGTAATCATACCTATGACTCAAGAGAGCATAATCATCCCTGTGTATAATCAGATCCAGGAGTGCGTAATATTCCTCAACACATATCAAACTAAGGGGTGAGTAATCTCCCTTATGACTCATGATAGTAGAATTATCCACGCATATACTTAATTTGGATGTTATTCTCATATATCATAATCATCAGCTCAATAGCTGGATCTCAGGATGAACCTATAAAAATATCAATAATATAATAATCAAATATATATCTCAACTTTTAGATCACCAGTAGTACCTCTAGGTATACTAGTAAATACATAAAAAACATGCCTCAAAAGCTGGTTCCTAGGAAAGCACGTTCGGGAATCCCAATAGGCGAATAATAAAGATATTAGGAAGAATGTCTGTGCATCCCAAGATAAACTAAAGCTGAATCATGTCAGGCTCTCTAGCAGCTAACTAGGAATTACCTCTAGAAATCATCGATGCATCAGCAATAACCATGTAAAAGTATTAATAAAAGTGTGGTTGTGGATAAATGCCTAGTCTCACGACTACTGCCACATCCTCATGGGATGACATGATTAGCATGGGTTCTAAGGTGACATCTACTATCATCTCTATACAAACCCCCAATGCACTAACTCATGGTAGTTCAAACATCAGGGCACCCACTGGGTCCCTCATCTCAAAACACTAGAGAAGCATCTTATAAGGTATACTCAAGGTATACACATAGTGAAGGCACCCTTCTTGGGATCCAAATATGAGGAGGTAAAAGGGGAAGTCATATATGGGATCCTCAGTGGTACTTAAACAGAGGCATCCTACTCAGGATCCTTGGAAAGGTATACAAGAAGGTAAATCCTACAAAAGATCCTTATCAAAAATGTAGGAAGAATATAAATAATACATGGGACCCTCAGAATAGTATATGAGTAAAGGGTTATTCCATGGTATTCCCTAGGCTATATTTTTTGAAAATGCATCCTATAGGGGATCCTCACTGTTGGTAATAAGATAGAGGCATCTTAATATTGATCATAAAAAATAGATAAACTCATGGCCTCTGAGTCAAGAAGGTAATATCTCGTATGCGATATTTATTCAATGGAAAAATAAAATGGAAACATCCAAGAGAGATGGATCATGTATCATCTCATATCATAGGTCTAACACTTAGGAGACAAATAGTTTTGATTACCCGAGGAAGCACCTCTATATTTAAGAAAAATTTTAAAATTCAACCACTTTGTCCTTAAATAGACCTATGAGTTTAACCATCATTATCTATGTGAAATCATACCCATAATAGACTACTATTGGGTCAAATTAGAGTTTTTGGGAAATAATAAATGAACAACCCTTAAAGTTAAGAAATGTATTAAAAAACAACGTGTGTACCATGGTATACAATGTATACCCTCAAGGACCTACATGGCTGTGTAGTCCGACCAAACGTGGCATCTAAAATCCCAAGTGAATGACATGACGATCACATACATGGAGTGTAACCTAAATGGGGTACCTTACCATACACCTCATAGGCCCTGTCCATGTAAATATAAATGTAATGCAACCCACATAGTGTATAGTCGTCTACTATACACGACATGTTCCACTTACATGGGTATCTGGACCAAGTACTCAGCTACACGGCTGAGTCCCAGTACAAGGCATGTAAAACCAATGAAAAGAGTGTTCATGATAAATATCATCTTCCATGAATGGTAATAATACACTAAATTTGTTTTATGAACCACACATTGTGTTGATGGGTTTTCTCGAACAAGAAACACCCAAATCGGCCTAAAACCCATGTTTTTTAGCAAAAGCTAGGGATCATCCTACTTGGGGTACCAAAAAAGAATAATAGGGGATTAAAAACGAATAAATTTAATATATTAGGATTTATGATAAAACATAAAAACATCCTACATTTTGGTTGAATCCTTCGAAGCTTCGTCCATTTCCATTTCCCACAGCTATTGTACGACGATCTTGTGCGTCTTGAGTTCCACAGTAGCAACCATCATCCTCTAACTCTGAATTTCTCTCTACCTATCACATTTTATCTCTTGGTAACATGAAGGGGGATACATAGGGGTTTTGTGAGAGAATTCATAGGATAATGAAGAAAAAAATGTGGAAAATAAGGAAAATAAAAAGAAACGAAAAAGAAAAGGGCGCCCCAGCCCCCATTGACCAACCTATTATTATGCCATACTTATGAAAATATTTCCATTCCATACTCAATAAAAGATACTTAATCTTAATAAAATGCTCTGCTTAAATGATATTTCAGAATGATAATGTGTTAATAATTTTTTATTTAATTTATTAAATAGTAAATATTAATTATTCTATTATAATTGAAACTACTCATATTTCCACCGAACTCCAGTCCTACGGTAAAATCCATATTATAGGACCAAAAGAGTAGAGAGAAAAATAATGTGAGATCGTCCACTTGGGAAGAATGGTCATTCTATCCCTTATAAGCATTTTATGTACAAAAAATACAAATTTCTGCTCAAGATTTCAGTATGAAAAAACACGATTCCTTACACTCTCCCCACCATAAACCTTGTCGCCCCTAAGAAACCTTGTGGTATGAATAAAAACCATTCTCTCAACCAAAGAATCTACACAAATAAGAAATTTTGACTGTCCAAGGACCAGTCTAATAACATCAATAACTATCTCTTGCATGGGATACATTTAACTACAACCAATCTAGTACTCCCAACCATATGAATACCCTTATCATCACCTCAAAAACAATATACGAGCTTAACAACCCATATAAAATGATGAATTAAAATTGAAAAAAGGGTCAACATCCTCAAAAGGAAAATGGTGCACTCCGCCCCATTTGGATTACCTAACACCACTCCTCGACACAACCTTAACAGGTTCCTTCCTCAATTAGGATGAAATTTTAAAAAGAAAGAATCTCAGCATAGAGACAATGATCCCTCGCCACAGTCAACATGATGTCAAAATAGAGCATGATTATTTATAATATATTACACTATGATTCCATCAAAATATGTCTATATCTCCCTCCGAGCCACACATACATTGAACAAGGCTACTCTTGCCTTAAACCAACATCTGACACCATGTCTCCTGAAAATGCATTCTAGATCCAAACACAGTTCAACTGTATCATGACACATTATTCATTTTCAATGTATCATCTACTGTGGTGGGACATTATTCGTGTAAATACAACTCTCGGTAAACCACTCCCATGTAAGGTCCTTGAAACTATCATTCCTCAGCTATCACGCAGTCACTAACTAATTTAAAAATAAAAAATGTGCCATGTGAAACCATTGTATACCTTATCACCCGACTCATACTCCAGTGATTCATCCAAAACAAGGTCAATATGACCGCTCTACATGGAATGTTGGTCTCATTAAGATAGAATCTCCACTGTAACTTCAGTTCAAAAATGAGAACCCCACGTGTGCCAAACTTTACTCGATGGCTGCCATTTACATGATGTTATCACATTCATGATCATATAACCACACTCTGACTCCATAATAAATAGTGGAAACAATAATATATTGGGAAATTAACCTGAACAGTCTTTTCTGTAAAAGTCAATCTTTACAAAAAATCACCATATGTTCTAGTCAAAAGATGATAGCATCAACATTCTTATATGAAAAAACCCTACTACTACCTGTGCATCGATCTCAAAACAAGCATATAATGAAGCTCACATCCTAGAAAATGACATTCATAAACATGGAAAAACCTTACCCATATAGTTTTCCCTAAAAAAATGAACATAGACCTTCTAGGGTTCGACTCAAAACTAACGACCTCTAGTTATTCCACCTTGAACAATGATCAAACCTATAAATGGGGGAGTCAAAAATGACTTTCAAGGGTAAAAGCTATCAGAAAATCCTACAAGGTCCAGGTCCTCTTTAAAAAAACCTCATAAAAAATTGATCCCTAGGGGTTATGATTCCAACACTCATCAGGAATCTAAATACAGTAATACCCCCTTGATTTCTATTTCAAAAAAAATGCTTGGATACTCATCTCCATTGTAATCAGCGATCCAACTAGATAACCATGAACAAGGTCAGTTAAGTAGAATTTTATTCTAATATTTGTTTGAAAACACTATTTTGATTGTTACTAAATCTTTAAATAACTATACCAGAGAAAAAAACCCAACAAGCGGTATGGAACATGGGAATCACATGCCCTTTCAGCCTACTAGGGTCATTGAACCTCCCATACATGAAGACCAAGTCATATACCTCATGAAAAAATTCCTCAACGTAGATCTACGTTACCTTCCATTAAAATAAAATATACATGTAAGTTATATAGATTTGGTAGAGCTCCACCATAAATATATATTGGAAAATAAAATTTATGTTTTTTAACACATTAAATAATTATCCCACTATTTTTAGTAATAATGAAACACTTGGAGGACTATAATATGTGAATCCTATTTGTGAAATATGATACACGTGACACCTCTCACCTTTGCCGACAAATAGTCAAAATTCAACCCTATCTTCAAGCTAATCTTCTAAGAGCCTAAATTTCATAATAAATGAAAAAAATCCACACAAAATGATCATTTATCAAAGAAAAATTAATATTTAACTATAAAATTATAGATCGGAACAATAATCCCATACCCTTAGAAACCTAGACCTCTAACCGGAATAAGTGTTATCAATGAACCAGGTTGATATCCGTCATAAGTTTTGATGCATTTTTAATAATCCTATCTATCATATCCCAAATATTAAATCCATGTAAAAGAAACCTCAAATACCACTTTGTAATGGCCCAAATCTGATTCCACTAAACCGGTTCTCCATGCCAGTTCATTATGAAACCTCAGCTTGCCTCCCCATATAACATAGGCTTCCAACTAACAGTAAGGGCCTAGGGTGGGATAGTGGGAAGAATATTCCCTAATATTAGAGTTAGAATGAAATGGGAATAGATAATTATCACAAAAAATTGTAAATAAATAGAGTGAAGAAGATGTAAAAACCCAAAAATAACATTTTCTAATAATAAATGAAATGATATAAAAGCCCAACAAACTATGTCATGCATATAAAATTGGTTATCCACTGGGCCAAAAATATAGATACATAAATAATAATAAATAAATTGAAATAAAATTATAAGTATCAAATAATAACTCTGATTCATAACACATACCCAGTCTATATATACTATTGAACTGCACCAACTCGATCAAAAGTATTTTCATGAGCGGCTCCACTCGATCATTAAACTCTGAGTCTCTATCCTATCTACCATTCAATCCATGGTCACCCTAAACAGAATACATATAGTCTTAAAAAATCAAGGTAAACATACATGGATGAGAATATAATCTTATTAGGTTACCCCAACAAGGAACCAATAAATATTCTTCCATAAGTTAATTCTCATGTAATAATACCAACCTAACTGATACATAACTGCCAAGATAAATAAAACAAAAAAAACATGAAATCACAGTCGAACCCTATATCCATGATCCCGGTCAACTAGACAAGGTTCTATAAATTATATATATATTTATATTCTTATAAATTCATAGTATCATACCTATACATATATACATAAATATTAATATACCTTAGTATGGTGAATAAATAAAATAAAACCATCAAGAATCCATACTTGGGTCTGTAATCCTGAAAATCTAGACATCCTGTATAGTGGAATGAGTTATATGTCATATAACTCAATCTATATTTAATTATGTCCTTATCTTGGTATATAATCCCAATAAAAAATACATGCTTCAACTAGTGTGGGATATGTCTCTAAGAAAGCTACATCACCACAGGGAGATACTGGCCCTAACCTTGGGTTCACCCGTACTCACCTCCAATCACTCTAATCATGGATTCTGGGGAAGTACAACAAAAAATTAGGAAAATGGTCACTGACTTGTATTTCATGCTTCTCATTCCATGTAAATACAGTTCAATTTTTGAGTGATAGGACCGGGTCTATAGGTGGTCACGACATTACAACTCAGATAATCCATAAGTGGCTAGCCCTTAGGTTATGTAAGGAGAGGTCCTCAGTGATACACTAATCCCACCTATGGAGGTCTCTAATTAGGGATATAATGATCATCCCTATCACTAAGTATGACATAATCATCCAAAATAACTCAATGATGTGAAATTTCATGTCCGACGTCATGGTCATGTAACTAGTCACGAAGACCGTAATCATCCCTATAGCTCAGGAGAGCATAATCATCCCTTAGTATAATCAACTTGAGGAGAGATTAATAAACCTAAATATATAACATACTAAGGAGAGAAGATTCATCCTAATCACTCAAGTGAGATAGAAATCATCCATGAGTATTGGTACTAGGTACATCATGCCCGTATATCATAATCATTGGCTCAACAGTCAGATCCCAGGAAGAACATCTGAAAATACTAATAATATAATAATAAAATATATAGGCTCAATACCTATATTGTAGGTAGTATATTTGGGTATAAAATTATAAATAAAAGATAACATGTTTCAAATGTTTTATCCAAGGAAAACACATATGGGTATCCTAATAGATGAATAATATGGATGCCTAGAAGAACCTCTCGAAATCCTAAGAGAATGTAAACATGCATCGCATCAAGATCACTAAACAATAACCATGAAGTCCATATATATATCATCTCTACATCAACAAAAACCAAGTGAATGTATAAATAAAATAGTGAGGTTGGATGTATGCCTAATAACACAACTACTTCCACGAATTCATGGTCTTACCAGTTCGGAACAGGTTCTACGAGGACACCTGATACCATCTCTTTATAAACCCTCAATGCACTAGCTCAAGGTTGTTTAAACATAAGGGCACAAACTAGGTCCGTCATGTAATAACACAAGAGAGGCATCCTACAAGTTATCCTCAATATCTATACATAACAAAGTCATCTTACTCAGGATCCTCAGTTGATAAGGTAAAAGGAGGAATCCTACATTGGATCCTTAAACAATATGTAAAAAAGATACATCCTACTCAGGATCCTTAGAAAGGTATACAGGAAGGGGTGTCTTACATGGGATCCTTAATAACGTTGTAATAAGTAACTCCATACAACATTAGATACTTAGAACAAAATATCAGTAAAGGGGTCATACATTGGATTATATAGGCAAGATTTTATGGAAAATCATTCCATAGGGGATCCCAATATTAGTAAGAAGATAGAGATATCCTACTTGGGATACTTAGAAATAGATAAACTCTTGGCCTCTTAGGAAATAAGGGAAAATCTTGCATGGGTTAAATCATTAAGGTAAATATAAAAATTCAATGTCCAAGATAGATGGATCAAGGATCGTCTCAACTCAATGGTCTCACTCTTAAGAGATTGTTGGATTCGATTACCAGAGGAAGAAACTCAACATTCAATAATGATACTCAAAAACCAACTAATAGTCCTTAAATCACCCCATGGGTTTCACCATCATGATTTATATAAAAATATATAGATAATATAATTATCATGTTTCTAGTTCCATCCTTTGGAAAATAGTACATGAAAAACCCTCAAAGGGTAGCAATAGAGGAGTACACATTGTGTGTACCCTGGTACACGATGTGTACCCTCAAGGCCCCACCAGGGCATGTACTCTCTATATACATGGAATGTAAACACCAAAGTACAGGGAATTTTGATCATGTACACAACACGTACCCAATATGGGGTATCTTCCCTTGCACCTCACATGGATTTACAATGTATATACCCTTGTCATGTACATCTACACAGCGTATAACCCACATGGGATATGGACCTGTAATTTTCATGACATGTTCCCCTTACGCGGGTAACCTAGTCAGGTACATATCTACCAAAATGAGTCATATTAAATAGCATGGAAAGACCATATAGGTTGGGTAATTTTAAATTATCATCTTACCTGAACATGAAGAACTCACGTTGTGTTTTCTATGATCTACACATTTTTAGATGGGTTTTCTTAAATGGAAAACCACAAAATCTCCCTCAAACACCAGTCTTCTTAGAGAAAGTTATATATTGGACAAATATGGGTACTAAGAAAGTATAATTGGGGATTAAAATTTTAAATTTATTCATATTTTTATATTTATGGTAAAAATAAAAAATTTTCTACCTTTTGGTAGAATCTACTGATGCTTCTCCCATTTCCACACTCCACAACTACCATACAAGGATCCATATTGTCCAACGATTTGTGGTAGTAACCCTATTATTCTCCCTCTCATCATCTATCAACCTATCCTCTTTTATCTCTTGGTCATGTGATGGGGGAGCCGCAAAGGGCGTATGATGGAATTTAGAAGAGAAGGAAGAAAATAAAATAGGAAATAAAGTAAAAGAAAACAAAAATAAAATGAAAATGAAATGTGTGCCCCAACCTATCCTGGTGCCCTATATGAGTTTATTCCCTTATTAGAAAAAACACCTCATTTTATCCTCAGTAGAAGAGATAAAATACCAATATAACTCTTTTTTGACATATATGGCCGAATAAACTTACGAAAACAAATTATTATTTAATTTATTAAATATTAATTATTAATTATTTCACTAAAATAAAAATGGCTCAGATTTCCACCAAAGATATATCATGGGGTAAAAACCATATTCTTGGACTAATAGAGTGGGAAGAAAAAGTATCCAAAAATATCTTCTTGGGTCAAATGACTATTTTACTACTTAAAATATTCTGAAGTAAAAAAATCAAATTTCTGCTCAAAATTTCAGTCTATAAAAACTTGGGTCCTTACAAAGAAACTATCTATAGAAACCTAAACTGTTGAATGCACCTATATGAGTTGTGAATCTTATAGGTGTTCCACTCATCAACTTGAGATTCAAATGTCCCATCCTAAAAATAAAATATAAATGAACACTCATCATGGGTTCCATATCCATTTCTAACAAAAATCCTAGATGGACCATTATATGGAATGAATATGAAGATATAATGCCTATTTAGTATAGAAGAAACCACATTGTCACTTAGAGATATTGGTCAAACTCTAAAGATGTTTATCATTCTAGGGTGGGATATAGAGTGAGTAATGGATAAAGTATTATAAATCTTTTGAAACCCAAATTGTTGTGGCACATTGTTGTATATAAACTAGAATGGGTCCCTGATCTAATACATGTCGTTTCCTCATTGTATGTGCCTATAATATGATAAAATGAGGAAATGACATGAATGAAAAGGTTGATTGGTTATCATTTTACCAGAAATACCTCCATGACCAGGGTACTTACACTAAAACCAGATAAAGCACCCTTGAGGGAGAAGAGCCACTTTCTGTGGAATATGGATAGAAACCTCACCTGTTAGAAGTTTGAATCCATGCTTAGTTAGAATTTGAATCCCCATTGGGTAAATTAAAATACTTCCTAATTATCATACTATAGATCATAAAAATTCCATTACTATTGGGAAGAAAAATTTCTTTTTATCCTAACACCAATATTTTACCCATTGGGATGTAGAAATATATCCACCCATTCCCTAAAAGGGATGATTGAGAAAGGTTAAATATATCTTCTTAGTATTTTCTATGACACTATCAGTAAGTCCCTTAATAGGGGAGATATTTACTCTAAATCTTCCAAAACATTATCCATGGTAATAAACTCATCATATACCCCCTAATGAAAGGGATTCCAATTAATTGTTGTATCGCCACAATATGATCCCTACTACACCACGTGGTGGGTTAAAAGTGTTAGTACACAATCACAAGATATTGATTAATTCTAGAAGAAGATATACATTCTGATACATCATGAATTATGAAATAAATTCTTAGTAGTATGTACAGATCATTTTTAGACTTTAAATGAATTCATTATAGCTTCAATTAACCTATAATACCTAGACCTGCTAATTATAAAAGGTTCCATCAGGAAACAATTCCTTCTTCATACCACATTATTCTCTATGATCCATTTTTGATATATAAAATAACGAATAATAATATTAGTAAATTTATTCATAACTATAATATTGAACATCCTGTGTTAGTGGGGAGATATTAATGATTTGATTTCATCATAGATGTGTGTCTAGGATGACTTATCCTTTATCATAAATTTTTGTTTCAATGTAGTGATGAGAAGATGCAAACCATGTAGATGGTAGGATGTGATTAGTTTTTGAAATTATAACATCATAATGAATCCCTTAGTTATATATTAGTAACATATTATATAGTGGGTGGTTATAAAGATCTAATTTATATAGATTTATAAGGTATTTTTATGATATATGAACAAATACTGAGGGTTAACATCTATATTCTCATTAATAGTGACCCTCCATTCGATTTCATTCATAGAGTATGAAAGATGATATAACTAGAAGCCATTATACCTATCAAAAAAATGATGTAAAATTTATAGTAGATAAAGTAAAAAATTTCCATATATAAATTATTTGGTGACCACATCGAATATAAAGTTTGATGATACCTTAAAAAATGGAGCTTTACATGGAGTTTTGTGAATATTTTTGTTCATACAAGAAGTTTTTTCATATAGAAATTCATTTATAGATCATATAAAATTAGGATTTTTTTGAATGGAACTACATTTGATGAGATCACAGAGTTTTGAATTATTATATAGTGGATGAGAAATTTTTTTTGAATCATAAAAAACTTATGTGTAATTTAGTGTTCTCCTTAGAATTTAATCATATTTGTTTTAATTGGATATAATTTAATAGGTGGAATTTGTTGACACCCATAAAATATGATATCGTATTGAATAATATTAGGAGGAAATGTATGGAAGAAGGAAAAAATATATGGAAAATTACACTTCAATGATAATGAATAATTCATACATGGATAATCCTTTATTAAGAAATTTATTTTCATAGAAAGCTAATATTTTATTGAGAAAAAGTAATTAATAATATTGAGAAGAGAATATATCATGGTATTATAATATTCCAGCATAATAGAAATCGTTTAAATAGATATTTCATAAATATATCAAGGTTTTATAATTTTCGCACAGCCTAGGACTTCATTTATAAAACCACATTGAGAATTCATTACAGTCACATAACATTCTCACCTTGGGAATGTGAATTGTGAAATTGTTGTGAAGAACTTCGCAACCATGTAACATATTTTCAACCTGGAATCACATTCCTAAATAAGAATTATGAATCTCTATGACTATATATATCATATTCAACTACATATACAAGAAATATGGTTATGTGATACTCCTATTAATACCCATAACACAATTTGAAGAAAAGTAAGAATAATAATCTACTTTGGGGAGGATTTTACCTCTTTGATACAAATTTTGAGAGAAGAATTAAATCACTTATGAGGAATTTCATTTTTAAATTCCTATAATTGAATATATCAGGTAACTTATTAGATTGAACTTGATGTAAGTATGGGGAAGGAGCATCATGTAAAACACTCTTGATAATTTTTATTCCCCATAATATCTTTATAGGTCTTCCCACATAAAATCCATTTCAAAAGACCCATGTGAGACTCTTTCATGGGTTTATTATTTCGTAAATCCTTTTTGAACTAGAAAACATAAAAATGAAGACATTATTTAACCTCAAAAACTCATGAAAACCTCTAGTATTATAAAAAATAAGTGGTTCCTAATGTTAGTGTTGGCCTCTACCTAGTGGTCTACTTCCAAAAATGGTTCAACTCATGGTTCACCATTCATGAAAGACCCCTATTATGGGTAAATTTGGATCCTTTTCATCCATTATTTCACCAACTTCATCTACCTTGTATAAATTAACCAAAATGAACTCATTGGATTCCTTTATCTATGGTTAATTGCTCAAAAATAACATTTCAATGAATCCCAATAAAAATCCATTAGATTCACATGTTCAAGGATCCATCCATACAATATTTCTCCCCTTTTATGATTTATTCCTATGATAATGGGAATTAAGTATCTTGAAATATATCTATCCTGAAAATTCCACCATGTCTGATATATCTCTTAAGGTATTAACAATAATACATTCCCTAGATAATTAGGGTTCCTATCATTAGCTATTTTGAAAACCCTTTCTTAGATCAAGATTCTATTCCTAGTTACCCTAAACTAGTTTCTATAGAATTAAATAATTTGTAGAGGTTCTTTTGTTTCACCCAATAATCTCAGGATTCATAAACGATACTCTTATTATGTATAATAACCAAACATTTCCAATTAGTCTATACCCACCATGGGTCTATTTCAATTTCCATTTCTAGTTTCCAATATACAGGAGGTGTATTACCACATAAATGCCTCTTATTAGGTGTATTCCCAAACCCTTTCTGAATGTACCATATCCCCCATGAGTGTAATCATCCTTCATTATCTAAAAAATAATATAAAAAAGGTGTATTCTTATATATAGGTCTCCAATTAAGTGTAAGCACAAAATCTTCTTCACTAGGAAAAATCTCACATGAGTCCAATATTCCGTCCTTGCATAATTATCAATAGACAAAAGGTGGAAACACATATGGGCCTAGTACATTGTTTATAAACCAACCATACCTTATCCTATTTAGATTCCAAAAATATGATGAAGAAAAAGTGATTCTCATGTGTAAGTATCATACAAACCATTATAAGACACCTTTCACTTAGTAACCCCAGTTTCAAGAATTTAAATTGTATGATATATAATCAATTCCACAAGATGCTAAAATTCTAATAATAGGCCATTTTTTTTATCCTTAATGTACATATTAAATCCTGGTTTGATGAACTTGAAAATTTCATCATCATTCCTAACTGCATAACATTAAAATGAAAATATTTGATCATAGTTGTATGACCTAGAAACACACCTCTATGTTCCTTGTCGAACAACCTTAAAAATTGATGTCGTGTTTCGTTAAGTGGAATTGAAATTCATGGGTTTTGATTCCATTCATAGGGATACATAAAAATTCCCTATCATGGGATCAATACCAACTCCACAACACCTAATACCTACTTATATAACGATAAATTATATAAAATCCATCTATGTGACTTTACTGTATGTCATAACAAACCATAAAAATAAATATTAAGAAACAATTATACAAAAATCATATTGATACATGGTTTCAGTTGAATAATTTAATATAGATATAAAATTGTAATATTATTACCGGAAAGGATATTTAAACATGTCTTGAATATATAATAGATTCTCTAACTATACATCAAGACCCCTAGAGGAATGATCCAACCTCTAATCTTCTTGATCAATGCACAACATAAGGTTTCACTAGTATGTCCAAAAAACCACCTTCCTTTTGAAACAAGGTTTTCATTGACTCAAAACATGTAGGAACAGGGGAAAATTATAAATAATATAATTTTAAATCAAGAATTTAGGGGATTATTATAATATTTTAATAACTATATCATCTTTCAAATTAATTACCATTTAAGAATGACTTTCATAGGAAATTACACCACGTGCTCGAATGTGAACAATTTTTAATAATATTGGTCAACATAGAATACCTAATTTTAATTACATAAGAATAAACAAGCAGATACATAATAAAAAAATGAGAGAGAATAATGACACGTAAGATGCATAAAAGCTATAGGAATTAGAGTAAATCAATTAAAATTCATATAAATAGAATTTATATATTGAATTGAAAATAAAATATTCAAAATAAAAAAGGTATTTTTGTGCAATTGATATTGTGTAGGATTTTGGATTTGGATGAAGGAATAAATATAAGAGTGTATAATAAGATTTTTAAAATTTTAGTTGAATCGAATAAAAAAATTCATAGAAACTTCTTAACCAATAAAAACTGATTGAAAATTTGTTTGAAGTCATAGAAGAATGTCAAAAATTAAAATAAAAGTGAGAAATCATTCAATGATTGATATGTTTTTATCCATATGTTATTCTATAGAAAATCATCCACTTAAATAAAACCTAATTTGATTAGTATGTTTACCATGATAGTCCTTAATTATATAATTAATAGAGTCTCTAAAGGGATTGTTGATGTGGCATGATGCTTACCAAACAGAACGACTAAAAATATTGCGATGCCGATGAATGAATTTCAATTGAATATCCTTGAGGATGATTAAATAGTAGTATATGAAGTTGCTATTATAATATAAATCCATTTTTAGTTCTGTTTATTTTCATAACTAATCCATACAAAGGATTTGAAAGATTAAAAACTTATTAAACAATTAGTGAAGGGGATTAGAAGTCTAATTTTTTTTCAAAAATGAAGATTTAGATACATATGTTACCCTTGAGGTGGAGTGGTATCTCAAATTAATATAAACTTAGTGATTCAATTGTATGAATATGAGACCATTAGAATAAGTCTCAATATTTGAAATGATTAACACCGATGATTTGGAGAGTCGGTCAAGATGGATTAATAGAGGATATACAATTTTTATTATTATGTGTTGATAGGTGAATATAACTCAAGACTTTGATGGATGAGCATTGAGTGCTTAATAAAATTAGAAGAACACACGACTTCAAGTGATTTAACATTATGAGATGAGGTTATATTTAAGAAATGGCTTAAATTTGGGAATTTTTTTGACTAGAGTAATATCTTTGATAGGGTGAGACAACCTAGACTGAGCTCTGAGTATCTGGGGTTATTATTTTAGGAAGGAGAACCCAATTAGGGAAACATAATACATAATCTCTCTTTAATTTCATATATGGATGAGTATTTTCCTTCTATATGATTATTTTGAAGTATGTATTGTAAAATATAGATTAAATCTTTTGTAACTCCATTATTGGATAAATTATTAGGTGATATCATCTCTTTGTTCCTTTATTTTTACAATCTTGATTTAATTTTATGGGTGGTTGAATTTATTGAATGATATTTGTCATTTATTTTGCTTTCTATCATCACTTTTTACATTATTATTATTTCTTTTCTATTTATAATTTGGAATATAATTGGTTGATGTATTTTAATCAGGTTAATCTTTTTTAATTGAATCTGAATGATAATAGAATACATTGTTTATTCATTACTTAAACATCTCAATACTCGATCAAGTTTTTGAGCATAGTGCGTATTTGGTTGTATCTTAAATAAGTGGTTTTAGAATATATGAAAAATTATTACATAAAAATATAATGGTTTTGTGTGATTGTAATGTGGAACTCTTTATTTATTTAAATTGTGATTATTTCAATGAATAAATATTGTTAGAGACATTTTTTTTTAAAATCAAGGACGATTCATTAATGGTTAATTCTTGGTAAGTTAATGTCATCAAAATTTGATTGGTTTTAATTCCAAAAAACCAAAAATAATTTCATCTTCATTATTTTATTTCATATTTTAAATTAATTTCAATTAAAACCCCCATGTTTTTATATTTTTTTATAAATAAATAATAATAATTAACAATTTAAATATTAATGTGAGTTAGTGTGCCTCCATGTGAGGATATCCTTAAGTCACGTGATTCTATAATAAATACTTATAAAAATGTAAAATTAATTGATTAGATATTCATGAAAAATATATATTGTAACATCTGGACCTAGGATCCTCTTAATTGTGGCCCGATCCGATGGTCCACATGGTGTCATTCACACATCCCCATATGACAGAGGTTGTTGACTAGTAGCAAGTGTCTAAGGTTGTATAGTGGGGAGAATATACCATCATTTTATAGTGGCACAAAAATAATAATAAACAAACAAAATTAAGAGAATCATGATATAGAGGATGTAATAATAGAATTTTTTTGATAATAAACAGAGAAACCATAATAACCAATAAACAAGAATAAATACCAAAATCCCATAGGCCGAGTCATATAAAAAATAATTTCATGGCATGATGATATACAAAAGGGGGAAACATTGGATAGGGATATAAAAAATACTATACAAAACAAAAAAAGTCCAGAAGAATTATCCACTAGAATCATGATAAAATGCTCAGCTCTTTTCTCCCATGCTCAAGGCTATAAGTTAAAAAAATCAAGCATCTGTGGTAGGGTACATTCCCTTATCAATACCACCAGACATAAGGTTTTCCCGGGTACCGTATGTGTCCAGAGTAGGGTGTGATATTAACTTAGTAGGCTACCACCAATATTTTCTAGAAATAATCATACTAGTGTAAATAGTAATTTTAGTGTATAGGTTTAAAAAAAATATAATGCTAAATAATAAATACTATATGGCTCAGGTTTTTATTGGAAACCCGACTAGATCTACCTGCTTCAGCATAGGTTGGAATGGTTAATCATAATCCATATATATATATATATAATATGTATACATTTACATAAACATTATACATGAGGATGTTTAGAGCCATATACATGGATACTAGGTGCTAGCTGGGCCTAAGGCATAACTCAGTCATTCGTAACTAGTCTAACAAGATAATGCATCCAACAAATGGAATAAGCCATAAGACTCATTTTAATGGGAGAAATATTTCTAGCCACTTAATCTGGTGTGGAGGGTTTCTATACCCAATACCTCAAGCATAAGAATGTGAAGTATCATTCCCATCATTCAGATTAGAGTATAATGATATGAGATGTCAATACCAACACCCAAGGCAAGGGAATGCGAAATTCTATGCAAAATAAAACCCATAACCATTTAAAAAAAACCAAGTATTACTAATTATAATTATAATAACATAAGGACTACCTCTAATGCTTTCATTATCACTTAGAAAAAACAACCAAGGGTTTAGAAATCATACAATTCAAATTTATAAATACATAATAAGTAGAGGGGCCATTCCACCAACTACCATTCATTTACGTTAACCCATTTAATTAATTAATAATGTAAAATTCATCTTGGAGCTTATCAAAACACATAACTGGTGTTTTTGTTAACTAAAAAGTAACATAAAAAAAAGGAAATTCTATTTTCCATGTCAAACCAAAAAATTAAAAGTTGTTTGTTCATATAATGATTTATAATAAGATGGTAATTTAATTTTTCACACCAAAAGGGGTGGAAATGAAGAGGTGGGAAGCCTATGATTAATTAATAGGGTTATATGGGTGTATCACATCATGGATCAATTAATTAACGAGTAATGAACGCAATTTAAATCATAATATGGAAATTTACCACAAGTTTCATATAGGTAAATTCTATGAAAAAATAAGGAAACTTTTAAACCACCTACCTTATGTATTTGAATGACTAATCATCTAGAATTAGATATTGATTATAAGAATAATTGGAGAAATATCCAAAATACACAAATGTCTTAAGAGTAGGGAAAATGGGCTCACACCAAAATGGTTCATGTGATGGGAATATAAATTAAGATAGAAACAAAGAGGGTTAGGGATATTACTATTTTATATTCAATTCTTCCAAAAATGATAGAAATAGAGTATGAATTGATAATTTATTGAGAATCCTAAGTTAGGATTGGGATAACTTCATGAGAGAGAAAATAGGGGGATATTCATATGAAATTAAAGAAGGAAGAAGGAATTTGAGTGAAAAAAATTCATTGAAAATTTGGAAAAATCACCCTAAAAATGGGGTCACATAGTTTTCCACATAGTTGAGAAAATTGTGTGCCAACCATGTTCTATTAACTTCTCATGAACCATACTTGTATGAGCTAGGGGCCTAGTTTTTCTAACTATGCCAAGGATATGTGGAAGGCCTCTTTCTCAATCCTCTGCATTCGAACACGGTTGTGTGCCCCAACCCACATGGTTAAATAAAAACCATTCATCTTCCTAGAGTACACATGTTACCTACATGGTTAAGTCACACAGTTCGCACTAATCATGAATTAAATGTGGGACCCACTCTATTTGTCAAATTTCTCATGATCTAGGCTCCAAAAAAGACCTAGATGCACTTGAAACCTTTCATAGTCTATAGGTAATGTTTACAAATATAAAACAATGGATATAGATTTATAAATAAATTATTTATACCTTCATGAAAACTCATGTCATTACAACCTCCCTGAACTTAAAGAAACTCATCCTCAAGTTATCCTTTAAATGGTAAAGAGGTATTATTTGAAAAAATCTCCAACCTCTATTCTCTTATGTCAACGTCTTACTCTAAGGTCTTCTCTTGTGATCGGTTGTGAAACCACATCACATGTACTAAAGAAACTAACCCTCCTCATAGATTATTCAATCCTTGATCCATGATTCACACTATATACTCTTTAAAGAAAGAATCCCCATATAACTAAATCTTATCAAGTTATAGAACATGTGATTCCTCTAGATAAAACCAGCGAAGATGAGACACATGAATTTCATCCTGAATAGACCGATATATTTGAGGAAGTGATACATGGTATGTTACTGGTCCGATTCAAATTAAGAACTCAAAGGGTTTGAAAAATCAAGGTGAAATATTAACTTTCCTCGGAATCCGTCAATAGACCATATGAAGAAAAATTGACATGAAAAAAACATCCCATAGCACAAAATCAAGAGGTACTCAATAGTAGTTAGCATAATATAGTTTTCTAGACTGAGTTTTCAATATACTCTTCCTAATTAGTTGAAATTTCTCTGAAGTTTCCTGAGTGATATGTGGTCCATGAAAAGATGCCTCCACTACCTATAACTATCACATTGTTGATCGGTATGGCCTACCATATAAGGCCTATTAAATATCCATATAGATGATAACATAAAAATTCTTATTTTAGGAGAAATCAAATAGGGGTGTGTATATCTTCCAAGAAACCCCAAGGTAATGAACACATGCAAACATTTTTTCCACGAACACATTAATGGTATGCTCTGTCAATGCTTTAGTATTGGGTGATAGGTCGTGCTCAGAAGCACCATTATACTTATGGCCTTTTAAAACCTCTTCCATAAATAATATGAAAAACAATAATGTTTACTAGATATGATAAATCATGGAAATATATGAATAAATATGAATTTTCTCACTTATAACCTCCTTAGATTCTCTAATGATAAGGGCTCTAAAATACGTAATAAGTATGAAACCTTTTTCAGATGGTAAATGAAAATCCAAAAAATATTGTTTTTAGGGGATAATCTTGGAAAACGAGTTAAAATGTCCATGTAAACATAATCCCATTTCCACTCAAGAATGAAAAATAACTAGAAAATTTCTACTGGCCACTAATTTTCTACCACCACATATTGATAGGTTTAACAGCGAGTAATATATATTGCTATCTCTTGTTTCATATAAGGACTCCGATAATAGAAATGTAATTATAAATATATCTTGTTGACAATGGGATGTATCAACAAAAATGAGGCATGAAATTACTGCATAATCTCCTCTCTGATGTCTATTGTGATCAATACATGCCCATAAAAGTGTAAGGTCACGTCATTATCTGTGGTCTAATCAAAAGATGAATCATCATATGAGATGCCTTCCCTTAGGACAAGGACTTTTAGATATGATGGCGTCCTCACTATTACCCATTGAATAAAGGTATAGGTCACTACCAAAGATATAAGGATTTGCTTCCCATGATCCTCTTTAATGTCAACGTGAATGTATGAAGGCAAGTCCATGAGATTAAATTCCTCCCTGGAATCCTAAACTACCTATGCCTGAGTCCTATTGCTCAGAGAAGTAGCTACAACATTTCCTTTCCCATGAATATAGGCAAGCTCGATATCCATGGACAACAGATACTAAACCCATCTATACTACATTTTATTTTTATCATGCTATGTAAAGATATAATCGAGAATTTTTTTATATTAGAATACCAATAAATGTTCCCCAATAAACTATTACCTAGAACAACTTAGATCATGAACACCACCTGCTAGATCGAGATCGTGATTTTGGTAATTCCACATGCATGTCCTAAAGTTATGTCATGCATATAAAATTGGTTATCCACTGGGCCAAAAATATAGATACATAAATAATAATAAATAAATTGAAATAAAATTATAAGTATCAAATAATAACTCTGATTCATAACACATACCCAGTCTATATATACTATTGAACTGCACCAACTCGATCAAAAGTATTTTCATGAGCGGCTCCACTCGATCATTAAACTCTGAGTCTCTATCCTATCTACCATTCAATCCATGGTCACCCTAAACAGAATACATATAGTCTTAAAAAATCAAGGTAAACATACATGGATGAGAATATAATCTTATTAGGTTACCCCAACAAGGAACCAATAAATATTCTTCCATAAGTTAATTCTCATGTAATAATACCAACCTAACTGATACATAACTGCCAAGATAAATAAAACAAAAAAAACATGAAATCACAGTCGAACCCTATATCCATGATCCCGGTCAACTAGACAAGGTTCTATAAATTATATATATATTTATATTCTTATAAATTCATAGTATCATACCTATACATATATACATAAATATTAATATACCTTAGTATGGTGAATAAATAAAATAAAACCATCAAGAATCCATACTTGGGTCTGTAATCCTGAAAATCTAGACATCCTGTATAGTGGAATGAGTTATATGTCATATAACTCAATCTATATTTAATTATGTCCTTATCTTGGTATATAATCCCAATAAAAAATACATGCTTCAACTAGTGTGGGATATGTCTCTAAGAAAGCTACATCACCACAGGGAGATACTCGCCCTAACCTTGGGTTCACCCGTACTCACCTCCAATCACTCTAATCATGGATTCTGGGGAAGTACAACAAAAAATTAGGAAAATGGTCACTGACTTGTATTTCATGCTTCTCATTCCATGTAAATACAGTTCAATTTTTGAGTGATAGGACCGGGTCTATAGGTGGTCACGACATTACAACTCAGATAATCCATAAGTGGCTAGCCCTTAGGTTATGTAAGGAGAGGTCCTCAGTGATACACTAATCCCACCTATGGAGGTCTCTAATTAGGGATATAATGATCATCCCTATCACTAAGTATGACATAATCATCCAAAATAACTCAATGATGTGAAATTTCATGTCCGACGTCATGGTCATGTAACTAGTCACGAAGACCGTAATCATCCCTATAGCTCAGGAGAGCATAATCATCCCTTAGTATAATCAACTTGAGGAGAGATTAATAAACCTAAATATATAACATACTAAGGAGAGAAGATTCATCCTAATCACTCAAGTGAGATAGAAATCATCCATGAGTATTGGTACTAGGTACATCATGCCCGTATATCATAATCATTGGCTCAACAGTCAGATCCCAGGAAGAACATCTGAAAATACTAATAATATAATAATAAAATATATAGGCTCAATACCTATATTGTAGGTAGTATATTTGGGTATAAAATTATAAATAAAAGATAACATGTTTCAAATGTTTTATCCAAGGAAAACACATATGGGTATCCTAATAGATGAATAATATGGATGCCTAGAAGAACCTCTCGAAATCCTAAGAGAATGTAAACATGCATCGCATCAAGATCACTAAACAATAACCATGAAGTCCATATATATATCATCTCTACATCAACAAAAACCAAGTGAATGTATAAATAAAATAGTGAGGTTGGATGTATGCCTAATAACACAACTACTTCCACGAATTCATGGTCTTACCAGTTCGGAACAGGTTCTACGAGGACACCTGATACCATCTCTTTATAAACCCTCAATGCACTAGCTCAAGGTTGTTTAAACATAAGGGCACAAACTAGGTCTGTCATGTAATAACACAAGAGAGGCATCCTACAAGTTATCCTCAATATCTATACATAACAAAGTCATCTTACTCAGGATCCTCAGTTGATAAGGTAAAAGGAGGAATCCTACATTGGATCCTTAAACAATATGTAAAAAAGATACATCCTACTCAGGATCCTTAGAAAGGTATACAGGAAGGGGTGTCTTACATGGGATCCTTAATAACGTTGTAATAAGTAACTCCATACAACATTAGATACTTAGAACAAAATATCAGTAAAGGGGTCATACATTGGATTATATAGGCAAGATTTTATGGAAAATCATTCCATAGGGGATCCCAATATTAGTAAGAAGATAGAGATATCCTACTTGGGATACTTAGAAATAGATAAACTCTTGGCCTCTTAGGAAATAAGGGAAAATCTTGCATGGGTTAAATCATTAAGGTAAATATAAAAATTCAATGTCCAAGATAGATGGATCAAGGATCGTCTCAACTCAATGGTCTCACTCTTAAGAGATTGTTGGATTCGATTACCAGAGGAAGAAACTCAACATTCAATAATGATACTCAAAAACCAACTAATAGTCCTTAAATCACCCCATGGGTTTCACCATCATGATTTATATAAAAATATATAGATAATATAATTATCATGTTTCTAGTTCCATCCTTTGGAAAATAGTACATGAAAAACCCTCAAAGGGTAGCAATAGAGGAGTACACATTGTGTGTACCCTGGTACACGGTGTGTACCCTCAAGGCCCCACCAGGGCATGTACTCTCTATATACATGGAATGTAAACACCAAAGTACAGGGAATTTTGATCATGTACACAACACGTACCCAATATGGGGTATCTTCCCTTGCACCTCACATGGCTTTACAATGTATATACCCTTGTCATGTACATCTACACAGCGTATAACCCACATGGGATATGGACCTGTAATTTTCATGACATGTTCCCCTTACGCGGGTAACCTAGTCAGGTACATATCTACCAAAATGAGTCATATTAAATAGCATGGAAAGACCATATAGGTTGGGTAATTTTAAATTATCATCTTACCTGAACATGAAGAACTCACGTTGTGTTTTCTATGATCTACACATTTTTAGATGGGTTTTCTTAAATGGAAAACCACAAAATCTCCCTCAAACACCAGTCTTCTTAGAGAAAGTTATATATTGGACAAATATGGGTACTAAGAAAGTATAATTGGGGATTAAAATTTTAAATTTATTCATATTTTTATATTTATGGTAAAAATAAAAAATTTTCTACCTTTTGGTAGAATCTACTGATGCTTCTCCCATTTCCACACTCCACAACTACCATACAAGGATCCATATTGTCCAACGATTTGTGGTAGTAACCCTATTATTCTCCCTCTCATCATCTATCAACCTATCCTCTTTTATCTCTTGGTCATGTGATGGGGGAGCCGCAAAGGGCGTATGATGGAATTTAGAAGAGAAGGAAGAAAATAAAATAGGAAATAAAGTAAAAGAAAACAAAAATAAAATGAAAATGAAATGTGTGCCCCAACCTATCCTGGTGCCCTATATGAGTTTATTCCCTTATTAGAAAAAACACCTCATTTTATCCTCAGTAGAAGAGATAAAATACCAATATAACTCTTTTTTGACATATATGGCCGAATAAACTTACGAAAACAAATTATTATTTAATTTATTAAATATTAATTATTAATTATTTCACTAAAATAAAAATGGCTCAGATTTCCACCAAAGATATATCATGGGGTAAAAACCATATTCTTGGACTAATAGAGTGGGAAGAAAAAGTATCCAAAAATATCTTCTTGGGTCAAATGACTATTTTACTACTTAAAATATTCTGAAGTAAAAAAATCAAATTTCTGCTCAAAATTTCAGTCTATAAAAACTTGGGTCCTTACAAAGAAACTATCTATAGAAACCTAAACTGTTGAATGCACCTATATGAGTTGTGAATCTTATAGGTGTTCCACTCATCAACTTGAGATTCAAATGTCCCATCCTAAAAATAAAATATAAATGAACACTCATCATGGGTTCCATATCCATTTCTAACAAAAATCCTAGATGGACCATTATATGGAATGAATATGAAGATATAATGCCTATTTAGTATAGAAGAAACCACATTGTCACTTAGAGATATTGGTCAAACTCTAAAGATGTTTATCATTCTAGGGTGGGATATAGAGTGAGTAATGGATAAAGTATTATAAATCTTTTGAAACCCAAATTGTTGTGGCACATTGTTGTATATAAACTAGAATGGGTCCCTGATCTAATACATGTCGTTTCCTCATTGTATGTGCCTATAATATGATAAAATGAGGAAATGACATGAATGAAAAGGTTGATTGGTTATCATTTTACCAGAAATACCTCCATGACCAGGGTACTTACACTAAAACCAGATAAAGCACCCTTGAGGGAGAAGAGCCACTTTCTGTGGAATATGGATAGAAACCTCACCTGTTAGAAGTTTGAATCCATGCTTAGTTAGAATTTGAATCCCCATTGGGTAAATTAAAATACTTCCTAATTATCATACTATAGATCATAAAAATTCCATTACTATTGGGAAGAAAAATTTCTTTTTATCCTAACACCAATATTTTACCCATTGGGATGTAGAAATATATCCACCCATTCCCTAAAAGGGATGATTGAGAAAGGTTAAATATATCTTCTTAGTATTTTCTATGACACTATCAGTAAGTCCCTTAATAGGGGAGATATTTACTCTAAATCTTCCAAAACATTATCCATGGTAATAAACTCATCATATACCCCCTAATGAAAGGGATTCCAATTAATTGTTGTATCGCCACAATATGATCCCTACTACACCACGTGGTGGGTTAAAAGTGTTAGTACACAATCACAAGATATTGATTAATTCTAGAAGAAGATATACATTCTGATACATCATGAATTATGAAATAAATTCTTAGTAGTATGTACAGATCATTTTTAGACTTTAAATGAATTCATTATAGCTTCAATTAACCTATAATACCTAGACCTGCTAATTATAAAAGGTTCCATCAGGAATCAATTCCTTCTTCATACCACATTATTCTCTATGATCCATTTTTGATATATAAAATAACGAATAATAATATTAGTAAATTTATTCATAACTATAATATTGAACATCCTGTGTTAGTGGGGAGATATTAATGATTTGATTTCATCATAGATGTGTGTCTAGGATGACTTATCCTTTATCATAAATTTTTGTTTCAATGTAGTGATGAGAAGATGCAAACCATGTAGATGGTAGGATGTGATTAGTTTTTGAAATTATAACATCATAATGAATCCCTTAGTTATATATTAGTAACATATTATATAGTGGGTGGTTATAAATATCTAATTTATATAGATTTATAAGGTATTTTTATGATATATGAACAAATACTGAGGGTTAACATCTATATTCTCATTAATAGTGACCCTCCATTCGATTTCATTCATAGAGTATGAAAGATGA
This sequence comes from Viscum album, assembly GCA_963277665.1. Lineage (NCBI taxonomy): Eukaryota > Viridiplantae > Streptophyta > Magnoliopsida > Santalales > Viscaceae > Viscum > Viscum album. The sequence continues at coordinate 1,320,783,411 of OY728132.1, read as the reverse complement.
TATAACTAGAAGCCATTATACCTATCAAAAAAATGATGTAAAATTTATAGTAGATAAAGTAAAAAATTTCCATATATAAATTATTTGGTGACCACATCGAATATAAAGTTTGATGATACCTTAAAAAATGGAGCTTTACATGGAGTTTTGTGAATATTTTTGTTCATACAAGAAGTTTTTTCATATAGAAATTCATTTATAGATCATATAAAATTAGGATTTTTTTGAATGGAACTACATTTGATGAGATCACAGAGTTTTGAATTATTATATAGTGGATGAGAAATTTTTTTTGAATCATAAAAAACTTATGTGTAATTTAGTGTTGTCCTTAGAATTTAATCATATTTGTTTTAATTGGATATAATTTAATAGGTGGAATTTGTTGACACCCATAAAATATGATATCGTATTGAATAATATTAGGAGGAAATGTATGGAAGAAGGAAAAAATATATGGAAAATTACACTTCAATGATAATGAATAATTCATACATGGATAATCCTTTATTAAGAAATTTATTTTCATAGAAAGCTAATATTTTATTGAGAAAAAGTAATTAATAATATTGAGAAGAGAATATATCATGGTATTATAATATTCCAGCATAATAGAAATCGTTTAAATAGATATTTCATAAATATATCAAGGTTTTATAATTTTCGCACAGCCTAGGACTTCATTTATAAAACCACATTGAGAATTCATTACAGTCACATAACATTCTCACCTTGGGAATGTGAATTGTGAAATTGTTGTGAAGAACTTCGCAACCATGTAACATATTTTCAACCTGGAATCACATTCCTAAATAAGAATTATGAATCTCTATGACTATATATATCATATTCAACTACATATACAAGAAATATGGTTATGTGATACTCCTATTAATACCCATAACACAATTTGAAGAAAAGTAAGAATAATAATCTACTTTGGGGAGGATTTTACCTCTTTGATACAAATTTTGAGAGAAGAATTAAATCACTTATGAGGAATTTCATTTTTAAATTCCTATAATTGAATATATCAGGTAACTTATTAGATTGAACTTGATGTAAGTATGGGGAAGGAGCATCATGTAAAACACTCTTGATAATTTTTATTCCCCATAATATCTTTATAGGTCTTCCCACATAAAATCCATTTCAAAAGACCCATGTGAGACTCTTTCATGGGTTTATTATTTCGTAAATCCTTTTTGAACTAGAAAACATAAAAATGAAGACATTATTTAACCTCAAAAACTCATGAAAACCTCTAGTATTATAAAAAATAAGTGGTTCCTAATGTTAGTGTTGGCCTCTACCTAGTGGTCTACTTCCAAAAATGGTTCGACTCATGGTTCACCATTCATGAAAGACCCCTATTATGGGTAAATTTGGATCCTTTTCATCCATTATTTCACCAACTTCATCTACCTTGTATAAATTAACCAAAATGAACTCATTGGATTCCTTTATCTATGGTTAATTGCTCAAAAATAACATTTCAATGAATCCCAATAAAAATCCATTAGATTCACATGTTCAAGGATCCATCCATACAATATTTCTCCCCTTTTATGATTTATTCTTATGATAATGGGAATTAAGTATCTTGAAATATATCTATCCTGAAAATTCCACCATGTCTGATATATCTCTTAAGGTATTAACAATAATACATTCCCTAGATAATTAGGGTTCCTATCATTAGCTATTTTGAAAACCCTTTCTTAGATCAAGATTCTATTCCTAGTTACCCTAAACTAGTTTCTATAGAATTAAATAATTTGTAGAGGTTCTTTTGTTTCACCCAATAATCTCAGGATTCATAAACGATACTCTTATTATGTATAATAACCAAACATTTCCAATTAGTCTATACCCACCATGGGTCTATTTCAATTTCCATTTCTAGTTTCCAATATACAGGAGGTGTATTACCACATAAATGCCTCTTATTAGGTGTATTCCCAAACCCTTTCTGAATGTACCATATCCCCCATGAGTGTAATCATCCTTCATTATCTAAAAAATAATATAAAAAAGGTGTATTCTTATATATAGGTCTCCAATTAAGTGTAAGCACAAAATCTTCTTCACTAGGAAAAATCTCACATGAGTCCAATATTCCGTCCTTGCATAATTATCAATAGACAGAAGGTGGAAACACATATGGGCCTAGTACATTGTTTATAAACCAACCATACCTTATCCTATTTAGTTTCCAAAAATATGATGAAGAAAAAGTGATTCTCATGTGTAAGTATCATACAAACCATTATAAGACACCTTTCACTTAGTAACCCCAGTTTCAAGAATTTAAATTGTATGATATATAATCAATTCCACAAGATGCTAAAATTCTAATAATAGGCCATTTTTTTTATCCTTAATGTACATATTAAATCCTGGTTTGATGAACTTGAAAATTTCATCATCATTCCTAACTGCATAACATTAAAATGAAAATATTTGATCATAGTTGTATGACCTAGAAACACACCTCTATGTTCCTTGTCGAACAACCTTAAAAATTGATGTCGTGTTTCGTTAAGTGGAATTGAAATTCATGGGTTTTGATTCCATTCATAGGGATACATAAAAATTCCCTATCATGGGATCAATACCAACTCCACAACACCTAATACCTACCTATATAACGATAAATTATATAAAATCCATCTATGTGACTTTACTGTATGTCATAACAAACCATAAAAATAAATATTAAGAAACAATTATACAAAAATCATATTGATACATGGTTTCAGTTGAATAATTTAATATAGATATAAAATTGTAATATTATTACCGGAAAGGATATTTAAACATGTCTTGAATATATAATAGATTCTCTAACTATACATCAAGACCCCTAGAGGAATGATCCAACCTCTAATCTTCTTGATCAATGCACAACATAAGGTTTCACTAGTATGTCCAAAAAACCACCTTCCTTTTGAAACAAGGTTTTCATTGACTCAAAACATGTAGGAACAGGGGAAAATTATAAATAATATAATTTTAAATCAAGAATTTAGGGGATTATTATAATATTTTAATAACTATATCATCTTTCAAATTAATTACCATTTAAGAATGACTTTCATAGGAAATTACACCACGTGCTCGAATGTGAACAATTTTTAATAATATTGGTCAACATAGAATACCTAATTTTAATTACATAAGAATAAACAAGCAGATACATAATAAAAAAATGAGAGAGAATAATGACACGTAAGATGCATAAAAGCTATAGGAATTAGAGTAAATCAATTAAAATTCATATAAATAGAATTTATATATTGAATTGAAAATAAAATATTCAAAATAAAAAAGGTATTTTTGTGCAATTGATATTGTGTAGGATTTTGGATTTGGATGAAGGAATAAATATAAGAGTGTATAATAAGATTTTTAAAATTTTAGTTGAATCGAATAAAAAAATTCATAGAAACTTCTTAACCAATAAAAACTGATTGAAAATTTGTTTGAAGTCATAGAAGAATGTCAAAAATTAAAATAAAAGTGAGAAATCATTCAATGATTGATATGTTTTTATCCATATGTTATTCTATAGAAAATCATCCACTTAAATAAAACCTAATTTGATTAGTATGTTTACCATGATAGTCCTTAATTATATAATTAATAGAGTCTCTAAAGGGATTGTTGATGTGGCATGATGCTTACCAAACAGAACGACTAAAAATATTGCGATGCCGATGAATGAATTTCAATTGAATATCCTTGAGGATGATTAAATAGTAGTATATGAAGTTGTTATTATAATATAAATCCATTTTTAGTTCTGTTTATTTTCATAACTAATCCATACAAAGAATTTGAAAGATTAAAAACTTATTAAACAATTAGTGAAGGGGATTAGAAGTCTAATTTTTTTTCAAAAATGAAGATTTAGATACATATGTTACCCTTGAGGTGGAGTGGTATCTCAAATTAATATAAACTTAGTGATTCAATTGTATGAATATGAGACCATTAGAATAAGTCTCAATATTTGAAATGATTAACACCGATGATTTGGAGAGTCGGTCAAGATGGATTAATAGAGGATATACAATTTTTATTATTATGTGTTGATAGGTGAATATAACTCAAGACTTTGATGGATGAGCATTGAGTGCTTAATAAAATTAGAAGAACACACGACTTCAAGTGATTTAACATTATGAGATGAGGTTATATTTAAGAAATGGCTTAAATTTGGGAATTTTTTTGACTAGAGTAATATCTTTGATAGGGTGAGACAACCTAGACTGAGCTCTGAGTATCTAGGGTTATTATTTTAGGAAGGAGAACCCAATTAGGGAAACATAATACATAATCTCTCTTTAATTTCATATATGGATGAGTATTTTCCTTCTATATGATTATTTTGAAGTAAGTATTGTAAAATATAGATTAAATATTTTGTAACTCCATTATTGGATAAATTATTAGGTGATATCATCTCTTTGTTCCTTTATTTTTACAATCTTGATTTAATTTTATGGGTGGTTGAATTTATTGAATGATATTTGTCATTTATTTTGCTTTCTATCATCACTTTTTACATTATTATTATTTCTTTTCTATTTATAATTTGGAATATAATTGGTTGATGTATTTTAATCAGGTTAATCTTTTTTAATTGAATCTGAATGATAATAGAATACATTGTTTATTCATTACTTAAACATCTCAATACTCGATCAAGTTTTTGAGCATAGTGCGTATTTGGTTGTATCTTAAATAAGTGGTTTTAGAATATATGAAAAATTATTACATAAAAATATAATGGTTTTGTGTGATTGTAATGTGGAACTCTTTATTTATTTAAATTGTGATTATTTCAATGAATAAATATTGTTAGAGACATTTTTTTTTAAAATCAAGGACGATTCATTAATGGTTAATTCTTGGTAAGTTAATGTCATCAAAATTTGATTGGTTTTAATTCCAAAAAACCAAAAATAATTTCATCTTCATTATTTTATTTCATATTTTAAATTAATTTCAATTAAAACCCCCATGTTTTTATATTTTTTTATAAATAAATAATAATAATTAACAATTTAAATATTAATGTGAGTTAGTGTGCCTCCATGTGAGGATATCCTTAAGTCACGTGATTCTATAATAAATACTTATAAAAATGTAAAATTAATTGATTAGATATTCATGAAAAATATATATTGTAACATCTGGACCTAGGATCCTCTTAATTGTGGCCCGATCCGATGGTCCACATGGTCTCATTCACACATCCCCATATGACAGAGGTTGTTGACTAGTAGCAAGTGTCTAAGGTGGTATAGTGGGGAGAATATACCATCATTTTATAGTGGCACAAAAATAATAATAAACAAACAAAATTAAGAGAATCATGATATAGAGGATGTAATAATAGAATTTTTTTGATAATAAACAGAGAAACCATAATAACCAATAAACAAGAATAAATACCAAAATCCCATAGGACGAGTCATATAAAAAATAATTTCATGGCATGATGATATACAAAAGGGGGAAACATTGGATAGGGATATAAAAAATACTATACAAAACAAAAAAAGTCCAGAAGAATTATCCACTAGAATCATGATAAAATGCTCAGCTCTTTTCTCCCATGCTCAAGGCTATAAGTTAAAAAAATCAAGCATCTGTGGTAGGGTACATTCCCTTATCAATACCACCAGACATAAGGTTTTCCCGGGTACCGTATGTGTCCAGAGTAGGGTGTGATATTAACTTAGTAGGCTACCACCAATATTTTCTAGAAATAATCATACTAGTGTAAATAGTAATTTTAGTGTATAGGTTTAAAAAAAATATAATGCTAAATAATAAATACTATATGGCTCAGGTTTTTATTGGAAACCCGACTAGATCTACCTGCTTCAGCATAGGTTGGAATGGTTAATCATAATCCATATATATATATATAATATGTATACATTTACATAAACATTATACATGAGGATGTTTAGAGCCATATACATGGATACTAGGTGCTAGCTGGGCCTAAGGCATAACTCAGTCATTCGTAACTAGTCTAACAAGATAATGCATCCAACAAATGGAATAAGCCATAAGACTCATTTTAATGGGAGAAATATTTCTAGCCACTTAATCTGGTGTGGAGGGTTTCTATACCCAATACCTCAAGCATAAGAATGTGAAGTATCATTCCCATCATTCAGATTAGAGTATAATGATATGAGATGTCAATACCAACACCCAAGGCAAGGGAATGCGAAATTCTATGCAAAATAAAACCCATAACCATTTAAAAAAACCAAGTATTACTAATTATAATTATAATAACATAAGGACTACCTCTAATGCTTTCATTATCACTTAGAAAAAACAACCAAGGGTTTAGAAATCATACAATTCAAATTTATAAATACATAATAAGTAGAGGGGCTATTCCACCAACTACCATTCATTTACGTTAACCCATTTAATTAATTAATAATGTAAAATTCATCTTGGAGCTTATCAAAACACATAACTGGTGTTTTTGTTAACTAAAAAGTAACATAAAAAAAGGAAATTCCATTTTCCATGTCAAACCAAAAAATTAAAAGTTGTTTGTTCATATAATGATTTATAATAAGATGGTAATTTAATTTTTCACACCAAAAGGGGTGGAAATGAAGAGGTGGGAAGCCTATGATTAATTAATAGGGTTATATGGGTGTATCACATCATGGATCAATTAATTAACGAGTAATGAACGCAATTTAAATCATAATATGGAAATTTACCACAAGTTTCATATAGGTAAATTCTATGAAAAAATAAGGAAACTTTTAAACCACCTACCTTATGTATTTGAATGACTAATCATCTAGAATTAGATATTGATTATAAGAATAATTGGAGAAATATCCAAAATACACAAATGTCTTAAGAGTAGGGAAAATGGGCTCACACCAAAATGGTTCATGTGATGGGAATATAAATTAAGATAGAAACAAAGAGGGTTAGGGATATTACTATTTTATATTCAATTCTTCCAAAAATGATAGAAATAGAGTATGAATTGATAATTTATTGAGAATCCTAAGTTAGGATTGGGATAACTTCATGAGAGAGAAAATAGGGGGATATTCATATGAAATTAAAGAAGGAAGAAGGAATTTGAGTGAAAAAAATTCATTGAAAATTTGGAAAAATCACCCTAAAAATGGGGTCACATAGTTTTCCACATAGTTGAGAAAATTGTGTGCCAACCATGTTCTATTAACTTCTCATGAACCATACTTGTATGAGCTAGGGGCCTAGTTTTTCTAACTATGCCAAGGATATGTGGAAGGCCTCTTTCTCAATCCTCTGCATTCGAACACGGTTGTGTGCCCCAACCCACATGGTTAAATAAAAACCATTCATCTTCCTAGAGTACACATGTTACCTACATGGTTAAGTCACACAGTTCGCACTAATCATGAATTAAATGTGGGACCCACTCTATTTGTCAAATTTCTCATGATCTAGGCTCCAAAAAAGACCTAGATGCACTTGAAACCTTTCATAGTCTATAGGTAATGTTTACAAATATAAAACAATGGATATAGATTTATAAATAAATTATTTATACCTTCATGAAAACTCATGTCATTACAACCTCCCTGAACTTAAAGAAACTCATCCTCAAGTTATCCTTTAAATGGTAAAGAGGTATTATTTGAAAAAATCTCCAACCTCTATTCTCTTATGTCAACGTCTTACTCTAAGGTCTTCTCTTGTGATCGGTTGTGAAACCACATCACATGTACTAAAGAAACTAACCCTCCTCATAGATTATTCAATCCTTGATCCATGATTCACACTATATACTCTTTAAAGAAAGAATCCCCATATAACTAAATCTTATCAAGTTATAGAACATGTGATTCCTCTAGATAAAACCAGCGAAGATGAGACACATGAATTTTGATAAAACACTATTTTATTGAATATTTTATTGATAATAAATGATATAATTTCCTCACATTGTGTTAAATATGTTTATTTATAAAATATTTGGGATTTGATCATTCATTTGAAAATTTGGTGAAAATTCCAGTTTTACCCTTAATAGTGCACTGTATTATTTCGAAGATAAATATTTTTATATTTATTATTTGAATTTGAAATTTTGTAACAGTGTTCCTAACTTAATTATCTACAACTTTTATTCAGGACACTAAAGCTAAAGAGTTAATTTGGTTGTTGAAATTGGGCCATGAAGTCAAAGTTGGGCTGGGCTCGCCAGAATGGAGAAGGTTCTGTATTTGGGCCATATCCTCTACATACGGGCTTGGATTGAGCCCAAATTTTGAGGAAAGCTCGGGGACAGGATGTGACACAAATCATCCTTCTGGAAGGCCGGTCAATTCACGCGTTTTGGAGGTCAAATGGGCGGTGCAAGTTTCATTAAAATATTTGGCCGAGATTTTGCATTCACACTTGAAACTACTTTAAACCTAGCCTCCCCTCCACTCTATAAATTAGTGATTTTCTCATTTGGAGAGGCTGGTTCGTGCATTGGGAGATTGGAGGCAGAGGAGAATTGGTTTCAACCAAATTCTCCAACCATTGTAAGAGAGGTAGCTCTTGAAGCAAGGATCCTCTCATCGAAGCCTCCTTCTCTCCTTCATGTTGTAATTGTTTTGTTTGTGTAATAAACTTCTTTATTCTTCTTTTATTTCTTCTCTTTTCCTATGTTTTATTTAAATTTATTATTCTCTCAATCTTCCTCTTGGGGCTGGAATTCTTGAGTAGAAGCGATATTGGGTTATACCCATTATAAACCTTTGCACATGCAAAACGCTTCTACGATGATTACGCCACCCATGGAAGAGTAATTTTTAGTGATCGATCTATCTTCTACCCGCTTCATTTAATTATTTTGAATCATTGAGCCTACTGTAATTCACTTAATATGATCCATGAATTATGTTTTTAAATTGTAAGAAACTAAGCAAGCAATTGAACAATTAACACAAAAACACGCGAGGTCGGGATTTTGTGTAAATTGTGAGAGCGCGATCTTAATCGGTAATACAAGACCACACGGGATAAATTTGTAGAGTTCAAATATAATCCCTAAACACAATTCATCCTCATTTCCAGAATGGATATGTGCCTTAATTTACCACTGATCATAAGCTAATCTTAGAACATCAATCAAAGCAGGGTGCTGCGATTGCACGTTCCAAAGTTAGCCTAGGTTTAAATTCACATCATCTTTGTGGTAAAGTTAATTCTCGTAGGGTTCGGGATTTAACGAATTAAGGGATCATAATTAAGTGAATGTTAATTTAAATGATAATGATTAATAATAAATTGAAGAGGTAGAGTTAGATCGATTACGCTTTTTAAATAGATTTCTAAAAAAAAACATCTTCTTGTTGTGTCATTTAAATTGAAATTCATTTCAAAACTAAAAACAAAAAAAAAATTATGCAATCTTCTTCCAGCAAACTTCTTCTAGATTCATAAACTATAAACAACCCCCATCCTTTTCTAGTAGTGTTTCTATTCTCTTTTATTTAATTTTTAGAATACCTCTAATAAGATGTTTTAATTCACTTCCTCCTTTGAGAGACGACCTTGGTTAGCCCCCTATGCTACACCAAGTAAACTAAACATTAGCTTCATAGAGTGTTGTGCTTGGAGTTTTATCCAACGTAACTCACTTTTGAAGTTCTTTTGAGAGCGTGTGCGACAACGCTCTTTCAAATTGGCGCCGTTGCCGGGGAGGCAAGTAATTATTTCAACCAATTAGAGGTATTTATTTTATTTTACATTTTATTCTCTTCCTCTCTTCTTTATTCCTTCTTTACCCAATCTGATTTTTCTTCTTCTTCTTTTAAATTTCTTCTACTTCTCTTTGGACCATCAACTCAAACTTCTCATTTTTATTTTACTATGGTCCACTTTCTTTCTTTTCATTTTTATTTGATCTATGACACGAACTAATCCCGAAGATCTCTTAGATCTTGACCCTGAGATTGAACGCAGCCTTAGGGCACGAATCAGAAATTCTCAGTCTACGGGAAGTTTCAACATTCAACCAGTTGGAGAATTACTCCAATATCAGAACATTGAAATTGGAAGCAATTCAAATTCAACCATAAAACAAGAACCAATGGCTGGAAATAATGGAAATGAACTTAATAGAACCATTCGAGAATTGGCTGCACCTGATATTAACTATCAACCAAATTGTATTGCATACCCAAATCTCGAATCGGACTTTGAATTGAAATCTGGATTAATTCACCTTCTTCCAAAGTTTCATGGCTTATCTGGTGAGGATCCCAACAAACACCTTAAGGAATTTAATGTGGTTTGCTCAACTCTAAAACCTAGAAATGTCTCTGAAGATCAAATCAAACTAAGAGCATTCCCATTCTCACTTGATGGAGCTGCGAAAGATTGGATGTATTATTTACAACCCGAAGATGTAACTTGTTGGAACGATTTGAAACGTCTTTTCTTGCAGAGATTTTTTCCAGCATCAAGGACCACATCCATTCGTAAGGAGATCTCGGGGATCAAGCAAGCCCAAGGGGAGTCAATGTATGAGTACTGGGAGAGATTCAAGAAGTTGTGTGCAAGCTGTCCGCATCACCAAATCAGTGAGCAATTACTCATTCAGTACTTCTATGAAGGACTCACAGCTATGGAGAGAAGCATGGTGGATGCTGCAGCTGGAGGAGCATTGGTGGACAAGACACCAATAGCCGCACGTGCATTGATTGACAAGATGGCCCAAAACTCCCAACAATTTGGCGATAGAGGTACACTACATGTCAGGGGAGTACATCAGGTAAGTCCTTCTTCTCTTGAGAGTCATTTGATTGATACCAAGTTAGAAGAATTGACAACTATGGTAAGGCAGATTGCTTTGGCACAAAAGACATCTTTACCTCCTCCTTCAAGGCCTTGTGGTATTTGCACTGAGACTAGCCACCCGACTGACTGTTGCCCACAACTCCAAGAAACAGAAGATTGTGCAGCAGTGTTCCCTGGGAGACCATTTCAGCAGCAACAACAACAACCATATCCCCAAAAGAAGTTTGATCCAACATACAACCAAGGGTGGAAAGATCAGTCGGACATGAGGTATGGCTCTGGACAACAACAAAGGCCACCCTTTCAACAAAACTTCCAGCAGCCTCCGCCTTACCAGCAGGGTTTCCAACAACCCCAAAGGAGATTTGAAGCTCAAACATCAACAAGTCAGCAACAAGGGAATCATCCACCAAAGGTAGATTCTAATACTGATGATCTTTTGAAGCAAATTGTTCTTAATCAACAGAATGAGCTGAAGAGTCAAGGTTCGGAGCTGAGAGAGTTGAAGACTCAAATGAGTCAGATTGCCACCGCCCTCCATGAACTTGTGAGTAAGAATTCTGGAAATCTACCTTCCCAACCCACTCCAAATCCAAAGGGGAATGTTAGTGTCATCACATTGAGAAGTGGGAAGCAAATGAACGATACATCTGCACCTACCATTCCACCGGGATTCACCTCAACTTCAGAGAAGCCGCATTCCATACCAACTGATGAACAATCCAAGGAGAAAGATAAAGGTAAGAAAAAGATTGATGATGTTCCTCCTAAACCACTTCCTTTTCCAAACAGGGTTGTTCAAACCAAGAAGATGGCTGAAGAAGCAATGCAAAAGGAGGTTTTGGACACATTCAAGCGTGTGGAGATCAACATTCCTCTACTTGAAGCCATTAAGCAAATCCCAAGGTATGCCAAATTCTTAAAAGAACTTTGTACCAATCGAAGAGGGCTCAAGGGAAATGAGAGGATCAACCTTGGAAGGAATGTCTCAGCACTCATTACACCAACTCTAGCAATGCCAACAAAGTGCAAGGATCCCGGGACATTCACCATCCCATGCACCATAGGGGAGTTTCACTTCTCTGATGCTCTTTGTGATTTAGGAGCTTCAATAAATGTGATGCCTCACTCTGTTTTCTCTTCATTGCAGATTGGTGAGCTCAAGCCTACAAGGGTAGTGGTGCAGCTAGCGAATAGAGCTACAGCATATCCGGCTGGTGTCCTTGAAGATGTGTTGGTAAAGGTAAAGGACATGATCTTCCCTGCTGATTTCTATGTACTAAACATGGAAGATGACCAGGTAAGTTCTCATGCCCCTATCATTCTTGGTAGACCCTTCCTCAAAACTGCTAAGACCATTATCAATGTTCATGAGGGTACTCTTTCCATGGAATTCGGGGATGAAATCGTGAGGTTTAAAATCCTGGATTCTATGAAGTACCCACCAGAGGAACACTCAGCATTCTTTCTCTCTCATTCTGAGTCTCCATGTGATAGTCCCTCTATTTTTGATTCCCAATCTCTTGGGGACTATTCACTTCTTAATGAAATAATGAGTATTGGGTCCAACTTGATGTCTCATTCTACTTCATCCCCTTTAATTCATGATCTTTCTGATCTTGGGATTGGTTCATTTGTCCAATCATATTCGAATTCTGAGCATGTATACTCTGATTATGATATGGCTGCTAATTTTTCTGATGGATTTGATGCATTGTTCTCTCATTCAGATGATATGTATGATTGTGCACAGATGTCTACGCCACTCATGCTTCCATCCATTCAGCAGCCACCATCACTGGAACTAAAGCCATTGCCACCAAATCTCAAATACTCATACTTGTTAAGTGGTGAAAAATTACCTGTTATCATTGCTAACAATCTCTCTTTTGAACATGAAGAAAAACTTTTGAATCTTTTGAGGGAGAACATCAGGGCAATCGGGTGGACCTTGGCTGACATATCAGGTATTAGCCCCTCCATTTGCATGCATAGGATTCTTTTGGAAGATGGAGCTAAACCGGTGAGGCAACCACAAAGGAGACTCAATCCAACCCTTCTGGAGGTTGTTAAAAAAGAGGTTGAAAAATTGCTCGAGGCAGGTATAATCTATCCCATTTCAGATTCTCAGTGGGTAAGTCCTATTCAGGTTGTGCCTAAGAAAAGTGGTGTTACTGTTGTTAAAAATGAGAAAGATGAGTTAGTTCCAATGAGGGTACAAAACAGTTGGCGCGTGTGTATTGATTATAGGAAACTAAATCATTCCACTCGCAAAGATCATTTCCCCCTCCCATTTATTGATCAGATGCTTGAGAGACTAGCTGGGAAGACACACTATTGTTTCTTGGATGGATTTTCTGGATATTTTCAGGTTCCCATTACAGCAGAGGACCAGGAGAAGACAACATTCACCTGCCCATTCGGTACCTTTGCTTACCGAAGGATGCCATTTGGACTTTGCAATGCCCCAGGTACCTTCCAGAGATGCATGGTGAGCATTTTTTCTGATTTTGTTGAGACCTGCATGGAGGTATTTATGGATGATTTTACAGTGTATGGATCTTCATTTGATGAATGTCTAAGTAGTTTGGAAAATGTGTTGAATCGTTGTATTGAGAAGAATCTAGTCCTGAACTTTGAAAAGTGTCATTTCATGGTAGAGCATGGCATTGTCTTAGGGCATGTAGTGTCAAAACATGGGATAGAGGTTGATAGATCTAAGGTAGACATCATTTCATCCTTACCCTACCCTTCATGTGTGCGTGATGTTCGATCATTCCTTGGACATGCTGGATTTTATCGACGCTTCATCAGAGATTTCAGTAAGATCGCTCTACCCTTATCTCGATTGCTTCAAAAAGATATTGACTTCAATTTTGATGATTCATGCAGGGTATCATTTGATGAGCTAAAGAAGTGTCTGACCACTCCACCGATCATACAGCCCCCACGGTGGGAGATTCCTTTTGAGCTTATGTGTGACGCCTCCAACTTCGCGGTTGGAGCTGTCTTATCTCAGAGGGTGGAGGGACGTTCACATGTGATCGCCTATGCATCGAGGACACTAGATTCAGCCCAATCAAACTACACCACAACAGAAAAGGAGTTTCTTGCTGTTATATTTGCTTTAGATAAATTTCGTTCATATTTATTGGGCTCTAAAGTAGTTGTTTTTTCTGACCATGCAGCTTTGAGGTACCTCCTAAAGAAGCCAGATGCAAAGCCACGACTTATCCGTTGGATGCTACTTCTTCAAGAGTTTGACCTTGAGATAAAGGACAAGAAGGGGTCAGAGAATTTGGTGGCAGACCACATGAGTAGGCTTACTCACACACTAGAGGGTGACACCTTGGACCAGGTACCACTTCGGGACACTTTCCCCGATGAGCATCTCTATACCATCTCAGGTAAGCATCCTTGGTATGCTGATTTAGTTAATTACATTGTTGGCTCTGAAATCCTAGTAAATTTGAAGAAGCATCAAGTCCAAAAATTAAAAATTGAGTCTAGGTATTATGTGTGGGATGATCCATACCTCTGGCGCATGTGTAGTGACCAAGTCATTAGGAGGTGTGTTCCCGATCATGAGTTTGAGTCTGTTTTGCATTTCTGTCATACACTTGCTTGTGGTGGACACTTTGGACCCCAACGGACAGCTAGGAAGGTTTTAGACTCAGGATTATATTGGCCTAGTTTATTCCATGATTCCCATGTATTTTGTAAGTCATGCTCTCGTTGCCAACACACTGGAAACATTTCAAGAAGACACGAGATGCCCCAACAACCCATTTTATTCTGTGAGATTTTTGACGTTTGGGGAATTGATTTTATGGGACCTTTTCCTAGTTCATTTGGTTTCTTGTATATCCTTGTTGCTGTCGATTATGTGAGTAAATGGGTGGAGGCCAAGGCCACCAGGACTGACGATTCTCATGTTGTTGTGGATTTTGTCAAAGCCCAGATTTTTTGCAGGTTTGGAGTACCAAAGGCCATCATCAGTGACCAAGGGACACACTTTTGCAATAGGAATTTTTCTTCCCTCCTTCAGAAGTATGGGGTGACACACAAAACATCAACACCATACCACCCCCAAACAAATGGCCAGGCTGAGGTTTCAAATCGTGAGTTGAAACAAATCTTGGAGAAAACCGTGCAGCCAAATAGGAAGGATTGGAGCAAGCGCTTGGATGATGCATTGTGGGCTTATAGGACAGCATACAAGACCCCCATTGGTATGTCCCCATTTCGGATTGTTTTTGGGAAAGCGTGTCATCTCCCCGTGGAAGTCGAGCATCGGGCATATTGGGCTATAAAGAAATGTAACATGGATTTGGCCCAAGCTGGAATTCAAAGGAAGTTGCAAATTCAAGAGCTTGAGGAGATTCGCCTGTCATCATATGAGAACTCAAGGCTCTACAAGGAAAGATCAAAAGCAGCTCATGACAAAATGATCCAACAAAGGGAGTTTCATATTGGAGAGAAAGTCCTTCTCTATAGTTCACGACTGAAGTTGATGCCTGTGGAGATCACACAAGAGGACACTGGAAGGAGCTTTACAGTCAATGGGCAACGTTTGAAGAGATACATTGAGGGACATCCTACTGATGCAGTGGATTTTATCACACTGCATGACCCCATCATCACTTGATCACATCAGGCTGTTCCTAACCCTTTCACTTTTATATTATTTGTCCTATTTAAAAATTCTGCATTTCATGTGCATATATCATCTCACGGGTTCACATTGAGGACAATGCAATATTTTAAGTGTGGGGGAGGGAACCTTTTAGTTTAGTAATTTCAATTGTTTTCCTGTTAAAAAAAAACCAAAAAACAAAAATTGTGTGTTTTTCAAAATTTGTGTGTTTATTTTACAATTTTCTGTGTGTTTTTGAAACTTTTGAGCTGAAATGATTCTCATCACCATTTTTAAATCCATATCAATAAGTGAAACAATTTACCCCTTGAAACTAAGCTTAAATGAATGCTGAAATGACTTTGTTTCAAGTTCAAATATTTAGTAATTTCATGCAAAGTACGCTGAATTTTGAATCCCATGCCAATCTCACTGTCTTTATATTTGAAATCACTTTCCTGTGAGGCTTCTAAACCATTATTTTCATATTCTTTACATTCACCTCACTTCTTGAGAGAGCCAAACCATACTTGATTTAACCAGAATTTGATCTATTCCTGTCAAAACTTGAGGGTTTGAGGTACTTGTGTTTAAATGATTGAGGCATTTGTTTGGTATTAAAACCCCTATTTCAAATAATCCTTTTTTATAATGGCCTACCTTGAATATTTAACCCTTGTAGCCCTTAGAAGCCATGCACAGCCTGTTAGGTTAAGCCACAGAACAACCCTGAAAAGTCCTCATGATAAACATATGTCCTTGACTCACATCGGGTAGCGATGTAGGAATCTATCAAGCCTATGGTGACCCTTGTATGAGTTTGGATGAGAAAGACATTGCAAAAAAAATTGATATTTGAGTGATGAGAGAAAATTCAAGCGAGGTAAGTGTTTTGTGCATGGGTGGATAAATGAAGTGGAAATATATTGAATGATATAAATGGAGAACCTGAAATAAGGTTTTTTATGAGGCATGATATCTTTTTATTCTTGGTGTGAAATTGATTGATCTTAAAGATATGTGTTTTAAAATTGGTTTTGATTTGATATTGATGTTTACTTGATATGTGGTTTTGCCCAGGTGTGCAAAAGGGTAAGTGTGGGGGAGTTGATAAAACACTATTTTATTGAATATTTTATTGATAATAAATGATATAATTTCCTCACATTGTGTTAAATATGTTTATTTATAAAATATTTGGGATTTGATCATTCATTTGAAAATTTGGTGAAAATTCCAGTTTTACCCTTAATAGTGCACTGTATTATTTCGAAGATAAATATTTTTATATTTATTATTTGAATTTGAAATTTTGTAACAGTGTTCCTAACGTAATTATCTACAACTTTTATTCAGGACACTAAAGCTAAAGAGTTAATTTGGTTGTTGAAATTGGGCCATGAAGTCAAAGTTGGGCTGGGCTCGCCAGAATGGAGAAGGTTCTGTATTTGGGCCATATCCTCTACATACGGGCTTGGATTGAGCCCAAATTTTGAGGAAAGCTCGGGGACATGATGTGGCACAAATCATCCTTCTGGAAGGCCGGTCAATTCACGCGTTTTGGAGGTCAAATGGGCGGTGCAAGTTTCATTAAAATATTTGGCCGAGATTTTGCATTCACACTTGAAACTACTTTAAACCTAGCCTCCCCTCCACTCTATAAATTAGTGATTTTCTCATTTGGAGAGGCTGGTTCGTGCATTGGGAGATTGGAGGCAGAGGATAATTGGTTTCAACCAAATTCTCCAACCATTGTAAGAGAGGTAGCTCTTGAAGCAAGGATCCTCTCATCGAAGCCTCCTTCTCTCCTTCATGTTGTAATTGTTTTGTTTGTGTAATAAACTTCTTTATTCTTCTTTTATTTCTTCTATTTTCCTATGTTTTATTTAAATTTATTCTTCTCTCAATCTTCCTCTTGGGGCTGGAATTCTTGAGTAGAAGCGATATTGGGTTATACCCATTATAAACCTTTGCACATGCAAAACGCTTCTACGATGATTACGCCACCCATGGAAGAGTAATTTTTAGTGATCGATCTATCTTCTACCCGCTTCATTTAATTATTTTGAATCATTGAGCCTACTGTAATTCACTTAATATGATCCATGAATTATGTTTTTAAATTGTAAGAAACTAATCAAGCAATTGAACAATTAACACAAAAACACGCGAGGTCGGGATTTTGTGTAAATTGTGAGAGCGCGATCTTAATCGGTAATACAAGACCACACGGGATAAATTTGTAGAGTTCAAATATAATCCCTAAACACAATTCATCCTCATTTCCAGAATGGATATGTGCCTTAATTTACCACTGATCATAAGCTAATCTTAGAACATCAATCAAAGCAGGGTGCTGCGATTGCACGTTCCAAAGTTAGCCTAGGTTTAAATTTACATCATCTTTGTGGTAAAGTTAATTCTCGTAGGGTTCGGGATTTAACGAATTAAGGGATCATAATTAAGTGAATGTTAATTTAAATGATAATGATTAATAATAAATTGAAGAGGTAGAGTTAGATCGATTACGCTTTTTAAATAGATTTCTAAAAAAAACATCTTCTTGTTGTGTCATTTAAATTGAAATTCATTTCAAAACTAAAAACAAAAAAAAAATTATGCAATCTTCTTCCAGCAAACTTCTTCTAGATTCATAAACTATAAACAACCCCCATCCTTTTCTAGTAGTGTTTCTATTCTCTTTTATTTAATTTTTAGAATACCTCTAATAAGATGTTTTAATTCACTTCCTCCTTTGAGAGACGACCTTGGTTAGCCCCCTATGCTACACCAAGTAAACTAAACATTAGCTTCATAGAGTGTTGTGCTTGGAGTTTTATCCAACGTAACTCACTTTTGAAGTTCTTTTGAGAGCGTGTGCGACAACGCTCTTTCAAATTTCATCCTGAATAGACCGATATATTTGAGGAAGTGATACATGGTATGTTACTGGTCCGATTCAAATTAAGAACTCAAAGGGTTTGAAAAATCAAGGTGAAATATTAACTTTCCTCGGAATCCGTCAATAGACCATATGAAGAAAAATTGACATGAAAAAAACATCCCATAGCACAAAATCAAGAGGTACTCAATAGTAGTTAGCATAATATAGTTTTCTAGACTGAGTTTTCAATATACTCTTTCTAATTAGTTGAAATTTCTCTGAAGTTTCCTGAGTGATATGTGGTCCATGAAAAGATGCCTCCACTACCTATAACTATCACATTGTTGATCGGTATGGCCTACCATATAAGGCCTATTAAATATCCATATAGATGATAACATAAAAATTCTTATTTTAGGAGAAATCAAATAGGGGTGTGTATATCTTCCAAGAAACCCCAAGGTAATGAACACATGCAAACATTTTTTCCACGAACACATTAATGGTATGCTCTGTCAATGCTTTAGTATTGGGTGATAGGTCATGCTCAGAAGCACCATTATACTTATGGCCTTTTAAAACCTCTTCCATAAATAATATGAAAAACAATAATGTTTACTAGATATGATAAATCATGGAAATATATGAATAAATATGAATTTTCTCACTTATAACCTCCTTAGATTCTCTAATGATAAGGGCTCTAAAATACGTAATAAGTATGAAACCTTTTTCAGATGGTAAATGAAAATCCAAAAAATATTGTTTTTAGGGGATAATCTTGGAAAACGAGTTAAAATGTCCATGTAAACATAATCCCATTTCCACTCAAGAATGAAAAATAACTAGAAAATTTCTACTGGCCACTAATTTTCTACCACCACATATTGATAGGTTTAACAGCGAGTAATATATATTGCTATCTCTTGTTTCATATAAGGACTCCGATAATAGAAATGTAATTATAAATATATCTTGTTGACAATGGGATGTATCAACAAAAATGAGGCATGAAATTACTGCATAATCTCCTCTCTGATGTCTATTGTGATCAATACATGCCCATAAAAGTGTAAGGTCACGTCATCATCTGTGGTCTAATCAAAAGATGAATCATCATATGAGATGCCTTCCCTTAGGACAAGGACTTTTAGATATGATGGCGTCCTCACTATTACCCATTGAATAAAGGTATAGGTCACTACCAAAGATATAAGGATTTGCTTCCCATGATCCTCTTTAATGTCAACGTGAATGTATGAAGGCAAGTCCATGAGATTAAATTCCTCCCTGGAATCCTAAACTACCTATGCCTGAGTCCTATTGCTCAGAGAAGTAGCTACAACATTTCCTTTCCCATGAATATAGGCAAGCTCGATATCCATGGACAACAGATACTAAACCCATCTATACTACATTTTATTTTTATCATGCTATGTAAAGATATAATCGAGAATTTTTTTATATTAGAATACCAATAAATGTTCCCCAATAAACTATTACCTAGAACAACTTAGATCATGAACACCACCTGCTAGATCGAGATCGTGATTTTGGTAATTCCACATGCATGTCCTAAAGTTATGAGACTCATACACTATGACTCACTCATCCTGCATCAGAACTTCTCCCAACCTAATACCTGATTCATCACAACAAATAGTATATCTCCTTCTTTGATCCATTAGAATCAAGATCGTCACATAATTCATTCTTCCCTTTAACACCTGAATGGATTCCTCACAATATTCTGAACAAAAAAAATTCACACACTTCTTAGTCAACCATATTAGAGGCACTTCTATGTGTCATAAATCCTAGATGAATCATCTATAATACTCAACTAGTCCAATGAAATTATATATATCAAATATATTCATGGGATACTATTGATAAATAATAGATCTCACTTTCTCTAGGTATACCAATACCCCTTATTTTGAGATGATACGACCCAGTAAGTGGAGCATATTGATCTAGAAGTTTTATTTTTCTAATCTTATCATATAAAGGATGCCCTTTTAGTGTATTCAACATGATATCAAGATGTTGGACCTGGTCATGTTAAGAACGTAAAGACACTAATATTTCATCCAAAAATACTACCATGAATAAATCCAGATACAAGTGAATAAAATGGTTTATCAAATACATAAAAATAGAAGGCACGTTCATGAGACCAATTGACATAAACAAGTATTCATAAAGACCATGCATTCTCCAGAAAGTTGTACGAGGTATGTTAGAAGAACTGAGAAGCACCTAGTGATATCATGAATGGAAATCAATATTTTAAAACTCCATTTCTCCTTTTATCTCATCTAATAGTGAATCTATATGTGGTAGTGGATACTAGTTCGTTAACACAATCTAGTTCAATCATCAGTAATCCACACAAAGCCTAAGGGTACCATCACCCTTCTTGGAAAAGTGGACCAGTGAACCCTAAAAAGATGTGATGGGGTGTAAAAAACCCTTATCCTATAAGTCCTCCAACTTCTTTTTTGGAACTAGAAGATCCAAAGGTTTCATTATAAAAGGAGAAATGGACACTATTGCTACTCCTGTAATTAGATCAACTGTGAATTTTACCTCTCTTGCCGGAGGTATCCTAGAAAAGTCATCAGGGAAGATATGCCTGAAATTATCCACAATATGGAAAAATACTAGGATGTAAACCATGATCATCCATTAATAGACTAGAAATATGTGTTTTCACTCTACCCATCCCCTAATTCATTAATCTTGATCAAGATTAATGGGAATCCCATTCTCCTTTATGGATATTTTTAATCCCCTCTTATGATGTAAATATCACCCTCTGCTGATAAAAATCAACATGGGACTGATATGGAACTAACCATCCCATGTTGATAATTACTTGAAACAATGTCATGTTGAGGATGAAAAGATTACTTACAAAAAGACTTCCACATATCTCAAGGGGATAATCCTTACAATGAAGAACACTATATGATCAGATACCTAATTAGGTATTAAGTGTCATGATGTCACAATAATAATCAATATCATGGCCCAAACTCTCTAGGACTGTCTCAAAATATTAAAGAGTGTGACACCACTATGTGAAACATGAAAGACACTAATGCAGAGGCTACTAGAATAATACCTTGAATAATTTTTTTTTGTTGAACTTTCCCTCTGGAATAGGTTGTACTACATGTAATTGTCATGTACTGTGGACATGAGTCAAAACCTGACTACCCCAAGTAGGCTCGCTCTATTATCACTGCAAGTTTGGAGTCTGATTACCTCTTCCTCAACTTCCACCTTTTCTTAATTGGCTGGTGGTATTACAAGTACGCTTTTGATGAGATAATACTATCCCCACTCCATATCATGGGGTAGGTGTAGATCCCCTCTCTCTAATAATTGATGTAATGATCTTGCATAAGCTCTAGATAAGCCTGATCCTATTGTAGCCTCTACAATCAACTAGATCATGCATATACTAAGGTTATCTGTGTCCAATATTCCTACATTGGTGACATATAAGGATTTTTCCAACATGATCTCTCTTAGTACTGATTCCCCCATGAGAAACATTGAAATTTGTCTTTCCCCAACTATAACAAACATATCTAGGTCTGGGTGATGAATTACTATAGGTCCTACCATTGTTATCCCTAAAATTCCACTTAGCAATGATGTCCTAGTTGACTATCTTAGAAATAGTATTCAATTAGGATATATTAAAATATGATAGGATGGTGTATACCATCCCTTCCTAAAATCTACTCACATTCATGAACTCGTCACCCGCAAGACGTGGGGTGAATCTCTACAGCTTAGTGAAATAGAAAGAATTATCCATGACATACTTGGATCCATGCTATTGGATTTTCAATTCTCTAGATCATTCTTCCCTATGTATATGTGGAAATAATTAGTCATAAAAAATCATATAGACGTATGTCCAGTTCATATCTCCATGTCGAGCTTCCTTGGTAATAACATCCTTCAGTCATTTGGAAGAAATAAGTACCATATAGGCAACGAGCTTGACACTACACTATGGGGGCATCTCTAGATGCTTGGAAATAGAAATCATAGCCTCAATCCATGATTCAATAATATGTGGTTCACCATCCCCCATGAAGGTGGGATTCTATTGTAGTTGGAACTCCCAAGTCAACCCATCCATTGTCAGGATAGGTCGAGAAAAACCTTTCATAGACTGCATCATATGAAAAAAACCATCCCAAAACTTGGTATCAGTGCGCATATCAGAAATAGAAGGTTGTTCCATAGGTGGAAATAAAAGAGGTATCACTGGAATCTCATGACTCACCACCTCTGGTGCGTGGTTGTCACTGGATTCCTGGAATACGGCTCAAGGCTGTCGTAGTGGAATGATTCTACAATGATGAACACATGACTCAAAAAAGAAGTTTACAATTGAAATATACACAAATAGATAATAGGATAGAAACACAAACTTCTTATAGAAAAGTTCACACATATTTACTACTCCAAAATCTATGTCTAGGTGATTTGGAATTACCATAACAAGATATAAAAACATAATAAAAACACACAACTACCAATTCTTGTGTTTGGGATTAGGTCCAGGTTTCATATCATACAACAATGATCTGGTATATGGAATGTAAATTGAATCATATAAAATAAAACACCCTTTAATTTATAATTAGGATCCCATTTAGTGGTAACCATTTCACTTTAAAAAATTTAATTTCATTTGAGTTCATACTCCTTGAATATGTATATATATATAAATATATCATACTCATGAACCAGTAGGTCAAGAACCCATAACATTGTATAACTAGATAATTAAGGTGGAATCACCAATATATGTGGGAAAAAATGTTTTAATAGATGTAGTCACTTTAATTTATCCTATACTATTTCCTTATGGGAAATGAAAGAATATTCGAGTATATAATAATCAAGGAACTAACTATATATAGAAGTAATTTACACATTGAATGCAGAAATGTCCTGAAAAAATGCATGGAGAATTAGATTTAGTGTGTCTATAATATTGCATGAGATGCTAATTACTTTTCATACCAGGATAACAAATGAATTTTGTCTTAATAAAATCAAAAATAATAATATCACAAGTCACGTGTCTAACTCTATGGTGAAATTGTATCAACTATAATAGGCACAAATGAGAACAACATTAACCCATCCCAGGTAATTTGGTTTTCTCGTATATTCGGGTTAGCTATTCCTAGGCACGAGATCATTAACAAATTCAATTACATCCTAGTAATATATATAATACCCCAATAGTAATACAAAAGGAAATAAGATGTCTTTGATACCACTTTGTAACATCCCGACCTGGGATCCACTTAACTGAAGCCTCGAGCATGTGGGTCACATGGACTCAACTTTTCCTCCTCTACACCTAAGGTTGCCGACTAGTAGCGAGGGGATACTATACACTTATTTTAAAGTGGTGAAATATATATAATAAATAAAAAGAAGTAGAAAAATCATGATACAATAGAGATCATAGTGGAAAAAATTGATAATCAATAGTAGATGAATAATTATCAATAAATAGGAATAAATACAAAAAACCCATAGGTTTGGTCATATAAAAAATGATTTAAGGGCATTATAACATACCTAAATGGGGAAATATGTGATAAGCATATACATCATAATATAGAAAAAATAAAAAAGGCCAAAATACTTCTCCACTATAATCACAAGTATATGCTAATTCCTTTCCTCCCACGCTCAAAGATATAACTAAAATAGATCAAACATCTATGGTATGATGCTTTCCATTACCCATAAATTCAATCATGTGGTCTACTCGAGTTCCAAAGGTGTCCTGGGTAGGTTTTTTTGGATAAACTCAGTAGTCCACTACTAATAGTGTCTATACATAATTCATCTAATATACATAAAAATATTAGTGTGTAGCTTTAGAAAATTTAAATGATGCTAAAGAATAAATACTAGCCAGATTATGTTTCTATAGGATACCTGGCTGGATATATCTTCTTCTGCATATGCCGGAATGTCTGATCATTAACTATATATATATATAATAATCATATATATATAATATGTATACATTTATATTAACACTATACATGAGGATGTTTATAGACACATACATTAATACTTGGTGCTAGATAGAACCAGGGCATAACTCTGGAATCCATAACTAATCTAACTAGTCAATGGATCTTGGGAAGGGTAAAACACCTAAATATCATTTGAATTTAAGAAATGTTTATTTTCACTCAGGATGGTGTCGTTTTTTTCATGACCAACAACCATAGCATTGGAATAGATATCATCAGTTGCAACATCTAGATCAGAGTATAATGGTGTGAGGCATCATGACCAACACCCAACATAAGGGAGCATGAAATTCCATGATCAACAAAACCCTTAACCATTTTTTAAAATACAACAAAAATGCATACATATATTAATAATTATAATAATATGAGGTATTAACTATAATTTATTCATCATTATTTAGCACAAATAATCAAGGGTTCACAATTCATACAATTCACATTTTTAAATATATAACATGTGGTGTGGAAATTATTCCCACTACCATTTTTTAAGTTAAGATATTTAATTCATTAATAATGATAAATCCATCCTTTGGATAACACAAACACTAATATGGGGTTCATTAAATAAATATTTACATAAAGAAGGGTAATTATGTTTTCCTTGTCAAATCAAACCCTTAGAAGGTGTATTTTCATATAAAAATTTATAATATGGAGGAAATTTAATTTGGATCAACTGAAGGGGTTAAAATTAGATTTTGTATTCTTATAATAAATTTATATGAATCTACGCGTATGTCACACGAGGGATCAATTATTTAATGAAGTAAGAACCCAATTTAATGCATTTCATAGAAATATCTGGAATGGGGAACATCGAAAAATGCTATGAAAACAACTTAAATTTTATGTAAAATTTCTAAACAAATTATATTAGTTCCATAAATGACCACATGTAAAACATTTCTTTTGATTCAAATAAGAAAAAAAATAAATCAACTAAATAGAATAAATCCCTGAAAATAGGGAAAATTGGCTCGCACCAAAATAGTTCAATAGATGGGAGGATAATATAAGATACAAAGAAATAGTATTAGGAAGATTACCATTAATTATAAAATGAAACCAATGAAGATTAAAACATATTACAAATCAAGGAGTTATTGAGAATCCAAGGATAGGATTTAGAAAACACCAAGGGAGATAAAAGATGGGGTTGTCCACTATAAATGAAGGGGGTGGAGGAATATGAGTTAAAATCATTTCAAGGTAAATTTGGTAAAATCACCCTAAAATGGTGTTTCAAACTTTGGATTAATGGTTGGACAAACCATGAACCAACTATAAAACATACACTTCCCATGAACTCCACTCACACTAGCTATATGCATGGTTTTACTCACCATGAGCAAGCCATGCTAAAGGCCTCTACCTCAATACTCTGTAATACAACAGGGGCATACACCCCGATTCACATGGTTGTAGAAAAACTATGAAAGCTCCTACTATACATAATTACCCTATACTCTTATGTGACATGGCTTGCATTAAACTTGTGTAACCATGCATCCCACTCTATTTATCCAATTTCCAGAGCTCCTAACAAGCCTCGGACCCTGTTGAAACCTTCCTTGGGATGTTGGTCACATTTACCAAGATAAAAAAGATATGAAATAAAAACAATGAGGCATACCTTCAAGAAAATAAAGGTCAATATATATCTATATCATCAATATACCATTATTTATGGGGGGGACCAATTCTTTCTTCAAACAATTTTTTATAAAAAAATCACAAATATTATAAATTTGAAAAATAATAACAATAAACATAATTGATTAAATATTTTCAATCTGAACTGCTATGTTCTTATTATTTTATAAATATTTATTTTATGTTTTAATCAGTATTTCTATATTTATTTGTTTAACTCAATTATTCACATTTTTTAAAGTTGGAGGCATAAAATCTATGAGTTTTTCATCACCACTTGTGTCAGTTTTTTCTAAAATTTGGCTTTATTTTCTATTGTAATAATTATTTAAAATGCATAAAAATTATTTTGGATCAAATAAATTTAATTCAAACTATTATTCAATAAAAAATTCTAAATACTAAAAAATTAAATAATTTTAAGTGACATTGGAAATAATTTTTTAGGGTTAAATGATTTATTAAATCAAAAATAATTTTAAAAACTCAAATACATTTTAGAATCAAATAATATTTCAACATACGAATGTTATTCAAAATCAAAATCAATTTCAAAATTAAAATGGTATCCAAAACAGAAATCATTGTGTTCAGTCTTATGTTTTTCCTTAAAACATAAAAATGATAGATCCCAATTATGGGTTTTCTATAAAATATTACTGATAAAAAGAAATTCAAGAACTTGAAGAAATTAAAAAAATGAAAAACATTACTAATATAATGAAAATAATTAACACTCAAAGAGAAGATTAAAATGAAGATAAATGTGTTATAAACACATATTCAATTCTGTAACCTTGTAAGGATTCGTTAATCAAATAAATAGACTTATATTTTTTCATTTCATTACCAAAAGAATTCATTTTAGAATATTATGTAGATGATGTAAGTGTAAGTGACCGGAAATATTTAGATGGATATTGGGTTGCATTTTCGAAGAATTAAATTCCTATTGATTTTATAATTTTTCACAATAAAAAATCATTATACATATCCATTTATTTTTCCAAGAAGATCACAAATCTAATTTTGGTTGTTTTTTGGATAAACATGTAGAATTGGATATTTAAGTGTTGTTTCCATATTTTAATATTCTGCATAGAAATAAATTGATATTTTTTAAAAAATATTTTTATGTTTATTTTTAGTGAAAGTGAAAAAAATATTACTAAAATTGATTCATAATATATAGAACATGACTCATTGTCATTACGTTCTTGAGGAATGTTTTATTTAATTCTTTAAATTAATTCTTGTAACACCCCAAAATGATAAAGGGTTAAATGGATAATTAATATGACTCAAGTCAATAAGGTGAAACATCCTTTTTAGGAGCCTATGTGATTAGAACTCTAAAGTCAAGTGTGCTTAGCTTGGAGTGGTTATCTGAATGGGTGACCTTATGGGAAGTTTTTCTAGGGTGTGTGGGAGTGAGAACAAAACACACTGGAAAGGACATGTGTTGACCGGTGAGAACTGGCATTAGTCATATGACCTGATAGGGCACGTGGGTGGCCCCTAGGGTGGGTACCATGTGTCTATGGAGCATCTAGTGGTACCAAAAGGGCCAGGACCTCACATCCATGTTAAGGCGTGGTGTCTATCCTTTCACTAGGACCCAGTTGTTACATTTGGTGTCAGAGGTGGTACACAGACTTAAGTGCAACACACTTTCTGGGCTGCTATGTACAGACCACAACAAGGGCATTGTGCTCTAATGGGGGGGGGGGGGGGGTTGAGTGTAACACCCAAAAATGATAAAGGGTTAAATGACTAAATGATATGACTCATATCAACATGGTGCACCTTCCTTTTCATGAGACTACCTGATTAGAACTCCATAGTTTAGTGTGTTTGGCATGGAGTAGTGATTAGAATTGGTGACCTTCTCGGATTATTCCCAAGGTGTGTGTGAGTGAGGAAAAAACACACTGGAAAGGACATGTGTTGCCCTGTGAGGACTTTCATTAGTTATATGACCCATTAGGTTGGGTACCATGTGTCTATGGGGAAACTGGTGGTACCTGGAGGGCCCAGACCCAACGACCATGTTAAGGTGGGGTTTTAGTGCTGTCATCAGGACCTAGTTGTTATAATTATTTTATTGGATTTAAAATACAACCTCACATTGATTTTCAACAGAACTTTACTCATGAATTTTCAAATGATTTTGAATTTAAAAATGGCCTTTAAATTTGTGAGTTATTTATTTAAATTGATTTTTTTGATTGATTTTTGTTATTTATTCTAGTTTTTTGATAGGTTTAATGAGATAAAGTTCCCCTAATTGTAAACCTTTTTTAATTTTAATTAATTTTTTATTTGTGTGAAGAAATTGAAATTTGAAATTAAACTTTCCCATAATATAGATTTTCAACCACTAGATGATGAATTATTATAGTGTTTAAATTAAAATATAGGTGATTATTTTAAATTGAAATAATATATTCAGCTTACTAATGAGATTGAATTTAAAAATTGAGAGTTCCATAATAGAGGAAGGAAATGTCATGATTTCTTTTTAAATAAATATGTTTTTAATTAGGATATATCTCATGATATTTATTATAAAATAGAACCAATAATTCTTGAAATTACTGAAATTGATATAATCGAACACTCATTATCATAAAAAACAATAGTGAAGCTTTTTGACAATTTTGTTTCTTTTGTGAGTTTTAAAAAAATGTTGCAAACTTATGAATAATGATCTATTTTCTTATACTGGTTTAAAAAGGTTATATATGTTCAATGTAGAGGGAGATATAAGAGAAAAAGGTCAAATTATTTATTTGGATTTGTGTTCCCTTTGACCATGGAGGTATTTATAGGTGGTGTCTATTTCAGTTCATTAGAAGTTCATTTAATGGGTTCAGGTCCCCAAAATTATGGTCACCATAAATTAGATGAGTGAAGTGTGAAGAGAGTGGTAGTAGTTCATCTCAATGGGAAGCAAGATAATTTGATATTTTCATCTATTGAAGATGATATGATGAATAATTGGAGGATAAAATGTACAAAAAAGATGAAGGTTCACTGGGTTGGTAATTAAGTTGGGTGGTCATTCTAAGTGATTCATGATTTCAGGGAAGCAAGTATTTAAGGTGGTCTGTATGATTATCAATATATATGTATTATAGTAACCTGACTAAAAATTACATAATTTTTTATTTTAATTCAATAATTCATTCCCTTAAATGTAATTATCATTTCTGGTTTAGATTTTTAGAGAATTAGGTCATACATCAAACATCACAAATCCATACGATACAAAGTAGAAAATTATGATTAGTATCAATTCTATATCATAATATAAAACCATAAAAATAAATCACAATTTATTTTCTTGAAAAAACATCTTGACATTGAATTTTCCTTCATCATTTCCCTGAACCTTCTATAAATCCTTTGAAAAATATTTTAAAAATGTGGGATGAGAATAAAAATTTCAATAAGGGACATAAAAAAGAAGAAATCCATAAATCAAAGGAAAATATGAAAATGCATGAAAAATTAATTTATTAAAATAACATTATTTTATCTAAAAATTGCATCATTTTTTCTTTACAAATATCATTATATTACCTTTTAAAATAGACAAAATCCATTAGAACACATTAGGAATCATAAAAAATTCAGGTAGGCTTCTAGAGATATCATAATCATGGAAACCTTATAGAATCCTTAAAATAAACCTTAAAATTATAATTTCTGTATTAATGAAATCTAATATAATTATTTGGAGAACATAATCATTACCCAATGCATTTGAATGCTATATGGGCACGCTCATCATATAAGCTATATCGGGCTCACCCAGTTCTATATGGTCACTCCCATTATATAAGCTATATAGGGATCACCTATGGGATATAATGGGGCTCAACCCATCGTATAAAACATTTCATGGCCATATCATGAATAACAATTTTTAAACATACAACTATTCATCATGAAACCCTTTACTAACTGTTCTAACCCCATCTTTAATACTATTTCATCTATCAAAAAACATTATTCCTTTAAAACCCCATTTTATTACCAAAATAACCTGAAAAGAGAAATATGGAGTTTCATTGGAATAAAACAAGAAATATTTTAAAGTAACAAAAAATTCAAATAAGGAATCCGGTGGAAGGAAAATTTATTTTCACCGTATAAGTTAAAATAGAACATTCCTTTTGTCTTTGGTAATGAATGTCAAAAATTCAATAAAAATATTCTCTTTTTAAAATCCTCGAAAGAAAGAAAAAAATTTCCTTTAATTAAATTTCAATTACATATAATTAAATTTATAAAATTGTATTAAATCATGAACATTTAAGAAAATTTGTTAGAAGGAAAAAATTAGAAGAATATTTTTAAAGGAAATTTTATTACCTTGCGTCTCACTTTTCTTTTGTTTCTATATAAACATGAATAACACTTTGACAATGTTCAACTCATATATCAAAAAAATTGGTAGATTGAATATGGTCAAAGTGGTCATTATTAAATCATCTAAATAATAATAATAATGGAATAATTATCATTTTTATACATAAAAAATACTTCAAAAAACAATCATTAATGATGATTATAAAAAATTAACTACATTATGATCATGGAGACAATAGTCCATACGTATTTTTGAGTAATGTTTTAATTTTTGAATTATCATTATGGAATGAAGATAAATACTATTTTATATATAAATATTGATAATAATATCATAAATACCATATTTTTTCTTTAAATATACTTATACGTATCATCCATGTGATGTGGTGATTAAAAAATAATCACTTCTCTTTGTGGAGGATGAAGTTCCCACATATGCACGAACTACATAATCATTTTTTAGTGAGTGGAAAGGTATGAATGAAAACGATATATTGTATTTCAATAATGGTAAATATTTAATTAGTATCACAATTATTTCACACAGACATATATATATATATATCATATATATTCTTTAAATTTATCCTTATTACCTTCCGTGTAATGTATTACTAAAAAACTAATCATATCACTTCGCGAGCCAATAGTCCGCCATACACATGTGCAAAATTATCATATCCCACAAATAATAAAAATTAATAAATTATCTGTGATATAATAACTAAATAAATATATTTAGGTTAAAAATATCATATATATATATATATATATATAATTTAGTCCATCATTATAACCATCCATGAGAGGCGTTGTTGGAAAATGAATTACATAAGTTCATGAGAAGGTAGTCCTCCTTACACCTGCTTGATGGATTTGTTTCCTATTTTATGGAAGGGGATATTGATATAGTTTATTAAATTAAAATGATAATATTTATTTAAATGGTATATACTATCATTACTATATCATCATAATTAAATAATATTTGATGTAGGTGGAAAAAGAAATAAAATAAAAATGCTATGTTTAGCACACTACTTCATTTTAGGATAACCTCCCAAGGATAATAACAAAAAAATTATTAGGAATTATTTTTGAACTGATCAAAGGATATAGGTCATATTTAATGAAAATATAAAGTAATTTTAGAATATATTGGATGATAAAAATGGTTTTAAAGGTGTGAATAAGTTATGAGAGTGGATGGTGTTTTATAAGTGGGGGAGAGGACACACTTGGAATTTTTTTAAACAAATGTGTACCCAAGATTTTAACATTAAAAAAGGATTAAAAACGTACCATTATCAATATTTATATGATATAAGGTATAAATATTTCCATAAAATAAAATTTATAAAATTTTTAGTTCATTTCAACCATTATCTTTTTTGTTTAACACTCAATAAATCCATTTTCACCTTAACAACAATAAAATATTTATAAAATGTTCATTATTCAATGTGAACAAAAAATAAGTTTCCCTTATTTTATAATATAAATTATGATTATTAAAAAAATTTAATCCATTTTATCAAATTAAATTCACTAAAAGGGAATAATTTAATTTAAAATCAAAGCAATATACGCGACAAAAAATATGTTTTTAAAAAATATATTTTTGATACCTAAGATGATTTTATATTTATTATATGACTAGTAATAATCATTTTCTGAATTTGATGTAATAATTTTTGACATATAATATATATTTAATTTAAATCATTCTATATTAGAGGATATTGAATTAATTAAAATGAATAAACATTATGCACATTAAAATAGTTTTTAGAAAAAAAATCAATTTTAAACCGCAAAATAAATTTATACTAAAATAAATTATAAAGATGATTAAAATGTAAATATGTAGTATAAATATACATAATTAAGAATTATTTTTTACTTTAAATTATATTTAATACATAATTGTACTATTATATTACATAATTTAATGAAAATAAAATACATTTTTACAAAAAATCCGAATTTTTCACAATTCACTAAAAAGTCAATATTTTTTTCAAAAAATAAAAAAAATCAAAATAAGTTAATTTTGATATTACGATTTGAAAAATGAATCTTTTTTTCTTAAATTACAGTTCTATAACATAAAAATTAAACATTTATACTAAAAATTATAGGAAATTAGTTTATTAAAACCATTTCTTTTTTATTTTAAAAATTAATTAATTTTTTAAAAAATGACCATCTAATTCATAAATATTAGTAAAAATGAAATTTATTTATTCTATAAATTGATGGGTTATTAAATTCTCCCCCATTTTCAAATTATTTTTCTCAAAATTTTGTTCACTTATTAAACAATTGGTGAAATATTTCACTCTTAACAATTTAGAATTCTCATGCTTCTTATTCAATCATATGGTGTTTCCATAAAACCTTATCATGAGGATTTACATTATTCCAAAAAAAATTAAATATGTGGTAAATAATATTTATATTCTATTCCATATAATAAAGGTTCTCTCCCAAAATAACAACTCTTAATCTCAAAACACTAGTTTAATTTGACACATATTTCCTTAAAATTGGAATATAAAATATGTTTTGTGCATGGATAAACATGGAGGCAAGAACACTTGGTAGGAAAATTACCCGATTTTATCTAGGATTTTATACGATCCAAATAACCATAGACTTAACATTCCCTTTTTATCAAAATTAATAACACTTTTTCATGGAGATACTTTTAGGAAGACATGATCACCTACCTCAAAAGAAGAATCTTTCCTCTAGTTATCCACATAACTTTTATTCCTAATATAATCCATCCCCATGTGTTTGTGAATCAACTACACCTTTTCCTCCATTTCCAATACCATATGTAGTCCTATCATCTACCTTTCTGCTACATCATACAATAAAACTAAAATCCTACATCTATTTCCATATAATGCCTCAAAGGTTCCATATATATATTTGAATACATATTTTAATAATATACTCGAAAAAATAAATATCAAAATATCAGTATCCTTATAAATACAATAAAAATAATTAATATTATATTTCAATATAAGAATCACTTGCCCATACATTCCATTAGTTTCGGGATGAAAATCAATAGTAAAATTTAATTCAGTATCCATCAATTTCTGAAGTCCATTATAAAAATTACAAGTGAACCAGAGATCATGGTCTCATACAATGAAGATAAGAACTCCATATAACTTTAATATATCTATGATATAAAAATGATAAATATGATCTAAATATTTAGCATTTCGAATGGGAAGGAAATTTTCATATTTTTTAATCAACCAACAAGACCCCAAAATGAATTATTGCCCCAAGATGTATTTGTAAACCTCACCATGAAATCCATTGATATATTTTAAAATTTCCACTCTAGCACTGTAAATGGTTGAATAATTACCTCTAGTAATTACCAGTCTTATTTAAACAGTTGACAAGTCAAACAACTTTTTGTAAATTAATCTATATCTCTTTTAAATTTATTCTACTCATAGTACCATTAAAGGTATCAATATATATTAGTGCTACCATAATGAAGAGAATACATAGAACTATAAGATTTACTCTAAATCTATATCTTCAACAAATAATCACAAGTAATGCTTAATATTTTTTCAAAACTAAAAAAACCTTCTTCACCAATATTAAAAATCGGTAACTTACCCTTATTAATTGATTCTAGATTTTCTGGAAAACAAGATCCACATTCTGATCTTACATAATTCTTTTTTATAAGAAGAATTTAAACAAAACCTGAAAAGAAATAGAGTAGGATCACACTTAAAAAATATCTAGGAAAAAATTCACCAAATAATTAACCAAAGGTTTATATACAAAATGTAATAGGGTTAATGAAAAATTATTTTTTTATTAAAAGGATCAACTACTTTTTCGGACATTCCAAGATGATAATAACTTGGTAAATAAAAATACTTGATGAGTTACATCCATATTATCTTAATCGTGATCAATATTTTAGAGTGAATATAAACTTAAAATATTTATGATTAGTATACATATAACACTTTACTCCATATTAATGATTCCTCTGAATTTTTAAATAAAAAAATAATTTCTCATTCTAGATCATTCATAGGTTAATTTAACTAATGTGGTTTGAACTGACATGAGTCATAATAAATTATCTAATAATTTTTCATCAAAAAAAAATCATGTCCCTTCAATGTAGAATCAATGTAGATGGAAAATTCAATATTTATATAAGGAAAAAAGGGATCATTCAACAATCTTCTTTTTAGCTCCTAAAAAAATAATTACATTCATTTTTTCAGATGAATTTAACTCCTTTTCGAGTTAACTTTGTTAGTGGGTGAGAAAACTGAAAAAAAATTCAATAAAATGTTGATAGTGACCCACTAATTCAAGAAAGTTGGTAATATCATTGACATTTGGGTGTCTTTTCCATTCTTTAATAACTTCATTAAGAGGTTCAACTATAATTTCATCTTTTGAAACAATGTCCCAATGTAAATAAATTTATCTCAACCATAATTCACAATAATTTTTCTTTCCATATAGTTTATTTTATTCTAAGTTTTTCAAATTAATATTTAGGTGACTTTCATGATCTTCATTATTTTTAGAATATAGAAAAATATCATCAATAAACACAAAAACATTTATCCATGAACACATGGAAGAATCTATTAATAAGGTCCATAATTAAATAATTTTAATTATAAAACCTAAAAGGAATAAATAAAAAATCATAATACCCATATCCAGTATGAAATGTATTCTTCTGAATATATTCCTCCTACACATTCAACGGATGTTACACCAACCTGAGATAAATCTTCGAAAAATACATTACACCTTGGAGATAATAAAATAAATCCTTCAAATAAGGTAAATGATACTTGTTCTTAATAGTAACGTTATTAAATGATTTATAATCAATTAAAAGTCACATTGATCTATCTTTATTCTTAACAAATTAAATAGAATAACTCTATTTTTAATAGATAGATTGAATGAAACCCTTATCTAACAACACCTACAATTTGTTTTCAGTTATTAAAGTACTACTTGATCTATTTAATAAAGGGATTTAGAAATATACATAGCATCAAAAACTATGTAAACCATTAAATAGACCTCTTATTAGGAATAACACTAGGTATATCATCATGAAAAACATCCATGTATTCATTCAATACTAAGACAAATCTAATTAAGAAAATTTATTTCCTATTAAAAATTTGAGCTTCGTAACATTCAATACCATCACTAATAAATTTATAACCTTCTTGATATATTTTCAAAGGAATAAAATCATTGAATACAAAATTCATTGATCTGAAATCTATCCTATCATGATAAAATAAAAGGCAATCTATACCTTTAAAAATAGAAATCCTATACTATGGAATGTTCAGTAAGATTTATAGGAAATTCTATCCAACTAATGAAAAGACAAGGATTCATATAAATCTTGGTTTGTTTTATACGTCCACCCAGAGTTTTCACTAAAAGTTACATCTTAATTTAATAATGTGATATTACCTATTTAAAAGCAAATTTATCAAAAATGAATTAAATAAAAGATCCAGAGTTAAATATAGTAATTTAATAATTCTAATACACAACTAACATATCTGTCGCCATATCATTTTACAAACCAATGTAAACCATAATAATAGGAAATTACTTTTCTATAACTTTCCATATTCAGTATTGATTGTTTCCATCCTTAGTAACTAGCTTCAAAAAAGTTTTTTATTAATGAATAAAATCCTTAAAACTATAACATATCACTTATGGATGACTATAAACTACCAAATTCACTGATTTTTCAAGAAACATTACATTGTATTGATGATATCTACGAACAAAATTACCATAATGTTAACACCTTACAGAATTTATGAGACAGTCCCCATGATGTTTATTACAATACTTATCAAAATATAAGAACTAGATTTTCCCTCCATAAGATTTATTTGATGAATTCATACCCATTTCATGTCATCTAGACCTTTTCTTACTATTTTCTTCCTGAGTAAAAAATTGTTGAAAAGCTCAATCTCAACATTCCCATTACAATAAAAAAACTTCTCATATATTTTAAATCACTATTTGGCCCAATATCTTTATAAAATTTGTTTCAATATTGAGTAAAATATATTAATTTTACTATCAATCTCTTAATAAATTTGGAATGAACCTAGTAAGTTGTATAAAATCGTATTCGTATGTGGTTATGAAATATTTGTATTTTTTTACCCAATTTAAGTAATTGTTTTTCCACTATGATTTGAAAAAATATAAATAAATATTTCTCAAGGAAAATATATTTAAATGTTTCCTATTCTATGGCATCCAAATCTTCTTTCTATATGGTTTTCTTAACCAGATACCACTATCGATCAACTTCACCTACAAAAAAATAAATGGTATGAGTTACCTTTTATCATTCTTAATACCCATAACTTGAAATACTTTTTAAATTGAATCTATCAATCCTTTTGCGACCTATGGATTTGAGGATTCATTGAATACCACAGTGTTTTATATCCTGAAATTCTCAACTATTGACATTTTTCTCTGTAGAAAATATGTTTTTTTCCTGAAAATGGATTCTGCAACAATTTATAGCACATTACAATGGGTCCATAATGAAAATAAATTTCCTAGTTTCAATTATAAGAATTACAAGATGCTGATTTGGAAGGATATATTCCTCTTGGTGACTTCAAAATATAGATTCCTTGTCTCATATATAGGCATATATCCTTAGTTGACATAGTATATAATAAGAACCACGATAATTTTAAAATTATATACCATTTAAATTAACAATAAGGTAAAATATTTCAAGGGTATTCTATTATCACTATCCTAAAGTATAAATTTATATAAAAAATTACATTAAAACAAACTATAAGGACCCATCCCTAAATAATAAATATTTTTGATATCAGGTCAAGAATTAATTCAATTACATTTTAGGATCTTTTTAGGTTTAGAGTTTTAGTGATTTTCTCCATTTATCATACATTAAAAATAATATTATTCAAAGAGGAAACTTCCTCCATGTATACTTATTTCACATAATAATACTTTTTTTAAATAAAAATTGATTTATTTTTATGAAAAATATTCAGTACTTTCAACTAAAATTTTCGTTTTCACTTAACAATTATTAAATACTATGAAAATCTTTTTAAAAACATGGGATGGGAACAGAAATTTCAGTAAAGGAAATAATAAATAGAAAACTATCATCCCCCTAAATAAAATTGAATACCATTTAAAAAACATTTTATTAAAAACATTTATTTTTATCTAAAAATGGTATAATTTTTTTCATTAGAATATCTTTATCTTATTTGGTGAGATCAAAATATTTCCATGAAAACTCATTAGAAATAATTCAAAACTCATCTAGGTGACTTAGGACATTATGATAATATAACCCTTATAGAATCCTTTATAATTGGAATTAGCATAAGGTAGAATTCCAATATAATTCTATGAAGAACATAATAATCACCCAACACATTGGAGCTCTATCTGGGTGCACCCATCATATAATATATATTGGGCTCGCTCAAAGTTATTTGGGATCAGCCATCATATATAATATATTAGGCTCACATGTGAGATATAATGGTGCTAAACCCATTTTATAATCATTTTCAAAGGACCATATAGTGAATAAATCATTTTAATCTTGAAAAGTTGCATAAAAAACCCTTGAATTTTTTTAATCCCATATAGAATCCACTTTGAGATATCAAAAAAATATCCCTCTAAACCCTCATTTTCATTACCAAAATACCCTAAAATTGAAATATAGGTTTACATAAAGAAATGAAATATTTTAACCGAATAAAAACTTAAAATAATGATTATGACGGTGGAAAATTTCATTGTCTTTATATATTTAAAAATATAACAATACATTTTTATTTGGTAAAGAAAGTAAAAAATTCTGTAAAAAGATTCCTTTCTGAAAACTGTCAAATGAAAGAAAAAAATTTCATTTATAAAACTTTCATTTTTTTATAATTAAATTTATAATATCATTTTTGAAAATATACACAGAAGAAAAATATTTGGAAGGAAAAATTTTAAATACAATTTTTAATGGAATGTTCTTTAGCTTGAGTCTGACTTTCCATGTCTGTCATTATCTTCCAAAATAATAAAGTTTTGTTAATTTTTTATTACTTGAGAAGCTTTTCAATTTAATTTTCCCTTTAATTTCTCTTATTATCATTTCATATACAATTACATAATTAATTAAGTTTGTTTCAGACATTTTGACAATATTCGGATCATATTTCCAAAATGAATTCAATTAGTAAACTATAGTTAAAGAGGTCATTGTTGAATCATTTCACTAATAATAATGAAATAATTATCACTTTTTTACATCAATTATACTTATAAAACCAGACATTAATTATATTTATAAAAAATTAACTACATTACAAGCATAGATATTGTAGGTCATACATTAGAATAAATAACTTTTCCATTTTTCAATGATCAACTTGGAAACAGGGTAAGTAATATTTTAGCTTCGTGAAATTATAATCATATCAGAATAACATATTATTTACTTAAATATTATAATATATATCACCAATTTTATATGGATATTAAATTGAATCACATTTCTTCTTGGAGGGGGTAGTCCACACATAGGCACCAACAACATTATCATTTTTTAGTGAGTAGAAAGATAAGAACGAAAATGCTATATTATATAATTAATAATGATAAATATGTCATTAATATCACGTTTATTTCATATATATCACATATATTCATTAAAAGTATATTTATTTCCTTCCATGTAATTTTCCAGTGAAAAAAATCACATTACTTCATGAGGTGGTAGTCCACCGTAAACACAAACAACATTATCTTATCCCCCAAAGAATATAAATTATTAAATTATAGGTGATATAATAAAAATTAAATTATAATAATGTTACAAATATCATATATATAATTTGACTACATTATTAAAAAAAATTTGTGGTAGGAAATAATGAAAAACGAATTACATTGGTTCTTAAGGTGGTTGTCTGCCATACACATGAAAGATGGATTCATTTCCCATTTTATGGGAGAGGAGATGGTTTTAGGTTATTATATTAACACAATAAAATCTCATTATATTTAATATAATTTTTTTTATATCATCATAATTTAATATTATTTTATGGAGGTTGAGGAAGAAATAAAAAAATTCTTAGCTAGCAAGATACATCTTCTTCAGAGATCCTCTTTATGCATGCCTAAAAATACTTATTAGGAGGGATTTATTTTAAAAATTTGGGATATTGGGTTTTTTATTTAATTAATTAATTTTTTAGGAAGTTATTTTCCAATCCAAATAGATTTTATGGTGGGAAAAGAAGAGGGGATGGGGTGTCCCATTATATGTGGGGAAGAGAACATAATGAAATAGGTGTAAAAATTTTTTAACACTCCAATAGGATCAAGAATAGAATACTATTGAGACTTAGAAGATATATGGTCAAAATATGCATCTAAAATAAAATTTATACTAGTTTTTATGCCATTTTAACTCTTATATTTTTATTTTCACCCCTAATAAACCTTTTTTCACCATAACCATGGTAAATATTTTTATTTTTTTGAACATCCATTATGAAAAAAAGTTAAGAAAAAAATATTATACAATATAAATTATTATGATTCCGGATATTGAATCCTTTTAGTATAGGTACAATAATTTAATTTAAAATTAAACCTGCAAAGGTGGTGAAAAGGCGGTTTTCATAAATGTATTTTCCAAGAATAAGATTATTTTATATTTAATATATGACTTCTTAAAATTATTTTAAGAATTTAAATTAATATTTATTTATATATAATCTAAAAATTTCATTTAAATCATTCTTAATTAGGGGTTTTAATAAATTAAAATGGATAACTATTACACACTTCAAAAATAGTTTAAGCAACAAACCTTTTCAAACCCATATATAAACTTATATTAAAATTCAACATAAATATGATTGAAATGTAATTAGGAAGACTAAATATTAATAAAAAATACATGTGTTACTTTAAATAATATTCGAAACATAATTAGATTTTTAAATTACATAATTTATTGAAAATAAATGAGTTTTTTAAAAAAGTCTGTATTTTTCACTATTTAACGAAAAAAACCAATAGTTTCATAAAAATTCCTAACATTTCACCATAATTTAATTTTTATATGATGATTTATAAGTTTAAATTAAATTTATAATATTAAAATTAGTTATGTTATAAATAAATCTTTTAAATAATAAATTTTAAGTAAATAGATTTATTAAAAGTACTTCCTTTTTTAATTAAAATTTATTTAATTTTTAAATTAATATATCCTAATAATTAATAAACATTAAAAATCATGAAAATGATTTATTCAATCATTACCTGGGTTGTTACAAGTAGTGTTACCTTGATGAAAAGTATATAGAGAAATTTTCATTGATAGATATTAAAAGTTATAATGGTTGTTTATATTACATATATATAATAATCATGTTTGTAATATCTTGTATCTTTAAATTGTAATAAAATTAAAAAGTAGGGTTTCTCCTAAGCATGTAGTATTGATTTTGAAAATCAAATTAATCCCCCATGTTCATTTTTTTCTATATTTCCATTCAATGTATTTTCATTTCCTTGAATATATATTATTTTTTTACGGTGGTTAAAGAACTACTTTGTGAACTGAGTTGGGTGAAAAGTCTACCTACTTCATGTGCACTATATTATGGGGACGGGAAAATACAATGTTTTCCTTTTTTACTTTACAGCGCCTTATATATGTGATATTTCTAGTAAAAAAATATCATACATTCCCTAGTATTATCTGAATCCCAGTTTGAAGAATTATCCATAAAAAATCTTGTGGTTTAGTTCAGAGAAGACAATTTCAAGAAAATTAGGTTCTCTCTTACCTTGATGATATCTCAATTTCAGTGAGTGTTCCATTTCATCAGATGATATGGTGTCGAATCATAGAATGGTATGAGTTGACATGTTTTGTGGAGTAGACTTTGGATTCTGGAGAATGATGATAAAATATCATTTGATTTAGAAAGACCCTGGTGCTCCACTTACTAGTGTTTATTTAGAGAATATGGAGATTTATGAATTATAATGGATGGATAGGAATAATTTGGTGTTATGTAGGATGTATTTGGTATAGAAATTTTTCTTTAATATTCAAATAATAATGAAATAAGAAGAAGTGATGAAGGATCCAGTGAATATTTATAAGAAAACTACAACATTGAACAAAGTGTTTATGATGCAGTGGCTACTTAGCCTAATGTTATTTGAAGGAAGTCGAATAGTATATCATTTTAATTTTTCCATGTTATATGAATGGAAATAAAATCATTGAATGTTATGTTCGTGAATTTTATGTGTGAATTCTTAATACATTCATCACTTCGAGAGAGTTGGGATGCGATGGTTACAACCATTAGTAACCACAATAGAAAACCTGATTTGGTATTAAATGATATTTTGAACATGATTCTAAATGAGGATATTCATTTCATGTAATTTTAGGAATTTTATGGTAATTTTATTAATACTTATGTGTGGTTATGGTCACCTCATTATAAGTATTATCATAAGAAATCATTAAAATACAAGCTACAAGAGAGGATCTAAATGAAAATTGACTGGGACCAGCCCCACTTATTAGAGGTATGTAAAAAAGGAGAAATTAAAAAGGGACACATGAGTAATAAGGAAATATCTATAAGACAATAAAATTTTAGAATCTCAAATATCCTAGTTATAATAGGAGGAAAATAAATTAATTCTATGTGTCAACATTCGTGGGGTGTCACGTGTAGTTGACTCTGGTGCATCATTCCATTCAACAAGAGAAAAATGATAAATTCAAAATTATTTATTTATAAGGTTTGATAAATTAAATTATGACTATTTTGAAGCTATGGATAT
This sequence comes from Viscum album, assembly GCA_963277665.1. Classification (NCBI taxonomy): domain Eukaryota; kingdom Viridiplantae; phylum Streptophyta; class Magnoliopsida; order Santalales; family Viscaceae; genus Viscum; species Viscum album. The sequence goes on along the minus strand of OY728132.1, from coordinate 1,320,740,927 downwards.
AATAACAATGTATATTTGAATATTCAGATGAATAATGGTGGACTATTGAAGCTGAATGAAGTTAGACACATCCCAGGGCTATGGAAGAACTGTATTTCAGTTGTATCACTGGATGAGGTAGGGAATGAAAATTTTTTTTCCAACAGATTATGGGAAATTTCTTAAGTATACATGGTAGTTTAAAAGGAGTAAAGTATAGGAATTTTTTATTTTATTGGAGGCAAATAAGTAATTGAATTGGCCACAAGCTGAAAAAATTCAGTGTTCTGGCATTTAAAACTTGGGCATCTCAGCAAAAAGAACATGATTGAATTAATGATGAAAGACATATTAAAACATGATCAAATATTAAAAAAAATATGGGATATATTTATACTAGAGAAACAACTAAGGGTTTACTTTTCCATATATGTATAGAATTTCATGGCCTATTAGTTAGAACTTCTTCATAGTAAGTTTTGGAGAGTTTCCCCTATTCAGTAAAATTGAATTTCAAATTATTTTGTAACATTTATTGATGATGACACAATAAAATATTGTATTTTATTTTTGAAGATTAATAATAATGTTTTTAGGAATTCATTAAATAGAAATATATATTCTAAATGGAATATTGTAATAATTTGAAATGAAAATGTTTTAACAATGGGGGTGAGTATAGTAGATATAATATCCAAGATTTCTATAAGAAGAAATGTATAAGGTAGGATAAAATGGTGCTCATAATTCAAATAATGTATTTAGTGTCTATGATAATGAACCAATCACTATCATAGAAGGATAGATGTATATGGTTTCACTATGTAATAAAAAAAGATAATTTTGGTAGAATCATTCAATACTACAACATACCTTATCAACATAAGTATTGTATTAACTGTTGGGTAGGAACTTATGGAGGAGATATGGTTCGAAAAGTGACTAGAAATTAACTATATTAAACTATTCATGAGAAATATATATATACATATTCATGAAAAAATTGTGATAAACATAAAGGTAAGTCTAAATATTGTTTTTTCATTGGTAGTGGTGATGAGAACATTAGCTATCGACTAGGGGATGAAGACCATATAAAATTAATCAGAAGAAGATATGCTCACTTAAATGAAAGAGTTTTTTAGAAGGATTAATAATTATAAGAAAAACATTTGAGGCCAATATATTAAATATTAAATTCTATTTTTATCAGAGAATAAACACTAAAAGGTCAGATATTCCAATGAACAAAGATGTGATCTCCAAAAGTATGGTGATGATAATAGATTACGATATTCCAAAAAAAATTATAAGTTTTGATGATCCAGTGGGAATATCATAATTTTGGGCATTGAAAGTAAGAGATGTTTTTCATAGTACTAAATAACAAACTAAGTAAAGGATATCATCCTAATTTAGAAAACTAGTTCAAATATTTAAAGCATATATGATCTTTTTTAATCTCACTAACATTGGGGAGAGAAATAGCCCAAAATTGGTGACCACACATAGTGATTCTAAATAATGCAATTCAACATAATATAAAGAAATTTATTCATTAAATCAAAAATAGACTTCGAAATTAATTAAATTAGCATAATGGAAGGAGGTACTTGAAAATTAGTGGGTATTATTGATAAAATAATAATATAATGGAAATAAGTGATAAAAGGTGTAATTGGTGTAAAATGGATTTAAAAAAAAGGATAATGATTAATTCATTGAAATATTCTAACTATTTTTTATACATATAACTATCTAGATGTTATTGATAATGGTATAATTCCACGATTTGTACCATATACATATGGATGTAAAGATGACCTTTATTCATGGTGAGTTAGGAAATGAAATTTACATGAAACATCCAATAGGTTTCATGGAAGGTGAAACTAGAAATTATTATGTAAATTGAAGAAATTAGTTTTGGATGAAAGAATGAACCATGAAATTGAAAGTAGAAATTTGAATTGTTTGTGATATAAAAAATGTTTGGCAGGTACCCCACATATAATTGTTATTACTAGAAGAAATTTGGAGATGGTACTTTTATAATTATTATTTTACATTTAGAAAACATATTGTTACATGAATTAGATGGAGGAAGAGTCTGAAATATAAAACATGATTTGGTTGAGAGATTTTGGATAAATGATCCCATAAAAGATAAATAATCGGGGGTTGAACTTCATGCGATATATGAGAGTTATAGTATTGGTTCTATCAAATAAGGATTACTTCCAAAAAGTTATCTAGAGGGTTGGAATGTTTTTATAAAAGTTGGTCTAAAATACTTTTGAGGAACACTTCAAACATTACAACACTTAATAACCCAAAATGAAATAAGATGTCACATATATGAATTATGTACCTTATGAATTAATGATAATAATTTTAATGTATTAAATTATTTTGACATGAATAAACAATACATTTTATGTGGTATTAGTAAGTTGATATATATTGAATATAGAAAACGCACCTTGGGAGGATGTCAAATAGATACTTTGGTATTTAAAAAGAACATAACATAGGAATCATTTCTATAAAAAATATAATCCATTATGTGGATATATTTATGTTGAATTTATTGGAGACAGATACACCTAGAAGAGAATAACAGATTGTTTGTTTAATTATAGAGAAACAATGATTATATAGATGTCACAAATTTAGAATATTGATACATTTATTCAATGAAATCTGAGAATGTAGCTACAAAATAATATATGAGGGAAATTATTTAGTTGATGAGATTACCAAGGGAGCTTAAAAGTATTTATGAAATTGGAATTCTTTTCTGTGATATAAAAAGTGAAATCCACTTGGATAAGAATATGGTGTTCTATATAAGGTCTAAAATTATTGATATGAAGTATCATTTCATTCAGAATTTTCCAGAGGATAAAGAGATGGAGATAAGAAATATAATGGGAAGATTAAATCTGAAATACATTTTAACCAACGAAATAACTTAGGAAAGCCTGAGGAAACATCTTACCTTAATGGGGGCTTGGGTAAATGGAAAGGATAAAATTTATAAAATTGCTTGATTTAAGGAAAAAGGCTGTTTGATAATGTTTGGAGAGTTTATGTAGTTCCATATAATAGGTATTAAATCGGGAGATTATTTTGGAGTTAAAGACTATTTTTGTTCACTGTAAATGCAATTTATAGATTCAAGTCATCGAAATTATGATCATCAGATGTTGGAGAGATATACTATATTTATAGAAGTAATAGAACATCTCCATGGGAAGTAGGATCATTGGATGTTTTCATCTTTCAATTATTTTACTGTGTAGAATAATAAGTTCAAATGTTCAATAAAGTTGAAGGGTATCCAAGTTTATAATCAAGCTTAGGCAGTTATTCCTAGTGATAGGTTATTTTAGGGGAGAAATTATTATTGTTTGGATGAATGATTCTTAGTATATAAGAATAATTCCCTATATGATCATTATATAGAGAAAATAATAGAGATTAAGGTTTAATAAATTAAATTTTTTATATATTAGATATACTTAGTAATATTGTTCGTAATCACTTTTATCTTTTAGTTTAAATAAAATTAAGTATTATTGTTTCTCACATTCTCAAAGGACCCATTGTTTTAAGGATGTTAATATCTTATTGTCAAATATTTATTTATCTATTTATATTAAATTTATTTTCATTTACTTGAATTTATTTTATTTTTATTGTGTGGTCCAACGATAGATTTGTGTGGTAAATATTGTGTGAATTTTACCAACTTTTCTTACACCTAATCATGGGGGGAATTAATCTTATAGAGGGTATATTTATTCTATACAAACATTTTGGTGCATGATGTTAAGATGTACTATAGATCTTTCTTTTAGTGGTATTATAACTAGAATGATTCAGAGAGTCAACATCTTCAATTGTATGGATGTACACCAATACAGTAATAGAGAGTTTTGTTTAACCAACTCCAATTTCATATTTTATTTTACTCTTCAATATTTTAATAAATTGTTTTATAGTATAAATAATCATTTTCATGTTTTAAATAGAATAAAATTTTCATTCAAATGTTTTATTTTTTATTTATTTTTGGAAAAAATAATTATCCAAGCCCAATTTTTTATTATTTTACACCCATTATTTTGGACATTGGTTAAATACTTTCAATCCTTGAAGATTTTCTATAAATTTAAACAACTGAGATAATCACATTTTTGAACCCAAAAATGCTTCCAGCCACCCAAAACATCAATTTACACTTATGTTCCACTATTTGAACCTAATTTTAATTCCAAACACTATAATTTATAAAATTATTTATAATCACTAACGGTTTAAATCCAAAATTACTGTCTTATTATTTTTATATAGTTGAAACTCTAATGAAATAAACTTGGAAAATAATAATAAAAAAGATAATACTTTATATTTATAGATCCCAAAGAACAATTTATAGACTAAGGGAGAACTTATTTACTTTAGATTAGTATACCACTTTTTCTTCAAAGTAGAATGTAATTAATTTGAATATGTTTAATTTTTAATGTTACATTTTTTTGTGAAATCTTGTGAATGTTATATCATTACTATTTACAAATGATAAAATATTGTTAAAATTCCTTTGATAATTCATACTCACATTATATCCAATATTATAGAAAATATTATGAATAAGTATAGTTGAAGGTTAAATATTTTTTGTTTTAACATATCATTTTTTTCACACAAAATAACCTGATTAGTTTCAATTTATCTTATCTTTATAATTTTGAATTCATATTTGGAAATAATGTATCCCATAAATTCTTATACACACATGCATGTTCATGGAAATAATTTTTTTAATAATGTGATATACATTGAGTGTATTTTATTACATATAATACTACAAATTATCTATTTTTAATGATAAATTATGATTTTTTCATAATTTATATTTATTATGATAAGTTGGATGGGAATAAATTTTTATATTTTGTATGTTTATAATTTTATAACAATAAACATTAAACCATGATTTGATCTATATGTGTTAAAATATTTATTAAAATGATGATGTATTATCCTTGAGAAACTAGAAGTCCTCCTTTTATTTTGATTAAAAATGGATGATAAGGAAAAAAGGGTTCCTAAATTCAATGGAAAAGTCTATAAGCCTCCCTAGATAAACGGAAATTTTTTTATCACTTGAATTAGATGTGATTGGTTGGATTTCTAGGAGGGATATGGATTAATTTTTTATCTAATATAATTTCAATTTTTTATAAATTGTGGAATCTAAAAAAAGATTAAAGATGGGTGGTGATAATAACATTTCTTATTAAAAGATCAAGGGGATCCATAATGAAATTTACTTTTGGAATTTAAGGTAAAATAATTTATAATCTATGATTATAAAATAAAGTAATTCATAAAATTAAAATTGTTGGTGTAAATTATTGTTTTCATTATTTTTTGAGTGATAAATCATGGTAAAAATATTATTCAAAAGGAATTATTAAAATAAGAGTTAGAGATTTAAATTTTCATCATTTATATCATCTTCTATCATTACATTAAAAAAACTGGATTTAGTCAATGCATTTTGGTTGAGAGATTGATAATTGACTTTAAATTTTTGAATTCCATTAAGGTATGATAATGTTAAAAATTCCATTATTATAAAATTTTAATTCACTTTATCTATCTATTTCATATTTTTTAATATAATTTATTAATTACCTCAGGATAAGAAATGGATTGGTGTTGCCTAATTTCATGTAGATCAATTTTAAATATTTTCCATATATTATTTAAACCTATTTTTATCATTTTTATTCTAAAATTTGGTGTTAATTGATCAATTATTATAATCTTGTGAAATTCATCAAAATTTTTAATTTTTTTTTAATTTTTAAAGTAATAAATGGATTTTTCATGATTTAATTGAAAAATGTTCTACACGTTAATGTTAATACTTTTTGTGAACATATTATTAATTTAATTTATTGTTTTTAATTGAATAATTTTTTTTGATAAACTGAAACTATCAATATTCATTTAACAATATATTTTTAAATTAATAATTTATTGAATTATTAAAATTATTCATGGATTTGAATAAATTATAAAAAATATTAAGTGGTAATTTTCCATTTAAAAAAATTAACTGAAATTTGTAATTAAAATTAAATCGATTTTAAGTTTTTAAAATTGTACAAGTTCTATAGAATATTGTTTTCAAATTAAAGGTTAGTAATATTGTGTAGGGGAATGAATTAATAAAACATTATATCAAATCAAAAGGATATGGATGTTTTGAAATATAAATGTAAGAATATATTTAGCATTAGTTATATTAGAATCATTAAATCCCTAGTTTTTAAGGATTCTGCACTATTCATATTCCCTAAAATAATTTTTAATGTGCTTGGACAACGCCGAATATATAATTATAGTTATGTATGATTTAACCAGTGAATACCTAATAATAGATTAGGTAAAATAATGATACCCAACATGAATCAAATCATTTCAAGAAGGAAAAAATGCATAAAAACAATCCAAATATAATTCATAGATTGGACTGAAAATAATTCTATTAGAAGAAATCAATGAAGTATATAGTTTGAAAATGTATTAAAGTGGGATTATGAATTTTGATGTTAGACTTAATGAATAAGTTCATGAGGTGATTTATTCAATTTTATTTATGTTGAATCAATGAAATCGTGGATTTGTGTTCACTAAGGAAAACAGATTAAAGATTTGTGAAGGGTCATAGATGAATTAAATAAATTGAAACCAAAGTGAGAATTTGATTTAATATTAATATATTATTAGTAATCACTTAAAAAGGATAAAATTGGACAATTAAAAAATATCTAGAAGTTAAGGATTTTTAATCAATTCAGTGGTATATTCAATTAGTATTAGAGACACTAATTGGATTTCTGATGTCACAAGAAGAATATCAAATTACAATATTGAAAATATTGTGATATAGGAGAAAAAATTAATGAAAAATATTTCCGAGTATGATGATATGTTAGAAGATTAAGATCCAAATATCTTTAATACTTTAACTAATATGAATCCATTTTGATTTGAGTATGTCAATACAATTTATTTTTATTAAGGATTTAAAGGAGTAAAATTATGCGAGAAGCTGGTGAAAGAGATCAAAAGTCAAAGGATATAGGATAATGTAGATTAAGAGATGATAATGAAAATCCTGAATTGGGTGTAATTCTAAATATCATATCAGTTTACATAGAGTGGTGAATTAAATATTTTATTATATGAGATACTCCTCCCTTCACTATTTTTTTTGAATATGAAAACCCAAAAGGTATTATATGTTGGTACTAAAAATAATGGACTAGAAGAGTCATCCGAAAAAGTGGTATTGGGGCCATTATGTCTCCAAGGTGTGGTGTGGGTGCCCACAAAAAAACACTACAATGATAATGTTGAATTTTTTGGAAGATGTATATCCATGTTTGTTCCTTTTGTTGAAATTCCCTGACAATAGTGGGTAGGAGAGATGCCCTAATAATGGGAGAAAAATAGTTTAGGTGAAAGATGATATGTACCAGAATGATTATTATTGAAAGAGAGGCCTAAAGGTGTGGTGTTTGTTTTCAGAGGAGGATAGTTTTCATGAGGGGTGATAAATTAAATATAACTTTGAATGAGATATGCCACATATCATGGATTGTATTTATGATGATACACTATAAGGGATTATGTTAATGGACTAAAAAGATATTGCAAGAATAATATTACTCAATATAGGTGGAATGGAGGCTCACATGAGTAGAAACTTTTGAATTTTATTAGAGGAAGAAGTGAACAATTAAACTAGTTTTATGGTTTCAAATGATTAACACTGCATATTTAGAAAGTGAATATGAATAATTAAATAGGGGGTTGAAACATATGGATATCATGTGTTGAGAGGTGATGTTAACATGAGCCATTGTGGGATGATCATTGAGTTCCTTTTAAAAGGATAATAACTAGAGTCTTTGGGGGATTATATATTTGGGATCTAGGTTATATGAAACCATAAAATTGAATTTTACTATTTTTCAAAATAGGAGGAGGAACATTGAGAGGTAAAGGGAACTGAAACTGAGCTTTGGAATTCTAGGGAGAGTATTTCAAGGAGGAACTAGATTAGTGAATAAAAATAATGTTTTTATACTAATGTTTAGATAGGACCAAGACTTCTCTTTCATTAAGAATATTTCAAGGGAAGTGATGTAAAATAAGGAGGAAATATTCAATAACTCCATGAATAGAAAAACTCAATAATTTATTATGGAAACTCAGAGATCTCAAATGAAATATTATTCTAGAAGAAGAATACAATGGAGAAAAATGAAAGAATGATATGAAGATCACAAGACTGGGTTTTATGTTGTTTTAGATTAATCCCTACATCCCCAAAGAGGCAAAATAGTTTCACAATTTCAATAGAAAATTACATGGAACATGACCACTATATAAAAACCCAATCTAAAACATTAGGTCATAATGTAATAAAATGCTTTAGTAAACGAATCTTATGTGGTTCCTAATAAAAATTGTAAGTGAAATGTGCTATAATGTTGATATAAACAAGTCTGTGGAGTTACATTATCTTATTAGTGTCACTACTCAACTTTGGGACAATACCATGTTGAAGTCCATACTACTACAATATCATTATCTGTGTCACTATTTTACTCTATAGTTGGTAAAAATTTCTATATTGACTATTGTGGGGGGGTGGGGTAAGAAAAATAATAATATCAAAATTAAATTTTTTTAAATGGTCCATGAATTATCCCAACATCCTAGAATTGATACAATCATTTCACTATTTGAGAAAAAAATTACCAGGCATACAATATTCTTACAGAAACACTAGGGTTGTGACATAGTGTATAATATGAGCCATAAATAATTGTTCTAACACAATTTTATACATTTTAATATAGTTAAGGTGTTTTAAAAAATAAAAAAATAACAATAATAAAACCAATTTTTATTCAATTATTAAACTTCTTAAAAGTATATTATAGTTGTGAGCATAATTTGTATTCAATTGTACCCAAAATTAGTAGTTTAAGAATATATAATTCCTTCTTAGAGAAAAAGAGAGTAATGTACTTTTCATTCGATGATTATATATATATATATATATATCAATTTAAATGTTTGGTCCATAATTATGAGTATTTCATTAAAAATATATTCTTAGGGAGAAATTATTAGACAAGGCGGAAAGTGTCATTAATGGTTCAATATCGGTACAGTCATCACTTCCAAATTTAATATATTTTTTTAACGAAAATTTTCAATACAACCAAATAGATGGTAAGGGTTAATTAGGATGTCCAATTCATATATCTCACTAGATCTTCATTTTGTGTTAGTAAAACAACATGAACCAGTTAATATTTAAGAACACATATTATATAAAGAAATAGAAAATAATGCATAGAACTAAAAAATTTACTTGGTTCACCTTAAATATATATTAAAATATTCATAAAAATACTGTGAGTTGAGGTTTCAGGTCCTAACACTATACATTATAGATTCTACAAATGGTTTGAAAGGTGCACTATCGATCTATGGGAACTCCTTCTTCTTATCTCTTTACGCACTACTTTGAGATACAAAATTCAATATAGATATGATGTGATGGTCACATAAAATTATTATAAATAAATTAATAACACTTGAACAAAAAAGGATGTTGTTTATTAGCTAAAATTCATTATTGAAATCCAAATATTTAATAGAATTAGACTAAAATTAGTCTTCCCTCTCTCTAATTTTATTGATGTTTAATGAACTTATATTATATTATTTCCCTAGATATTATATAATTTTTTACTACCTCGTCCCTATTATTTATTCTCCTTTAAATTATGGAACCATTTCTTCAATAACACAAGCCATAAATTTTACAACTATCACCCACTAAACGATTCTTCAAAATCATCTAATAACATCTCATAAAATCTACCAAATCATTTAAATTTATATTAAATTTGGATTGAATTTGATCCATTGGAATTATATATATATATATATATATATGTAATTCACAGATCAACTTACCCAATCCCAATGTATAGATTATCAAAAACTCCTAGGTTATGGAACAATTTTCTTTATTGTGCGTTTCTCCACGTTCGGCCATCAGATCCAATTGATTTTTCCATATATGAAATTTATAATATTTTGAATGTTGTGGTACAATAATTATACTTTATTTGACTCACATACTTGTCATTAAATAAGGTTTTTCTTTGCAGTTCATTTCTTATTCTAGTCCGGATTAACTTAAAGCACCAAAATCATTGCACTATGTCTTTTTTGTAGGGTGGTTATGGTGGGTGTTATTTTATTACATTTTTTGATTGAAACTATAACAATATGAAATTTATTCCATGTTACAGATACTATATCTCAATAATCACTTAAATCCTATAAATACCATTCATTTCATGACAACTATGTCCCAACATAAAATATGAGACTCTAATTTTGAAAAGGTATGATATGTTACATAATAAATTAAGGACCCATATTATATATAATGTTAATTTTCAAACTTATAGAAATTTATTTATTCATGAAGTTATTTAATAGTATAAAATTAATGAATATAATAATTCTTAATAATTATTATGAGTTTCCATTGAATACTCTTCAAAGTCATTCCTTACTCTTATGAAAGAGGGCATCTCAATTTTTCTGAGTTTAACATAATTCATTGAACCACACATGATATCATGAAATGATCAATCCCTTTGATCAAATTTTTTGAAATGTTTTATGATCTTGAGTGAAAATATTATTCATTATAAATAAAATCCCTATGAAAAATGCTTTTTTTTCATCTTTCTGTCCTTAACTTTAGTCATTGTGTAACACTTGCGGTCATTGAACAGTCATGTTATTTATATAACCTGAATAATATTATACCAGTAATTTCTAAATACATCATGATTCTTCACATGAGCTTCCAATCAACAACCAATTTATAATAAATACAATATGAAAATCCTAGTTTTTAAGCAATTTTATCTTTATTTTATTGACAATTTTCAAAGAAAAAGAATAGTAAAACCTAGAACCTTGATAATGAATGTTCATCCCACTTGACTAGAAAAATAAATGTCATAAAAAATATAAAGATCCATATTTTTGGTAAAATTAGATTTAGTAATGATGGATAATTAAAAAATAAATACTCTATAGGGGTGAGGTTTTGTAGATATAAGCTATATAATACATATGTTATTTACATGGATGACCATTGACATAACCTTCTTAGTGTGAGTCATATTTATGACTTTAGAATAGAGTTTATATTCCCTTAGAAGGGATGATATATCAAAGGTATAACCAATATATCCCCATAAGAAGGTATGAAAAACCAATGAAAATATATATCAAGTTTATTTCAAGATAAACAACACTGGTATCCTATTGTTAAAGGATAAAAATTTCCTTTTCTATTAGAGGGTTAAATATATCATTAAAAATGTACATATAATCTGTCCAAATTGAAATCTATAACTAACATATCAAATATTAAATGAGATTGGAAGAAAACATGCGATTATTATATAAGATACAAATTAATGAGACATGCCTATTCACTAAAGAATAATATGTATTCAAATCTATATGAATTGACACACAATGATGTGTGTGGTCCCATTATATTTTGTAGATCTTGCGGTGAGAAGTACTATATTTTTTCCTTAATGATTATAGTATAATGGGATGCATCATGTTTACATAGGTTAAGAAAAAGTTGATTGGGTTCATTAAGTGGTTTAAAAAGAGTTCTAAAAAATAAAGTAGGGAATAATCTAGACTCATTAATCTGATAATTTAATAGAGTAGACCACTCATGGTGTGGAAAATTACTTATAGAACCATGAGATTAAGCATGGATTTCCATTAGTGATAAAATCTTAAGCAAATAGCGTGAAAAATATTTGAAATAGAATCGTGAACATTATATAAACCTTCCTCTTAAACAGTAAAATCTATTTCCACTACTAGAAGGGATTTATACAAGTAGCGATGCAAAAAAATAAAAACTTTCATATAATATGAGATAAGATGACCTTGTAAAATATGTATCATGGAAGAAATAAAACATTGAGTAATTTTAGTGTGCTTAGAATCCAATGTTATATTCAAAAAAATGAAGGAACCCAATAAAAATATGGAGATTAAGTGAAAAATGAGATATTTTGTGGCCACCCCTCCATGAGTTAGGTCTATAAGTGTCTAGAAATTTTTATAAAATGAATGTAGAAAGTAGAGGAGTAAAAATTATTTAATAAAAAATTGGTAAATGTTCTGGAATCATAGATATGAGTATGGTTATTTATTGAGATGAATAAGTAGATAAAAATCAAACTACCACTCATATTACTACATGTGAGGAGGATTCAGAGGCTGAATCACCAAAATATGAATATTTTGAAATGATTTATCCAGTTACTTCATAGAGAATACGATGAATAAAGGTAAATAAGTTAAATATAATCACTGATATAGTTGTACCAAATAAACTCATAGGATTATTCTATAGAGAACACTGTTATATTATCTCAAGTGAAATTGACTTTATTTGAATAATAAATGATTGTTGAGTCATGGGTGAAGGAAAAGAATTAATTGTTAGATAAAATTGATAAAAATAAGAATTGACTGCCTATGGATAGGCCAAAAAATCATAATTTCATATAGATAAAATTTGTTTTTATAAACAAACAAGATGAGCATGGAAAGGAGATATGAAACATGGAATGATTGGTGAGAAAGGGGTATGCACAAGTTGATCAAATTGATGTAGAAGAAAACATTTCATTGGTGGAAATACATGAGCTAACAAGACTATTTCTTATTTTAATTGTCTTGAGAAATTTTACAATATACCAATTGGATGTCAAGATAATGTTTTTAATTTTGGATTCTCAATGAAAAGTATACAGTTATTATAAATATCAAATTTTCATACATTATAAACTATAATATAAATTTTGTAGTATCACTAAATTTTTATATTAAGAATAATTTTCACATTTTTATTTTATATTAAAAAAATAAAATTATTTCTTATAATTGTTTAATTTTTTAATTTTTTAATCATTTTTATTATATTTATCTTAACATTTTATCCACTAATCCAAATTGAAAAATTATTTCTGTTAGGATTCCATATTAATTAGTCTAAATTTCATTAATTTGTAATGTGTTTTTAATCCAACAATAGGGTGTATAAAAGAATTATTTAAGTGGTGCCTCAAAATATGTGCATAGTTTTGATGAATTATAAAAGTGGGACCATGTCTCAAAAAGCACCAAACCAAATGAGATGACATTTTAATTTATGTTAGATAGAATTATGAGGGAAAATGTAATTAATTGTCGATTATTAGGATTATACATCTTTAGAATTCATAATATAATGGGAAATCGAAGAATGAGAATTCAAATAGTCATTGGTCCAAAAAATTATTCTATTGTAATGTTGTAATAAATGTTGTTACATTAGTCAAATGAATCTAAATCGTTAATGTAGTATGATCAAAACATATTTAAATAACTTCTTATAAAGAAACATTCCAATATTCATCAATTTATTGCACTAAATGTATGTAAAATTTAAAACCAATAATATCGATCCAAAATTAACCACCCCTCTCCCTTATAAATATATGATTCCACACCCTTTCAAAGAGTTAACGATTTTAGAAGATAGAGAGGATGATTTTTTGTTTTAATACTCCTATATATTTTAATTATATTAGTTTAGTTATCTTCTCTTTCTATATTTATTTTGTTTCTATTTTCCCCCCATCATGCTTCTCACATGTCAATGGTAATCAATTACTAACTGCCATTGTTAGCCAGGGGAGTACTAGTGTTTGTACATTTGTTCACTAAAATTTATTCAATTCTAGAAATTTTATTAATTATTGTTGTGATATCTCACCCCATTTTCTTTACTATTTCTTTTTTCTTCGTATTCATATTTATTTTTATCCTTTATCATCATAATTTTTCAAAAAATGAAGTAGTATTACGGTGATGATTTTAGGGATATTTTGTTGTATTTAGAGGGTTAGTCTATGATAAAAAAAATTCAAACATAAGGTTTTTAGGAGATAGGGTTTATCTAAATCTTGGATAAAATATTTAGAATTAATATTTTTTAAGAATAATGATATCTTCCCTATGAACTCCATAGGATTACAACACTTTTTTTCTTCATACTAACCTCTTCTTGTTTTATTTTTAAATTTTTTACATTTTTATTTAATATATATTATTAATAGTTTCATTTGAAAACCCCAATTTTTTCATCATGTTGTATATTTTATATTATAATAGTGATAATAAATAAGTAGTATTGTCTGTGTGTCCTCCTTATGATATTGTACCTAGGGTGAATACTATGATGCGTTATTACAAAAATAAAAAAATATTGATAGTGGATCGGAAGTAATCCCCTTGTATAAATCGACCAACCGATTTGTTTTCCAAAGGGAGATTTTTTAAAGTTGTGAAAATAGGAGTCCCTAGTATGGATTGAAATATAAATCGTAGCCATGGTATGCTCATCTAGACACATTACTGAAGAAACTAAAATTTAGAAGTGGATTATTTGATCAAAATAAAAATGTGGAATAAAAAAAATGAGAAACTTGTAGTGACCATCAATGTTAAAGACTTCATATTCAGATGAAGTAAGAATAATTAAATGTAATATTTTGAATGATTTATGAGCATGTAATTTTAAATATCTATTCTTAGAGATCTGAAATTATTCTTTAATATTTAATTAATCTATAAATTTGTTGTTAAATTTTTTCCCATGATAAATATGAGGAGATGTTACAGATGATGTTTGAGATACAAGATAAAGAGCTCATTTAAACACTAATTTTGATAATAACCAATCCAAGAAAACATAATGATAGAAAATAGATGATCGGATAATTTATTATAGTATGATTGGAAGCTTGTTGTATCTCAAGAAAATAAAACTAAATATATTTTTCATAAAATTCTTAGAAGATTGCTAGCAATGTTTCCCAAAAAAGTAATATATCTTGTTTTTAAAGAATATAATAAGGTATAGTGGAGGCACACTAGATTTCTCTTTGGTATCATATTTAAGTAATTAAAAAAAATTAGTCCGACTTATATTTGGATTAGTTTAAATATGGCATGGTTAAAAATCCAAAATTAAATGAGAATTTTTCATTGGAAGTAAGTGTATTGGGTGGATAAAAAAGAATCAATAAATAAGCTCTCTTAGTATAAATAAAGCATATAATATTTGAAAAAGAGTATATTGCACACAAATGAAATGTTTAAAAAAACTAAAAGGATATAAGGGAATAGGTTAAACTACCTATGGTATCCAATTATGACATCTAAAGTGTTATATAGATGGCAAAGATTCAGTTATAATGTTCCCATATTAAGCATTGGAAGAACTATTATAACTTCTTTAAAAATACGACTGAATAATGCACTATCAAATTAGGGAATGTGGTCATAAATCCACAAGTGGTATAAGTATTTAAAAAATACTTAGTCACACTAGAATTTGAGAATTATTATTTGAAACATGGTGTTGAATTATCTCCCTAATCGTGAGGAGGTTTATAAGTACCCTTCTCCTCATTTTATATAATGTCTTATTTAATAATTGTTTATTCTTCCATGAAACTATCATGTGACTAGGAAGGGGGATACAATACAAGGGGAGTCTACTATAAAGATAATAATGTTATAGAAGAATTATGGAAAAAATTAGAAAGTAATTCTTTATCTTATTTATTGCAATTAAATTTGATTCACAAAGGCATAGAGAGATTCAAAAAAGTTCCTCGATTATTTTTTAAAGAATTTTTTTTAATAAAATCATTTGAATTTTATTAATAATGGGGGAGAAATCATGAAGATATTAAAAGAGTTTGAAAGATAAAATAGGTAGTTTCATATGGATCATGATTATTTAATCTATATTGGGATATTTTTTAGAATAATTAAATATATAGAAATGATATTTCAAAATAAATCCAACTTAACATCCAAAAGGTTGAAACACTATTCATTCCAAGAAACCCATAATAACTTAATCTACATTATTTTACTTTAGTATTTCATTTCATTCCATTAAAACCCAAATTTTCTTATATTATTTATTAAATGAAATATTATAAGTGATAATATAAATATTAGTGTGAGTTAGTGTGAATACAAGGGAGATCAACCCAAGGATATGTGTCACTATAGTATATACATAGGGAAAATATAAAATTAATTTATTGAAGATTCATGTTAAATCACTACCATCAGAAACAAGCATTATATGCCACACATAAATTAAAAAAGTAAGATAAATACCCAAAATTCATCACTTATGATAAAAAATTCTCAACACATGTTAATCCTAGAAATGTCTATGAGCTTATAATGTCCATCCCAATAAATAATTTTATTATATCAACCTGAAACACATGCTCACACACATTGGTTTGAGTATATAAGTATACTCATTAGGATATTACACAAAATATCTCATGTAAATGTGGAATAAAAATACTAAATACTAAATGAAGAAATAGTGAATCCAACTCATTTCATAAACTATCTCATCTAATTTCTCATCCTCGTTAATCCTCCCTCACCCAACATTACACACAATTAAAATAAAAAAATTCTTTAAAAAATATACATATGAAGGTGAGGTAAACCAATATCCACCTCCCCAAAAACGTTGTACACTTTATTCCCCAAGGACATTTGTCTTAGTACTCCCATCCCCTCAATGTCCATGTAACCACATAACCACCTATCCATATCATAACCACAACCAAATTATACTTAAAAAACTACCACATTTCATATATCATCATATCCACATAATGATAAAATATATAATCATGAATAGCATCAACCTTATTCTGACATCCTTCCATGAATACCTTCACCATGTTTCAAAACATAAGAACATTGTATTTAAGACATTTTAACCTATTCATCATAACCTTGAGTCATTACAGCCCATACTTTATCTAGAAGAGATAGTTGGGAAGGGGGAGTAGTCGTCCATCTATATCCCTGACAACCTAAATGGTGGGGAAAGTAACTAGAACCTAAAACATTATATTAGAACTAGTTGTGTTACTCGACCTAGATGATGGTGTATATAAAATAGAAAAACTATAAAAAATATATAATAACACACATATTGTACCTAAGGTTTCACTACCTAATGCTATGATACTAAGATATAATTTCCACATAACAACATGAAAACCATAATTAATCCCTATATAACCAACCATACCATTGATGGTTTAGGCATAGTTGAAACTAGTTAGGATGATACCCAACGATTTTTTTCATTGAGTCAAATAAATAATCTGTATAAACATGATGAATAAACATAATTATTAATTAATATAATATATAAAAAAAGTTGAAATGAATCATAAAAACACAGAGGGGATCTTTTAATAATGAATTTATAATTAATTTAATAACATAAAATTACTTCAGTCGTGATATTAATTCTTCAATGAAGATATTTATAATTTGAATTCTATTAAAGTTGTACCATAATTGATCTAAGAGGAAAAAATGTACAATCAATCTAGTGGTAATCCACATGTACTCACTGATCTCTTAATGACTCTAATGAAAATATTATTTCAATCAGGGGTTATTAAATTGAATATTGTTGTTCATATTTATCATAAAACAATCCATCAATATTATAGAATTATATCTATATATCTCTCATTCTTGATAGAAAGTAAGGATGTGGAGGAAATATTTGATTATTGATAATAAACTTGGATATTTTCTTTGTTGATGTAATTATAAATGGAGAGAATCATTGTGAAAAACATATATGATTTCACTCATTCTCTAAAATTAAATAAGTGGGTTTATAAAGTTGGGGTTTAACATTGATAATTTCAGAAAGACCCTTTAGAAAATAATTAAACAAATATATACCCCACAACAACAACAACAACAATAATATATTATTATTACTATTATATAATGTAATTCACCAAATTTCACAATATAAATATCATTTTAATTAATGAAATAAGTCCATATTTATTTAAATGATATTTATGTTTATATCATTTCTGTTATTATACGAATAATTTATTTTTTATACCTTCCTCAATATTTTATAAACCTTGAATAATAAATAAATATTATATTCATTATCTTGTGAATAAATATGAATTTTATTTTCAACTCGGATATTTCTTATGAAGACTCGATACATGCGACCAATAAATATTGAATAAATTTTATATATTTGTATTGAGAATAACATTGATTCAAAGTTTTAAATTAATATTATAATTTGTCTGGGATCAATGGAAATAATACGTGTGTGACCATCTAGGCCTATTTTATAGTGGCATTAGGCAAGCTTCCCTAAAGTCCAATATTAATGTCTAAAAGTATGTAAAGGAACTAGTAGAGGAAGAGGATAATGTCACAAAGTTACGGCCACATAGAATAAGTCTATGTGTAATATAATACATTTGGCTTGATATATCACTAATTATGTTACATATTTGTTCCATCAATCGATATGATCGATATTTATTTCCATGAAAATATGAATTGAACCTGTCAATCACCAAGGTTAGGGAATTTATTTTATCAGTTAAAATTCAATCAAAGGGATGATATATCATCCTTTGAAATTAAAAAGGGGAAATCCTTTACTTAATTATTCATTAATCCTATATCACTCATAACACACCCAAAATATCCTATTTTTTAAACATATGGTATCAAAACATTCATCAATACAAAAAATTACATGAATCAATATCTGAATCATTAATATTATAAAGTCTAAGGACCAATATACACATTCTCAAATAATAATATTCAATGAAAAAAATATGGAATTTCTATTTCTGAGTTTGTATTTATAATCTCCCATTATAGAGGTTACTATTCATGAAATGAATAATAAAAAACATATTCCACAAATAATAATCATTCAACTGATACTCTATAATATATGTTTCCCATCAGATTATTTCATTTGACCATAAGACTTATATATGTTGTAGAATATTTTTATGACACTTCAAGGATCTCATCCTTGGGGGGTACTTCTACGATCTTTCAAAATGAAAAATATTCTAAGGACATTATCACAGTAACTTTACATAAAATAATAATCCACATATGACAATAAAATTATTATTATTAATCTTTATGAATAAATAGGTAATCTAAAGAATAAATCCAATGTTTCTAGGGAACTAACTCCAATATACCCCCATTTTCACTAAATATAATTTCTAATGAAATTTATTACATTAGGTCTCACATGATATTCATGATTATATTGAGATAAGGATTTATTCAATGGATCTAAAATATTCTCCTACATGGAAGCACTACAAACTATTACCTCACCTATATAAGAAAAATCTCTTAACAGATTATACTTCCAATGTATATGCTTTATCCACTAATGTGACATTGACATCCTGGAATGAGAAACCACTGTATTATTACTAAAATATAGTTTGAATAAATATTTACTATTAAGACATACATCAATATCATGGATGAATTTATGTATCCAATTCAATTCCATTTCTTCAATCATAAGCTACAATATATATTAAATCTACCCTCGAATCAATGGTCACTAACTACTTCAATCTCTTCTAGCTCTCAACTCCTCCATTTAGTGTAAATAGATAACCCAATTTTGATTTATAATCACATTGATATATTTGGAAACTAATATATGTATATCCATTTTTGAATAAATAATAATTTTTTTCATAAACCATGAATATATCCTTATTATGCCCAAGATAATTTAGTATAGTCCTCACAGTAATCCAATGGTGGTCTCTTAGAATTGCTTGATATATGGATTATATGCTCATGACGTAGGAAACATATGGAATGATACATAACATGAAATATGTGAATAAAAATATTATTGATATGTATATGATCGTTTTCATCCTATATATATCATCTAGTGTATAAGGACTCGTTTTTATTGAGAGATGTATTCCATGTTACATTGGGAATGATATGCTCTTGGATCAAATCGAATCTATCAATTATATTATTAATTAATGTACCTTGAATTAGTCGAAACATACTCTTGGATTTATCAATATGGTTCTTGATACCAATAATGTATATTTCTTCACCTAAGTTGTTAATGAAGAAATACGTGTTCACCAACATCTTATTGGATTGTAAGATTCGTATGTCAATTCCAATTAGTAATATGTAATCAAAATATACAATTACAAAAAAAATCACAGTCCCACTAATATTATTGCAGATACAAGGATCACATTTGTTATTTCTAAAAAAATTCTTGTATGACTCCATCAAAGTGAATTTTCCATGATCCATAATATATTTTAACACATAAATGGATATATAATGTTTTGATTACCTATCCAAATATTGTGGAGTCTTAAACCATTCTATTTAGGACATATAGATGTATTATATAGAGGTATTATTATGGAAGGTTGTTCTGAAAAGTATTTTTTAAATATCAAAAATAAAGGAATGATACCTTTTTAGTTAGAGTTTTCATGTATTTTAGTATAACAAATATTAAATTTGTTTCATCCTATTATATTATTTTAGGTTTTTTAAACCCTTTTACAACCATCCTAACTTTATATGTGATGAATCTACATTCAATGTATATTTTAGTTTGAACATGAATTTTCAAATAATGGTATCTATATATATTAAAGGATCCATAAAAATCTTGAATTGGTTTTGGTACATGTAATCCATTTCATAATTCGTGGATTTATTCCACGTGACAACTTATGTTCCATTTATTTTCCTTGTAGGTTATTGTTTCATTATTATCAGTGAATAATGAATCACAAACCTCATTGAATAGAAAATAATATATTTCTAATTATATAAACTCTATAGTACTCATATATAGAAATGAATGATAAATAGTCTCTAATGAACTAGATAATATATAATGCATGGCTATATCGAGTTCATGGTATATAAAGATACATGTATAGAATAGTATTTTATTCATTCCACTACCATTAATCAAATTAGAATCCAAATATTAAGTGTTTTAATATTTGGATGAATCAAAATCATTTAACCTATCCTTTATTTACATGTTGATTGATATGTAATACATGAATGAAGTTTTCATTCACGATATGAATACACTTATCATGGAATATATTCATGCATTATAAAAACATGAGTAAGTGAAATAACAATTGAAGGGTGTCCTCAAAAGGAAATATAATCTATTTCTATATGATGGTACTGTGTGTGGATGATCACATGATACTAGGATGGAACTCTCCGTCACCATAATCTCTCATCATTATTCTCTTTTATGTTATAGGATCTAGTAGGTCATGGTAGAAGGATGGATCTCATTAATAAGATTAATTATTTATGAATAAGTAATGGATACCCACAGGGAGAGGAAGTTTTTTGGCTACTCATGTTGTGATATTTATCAAGAATATTAAATGATGATAAAATATTACGGATTCTCCTCAGTGTTTCGTACAATATTTACAAAAAATATTTATTTTTTTGACCAAGATTTCATTTATATTGTTTGCGAGATAATTGGTAAGGGGTTTAAATCGATTTTGAGTCATCTGATAATTTTTATAAGACTCATTTATAACCATTCAATGGAATCAAAAAGAACCCATGATTTTTATTTATGAAATAATTCATTCAAATAAAGAGGAAAGCAAAATATGGAATAATTTTTCTGGTTTTTTTGAATTTTTTTAACATGGGTTACCCTTAAATAGATTGGATATGTATAGGTACCCAATGAATTACCTCTATGTAGACACCACTAATTTCATAAAGGTCACCCTATATTAACTGTATGCAGGCAAGTACACTTGGGGCTTACATTAACAATAAGTGTTCACATAAATGTAATCGAGATTGTAATCCTTACATAAATGGTTTAAATAAAGGTGTTACATAAGGATATTATAATGTTTAATCTTAAATTAAAAGGTATTTATGGTTTTAAAAGGGTTATGTAAAGGTATCTGATGACATACCTTTGCGTGAAGGGGTTCATGAAAGGGTAATAATGGGTTTTCTATTGTTTAATAAAGCTTATGCATTATTTTAATAACATTCATCAATATTAATCATTTTTAAAAGAATTTATATAATGGTAGTGTCTTTGTTTCCTTTACACAGGCTTTAGAAAACCCAGGTAACCATAATGTAGATGACTTGCATAAAGGAAGGAACTCCAATACAATTATGAAACATGTTATGTTTATTTTTTTAAAGGTTATTAGTAATTTAACCTTACGTAAAGTTACCTAGATAGCATATAAATTGGGGGAGGGAGTATACCCTTATCGAGAATATAGATTTTGTGTAACGATATATATATATATATACTTATTTTTTAAAGTTTCTAAATGATCTTAATGTATTATAAAGTGTTTTTAAATCATTTAAAAGTTATTTTGGGAATATTTAATTTATAATTAAATTATTAATTAATTAATTAATTATGGTTTATAATTAAATAAATATTTCTTTATGAAACTTTTATTTTTACCAAATATTAAATATCAATATTTGAAATAACTTTTGAATAATGTTTACGTAAATGATTATGATTTATAAATAAAAATTGTTTATTAATGAATCATAAGAAATAGTTTATAATGGGTTAGAAAATATGAAATAAGGCCAAAATATAAAATGTTTATATTTAAAATAGGAATTTTTTTATAATTAATTATTTTGAATTGTTCAAAGTAAAAGGGATAATTATTTGGATATTATTTAAGCAACATTAAAAACGTTTTTGATGATTGATTTGATCAAGGTTTAAATAATTATTTTTTATATTAAATTTAGATAATGAAAAATGTTTACATAACAGAAAATAGATCATAAATAGATTATAATATGTATAATATAATTTATTATAAATTGAAATTCTATGTAATTATAAATATGAAATATTTTATATTTTAATAAATATAAAATTTATATATATAAATTATGGAATGATTATAATGTTAAAGAAATAATTATAAAAGGATTTATAGTAATATTTTATTTGTGAATTGTAAATAAAATTTTATCACATTTTTAAATATTTTAAATGATCATTTATTTTGTTTTTTTACCAATTATATTCATGCTTATTAAATTTTTTATAAAATTTTAATATTGTGTATGATTTAGTTTAAAAAGTTAAACTTCTTCTAGAATAGATCATTTCATCATATGTTAGGCATTGTAATTAATTTAGTATTTCATCTACATAAAAAGTGGTTTATAATATATGATATTAGATTTAATTTATTTTTTGAATATAGTCCGTGTATATTAGGTGTTATAGTTATGATCTATTGGATTATTTCTTGAGTAAAGTGTCCTTTAGTCTCTGGATTTTGGTTTGGTCAATTTACTTACCTGGAGGCTTATTCCCTGTCTAGGCTAATGAACGAGGTTGGATATTTATCGCTCCAAGCATACTACTGTGGGGATTTTTAATCTCATACAAATAAATGCCTTCACATGAGGTGTTAATTTACATTATAGACCAGAAAAATTCAGGTATATATGAATATAAATGGATTCTATTTTTGGGTGAGTAACACAAATTTATGGGTTGTGTAATGAGTTACACATAAATATGGTTTAATCATATTGATTAGGCGAAGAGAATAATATTCCAAACTAAAATAACTAGAATAATGCATATATAAAAATATAATAACATGAGATTATATGGTGAGATTATAACACTCTTCAAATACTAAAGGTGATATTCCTTCCAAAGAGGAACTTATCCTAACCTCGATTATTCAATCAGGTACCTTTAAGATCGACATGATTACCCCTTCATTATCTTGTGTAAGGTAATATTATTATAAGTGAATTTGGAATATGTTGATTGTATTATTGATCTTAGCATGTGTATCCTATGATTTTACTTATTTATCTTATTCATGGTGTTTTATTTGGGTTACACTAGCTGAGAATCACTAATATTTAGGATACTAGAGGAATAGAGTGGAGTATATGTATATAATAGATTGGAAAAAGAGTTGACCAATCAAATATCAATGAGTTATATTTTATATTATTTGAATATTTTGTTTAATATATATATATATAGGGCTTATTTATATGATAACTAGTTTAATTTAAGGGAAAATATAGATATTTCCCTACTAATGGATATAATATGTTTTTAAAATGGGTTATCATTTTAATGGGATCCCATGTAATAAATTTACTTATTGAATTATTATAAAACATGATACTTGTTTGATAAAATATTTTTTATATATAATAGCATCATCATCATAAAGCTAAAAATTTTGATTAATAATTTATGTGGAGAGATTGAATGTAAGTAGCTCTTGAGACTGGAATCTTAAGGAAATTTCATAATCAATATTAGTGATTAAAGAAATTTTCTTTTGGAAAATTCTTTGTATCATAAAAATAGCTTCCATAGTAACCAAGTGAAAAAATTATTCAACGATTGAATCTAGATTCTCATGGAATCATAAAGTGATTAATTTAACATTTCAAAATAACTAAATGATAAAATTACCAAAGTAATCCTATTGTACCCTAAGGTACTCATTGTTATTATGTATATAAATGATTTAATAAATTTTAGTGTCATATACCCAATATGGCTGGGTATGTTAAATGATATTCAATATGATTGAATATTTTTATGATATTATGTGATTCAAGGTTTCCTTAAAACATTTTTTTGTTATAAAAATAAATTCTATAGTTATGATTGATATTTGATATAAACTGTATATTTTACAATGATTTGTAAATATATAGAAGGCTATGAGATAAACATAATAGAATCGTGAAGTTTGTTTTGAAGTATTTGAGAAATAGAGTTTCTATATTGATAACAATAATACTTCAATATTTTTTAAACTTTCTATATATTGTTTTTTCTCATCTCATTTATCTATTAATAAGATAATGTCAAGAGTAGTTGTTTAAATGATATGTGAAGGGTGTTTTTAATATATATGGTTTATGTTTTGTTTAATTATATAACCAGCTTCTAGGGAGACTAAAATATTGATTGTTTTAGTTATGCAATTTATCATATTATCCTATATGTAAATTTTCTAAGAATATTATTTAATTAAAATATAATTTAATTGATAATCTCAATTTTCTGGGAATAAATATGAACTAGTCATATAATTTATAGGTTCAAATGTACTACATAGAATGAAAAATTATGTAAATGTTCAAAAAAGAATAATAAAATCTCACTGATATGTCTAAAAATGTTTCTTAAAGATGTTAACAAAGGTCATTAAAACCAAGGGTTTTAAAGAATCAAGAATAATAATTTAATATGATTAGATTATCTAAGATATACCACAAGTATTTTATGATAATATACAGAATGTCAATGTAAGGTACAAATGTTATAGAAATTAATTATTCAATTTTTAATGGTATGTGATATTGAATGTATATTTTACAAAGTGTTGTAAGTACAATGATGATAAAAATCAAAGGAATAATCGATTAGTCTTGTAGTACATATTCACAAGATTAAGAAAATAGTTACTACATTGATGATTTGAATGGAAAGGATTTTATCAAGCTCAAATGAATCTAAGAAAAAGATGCGTATATTAATATTATTTATCCTATCTGATAAGAGAATATGTTCAATAAAAATTAATTTCTTTGAACAAAATTATATTATTAATTGTATACACATGGTTTATGATTCATCATGTTATATACCATGTTCAAAGAAGATGATATAGGTAGAATTTTTTTATCCAAGACAAAACAAATTATCGAGTTATTTATTAAAATATAAAGGAATGTAATTATTTCCATTAGAGGTATACTCAAATAAAGTTTTATTCTCAAATAAAAAAGAAAATATTTCTCTAAAGACATATAATACCAAATATGATACAGTATTTTAAATGAAAAATATTCTTGATAAAAGGAAATAAATTATATATCCTAATTAAAAAGTAGTTTTTCCTCTTATAAATATATTTTGGAAATAATGTAATATATTTTATGCTATTGGGTGTTTTTTTACTTAGAGAAGTTAAAATTAAGAAAATAAAGGATAACACCAATCTTAAGTTTAAGTGTTTCACTCTTAATATCCTGAAATGTTTCTGATTTGTTATGGTAAAGAAAAATGTAAACTGTTACATTTAGTTACCATTTAAATATTGGATATCACTATTTTTTAAATGATTATACACATCCAATATTAATTTTTTTTCATTCATTGTCCTAAACGAATTTAGTAAATGCAATAATAAATGAAAAAAATGTAAAGAGTAAAATTTAGTTACAATAAAAAGTAAAAAAAAATTATTTATTAATTTATTTCTCTAGTTAAAATTAATTATTTAATAAAAATTAACATAATAAAAAAATTTAGGGTATTTAGGTAAATATAAATTTATTGTGTTAAAATTATTTACCATTTAGAAATTAAATTTCACATTATCCAAAAAGATTTTATTAATTATATTAAACAATAATGTATGTTGTTATATTATTTATAGGAAAAAGTTTGATGGAATAGGATACAAAGGATATTAATGATGAACTTATAAATACTTCTAATTATACAATATAAGTTTGCAGTGTAACATTTGATGATGTAATGTTAAGAAGATTCAATATGTTCAATAAATTGAATAGTTGTGAATATGATTCCAAAATCACACTATTATTCAAACATGATTAATTTATATATGTTTCTCACTAAACAATTAGTGGAAATATTTTATCATATGGCCATATAGAGATGTGAAAATAATTACATATTTATAAATTATTTAATAAAACATATAAAGTGAAACAAACATAAGCATAATCTGATATTTTTTCATATATGATATGATAAACCAGTGCTTGTGCTGGGTTTATTAAATATTCATAATAAAAGTGTTTTTAAGAGTGAAATGCATCATATTAAAAGGAAATATCTATATAATTATTTCACATTGGTTGCATAAATGTATATATAGATATACATATCATGAAGTGCAATGATAAATGACATCTCAAAGTTTGAATTTGTGTTTATCCCTAGAATATGTTCATCCTGAAGTATTAAAGGTCATGCAGAAATTTTAAGGTTAAAAAAATAGTATTTTTGTAGAGATATATATAATATGATCACGAGGTAAAAAATAATAATTGTATTATTTTTTTACATAGGATGACCTACTATGTATACCATATAGAGTCATGAAAATGTCCTTAGTATTCTAGGATTTCATGGATCATATTTGAGTCCCCATTACATGAGGTTGGAAAGATAACAATCATGATAACCATTATATTTTGATACCCTACTTACATAAGACTACATATTAAGATAGCTAATGCTGTGTTGGTTGGGAATGTTTCTGATGTTGTAATTATTTGGAGAGTAACCAAGACTAGTTTTTTCCTATCATATGATAAGTATGACCTACGTTACCATGATTGAGATTAAATTTTGGAGTGTGTGGTTGCACCCATAAATTGTATACCTATCTTTATATGAGATATGTGATGTGATTATTCATAAGGATGAATGAATTTTGATGTATTCATTGAATAGATTAGTAAACACTTAGATAATTGATAATTTATGAGCTGCCTATATGTGATTGGAATTCCCCATATCCCATGGTCACTCAACGCCTTGGACAAATGGAATATGTGGGAATAGACGTTTTCACAAGATTCTTACTGGTGGACATAGGTATATAGATATATTTCTTTAATAAATAACACCCCATATCCATTTATAGCTTGAGTATAATTGAATCTTTTCTAGAGTCTTCTCTTTACTTAAATATATGGATTCAGTGATTCTTATTTTTTGTCAACTCTATAATGAAATATGGGGTCACACATTGTGGTTTACTAAATGAGGACTGATTTCACAATAGAGTTATACACTAAGTGTGTTTTAGAGTTAATAAAAATTTGTTTATTATTAATATTCAAATGGTATTACATATGATGTGATACAAGGTGATGTTAATTATATCTTTAATAATGGGTTTTGGAATATATCCAAAATGATATTTGGATATGGTTTCATAAGTTATGGTATATGATAAAATATGAGGTGAAATGACACAATGTATTTGTGGAATTAGTGAAATTAGGTGATTAAAGGATATATATTCCCTAAAGTTATAACCCATATACGATTCATGTCAATATAAAGTGCATAGTATATCAATATCCATACATAAAAAAGGATTTTATGCATGGAACTAACTTTAATTTAATGAGAAGAAAAATATTAATTGTGTTAATATTTGGGTTATGTAAACTCATTTAATGATATTATTTATTAATATGTTACATGGGATGTATTGAAATAGTGTAGTTTTCATTTATAAGATAAATGCACCGGATATAGAATTTTCTCACGTGCTATAAATACATGATTAAATTCAATAAAAATTGGGGAGGTTCATCAATTAGATATATAATAAATTACAATATCATATCAGTGTGTGTCGATGATCACATGATACATGGTCAAAAATATCCATCGCCAAAATATCTCTACATTCTTCTCTTTTATGTTAGTGGATCTAGTAGATTATAGAGTAATGATGGATATAATCAATAAAATGGATGACTTAGGTGAAACCCATGGATACCCTTGTAGATATGATGTCATTAGGTTTCTATTTTATGGATCTTTATCATGTATATCAAATGAATACCAAATTATATAGATGTATTTCGGTGTTAGGTATTATATTCATTGTTGCGCATAATTTCTTTTTATCATTTTTTCATTAATTATGCTTGGGAGATACTTTTTAATGGATTTAAATTACTTATAGAACATCCGATAATTATTGTTAGACTCATTAAATACACTTTAATTACTTGTGTTTATGAAATGTCCCCTTCCATGTAGATTTTTGGAATCCATTCATGTGCCAACACTTATGTATTCTGATTTATGAATTTCTCAAAGTCAATTTCAGTCACACTATATATTTTTGAGATGTTATTACTCTCAATAAATATGTGATGGCTATTATCCACAGTTATTTTATCCAAGGAGGCATATAGTTAATATCCATTATTTTCCTTAGTATATCCTATAAAGATATACTTAGTACCTTGCTATGAAATATTTTTACCTAAATACGTCTTAAAAATGATTCAAATCCCCATAAAAAATATGTGACAATACATTTTTACTTCCAAAATACAGATCATATGTAAAACGGATTTATAATTTAGTTGGAACGCATTTTGGTATGTTTTCTTCTGAGTATGATTCGTATCCCAAGAAGGATAATCCAAGACTTATATGACTCAACATTAATCTCACCATACATAAAAAGTTGTAGTTCTTACCTTTACTTACACCATTTTTTGGTCTATAAGTAGGAATGAGTTGGTTTAATATCCCAAACCTCCATAGATAATCAATGAACTCTTGATGTATATATTATCTACATTGTTCTACTAAGAGTTTCATTATCTTCTTATCAAGTTTATTCCCAACATCATTCTTTTATTCCATAAATTTATTAATGTAATATTACATATAACTCATTATCTAGACATAGTCACATATAATAAATCCATCAGTAATAGTTATCAAATAGGAGTATCTATCCCTAGATTCAACATGAATTAATCCATACATGATTCTATGAACTAATCCAAGAAACATTGTATACATTTCTACCTTTCCAATAAATGGAGGTTCAATCCTTTTTCAATGTAAATAAGATTGAAAATTTCTATGTGGGTTATTATAAAGAATCTAAATACCCATTATGATATAATTATATAAAGACTTTTTCATTAATATAACCTAAGAGGTGATGCCAAAATTGGGTGTGATATGTTCCTTTTGTATTAGATTTTTTATCAATTTGTAACTCTTGGTTTTCATATTTCAACACATAAATACCATTATGTAAATGTTCTATACCATAAAATATGATATTTTTGTAAAATGGGAAACTTTTATAACCAAATTTTATAACAAAACCATTAATGAAATATTATATATATCTGTAATGTTTTTGTTAACTATTGGAACATAATAGTATTGCATTAAAACCAAGATCGATTATATTGGTAATGTGATGTGGAATTATCTAATATATATTACAATGAGTCTGACTCTATTAATAGATCATAGATACACATCACCTAATTTAAATATTCTAAATCAATTTGGTTCCTGTAATTGGATTATAATGTGACCACCACAAGTTGTTTATAATTCCTAGTTTTTCAAAATAGAAATATTTCACACAATAACAAGAACACATAAAGCTTAAATTTCATCTCTTACATGGTGGATTTATTATTTATATAACCATTTTTTTCCATTGAAAAATAAGATTTCATCCCATTTCATTATTTTACCCTACATATTCCTCTTCTTAGAAGGGTGGTATAGAGAAACCATAGACATTGTGGTAGTATTTGGGACATTTTTTCCCTCCATCTTATTAGGTATAAGAATATATGCCTTTACATGATTTATGTGCTTATCAACCTATAAAAGTGAGTAAGGATGTATGTGATAGATTTCTCAATTTTGTGTATATTAAAATTTAAGAAAAATATTGACATGATCAAAATAGTTGAAGAAATTATGGGATCAATCTATAATTAATTAGGAAACATTGTGTCTAGAATTTTTATATGTTAAATGAAGCATATAATTTCTGACCATATGAGGTCTATATGGAACATGTTCTCTAATTTTTCACAAAATGATTTCCCTAGAGATCTCAAACCACAATTTCCTAGATTTATCCTAAAAAAGTTCATCGAGATGCTTGAGTATGATATATAAATCCATGTTCTCATGATACTTCTAGATTTCATAACTCAAGTTTAATAGTATAAAAATTGTAAAACTAGGACAATATCCAAGTTTTTTATGTAGATAAAAAGATCTTTCTCACTTGTCTCCTTAGTGGGTGAATCAAGAACTTGGGCTTGCAATATGGAAATCTTCAATTCCTAATGTATTATAATGTTCAAGCACTACACCACTACTAGAAGTAACTGAGAGTGAATTTTGTCATTCTCTAGTATATATCATAATGATATAAATGAAATTTCCATTTGTCAACAAAAAAATAAAAAAATAATTAGTACTTTATCTTCATTACCAAAATAAGTGAGTTGAAATACTTTTATTTATCATATAAGTCTCCCAATATTTTATCAAGTGTCAATGGTCCTCACTATTGGATATAAAATATCTTATCCCATGGACATTATAGTTCTATAGATCGATATTTCAATTCTCTTGAACTATTTAATGGAAATAAAAATTATAATAATGTATTTATATAAGAATTATCCCTAACTTCTTGCATGCAAATCCATTATCCATTGATTGGAATCCACAATCCTAAAATCCTAACTTGGATTTCCTCAGTACTAATAGACTATGAAGATTACATCCAATATATTTTTTGTTAAATCAATCCATTATCATTATTTAAACTACCTGATTATTAAACGTTCCCCGAATATGGCTTGATAAGCACTTTAACCATGAGTCAATAATAACATAAATAATTAATGGATTTTGAATTAATATTTTTTTGATGGATTTTTTTATTATTCATAAATTTGTATTATAGAAAATATATGAATTTTATATAATTAATTTACCATAAATTTGATAAATAATTTA
Source organism: Viscum album (assembly GCA_963277665.1). Taxonomy (NCBI): domain Eukaryota; kingdom Viridiplantae; phylum Streptophyta; class Magnoliopsida; order Santalales; family Viscaceae; genus Viscum; species Viscum album. Next base: position 1,320,709,141 of record OY728132.1, on the reverse strand, counting down.
CGCATAATCATATCACTTTAAATTATCTTGCATGTCTTCTTATCTTATTTTGATTATGTGTTCACATTTAATATCATGTACAAATGTATAATATAAAATTGATACAAATGAAGTTAGAAAAACTAAATTAAATAGTGACTTGATCATGAGATATATAATGGTTGATTTATCAAGTGGATGATAAATCAACGTTTGAATATAAGGAAAAAACTATTTGAACTAGGCTTGGATCAAGTTGGAACTTTCCACTAATGACCTTAGTATCTTGTTGGTAGGTTTCACCATGGGTTGGGTTTGGAACCACATCCTCACCATAGATATCCATCGATAACATGTTTTACTCACACATGGGTGAGGTAATCATGGGTATGGGATACATAAAATAAACCACGGACACACATGTCCTAAATAATGAATGGGCGAGGGATCACTTGTAAGTCATCATATTAAATTTAGTAAAAATTTATCACATGTAAAAACCCATGTACTAATATTAATTTAAATTTATGTTAGACACATAAATTGGTTAGTCAAGATCCTAATCAGTCACATACATGAAATGAATACATGTTTTAAATAATAAGAAAACATTCGGTTCCATTATTGTCAATTAAGATAAATGACATGATTTAAAAAATTAATTGTCTTATTAATTAATTAATTTACTTATATTAATATCCATAACAATAGTCCTGGTGATCCCATTCATTTTAATTTGAACCAAATCAAAAAATATTTTAAATTAATTATGTACACCCTGTATACATTGAAAAAACATGAAATTTTCCTATTTGAACTAATCAAAATGTGGAATGGTAATTGTCATAAAATATGAACTCACATGACATGTAGCATGCATAAAATGTCAAATGATTATAAAGAATTTACTATCAATTAATGATACATGAACATGTATTAATTTCCCCATATTAAAATTTTAATGTATGAAGAGTACAGTTAGTGTAATGATGATGATACATGATGTAGGGTTTTCAATTTAATATAGAAATTAATTTTGAATTTAATATTATTTAAATCCTATCACTGGAACTTAACTTTCAATTTATGAAACATTAAAAATGTTTAATTAATATTAATGGAAAAATTAATTTTCATGGGATGTAAATTAATATCACAGTGTAAAACAGGGCTTGGAATATAACATATATAAATATTTATGCATTACGTGGTGTGTATTATTAGTTATACATCATGTATTTATTTCTGTAACCATCTATGATACATTCCTACAAAGTTAGCATGTAATCTAGACATATATTTATATTTTTCATGATGCATATGTTAGCTACATGATATGTACTCTCATATATCCCATGTTTCCTTGATTTAATTCCTTACATGGTGTGTAATAAATACTGAATTTCTATTTAAACATATGATTTATATGAAATTTATGAGGAAAAATGGGTAGTATTATACGATGTGTAATCCATATATAAGATGTGAAGTCCCTAAAACAGCATGTTATCTACACTCTATCAACTCACATATATTGTAATAACACCACAAAAACTCAAAACAACCACATGCATTCAAAACTATTTTATATTTGAGCAATGGATATGGGTACAATATGTGTAATTAGATTACACGTTGTGTATTACCATATATTATGGACATAATCATTAGTAGATTCAAATGAGTTATTTTGATATTATTTATCTATTCTTATCATATTATTGGTTATATTATAGTGAAAAATGAGGATATCTAAAAATTAAAATTTAAAGAAAAATAAAAATGAAATTTAAAACTAACACCAAATGAAATTATCAATAAACTAAATTAAATAATAATAAATTTGAACATTACCACTTGGATATCAGTTGAAGGTTTAAGGAAAAATGGAAGCCAATAATGCCCATATATAAAAAATATAAGTAAAGAAACAAGATTAATGGAATCTTAGAACACATAGATGATATTTTCACATTAAAAATATAAGTAATTTAATAATATAAAATTACCTCAACCTTTAGATTATATATTCATTGAAGATTTTGATTGTCGAAACTGTGTTCATGTTATATTGTTTTTTTGATAAGTTGATCCAAAGTAGAATATCTCTGGTGGTGATCCACATGGTTCCCTTCATCCTTGAAGAAATATGATGGAATTATGGGTGCTATCATGGATTATTAGATTTAATAGAGTTGTTCATCTTAATCACACCACAATCATCCATGCCTGAATGACCATCCCTCTATATCTCTCTATCTTGAGACTAAGGAAGGAGGTGGAGGGATTCTATTGGAATTAACTATAACCCTAGCAATATTCATTTTGGAGAGAATTATTTAGGGAGATAATACGTTTTCCACATCCCAAATGATTTCAGACATTCTATAAAATAATATAAATGGGTATATATAGATATAGGGTTTAATATTTATAATTTCACAAAATACCTTAATCAAATAATAATCCCGACATATACCCCATGCCAATAATATATATATATATATATATTATAATTCCATATGGAAAACTTATACAATATAGAAGATAATTTACTTAAATAATAATTCCTTGTTTATTTAAATGATATTGATGTTTAAATCATTCCTATTACTAGGTGAATAACTCAACCTTTCCACCTTCTTTGGAATTTTCCGATCCTTAACTAAAAAATAAATATTATTCAATTACTAAATAGAAAATATTATAATCACATTCTCAAGAATAAATATTTATTTAATTTTTAACTCATGTATACATATGATGAATTAATATATGAAATTAATAAATACAGAATAAATATTATTTCTTATACTTGAGAATAATATTTATTACAATTATTAAATCCAAATATAATTCAACTAAGATTAATGGAATCACTATGTATGTGAACATATATGGATATTTCATAGTGTAATTAAGAAGGGTTTCTAAATATCCAATATTAGCATCTAGAAACATGTAATGAAACCCATAAAGTAAAAAGATTATTATTTCAATTACAATAACCACATACAGAAATTCACCGTGAAATACAATCCCTTTATCTAAATATAAAATCACGAATGTTTCTCAATTATTACATCTTCATATATACTCTATATATCATTCATTGAATTTATGAAATGAACCTATCAATCAACATGTCCATGGAATTTATTTTGGTAGTTCAATTTTAATAAAAGGGCTAAGATAAAATCATATGGTCTTAGAAGGGACAAATCCTTTATAAAATTATTCATTAATTCCATATGAGTCATGACACACCCAACATATCCTAATTTTTTTGAACATATTACATCATTATTTTCATCAATATATCAATGTCTAAGGAGTAATATACACATTTTTATATTGGATTATCCAATAGAAAACACATATTTAATTCCTAATTATGTGTCTATCCTTATAATATCCCATATTGGATATTTCCAAGTGATATATTTATGATATGAAACCATATCTACTTATGAGAATCAATAACCTGATAGTTTATATCATCTATGTCCAATCAGATGACACCAATCGACCATATGACCTATATGTTCTAGAATAATTCCATGATACTTAAAGGTTCTCATCATAAAAAAGAAATACTATGAACTTTTTATGCAACAAATACTATAGGGAATTTATCAAATTAATTTTACATAGAATAAAAATAAATATGTGGTAACACATTTATTAATTTTCAAGTCTATGAATAAATACGTATTAAAAATATACATTCATTGATTCTTAGGAACTGACTACAACAACCCTCACCATGTAAATAACTATAAAAGAATCCAAATTACCTTATGATCACATAATTATCAATTACAAAATATTTTATTTACCATCGTTATATTATTAAATTCATTAAACATTTACATCCCCAATTTTACATCTACCTTACATTTAACTAAGACACAAAGAAACAAGTATTCCATATTTTAAAATTCATAAAGGAATAATCTTCCAAAATTATTTACGTAATAACCATAACAATTCACAATGACTACAACCTAACCTTAAAAACAATTCATCTCATCATTTACATTACATTTACCTCCATTTAATTTATAATTTCACCAATATATTTATAATTTCAAAATTTGTCGATCATTTAGGTACTTTCACCACATCATTTCAAATTATCACAACCCATCTCATTAATTAATTCTTTAATTTATTAAATTTACAAATTCTGGGAAACTAAAACATGATTACATCGACTATAAGGAAAACTACATCAACTATTGAACCAAACACTAAATATCATTTTGATCATTACATAACTATCCAACAACCACTTCCTCTATCTCATCACTTCTCAACATCAACCACGATAATAAAACCATTCCCATAATGATAGTATAATAATACTTAATGTATACCACATAAATAAAATCAATCAACCACAATAGAAGAATAATAAAAATTATAATAACATAACTAAAATAACTATAGTAGAAATCATCATCATTAATTGACAACATAACAACTATAATAACGGTATAACACCCTCATGATATACTATAATTATAGCATGAAATTCTATTCATAAACAACTATCATAGATTTCATATTAAATAAATTCCCTTTTTCCTTATTCTGGATTTACATCATTAATCATTTATGAAGGTGATAAATAAAAATAATAATATTATTCTAATAGAAATAATTCAACAATAAAACTAGGAAATAATATATATCAATATTATAAATATTATAAAACTGCATGGGAAAAATATCTTCCCCTTTTAATTCATTAAGATCATTTTTCTTAACTTATTAGGTCAAATACATATATTTACCCAATGAAATAAGAAACATTATACTTGTACAATAAGAAATAATTATTTATTAGAAGTCTCAAATACCCTACCTGAAAATAGATCTTCGATGACCACTTTACACAACTGATAAGAGGATAAAATATGAATACCACCATGTCAACAAAGTAAGCACTAAAAACCTATGATGGGTCAACCACCCTCAAAACTATGACTCAAAAACAACAAAAATGAGGTCTATAAACTCTTAATTAACAATAAATAATTTTACTAAGTATAGAATGATAAAGAATAAAATAAGAGGGAAGGATGATGAGAAATTACCTCACTTATAGAATCCAAATTAAGGATAAGGTGAATATTGATATCCACTAAGAAAATCATTCCAAGGTGTTAGAGGAAGAATTATAATCACCAAGGATCAATGAGAAACAAGAAAATTTGAAAGGAATCTAAGGGAATGTGTAAATTTATAATTTAAATTTTTATATTCACAATCAAGGAATAAAGATAGGAGCCATGGTGCAATGATGGTCATATACAAGAACAATGATGTGAACCTACCTTGTGTTTCCCATAATTCTGAATGGTAATGACCATTTTAGTCAATTATAATAAGGAAAATCTTGGTGAAATAAAGGATTTTATTTAGTAATTCTTAAACCCTAGTAATTGGCGGGCCAATCCCGACATTCTCCTTCAAAATCAATCAACACCAGACCAAAACCATGAAACAATATAGAAACATCTATGAAAAATTCCCATAAAATGATAGAAACAAATAATTCTATATCTAATTGATCCATAATACAATTTTTTTCAATAAAATGAAATAATACTCTTGAAAAATTAAACCAAAACCATTCAAAACACAATGAGACATGCCTTCCAACAACAATATTCCAATCTGTAACCCAAGAGACATCGTAATATTGTGACACATACCTTATAACACAATACCAAAAATCATGATACAACCAAACTCCCCATTATATAGTACAACATATCTAAATTAACTCTCCCTCTATTGAATGAAAACTATGATGTGACCCATTATTTCAATATATCATCTAGCCTAAAAACTAATAATATAGCAAAAAAACCTCCTCTCTCCCAGTGGTAACCTCAAAACATTCCCTAATACCTTCAACAACTAAAAAATTTGGATATATTGTTGGAACTTCGGTATATTAAATTCCTCACAGACAATTCTCTTTCTTGAGAATCAGAATTAAACTTAGAAATAAAAAATAATACAAAAAATGCTCTTTTTGGTACCACTCATACCAAAATCCCACCACCAATAAAGTAAATTTTTTGTAATAAAGAATATGATTAATCTATAATCACATATATCTCAAAATAACCAATAGATTGAATCAACCACATCATCCCATAAACAATATCATACTTATCATATGAAGATCAACTCCAACATCTCAGTAAAACCATCCTCATAAAACAAACACAATAACTCAAATAGGATCAATCATGAAAAGACATAGGATATTTATTACACATATATAGGACATATTCTCACATAAAATCATATAATTCACAATTCCTCCACATATGATGAACCAAAAGAATAGATATATACACAATACCTTCTTTTGATGGTCCTGAATCGCCATAGAACACTCCAAAAAATATACACCACCATCAATATCCATCCAACCCAAATAAATAACATTAATTTCACCATTAATATAGAAATTAATATTATAAATGTGCAAAAATAATATATTGGATCCATCTACAAGGGAAGCACTAATTGATATACCACCTCAATGATACACTATAACACCTCAAAAGGATTGAAAAACTAAGGTAATGGCTTACTACCATGGCAAAACCTCCACTACCCATGGAAAGGAAAAAAATTATAAACATATAATGAAAAACCTATAAATATAGAGGTATTATTATAACATCATTATACTAATTCTTATTGTATTTAATATCCTTCATAATATCATTAATTACTTTTACGTTCTATGTTATGCTCTGCACCAAATCCAATCCCTGAATTATTTTCTCTCTATCCACATTGTAGTAGGGTGAAGATATTCATGGATTCTTATAAAATGCTTCAAATATATCAATACTAGTGGACTAATGATAATTATTATTATTAAAAAATCAACCATGGGTAGGTTCTTCTCCCGTGAACCTTAAAAATCATGAACACGTACACTGTACTTATTCCATAAAGTCTAAATAGTTTACTTTATTTGATCATCTATATAGAGATGAAAAATAGTTCTAATAAATAGATGAGATCCAAAATAACAAGGAAGACCCTTCCATTGAAAATAAGTAAAATGATATTTATAATAAGATATAATCTTCCTCAGAACCCCATGATGTCTCACAATTAAATAGATATATATAAATATTACAAAGAATATATTATTCTTCAAAACCTAATCCCCAAAAAATAATACAACCATATTATCCAATCTATACTAACCTAATTAAAATCATATCCTCATAGATATCAACCCAACCTAGTGAATAAATACATCAATATATCCTCCCACATCCAATTAGGTACATCCAATGATTGTAACATACTAGTAGGAACATTATTCTTTACCTTAAATTTTTTCCACACTATACCTTGATATATAAAATATACTATTAACTTATTCATCCGCATCCACAAAATTTGAAACTCGTAGAGAAAAACCTTACAAACCACTAATAGATTAAAGAGACTCCCTTGAAAAAAAAACCAATGTTGATCATCCATTGATCAACCCTCATGTGTATCTCTATTAATAACATGATCATGCAAAATCATTACCTTAAGATCCCCTCAATTGATATTCCTCTACCTGTTTCACAATATATTACCACACAATAATTTAATAAAGATAACATATCCAACCAATTTTATACATATTAAGAAGAAAATATACAATATCCTTCATCACTCACAATACATATTCAAATTTATGAACAATATATCCATGTGACTTCCTATCAAAAAAAATTATATTTTACATTCTCTTTCCCCAGTGGATAAGAAATATCAAATCCATAATGATGGAATAAATCCATCCACCATCACTGAATCAAATTAAAATAACATTGAGATAAAATATATCTAAAGAACTTATAGTATATAAATACTACTATGTGATCTATGATAATATAGTTTCACCATAACATCAAGGAAAAAACAATTGATACTAGCTTGACATAATGGGTAGCATTTTTATTCTCATGAGGACATAACTACTAAGACCATAATAGATCACCACTATAAACTCCCTAAAAAACCAAATATATTATTTAAATCATTATATAACACCTAAAACCTTAATCTATTCTTTTAAAAGTTTATAATGGAACCACTAACTAGTTTCTCTTATATGTAATTGAATGAAATATGACACAAGTCTCTCCATATAAAGGCAATGTCCTTCCTTTTCAGTCTATAAATGCAGTTTTAATCCAAGATAAATTAGATAGAAACATTATACAATAACCAGGGGGACTAAATAAATTTTCAACCTATGTACCATTATTAGTATCCACCCAAGAAACAACTACCTCAATAATCAAAGGATTTATAACTACTCCCTATTTAAATATAAAATATCTAAGGAAATAATTGTCATGTGTCCAAAAATTACTCTTAGATAGGTCCCCTTAGATCCAATGTCAATTAATAAAATCTATAATTTATATTACATTCTCAACATTTTCCTCCTGAGACCTCAAATATCCACAGATTTCATCAATGGTCATGAAAAAGAACTAATATATGAACACATGAAACATGAATTTAATAAGTATAATGAAAATAACTTGTGTGTTTATGACATACAAATTAATTAAAACCAACATTAAGTGTCTATCAAAATATATAATGTTATTATTCATGATATATTCCCCATTTAATATCATTTGATGATACCCTAACCACAAATAAATCTTAGAGAACCAGGTATATTCCTTTATCTGGACAAATAAATATCATTCCTCAATAGGGGATATCTTTTTTTCACCATAACTGAATTCTACTGAATAAAATGAAGTAAAATCCATTTAATTCTATATTACTTCTTCTTAAACAAAAATATATCACCAAATGGAGATACAATGTCCTTGATAAATATCTTATGTAACATATCATCAATTTGAATCCATAACTAATGCAACTCAAAGGTTTCGATCATGTATAGGGAAATAAATATTGAGGAAATAACTTGATATAACTTTATCCCAGACATGATATCACATCGAGGGGGTAGTTTTTTGAGATATCCAATAAATATGTCAAACCAATCTTCTAAAAACATTATAAAAATCATCTCTTAAACAACTGAAGATCTTTAAATCAACTCAAACTATTAAGAATAGAAAGACTCCAAATTCTAACATCCTCTCTGATACTCCCACCTAGAAAAAATAATTTTATACCCACATTCAGTATCATAGAATAAAACTAACCTAAAAAAGATTAATAACATTTTATTCCAAATATAACCAATCCATGTCAAGAATTACATTTTATGGTTTCATCTACAGTATGAATAAATTTCCAAATGACTAACATTTCCCCATCATAAACTCACAATCCTAACACACATAATATAATCTACATTAACCTCCAATTGGTGTATTAAACACTAGGGATACTGGAATTCTAACAACATTGAGTCCAAAATATTAGACCATGGTTGGTGAAATAATTGATTTAGAAGCTAGAAATTAAAAAAAGGTATATACCAATGTGGAAGATATAAAATAATAGATTTTATAATATCTCTTATGCCTGGTATTGTAAAATATATGATACGTATTTGACCTTAACATGATCTTTTAACTCTCTAACCCTAATGAAACCCACCAGTGTGACCACACTCCACCTTATATCTCTAAGGATGTGGAACATCATGGGGATTTCATTTAACTATCCCATATCCCATCTATTAACCAAAATCCTGATCACTATGTTGATTCTCCTAATGTAAAATTAAAAGTAAACTATTAGGATGGTTGTACCTATAGAAGAACACCAAATACAAGATGACCTCTATGAAATTTTGGAAACTAAATCTTTTGATGTATGCAACCTGTATAAGAAAATAAAACCATGCCTGATCTCTTGATAGAGGATCAAGAACTACTTATACTTATGGAACACAAATAGAGATGTTAAGACCGACTACATGTTGGTTAAAAATCAACTAACCAAATAGTATAGAACCTCTATTTGTATATCTTATCCTTAAGTAGTAATGATGAATTCCCTATTGATAAGATTTTTTTTGTAAAATTATTCTTTATGATAACTTCCTTCACCAGCACTTCAATATACTTCAGTACCATAGATGTGACGATTAGGAATTTGATATTTGGATTAAATAAGTCCTAAAAATTCCTATTTATTACCTATTTATATGTTTGAAGGACAAAAAATAGTGAAGGTGGTCCTAAAATTGAATGCTAAACTCCCATAGACTAGAGATCATCTATCATAGAGAAGGAATCACCAAACTTCATACCACTTTTATAGTTTAATAAATGAACTCATTCTAAAACTGATCACTGAAATTATCCCATGATACTTTTGACTCCTCATGATCACCAGGATATAAGATCCACCACTAATGAGATACTACATCAAAAAAGCTAACAATTAAACGAATCCAATTCTACTTACAATTATAGATCAAACTAATATAGATATATATCTCATCCAACTATCTATCAGTATACTTATTAGTTTATTAATCCTCATACTTTATTATGTTTTGGTACACTACATAGAATATTTATCATCAACATCAAATCTACGATTATTTGGGGGAACATCCTACCAAACCTCATAATCCAAAACCATAAAATGAAACCAACCACAAGCTATATACAAACAAATAAAAATTACTCCCATGCCATGAAATATAGAATTCATTATTTTTTTAATTAAATTCATTTTAGCTTTATTATATATTTAAATTTAGTAACAATCACAAATAATCATGATGTATGAACCAAACCATGGTATCTACCTCATAATCAGTATAATAGTATTTTTTATATTCAATAATCATAAGTGTTGGTCAAAGTGTATACTCAAGGGGGGTGGTGGTGAATTGAGTTCCAATTATTATTTCTGTTAAAAATTATTTCTCTTAAAATCCCCCAATTTAAAAACAAAGTTAAATTGTAGTGAATCTATAAAGAGTGTAAAGGTTCAATTAGTTTCTCAAATATTGATTAGGTATCAGTTAACTTAATTTTAAGATTTAATTTACTTTTGAAACTAACATAATAGTTTACAATAAGTATAAAAACATGCAAATTTAACTATCAAAGTAGCTTTATAATAGTTTTGTGTTTCAAAGTAATAGCAGCGGAATATGTATATAGTTTACTTAGAGACTTAAATAAAATGCAAAGAAGAGTTAACCAAGAGGTTTTGTCTAAATCCGAGACTTAGTCATCTCAATAATTTAAATAAATTGATCTACACCCTGGATTGGGGTTAACAGCAATGAAAAACTCTCCAGGCCACATAGGGACCTCTACCATAGTTCTTTGTGAGAAAAGAAAACAACAGTACACAGGGTGTTCAGGTCTTACTCGACCTCTACCACTTTCCACAGTGGGAAACAAAGATTTATGAAGTTCGAGTGAGGATTTAAGAATCCTCTAGTTTAGATTAGGAGATTGTGTGTGTGTAAAATAAATAGGTTACACACACTTCTCAAAATGTAAAGATAGATTCACTAAAGAAAGATTGTATCAGAGTTTAGAAAGGTCTAGTTATTGGTAGTGCAGCTCTGGACTCATTGGATTTAGAAGAGATGATTTTGAGTCCTTCTGTGGTTTGCTGTTAAAAATAGAGTATTGTGATTCAGCTTGATGTCCTTCACAAGATAGTGAGTTCTCTGATTTCCAGTGTTCTTCATATGTTCTTCGGTAGTGCTGGATTGTGTGCATAAGAGTTTTCTTTAGATCTTCCAAATACCCCTTCTTCCACTTTGTCGCGTGTTCTTTAGTCTCTCATGTACATTCATGGAAGAATTCTCTCTTTTTTCCTTTTAATGCATCCATCCACATCTTTCAGATCGATCTTCCTTTTTCTTTTTATTCCACGAGCTCCGACAATGGGAATGATTAACTTTCCATAGATATGAGGTACGGTCTCCTGACATGCCAACAACTACCATTAAATATCATTAATTTCATTAAAAACATAAAAAATGACCATTAGAATTAAATAGGAATTTATAGAGATTAAAACAGTTTTCATGACTATCGGTGAGTCATGAGATCGGTGGGACCTTTTGAATCTGCACCAGTTTCGTTTGCATCAGCATCGGTATCTTAGCATCGGTGTCTTAGCATCAATGTCATATCATCGGTGTCTCAGCATCAGTGTCTAAGCATCAGTATCTTACCATCAGTGTCTTAGCATCGGTGTCTTAGCATCGATAGCTTGGCATCGATATCTCAGCATCGGTATCTTAGCATTTGTGTCTTAGTATCGGTGTCTTAGCATCGGTAGCTTAACATCGGTATCTCAACATCAATATCTCTTTGGAAATTTGACAGTTAAAGGTGCGACCGTTCATCATCGGTGAGACCTTTCATCAGCGGTGTGACCATTCATCATCGGTGCGACTGTTCATCATCGGTGTGACCATTCATCATCGGTGCGAATTTTCATCATCGGTGCGACCGTTCATCATCGGTAATAGGAAAATTACTATCCGTGTGTCAACACATTGAATTCTTACAAAATATCTGTTCAATCCAGAATACTTCCAGGTCAACCATAACCATACATTGATCATTGATAAACATTTGTAGATATGATTTAAACATTTTTAGAACAAGTTGAACAAGAGATCAAAAGGAAATAAATAAAACTAAGATTTGTGATTATTAAAAATACCATTACACAGAGAGTTCAACAATCTCCCCCTTTTTGATAATCACAAATCAATGGCATAAAATAAGATAGAATATAGTATATCATTCATTATTCTCCCCCTATAAAAATAATATATGCTAAAAGATAAAACATTTTTATAATAGCAACCAGAACATATATATAACTGGGGCATTCTCCTATTTTAACATTACTCTCCATGTGTATACATGTATCTGATAAATAGCCAGCATGGGCTCGTATGGACATTCAGATCACTCATACATACATGATGAATCCAGAGATGATGCATCCAGAGTTCGTATATGCATGCATGATTCACCTGTTTTCTTATCCGTGATTTCTCTCACCATTTGAGAGTATCAAAAAGAAGAGATAAATAATATAAGAAAGAAGATCCCATAACAACAAAGAGTACACATGCTACAAACAAAAGAGAATAGTTCTAGAAAAAAATCACCCTATCAAAAAATTGACAGTAATAACTATTTCTCAAGGTGCAAGGGAGCTTTCCATTTAGTAGAAGGAGGAATTGAAGGTCCAGAAGGTTGTTTGGTAGAAGGTGGAACTAGCCTTATAGAGAAAGGAAGTAAGACGACCTGAGATGGATGAACTGTGGGTTCCAAGGTCACTTGTTGCGAAGAAGGTCGTTCTAAAGGTTGTTGTGGACAGACTTGTCTAGTACTGGAAAGAGCTTGAGAAATAGACATCTGGCAGAGAGAAACATCTGATGATTACAGAGTCTCAGCTGTAGGAAAAAAATGGCCTTTTCTTGCATATGAAGGTAGGATTTTAGAAAGTTGATGAAGTCCTGAATGGCTTCTCCATCGTATTTCATGGCTTTTTCAAAATCATCCTTATTTTGCATGAAATTTTCTATAGTGGGGGTAAAATCTTTTAACAGTTGAACTTGATCTTTAAAAGCTTGAATCACTGGAGGGAGTCTCAAATTTTTATCTGGTACTTTAAAATGATGATTCAACTCATGTTTTGGGTAGATCATAGAGAAATAATGATCTACTTTCTCCTTAATATCCTTTTGTGCTTTTGTAGCATCAGCTGAATACAACTGTAACATTTTATGCACATGATCACTATGATCTTTCATTTCTTCAAAGAATCTAAATCTAAAATCTTTCCAAGAGCCTCCATCTATTCTCTAAAAAAATCTCTTAATGTATCTAATTCTCGACCAGTGATCTTGGTCACCTTGGCATTGCCAGCCTGAGCAATAACCTAAGTAATCTTAGCTTTTAACTTCCTCAAATCTGCTTTCCTCAAATGTTCTATCAGATTTCTTAAAAATTCCATCATACCAGATATGGTTGTTCAGAACTCACTTGAAAGATAAACAAGATTGATTCCCAACTCCTTAAGGGTTTGATTCAAAAAGGTAATATGTCTGCCAATCGATTCACTGTAATTGCACAGGTCTGGTTTGATAAGGCTTGCCACTCTTTGAGCCAAATCATTCAAAGCAGCATCAGATAAATTCAAATGAGTAGGAGCAGGAATATGAGATAACTCACTTTTCGCAGTCTCTCTAACATGTTGAATCAATTCATCCTTGAAATTATCAAAATCTGACTGAGCAACTACCAGATCAGGTCTACCTTGAGATACTAAAGGATCAGATCTGACCTCTGTTCTTTGCAAAAACCCTGCAACAAGTTGAGGCTTTATGGAATCACTTATACCTACAAGATCTACTTCTACATCTTCATCTTCCTCTGGGTAGTCTAATCCTAGAATAGAAAGTCATGGATGCTCTTCCCATGCCGCTTTTCATGAATGGTATACAGGTTTCACAAACTGAGCTCGTCCAGAATTTTTAGGAAGGACTTCTCCATCCTCATCACTCTCCAACTGTTCTTTCCTCTTGGCCTTAGGGACATTTTCATGCTCAAAAGGTTGGGGTTGAGGATTATCTAGAATCACATTCTTACCTTCAATAGATCAAGCATCAACATCATCATCATTAGCAACATCATCATTACTTTCACTGTCACCATTACCACCATCACAATCAACATCACCCTTATTACCATCACTACCTTCATCATCATCATCATCTTCATTTTCATTATTAACTGGTCTCTCACTAGAACTTTCCGTACTTCTATATTCATACTCCTCAGAAGTTGATTCAGAAGTCTCGCCTTCTTCATCATCACTTAAGAGCGGTTCAATTTTTTGGCAAATTGAGAGGAGGACTTGCTGAACCAAATTCCATCCTTCTTCTCTTTGGGATAACCGTATCAGGATCACTCCTTTCATCAAGAGATGATTCAGCCTCTTCATCAGCATTTAGATTTTCATCAGATTATTATTCTTCTTCTTATATTCCTTTCTTACTGGATTATCTAGTTTCTTTAGGAACAACCACTTCATCTTCTTCATCCGAATAGATCTCTTCATCACCAGGTTTTAAGCTAGGATCTCTTATTCCCTTGGTCTCCTTGTATGATCAGTAGGATTGAAGGACTCATATAACTTTTCTTCATTAGAAACCCAAGATTTCATCCATGGGTTATAATTTATTTTTATTCTGTTACAAATAACTGTTTTGAAACAGAAGCTAACTGATGAGATACACTCATCACCATCATCCACACAGCCTAAACATTTCAGCTTTGCAGAAATCTGTTTATAATAAAACAGAGTATTAGCTTTCATTGAAGGTTTTATCATCTCAACAATATGCTCGTAAAAATATCTACATAAATTAATCATTTCCCCATTCAATAAAAGAAATAGCAGAAAAACATCTTGATACTTTACTACATTAAAATCACCTTTTCTCGGACATACATGATGTTGAATAAATTTGAATAGGATTCGGTTCTCACCATCCAACTCAGTAGCAATTATCCTTCGCGATTCAGACTTCCCATTAAAAAACTCTAGGGCTAACTCATAAGAAAATTAATCAGTTATGGGTGGAATATTACCAGAATAGTCCTTGTATCTTCCATTGTGAGGTACTCCTATGCATTCAGCCCATTGTTTTGATGAAAACATAATCTTTTTCCCTTTTACTATAGAAGAAAATCTCGTAGCCTCTACTCTATCCAAATCTATATCTAGGTTTAAGTAGAACTTGTAAACCAGATTCAGTTAAAAGATTCAATCATTATTATATAACCAATCCTTCCAGCCTTGAGTTTCCAACACTTTCAAGAGAACAGACTTTCTAGATAAAACCCATTCAGAACAAATTTCCTTTTCAGCTATAACTTCTCGTTTTTCTAGCTCTGGGTTCACAGACCTCTGCGTCGTACAGCTCGACTCACCTCGAGCACACTTGATAGGTGAAGTTCCTTCAGATTCCTTGTTCTGTCTCCTTTTCTTGGACATTTTGAGGTTTTGAGACAATCGAGAGGCTTGGAAAGTTTCAAAAGGCTCAGGTTACAGAGAAGAGAGAGGAGAGAGTTTAGTGGGAAACAGAAGGTCAACAGTCTTTAGAGAATAGAATTGATGTGTGTCATTATTTATATCATTTAGGGTTATAAATAATAAAATATTGATTAAGTAAAACGTCTTTTTAAACAGACAAAAATAATTTTGAGGAAAAAAATAAAAAATAGTATGACCCAAATGGTAGCACTAACCGTCATGCGAGATCGGTCTGACAGATCGGTTTGACAGATCGGTTTGACAGATCGGTTTGACAGATCGGTTTCACAGATCTATCATACTTAACTCTTGTTTAATTGAGTTTAACCTTTAAAAATTTAAGTGCTTGGTGAAAATATCGGCTAATTGATGTTCAGTTCCTATAAACTCAAGAGTGATATCACCTTTTTGGTAGTGATCTCTCAAAAAGTAATGTCTAACATCAATGTGTTTGGTTCTAGAGTGAGACACAGGGTTCTTTGAAATGTTAATTGTAATAGTGTTATCACAGTTAATTGAAATATGCTTAAAAACATACCCATAGTCCAAAAGAGTGTGTTTCATCCACAAAATTTGTGCACAACAACGACCAGCAACAATGTATTCTGCTTCAGCAGTAGATAATGCAACAGAGTTCTGTTTCTTACTACACCAAGATACTAAGGATTTTCCCAATAAATGACATGTTCCAGATGTGCTCTTCCTATCTAACTTGAAACCATCAAAGTCAGCATCTGAATAACTGATTGGCTCAAAATATTGTCTTTTGGATAAAAGAAGCCTAAGTTTACAGTGTGTTTAAGTTACTTAAAACTTCATTTAACATCAAGTAAATGAGATTCTTTTAGGTTATCTTGAAATCTTGCACACATGCACACACTAAACATAATATCTGGTCGACTAGCAGTAAGGTAAAGTAATCCTTCAATCATACCTCTATAATTGGTTTGATCCACTAGTTTCCCAGTTTCATATGTATCCAATTTACAGACTGTACTCATAAGAGTAACACTTTCCTTAATACTATCCAAACCAAAACGTTTTAGAAGATATTTCGTGTATTTACATTGATTCAAAATAATACCATTTTAATTTTGAAAAACCTGAAATCCAAGAAAATATTTAAGTCATCCCATTAAACTCATTTCAAATTCATTTTGCATATTCTTTAAAAAATCAGTACATAAAGAAAGTTTAGAAGATCCAAAAATAATATCATCAATATAGATTTGTACTATTAAAACAACTTTAGAAATTGTTTTAATAAATAGAGTTGGATCAGCAATCCCTTTATTAAAACTTTATGAAATAAAAAAATTTCTATAGTTATCATACCAAGATCATGGAGCTTGTTTTAAACCATATAAATCTTTAGAAAGTTTAAAAACTTGATTTGGAAAATAGGGATTAATAAATCCAGGTGGTTGTTCAACAAAAACATCTTCAACAATAAAACCATTTAGAAAAGAACTTTTGACATCCATTTGATATAACTTGAAATTCTGATGAGCAGTATATGCAAGTAAGATCCTAATGGATTCTAATCTGGCTACAGGTGCAAAGGTTTCCTCATAGTATATACCTTCTTCTTGACTATTTCCTTGTGCAACTATCCTAGCTTTTTTTCTAACTATGTTTCCAAACTCATCCACTTTGTTTCTAAAAACCCATTTTGTGTCTATTGTTAAAGTATCCTTAGGTCTGTCAACTAATTCCCAGACTTTGTTTCTTTCAAATTTATTTGTCTCTTCTTTCATAGCCATTACCCAAAATTCATCATTGATAGCATCATTGACATTTTTAGGTTCTATCTATGAAAGAAAAGCTTGATGTTCAACCTAATTTCTTAGAGAAGCTCTAGTATGTGTCCCTCTATCAAGATTACCGACAAAAAATCCAAAGGATGATTCTTTAGAATCCTTTTTGATCTAGTAAAGGTAAGACTAGAAATTTCAGGATCTTCTCTAGGTTCTGGTTCATTAGTAGAAGATTGTGGAATAAGTCCAGAACTGGTTGTCTTTATGGAAGGTTCTTTAGATTTGTCATTAAGGTCCAGAACACTCAAATCTTCTTCAAGATTTTCAAGAGAGATTTTAGGCTCATGTGGATCAGATTAATCAAACTTGATGTGAAAATATTCTTCCACACATTTAGATCTCTTATTAAAGACTCTATAGGCTTTTCTAGTTAAAGAATAACCATGAATGATTCCCTCATCACTTTTAGAGGAAAACTTGTCCAGATTATCTTTTGTATTAATAATAAAAACTTTGCAGCCAAAGACTCTAATGTAACTAACATTAGGTTTTCTATTATTCCACAACTCATATGGGGTATTATTAAGAACTGATCTATTTAATACTATATTAATGATATAACAAGTTGTATTGATAGCTTCATCCCAAAAGTAAATAGGTAGGTCATACTCATTAAGTATGGTTTTAGCTATTTCCTGCAGGGTTCAATTTCTTCTTTCTACTACACCATTCTGCTGAGGTGTTCTAGGAGTATAAAAGTTATGACTATAGACATTGTGTGAGCAATAAGATTCAAAGTCTTGATTTTCAAACTCACGACCATGATCACTTCTCAGGGATTTAATCATAAGTCCAATAATATTTTCTACAGATTTGGAGTATTTAACAAAGTAAGAACAAGCTTCACTTTTGTGAGCTAAGAAGTATACCCAAGTATATCTAGAAAAGTCATCTACTAGAACATAGACATATTGCTTCCCATTTAAACTAGAAACTCTTGATGGTCCGAACAAGTCCATGTGAACCAACTCGAGAGGTTGAGAAGTAGAAACTTATTTCTTTGATTTAAAATAATATTTATGTTGCTTTCCCTTTTGACAGGGATTACAAACATTTTCAATTATAAATTCAAGTTTAGGTAGGTCTCTAACCAAGTTCTTCCTAGTTAGTTTTCTAAGTGAATGGATGCTGAAGTGTCCTAATCTTCTATTCCAAAGCCTAGACTCTTTATGAAAAGTATTTAGGCAAGTAACATTTTCATTAGGTAAATGATTTAAACCAGCTGCATAAACATTTTCATTTCTTAAGGCAGAAAATACTAAAACATTTTTAGAATAAAAAACATTACAAAAATCATTTTCAAATTTGACATTAAAACCATCATCACACAATTGATAAATACTTAATATATTATATTTCAGTCCATCAACAAATAAAACTTTAGAAATTAGAACTGAATCAGTGTTACAAATTTGAACTAGGCCGATGATTTTTTCCTTTAGAATTATCACGACAGGTGACATGGCCTCCATCAATCTTGATTAGACTTTTAAAGCATGAGTAATCTCCAGACATGTGTCTTGAACATCCACTGTCCAAGTACCATACCTTTTTTTGAGAACTCTTCAAACAGGTTTCCTACAAAACAGATTTAGATAGGAAATGATTTTGGTAACCAGATCTTCTTGTGTCCAGAAAGGTTAACAATCAAAGTTTTTAGTACCCACATTTGTCTTATGGTTTTCACAAAAATTACAGAATCAAAAGTTTTTGAATGATAAACTTTATTTGATCTATAACTTTGTGAATTACTAGTTGAAGCATATGAATGTCTAGAACTAGAATTATCGGTATTCTGTCCAGATTTAGGAAAAAATCTATTTTTAGTAATCTATCTCTGTCCAGGGCTGTAGCCTATTTCATTAGTGTATTTGGGAGCTACTTGATTTCCTAGAATTTGAGTTAGCGTATCCTTTCCATTTTCAAACTTTTCTAAGTCTCTTCTAAGTTTCTCATTAGACATTTTCAATTCAGTGTTTTCCTTTAATAGCTGAGCATTTGTCTCTTTTTCAATAGTAAGTTTGGTTTTAACAGTTGTAGTGAGAGCATGTTGTTTCTTCAATGATTTGTATTTATCCTTAAGTTCATTGCATGTCTCCTCTAGCATATTACAATATTCAAATAATTATTCACTAGTCATGTTTTCAGAATCAGAATCAGATTCTACATCATCTCCAGAATAATAAGAATTTCAAACAAGAGTATCTAAGGTTACCTAAGATGCGTTTGTCATGAAACACATGTCGGATCAATTCTTCGTAGAATCAGACATTTCAAATTCACTTGTACAATCTTCTGAAGCACTCCACGTTGCTTTCATTTCTTTCTTGTACTTACTGTCCTTGTAATCATATTTCTTCTTGAATTTTATCTTTGGTCAGTCAGCCTTAATGTGTCATTTTCTTTTTCACTCATAGCAAACAACTTCATCACTTATATTTGGATTTTTCCAGTCCTTCTTCCAATGTCCCTTATTGTCATACATTGTTCTGTAATTTGATTTTCTGAAAAATTTATTCTTACTATAAAATTTCTTAAACCTTATGGCTATCTGAGCCATTTCAGCATCACTGTCTGAATCTGAACTTTCACTTGTTGGACTATCAGTTTTTATTTGACCTTTTTCTTTGTCCTTTCTCTTTGAAGCATTAGTCTTGAAATCCACTGATTTCCTTTTTGGTTCATCATCATCCTCTTTATTTATCTTTAGTTCTTCCTCGTACATCATTAGTTTTCCAATAAGTTCTTTGACAGGCAGAACTCCAATGTCACATGATTCTCTGATTGAAACAGATGTGCCTCTCCATCGATTTGGTAGACATCTCAATATCCTCATGATTTTTTCCTTTGCTGGAACAGCTTTACCAAGTGAATTCATTATATTAACTATCTCATTGAACCTGAGATACATATCAAAAATGGTTTCATCAGTTTCCATTTTAAAATTTTCATATTTAATAGTATAAGTATTCAATCACATTTCTTTAACATTAGTTGTTCCTTCATGAGAAACACCTAAAGTATCCCATATTTCCTAAGTAGTTTCGCAAGCAGAAATTTTGTTAAATTCCTCATCTCCTAGAGTACAGTACAGAGCATTCATGGCTTTACAATTATTATTGTAAGCAGTCTTAGTAGGTTCATCCCAAGTTGTTCTTTCAGTTTCTGTAATTTTATATTGAGACTCTATAGTAGTCCAAATATCAAAACCCATGCTTTCTAAATGTATTTTCATTTTTAATTTCAAATGAGCATAGTTTGTACCATTGATGAAAGGTGTCTGGTTAGTAGAAGAACCCTCTAGTCTATTGTCCATAACTAGATTTTAGAGAATATAATTAATGAGATAAAATTTAGAACTCACAGAAATTTAAGATCTTTAAAGATGAAACTAAAATCACAGTTGAAAGACAGAGTATTTCAAAAATCCTTAAGAAAAAATAACACCTCTGATACCAAATGTTGGTCAGAGTGGATACTCAAGAGGGGGGTGAATTGAGTTCCAATTAAAATTTTTGTTAAAAATTATTTCTCTTAAAATCCCCCAATTTAAAAACAAAGTTAAATTGTAGCGAATCTATACAGAGTGTAAAGGTTCAATTAGTTTCTCAAAGATTGATTAGGTCTTAGTTAACTTATTATGAAGATTAAATTAACTTTTGAAACTAACTTACTATTTTACAATAAGTATAAACACTTGCGAATTTAACTATCAAAGTATCTTTAAAATAGTTTTGTGTTTCAAAGTAATAGCAGCGGAATAAGTATATAGTTTACTTAGAGACTTAAATAAAATGCACAACAGAGTTAAAAAAGAGGTTCAGTCTCAAGCCAAGACTTAGTCCTCTCAATAATTTAAATAAATTTATCCACACCCTGGATTGGATTTAACAACATTGAACAACTATCCAGGCCACATAGGGTCCTCTACCACAGTTCTTTATGGGAAAAGAAAACAACAACACACAAGTTTTTCAGGTCTTACTCGACCTCTACCACTTTCCACTGTGGGAAACAATGAGTTATGAATTTCGAGTGAGGATTTATGAATCCTCCAGTTTAGCTTAGGAGACAGTGTGTGTGTAAAATAAATAGGGTACACACACTGCTCAAAATGTGAAGATAGATTCACTAAAGGAAGAATGTATCAGAGTTTAGAAATCTCTAGTGATTGGTAGTGCAGCTCTGGACTCGTTGGATTTTGCAGAGATGCTTCTGAGTCCTTCTACGGTTTTTCTATAAAAAACAGAGTATCATAATTCAGCTTGATATCCTTCACAGGTTAGTGATTTCTCTGATTTCCAGTTTTCTTCCTATGTTCTTCAGTAGTGTTGGATTATGTGCATAAGAGTTTTCTTTTGATCTTTGAAATACCCCTTCTTCCACTTTGTCGTGTATTGTTTAGTCTCTCATGTATATTCATGGAATAATTTTCTCTTTTTTCCTTTTCACCCATCCATCCACCTATTTCAGCTTGATCTTCCTTTTTCATTTTATTCCACGAGCTCCGGCAATGGCAATGATTACCTTTCCATAGATACGAGGTATGGTCTCCTGACATGCCAACAACTACCATTAAATATCATTAATTGCATTAAAACCATAAAAAATGACCATTAGAATTAAATACGAATTTATAGATATTCAAACAGTTTTCATGACTATCAGTGAGTCATGAGATTCGTGAGATATTTTGAATCTGCATCAGTTTCGGTTGCATCAGCATCGGTATCTTAGCATCAGTGTCTTAGCATCTATGTCTTAGCATCGGTGTATTAGCATCGGTGTCTTAGCATCGGTATCTTAGCATCGGTGTCTTAGAATCGGTTTCATAGAATCGGTATCTTAACATCGGTATCTCAGCATCGGTATCTCAACATCGGTGTCTTAGAATCGGTGTCTTAGCATCAATAGCTTAGCATCGGTATCTCAGCATCGGTATCTCAGCATCGGTATCTCTTTGGACCGTTGATAGTTAAAGGTGCGACCATTCATCATCGGTGCGACCGTTCATCATCGGTGCGACCGTTCATCATCGGTGACAGGAAAATGACTATCAGTGTGTCAAGACATGGAATTCTTACAAAATGTCTGTTCAATCCAGAATACTTCAAGGTCAACCATAACCATACATTTATCTTTGATAAAAATTTGTAGATATGATTTAAACATATTTAGAACAAGTTGAACAAGAGATCAAAAGGAAATAAATAAAACTAATATTTGTGATTATTAAAACAACCATTCCACAGAGAGTTCAACAATAAGGTACATGTTTCAAGTCACAATGTGATTTAATCACATTGTGTTAGTCAGTATCCCTTTTTTATTTATTGTACTATGTTTGACTAAAATAGTTTCCTTACATAACCCATGGAATATTTAACTCTCACCAGTACCTAACTCTATACTCTATCCTATCCCCAAACTAGATTTTCTCTTACCACTTTGCGATCACCCTACCCTATTGGAACACATCCCAGTCTAGTAGTGAAGAAAATTATGACCCCCAAATCCCACCTACTTTTGGCCAAGGGTTGGGAAATAGAACCCATAGTATTATAACAAACACATGGGAGGAATTACCCTTATAAATCCATGTAATAAAGAAATAACCACTAATAAAATCTTTAATATAATAAAATAACCAAACCCAATGTGTATGAAGTTCCCTTCATAACTGAAAAATCCAATATGAATACTCAAAAATCATATTATAAGGTAATAAATATTTATCACTTGATAACACCAACAATAACAATGAACAAGTTAAGTCCATTCTAATCACTATATATCTTTTATAGACATAGAATAAGTAAATATATATATAGGGGTGGTCATATAATTATATGCATTAGGATCCTCACAAAACCCACTAATTTAAATTTAGAGTAATCATATTAAATTCCAGGTGAATAAATAAATAAACCAACTCAATACCTAAACCAGGACATTTAATTTCTAATCCTCAATAATGCATACCCAACCAATATCAAACCAAGTTATAGTAAAATAGAAATTGAAAAAAGATAAAAACAATGGAGAGGATACCCTACATTCACTTCCCCATTTAACTAGTTACCCTAAATCCCTATGATATATTTCATAGTGATATCATCCCCTCTATGTCCACATAACCACATAATCACATATCCACATCATAATGACAACTACATCATACCAAATATAGTTCCACCTACCATATATCAATGTATCCACAAGATTGTTTGATATGTTATCATCAAGGACATCAACCATGTTCTATCATCCTTCCATGTACACCGCCACCATGTTTCACAACAAAAACATTATGTCATCCTGACATTACAGCCCATCAATTGTAAACTTGTTTTATTACAGATCCTACTACGTTTATAAGAGAGATATATAAAATTAAGGATAGTAAACCATATATATATATATATATATATATATTTGACATCATAAATTTTAATAAAAGTAACTAGAACCTAAAACCTTATTTGGCCATCAGTTATGTTACTCGACCTAGGTGGCACGTATACCAAATTAAAAAACTATAATGAATATATACATTCATACATAACATACCTATGGGTTTAATACATAATTCTATGAGACTAATCCATTATATCATCAATTAACATCAACATCACAACTCCCACTAATCTCTATAAAACTAACCATTTCATCACTAAGTAATAACTGCATAAACAATACAACTTTACATTTAATCAAATCACTACAAATTCCCAGATTTGGTTTCTACTAGACATATTATAATAATTTAGTTGTACACTTACTCCCCCAATTGAAAATATAATTTTAATTTAAATAATCCTCGTATATATACCATCCCTTAAAATTCATATAGGAATGATATTCAAACATTATTAACTTAATTACTAGGACAATTCCTAATCATAACAACATAACAAAACTAACACTTCATCTCATCATTTACATTACATTTAAAAATTATTCATTACTAATTTAATTAATATATATTTAATTTCACAATTTATAAATCATTTAACTACTTACAACAAATCATTTTATATTATCACAAACCATCCCATTAATTAATTTCTTACCTTTATATATTCCTGACAACAGAGACATGACTACATAAACCTCTAGGGAAAAAAATATAGCTATTGAACCAACCACCACAAAAACAATAAAATCATCATTATTACCTCACTATAAAAAAAATAAAAATCATCAATACTCAATTGTAACCACATTTCCCTAAAAACATCAACATCAAACCATAACAACAATGAAAACATAACACAACCAAACTCCACCACATTAATAGAATCAACTGACCACAGTAAAACTATAAAAAATATTATAAGAACATAACTAAAATAACTATAAAAACAATCATCATCATTAATTCATCGCAAAACTACTACAATAATATCCTACCACACTAAAATTATGATATAGTTATTACAAGTAGTTCTATGCATAAATTAGAACTATTATCAATTTAATATTAAAAACTTCCATTTCTTCCTTTCCTGTATTTACATCATTAACAATTTATTATTTTGATAAAAACAAAAATAACAATATTTTCATAGTAATAAGCCACCAATAAAAATAAGAAATGACATATATAATTATTATGAAGATAATAAAGGTACACATAGGTCACGTATTTTGTGCTCAATTTTTTAAAGTTTCATTTTATTATATTCTTAGGATAATTATATCTCTTTACCCAATGAAATAAAAAAAATTGCTAATTAAATAATCACATAGAAAAATATATCAGATTTAGAGACCCGAAGCCTGACGTACAAGCACATTACATTACTTTTGCGGAATACTTATTACATAACAAAAACACACACACAAGGACCGTAATAGTTTAGTGTCTTTTGAAACTCAGAACGTAATCTTCTAATCATGGTGAAAGATCTTCAACATCTCCCATAAAGATCTTCCCTTTTTTTTCTTACCTAAAACCTTTATTTATATCCTGGGTAAAAGAAAACATAAAAATGGTGAGCTCAAATGCTCAGTAAGGGTAAACAAAAGAAAAATCAATCACATCATATTCATAAGAACATAACATTTTGGAAATCTTAACCTGCAAAAGAGATCATAATATCATAACATGGAATAAATCATAGTAGTGAAATGTAATCCCAATAATCATAACATAAAACATGAAACTTTGTGGCATACACACATAATCATAGAGAATCATTTCTTATTAGTCAAGACTCATTTCCCAGACTATCTTAGTGGACAAAGTCCATTTCTGAACCGAGTTCACTCGTCGTTTCAGTCCTGTTTCACTGAACCGGTATAACCTACCGTTCCAGCCATGTCCATCTCACCAGATAAAAAATCTTTACCCAATGAATTTGAGGGAGATATAGGTCCCACCCATCTCATAATGATACCATTCTTATGTGTGCCACAAAATCATAAATCATACATCATTGCATAACCCATGTAATAAAAATGGGAATCATAAACATCGTGACATCATCAAACAATTCATATAAGATAAAGGAAGTCATAAAAATAATTCCATCACAACATAATCAAATCAATGTAATAATACGGATATAAACAGAACCCTATATTATCTTAGATGGAAAATAATTTTGATAAAACACTTGAACTCCATTCTTGAGGAAAATACCCTTTCAAATTCAAAAAAACATTTTCCTTTCTTAACATGTCATACAATTTTAATCTAAAAGAAGTTGATTAAAAATAAACTTGAAAACTTGTAAATTAAGCTTCTTTTAAATAATGTTTTAAAACTCCATTCATGTCGTATAAGTTAAAAAACATTCTTCTCGTACTTTTGTCGGAAATGTAAAAAAGTACCTCGTACGAAAAATGACAAAAGATTCCTTTCATATCTTTTAATAAAAACTCACCGAAGGTTAAAATTGAATATAAAATATTTTAGAAGGATATAAATATTACATATTGAGTAAACATTGATGTGGATGATAAAATACACTCCAGTAAATACCAAAGTATAAACAATCTCGGATAAAAATGAGATTGTGATATTTCCCTTACCATAGGTCCGATTTGCTTCGTAAGTGTCTGAACCTCCTATATAATGATTTAAATAATTTCATTGACTTATTACAGAATCATATTCATTGTTATGATATCATATATGGTTCACTTATGACTTTATATTACCCGTTCTTTTGTAAATTCCATGTTAAAGAGAATTTTGGGTAAAAATGTTTCATTTGTCGTCCGTGTTTTGACTTGTAATTATTCATATGATTACTTAGATCATGATTAATTCATTACAGAATATAAAACATTATTTATATATAATATATATTCAGAATATACATATATATAATAAATCAGTAAATGGAATGAAATACACCGTTCATGGAGACGGTAGGTCGTACGTACGCATGAACGCTGTTTTCGTTTCCTTATTGAGTTGAATGGAATTAAGTATATAAAATATATATATATACACATAAATCCAGTATCATTAGTATGTCATATATTTCATGATTACTTATTATATATACTTTATAATCATTCATGAATGGTTAAAGTGGAGAATGAATCTCATCTCGTCGTGGAGACAGTAGTCCGTATGTACGCACGAGCGATGATATCGTTGTCATGATCGTGGGACTGTATTGGAGTGTATTTATACTATTTCAGAGTCAATATCACTTTAAAATAATCATATATAGTTATTATTTACACCATTATACCCATCTAAGTAAGGTGGTGGTGGAAAATAGATTTCACCACGGCGTGGAGACAGTATTCCGTACGTACGCACACGCGATGATTTCGTTTTCCGTAGGATGGATAGATGGTGAAATAGGGTTGTTTAATACTTAAAATAACATATCAGTATATGAGTGATACTGATGTTATTACTTCATAATGAAAAAACCTAAGAAGAAGAAGTGGAAGAAGAAAATAAAGGTGAGAGAATCGGTAACGGAAATTACCTCTTCTTTGAAGCGCCTCTTTGAGACCTCCTCTTAAGGCACTAAAATTGGTCTTTGAGGAAGACCAGAACCTCTAGGATGTTTCTAGGAAAGTGGAGAAGAGAATTTGGCAGGGGTTGGCCGAGCTTGAAGGCTCAATGTTGTGTGAGGAAGAGAGGGAGGAGGTTCCCTTTTATAAGGGAGGAGAGGGGCTCCTTTGGAAAACTGAATATATTATTTTATTATAAAGTCATATTCAGTTTTAAATAGCTCCAAATTGATTTATTTAGAAGCTAGGGTGGGGATGGGTCTCAATACTCTCATCCAATAGAATTTAGACAAGTTTAGGATCCTATTTTAACCTTATCATTTAGATTTAACATTAAGTTAAATAATTTTACTTTTACCGTGTCTTCTTGTGTTCTTATACTATAAGGTTAATAAACATACTATAACAAGCCAAAAGAACCCCAAGTTGTTTATTATTAAAATATATAATCTTATATAAGTCATTTGGCCGAACCTTAGATTTTTAGGAATAAAATAACAATTAATAATATAATATTTGTTTTAAAAACTATTTTATGTCAATTTTGACACTAGTTAGTAATTGATTTTTGTGAAAATCATTACAGAATTATTAGTTCTAAAAAAGTTAATTAAATCAATACTAACCTATAAAATTAGTGGAATTAATAAAAAGACTCAAATTATATTTATTTGGGTATTTATAATATCAATTATTATAATTTTTCACTATTATGGTAATTACTGCATCATCATTGTGTCATAAATAAATTAAATTATCTAATGTCTAAAAATTACAAATAAATTACCATTATGTATTAAATCTTTTTATATTTCTAATGAATATTTACAATTGAATTTATCTTATTTATAAACCTATATTAAAATTTTTTTAGTAAATAAACGTTGATTTTAACTCTTTTAACTCTTCTTTGAATTAAATAATAATAAATGTCCTAATCTAATCCAAGTGAGCCTAAATGGTCATATTTTATACCTGAGGTTGTTTTTGGTCGAATTACACTTATCCAATAGAATTAGGACATGTGTTAGGGTAATAATAATATCATTTTTACCCTTAATTACCCTATTTACTTTTAACCGAGGTAAAAAAAAGTAAAAAGTTACTATTCACCAAAAATTATTTTCATCTCATTGAACAAAATTTTACTTACTGACATCAACTGTGTCTCTCGGATTTTTCAAATTCCACTCATAGAAGTGGTAAAATTAAGTTTTATGAAAAATTCATTTTTTTTACTACCACTTAGTGGTTTCACTATTCATCAAAAAATGAAAGTTTCCAGAAAAATACCAAAAATTAGGCCTAAGCTATATTTGATATTATGAACTCAAAAATGATATCTATTTTACCAAATTCAAAACATATCAGTTACATTAACTAATTAATTCCCGTCTTCAAAACAAATGGCGTGTTTTTAAGAGATAATAACTATCAAAAGATTGACACTTGTTTATAACTGGTTTAAATGTGAGATTACATCCAATGACCAACATTTTATTAAACTGTAAAAATATATTCTAAATATACTTTAAAACCACTCAAATTAATAATTTATCACTATTAATTATTTTGATTATAAAAGTTGTTTTTAATTAAAATTTAGTAATTTTCACTATTCATCAGAATATGAAAGTTATCCGAAAAGTACCAAAATTTCACCTTAGGCTAAATTCGATACTCCGAATCAAAAAATGAAGTCCATTTTTAGACATGAAATTTCTAAAATTTTAAAAGGTGGTTATTACTATTCATAACGGCTAGTTTTAATAATATTTTAATAGCATATCATTGTTTAGTTAAACTCGGTATTGCGTACTACACACGCTATCGAGGAAGGTCGCGATTGCGTATAATTCAAGGCATGTCAAGGATTCATGTTGAGCAAGCTCCTTTTGGTGTAGTGTACAACACAAGACATTAATGAAATTAAAAAGAATATTTTTCATAAAATCTCGGTGTGTTACATTCTACCCCCCTTAAAAGGAATTTCGTCCTCGAAATTCGTCGGGGTTATAATTGATTTACTATTCAAAAGTTTCTTTAATAGAAACCCACATCGTAAAAAGGAATACCAAAACCAATCTTTAAAAACAAAAGTATGAAACGTAACGGTTACCTAAATAAACTAATCACTGGGTTTCCACATAGGTGAAAATATGGATATGGAAGAGAAATCTAACCATCATGTTCGGATGGAGAGCGATAGAGAACATGGATATGGAAAATCCAGCAATCAAAAAGTCATAAATTTGTGATGATATGAGGTACCATCTGATTCATCGGATATAAGGGCACTAGGACAACATTTTTTTATTTTCAATATCATTTCCCTAAAGTTGAAGATTTTGAATTAGAATAAATACTTACTTTATTTTAGTACAATCTCACTGTTGTTCATGCTTTGAACAATTTCCACTTCATCTCTTAAAGAAATGAAGTTGAAATTGTTATTCATGAAGTATTAATAGATCATGTGATAGAATGATGGGTCATTCAATCTTTTTCAAAGAAAAGGATAGAAAAAGTTATCAAATATACATAAGTCCATCTATCGTATATCGTTCCAAAATGGACATATACGTCATTTATCATACCACTTAATAAAATAAAACTAGTTTATACTAACCAGGGACTTCCTATAGGCCAGTGGTAGTCGATAAAGGCCAGTCGCACTTCGGTTGTGGGTTCGATTCCCACATCCTTGTCTGACGCGATGGGCTGTCGCCCGTCCTACAGGTTGTCCTTTTTCTAAAACTACATTACTATAACATCACATAAATAATATCAAAAGTTCTATCCTTAAATAATACTAACTTATGTCCAACATAATCCATTCCAATCTCTAGGAAATACTTCGGTCCAAGCTCATAATATAAAGAAAATGATTACTTGAAATGTCATCAACCAAGCATGTGAATACCATAATTTATCCCCCATATATCTTGTTGGTCACATTCCAATTATGTGAATACCTTAATCATGTATTCTCTTGAAAAATGAATACCCATGAAACCCTAGTGAAAACATGAATGCTGTCAAAAGTTAACTCTTTCCACATACCAAAATCCAAAAATTCCATATACTCAATCCATTACATAACCTTCTCCTTATATCAGTCATGAGTTCATGAATACTATCAAACATTTAATTTTCTCCTTATCCCTTCATTATGCGCATATCATCTATATTCCAAAAATATCTGAATATCCTTTAATGGATACTGGTACCACTAATCATACACTTTCAAAACTCAAGGAAAGAAAACAGTGTAACAATCCTTAGATGTCTCTTTATTCCATAGTACCATGAGATTACTTATACAACATTACACTTGATAAACTTGTAATCATTCCACTACCTTCTTAAACCATTGGCTGAGCTTCAACAATTCTTTCAACTCACATATCATTTGTAGTCTCTTCATCATCATCAACATAAATACTACTCATACGGCCATACTGATTCTCTTCATGAGACTTTCCCTTAGGGCATTGGTTTGCATAATGCACATACATTCCACATTTAAAACATTTAACCATTGTTGATGTCATAGCAATACCATTATCCCCATCCATAGTGTTAACTGAACCTTTTCCTTTGCACTTACAAGCTTTGTGTCCTTCTTTTCCACACCCAAAGCATCTTCCAGTTCCCTTGAAACATTCTCCTCGGTGCCTCTTCCCATATGATTTACATACGGGAAATTGAACTTTCTTTCCTCTGTGATCATCATGAAACTCCATCTTTCTCTTATTAACCGAGTCAGGAAACTTACCAAATTTGAGTTTGTTGATCATATTATGAGATTGATGATTCGAAAAAATAAGTATGGTTGGAATTCCAAATCCCATTTCATTTGGTTTCTCATGAAGAATATCATTCCATTGTCCATAATATCCTCCATTGTCGTGAATCATATTGTTTCCACCCATTTTCTAAAACCCAAAAAGAATAGTGTTAGAGGAAAAAAATCATAATAAAGGGGGAGTAAATTCAATATCTAACATATTAGGTTAAATTCTAAGATCGTTACCATAGTTCTAGGACTATATCCTATACGTATACTTATCTTTAGGGGCCTCCCTAGACATACCTTAGAAATATCTCTAGGGATATCACTAACGTTTTCGCATCCTAGTATCCAAAGGTTGACTAAACCTTTCCTTTGATACCAACTGTAGAGACCCGAAGCCTGACTTACAAGGACATTACATTACTTTTTCGGAATACTTATTACATAACAAAAACACACACACACAAGGACCGTAATAGTTTAGTGTCTTTGGAAACTCGGAACGTAATCTTCTAATCATGGTGAAAGATCTTCAACATCTCTCATAATGATCTTCCCTTTTTTTTCTTACCTAAAACCTTTCTTTATATCCAGGTGAAAATAAAACATAAAAAGGGTGAGCTCAAATGCTCAGTAAGGGTAAACAAAAGAAAAATCAATCACATCATATTCATAAGAACATAACATTTTGGAAATCTTAACCTGCAAAAGAGATCATAATATCATAACATGGGATAAATCATCGTAGTGAAATGTAATCCCAATAATCATCACATAAAACATGAAACTTTGTGGCATATACGCATAATCATAGATAATCATTTCTTATTAGTCAAGACTCATTTCCAAGACTATCTTAGGGGACAAAGTCCATTTCAGAACCGAGTTCACTCCTCGTTTCAGTCCTGTTTCACTGAACCGGTATAACCTACCATTCCATCCATGTCTATCTAATGAGATATAAAATCTTTACCCAATGAATTGGAGGGAGATATCGGTCCCACCCATCTCATAATGATACCATTCTTATGTGTGCCACAAAATCATAAATCATACATCATTATATAACCCGTGTAATGAAAATGGGAATCATAAACATCGTGACATCATCAAACAATTCATATAAGATAAAGGAATTCATAAAAATAATTCCATCACAACATAATCAAATAAATTTAATAATAGGGATATAAATAGAACCCTATATTATCTTAGATGGAAAATAATTTTGATAAAACACTTGAACTCCATTCTTGAGGAAAATATCCTTTCAAATTCAAAAAAAAACATTTTCCTTTCTTAACATGTCATACAGTTTTAAACTTAAAGAAGTTGATTAAAAATAAACTTGAAAACTTGTAAAGAAAGATTCTTGGAAATACTGTTTTAAAAATCGATTCATATCGTATAAGTTAAAAAAACATTCTTCTCGTACTTTTGTCGGAAAAGTCAAAAAGTACCTCATATGAAAAACGACAAAAGATTCCTTTCATATCTTTTAATAAAAACTCACCGAAGGGTAAAATTGAATATAAAATATTGTAGAAGGATATAAATATTACATATTTAGGAAACATTGATTTTTATGATAAAATACACCCCAGTAAATACCAATTTATAAACAATCTCGGATAAAAATGAGATTGTGATATTTCCCTTACCTTAGGTCTGATTTGCTTCGTAAGTGTCCGAACCTTCTGTATAATGATTTAAATAATGTCATTGACTTATTACAAAATCATATTGATTGTTATGATATCATATATGGTTCACTTATGACTTTATATTACCTGTTCTTTTGTAAATTCAATGTTAAAGAGTGTTTTGGGTAAAATTGTTTCATTTGTCATCCGTGTTTTGACTTGTAATTATTCATGTGATTACATAGATCATGATTACTTAATTCCAGAATATAAAACATTATTTATATATAATATATATTCAGAATATATATATATATATAATAAATCAGTAAATGGAAAGAAATACACCGTTCATGGAGACGGTAGGCCGTACATATGCATGAACGTTGTTTTCGTTTCCTTATTGAGTTGAATGGAATTAAGTAGATGACATACATATATATACACATAAATACAGTATCATTATTATGTCATATATTTCATGATTACTTATTATATATACTTTATACTCATTCATGAATTGTTAAAGTGGAGAATCAATCTCATCGCGTCGTGGAGACGGTAGTTCGTACGTACGCACGAGCGATGATATCGTTCTCATGATTGTTGGACTGTATTGGAGTGTATGTATACTATTTAAGAATCAATATTACTTTAAAATAATCTTATATAGTTATTATTTACACCATTATACCCATCCAAGTAAGGTGGTGGTGGAAAATAGATTTCACCACGGCGTGGAGATGGTATTCCGTACGTACGCACGCTCGGTGATTTCGTTTTCCGTAGGATGGATAGATGGTGAAATAGGGTTGTTTCATAATTATAATAACATATCAGTATATGAGTGATACTTATTTTATTACTTCATAATGAAACAACCTATGAAGAAGAATTGGAAGAAGAAATAAAGGTGAAAGAATCGGTAACGGAAATTACCTCTTCTTTGAAGCGCCTCTTTGAGACCTCCTCTTAGGGCACTAAAATTGGTCTTTGAGGAAGACCAGAACCTCTAGGATGTTTCTAGGGAAGTGGAGAAGATAATTTGGCAGGGGTTGGACGAGCTTGAAGGCTCAATGTTTTGTGAGGAAGAGAGAGAGGAGGTTCCCTTTTATAAGGGAGGAGAGGGGCTCCTTTGGAAAACTAAAAATATTATTTTAATATAAAGTCATATTCGGTTTTAAATAGCTCCAAATTGATTTATTTCGAAGCTAGGGTGGGGACAGGTAGAAACCCTCTCATCCAATATAATTTAGACAAGTTTACGTTCCTATTTTAACCATATCATTTGTATTTAACATTAAGTTAAATAATTTTACTTTTACCATGTCTTCTTGTGTTCTTATACTATAAGGTTAATAAACTTACAATAACAAGCCAAAAGAACCCCAAGTTGTTTATTATTAATATATATAACCTTATATAAGTCATTTGGACGAAACATAGATTTTTAGTAATAAAATAACAATTAATAATATAATATATTTTTTAAAAACAATTTTATGTCAATTTTTACACTATTTAGTAATTGATTTTTTTGAAAATCATAACAGAATTATTAGTTCTAAAAACATTAATTAACTCAATAATAACATGTTATAATAACCTAGAAAATTAGTTTAATTCATAAAAAGTCTCAAATTATATTTATTTGGGTATTTATAATATCAATTATTATAATTGTTCACTATTATGGTAATTACTACATCATCATTGTGTTATAAATAAAATAAATTATTTAATGTCTTAAAATTAAAAATAAAATACCATTATGTAGGAAATATTTTTATCTTTTTAATGAATATTTACAATCGAATTTATCTTATGTATAAACCTATATTAAAAATGTTTTAGTAAATAAACTTTGATTTTAACTCTTTTAACTCTTCTTTGAATTAAATAATAATAAATGTCCTAATCTAATCCAAGTAGACCTAAATGGTCATATTTTATTTCTGAGGTTGTTTTGGTCAAATTAAACTTATCCAATAGAATTAGGACATGTGTTAGGGTAATAATAATATCATTTTTACCCTTAATTACCCTATTTACTTTTAACCGTGGTAAAAAAAAGTAAAAGTTACTATTCACCAAAAATTATTTTCATCTCATTGAACCACATTTTACTTACTGACAGCAACCGTGTTTCTCGGATTTTTAAAATTCCACTCACAGAAGCGGTAAAATTATGTTTTATGAAAAATTCATTTTTTTTACTACCACTTAGTGGTTTCACTATTCATCAAAAAATGAAAGTTTCCAGAAAAATTCCAAAAATTAGGCCTAAGCTATATTTGATATTATGGACTCAAAAATGATGTCTATTTTACCAAATTCAAAACATATCAGTTACATTAACTAATTAATTCTCGTCGTCAAAACAAATGGCGTGTTTTTAAGAGATAATAACTATCAAAAGATTGACACTTGTTTATAACTGGTTTAAATGTGAAATTACATCCAATGACCGACATTGTATTAAATTGTAAAAATATATTCTAAATATACTTTAAAACCACTCAAATTAATAATTTATCACTATTAATTATTTCGATTAAAAAATTTGTTTTTAATTAAAATTTAGTAATTTTCACTATTCATCAGAATATGAAAGTTATCCGAAAAGTACCAAAATTTCACCTTAGGCTAAATTCGATACTCCGAATCCAAAAATGAAGTCCATTTTGAGGGATAAATTTTCTAAAATTTTAAAAGCTGGTTATTAATATTCATAACGGCTAGTTTTAATAATATTTTAATAGCATATCGTTGTTTAGTGAAACTCGATATTGCGTACTACACACGCTATCGAGGAAGGTCGCGATTGCGTATAATGCAAGGAAAGTCAAGGATGCGTGTTGAGCAATCTCCTTTTGGTGTAGCGTACAACACAGGACATTAATGAAATTAAAAATAATATTTTTCATAAAATCTCGGGGTGTTACATCAGAAATCTCAAATCCTATACCTAAAAATAGATCTTTGATGTCCACTACAAAAAATATAAAAATATGATAATAATTGAATACCAATAAGACTTAAAGTTACTCTAAATAACCTATGACACACCAACTTCCAACAAAACCAGGACTCAAAACAACAAAAGGAAAAAAACCTTGGTCATAACCTTCATGAATTATAGAAATAAAGGAAGATGAAGAAAATAATAAGAATTATGTAAAAAATAATGATAAATCATGAAATTCATAATTAAGAAAAAGATAATATTTATTACTACCAAAGCTAACATTCCATGGAGTGCAAGTAATCACTATACTCATCAAAGTTAAAATAGAAGAAAGATAAAATCAAATGATATTGAGGTAATATATGAATTTATAATAAAAATTTGGATTCTTCAAATTAGGGTGTTATTATAGGAATCATGACATGACAATGATCATATCTAAGAATCACAACTTGATCCTCCTCTACATTTTCCCCTTTTCTCTCTTCTAATGACTATTTTAGTTGATGATAATAAGGAAAATCATGGGATAATTAATATATCAAAACATAATTCTTAAACCTAGTAAACTATGATAAATATAAAAATTTATCCCTCAATCTTGATCAAACCCAGACCAAAACCATGGTGAAACACATCCACTATATTATAAAAATCCCAAATTTGGTGGAACTAACGAATTCTGCAACCAATGCCTCTAAAGTAAAATTATCTTCACTATGGTGAAACAATAATTATATAATATTAGGCTAAATTTTTTCAAACCATACCGATACACACCATTCTGCAACAACTCTCCCATACTTAACGTGAGATACATCAAAATCCCACATCCAAGACCCCATGGAACAACACCAACCATCATGCCATGACCACACTCCTTATGATCCATCACACCATACCTAGCCAACCACTCTACACAAAAAACAAAATCCATGGTGTAACCAACTTATTTATAGTGTTATTTGAGCTGATAACTACAAATATTATCAAAAGATATCCTCTATTCTATTAGGATACCCCCTTGAACTTACTAACACCATAAACTCCCAAAATAATAAATTAGAGAGCCAGGAAAACATGATTCTCTCTAACTTCTGAAGTGGTTCTAAAAATATTTACCATTGAGAAATTTATTCAATAATAAGACATATCATATACTAATTAACAAAAAATAATTAAATAAATTAAAGAAATGTTAAATTTAATTAAACATCATTATAAACCATTCCAATCGATTCCATAATTTTTAATACACTCTATACTTTCATAAATTAATGAAAATTATTTACATGTATCAATATAGAAAAATTTAAAATAAATTGAAATAAAAATCAAAACAATATCTCTACACTATTTTCAAACCCTATAGTAACCAACTCTCTAAAATCAACAATTGTTATCTACAATCCTCATAAGGACATTACACTTACCTGTATTATGAATTTTAAAATATCTAAATATATTAGATTTTTATATAAAATATTTGAGAATAAACTCATAAAGATTCCAAAAAATTAATCCAAACATCTCAAGGAGCCTAACATGTTCATATGAGTATAATATAATTCCATATTTGAATGTAACATTATAATCAACAAAAATGTCACGCATCAAAACTGTTTGAGTTCTTACAAAAACAATTGACAGAATATTTTCCAAACTAAAAAAATTACCTTAATTATATATTTTCTATATCATATAACATAATATATATATATATATATTAATAAATTACCATTTTGTAGCCAAAATTATGGATTATTCAAACAAAGGCATTTTCTTTTTCATAGACAGACTCACATTTTAGCTAATGTCATGTCCCAACATTTTGCATGAGGTCAAAACAATTTAAATTTTT
Organism: Viscum album; assembly: GCA_963277665.1. Taxonomy (NCBI): domain Eukaryota; kingdom Viridiplantae; phylum Streptophyta; class Magnoliopsida; order Santalales; family Viscaceae; genus Viscum; species Viscum album. Next base: position 1,320,670,998 of record OY728132.1, on the reverse strand, counting down.
GTTTGAACCATTACATTTATCTTTATGAGTTTACATAATATGTAAATAAATATTTAAGGAGTTTTATAGGTTCTTTTGAAGCCTAATGTTCTATATTTTAGAATGGTGGATTGAACCGCATGTTTAGTGCACAATTAGTGCTAATCATGAGACTCAACCATGTGTGGTACTGTAGTAAAATGTGGATAGGCACATGGTTTTTTAAACTGCACACCTTAGGAAACATGACTAAGAAAGGTTCTCCATTTATATTAATGTGGTCACATAGTTTACCAAAACTGTGCATCTAACGTAGCATATTTAGTGCCACTTAACCAGTGGTTTCACACGGTTTAGGTGCACAGTTTGGTAAACCAAACATCCATACAACGTGCATCTTAAAAGCATGTGAATAATTTGATTTTTCCCTTTATCCCATTTATGTTTTCTACACTATTTTTCATCCCCATTGACATGAAACACCTATCCCAGTCATTGGAGAACTTATTCCCACCACCTAGGCTTTGAGCTATGATCTCCATTTGGTCTCTGATTCTTCCACCATAACTTACATTGGATGGCTAAGGGTAATGGTTTCAATCCTCTTCATTACATTCTTTATTTATTTTTTCCTCATTAATATTATTTGTATGAGAGTAAATATTCCCTATTTCAAGGGAATTTTTCTATTTCATCTATTTCCCTTGTTATTTTTCAAATCTAAATCCAAAAAAGAATGAGGAGTCATATACTTCGGTAGGTGGTGTAGTATTTATCCCTAAATAATCATCACTTTATATCATGAACCATGTTTCCATAATGTTGGACCTTTCACATGTTTCTATATAAACATGAATTAATCATAATTTAATTGTTGGAAATATTTTAAATTCCCCATTACACCCATGTTATAGTTGGAGGACATTTCTCTTGACAAATTCCTCAGATTAGGGTGTGCCTATGAAATACCTTGACCTTGTAAATAATAATGTGACCAAAACACCCTATACATTGGACTATCATATTGATTAATGTAAATAAAAGTTAATGGTATGACCAGTTTCAGTTCCCCGATCTGAACTATGGATTATTTCGATGGATAATTAAATGGTAAATGGGTGGAAACCACTCCTTTGATTGATGAAGCACTATATGAATGATAATCTAATGTTATTATTACATGAAAATGAATATTTCATCTTGACACATCGTTTAGGATAGTGTTAGATATGATTCTTTTTCACACTTAATGTTTGATATTGGGTTTGAAATCTCACTGTGTTATTGAATGGTGGTCATGATGTTTCAAATTCCACTAGAGGATTTTAGACATAACGTTTCACATCACTCGTTAGGTTAATGGATAATATGATATCCTTATACATGATTGAATTCATGGTCTAGTACATTATTTATAACATGATACTCTTTTGACTTAGCATGGATGATTGAGTTTCACCTCAGGTTGGGGATAGTAAAAGTATATATATATATACATATGGATTTAAATTTCAATAAGTATATAGTCAATATACATACATAAATTTCTACACACACACATATTGTTATATATATATATATACAGTGATAGTTTTTCTACAATATCTCATCTTAGGTGGAAGAATGTACAATCAGGCGGGTGCCTTCTAGGATACTGCATGACATGGTTACAATTTACATATCTATTTTACATTTATGATATTTGTTCACTGCCATTTTATATTCACTACAAGGATATTTCTAGAAAAAATTGGTTGTTTATTTTTAGATTATCTCACAGCCTATTGAAGATTTTCAATGGTACCAAAAGAGACTTATTGGTTGTAGTTAAGGAAAAATGGAAGGGGTGAGACTATGGATTCTTGAAATTCTACCTAAGATAGAGTACCTGAGAACAGGGCTGATCTTATTCTCCTGATTCTATCCATATTTTTTATATTTATTTAAATAATGTTTTATATTCATGATTCTATGTATCCCATGCATTTACCGTTTTTTAGAGTATCATGACATGATCATCTTTTTGTATATGAATTGTGTTATTTATTATGTTGATTATTATTTATATATATTCTTTATTTTTCTTCCATTGATTCATATTATTATAATACTAATTTATCTGTATACCTGTTATTTTGTGGTATTGTGTTCCACTCTGACTATAAGTAATAGTATCCCCGTGGATGCACCCTATGACCTCACTGTTAGTCAACAACCTTTGACATATAGGGAGGCACACTTGAGTCCTTGTGGATAACTGGATCATGGAAACATTATTGGCCCATGGATAGGGATTTTGAAAATTAGTATCAAAGTATCTTTTCCCTTTATATTATTAATTGGGAATAGTTAGATAGGATATTGGGATGTGTTGTAATTTGGTAAAGAACATATGCATGGGAGTAGTTAACCTACGTATATACAAAATAAAAATTTCCCCGAATGGGAAATTAATGTTTTGTATTATTCTCTTTTCTTTTTAAATTTATTCCTCTATTAGGTGATGCATTTGTTTTAGGATGTGAAATTATAGATTAATATTTCATGATTGGATTGATTAGGTAATTAAGTGTTGTACATACATCATCATAGACACATATATATTCACATGTCATGAATTATTCCATTCTATATAACTGCATTACATTTCATACATTACCTATATTATCTGTGGTTTTTTAAAGTGCCTTGGTAGTTATGTTTAACTTTCACCCACTTTTCTTATAGAGAGATAACTATTTGGATTAATTAAATTGTCTACATCATCCTAAATTGATAGTTTCATATATAGCTTGATGGTGGAACCTCAATTAACCAATATTGGCATGTTTTATCCCTGGAACTCTGGTTTCATGTGATGAAACGTTAGTGTTTTAAATTTAATGGATTCTGATAGAAATTTATAAAGAGTATGGGAATATATATGTTTGTAATTTTAATACATCTAATTGAACAATCATTGATGTTTATTGTAGTTACATGTAATACTAATTACAATTTATAAATTAATTACTCATTAAATTGGGAATTTTATTTCAACTAACTTGACCACTATAATTTTATATATTTATATAAAACATAAAAACATTCAAATTATTCTAAAATAAATAATGAATAATATTAAATGGGGATTCAAATTTCAATATAAATGGTGTTTTCCTATATAACCTTAAATTGAAACTACGTATACCAAAATCTATATTACGTGATATGGGACCTTGTACATGACATTAATATAGTATTGGGAAGTAGAGAATTCCTCTTATGACTTAAATAATCCATTAAAATTACCTAAACATGGAAATAGGAGTAGGAATATGGGTGTTGAATCTTTTATTTTAAGGTATCATACATGCACTGTTTTTTAAACAATGGAATGTTTTGTTATCGAGTTATCTTATGAGAAATTTGTTTGGAAATTGTACAAATATTCCAACACAAGGAACTTAGGCTAAGAACCAAGAAGGAGGTAATTACCATACTTCGGAGGTAGTGGGACCTGAACCACCATGATTACCTTTTACAGAGCCACTTATTCCACCACCTTCTATAACAAAATTGGTAAATAATTTTTAGTTCTAAGAGTGTTTTTTTAATTTTATTTATTTAGATTAGGTAAATTTTTGTACTACCTCCTTTTTTGAAAAATTGACATAAGAGTTCTAGTAGTAACATCCACTTATGTTCATGGGAAATGGGGCCCAAAGCTTTTGAGTCATAGATGGATGCCATGATTTCTATATTTTATACCTTTGGACAAGCTCGCAACGTACATGTTGTGGGATTATACCCAGATATGGTGGGATGTTGTCACTTGAGTTGTTCAACGTCAACATATGGCCTGGAAATATTTTTATTTGACATTATATGGTTAAATTATCTCATAGAGACTAAGAGACTAGTGGTCCAAGGAATTTAATCACCTTTACCAGGGTGTTATGTCCATGATGGGGTATTCTACTCATGTAAAAAGATCCAAAGTTTCATTACTACACTAAATAATGATGAGATTATGAAAAGAAGATGGTGTGAGGATGGTTTTGTGTACACCATCTGATGTTTGGTTTATATCTTCTAGCTAACTACCATTTTTAGATAGTGAATAAATAACTCATCAATGTGTGTAACTTGTGGGAAGATAATGTTTTTGTACAGGGTGATTCAATATCAAGAGATGGTAGTGGTTCATCTAGTGATCGAAATCAGCTCTTTTTGTCTACTAATGGGGGTAGTGCTAGTTGGAAGACATATACTGACAATAATTTGATATGGAACCCATGTGGAAATCCAAGTCATATGAAACCCCAATGATATGGAAATCTTGTTGAATGTTGAGACAATAAAATTATGGTCTATTTGATAATGTTTTGAAAAACCATTCCCCCAGTACTTTTTGAAATGGTGTTTTCACTAAATCCTCTTTCAAGAGTGGGACTAGTAGCTTCGCATCAAAGAAGAAGCTAAGATACTATAGACCGATCAATCTGAGGTGGTGGACATGACCATGGGTGCTAGTATTATGAGATGAAGTGCCAAAAATGTGGTCCTGATCAGGATGGTTAGGATGGGACTCAAGTCCATGGTTTTATCCAACATCATGTAGTACAACCTACACTAGAGGAGCATTGCACTAGGCCTTCTGCAGTATGCTGAACTAGTCTAGTATACTCTACATTAGTGTATGTATTGTTAGAAATAATCACTTCAAATTATTTATTTTTTCTATTATTATGGAAATTTCAGGTATTATAATTGAGTATTAATTATGTTTAATGACTCTAGATACACTATTGGGAATGCGATCAGAGAGTATCGACCAATGGAAGGAATTACCCCTCATGGTTGGTGTCTTTTGATTCATGTTGAACCTGTTCATCCTAGAGATGTCTGGTTTGGAATTCATACATAGGATTTACTAGTTAGTAACCTTTTAGGATCTTGTATATTTATATCACTGATGGGTTTCATAAAAATCACTTAAGGGTGGTACTTATATCCATAAGGGACAATCAGATGTTCAATCAAGTTGAGCTAGACCAGAGAATCGTTGGATAGGTGGAGTCATATCCCAAATCACCAGCCTCTATCAATATGACTAGGGAACATGATTGAAACATTTCCCTCATGTAGTAGAGTTATTTGGGTATTTATTACTTGATGAATTATCTATAATACCTCCTTAAAAAGATATTTTTAGATTTTACTATGGAGATAGTTCTAGGAGTAGCACTATTACCCATTCCTCCTTAAAGGATGGCTACTACTATGTTGCAGGAGATCAAGAGGAATCTATAATACATGGAAGATAAGGGTTTTATATATCCCACTTGTTCTTCATGGTATTAACCTTCCCTTTTAATAAATAATTTATATTATAACCTTAGTATATGCATTGATTACTGTTGGCTGACCCAACTTATGGTCTAGAACCAGAATCCGCTATTTTATAAATGACCTATTTGACTATCTTCTAGGAGTGGAAATTTTATGAAAGATTGATTTGACATTGGGATACCATCAGGTGTGGGTTATACCATTATACATGCCTCTTATAGTATTCTATATTAGCTATGGATTTTATGAGTATATTTTTATTCTATTTAGTCTCTCAATCACACCCATGGTTTTCATGTCTCTAATGATTTAGTTATTCAACCAATATCTAGATTTTTTTGTGTGGTCCTCATAGAAGATATCTTGGTGTATTATTATACTAAACATGGTTATGAAAAAAAATCTTGAGATCTTACTCAACACAATATGAAATAACAAATTGTATGTTAAGATCAAAAAATTAAACTATTGGATTGAAAAAGTACACTTCCAAGGTCACGTAATCTTAGAGGAAATTTTATCAATTGACCCGAAAAAGGTGAGAGAAGTGATAGAATTGGATTATCCAAATAATTTCTTTGACATATAGAGTTTTTTGGGGCTAGCTATCTATTAAATATGTTTTATTTAGGACTTTTAACTCCTAGAGTCTTCTATTATTAACTTGCCTAAAAAAGGTGTTAAGTTTGCATGTTTTTTAGCTAATGAGGAAAACTTTTAGGAGTTGAAGGGAAGATTTAATTTAGTTATGATTCAGATTCAATTATAGTCGGGAAGAATATATAATGTTTTTTTTTGATTCATCATGTATTAGGAAAAGAGTGGTTCTAATATAGGGAGATAAATTCATGGCTTGAGGGCCTCACTTGTTGAGGCCTCATGAGTGTAACTACCTAACCCACAACATTATGTTGGTTTCTCTATATCATTCCTTACACTGTTGGAGGAAATGAGAGATAATTTTGGGCTTTACATGGGCTAGAAAAGTTTCAAATACAATTACAAATAATGAGACATTAATCTCTGGTAGAAAAAGTACATAGAAGGCCTAAATTAATTTGACTTTGAGATTGAATATACACCTGAAAGGGGAAATGTAGTAGTTGATGAAATTATCTAGAATACTTACACATAGTCTCTCCAAGAGGCTAGTACTAATTTGAAGTTTAGGACACTATTTTTTGATATACACATGGAGTATCAAGAATATAATAGGAAGACTATTATTTCAGCCTAGGTAGTGACATTCTCTCTTCTATATTGGGTATGTATGATATAACTTTTAGATCCCATGGGCCTAAACTAGAGGGAAAGTGTCTCAGGTGAAGACCTACCTCCTAGTTAAGTTATCGATGAGGATGAGATTCTTAAAATTCATGGGCATGTCTATTTTCATACATATATATGTGAATAGTTGATGTGAGAGTCTAACACCTCTATTTGGGTAGTGAATCCAGGTATTACAAAGATGTACCATTATATATGTCACCTTTATTGGTTGTCAGATATAAATAGAAAGATTACATGTTTTATTATATGATTTGCACCTATTAGTAGGTAAAGGAAGAGCACTAGTACCCTGGTGGGATTTTATAGACTGTATCAATTCCAGACTAGAAATGGGATGATGTCATCATGGGTTTCATTATGGGAAAACCGATATCTCCTCTCGAAATTTATACGGCATGGGTGATCGTCAAAAGGATGAACAAGGTCACACAATATTTCCTATTAGATATACCTTTTCAATATATGATATTTAGAGGATTTAAATTTTGGATATATTATGCCTTCATCATGTTTCTCATTCTATAATATTTGTCAAGGATGATCAGTTTTCATCATAGTTTCGGTGAGTTGTTCAAAAGGTATTGGGTTCACTGGTGTTTTTTAGTATGGAATATTACCCTCAGACTGATAGTCAGTCCAAGAATACCATAAGGGTGTTAGAGGATATAACTCAGGTGTGCATCCTTGATTTTAGTGGTTCTTGGTAGAAACACCTACATTATACTAATTTTTAAAACTATAAATTCTTTCATAAAACTATTTAGATGGATCTATATGAGGTCTAATATGGTATTCCCTTCTATTCACCCCAATGTTTGTTAGAGGTGGGTGAGGAAGCACTATTGGGACACAATATCATTCTAGAGACTTAATAGTAGGTATAACTTATCCAAAAGTGTTTGAATATATATCAGTCTATGTATAAGCATTATAAAAATCATCGCCTTATACCTCTAGTGTTCAAGGTGGGATATCAGGTTTTTCTGTGAGTTTTGACATTATTGTGTCATATATGTTTTTAGAGACAGAGTAAGATATAATCATGTTATATAAGTCTTTTCAAGATATTGAAGAGATTTGGGTTGAGGGACTATAGGTTATATTTTCCTCATATGTACCAGAACATTCCCCACACCTTTCATGTATCACATCTTCCATGAAATTACTATAACCCATCTCATTCTTTTGATCCTAAGGATATTATATAGGAGGAATATGTATTATTGAAGGAGTATTCTATATGTATTTTTTATTAGAATATGAAGGATATATAAGGTAGGAAAGTTCTTCTAGTCTAGGTGATATGGAATCACAACCAAGTATAGGATGAGACTTTGGATTGAGAGGCCTACATACGTTCATAGTGGCTAGGAATTTTGTCAGACGATGTTCTACCACCCTAGAAAGGGAATCTCTGGGATGGGTTATTTTAATAAGGGGACTTTGTAGCATTCCGACTTTTATCATGTGGTATGATCATTTTACTTTTTGGTTTCAAACTTTACTTTTATCCTAATGAGTTTTCCTGATAGTTTAAGGAAGATTTCATGAGTGTTTGGTGCTCGTTCGGAGTTCAGATATCCATATTTTAGAATGAAATAATGAGCCGCATAGTTTGCTCATAGTTAGTAAAAACTATGTGAGTAAACTGTGTGTGGTGTTGTAGTAAACTACATATGGGGATAAGGTTTGTTTAAATCATTCAACTCAGGCGACATGACTATGAAGAATGCTCTAATGAACTGAAGGGGATCACATATTTTTCCCAAACAATGCACCTAGGGTCACATTCTTAGTGCAACTTAACCAACTGTGTTGCATGGTTTAGACATATGGTTTGGAAAATAATGCAGCCAAACCATGATCCTCTATAAATTGTGTGAAAATTAATTTTTTCCTTTTACGAATTTTATGTTTTCACCCTTCTGTTTCCTCTACGTTCATATGAAACACCACTCACTGTTGTTTGAGATCTCATTCTTCGTACCACCTAGGCTTCGATATGGGATCCTCATCTAGTATCTGTTTTATCCTACATCAGTTGCGTTGGATAGATAACATCAATGGATTATATCCTCTACCTTCCTTTGTCAATTTATTTTATGATCGTGAATTCAATTTCTAAGAGATATAATATTCCCTATTTCTTTGGAATTTATCTATTTCATCAATTTCTCATACTCTTCTTCAAATCTAAATCAGACAATGAAGAAGGTGACATATACAACTATAAGGTTGGTGGTATAGTATTTATCCCTAATGTTATCTCACTTTATATCATGCTACATGTTTCTGTAAAGATGGACCTTCCATGTGTTCCCTTCTAAACATTAATTAATCATTATTTAATTGTATTCCATGTCTTAAAATCCCTATTACACCCATGTTATTGTTGGATGACATGCATTTTTACTATTAACCTTGTAAATTATAATGTGACCAAGCTACCTTATCAGTGGGATTGTATTTGTTATTAATGTAAATTAAAGTGAATAGTACAACCATGTACCATTACCTTATCTAAACTATAGAATATGACATTGGATAACTAAATGTTAAATGGGTGAAGACTACTTCATGAATTGATAAAGCACTGTATAAATGAAAAATTATTATTATTGGTACACTCCCATGTATAATGGATTTTTAGACATGGTTGAGACATGTGTTTGACATGATGATTCATGCCCCCTTTACGTGTGATGTTGGGCATGACTTATCACATAATATTTAATGGTGGACACGATGTTTCATGTTCCTATATAGGATTATAGAAATGATGTTTAACTTCACTAATTGGGTTTATAAATATGATTTCATTTGTATCGCTGATCGAATGCTTTGTCTTAAGACTTATCATTGAGACTTCAGTTACACCATGCGTTCTAGCTAGTAATAATATTTATATATGGTTATAAATTTTATTTCATATATAGTTCATATATATATAAAAAGATCTATATAAATAAATATATACACATATACTCATATATATATATATATAGTTGATATAGTTCAGAGATATCCCAGATTAGGCCAAAGCACGCACAGATAGGTGGGTGTCTTTATTAAACCTGACTAGACTTGGATACTATTTACATTTATATTTTACATTTATTATAAATATACACTCCTATTTTATATTCACTGGATGGATATTTCAAGATTCCATTGGTGGTGGCCTAAGGAGTATATCTCACACCTTATTTAGGCCTCCCATTAGTACCTTAACATACTTCATGGTTATAGGTAGGGATAGAGGAAAGGTCCTCAGTATAGATGTGTGATTATATTTATCGAATGGATTATATGATCAAAGGATTGAGTTTATGGTCATGATGTTATTGGAGTTAGATTGGGCTCCCTTTTATATTTTTTGTATAGAATGTTGTATATGCGTATTTCCTTGTATCCCATGTATTTCTCATTTTCAAGACTTCCAAGACATAATCAACTTTTTAATATGACTTGGGTAATTTATTATGTTTTTTATTATTTATCTGTATTATTTATTTTTATTCTTCTAAATAATTTTTTATTACATTTCTTATGTTTTTTAAATATTATTTTATACCACTATGATCAACTCTGAAATATGTGAATTTTCTCCCCATGGATACGCCCTAGGCTCTCACTATAATTTGGAAAGCTCTAGAATATATTGAGGTACACTTGAGGCCATGTGGCCATCCTAATGATGGTGAATTTTAGTGGCCCCCAAAGTTAGGGTGCGACAACAAAACATGTGACTTATTCTAAATCATTTCCAAATAAATGAATTTGAAATCACATGAACATGAAAACAATAATAATACCATCATATCATAATAGTTGTTAAACAAAAAAGTTATCATACAATAGCTTATTTTGATTTATATTTTCTATTTAATCATCTAAATTAATATATCAACATTTTAAATCACTCTTAATTTTGATGATACCACACACTACCTTTAGAATTCATGAACATGATTTTTATCTAGAAAGATACCATTTAGAATCATCTTAATTACTCATAACAAGAAGTTAACATTTAACATCACATTAATAATTAATTATTATCCTAATATATTATTCAAAATTATATTTTCATTGTTTTTTATAATTAAATATCCATTTTAATCATTAAAATATATCTAAATGATTTAATTTATATTTAAATTAAATTATAAAACCATTTAGAAATTCTAAAGTTAAAATCACCTATAAATTAACTCAATACACATTTAATAGTTAATTTAAATAAAACTATAGATTTTTGTCACCTATATGACATAGAATTAATCATTATCATTGTAAAATGAGGTATAATTAAACAATAATCACCAGTTTTCATAAATACACATGAATTTGAAGTATAATTCTGAATTTCGTTTATAACGCAATAATACTTGAGTGGTTATATTGGCATACCAGCATCATGCTATTTGGGTTTGGAACCCCATCAATGAATGTATTTCTACCAATTTTGGGAGCATGAAGTTTCACTCCACATCAATTCTAGTTCCTCTATGAATTTTTAATGCTTATTAGATTTGTGTCTCATGTATTCTCAATCCTTCTACCTTGTGCACACATAATATGATAGCCTGATATTTTTTGAAAGAATAAAATTATATTTGATAGCATAAAGGGAATATATAACTGAGTTCAACTTATGATATATGCAACACCAAGTTTCTTTAATGTCCTATGTTACATGTAACACCTAGTATAGCTTGTGTTATATGCAACCGCAATATTTCTATGTTCGATATATTATTCAACACATAAAATAAAACTTAAATGACACATGATATATATTAATATTATGACCTAGCCATTGGAATGGTGGGTATGAATTGGATTAGATAAATTATGAAAATATGTTTTATTCAGGTATATATAATTAATTCTTTCGTGAGTAATTAATTATAAATGAAAATAAAAGTAAATATTTTTCTAAAAAAAGTATTTTAATGGGAACAATTATGTTTTATACAAACATATTTATGAAAATAACAATTGTTGGATTATATTAATCAAATTTATATATAATATATTCGATCTAATTTTAAAAATTCATACTAGTGGTTTTATAGATACAATATAAAATTAAATCCATTTTATTCTTAAAACAATATATTTTTCAAAAAAATCATCTTTCAATGGCACAATTATTTAAAAATTAATTATTAACACTTTTATAAAATTTGTTTCAAAAAAATAATCTTTATTTCTAGAATTTTTATATCAATATTTTCTTTGGGAAATTTTTTGATGTTTTTTACGAAATAATTATTTTTTTAGTGAATAGTTAAAAATACCAATTTTTATTAAAATTATTTTCTTTTTAAAAAATAATGTAATTTAAAAGTAGAAATAATATATTAATATTTTTTTAATTAAATATAGTTATAAATATTACCCTTAGTTAATTTTAATCAACTTTATATATATTTTTTAGTATATTTTTATTTGGTTTAAAAATGAGTGTTTTTAAAAACTGTTTCAAATTGCCTAATGTTTCTCCAATTTAAATAATTTTAATAATCTCTAATGGGAAATGTTTTAAATGAAATTTATAGACTATATATCATTAAATATTAATTTAAATTTATAAAATGATTATTATTTGTTAAATAGTTAATATAGTATCATTTTTTTTATAAAAAAATACTCTAATTAAAAACCCAATTTCTCGCTGCATCGATGGGATTAATAATAAATTAAATTTTCTTACATATGTGATTTGAATTTTTATAGATTTAATCTATTTATAATCATAATAGATTTTAATTTATATATATTCCAACTTCGTTTTTGACCAAAGTGATTAGTGAACATAATTAAAATTTATTACATCAAATATAGTAAAAATGAGTTTACTTGGTGGTTAAACTTTAATCTTAAAGTGTCAAATTACCTAGAAAATAGTCCAACACCAATTATATGGAAATAATTATGCCTTATAAATCATATTAAATTGTTTTTAAATTCTTTATTCCTGGTGTTATGATGAAAATGTGGGTGGAATTCACTATTTCAAAAATTTACATGTTTTCCACTCAACTCACTTAAAAAAGGCCTCAACCAATCCTCCTCTATTCACACATCTCAAAAAAAATTATCATCCAATAAATTCCCAAATCACATATCCACTTTTATAGTATCATCATATAATCATTACTTTAGGGATTAAATGTATCCAAGTAAGGCCTTTGGTGCAAACCAAAAGGAGTTACCCAAAGAAGAGGTAACATTAACCAACATACATTTTGGTTTAATTTCCTTCTCCAAATCCTTTAATTATTATTATGACATGATTATATAATAAAATAATTATTGTAAATATACTTTGATGTTTTTATGTTATGATTACAACCTACAACCACATACACTTCCATCTAATTGGTTATGAAATCATTATTCATGTGTACGATAGAGTACCTTCTCATGAACCAATGTCATTCAATTATCCATTAGCACCTCTCAAGGTTAGAAATAAGGATTGATAAAAATTTATATATTATATTTATAAAATAATTATACCTATGGATTAATTATATCATATATACCCTTTTCACATTCTATATTAAAGGGGATTATATAAAATCGATCATGTTTACAACGGACTACCGCCTCGCGAAGTGATGTGAAGTATTTTTCTCTAACGCATTACATGGATGATAATAAGGGTATTTATAATGAATATATGATATACATGAAACAATTATGATATTAATGAAATAATTATATTAATTTAAATATAATATATCATTTTCATTATTACCTTTTCACCTACTTAAAAAGTGATCGCATCGTTTATGGATGAGTGGAATACCGCCTCCTCGAAGTGATGTGATTCATTTTACATAAAAATAAAGATATATATATATATATAAGTACATATAATTAAATAACATGGTATTTATGATATAATTATCATTATTTAAGGATAAGTGATCATTGAAAAATGGTAAAGTTACTTATACATAAGTACGACCTACCATCTCCATGATCATAAAGTTAGTTCATTTTTCATAATCATCATTAATTATTGATTTTAAAAGTATAATTTATGTATAAATATGAAAAATATTTTATTATTATTTTTCTATGTATTTTTAAATAATGAAATTTTTTCCATAGTTAACCTACCAAATTCGTTTTTGACACATAAGTCGAATATGGTTAAAACATCCCACTTAAACTTAATCGATTAAGTAATTATTTATAAATTTATAATTTTTGAAATAAAAGTAATAATAAACTTTTAAATTTTTCTCATGAAATTTAATAATTATAATTAATGTTATTATTCAAGAATATAAAGAATAATAATGATGAATCATACTCCATGTAAGGTGTTTTCTCATCTCACATTTATTCATATGAGATAGACTTCACATTAACTAATTATTTTTTTGTGTAGTGTACATAAATCATGTTAATGTATTTTATGATTATTTTATATAATTTTATAGGTATTCAAATTCCCCATTTAGTATCTCTCTTTCAGGGGGTTTACAATTTCAATGTTACGAAACCTGTATTGGATTATTTTCACAATTTTCCTTCGTTGTGACTTATGTCCCATTATGCACCTATATTACTATATATGGTGTACATATATATCCAATTTGGAAGTTAATATGATGAATTTGTTTATTATTAAGATATTTTATGTTTAATTTAATGTAAACCTTTGATGGGTTTTATGATTTAAATATACCAAAGTGGTAATAGTTTTTTGTTACAATATAATCCTTTAGCTGGAATGTTTATGATTATACTTCCAATTATAAGATATTATGATAAATATCTCTATAAAATCATGAATTTTATTAATATTTTATCATTCATGAAATTTAACAGTAATGGAATCATTTTTCCCCTATTTTGTACCTAAACTATTTGAGAAAATGTTTTTAAGAAAATATGACTTTATTTATCTCTCCAGATGGAAATCTATTCTATTCCAAAATAATGTTTTCTAAAAATGTCTCAAAAATGTTTATTTTTTTTCTAAGATTAAACTAAAACATCCTCATGAAAAATTTTAATATTGTTGTTTATATGTTTCCAAGTTTGTTTTCAAAAGTAAGTTATTTTCCAAAAAAATTTAAAAAGGTGATTTTTAAAATTTAAAGCATGTGTTCCTCAATAATGTTTTAATGATAATTTAATTATATTTAAATTCATCAATGTCATCAAAACATAATTGTACTTATTAAATAATGGGCATATTTTGTAATTATACCATTCTAATTCATTACCTATATGTATTATGAATGTTTTGAAGAGAATTTTATGGAACCCATTTCATTTCTATGGGTAATCACATGCAAAAGTGATTTTGATGGAACCTATTTATTTTACATGGTTTAACAATGTTTCAATTATATTTTAATGTAAATTATTCTTTTCCATGGATAAATAAAATTTTAAAGTTATTGACATGGAACTCATTTATTTTCCATGAGATAATCATTTCTCAAAGATATTGATATAAAACCCATTTCATTTACATGACTTTATCATGTTTTAATGAGATTGTTAATGAACCTATTTATTTTACATTGGTTAATAATGTATCAAATATATTAACATGAACTCCATTTCATTTCCACGAATTAATAAAGTTATAAAATGAATAATGATTGTTTTTATGATTTTTATGATGAAGACCCTATTTAATTTATTCATGATGTGGTTATTGGACAACATATATTATGAGGTTGTCCAAATAGAATCTGGGGATCCCATTACAGCTTATATTATGGGGAAACCTATATATAAATTGGTAATCCTGTTACAACATATGTTATGGGGCTTACCAAATAGCACTGGGTGATCCCGTTATAGATTATATGATTGGTGATCCCATATAGCACTCAAATACAATGAATAATGATTATATTAAATGTTTTCCATAAGGTTATTCCAATTATTATGGTTTTGAGTGGTTTTTATGAAGATTATTCTCCATGTTACCATATTTTTGTTAATTTCTTGTTATGATTTTAAAATGATTCTCATTATCTAGATTGATTTCACATGTCTCATAATTATTGATTCTGATGACACTTTATGTTTTTATATTTTATGGTATAGGTATTTATGTCTAAGATTTATTTTAGTATTCACTCATTCACTTTGATTATTTATTCATACCCTTATGAACATATTATGATCTCTTATGACACTAAATTGTTAATGCTAATGTTTACCCTCACTAGGAATTTGAGATCACCATTATTATGTTTTATTTTTCCCCAGTTTATAATATTGATTTTAAAAAAGTTATATATGGAATGTACTTTATATGGATTATGATGATGTATTAATGTGAAAAATAAATGCTGGGTTAAGTTTTAAAAATTTCCATTTAAAATCATACGAATTATTTATGTAGGTGTTTTTTCTTAATTCTCAAAAACTATAAACCTAAAATTCCCTTGATGTTTTATGTGATCAAATTTTTTATTTTAATGTTTTATGTTTTTGATTAGAGAATATTGGTTAACCTTATTCTGTATCAAAGCCGTAAATTTAATGTTTATGAATTTATCACCATATCCAAGAGTTTTGGATCTAGGATATTATCATTGGTGTCAATGGTATGTTTAGATAAATTGGGAGATTAGGATTCCTTCATGTGATGTTATATTAAGAGTTATAGATACCATAATAGGTATATAACAATAATGATGATCATAAGTTTAATTTCTTATACCCCTCATTTGAGGGTTTTATGTAGTAAAATTTTATAGGTTGATAATGAAATATTTTTATAAGTTTTTTTGGGTTGAGGAATTTCTAACACCTAGATGAAACATGATGTTTTTTAGGGATGATTTATTTTTCAGTGTTAAAGGGGAAAATGGGACAACCTATATACTAAGTGATAACATGATGCATCCGACTATGTTTTGGGGATTGAGCCCATGATTGAAGGATTATAAGAGTTTCGCGCCTACAATTGTCTTATATGATGTCATAATTAGTATGAAATTTTTAAAGGTTAATATTAATTTTATTTTGGAAACATATGGAGTTTTATTTGAGGAATAACGGTTGATTTATCTCAGATGAATATGTGATCAAATCCTTTCAATCATTGGGTTCTAAACATAGACATGAGATACTTGAAAAGTTTTATAGATTTTTATTTATAGAATAATTTAGTTTGAACTTTGGGTATTAAATATTCTTTTAAATATTAGTGTATCATATGACAGTTTATTCATTTTGGGAATTATATTTTTATGCACTAACCATTTTGTTTTTGGTTAATGTTATAATATTAGGGGAATAGATTGTTACCCCTTTTATAGTTATGTGGTCATTAAAATTGTATTTTTTTGCTTCAGGAATGAAAAAGTCATACGGAATAGACATCGTTGGATAAAAAGATGATATTTTGGTACAAATTTATTAAAAGATGAAATTATGCTTAATAAGTAAGTATATTTCAATATTATATTAGTCGTAGTGGTAATAGAATTCCTCAACTCTAGGGAAAGGATATTGAAATAAATGCAATCCTAGTAACTTAAATTATGTTGAACTAATGCTCTTTTTGATTATCACTTATTTATAGTTGTTAGACCATTAACCTTCAATTGATCATTCACATTCTTATGATCAATGACCTAAATCACCCTCTATGATTATTTACACTTTTCCTCAATTCCAACCTATGTTATCTTATTTGGAAACCTTGTTATGTGTAATTATAGATGAACGTAACAAGTAATTTTAAATCTTATTTATATGATTTTTTATTTATTCTTTTTAAATTTTTGGTGTACTAAAAAAAATTTCAAAGTTTAACCATTGATAACCAAGATACTGTTTAAATTGTGAGGACACAATTTTTCAAAGGGTGGGAAGATGTAATACACCATTATTTTTAAAGAAGAACATTATATTTGATAGTGTAAAGGGAATGGAAAATCAATTTTGTATTATGATACATGAAATAATGAGTTTATTCAATATCTTGAGTTACACGCAACCCCGATATTTTAATGTATGATAGTGTGTTCAACACGTAACACCAAACATAAACGAACCATGATATATATTACCAGTATAACCTAGCATTTGGAATGAAGGGTATGAACATGATTAAATAAATTATTAAACTATGGCTTACACACACACACATATATATATATAATTAATTCCATGGTGACCAATTAATTAAAATCAAAATAATAACCTTTTGGAAATAAATGAAAATACTTTTCTAAAAAACAATTTTAACATAAAAAGTGTTTTTCATACAAATAAATTAAACGAATAACTCTTTTTGGATTATATTAATAAAATTTATAATATAAAAAATATAATTTTTAACATTCATTCTATGATCTTTCTATACATGATATAAATATAAATCCAATTTTTACGCTTAAAACTGTATATTTAAAAAATAATTTTGTAACCTATTTTGAGGCATGTTTATTTTAAAAATAAATTTGAAACATTTATAAAATTTATTTCGAAAAAAATTCAGTTTTTGAATCAGAACATCAAAATTTACTTTGGGTAAATTTTTTGTAATTTTTAGAAAATATTGATTTTTCAGTGAATAGTGAAAAATATTGATTTTTAAAAAAAATATATATTTTATTATCTATAAATTATATAATTTAAAAATACCAATATATTTTTATTATGTTTTAATGTAACCTAGTTTAAATTTAATCCACTTAATTACTTAAAATAAACTTTATATCTTTTTTTATTGTAAGTTTTTTTTAGGTTTAAAAATGGGTTTTTCTAAAAACTGTTACAAAATAAAAAATGTTTCTCATAATTAATTAATTAAAATGATACCTAATGGGGAATTATTTTAATTAAATTTATATACTATATATAATTAATTATTAACTTAGTTTCATACATTTATTAATATTAGTCATATATTTAATATAAAATCATCATTTTTTAAAAAATTATTATGTTGTCTCACCGCATCTGAGGGATTAATATTAAATTAATTTTTTTTCAATAAATTGAATTGAACGTAGAAAAAATAGATTCCATATTTGTGATCACAATATTTTATAACTTATAATATGTCATGTTTTTTGTACCAAAGTGATTAGTGAAAGAAATTAAAATAAATTACGACGATTAAGGTGTGACTTAGTTTATTTAGTGGTTAAACATTAATCTTAAGGGTTAAAATGAATTATAAACATGTACAAAACCATTTAATATATATATATATATTATCCATACTATTATATATATTTTTTGTTATTTCCTGGTTACATGAAAAAACACTGGTGGAATTCACTCCTTAAAAAATTTACATGTATTCCACTCACCCAACTTATAAAAGGCCTCCCCCACTCCTACTCTCTTGAAACATCTCAATACCTTTTTATTTGAAATTAAATAACCAAATAACATCCCCAAATCTATCCTATAATATTTTAATCATTACTATTATAAACAATCCAACCATGTATGCTCTTTTGTGAAAGCCAAAATGAGTCACCTGAAGAAGAGGTAACGTTCATCAATGTGAATTTTTATTTTATTTAATTATATACCCCATTAAATTATTTGAATACCATGATTATACCATATAATCTTTATCCTAAATATACTTTTTTTAATTTTATGTCTAATAAATTCAATCATATTCAGTTCCATAAAATGGGCTTTGAAATCGTTGTGTGTGTGTTTGATAGACTACCACCTCGCAAATTCAATGTCATTCATTTTGTAATTACCACAAATCAAGGATTAGAATACCGATGGAACTATATATTATATATGATATTTTTAAAATAATTTTACCTCTTTATTCATTATAATATATATACCATTTTTTACATTCATTAAATTAGGGTATACAATAATATCTTTTGTGTGTACAGTGAACTACTGCCTCTGGCAGTGACGTGAATCGTTTTTCATGAACATGTTAAATGGAAGGTAATAAAGGTAATTATAATAAATATATATCATATAAATTTCATAATTTTAATATTAATTATATGAATATATTTCTGGAAATATATTATATCATTTTTATTCTTACTTTTTCACACACTGAAAAGGTGCTAACATCGTTCTTGGGTGTGTGCACTACCACCTTCCTGAAATGATGTAATTTATTTTAAATCAAGGTAATGATATAAATAAATATATATAAATATATATTATTTTATTTATGACATAATTATAATTATTTAATATTAAAATATTACTTCACTTCTTTAAATAAGTATAATTGGAAAATGGAATCATTACTCATGAGTATGTTCGACCTACCGTCTCCAAGATTGAAACGTTAGTTAATTTTTCATAACTATATTTTATGATTGGTTTTCAAATTATAATTTATGTATAAATAAGATAATTATTTAATTATTATTATTCTATATATTTTTAAATAATGGGATTTTTAACACAGTCAACCTACCAAATACATTTTTGAAACATCAGCCAAATATGGTAAAAACAACCGACTTAAACTTAATTGATTAAGAAATTATATATAAAATCTTTATAAGTGAAATAAAATTATTAATAAACTGGAAAAAAGATTATAATATATGTAAATAATAATCATAAGTTTTCTATTTTGGAAGATAAGGAACTAACATGGTGAATCAGACTAAAGGTGAGTATTTTCTCATCTCACTATTATTCCTTTGAGATAGATGCCATATTCACCAGTTATTTTTGTTTTGTGGTTTATATAATTCCCATGAATGTATTTTATTATTATTATACATAATTTTATGGGTATTTCAATGTAAATTTTTGGATATCGCATTCATGAGTGTCATAGTTTCATAGTTACCAAAGCGGTAATGTATTTTATTCACAATTTTCCTTCATTTAGACTTATTTCATGTTATGAACTTATATTATTCGATGAGGTGTATATAATTCCCATTTGAAATTTAATATCATGGATTTATTTATTATCATGGTATATTAAGTTTAATTTAATGTAATCCTTTCATAATGATTGTGATTCAAATATACAAAATTGTTATAGTTTGTTGTTACAATCTCATCATTTATCGATATTGTTTATGATTATGATTCCAATGGTGATATCTTATTATCCACCCCACAATAAACTCATGAATTTTATTATCATATATTTATTTATTATATTTAAAAGTAATTTTACCATTTTTCCTACTCTTGGGAACATAAGATTGTATGTAAAATGTTTTTTATAAAATTTGAATTTATTTATCTCTTTGTTCAGAAATCTTTTTTAATACAAAAAATGTTGTCTAAAAAGGTTTTCAAAAATTATTTAAATTTGTTTCTGAAAGATAAAAAGAAATTTTGATCAATAAATGATTTAAATTATTATTAAAAACTTATTTTATATGTTTCCAATATTTTTTAAAATGTTTTTTATTCAAAATATTTTATGTTATAAAAAGTGACTTCAAAAATTTAAAAGATATTTTACTAAAGAATTTTTTTCAATTATATTTTAATAGTATTTCTACTCATCAAAGTCAAAAACCCCTATTTGTACATATGAGATATTTGGGAAGATTTTAATGGTACCTTCCTAATTCTTTCTCTGGATGGATTAAAATTTTTTCAAAGAAATTTATATTAAACTCATTTATTTTCCATGGGTTATTCACATTTAAAATAGATTGTTATGGAACTCGATTATTTTCCATAGGTTAATCTCGTTTCAAATATATTTTTATGGAACTCATTTCTGTTCTATGCCTTAATCACATTTTGAATAGATTTTTATGGAACATGTTTCTTTCCCCTAGGTTAATCATGTTTTAAAGAGATTTTTATGAAACCCATTTCATTTCCAGGGGTTAATAATATTTCATAGAGATTTTTGTCGTGCCCTTTTCTTCTCCATGGGTTAATCATATCTCAAAGATATTAACATGACACCCATTTACTTCCAATAGTCTAATAATGTTATAAAAGGAATAATGATTGTTTCTAAGAGTTTTTTTATAAAATATCAATGTACTTTATTGATATTGTGGTTATTAGATATATTATATGATTGGGTGGCTCAAATAGTGTAGGGTGATCCCATTACATCTTATATGATGGGGTATCCCAAATAGCACCGGGTGATCCTTTTAAAGATAATATAATGGGGCTTCCCAAATAGTTCTAGGTGAGCCTGTTATATCTTATATGATGGGTGTTCCTATATTACACTCCATTGCATGGGGTAATGATTATATTGAAATTCAGTTGTATGGTTATTCCATTAAAAACGTTTTGAAAGGGTTTGATGAAATTGATGATCCAAGTTATCAAAAATGGTTTTAATTACTTTTCATGGGTTTATAATGTTTCTCATTATCTAGATTGATATCACATGGCTCAAGATTATTTATTATGAAGAGTTTTTCATTTGAAATATTTTCATATTTGATGATCCCAGTATTGATCGGTATGAGTTATTTTATAATTCACTCATGAAATTTGATTATGATTTCATACCTTTATCCAATTATTGTTTTCCTTAATTAAATTTAAAGGATAATTAATATGTTTACCGTTAATAATTATTTTATCTCGTCGTTCTTTTGTTTCTTTCTACCTAGGTTTTAAGGAATTATATAGAATGAGTTTTTTATATAATTTATTTCATATAGATGATGATGATGTATTTATGTGAAAATGAAAAGTTGGGTTAAGTAGGAGAAATGTTCATTTAAATTCAATTGAATTATTTGTGTTGGATATTTTCATAATTCACTAAAATTATAAACCTAAATGGTCCATATGTTCTAAGCGGTCCAAATTTTTCTATTGATGTTTTTTATTTTGATTGGTGAAAATTGGTTCACCTTCTTTAACATCAAATCCAATAATATAATTTTTATTATTATAAAACATGATTTGGGAGTGTGGGTTGTAAAATGTTACACATATTTTCTCACAAATTATACACACATACTCCATAATTTTCACTCATGATTGGTTGATGTCATCTCCTTTCCAAGTAAATGATCTTAAAATGGAATCATCTCCTTGTTAGTGTAATCTACCAATTTTTAGTTCATCCTCCATCTTTTAATCACACAAAAATATATTTAATTTGTGTACCTAAAATATTTTCCAATATATATGAATCATTCATGATGTCTCCCTCACGTCACAAATGTGAACCTCAAGATCTTCTTTGCTTCTTTTCTCCTTGATATCTCGAAAATATGCAGCCTCTCAAAGCCCCTATCCTAAGATATTTATTATAGGATATTTATCTTGACTCATTTTCACTATAATACTTTTTTAGACTATATAGTATAATAATTTCTCAAGGGAATTATTTTTATTCTAAAAAATGAAGCAACACTAAAATCAAATCATTCGTACATGAATCCCTACGGATTTCATCTATCAAAAATTCTAAAATCCAATGCACTTAAGGGACCATAAATATATTAAGAAATAAGATGTTTGGTAAGAAAATAGTCTTATATAAATGATAGAGAGATGTTTATATTGGTACTATTCATATGAAATGTTAACAACAATTTCAACTGAAAATCATGTTAGCATAAGTAAAAAAACTCTCCCATTAAAATTGAATTAGAAAACCCAATGGAGTTCTACTTAACCATCTTTAGACTCATAGTGATCCATATCCCTATATTTAACACCAAATTCCATATGTTAGTCTATAAAATAATATAATCCACCAGATTCGCAATGAAATATAAAATACTTTTAGTTGTCCCCTTATTGTGAACACCAAGTCCATGAAATATAAAACTCCAAAAATTTCTCCTCACTGTATTCTTCACTCTAAATATTAATCACAAATTATTTAATAGAATTATAAAAATATAAAATAAAATTCATATATTCATGAATTAAATTAGTTTTTTTATAAATTCCATACTATAAGGCTTCTTATCCCTATGAAGCATCATTGCGTATATATAATGTGCTGATTCATTTTACTAAAATGGTAACTTCTAGACCTTAGTTTTGTAAAATTAAAATACACTATCTGTTTTACTAATGTTTACTTAGAGTTTTTGTTAACGATTTTTCATTTCTCATTTCAAATCAAGATCTTTGAAAATTTAAGTCATTTTAAAATGGTAAAAAACAACAACTGAATCATGTACAAACAAAAAAACATTTTTTGAGGTCTATCTAAATTATTTTGAGTGAAAAATAGCGACATAAATAGCTCGACAATTTTTTTATTGTTGATGATTATAAATAGAGATTGATACTCAATAGTTTAAGTGCTAATTAACTATTAAATTAATAATCATAATATATATGATTACAAATGGTTATGTTATTATGTTCATTGTATGTGATCTTATATATTTTGTTTCATTTAGTTTTATTAAAATCACATTGAAATTTCTATTATAATCATTTTTATTTCAATCTGTAGTGACTAAAAATTTTGTTGGGGGGTAAAGATTTGATACTTGAGATCCTCTCTGTAACATCCCAGGTAAATAAAGAATAAATTATTTTCATATTTATTAATATTTACGAATTAAATATTAATTTTACTTTAAATTGGTTGCAATGTTCGATAGCGTACCCGATACGCAACAAAGAGTTTCTTTGAAATCTTACGTTGCACACTAGTAATAAAATAATATTATTTTAAATGGTAGTTAACCCATAGCCGTTGTATTGGTGGGAATGAATATAAATAACTAAAATATGATTATATATGTTTTTTAAATGTTTTTACAATTATCCAATAATGGATAAAGGCTTAAAATACGAAAAGAATTCAATTTTAGGCATATATACTCTAACATTCACTAAAGGTCCACTTATCGCGTTTTGATGGAGAACCATCATTAAATATAGTTTTGGTCACTCTTATAAATTATATTGGACCAAAAAAAATTCTCCTTTAGAATCGGGAAATCAAAATTTACTTTGTGTAAATTTTTGGTACTTTTCCGATAAAGTTCATTTTTTAATGAATAGTGAAAATTTTGTATTTTAATTCAAACCCTATTTTTAATATAATTTGTTTATGTGATTAGATTATATTTTGAATTGGTTTTAAAGTGAAATTGGAATATAATTTTACCATTTAATCCAATAGTGGTCGTTGGAATTATTTTCACTTTGAAATTGGACTTAAACTAGTTTCAATCTTTTGATATATATTATTTCATAAAAACACGACATTTGTTCTGACAACGGGAATTAATTATTAAATTAATTAATGTAACTTATATATTTTGAATTTTTTAAAATAGAACTCATTTTTGAATTTGGAATAACAAATATAGCTTAGGGTGAAGTTTTGATATTTTTATGAAAAACTTCAATTTTTGATGAATAGTGAAACCACTAAGTGGTACTTAAAAAACTGATTTTTCATTTAAATGAAATTTTACCACCTCTGTGTTTTGAATTTAAAAAATCCTACATAAATGGTATTCATTAGGAATTAAAATGTGGTTCAATGGGATTAAAATAATTTTTTGGTGATCAGTAACTTTTAAGTTTATTAATCATGATTAGAGGTAATTAGTGTAGTTTAAGTTAAAAATAATGTTTTAATGATATGAAATGACCTATACACATGTCCTACCCTTATTGGATGTGAAATGGCCGACCAAGAAAATCCATGGGTCAACTTGGGGATCCCATGGAGCCACTTTGGTTGTAAAATGACATTAATAACTTTTTATTTAATGTTAAAATAAAAATATCACAAACATGAGATGTTTTACTAAAAAAAATTTAAATGGGGTTATACAAGTCATTATTTTGACTATAAATATTAATTGTAAATATAAAAATATTTCCTAAATCATGATATTTTTTTATAATTTTTAGACATTAAAAAAATTAAATTATTTATGACACCATGATGATGCAGCGATTACCTCATTATTTAACTATTTAAATAAAATGAAATGATAATGTAAAATCTAAGACCTACACTTGTCAAAAACCTATTGTATGGGTGGATTTCGAACCCTTATCACCTTAACCTATAAATTTATAATTGTGGTACCTTTTTTATCCGAAAATCATTTTATAATAAAGTATCTTTTCTTAACTTCCCAAGAGTGCCCCTCCTCTCCTCTTATAAAAGGCTCCCACCTATACCACCTTACCCACACCTCTCAAGCCTTTGGCTCGGCCAAACCCTGCCCATATTGTCTCTCCACATCCCTCTGTTACCCCTATAAGCATCACTTTGGGCATAAGTCTTTCCAAGGAATCCTTTGAGCTCAAATCAAAAAGAGTTACCCGATTTAAAGGTAGTGTCTTCTCTTGTGTTCTTATGTTTTATTTTGCTTCTCCAACCCCCTAAACTATTTTTATTCCTTTATTTTGAAAAAACACCAGTATCTTCAATATACTAGGATGTTTTTATGTGAATTATTATATCTACACTTACACACACCTACATCTAATGGTTAAAGAACATACTGTTTCTGTGGATAGAGAATTTCTGCCTCACGAAACGATGATAGTTCAATCTTCTTTTAACACCTTTCATGGTGGACATTAAGATGTAACTCTATTTATATATGATACATATAATGTTAATTTTTTCCTTATGCTTCCGTATTTTTCATTTGCGTCATACCTTTATGGTTTCCATTGTGGGTAAACACGATAATTTCATTTTAGGAAGTGCGGACTACCGCCCCCTCAAAGTGATTTGATTCGTTAATACCATATGTGGGATGTATAAAGGATGGAGTTAATGTTATTATATATTATGTTATACTGTAATTATAATATAGCCTTATATCATTATGATTTCACACCATTAAATATGAAATATAAATGAAAGTAGTGTTCATGCGTACGTACGGCTTACCGTCTCCATGAACGGTGCATTTCATTTCTTAACTCTAAATGTTATGTACTATTACAAATACAAGTATATGATTGATATATATGATATATATGATATCAAAATCATGAATATCATTCTGGATATAATGAACCTTTGACCACATAAACAACATGTAATTGTAAGAAGTCTATTTTTGACTTAAGTACCAAATATCGACAAAATGAACTTTATTAAATTAAATGATTACATAACATTTATAACATGGAAATAAGTTATATAAAAGGAATAATAAACTTTAAAAATGTTCTTAAGAAAGTATTAATTTACTTTAGTTTATTATTTAGGAGATTAAAGAGAAATCGAGTCATGTTGGACACGAGGTAAGGGACTTCATCTCAAACTCCTTTCATTGAGGCATATTTTTTTTATACACAACTTTCTTTTATACAGTGTGTAAACCCCTTTGACTTTTAATTTTATTCAAAAAGAATATTTTTATACGAATCATTTTACTAAATGACAAAAAGGAATGTTTCTTTTAACGTACGTGGTGATAAAGAGCTTTTCCGCCGCTGCGAGTATTATTTGGTCTTTGGCTTCCTCAACAAGCCGTAATGTTTTTAAAATGAAACAAATACCATATACAATTTTATGTATCTTGGTAATGAAAATGGTATTTATAATGGATTTGTTATGTTAATATATTTAAGGTATATATTGTGATCAAAGTGTGGAAATGTTTTCTTTCCATGATATTTGTTTTATGTCTTATGATTTTATAATGGTACGTGGACATTTGACGGGTGGTTACGTGATAAACCATATGACGGATGGTGCCGTGAATACCAAGATGGGTGGTTATGTTATAACCTCCAACGCATTGGGTATGGAAGTCAGCCGTATGTCTATTTCATTAAGTGATATGTGTGGAAGTCGACCGTATGGTTCTTCCATTTAAGTGTGTTTATGTCCCAAGTTACATTTATATGTTATGTGTTCTTTATATGGGTTTTATGGTAATCTTTTGGTTAAAATAGGGTAAGTATTGGTCTTTTATTCAGTGAAGAGTTTTTACTACTTTATAAAGGTGAAAATTATTACTTTGATAAAGTATACATGGTTTACTTGTTTTTTAGAAGAATTAACAGTTTTCATTCTTTGTGTTTCCCTTACTGAGCTTTTCATGCTCAACCCATGTTTCATTGAAATGTTTTTCATAGGACTTAATGTGAAATAGTGTCAAGGATGAGATCAAGGTAAAGTCATGCGATATAAAACATGGAACTAGACATGTTTCTTTTTAAGAGTTTTTATTTTTTGGAAACTTGGAAGAAGTGACTACTTTTTAATCATTTGAGATGCAATAGTTAAGATCTAATTCTCTAAAACACTAAACCTGAAACGATCCTCAATGGGAATTATTCATTTAATTCAATATAAGTAAGGTTTAAGTTCGGGGCCTTATAGTTGGTATCATAGGTCGGTTTAGACAACCTTCAGAGTTAGAAAATTGTTAAATTATAAATTAATTTATGTTATGATTGAAATGATATAGGATTTAAAGATTTCCATGTTGTTTGCCTAATATATTTTTGTGTTCAGAATGGTTTTCCACTGAGGAAACAAATGAGCTATGTTGGGACGACATCAGGAGGAAGACACCCTTCCAAATTAGCAACCCGAGATAGTCAGAATCAGAACTGAATAGTTTTTTGCAGTAATGGCACAGTTAACTCAGGCTATAAATGGTGGTGGTATCCATGCACGAGATCGGCCAGATCAACCACAGAGGAACATGTCAGTGGTGGAACATTTCATGAGGGACCATCCCCCATCATTCAGAGGATCATCTGACCCCGTGCTAGCTGAAGGGTGGATTAAAGAACTGGAGAAGATTTTTTATGTCAAGGGGTGTTCAAAACATCAAAAGGATAGTCTTTATGTTTACCGTTTTGAAGGTGAAGCAGATCACTGGTGGTCGATGGTGAAAAATATCAGGGATAGTGATGATATTGATGATCTTCACTAGGACAAATTCAAAGGTATGTTCCTTGATAAATATTTTCCAAATGTGGTTCGTCTTAGGATGGAAAAACAATTCCTAGAATTGAGGAAGGAGGATGATTCAGTGGCTTTTTTATGAAGCAATGTTCACTCGACTGGCAAGGTATGCTCCAAACTTCATACGAGATCTGGATAGTAGAATCGACCATTTTTACTCAGGGTTAAAGCCAAGGTATCGAAGGGATTTAGCTTCTCATGAGTTCAAAAGTTATGAAAAACTTGTTCGATGTGCGGAGAAGGTGGAAATGGAGTTTTCCGATGATCAGGTGATCTTTGACAAACAACATAATAAGAGTTCCAGTTGGCAGTCAAAGGGGAAGAATTCATCAAAGAAACAAGGAGGTAAGAAAACCAAATATCCATCCTGTGAGAAGTGTGGAAAAATGAATCCTGAAGAATGTTTATCCATGTCTGGAAAGTGCTTTTGGTGTGTTATGTCTGGTCATATTGCTCGTAACTGTAAGGAAGATGAACAAGAAGGCAATGAAAATCCATCAGTAAGATGTTTTAAGTGTAAGGAAATGGGTCATTATGCAAATGAGGGTCTAACGAAGAACTCAAATGAGGAAAATCAGCCAGACTACAAGCAGAAAGGGGTGGTTAAATCCTTTGCAACTACTTCATTAGATGTTGGGACATCGAATGAAGTAGTAATAGGTACAATGTTTGTTTGTTCAGATTATGCCAATGTGTTGTTTGATTCAGGGACTATACATTCTTTCATTTCTGAGAAGTGTTCTAGTAAATTGGAAATTCCATCTCAAGATATGAATCTTGAACTTATGGTAAAAACACCTGGAGGGAATTTTGAGACAAAAAGAAATTATAAGAACCTTCCTATCCTTGTGTGCAGAAAGAATCTACCAGCAAACCTTATTGTTTTGCCTCTAGTAGAGTTTGATGTTATTTTGGGCATGGATTGGATTTCTATTTATCATGCTATGATTGACTGAAGAGCTAAAATGGTTTCTTTTCAGAAAGATTTTCAGTTTGAGTACAAGAATGAAACCTTGCTTTTGATAACATATCAAAAAGTTGAGAAACTAGTAAAAGATGGAAATGAATGTTACCTTGAAGATGTTGTTGAAAATAAATGAACTGTTCAGATTAATGATGTGCCAATGGTAAATGAGTATCTTGATGTTTTTCCGGATGAGTTTCCGGGTATTATTCATGATCGATAAGATGAATTTACTGTTGAATTAGTTCCTGATTCTAAGACAATTTCAAAACCCCCTTATCGAATGGCTCAAGTTGAACATTTAGAGTTAAAGAAGCAATTGCAGGAGTTATTAGATAAAGGTTTCATTTGACCTAGCACATCACCATGGGGTGATCCTGTCTTTTTTGTTAAAAAGAAAGATGGTTCAATGAGACTTTGCATTGATTATAGAGTCCTAAATAACATTACTCTTAAGAAGAAGTATCCTTTGCCTCATATTGATGATTTGTTTGATCAGCTCCAGGGAGATCAGTATTTTTCGAAGATTAACTTGAGTTCAGGGTACCATCAGTTGAAAGTAAAAGAAGAAGACATTCCAAAGACTGCATTCCATACTAGATATGGCCATTATGAATATGTAGTTATGCCTTTTGGGTTAACCAATGCACCTGCTATATTCATGGACCTTATGAATAGAATTTTCCATGAGTTCTTGGATAAGTTTGTGGTTGTTTTCATTGATGATATTTTGGTGTTTTCTAAAAGTAAAGAGGAGTATGAACTTCATTTAAGGGTTATCTTGTAAACCTTAAAAGAAAATAAAATGTATGTAAAATTCAGTAAGTGTGAGTTTTGGTTACAACAAATTTCTTTCCTTGGTCACATTGTTTCAAAAAATGGCATAACTATTGATCCTGCTAAAACAAAAGTTGTTGAAGAATGGCCAAGACCCAAAAATGTAACCGAGATCCATAGTTTTCTTGGTTTGGAAGGTTACTACCGAAGGGTTGTTGAAATTTTTTTACGGTTATCTAGTCCAATGACTAAGCTAACTCGGAAGGGTTTTATGTTTTTCTGGACAAAAGAATGTGATGATTGTTTTCAGGAGTTGAAAATAATATTGGTGAATGCTCTAGTTTTGGAACTTCCTTCTAGGAATGGTGAGTTTGTTATATATAGTGACGCTTCATTGAAGATACTTGGTTGTGTCCTTATGCATAATGATCAGGTAATTGCATATGCTTCATGTCATTTGAAAACTCTTTAGGTAAATTACCCTACACATGACATGGAATTAGCTACTGTTGTTTTTGCTCTAAAAATTTGGAGGCATCATTTGTATGGAATAAAGTGTGAAATATATACTGATCACAAAAGTTTAAAGTATATATTCACTCAGAAAGAATTGAACATGAGACAGAGGAGATGGCTGGAATTAATCAAGGATTATGATTGTACAATTCATTACCATTTGGGAAAAGAAAATAAAGTTGATGATGTTTTGAGTCGAAAAAGTAATGCTTCATTAACCATGCTACGTTTGGAACGAGATCCTTTGGTTTTTGATTTGATGAACTTTGGCATAGAAGGTGTTGGTGCAGTATGTTCTTCTTTTTTGTTTCAGGTATCAGTGAGATCATCCCTATAAGACAGAATTAAGAAAGCGCAAAAGAAAGACAGTGGGTTGCAGAAAAAGGTAGAGCTGGTTCAGAAGGGAAAGTTTCCTGAATTTAATATTGATAATGATTGTGTTTTGAGGTTTGGGAGGACATTATGTGTGCCTAGTGATTCACAGTCGAAGAATGAGTTGTTCTGTGAGGCTCATTATTCCCTGTTTTCAGTTCATCCTGGCAGTACTAAGATGTACAGAGATCTGTGGGAGTATTACTGGTGGGATGGAATATAAAGAGATATTGTTGATTTTACTATGAAGTGTTTGACTTGTCAGCAGGTTAAAGCAGAGCGGCAGTTACCGAAAAGGATGCTTCAACCTTTACCAGTGCCATAGTGAAAATGGGAAAATATATTCATGGACTTTGTTGTGGGATTACCAAAGACATTATGAGGTAATAATGCAATCTGGGTTATTGTTGATCGCTTGACTAAATCTTATCATTTCCTTCCTATTCGAGATAATTTCTCTCTAGATCAACTTTCTCGATTGTATCTTAAAAAGATAGCCAGGTTTCATTGAGTTCCCCTATCCATTGTATCTGATCGTGATCACATGTTTACTTATAACTTTTGGAAGGGCCTTCAGAAGTTGTTGGGTACTGAATTAAATTTTAGTATAGCTTTTCATCCTCATTCAGATGGGCAGTCAGAATGAAAAATTCAGACTTTGCAGGATATGCTACGTGCTTGTTCGATGGATTATCAGGGAAGTTGGGACCAACATCTTTCATTGGTTGAATTTTCATACAATAACAGTTTTCATTCCAGTAAACAGATGGCTCTGTTTGAGGCATTATATGGTAAACGGTGTCGAAATCCAGCTTTTTGGGATGAAGTGGGTGAAAGGAAGCTGATGGGACCAGAATTGGTAGATGAGATGGTAGAAAAAGTTTAGTTGATTCAGAAACACATGAGAACATCTCAGAGAAGACAGAAATGTTATGTGGACAACATGAGGAAGGATCTATCTTTAGAGGTAGGTGGTCATGTTTTTCTCAAAGTTTCACCATAGAAATGTGTGATGCAATTTGGTATGAAAGGAAAGCTAAATCCAAGGTTCATTGGACGATATGAAATTCTGGAGGGACTTGGATTAGTTGCTTACCGAGTGGCTTTACCTCCACGTTTATCTCAGGTACACAATTTTTTTCATGTTTCGATGTTGAGAAAGTATATTCCATACCTATTTCATGTTTTTAGCCCAGAGGTAGTTCAGTTGGAAGATAATCTGTCTTATGAAGAACAACTAGTCCAGGTTCTTGACCAAAGAGAGAAAGTGTTGCGAAATAAGGTAATTCACCAGGTAAAGGTTTTGTGGAAAAACCATATGGTTGAAGAGGCAACATGGGAATCTAAAAATTCTACGAGGGATAAATACCACCACTTATTTTGATAAGTGAATAAAATTGCAAGGTCGCAATTCCCAAAAGGGGGGAAGGATTTAACATCCTAGGTAAATAAAGAATAAAATATTTTCATATTTATTAATATTTACAAATTAAATATTAATTTTACTTTAAAGGGTTTGCTATGTTCGATAGCGTACCCGATACACAACAAAGAGTTTCTTTGAAATCTAACGTTGCACACTAATAATAAAATAATATTATTTTAAATGGTAGTTAACCCGTAGCCATTGTATTGGCGGGAATGAATTGAAATAACTAAAATATGATTATATATATTTGTTAAATGTTTTTACATTTATCCAATAAAGGATAAAGGCTTAAAATACGAATAGAATTCAATTTCAGGCATATATACTCTAATATTCACTAAAGGTCCACTTATCGCCTTTTGTTGGAGAACTGTCATTAAATATAGTTTTGGTCACTCTTATACATTCTATTGGACCAAATTAAATTTTTCTTTAGAATCGAGACATCAAAATTTACTTTGTGTAAATTTTTGATATTTTTCTGATAAAGTTCATTTTTTAATGAATAGTGAAAAATGATATATTTTAATTCAAAACATCTTTTTAATCTAATTTTTTATATGTTTAGATTATAGTTTTAATTGGGTTTAAAGTGAATTTTGAATATATTTTTACCATTTAATCCAATAGTGGTCGTTGGAATTATTTTCACATTGAAATTGGACTTAAACTAGTGTCAGTCTTTTGATATATATTATTTCATAAAAACACGTTATTTGTTCTAACAACGGGAATTAATTATTATATTAATTAATGTAACTTTTATGTTTTGAATTTTTTTAAATAGACATCATTTTTGAATTCAGAATATCAAATATAGCTTAGGGTGAAGTTTTGGTATTTTTCTGAAAAACTTCAATTTTTTATGAATAGTGAAACCACTAAGTGGTACTTAAAAAAATGATTTTTCATTTAAATGAAATTTTACCACCTCTGTGTTTTGAATTTCAAAAATCTGACATACAAGGTTGTAATTATGAAGTAAAATGTGGTTCAATGGGATTAAAATAATTTTTTTGGTGAATAGTAACTTTTAAGTTTATTAATCTTGATTAGAGGTAATTAGTGTAGTTTAAGGTAAAAAATAATGTTTTAATGATATGAAATGACCTAGAAACATGTACTACCTTAATTGGATGTGTCATGGCAGACCAATAAAATCAATGGGTCAACTTGGGGACCCCATGGAGCCACTTTGGTAGGAAAATGACATTAATAACTTTTTATTTAATATTAAAATAAAAATGTCACAAACAAGAGATGTTTTACTAAAAAAAATTTAAATGGGGTTATACAAGTAATAATTTTGACTATAAATATTCATTGTAAATCTAAAAAGATTTCCTACATCATTATATTTTTTTATATAATTTTTAGACATTAAATAAATTAAATTATTTATGACACCATGATGATGTAGCGATTACCTCATTATTTAACGATTTAAATAAAATGAAATGATAATGAAAAATATAAGACCTAAACTTGTCAAAAACCTATTGGATGGGTGGATTTAGAACCCTTAAGACCTTATCGTATAATATTATAATTGTGGGACCTTTTTTATCCGAAAATAATTTTATAATAAAGTATCTTTTCTTAACTTTCCAAGAGTGCCCCTCCTCTCCTCTTATAAAAGGCCCCAACCTCTACCACCTTACCCACACCTCTCAAGCCTTTGGATCGGCCAACCCCTGCCCATTTTGTCACTTCACATCCCTCTATTTTCCCTAGAATCCTCACGTTGGGCATAAGTCCTTCCAAGGAAGCCTTTGAGCTCAAATCAAAATGAGTTACCCGATTTTAAGGTAGTGTCTTCTCTTGTGTTCTTATGTTTTATTTTGCTTCTCAAACCCCCTAAACTCTTTTTATTCCATTCTTTTGAAACAACACCAGTATATTAAATGTACTAGGATTTTGTTATGTGAACGATTCGAGCTACACTTACACACACTAACATCTAATGGTTAAAGAACATACTGTTTCTGGGGATGGCGAATTTCTGCCTCACGAAATGATGATTGTTCAATCTTCTTTTAACTCCTTTGATGGTGGACATTAAGATGTCACTATATTTATATATGATATATATTATGTTTATGTTTAACTTATGCTTCTGTATTTTTTATTTTTGGTATACCTTTATGGTTTCCATTGTGGGTAAACACGATAATTTCATTTTAGGAAGTGCGGACTACCGCCCCCTCAAAGTGATTTGATTCGTTAATACCATATGTGGGATGTATAAAGGATGAAGCTAATGTTATTATATATTATGTTATACTGGAATTATAATATACCCATATATCATTATGATTTCACCCCATTAAATATGAAATATAAATGAAAGTAGCGTTCATGCGTACGTATGGCTTACCGTCTCCATGAACGGTGCATTTCATTTCTTAACTCTAAATGTTATGTACTATTATAAATACATGTATATAATGGATATATATGATATATATGATATCCAAATCATTAATATCATTCTAGATATAATGAACCTTTTACCACATAAACAACATGTAATTGTAAGAAGTCCATTTTTGACTTAAGTACCAAATATCGACAAAATGAACTTTTTTAAATTAAATGATTACATAACGTTTATAAGATGGGAATAAGTTATATAAAAGGAATAATAAACATGAAAATGATCTTAAGCAAGTAGTAATTAACTTTAGTTTATTATTCAGGATATTGAAGAGCAATCGAGTCATGTCGGACATGAGGTAAGGGACTTCGTCTCAATCTCCTTTCATTGAGGCATATTTTGTTTTATACACAACTTTCTTTTATACGGTGTATCAACCCCTATGACTTTTAATTTTATTAAAAAAGAATCTTTTTATATGAAGCATTTTACTAAACGACAAAAAGGAATGTTTCTTTTAACGTACGCGGTGACAACGACCTTTTCCGCCGCCGCGAGTATTATTTGGTCTTTGGCTTCCTCAACAAGCCGTAATGTTTTTAAAATGAAATAAATACCATATACTCTTTTATGTATCTTGGTATTGAAAATTGTTTTTATAATGGATTTTTTATGTCAATATATTTAAGTGATATATTGTAATCAAAGTGTGGAAATATTTTCTTTCCATTATATTTGTTTTATGTCTTATGATTTTATAATGGTACTTGGACATTTGACGGGTGGTTATGTGATAAACCATATGACGGGTGGTGCTGTGAATACTAGGACGGGTGGTTACGTTATAACCTCCAATGCATTGGGTATGGAAGTTGGCCATTTGGCTATTCCATTAAGTGATATGTGTGGAAGTCGACTGTATGGTTATTCCATTTAAGTATGTTTATGTCCCAAGTTACCTTTATATGTTATGTGTTATTTATATGAGTTTTATGGTAATCTTTTGGTTACAAAAGGGTAAGTATTGGTCTTTTTTTTCAGTTAATATTTTTTACTACTTCCTAAAGGTGAAAATTATTACTTTGATTAAGTATACATGGTTTACTTGTTGTTTTGAAAAACTAACAGTTTTCATTCTTTGTGTTTCCCTTACTGAGCTTTTTATGCTCACCCCAAGTTTTTTTGAAATGTTTTTCACAGGACTTAATGTGGAATAGTTTCAAGGATGGGATCAAGGGAAATTCTTGCTATATTAAACATGGAACTAGACATGTTTCTTTTTAAGAGTTTTTATTTTATGGAAACTTAGTAGAAGTGTCTACTTTGTAATCTTTTGAGATGTAATAGTTAAGATCTAATTCTCTAAAACTCTAAACCTGAAAGGATCCTCAATGGGAATTATTCATTTAATTCAATATTAAGTATGGTTTAAGGCTAGGGCCTTATACTATGGTTATAGAAGCTCAATGATAAGTGTTTTTATTTATGATATTTTAGATGAAGGTAATCCATTTTAAAAACTTATGTGTTTCTAAATAAAGGTGTTGACCATCCTATCTATTTTGGATTAAATGTTAATAATTATTAGGGATAAGAACTTGGGAATGATTAATTTAATAAAATTAAGGGGATTCTATATTTTTTATCTAATCCTAATTACATTGTTATATCCAATACTTTGTACTATATGTTATATTTTTTATGTTATTTAATTTAAATCGTTACTATATTTAAAATTATTTCATTATTTTACTAAATTATCACATTTTTAATTCATAATGTTTTATCTTATGGTTGAACTATTTTATTATTTTATGTTTTTTTAATATGATTACTTTATTTTGGAGTGACACTGCATTAGTCCTTAAAAATTATCATCATCTTAAGAGATAACATTTTATAGTGTTTTTCAAATATTCAATTCACCAATTCTTAATACATCCAATCTAAGATATTATTTTCTAACAAATAATGTATCTATATTTTCTTTATGATAGCTGTAATAGAGAAATGCTCATTATATAATCTTATATACCATATAGTTCTTTGGATATTCTCATTATGAATCAACCACGGATCTTTGATGGTGTGGGTTATAAATATTAGAGACAAAAATTGAAAAATTATGTTATAAAAATAGTGTTTACAATTATTAGATGATGGTAAGTGAATAAAAGATTCTAGATAAATATATTATTCAAGGGGACTACCACTTGGACCTAAGACAACCACTATTTAATTTTAATCTGTAATCTATCACATGATATTAATTATTTTTCTGATTTAAGTAAATAGAAAATGGGCTCACCATGATTTCCTCTATATAAACTATGCACATTGTGAACTCACATCTCTATGAAAAATCAATAAATAAATGATAATTTCATAGTAGATTATTTATCCACTAATACAACCTTGGTGCCTTTTCTAGATCCACCAATTCGGTATAATCATAACATAGTTTGATATGATCTTTATTGCTAAGAAACACATAAAGATCATGCATGAAGTTTTATATCGAAAAGAATAATTCAGTTGTATCAGAATCCATAATGTACGAGGACTATATTGTATAATTGGAGAATGGTTCTTGCTAAAAGATCTTCTAGATCACACCACATGTATTGGTAGGAAATAGATATCCTTATTGTTATTTTAGATCATCCATATATATTTGAAAACTATCATCTGTATATCCCATAATAATTATATCCTCATACAATCCATAAATTAGGAATATATACTTAGTACACCTAAGGTACTTTAGGATAATCTTGATAGCCACCTGATGATAGTCATATGAGGTTTCTTGATATTTTACTATAATTATCAAAGTGTAGGAAACATCATACCTATTACATATCATAGATTACATGAATGAACCTATCATTGATATATATGAGATCCATTTGATCCCTTCTCTCTCCTCCTATGTCTGACGACACATTTTATTGCAAATATGTATGCTATGTGACATTGGAAAAAATAAAATCTTAGAATTTTCAATAATAAATCTCCATAGTATCTTATCACATTATGTACCTTGACATAGTTCAATAAGAATGATGTATCTAACATGATTGATCTTGATCCCAATAATTAATGCTTCTTCTCCTAATTCCTTCATGGAGAAATTTTTGTTCAACCATTTCTTAATAGATGGTAAGACTATTATCATATTTTTAATTAGTAATATTTAATCGATATATATTAATAGTAAAATTATCTTAGGCCCCATAAAAATTTGTATATAGAAGGTTCACATTCATTTATTATAATGAAAAATTACCTTATGACATCATAAAAAAATGTTCCATGATCAAGATTATTTCTTTAATCCATAAATTAATCTCTTTAAATTTATGTCTTATTGGAATCTTTTTAATTCATAAAACCTTCTGGTAGTTTCATATATACATCTTCCACAAGGTTCCCATTAAGGAAGTTTGTTTTGACATCCATTTTACAAATCTAATAATCATTGTAAACTACTATGGAAATTAATAAATATTAAAAAATTTACATTATTACAAAGGAATTAAATTGTATTAAACCCTTTTGTGCCCAATAATTTTTTATATTTGTTGACTATAAATGGATTTTCACGATTCTTCATAAATAAACATTTTAAACCAATATGATTTACATCAACTAGAGGATGTACAAATATCCAAACATTGGTTTTTATAGGTATACTATCTCAGAATTCATGGGTTCTTGATATATGGTATCTTATGAGGACTTTTATTCTTCTTTATAGGACACTTGTTCATTATTATCCCTTAATAAAGAGACTCCATTTTTTATTAATTGAAAACCATATATTTCTAGTTCTCTAACATCTATGTTTCTCCTATATAGTACTTGTGTCTCTAAAATATCCTCTTCTATAGAGTTATATTGAATCAATTATTATTCCAACACTTGTACGTTTTGATCTTGGATTTTTTCAAAGTACATGATGCACTTTCTATCACTTTTGTAGATATTCTCCCTACCAAGAATGGTGGGACGTTTTTAACCACAATATATTTATTTGAGGGGATGTATAATTAATATTCCTTGGTTTTCTTAGGAAATTATTTAAAGACGTACTTAGTTACTTAGGAATAAATTTTGTTTCTTGAAATATGCATAAAAATGATTTTTATCCCTACACACATATATGTGACAACACCGGTTTAATTCCATACCATATTTCATATGGAATACCATATTCCACATTATTTTCCACCTCGTTTAATATGTGTTCCACTATCTGTAGTGTGTATCCCGAAATGGATAGTAGAAGAATTTCATGACTATTTATTATTGTCACCATGTATAATGAGGTGAAATTACTCATTTCGCTCACACTATTACATTTTTTTATGTAGGGAGGAGTGAGTTGAGATAGAATCTCATAATTCTATAGATAATAAATGAACTATTGGATTGATTATTATCCACCATGGTATAAACATTGTTTTTTTTATCTTTTTAGCAATATAATTATAAGCCTCATTAATATGTTACCTAAATTTATCAATGGAATTTGAATTATGTATTATTATTCAGATATATCCATATCTAATATTTCCATTAATAAATGCTATAATGAAATATAAATCACCCCTTGCTTTAACGGAAAAATTCCGAGACACATTTGTATAAACCAATTCATGAAGCCTTATGGCCTCTTACCCTTTCAACTAAATAGAGATTCATAAATTTTTATTTAAAGAATCCATGAAAAATAACAAATGATTTTAGTTCAAAACAATATAAATAACCATATTTATATATTTTTCCATGAAATTTTATTTATATGACCTATCCAGTGATTCCACTTTTGGGTGTCATATGAGTCATGTGAAATAAATTAATTATCAATTTCTGGTAATTTAATTTCGTATTCCAACAAATAAAATCAATTATCTATATGTTTCATACCTTAATATATGCTTTATTTATAATAGTAGAAACTTTTATTTCCAAATTAAACAAATAAATCCAGCCATATCAATACTGGATAAATAAATAAGTTTTTTTCAATACGTGGAATATAATAATAATTATTATAAATCTATATAAATCTTATTATAAATGTGAGATGATTTTCTCCAATAAGTACTATAGTGAGACTAGCCTTGTCAGTGTCATATAGATATACCTCAAATCATGTATTTATTTTGAATCTATTTTGTTATCGTAATTGGACACAAATATGAGAACTATATGGGGAATCCAATGCACATGAGCCTTAGCCTGGTTGGTAAGGACTCTGTAAGTGCATCCAAGCGACCAGGGATCAAATCCAGGCGGAGGCAGAATTTTTGGTACTGTAGCAATACTGTAGAAGGTACTGTAGCGGGAGCTATGCAGTACTATAGCAGGAACTATAGTGGGGACTATAGCAGTCACTGTTTGGCACTATAGCAGCTGGGAATATGCCCCCATTTGGGCTTTCGGGCCACCGATTTGGCCCCTGAGTCCTTTAAGGCCTTTGCGCCACCTAGGCCTTCGGGTCAGTAAGGCCATAGGGCCACCTCAAGGCCTTCAGTCTGCCTTTAAGTGAAAATAAAAACATGAAAATCTACATGGAACAAGCTCTACATGGAATATGAGCAAAGAGCTTTCACCACAACAGAAGCTAAACAGATTGCAAGAATGAGAGGGTATGTCACCTGCCATCGGGACAAGCCTGTGAATTCACAGGAATTCCTATCCAAATAGCCATGCGAAGGTGGAGAGCTGATTTCACGATGAAAATGATGGGGAGGATATGTTCCAATTAGTTAGTCTGGGTTGTATGTATTGTTTGAAGCCTACAGGAAATTAATTATTCTAAGGCATATGGGCCATGTAATACTAATGCCTACAGGCCTTATAAGGGTTCCACCCCACCCCTTGAAAGGTGGATTATCAAAATCAATAAAAAAAATGAAGTCATTTGGGCCATTGGAGGAGGATATGGAGAATCCAATATCCAATTTATAGAAACTGAAATATTTCATTCGATAATGAATGAAATAGAATCTTCACCTTACTCATTTTCCATAGTGAAGTTATTCTTCCAATTGACCTTCTTACCACAAGAAAAATATAAAACATTATGATCCTTTTATTTCTCCATGATATTCCTCCTATTGTTTGGTGTTTTGAAGGTACTGTAGGGTTAGAGTTAATCTTATGGATTTTCACTTTTCTATTCCTATTTTTAAACACAATATGGAAGAATTATCACACTTTATTTCCCTATCCATCTAGAGATGTGTGGTAAGTATATTTTAGAGACAACTCTCAATTTATTTCATACTAAAATCCACATCAAGATAGATACTCTCTTAGGGATTGGGGAAAGTATGAGATCAATGTGAAATTCATCAAGCAGTTTAAACCAATGAATGTCAAGAAACTCAATGTAGCTAATCATCTTGATCACATAAGGTCTATCCAGTACACCCTATACATGTTTTCAGATAAATATTACATTGGATATCTAAAACCACTCTAGTATATCTATATCTTGATAAATATCACAGAGTTGTTTGAGAATTCTATATGCATCCATTTTATCATTTTACTTCTAGAGTTCATATAATGTGGATGATAACATCAAACACTAGGTATATAACTATTAGGAACCAACCATAAACATTACATATTCTATATATTATAACATATAATTTACATTCTCACATTTAAAAATATATTTTAGATTTAGAGTTTTAGATACTTAGATCATAAATCATACATAATGAACCCATATATATACATGGAGGACATTCTAATTATTATATATTTCCCATTATATAATACTTTTAAAATAAAACATGATTACCTTTCAAGAAAAAAAATTTTGACCTTAAAATTCACTAATTCATTTCCCTTAATCATCCATAAACCTTGTGATAAATATTTTAAAATATGGGATTCATGGAAAAGGATCAGTATGGGGCATAAAAAAAGTATCCAGTTATTCTAGTAAAAAAACATGAAAAACCATGAAAAAGGTTTTTTAAAAAACATACATTTTATCCTATAAGAAGAATTACTTCACCATTATAATGTTCATTATCTTACCTTTTAAATCAAATTATTTACATGAAAACTCATTAATAAGCCCAGAAAAGTCATGTAGGTTCCTTGGGACATCATCTCATTGAACTCTTACAGAACCCTTACAAATTGGAATAACCATGAGGGAAAATTACAATGTAATTCCTCATAGAACATAATTATTACCCAATTCATTAGAGAGATATCTAAGAACACCCACCATATATGCTTTAATATGATCACCCATCCCTGTCTTGGTGCACCCATCATATAATCTATAAGAATCTCACCCGACGCTATCTCAGAACACCCATTGTATAAGATCCAATGGGCTCACTCGTGAGATACAATGGGTCTTAAATCATTGTATAAAAAATTTCATAGATCATATCACGAATAAAAGAACTTATATTTGTGAATTTTACTAATAAAAACCTTGAAAAATATTTTAAACTAGAATGAAAAAAACTTTTAGATATATAAAAAAACCATTTATTATTAGAAATAATTTTCAATTTAAAACCCATTTTCAATAACAAAATACCCATAAAAAGGGAAATAGGTATTTTATTTGAATAAAAAATGAAATATTTTAAATTAATCCAAACTTGAAATATTTTTTAAAATGGAGGAAAAAAATTATTTTCGTCGTATATGTTAAAATAGAAAATTTATTTAGTCTTTTGTAAAAAAATTAAAAAATTTCATAAAAAGATTACTGAACAAAAATATTGAATGAAATTAAAAAAAAATTATAAAACTCTCATATATATAGAAAAATAATTTTAAAAACATTGTAATTTAAGAAATAGAGTGTTTGAAAGAAAGCATTAAAATATAATTTTAATGAAACCCATATATCTTTGGAAATATTTGAATTGTAAGACCTATAGAATAATAACATTAAAAAACTTTTAACATCCTGATAATAGAAATATTCATGATATAACTTTTCAAAGGGGCTATATATACACCTCATAATAGGATATAGGTTAATAACATCAAAGTAAATCTCAATGAAAGGAAATTGAGACGACATCCCTATCTTTGACTACTAACCATCATGTACATTCTTTATATTCATTAATAATAAAGTTCTGGTAATTATTTACATGATTAAGAAAAAAAATTCAGGTTTATTATTGAATTAATTTTATCTATGTTCCTCCTCTAAGGTGGTGCATTTTGGGAGATGAGGAAATGGTCCGATGAGAATCAACATATGCTTGTTTTTATATAAAGACAGGTTCTTATCATGTTTACCATTACTTTTTTTCCAAAAATTTCTACATCGTTACCCTTTAAATGAAGGTTGGATTAACCCCATTGGGACTGGGAAATTTTACCCCTCTGTATTGTGAGGGAGATTCCACAGTCAGATTGTCCCAGAAGGCAATTACATGGATTCAAGCACTCATGCAATTTGTCTTCCTAGGATACAACATCTTCAGATTGTATCCCATGGATTTATTTGTGGATCCAGAAACACCCAATAGCCCTAGAATCCATGATTCATGGACTTTCTTTCTAGAGGTAGGCGTTCTTTGGATGATGATTCAGACAATGACACTTAAAGACTTTAGTGGTCGAGAGGATGGGAAGTCGGGCTCACCGCACCCTTTTTGGGGGAGGATTATAGCACGTTCATGGAATATCTTATATTTTTAAGTCATGTTCATATGTTCGTGAATCCTTACATCATTTCCAAAGAGTTTTTCCATGGTATAACCTTTCTCGACAGGATCATCATATGCATACATTGATTTGATGCTTTGGAGGTACTACTGATGCGATCCATTCAAGAAGGAGCTCTAGATATTATCATCATACAGGGGGGACAGAAGGTGACTTGATGTTCGGATCAGACCCATTAGATGGGTTTCCTACATATAATCTACAGAGGAATTAAAACCCACATAGTTTGGGATTGTGGGGGGCTTATGCATGGAAGCTTCCCATTTGAGGGGACATCATTGGGTAAACCCTTTTGAATGAGAACACTTTTGAGCTCAGGCCTTTAAGTAGGCATCCTACGTATCCTAGTTTGATTAAGAATCAGATTTCTTGTATTTTATAATGTGTGTATGTTGTAATCTTCACAAATATATAAGCCCATGTGAGTAATGATTGTTGTGAGAAACAAGAGGATGCGAAATATTCAACAAAAAACATGCTTCCTCTCCTGCTGGTGGGAGACAGAAAGCCTATGGTAGAAGAGGATAGGGTGATAGTGGGAGAGGGTGTAGAGCGAAGAACCGTTTAATTTGAAATTAAATTAAAGGTCATGCGACATATCCTTAGAAGAAAGGGAACTTACCTCAGTTAGAGTGCCTCAGAACGTTTTCTATGAAGGGGAAGAGTTTTTCCCTCGTCAAAAGGGGACATGAACAAAACCCCTTTGAATGATCACCATTCCTCATTGAATTGAAAAATATAGGATCACCCTTAATCCCATGAACTGGGAGGTTCACATTGGCATCCCAAGGTTGGATTCTATGTTACCGTGTGATTGTAGGCACACAATCATTCCTAAATCCCAAACCATTGTGGGGAGAGACTTCATGACTCCACCTACCATACATATGTACACTCAAAGGGGTGCACTGACGCACACAATGGTATAATCATAT
This sequence comes from Viscum album, assembly GCA_963277665.1. Lineage (NCBI taxonomy): Eukaryota > Viridiplantae > Streptophyta > Magnoliopsida > Santalales > Viscaceae > Viscum > Viscum album. The sequence continues at coordinate 1,320,626,433 of OY728132.1, read as the reverse complement.
GGTTCTAGTGGATTTTTATGAGGCTTTGGCCTGATTTAGGGGGATAGTTTCACAGAGATATTATGGATTACTGGATGGTAATGGAGGGGCGAGATTGGAACCGAAAAATATCATACCCAAAAACACCCCATTCGGTGTACTAATTTCTTGTATGGGATGGGGGAGGATCCTCATAGCATAGTGGTATGCGGGAATAGGGGATGTTTGTGTACTAATGTGGTACGTGAGAATGGGTATGGACAATTGTGCACCATTGTGGTACATAGTTCTGAATGTCGTTTGTCACAACATATTGGGTTCAACCCGTGTATGGGGGTAGTACGCGACCCCGGGGTAAATCCGCGCAGTGATATACTACACAAAACACCATATTTAAGTAGGGTATGTGGGACTATATTTCGCAATATGTTCTTCCATGAGGAATATTTGGTTTTAGGTATCACCATTTATGTTTTTGGTTCACTTATTATTGTTAGGTTCCCAATTTTATGGTTCACAACTATCTGTACCTGTAGAGAGTGTGGTGTGCAATTTGGGCTTCACTAATGATTGAAGAATGAATCTGGAATCTTCTCTGAGTTATTTCTTCCAACCTCTGGTTCCCTTCATGCTTTTATCATCCATCCCCTCACAATTCCTTCTGTGCTCCTTTTTATTGAGCATTTTTGAGTTTATATCTATTGGAATAAGGCACCATTTGCGGAGGCCCATAAAGTGATATACTGACCCGCGTAATACTCGGTCAACAAGGGTATGAGGAGGATACCATTTACGATCATGGTTCATGTAACCCTACTAGTATTCTTCATTTGTGAACAATTATGTTCGTGAAATCGTACAAGGATGGCCTTTGTGTTCACTATTCCTTCAGTGACGGGGTTCGTGTTCCACTAGGTTAGCTATCCATCATTCCATGGGCCGACACCTCGCACATCGTTCTATGTACTAGTGGTTCATGATCCATGTGGTCCACTAACCCTGCACGGTAATGGTATGTGGGCCACTTAATGTCCTTAAAAAACATGAATTCCTTCAAGTTTCTTCTAAAATTTGTAAATCAATTTGAGTTTATTCACCTTACTAGACTTTTAGGAGTACTTTCTTCCTTCATCAATCTGATTGTGGGATTATTTTATTCCCTTTTCAGTATTTTCAGGACCCAAAAAATTCCACCCTTCAGAATGGGTTCCGTTCAGAATGAAAAGGGGGCTATTCCGATGTAGAAGTGGTCCTGAACTGAAATGGTTCATAGTAGAACAGATAGACCCATTGAGTTGGGAACGCACTTATATATAGGGGCCCATGCCATTTGTATTTTACCGTTTCTTGTGGAAAAAAATTATCTTGACTTCCCCATATCCCTCTACATTTTCGTATAGTGCTTATTGCGAAAATTCATTTCGTGAATTGCTTCGTATGTGATGAGAACCAAACATCTCAATATTACTCTATCGGCGTACCAAAATTTGGATTTTTTGAACGACATTGTCGAATTTTAAAATCAAAACCTATATTCTACGTAGGAGAATGCTATACTGCTTGTGTATTTGCAAACTAAGATTGGATCGGTGAACCAAAAAATAATAACTAATAATCTGAACATAAATATTTAATCAAAGATCATTGGAAATTAACATAAAAAGACATAGGTTCACAGTATCCACCTTTTTCAAACCTTTTTGTTCTCCATCAAATGATCCGTAGTATGGATACTCACAGATGCTTCACGTACCAAGGTTTTACGCGGTGAAATTTTTCGGCATACTGTAGCCGTGTTCAGCAGTTTCTTCCTCACATTATGCAGTACATGGGATATAACTATCACGTACCATTTCTGGGAATAATACGCAGATTCGTATGGGGATGTATTTTTTGAGTCCTTTAGCCATTCCTTTTATATCCTTTATCCAACAAATTTCATTGGACTAACTTTTTATATGATTTAGGATCCTCCCATGCAGGTTACAATGGTTGTGTCATAGGCTGTGATAAAATCAACAAAGACAAGGGTGGCCATGGTGGGGAATAGTGATGATCATCTTCGAGCCTACATTATTCCTTGCGATAGATTCATAAAGGATTTATTAACACCATAGAACTTAGCGTACCCTCTATCTATACATTTTCCCCTTTATGGTTGTGGTCTCCCAGAAGATGTTACTTTTTCATTTGTTAACCCCAATACCCCTTTCATCCTCTTAGAATCACCATATGTACATGATCGAGCCAACATTTCTCCAACAGTAGATGTCAAAGCCACTCCAATTGAGGATAATTTATTCATAGGAATGACATAGACTCAGGGTAACTATGTGTTTCACAATGATGTCCTGAGGCTATACACCTAAGAGTACCCATCCATTATCATCATCTCCCAAGAAAACCCTTACGGTGGGTGGGAAATCAAGTGTGATCTGTAGTCCAGAGGATGTTTCCCTAAAACGTGGGCCTAGAAAATATTGGTAGATCAGTCCTATTTGGAGTCCCCAATCTAGTTTAAGGTGGTTGGCATATATCAGGCAGCCTGAGTTTCTCAGTTCGCAGCCTTCTCCCTGGGCGAAATCCTTCCTGAGCTACTAATTTTCTTGTTTTAAACTACCAACACCATCCACATATCGCATGGGGAGGTGGGAATTATCTTATGGGACATCCACCAGATTGTAGGAATCCCCATCCATAGAGAGAAGTCTGGTGAGTTTCTTATGGAATCCTGTACTTGGAATGACACTGAATGCATGCCTCTTTGACAATGAGTTTATTGGTTATGTTAGCTGGATTACTTGATCATCCCCTCCAGGCTCTCTCTCTTATCCCATTCCAGGCGTGGATATGATTATTCTTCCAGGAAAACAAACCTATGAAGATGGATCTCTGCAGTCAAACTCATCCATCTCGTCAATCCTTCTAGACTCCAGGGTAATATTATGCTACCCTTGAAACAGGAAGATATACTACAATGGAATATGAGCTTCAACTAGACTCCAGGGTAATTTTGGTGTGATAACGATCTTCAATAGATTTGAGTTAATCACAATCAAGATGTTTTGGAGTTTTTTAGATGTGATTTATGATAGGAGCTGTAAACCATAGTCTCAGGGGGGCTTGGATCAGGATGTATGGCATGGGTCTTGGAAGCAATCAGGAATTCTGAGATGGGAGAGGACTATCATGGGGATGAATTTTCCTTCGACTGATGGTTATTTTTGTGGGAAACATATGCAGAGCCACCAGGGCATGATGTGCATAGTCAAACAATGGTGTCTGTAGGACACTGTCCTTTCAATTCAGATGGCCATGAATGATTAGGGGGTCCATTTTTATCCGGGAATATGGAGTTTGAAAAATAGGAAAGATGTTCCTTTGAATGTAAATAATACCAGGGATGTGACTAACTATGAACTACTGGATCTTCCACATAGTTCTAATTCATATGTATAAGTGAATCAGGATCTTTTGACTTCTCATGAGTGGGGGGAAAGTGTGGGATCTTGTGAAATAGATAATTGGGCCACACATAACTCCTGAATAATTTCTCATTTTAGTGTATGCGGTCAGGACCTTTAATGGACTCCCCATATAATTATGACCTACTCACGGGTAGGGGGAATTTTTTTATAGTGTTTGAGATGGGATGTCAAATCTGGGCATCATTATGTATCCATCAAGGGTAGGAATCCAGCCACACATATTTTTGAATGTTCCCTATACCGATCTCGCTCAGTCTATGTGTTAGGACATATGAGGGATTTTTTTTCAATGATGTATGGGTAGGGATGCCAATTATGAGCATCAAAATGTATCCTTTAATGGTAGTAATCAAGCCATACATATTTCTTAATTTCCCTCATACCTATCTGGATCAGACATGGGGTAGGAACATTTTATTTATTCATTATGGGTGTCGGGTCTACCATACATCACTATAATTTGTTTGTATAAGGGAATCCTCACCACTGCTCCTATGATCAAGAGAGTTATACTCGATGTGAGAAATAAGGAGTGATAAGTGTTCCCCACACTAGCCTGGGGAAATAGAGGATATTATAGAGGAATTGTTTTAGGGGGGGGGGGGGATGGTCCAAGATTGATAATCGAGGCATTGCTACATATCCTGTGAGCGAAGGAATCAATCCATACATAGTTCCACGAGATATCATGTAGTTTCTTATCATGCGATTTGGAAGCTTTGTGCCATTATGTTTATTGTCATATAGTGAGTAAATGAGTGACAGATTAATTTCATGTTTTAGGGATGAGTTCTTAAAAGTTTAACATCATGTGGAAATGACTATGACTCCTAGTTTAAGGTATCAGTGTTTGGACCATTACATCACGATATTACTACTCATAGTTTAAGATCATAGATTTTGGACCATGAAATCACGGTACTACAACTCTTTTTTAAGGTATTAGATTTGGGGAAATGAATTTACAATATTAAGATTCAATGTTTATTGTAATAGATTTTGGACAATGTCATAGGTATTTTTATTATGTAAAGTAATTCTTCATGAACTTTTAATTTGTGGGAGCCGGGATGAGTTGTCTATCCATTGATATAAGGGCATATTCTCTATTGGAATAAGACTTATGTATGAAATATGGTCCTTCCCACTTTGGTTCAAGCTTTGGGGGATTCTCCGTGAGTTTCATCAGGGTTTTGAGGACTAATACCATTTCTACTTCGAGGAAAGATCGAAGGTGAAACTTTTTGTTAAAGGCTTGTGCGATATGATTCTGGTAGATTTCCAAATGGTGTAAAGTGCATAGCCTTTTTCCATCTAGCTTCTCCAACTCATCAAACCATCTCTTAGATTACTCATCCATTGAGAGTTGATTAAAAATTCAAACACGAAGTGATGGAACTTGAAGTTCTAAAGGAAAATCCACCTATAACCCATATAATAGTGAGTACGATGTCTCATGGGTGGCAGTACGTTTCATGGTCCAGTAATCCAATAAATCATGAAGGGGATTCTCTGGACACAATTTCTGATCCTTATCCACCATCTTTTTGAGTATATTAGACAATGACTTGTTGAAAGCCTCTATCTGCCCATTGGCTGCCGGGTGGTAGCATGATGAATAGTTGTCTTTGATTACATACTCCTGTTATAACTTTACCAACTTAGTAGAAAAAAATTACTTTCTTTATCTATAAATATTTTATGAGGGACACCAAATCTGGTAATGATGTTGGCCTTTACAATGCTAATGATGTTTTCCGTCCTGACTTTATTAAGGGTTACAGATTTGGCCCATGGGGAAATGATGTTGGTCACTATGAGTATGAACTTGAATGGTCTGGCTGTGGCGAGAGGATATGGTCCCACAACATCCATCCCCTAGGTAGAGAATGGCCAGGAGTACTTAGCTGTATGAAGTAACTCTAGTGGTTGGTGTATAAAATTGACCTGAACATAGAAAGAATGGCATTTTTTGGTGAATATGGCACAACCCTCTATCATAGTAGGCTAGTAGTACCCAATTTTTCATATTTGGTGAGATATCTTTTTTTTTGATTGTTGAACTCCACAATCTTCGGTGTGCACTTCCTTCATGAAGAGAATAGTCTCTTCTCCAACAATTCACCTAAGAAGGAGTTCTTAGAGGAATTGTTTATAGATAAACATTTCTTGGTTTACCCCATTGTAGAAGACAAAGTTGACTTCCTATTTTTGGATTTGTTCCCTTTTTCCCTATCTGGTAGGAGTTCCCCCTTCAGAATGAAATATGAAAAGGGTGTCATGCAACCTATGGTGTGACCATAAGGCTGAGAAACATGGATAATTTCATCAATTTCCTCTGTATTGATCTAGATTAATGGAAATACCATTCGATGGTGGGCAATGTTAATGATCGTTTCATCACGGTCTGGACCAGCCAAGGTTGTGGCTACGTTTTCCAAAGAACCATCTTGAGAATTTAGAGACTGGGGGACATAGGTCAATGTTGGATCTAATGGAAATTCTACCATTATTTCTCAAACCTGGTTCATCATAGGGGGAAAATACTTCTTTCTTAATGGAATAGTCACCATTTACCTATTTAATGACTAGCTCTAAATCACCCTTTATCATTAGGTTTTTGGCATGCATATGAAGTTCTAGTTCTAGACCCGTAATGAGGGCCTGTAATTCTTCTTCATTATTTGTACACCCTTTCGAATTTATGAAAGAATCTGGAAGGATGTACTTTTTGAGGGATTAGAGTATAATTCCCATCCACACATTTTAGATCTTGGAATCCTCTATCCTTTTCCCTACTAGGCTTTAGGAAGCACTATCGAAGAAAATTTCCCATATTGGGGGGTCCTCTTGGATGGAGAACACTTATTCATCTGGATGTTCGACATCCAACAGTGTTTTTTCTTCATAGGGGTTCCTTTATAGGAAGTATGCTAATTTCTAGCCTTTGATGGACTTCTAGGGTACGTATTTTATGTCAAACTATTATATTATGACCACCCATCATGATAGGCGTCCAGTTAGCATTGGACGGTTTAGGATTTATTTGAGCGGGTTACAACAAAAGACCAAGTGGACCTCAAGGTGCTACAGGTAATGTCTAAGTTTCTTGAACCACGAAGATTAGGGCTAGTTAGTTCTTTTCAAAATTCAAGTACTGAGTTTCAGCATCAATCATTGTTCAACTAAGGTAATCGAGGTTGTTATCACTACCCACATCATTCTTCTGCACAAAGAAGGCACCTAATGACCATTCGAGGGTAGTTATGTACAAAATGAGTGTTATCCCCCCAACTAGTTGCATTATCACTGGTGGTATTAGGAGATATATTTTTGATATTGTCAAAATCTTATTGGGAATAATTATCCCACTCATATGTAACCCCTTTCTTCATAATCATGGTGAAAGGTAAACATTTACCTTCCATGTTGGCTATGAAGAATCGAATGAATGCAAGGTGCCCTAGAGACATCTCAACTCAGTGAGGATTCTAGGTGGGGACATTCCAATGATGGATTTTTAATTCTCAGGTACGACTTTGATAACACAATGGCATATGATGACACTGAGAAATTTTCCTCAGGTAAAGCCAAAGATGCACTTTAGGGGATTCATCTTTAAACTATGATGTTACATATTTTTTTAAGATAGTTTATTAATCAGCTTGGTGGTTTGAACGGTATCATTATTTGACTATCAGATCGTCAACATGACACTCAAATAATTTTTCCAAGAATGGCTTAAAGATGCGATGCATGGCACGCTGATACGTGGCGCTAGCATTTTTTAGACAAAAGGACATCACCTTACAACAAAACACTTCCTGAGGGGCCCTAAAAGTAGTAGCTTCTTCATCTCCCCAAGCCATCTGAATATGTTTGTATCTATAATAAAAATACATGAAAGAGAGGATTTCATATCTGGCAGTTTCATCGATCAACAATTCTATGATCGGGGCCGAGAAATTGTATTTTGGAAAATGTAGATTATGGTCTCTAAAGTCAAAGTAGATTCTAATATTTCCATTATTATTTTTGATAGGGAATATGTTTTCTAGATAAATCAGATAATGTAATTATTGTATGAAGTTTTCTTTGATCAACATGTCATATTTGGCCTCTATTTTGGTAGCATGTGTCGAGTGGGTTCTTCTGGCTGCGTGCTAATAGCCCTGGTGATCTTCTGGTAAGCCCAGCTGATGAGTGGTGATCTTAGGATCAAGGCCTATAATTTCTTCATAATTCTAGGAAAACACATATTCATTCTTCTTTATGATGGAGGTATATACCTCCTACTCCTTGACAGGCATATCCAAACTGATCTGAGTAGGTTGTAGGTCATCTTCGGTGCCCAGATTTATCTCCATAAGTTCATCGATTGTGGTGGATACACATTATTCGAATAAAGGAGGGGAATCATTGAGGTCTTATTCTTCTTATTCTTTTTCATATTCTTCACCTTCTACCTCTTCATATGGAGGGATGATTCTCGAGAATACCTTTACAATGTTGGGGGATAAATTTTCTTTCTCCTTAGTGAGTATGGTGAGGGTATTTTGGGGTCCCATGGATGTGTTGGGAGAATCTCTGTTAGGGATTTTCCTAACATCATTGGAGTCATCCTACTATTCTTTATCTTTGTAATTGGTGGCCATAACAAAGACTATGCAGAAAATTGAGTTTGCATCTGGACTTGCACTTATGCATTCCACATGGTTGATGGGTAATACATACTATTCACCAAGTTGCTGGAGGGGATCAGTGGGAGTTGTTTCAAATCTTTTCGGGGAAGTAATCCAATCAATACCGTCGGTCGATGGATGTTTTTATTCTGATTCATAGAATCATTTGTCGATATAATGTGACTCATATGACTCAAATGAGGATGTATCAGCATGCAATGTCATGTTTTCCCATTAGTGCAATATATGACACATTGATGGTATGATGATAGAGTTGCAGTGTAGTGATGTAGCCACAGCCTCTCCAAAAGGATGTTGAAGGCCAAACATTTTCGCACTATCTAGAACTCAGAATCTGACAAGAGGTCTCCAAGATGAGTTTTAAGCTTGATTCATTGCAGTAGATTTAGGTCTCTTTTGTCATATCCCTATAGAGTTGTGGTGCGGGGTGTCAAGTTGTCTTCATCGTAGCCTAGTTGATGAAGCATTCATAGTGGGAGTAGGTTGAATCTAGAGTTGTTTTCAATTGAAATACTCCTGAAATCAATTCCATTTATCTTTCCAGACACATATACGGATTTGATGTGTCTTGCCATGATGGAATATTCATTTTATTCTATGAGGGAGCCGATGGCATGACATTATTCAGGATTAGTCTCTGTCCAATAGACTTCAGTTGCTGCTACCTCAGCCTCGAACTCTTCGGTACTTAATAAGGATTAGATGAGTACCTCTCTAAGATCTGAGGATAGGCTTAACGCTTGTTGGGTTGATATTTTTGCTGGTACTGAAGTCAGTTACTTTAGAATATCATATTTTTGTTCTAAAGGTCGGCACTTCCTAGTTCAGAGCTACTTTTTTCCCTGATGGATATTCCAAGATAACACAGATTGGATTTCTTCCAATAGGGGTGAAGGAGCATTATAGTTCTTTTGTGTCTATCAGAGTTTCCTTCTGTGAGTTTCTGCTAAGTTGGCAATTTTAATTATGGAGTGGCCGGGAATTTGACCCCTTCCATAGATGTTCCTTCCAAGAAAACTCTGGCATCTGCGGCCTCTTCCTCTAGCTCTCCAATTGGGCAACGGGAATATGGGTGCATGACCACAGTCTCCATCCAAAAAGGGTGCCATCAAGTGAATGAAATTAATGGACTCAAATATTAGTTCTTGATCCAAAACTGTTTCTATCTAGCTGTCACCTTATAATGATACCATTAGGGGGGCGGTGCTTGTTGTACCGTTTGGCGGGGCGTTTCCCATTGTACCATTTGTTGGGGAGGTTCCCGTTGAACCATGTTTGTTGGAATGGTGTTCGAAATTTTCAATAATGAATTTGTCTTTGGTGTCATCCCATATTCTTACTCATTCTTTCTACCCTTACGACCATTAGAGGAATGTGGGGCCGAAGAGGGCGGCTGTGTTGTATCAAGAACATTTTTCGGCACAGTTGGTTGTTTCAACTACACTGGGAGGATTCCATGGACTTGGTTGACTGTATTTTGGGTCATCCAATTGTAAAAAATTTCTCCTTCTTACTGGTGATTGTTTTCCATTCCTCTTCCACTCTTGGGTCTAAGGTGGAAACATACTATTCTTGTGCTGCTGGCAGTCCCAACATGAATTACACAGAATCCACCATCTTTTGTAGGATATCATTTCAAACGAAGAATTCCGGAATGGTGTGTCCCAATATCCATTAATAGGGACAATAATTTGGATGGTATTCGAGACCCACTTCATCAGCTCACTTTGGCTCAGGTTGCCGGAGCAAGATGCAATTCATGGAATCTATGAAATAGTTATGGACCTAGTTACCTCAGAATGAGTAGACCTTATTTCTTCATTAATAGAATTGATTTATTTTAGCACACAGTTGATCATATTACCGAGGTGGTGGTGGATGTTGGCGCACAGGGGGTCCCACATGGTTCGATGGGTGCCTCTCAACTAGATCTTGTTCCGGTGGTTGTTTAAGTGTGAGTGAATATGCTTAAACTTTTACCACACTTTTTTCTATGGCTAATGGAGCCTCTCAGGACTTGATATTAGTCCATTTCAAAGAGTCTACTGTTCTTTGGGAAATGGAAGAGATTTATCATAACCCACTTCTGTACTTCAACAGGATGAACTGTGTTTGAAAATCATCCAGAAGATTGTAGATAAAAATTGATAGATTTTCATCTTGGGGAAGCGGCCAATTTAGGGAAAAATTCAGGCCATTACATATGGTAATAATGTATCAGAATCTTCAGTTCTCCTGCTTATTGTAGTTCATGAGGTCACTAATAGTTATCTTAGGCATCATTGAACTGAACTGGAAGGGAAATTGTTGCCAAAGATCCTCCCAGTATGTGATTGAATTGGTTGGCAGGCTAGTATACCATACGAAAGAAGAGACCAACATGGTTTGTATGAAGCACCTAAATTTTACTGCTTCTTATTTCTCTATAGTCCTCATCCTGGGATCGCAGTAAGAGGAATAGTACATTAAATGTTGTTTAGGATCCCCCAAGCCATTGAATACTGTGAATACATGGTTTCTGAAGTTTTTCAGTGGTGAAACATTGCTCACCAAATCAGGGTAGGGTTTTCAATCTTGTTTTATCGGAGCGTGCCTCCCCTATATGGCTTCTAATCGAGTCATTAGTTACTCTGTGGTGTTCATGATACCTTGATGCACATCCTTCCAAGCTTGATCTTGGGATAGTGCAGTAGTGGCCAAAATCGAGTGTGTCAGTGCTTCTAGAATTTGGGGTTGATACCCAGCCGAAGGTATAATTTTTGGGTTTACCTAAATATATTATGGTTGTATTCCTGGTAGGGGGGAAGTCTTGATGCCCTTTCAGGGATGGGTTTAAATAGTATGATGATCCCGATGTAGGATTGAATGGGCTTCTAATCTTGGATTAATTCATCGAGATGAGTGCTTTTGGAAAGGGAACCTCTTCTAGGATCACCTACTAATGTTACATAGGGGAAACACATCCATATAGGCAAATCCCTTGAAGTAGATCAACATTACTTATCCTAATCACTTTCATTTATTCTTCCTATTTGGAAAAACATTCCTTGAGAGTGAGGGACACATTCTTAGGGGGAGGTGGTGGTGGGTCCTAGGCGACCATGGATTTATTATTCTCCTTGTTGTGGTGTTAGGGTGTTGGGTCTTAGTTAATGATGGATTAATTGAGCGGGAACCCAAATTTAGGACCGCTCTCTAGTTCTAGGAATGCACACCATCAGTCTCGGTGTCAGATGCATCTAAGAGGAAACCATCTTCCCTTTATTCCTAACTCTCTATTCCATTTCTTGTGAGATATGTGAGGTTGATTTTTACCACATTCACTAATACATAACACATTAAGGGTGATGTACCTGGTGCCGATTGGTTGGAAGGCTTTCTGTATCCTTTATTGGACGTTCTCGTTCCATTCCGTCGTACACTTCATGATTCCTGGAAAATATTTACCTAAAGGGATCCTTGATCTAACCTTGTAATGAACCTTTGTGTCATAGGGTGCGATCCATGAGAATCTATGGAGCTGGTGACTCCTATATCCATCATTCTTCCCAGATGCGAGAATACAAACATTCGTTATATGGTGATTTAGGTAAAAATTACCATTTCCCTATGGTCTCGGGTTGTTTATGTTCTTTCGTTAATGGGATATGTTCTGGATTTGTTAGTCTTGTCGGGGATCATTGATTTAAAACTACCCCTTCCTCTACCTCAATGTTTCTTGGTAAAAGTGTTCAAGAAAATTCTCTTGAAAATATTTCCACACCATTCCATCAGCTTTGTCTATCTGAACTATGACATCCCACCAACACTTTTCTTAACATCTCAGTATATAGGCTGCTAACTTGACTCACTTCTCAAGAGTATTCTATAGATGGTAAACATTATTTTAGATGTATTCTCTCCAGAGCTCCATTGCCTTTGGCCCACCCTCTCCAGTAATGGTCAGAGGGCGCTGTAGTTGAAACTCCCTGGTCAGCTCAAACATACATGGTGCATCCCACCCTTGGTGTCGTTCAATCATCTGCATAAAACGATAAAATTTATGATGAAAATTATCTTCCATATTGTAACACTCCAAGATTTCATAGTATGTTATCTTATTAAAATAATTCAATAGATCACGCTACACGCAACACCGAGTTTTAGCGCACCACAACTTACCAAACTAGCCAATCAAAAAGTGGTTATGAATAGTATTAAATGAATTTTGAATTTGATATACTCCATATAATTTTATAATCCATATTATGTGTTTCTTAGACATAATATAAGAACAAATAAATTTTATTCAGATAAATGAAGTATTTTTAAAAAATTGAAATTTTACCACCTTTTAATGGATAACCCATTTTAAATCCCTTACTTGAAACTTTTATATATTCAATTTAATGAAATTAAATTATTCCTTAGAATCGGGACATAAATGTTTATTTGGATAAATTTTTGGTACTTTTCTGATAAATTTCATATTTTGATGAATAGTGAACAAATACTAAATTTTATTTGAAAAAAAAGTAATTGAAATAATTTATTGTGTTAAATTATGAATTATATTAGTTTTAAAGTATAATTAGATTATATTTTTATCATTTAATATTATTTTTTTCATTGTATTTAATTTCACATATATATTGTACATAAACACTTTTCAATATTTTTATAGTTTCAACTTCTTAAAATCCAGCTTTCTGGTTTTTGAAAATGTGAATTAATTTTGAATTATTTAATGCAACTCATATTTTTTTAATTTGGTAAAATAGAAATAATTTTTTTATTCGGAATATCATAATTATCTTAGGGTGATTTTTTTTATTTTTATGAAAACTTTAAAATTTTGATGATTAGTGAAAAACACTTCGTTATTATTTATAACCGACTTTTATTTAAATAAATATTATTTTTATTTAGATTTATTTTAAAGGAAAAATACATAAATAATACTTATATTTTTTCAATTTAATTGATTGGATTCATTTTATAATAAGATTAGACGTATAAAATTTTATTGATTTTTTAACGTCTTTTACCCACCTTCTAGGAACATTTACAAATTTGAATAAAACATAATTTTATCGCATATGTGAATTGAATTTAAAAAAAAACCTAAAGACAAGGATTATATTTGTAAGTAAAATGTGGATCAATATGATGAAAATAGTTTTTGGTAGATAGTAACTTATGAATTTTATTTACCACGGTAGAAAGTAAATTGGGTAATTAAAGGTAAAAATGATATTATAATTACCCTAAAACATATCCTAATTCTATTGGATAAGTGTATTTAGACCAAAATAAACCTTAGGAACAAAATATGATCCTTTTGGTCCACTTGGAATAGATTAGGAAATATATTATTATTTTTTTAAAGAAGAGTTAAAAGTGTTAAATTCAATGTTTAATAAATAAACTATTTTTAATTTAGGGTTATAAATAAGATAAATTCGAATATAAATATTAATTAGAAAACTAAAAATATTTCCTACATCACTGTATGTTATTTTTTAATTTTTATACATTAAATAATTAAATTTATTTATGACACAATGATGATGTAGTAATTACATTATTAATGAAAGATTTAAATAATTGATGTTATAAATATCCAATTAAATGTAAATTGAGACTTTTTCTAAATTACACGAATTTTCTAAGTTAATATGAAATTTTATGGTTGATTTAATGTATTTTTTTAGAAGTAATAATATTTTTTGGACTTTCAAAAATAACAAATACTAAATGGTATCAAAATTGACATAATTGAGTTTTAAAAAATATACTATATTATTAAATGATATAATATTCATAAAAATCTAATGTTAGGACAAATAAATTATATATAATTATATATATGTCATTAATTAACAACTTTAGGTTCTCTGATAATTTTATTCTATGTTTATTAACCATATAATATAAAAATACAAGAAGACATTGTAAAAGTTAAACTATTTAACTAAGAGTTAAATCTAAAGGATATGGTTAATATGCGGACTTAAACTTTTCTACAACATATTGGTTGAGAGGATTTAGACCCATCCCAACCTTATAAGCTAAATAAATCCATTTTTATATATTATAAACAGAAAATTATATTATAATAAACTAATATTTCAATATTTTTCTAAAGTGACTCTGACGTCTCTTATAAAAGGGTACTCCCCCTTCTCTCAAAATCACACATCCAAAGCCATTTGGATCAGCCTAACACTACTCAAATATCCTCAAAAATACCCTGAATTATTCCTAGAGGCATTAATTTTATCATAATCCAACCTAAGATCCATTTGGATCAAATCAAAATGAAGAACTTGAAGAAGATGTAATTACTTAATCACCTCTTTCAAAGTGCTTTTCTTCTTCCACTTATTCTTTATTTCATTTTTTCCATAATAAAATAATAAATCCAATACCTTCTACATACAGAGATGTTATAATAAATATTTTAAAACCAAATTCATTATTCTATCCATCCTATGAATGACAAAGTCACCATACGTGCGTAGGTACGTCTTAGCGTCTCCATGTCGTGGTGTAGTTTGTTATTCAACACTTCATTATTTGGATGGGTATAATAATGATTATAATTGATGTAAATAATAAATATAACATTTTAATGATTGCTTATACAAAATATACCATCCAATTACATTCTATTTCACCAATAATAGAATGTTATCATCCCTCGTGCTTATGTACGGCTTACCGTCTCCACAATGCGATGAGATTTATTTCCACGTTCACCATTAAATGATGATTATAAAAATACATATTAATAATAATTATTTAATATATGACATAATAATTCTACAATAAATATATATGTGTGTGTTTATTTACATATTTTTAATTCACTTACTTCTGTTCAATATTATATGAAAACAGAAACAACGTTTATGTGTATGTACAGCCTACCGTCTCCATAAACGGTGTTTTCCTTTTCATATATCTATCTATTATACAGATTTATATTCTAAATATATATTATATATAAATCATGTTTTATATTCTGGAATTATTTAATTCATGATCTATGTGATACGATCAAGAATAAAATGTTAAAACATGTTCAATAAATAAATAGATTATTACCCGAAATGTTAGTTTAACATGGAAATTATTATTAAATGGGTAGTATAAAGTCATAAGTGAATCATGTATGATATAATAAATATTAATATGGTTCTGGTATAATTTAATAACATACTATGGTCATTATACAAGAGGTTAAACATACCCCCGACTAAAGTAATGTACAAGGTAAGGGTTAATTCCTCAATCTCATTATTATTCGAGATTGTTTATGTGTAAGTATTTTCTGGGAGATATTTATTATACATGTTCATGTTTCATAAACTAGTTTTAAAAATGTTTCATTTAAGGTAATATTTAACTAAAACATAATTTTAAATGTTCTAAATATTTATTCTTCTAAATCATTCTCATTAATGTCAATGTTTTCAAAACGATTTTAAGGATTTATTTATATGGACATGAATGTTTTAAAATGTTAATTCATTTAAAAAGTTTTAAAGTGGTATGGGAAACATGGATACAAAAATATAATTTAAATTTATTCCTTTACATATTGTACTAATTTTAAATGATTTCATGAAAAAGGAATATTTCTCTCAAAGATTTTTACTGATCATTTTCAACTATTTTAACATCCTTTACTTGAGATTACTCTTGATTGAGGTTGATTTATTATAACAAAATATTCGATATTGTATTTAATGAGTTATGATATGTTTTACTATGGATGTGTTATTTTTATACCATTCATTTTTTATGGTTAATGTATTGAAATTTCATATGCTAGTTTTAATATTAATGTTTATGTTATGTTTCAAAATTTTCATATGAGGAATGCATTGGACTTAGTAAGTAACAGGTGGAGCCTGCTATAGCTCCTCAATTCATCAGTAGGTATCATGAGAAAATTAGTTTCTTGGCACAAGTCCTTGACAAAATTTTTATTTTTAGTCTTGGAACAAGACCTTAACTAAGTGGTTTTGATGTTCTAAATTATTCATTCCATCATTATAAAATTAGCTATTGATATTACATGTGATTATTAGACTAGTAGAACATCATTGTGAATAAGTAAATGGAATTATTTGATTTATATTTTCCATATTATATTTTTATTTATGTTTAAAGGGATTTTTTTTTAATTTTACACCTTGACATAAAAGTATGTTTTAATTTATGACACCTTTCACTATATTTTTTATCATTAGTGAGCATCTGATCTCACCCCTTTCTTATGTTTTATTTTCCCGGGATGCCGAGAAGTATATTACGATTTATATGCAGGTTTAATCTAAAGGAATAATAGCATTCAAAAAGATTATTTATGATGTGTTTTATGTTATAAATTTTAATATAATGTTCATGTATGTAATCTATTTTCCAAGACTAATAAACTGATCAGTCCTTCAGGACTTGATTCTTTGAAATCATGAAAATATATTAAAACAATTCACTAACTCTAGGGAATTTGGGTTGGGTAATTACACATATCAACTTGGTTCACCACATTATCTTGTTCTATAATTGGAGGAGGGTTCTCGATAACATCATCCTCATGCCCAACGGGCTCATGTCTTTGAGGTGGCATTTCTCTACAATGTCAAACATGATCTTTAAAACACAAGACTAATTATTTTAAGAAAAGGAAAAGGATATAGGTAGTCCTATCACTTTCCATAACCAAACCAGTTAGTATACACAACCAAAATGATCTCACTCTAAACTATATCACTACCATTGTCCATCTCTCCAAAGGCCATGGCTAACACGGGTATCTAATTCACATGGTTACAAGACTTATCTTTTACACAATTCAAAACAATTTTCACATACCAATTTACTCTTACGACATGTTAATAAACTTTTACTTCAGCATTAAGAACCATTTTATGATAACTACTGACCCTTTTCACTTACCTTCTTTCCCATTCATACCATCCCATTAGGAACAATTTCATTACTTTTAAGAGAAAAAATGCATCCTAACCGTTATATCCTGCAAACCCATCCCATGTGTGTGCCTACCATGATACATGTAACTTATCTACATAGGTTTCTAGAATGATTCATGAAAGAACAACCACATACCCTTATATCCATGAGAGAAATATCCCAAAATTTTCAAATCACACAATAAGTTCATCCACGATGGGGAAATATCATCAAATATAACAACACAAAATAAGAACAACAAACCCCTCCTAGGGTGACATGGGTTTTACCTTATATATTGGTTAGCTACTCCAAATAATGAGCTCATTACTAAGGCCCAACACTTTCCTAAACTCTTTTCTACCATCACCCAAATAGTAAAAAAGAGAAAACAACTCATTTGATACCATTTTTAATGTATCCAACCTGGGAGCCACTTACTGGTTCCCTGAGCTAGGTCCACACATGATCTCAAATACACCTCAACATATGCTAGAGGTTTTTTGACTAGTATTAAGGGTCTAATAGGTCACATGGGGAGACTATACCTTCTTTACCTTAGAAAGACACAATATAACACAATTTAAATAGTTGAAACAATGAGAATCAATTAATAACATTCATAAATAACTGGCTCCCAAACTAGGTACAACCATATAAAATAGTAAATATGTCATGCCATGATATAGTTCTAAGTGAAAATACCCCAATAGAAATAAAAATATTAGAATCCATAAAATGGCCTGGACTCAAAGTCTCAAACCTCACCCATACATGTCCCATGTCAAACTCAACTCTCTAACATAGATCCCTTGTCCTTGTCCTAACCTGAAAGCACAAAATCTTCTTTAGTACCCAATGATGGCCTGAACATGGTGTGAGTATAACTCAGTAGGCCACCACCAATGATTTCTATAAAATATCTAGTAAAATTAGATATTTCATCAACATGATAAATACTAGAAAGTAAAGGTAAATAGTTCAATAGAACATTCTAGACTATGCCCCTTTAAATTATACTACCATTGAATCCGGGATCACTACATAGGCATATCATAGTTTAATATAACTTTTTCATTTTTTCAATGGATTAGGCATGTTAAATATTCTCATGAATATGAGAATAATGTTCTGGTCCTATCTCACTAGGCCTCAGATTATAATAACTTCAAAATCTTTATCTTGATGCCTCAGTTCTGGTGGAATGAAACTGTTAGGGGAATAGAACTCTACCCCCTTCCCTAATCCATGCAATTAGGGTTGGATCTAGAACCTTAGTCCAACTCGACCCGTGGGCATAGAACTTTAAGTCTATACCCCACAATACCAAGCCATGTGCACATGCTTAATTATCATTCACCAAAATTAACCACATAAAAAAATCATAGCCAATGTAATTTGAAACATAACATTTATATAAATAAATGGGAAGTTAACATTATGCCTCAATCCATTGACACATTCATCATTTATATCACATAACCCTTTAGCCCCATTTCCCGTGACTATCTCACTAAGAATATTCAAATGTAAACATAATTCCTTATCATATTCACTTTAGTCCCATTTATCCCATTAAAATGTCAACCAGACAATTCCTTAGCATTTAACCCAAGTAGACACAACTAACCATTGTTCATTATAAGTCACTACATAAACCAATTAACAAACTCTTTAAGAATCTTTATCCTTATGAGTCAATTTCACACCTTATACTCGCTTTATATCATTTGAAAGGGACATTTCACCAAATGTGTGACCCTAAAAGTAGTCACAACATCCTCCATGAATCCCATGGGGATCATAAGGGTTCATTTGGTTATTTAGGCACTCAATATACTACATTTTTTTTAAATGCATCAAGAACACATCAATATGAGAACATGAATAAAACCCTACATTCAAAAATATAAATATGAACTATGTTATATAATTTGAAGACCACCTACCATGAATTTTTTGGCAATCACATTCCTAACTGGGGACTTAGATTCCGATTCAACTAGCCATTGAATCCTCAATATATATCTCACTATAAAAATAGGGTTTTAGATTTTTGGATGGAGATAAGGAAGAGATGAAAATCATAAACCAAAAATAGAAGCAATGGTGGGACTATCCTTACCTGTGTCATCAATTTGAAACCAACGACACTCCAAAATGTCCAAATATAAGGTATAATCACCACTTTGAAGATCATGGAAGTTTGGATCATTTCTAAGTTTCATGGGATGAGAATTGGAGGAAATCACGAGTGGAACTTAAAATCCCATAATGTAATTTTTGTAAATTTCATAACTTTTCTAGGACACACGGTTCTCCAAACTTTTAACATACCTTTTGGATGCTACTGTCTGATAGTATCATCCTCACACGGTTACCTAGGATTTCTATATGATTTGTACTAGTCATGTGAAAACTATACAACTTTCCCAGAAACCCACTTTTTCTTCCTCTTCCATGTCCTGAACCCCCATAACACCCTCAGGTCTTCTCATAAAATTATAGAAACACTTATTTAACAAAAATAAATAAATTAAACATAAAATTAAACAAAAATATGCCTTAGGGGAGATCTGGAATTTTACAATATTATAACTATATCATGGAAGAAAAAATATTTTCATGAAATATATGAGATATCTCTCTTTATAGATTTATCAAAAAAATATACAAGAGAAAAAAATAATAGACTAAAATTTTCACATAGATATAATAGAAGGAACCTATGACTGTTTTGGTTGAGTAATATAAAGATAAGTAGTGCTATAACAACACCTAAAAAGTCTGATTTTATTGAAGGATTTATTACTATGTAATAAAGAAAATTTATCAGTATAACTATTTATAAAGTACTCAAAATAAATGGGAAACCTATATCACATGGGATCTTGGGTATTCCTTGGGCTTTGTATCTCACATGATAATATTAGTGGGTTTTATTGTCTCTGTAAAATCTAAATCATGATATGTATTAAACTTCTCATTTTGAGATGTGAAACCTGTAAATATATTATTCCATTTTTCTCTGTGCTTGGATGTATTGAAAATACTAAGGTTTTTTATTAATTTGTTGGATATATTTGTATAAAAATATAAAATATAAAAATAAATTAAAAGAAGAATTAACCCACCCCACCCCTCCTCCTTAGTGTTTCTCACTGGTCTTGAGGACCCTTTCAGTATCATAAGAAGAAGACATTGTTATTCTTTAACTTATTTCAATTAAATTATTATTTCACTTTATGTATAACCTAATTTTTTAAATAAGTTGTAAGGGAACCCTTACGATACCCAAAGGACTCTGAATACATATCCTAAAATCCCATAGGCATAATGGCTTTGAGATGTGTCCCAAATAATCCAAACTATAAGATCACATCCTGATTTTATTCCATTATCCAATCTATATAACACCCTAAATAATAATTGTTTTCCTATCATAACATCCCCACATAGAAATGAAAGAGAATTTACCTAAATAATCTCTTGATAAAAAATTACTGCTATTAGTGAGTGTTCTCTAATCACAGATGATCATCCTGCATCCATATGACTTCATATAAGACTTCCCTCACACCATTTTCACTCCACAAGTTAGAGGATACTCTAGTTATAGCAACCCATACTTTTATTACTTAAATATTATATATTTTTAGTTGAATATTAAATAACATTCACAAATACGTACTCGAGGAAAATAATGGTTTAGTGTATTTATATACAAGATACACAATATTTTTATTTCATGAAAGATCTACAACATATCCCGTAAAGAAAAACTAACATTGTACTCTTCATAGACATACCCTACTTCGAAATTTCTTTATAACTAGGGAAAAAATATGAAAGTGTTAGATTATATAATCAATAATGTTAAACATGTGAGATATAAATCGATGATCATATAAAATTATTAGATAAGAATAAGGGTATGAGAACATGACCAAAATGTTTAAGTTCATATTAAATCTGTAATAGATCATTAACATGATTCATACTGTAAAGATTTATCATTTAAATATACATGAATCATTAGAGTGATAAATCATCCTAAATAAATATTAAACCCTATGTTTAGTTTATAAATTTTGGAACCATCGTAGGTATAGAAACCATTTTATATGTCAATTTTAACTACTGATATCATCAAATAATAATGGATTAGGCATCAATACATGTTTCCCATATCATAACGGATAAATAGTACCTACATGTTTACCATAATGTATCAAGAACAATTATTGGTTTTCCATAATGGATCAATAACTTCATCTTATTTACCATAGTGTATCAATAACAACGACTTATTTACTATAGTAGATTGACCACATTGACTTATTTCCCATAATTATCTCATGGGACATAATATTTTACCTAATGAATTTGTGGCATATATAAATCTGGGCCTACCCATAAAATAATGAAAACCATATATACATTCTCTATAAGACCATAAAACATTCATCATATCATCATATTACAACTTGTGAAAAGGAAATGGTTTTCATAAACATTACATAAATTAACCATAGAAAACACCATGGAAAATAAGTAGGTTTCATAAAAATATCAACATAATATTTATAAACCATACATATAAATATTAATGATGGTATAATTGAATCATATTCCTAGTAAAACATAATTAACATCAAATGATGTTATTATAGATGGAAATTCCATTAAATGAATCATTTGAATATTTGTTGAGTAAAATACCCTTTTCATTTTTGAATCACTTATTTAAAATAGAAATATTTACAAAATATTATGGAAAATATTTCTTTGAAAATATCCATTGAAACATGTAATGTAATATTAAAAACATTTTACGGTTATGGTGGTGACAAATTTCATTCATCCAATAATAATTAAACCAAAGATATTGTTTACACCTTCAGAAAAAGTACCATATTTAGAAAACAGGAAAGAAACATTCTTTAAAACTCTTATAAAAATTTGAACATGTGTAGAAATAAATATAAACATCCATAATATAATTATAAATTAATTATTATGATATTATTTAACAAAACATAGACATTGAAGAAAATATTCCCAACTAAATAGTAAAACATAGTAGGTCTTCTCAAAAATACTCATCCAGCCTCTTGTATACTAAAGAAGATAAAAAAGAAAGAAAAACGTTTATTATATATATATATATAAAGATTATAATAAAAATTAAATATTTCAATCATGTTATTGTATGATTTCCATTAATGTAAATTCAAGCATAACTAATCCCGATTAAAATGATATTAAACCACAAATCCCTTACCTCAAGCCTTGCATTTCTTTATAAGTGTTCAAAAATACAATATAATAAATTTATATTTATTATAAATTTATTTCTAAACCATAATAATATATATCATACCATATATTATTCACTTATGATATCGTATCACCAATTTATTAACAATTTATTATTAAAATCAATATTCTAGGTGATAACTGCTTCATTTTTCATGCATGTTTCGATTCGGCGGTACCGGTCCTTAGGATTTGATCAAGGTTTCATCATCAATATAATTTTAATAATTATATGAATATAATTTATATTTATTATATATATATAGATTCATCCATAACAATTTTAGATAGAATAATGAATTACATCGTTCAAAGAGGCGGTGGGTCATATGTAAACATAAATATTGTTTTCACTTTTCGATTGATGGAATGAAAGAAAGATAAATAATAATTCAACATAAAAATGATTTTTATTTCACATATAATATATATATTTATTAAATAAATCTTTATTACAATCCATGTAAATCATAAATTAAAAAATTAACCACATCAATTCATCATGGTGGTGGTCCACACATACACATGAGTGACATTATTGTTTTCCCAGTGGATTGGAAGGTAAGGATATTGATATGATATTATGATTCAAGAATAATAAAAATTTCATAAATATCATGTATAAAAATTCAATCTATCATAAAAATCATCCACAGAATACAGTGATGAAGAATTAATTTCATCGTTATGTAGAGGTGGTGGTTCGCACATACGCACAAGCGATACTTTCACTTCCCATTTGGTAGAAATGAAGGTGGGTGATATTGGTTTGATGATAATAATAATATTTCCATATATTTAGGATTCCAAATTTATTATTTAATTATTAATATCAAATATTTATAGTTTTCCAAAGAATAAATAAATTAAAAGAAGTCGGGTAGGTTGATTACTTCTTCTTTGGGGTGCCTCCTTCAAATCATTTCTTAAGAACACATGGAATGGCCTTTTAAGAATAATATAACCTATAATTAATGGGTAATGATGTTTATATGATAACTGAGTTTGGTTTCATCAATATATATGTCTCAAAATGGTGTAAATAAAGTGGATAATGGGTGTCCTTTTATAAGGGAGGGAAAAGACACACTTTGAAATACAAAAAATGTTAATATATATTTTATTTATTATCAATAAATATTCTTAAAAATAGAAAAATATTAAAATAAAATAATTATATGGCCTAAATATCATCCTCCACTGAAATTTATAGTTGTTTTGGTTTCATATTAAACCCCAAATGTTTTATTAACCCATTCTTTAACCATTTTTAACCTTAACCGTGATAATGACTATTTCAATATTAAAGGCTTATAATTTTACCTATATGGTAAAATTTATATCATAATTGGAAATGGTATGAAATTGTCAGCCATATAATATCATATTTAAGCTTTTTAATATTTTTTTGATAATTTAAATAAATTTAATTTAACAAATAAATCAATAATGTCCTTTTCGATACTATTCATTTAATTTGAATTTAAATACTAGTTGAAAAAAATTAAATTAGAAAATAAAACTATAAAAAAATATAATAGTCATATTGATATATAAAATTATTTTAACATAATAATTCACCCAAATTTTATTACTTTTAACATTTTTAAAATCATTTATTTTATTTTTCTATTAATTGAAAAAATAATGTGTCGGTGATGCATATGAATTTAAGGTAATTATTCAAATACTAAATATTAGTAATAAATTACTATGATAAAAAAAAATTTATCTTTATAAGAAACATTTGTAACATAAATTATAATCTCTTTATCTGTATTTAAAAAAACTAGAGACATTAAAGTCAAGAGTGTAACATTTTGTATTTATTATTTTCTAAACATAACAGAAAGGTCATAATCAAAGATAAATGGAACCAAGTGGCCACATATTCAAGAAATTGATGTAAATGGGTGAACTCCACTCATATAATTGGATAAAGGAATGTTTTACTGGAGTTTTAAAGCCTTAAAGAAATTTTTTAACCCTATTTTATCCATTTTACCCTTACCGAGGTGATAAATATTTACCGTGGTTACTATTCATAGTGACCAAAAAATAAAATATACCTGTTTTACAAATTTTATTTTCTAAATTCAAAATATGGAATAAATTATTCAATATTAAATTTCTATATATATCATAAATTCATTTTAAAATATGTTGTAAAATGCAACGAAAATCACATTTTTAGAAAAATAACTTTTTTAAGTATAAACTACATATGTATTCTTATCTCATTCCTATAAAAAATATTATATTAATTTTCAAAAAAATATTGAATATATAATATATAAATTTCAATAAAATAATTCATCAATATTGATTAATTTAATTTTTTAAGAAAAAATACATTGTGCGCATAAAAACAGTTTTTTCAAAAAAATAAATCTTTTAATTTCAAGTGTTTTTTATGAATTTATAACTAATAAATAACTAATTGATTAATTTTGAAACATCAATTTTTCATATTTTAGTTATTCATATTCATTAAAGCCCATCCAAAAACTCGTTGATAACTGTATACTTCATTATGGTTCATTTAGACTCCATGTTTCATGTAAATTAATCTATTAAAGAAATTAAATTTATTTAAAGAGAGAAATGTCATAAAATCATAGTTTGTTAAATTATAGCCCCCCTTAAAGTGAATTTAACCCTCTAAATCTCATATCATTGATAAAAGAAATTAAGCATATAATTATTTCATCTTATCATTTGATTCCAATGTAACTTCTTCTAATTTATGGTTTCACCATAAAATTTTGACCAAGGTAGTGGTCTTATCTAGCTGCACTTTCTCTCCATGATCTAGAATCTCTAATTTTTTTCCTCATAAGAGAGATATTTCTCTATAAACATGACCTCTATGTTTAGTACAAGATAATGATCCGGTATGTACTTCCTCAATAGAGATACATGGACCACACTATATACTTAGGACATATTCGGTGGAAGTGACAAACAATAAGCTACCGTACCAATATGTTAAAGAATTTAAAAGGGACTAATATATATTTAAGTATTAGTTTTCCCTTATTTCCAAATCTTATATCCTTATTCTATGAAAATATTTGTATGAATAAATTTTCACAAGCATCAAAATCTAGATATCACTGATGATTGTTCCGTTCCAATTTTATCGGATGTCTCCGAAGAGACATATCACTGATGATTGTCAACATCAAATTTTAGTCGACTTTGAGATACTCATTTGTGCTGCTAAATGGATCTAACTTTCTCTTCTATTCTCTCATCTATATTAATTCACAATATCTTTTTTTATCTAACTTCATCCCAATTCATTTTGGTATTTCATATAATTCCATATATGTATTCATAAGTATCCAAATTAAATCTCAACTGAAAGGTATTATTGTAAGAAAAATTGACTAGATGAAGGTGTTGATCCCAATAACCATTGATTTTAAGAGAACAAGATCTCAACATATCCTATATGGTTTGAATTGTTCCCTCAAAATCACAATTTAAATGAGTATGGTAAGAAGTACTAAAACTTAACTTTATAATCATAACCTAGTGAATAATTTTCATAAATTTTAGGCAAACCTAATTTCTTAATTATATACAGTTAAATGTGTTACTCAATGAATTATCACCACTTTCTTAATGTATATCCAGGAAAATTAATCAAGAGATAAAATATTGATGGTAATGAATTGTACTAACTTCATAATGCAATCAACTATAACCCAAACAGAATTGCGTCCTTTATATGTTTTAGGGATTACAATGATAAAATTCATGGTGGTGTTTTCTTATTTACATTGAGTTATGGTTAATTGTTTTAATATCCCATGAAACTTGTGTCTATTAGCCTTAGTTTGATGACATACCAGGCATCAAGATATATACTCCATTATATCCCTTTTAATGTTGTTAAATCGGAAATATTATTTCGGATTTCTATAAATATTTTTACTTATAGGATGTATATAGATTGATGAACTATGAGATTTATCTAATCATTCATTCTTCAATAATGGAACGGATATAACACATACATTGTTTGTGAACATTATAATTCAATCACAATCAATATTGAACTGAGGAACATCTCATATTATTATTTAGTTTTACATCTTCCCTCTGTACCACATTAATCCACACATGAATTGATGGTTGAAATTTAATCTATGAAATATGGGATATTTCCCCTTTCTCTGGGTTTCAATGAACCACCCTGATATTTTACAATATACTTATTTTAAATAAATTTAATCTCAATGATATCTCAGGGTACACAAAACCATATATCTAAATGAATTGTAATATAGTGTAATATTATAACCAAGACATTAAAGTAATGGGTATGAAAATGAATAAATAAAATGATAAAATAATATTTTCTATGAATTTATAAAATAAATTCATTAGTTATAAATATATTAGAAATAAAAATAAATATAAATTGAACGTAAAACAAATGTTTTTCTGAAAAAATATTTTTATGCACGCAGTGTGTTTTTATAGTATTAAATTAAATTAGTAACTATTAGAAAATTATTTTAATTAAATTAATATATCATGTATTCAATATATTTTTTTATCATTAATCTAATATTTTTAGTCATTGTAAAAGAATAAATCCAGTTGTATTCTTAAAAACTTTATTTTTCAAAAAAGCGGTTTGTTGGATTTTGTGCATTTATTTTAAATTTAATTTTAACCACGTTTTGAAATTTTATTTCATAAAATAAACTCCTTTTTTAAATAAACATGTCAGAATAAACTTATAGTGAATTTTCTATAATCTTTAGAAAATATTATATTTTTCGATGAATAGAGAAAATACTACATTTTATTGAAAACCGCCTTTTTGGTTAAACAATTTAAGAATTTAAATTTATTATTAAAATAAAATTTAAAGTAAAATTATTTAATTTATATTATTATTTATCCAATTTATTTTATTATAATCAATTTTATGTTGAATTTTGATATAAAAACGTTTTGAATTTGATAAAAATTTTCTTTGGAAAACCGCATTTTCGTCATGCTTGCGGGTTTAATTTAATATTAAAATATGTTACTTAAAATAATTTAATTTAATTAAATGTATTAAATATTTTGAATTATTATAATTAAAATTATATAATAAGTTCAAGTAATTGTTTTTACATAATAATTAGGAATGACAGTAAAATTTATTTACCACGATTAAGGTTAAAATGGTGTTTTACAGGTTATATGTGCCTATGGTAAAATTAATTTTACAGATGAATTAAATTTTTATTTGATAAATTCTTTTTAAAATTTATAATAATAGGATCAAAATTATCTAATGATTCTCAATTATTTTTTTGAAGAATAAATTACTTAGATAAATAAAAAAACTAATTATTGTGAGAAAAACGGAAATGGTAAATGTAGGTAAATATAAAGGACAAAGTAATAAAATGTTTAAAACAAGTCCCTTTTATAGTGGAGGATAATATAAACTATTAATCCTATATAATATATTATTTATCATGTTTTGAGTCCCTTTGGGTGATAGAAATTCCCATTATTGATTGGCTTTGGGTATTTATAAAAATCTCAATCCTCCTAAATTATAAAAGGGAACCCCATACCCTCACTTATTCACACCTATCAATCCATTTATCTCAGAAAGACCCTACAAAAATATCTACCCAACACCATTATCCACTATATAACTTTTTCTGTCTTCCAAAAATACAAACCATATATTTCATAATAAGAGATACAAAGGAGGTTTTTCTAATAGAAGGTAATCATCTTCACCAAGCTCACTTGTTTACTTCCCTTTTTCCACCATCAATTGTGACTAAAAAAATAACATGTAATAAAACAAGTATCTATCATATATTTATATTTTATTATGTTAATTTAATAATATTTAACCATCTCCTCCTCCATAAAATGGGAAATAAAGACATCACACATGTGTACGACAGACTATCGCCTCAAAAACTGATGTAACTTGTTTTTCATTGCTAACTCTCATGGATATTCGTAATTATGGAAATAATGAATATATATGATACATATTACATGATATCAATTATTAAAAATTAAAATATCATTAAATTATTTACCCTTCACCCATTAAGGGAATGATATCTTCGCTCGTGCGTATGTACAATCAACCATCTCCATGAAGAGATGTGATTAATTTTCCATGTCCAACATTGAAAAATGGTTATAAAAAGGTATATAATTAATTAATGTGAAATTTAGAACATTAATATAATTTTTTAAATTTGGGATTTATATCCTATCCACACGAACCGAAACATCAAGGACAAAACATGCATGAGAAAATTAATCAGTCAACACCCGATACGATGGTAAAAATGAAATATTATTAATGAAATGCTTGTAATATGTTATAAGAGTGGCATATATGATATTATAAATATTAATATTGTTATTATATAAATTAATATTATTCGTAAAACCACTATATAATAGGTTAAATCATGTTAAACTATAGGGAAGTGTGAAGAAAGGGACTTTGTCTCAATTTCCTTTAATTAGGGTATGTTTTGATGTTATGCTCTTAATTTATATTATATGGTGTATATACTTCCATTTTACATATAATATCATCAATATTTCATACATCATGGTATTTAATTTAAAATATAAATTATTTCATCCAATTTGATTTTACTTGAATGTTATAAAGTGGTAAATGTTTTATAACTTAATTTTTTCTTTAGGTTATATTACTTCTTCATTGTCATTGATATAACGAGATTATGTGTGTAATTTATTTTGATTGTTTTATGTTATATTTCCACTTTTTATGTGTATTTACATTTTACACACATAATCAATTTATTGATTAATCCTCACTTCAATGGCATGATCATTGTAAGTGATTTAAAGTCAATTTCAGATCCATTGAAATATATTTGGAATTATGCACCTATTTTTTATGAGGTGTATCTACTAACAAAGGGGTATGGGTTTATACTTCAATATAATTTAATCAGGATTATTTATTCCAAAATTAAAAATAAGGGAAATTATTTGATCATTTTCTAGTAAACCCATTTAATTTTCCTATCCATTAGTTATTCGTGAAATTTTCATGAAATTTTAAATTAGTTTTACAATATTAGTATATTCGATACATAAATATATTGAGAAAGAAATTAATAGAAACCAGCTTTATTTCTCTTTTATGTTAAAAATTATTTTTATTCCATATCCATATTTTCTTTAAAATGTTTTGAAGAATGTTTTTAATATTATTCAAGGGTTTATTGAAAAAAATTCACCCATGTTTTAATTTTCACATGATTTTTTAAAAAACAATCATATTTTCATTTTTTTAACAAGGTACATTCTGACTTTTCGTTAAAAAATGTAAAAGGAATATTTATTTTGACATACTTGGCATGAATGTAATTTCATACTTTCATGACCGATCATTTATTTGAAGCTTCCATTATGATTTAAATAAGTTATTTATAAAGAAAATATTTTTCCTAATATTCTATAAATTTATTATTTTTAAAAGTGGTTTTCGATGTGAAAATAGTATCTTCCCCAAGAATTTTTTAAAAAATATTTTATATTCTTTATATCCATCAATAAAATGACCATTAATTTTAATTATACTTCACTGAGGATATATTGTAATGATACAATCCTTCGTATTTTTATGGATGTTTTATAATCATTTTGATCATGGAAAGTATTTTCATACAATTTCATAATCAATTTTTTATTCATTAAATTTTCCATTGAAACATTCATTTTCTTATGATCATTGTATGTTACATATCCATATTACATGTATCTGGAATATTATTATTTACTAAATTATATCCCATTTTTATATTTAGTTTTTTATTGGGAATGTTATTTGATTGACTTGTAATTTTTTTTGAGAAAACAGTATTCTTTACCCAATATAGATATTTTTTATAAGGAATAATGTTCATGAATTAAATTCATATATGTAGAATGAATTTTACATGTTGTGATGGGTGGGTATCAAAATTATATTTTCCATTCGTGAATCAAAAATACATAGGAGGAAAATTAGTAATCTAGAATTAAATGGGTTTTCGTTGTATAGCTTCTAATATTTTTAAATTGATTAGCAAAAGGTCTTTATGGTATAAATATCATGATTTCTGAGGTCATAATGCCCAATATTAGTCATTTATTCTTTGAAAATTTAGTTATTGATATCAATGTGATTATTTGATTAATTATTACATACATGGATTAGCTTCAATCACATGTGAATATATAATTTTTTGATAAACATTTATTCCTAATATGTTATTCTTCATCCTCATGTTGTTGATTAAATGGAATGTGATTTTAGTTATTTAACATATCATATTGATTATTCCTTATAGATTCATGATATCTTCCACTATATATAACACTTACTGAGCATTTGAGGGAACTTTTATTTGATTTCCTTTCCCCAAGATATGAGGAAAGAATCATTAAATGTGTTCAAGGATGTAGAATATTTACTTTCACATTGTTGTAATTTATTTTTACAAATGTAATGTGAGAATAAATTATGTATATAGTTTAAAAATACTATCAAAATATTTTTTCTTTTGGGATTTTATTTCTTAAACATTGTTCCAATTTAATAAAGTAATCCATGTCATTAGGTTACTAGAGTTGGGGTCTTTACAAATTATATTAGAGAAATTTTACTAGAAACCTTGATAATTAGATTTAGGAAAACATGGATTAGGAAAGATAACCCTGTGACTAACTTTGAGGATAACTCTAAGTATAGAATAAAATTATAAAATTTTGTTGAGGTATATATTATGTGGTTTTCCGAGAAATTACATCCCTATCTAGATACCACAAGTGCATGTGTCTTTAACATACTTGTACATAGGGATAATAATGTTGAAAAGTGAACATTGGGATTTGAATCGATCGTCACATGGTGCACAACACTGGGCCTTTATGCACACCTCATTTGACACTCATCGAGGATGTCTTTTGGTTAATTCACATTTTCTCTATGAAAAATTATGAATAATTAATGAATAAAACCTATGAAAACCAATGATATTCCATAGTGATATGGAATAAAACCAAATAATATTAGGTCAAAAAGTCTAATGTTGATCATTAATTTAAAATAATATATACCCATTTGAGGTTTTATGTAATGGTAATATAAGATAATTTAGGCTATTTTTGGACGAATTTATGGGAATAAAACCCTTCGGTTTAGTATATGTTTTAGTGGAAAGGTTATTTTAGTAATAATTTTTTTATATTTTGTGGACTTAAGTATAAATGTATTGATAAAATTTTGGTTTAATATAATCATTTATGTGAAGGTAATAATAGTAAATTAAGGTTATTTAATTTCATGGAAATTATAACTCATATAAAAAACCCTTATGGTCAAATATTTATTTGATAACTAATTTTATTTTTGATAATGTTCATTGTATTTTTGTGTACGTTATTGGAATTATATTAATTTAAGTTTAGAAAAATAAAAAATCACATGTTAGGGGGAAAATCATCACATCTTGTGAGGTCGTGGGGATTGAACCCACAACCAAAGGCTGACTAGGTTGCAGAACCTACCATGTCCTCCATGATGCTTTAGTTAATATGAAATTTATTTTACTTCCATGATTTCATGGATAAATAATATGTTCAACTTTGGGTGTTTCTATTGTGGTTTAGATATTAATATAAAATATTGGATAACTCATGCTACCAATTTTGGATTTGGTAAATATTTAGATATGTATGGATGGACATGTCACTATTTTATAGATATTATGATCCATTAAAAGTTAATTGTATTTCTTCAAGTATAAAAAAATTATATTGGATATTCATTACATGGAGTAAGAGGTGAATTGGAAATTTATCTAAGAAAAACCAAATGATGAAATTATAATATTAAAATAGAAATATATCAAGTAAGTATATTTTCATATTCTCCTAGTCTAGATAGTAAAATAAATTCTTAACTTCATAATAATTATCATGAAATAAATACTTTATCCTTTTACCTTCATTATTGATTAACTGATAGTCTCTTCATCCATCACAGATTTAAGTTATTGTGCATGTTAACATTCTCCTAACCATGTTTTATGTCACTTTATATTTGTCCATGGGTGTTATTTTTCTCCACCATGTCCATATTTTAACATCCCACTAATTTTTTCTTCTTTTAAACCTAATTATGTGTTATTATATATGAAATTAATACTCCTCATTTTCTCTTATCAAGAGGTTGTTTTATTAACTCATATTATAATGTGGATTTTCTACAAAGGTATTTTAACATATCAAGCCCTTTTTCTGAGCAGAAGTTCTAAATTTGAGGATTAAATTAATTGAATTTTTGATGAATGTAACACTTTGTGATTTTACAATATATTTCTTTAAAATAAATTTAGTCTCTTTAATTGCTTGCAGTGCATGCAACCTCGAGTCTAAATGAACCGTAATATAGTACATAATTATAACCAAAAAAATTAAATTGATGATTTTTAATTGAACTGAATTAATTTTTAAAATTATATAGTTTACACATGTTTAAAATAAATAAATTATTTATCAATCGATTAGACATAAAAATATAAAACATTTGAAATTGGAAGTAACATTTTTCCCAAAAAAAACTTTTTTATGAGCATATTGTGTGTTTATCTCAATAAATAAAATTAGTCACTATTGTTGAATGATTTTAATGAAATTAATATATTATGTAATAAATAAATTTTTTATATTCATCTAATATTTCTAATCATGGGATAAGAATAAATCTATTTTATGCTTGAAACTGTATTTTTCTAAAAACTGGTTTCAGTGCAATTTGTGCACTTATTTTAAACAAAATATTTACACTTTTAGAGTGTGTATTTGAAAAAATTAAATTAATTTTATAAATAAAATTTAATTATTGTCTTAGATTGAATTTTTGAGACTTTTCTGAAAATATTATTTTTCCAATGAATAATGAAAAATACACATTTTTATTGAAAACTAAATTTCATTTAAAGAATATAAAAGTTACATTTTATTTTAATTTATATCAAAATATAAAAATATTTACTTTAAATTATTATTAATATAATTTTTTTCATTATCAGTGATTTAATGTTTAAGGTTTATATATATATTTTTTAATTTATAATAATTTTCATTGGAAAACCACATTTTAATCATGCTTGTGGGTTTCATTTTAAATTAAATTATAAAACATATCTTAATGGAATTTGAAAAAATTGATTCCATATGTACAATAATGATGATTAATATTATATAATAAGGTAAGCATTATTTTTTTCATAATTATTACTAAATATAGTAAATTTTATTTACGATGATTAATGTTATAATGTGGTTTTGCGTGCAACATGCGCCTATGCTAAAATTAATTTTCCAAGCACATACAATTTTTATTTGAAAAATTATATTTATATATATAATTGATGGTTCCAAATTATCTAATAAGTATCATTTTTTTATTCTTAAAGTATAAATTACATGGGTAAATAAAAAATTGATTATCACTGTAAAAACTAAAATGGGAAAAACAATTAAACTTAGAGGATGAGGGAATAAAATGTTTAAAATAAGTTTATTTTTTTGTTAATGTTTTGTATATACATAAAATTTGATAAAATGTATTATTTATCAATTTTTGAGGTACATGGGTGAGAGAGACTTCCCATTATTGAATAGGTTTGGGTATTTATAAAAATGCCACCCCTCAATAATAAAAGGGAACCCCCTCCCCTCACATCACCACTAAATTCATTTATCTCTACTAAACCCTACCAAAATATCTCCTCAATATCCATATAAACATTCTAGTGTTTATGGTATTCCAGAAATACCATGCTTATGTTCCTTGATACGATATCCAAATGATGTATTTCTAAGAGAAGGTAGCCTTCTTCACCTAGATCATTCTTTTTTACTTCTATTTTTACCACCTTCAATTATGTATTAAGAGTTAAAATAAAATAACACCAATATTTTTTATATAAAGATATGTTATTATGTTGATGAAATAATATTTATCCATCTCCTCCTCCATCAAATGGTAAACAAAACCATCAATTGTGTGTATAGAAAACTACTGCCTCATGAATTGATGTAATTTATTTCTCATCACCGAATCACATGGATAGTGATAATAATGGAAATAATGAATCTATATGATACACATGGCATGATATTAATTATTTAAAATTAATATACAATTCTATTAATTACCCTTTCAACCATTAGTGGTATAATATTGTTGCTCATGCATACGTATGACATATTGTCTCCACAAAGCGATGTGATTCATTTTGTATGTCCAACATTCAAAAATGGTTCTAAAAATTTATATAATGAATAACTGTGATATTTATAACATTAATATAATTATATGGATTATGGATCTACATCCTATTCATTAGAACCAGAACTTCCATGACAAAACATGCTTGAGTAAATAAAGTAGTTAACACCCAAAACAATGGTAATAATAAAATATTATTAATGAATTAGTGTTACAATGTTATAAAAGGATAATATATTATATTAATAATATTATTATAGCTATTTAATAAATTAATAATATTATTAAAACCATTATAAATTATTTTAAATCACATTAAACTAAAGGGAGGAGTGAGGTAAGAGACTTTGTATCAATTTCCTTTCATTGAGGCATGTTTTGATGTTATGCACATAATTTCTATTATAAGACTTATATAAATCCTTTCTACATGTAATATAATTAATACTTTATAAAAAATGGTACTTTAAGTTTGAATTCAAATTATTTCATCCAAGGTTATTCAACTTGAATATTACTAAGTGGTAAGTGCTTCATAACTCAATTCCACTTCATTGGGATACATTAATTCTTTATTGTCTTTTATATTTTAAGATTATATGTGTAATGACTTTTTATTTGATTATGTTGTATTTACTCTTATTTATTGTATATTTAAATTTGATATAAAAAATAAATTCATTGATTAATCTCCACTTCAGTGGTATGATCGTTGTAACAGATTTCTTCTCAATTTCCACTCCATTAAGATATATTTTGTATTATACACCTATTTATTTTTATAAGGTCTATATACTACCCCTTTTATATTACATATCACAAATATATTAATATTCAGTGTATTTAATGTTTCATTTTAAGTTATTTCTTTCATGTGGGTAATTATTCAAACATTATCACATAATTATAGGTTTATTCTGCAATCACCTTTTAATTGGGATTATTTATGCTTCAATTTAAATTGATGGAAATTAATTTATTATTGTATAATAAATCCTTTTAATTTTCTTCTCCTCTAGTTATTTATGAATTTTTTTAGTAATTTTTCTATTTTCTTATATATGGAACTTAAAATGATTTATAATAATGTTTAAATAGAATCCTACTTTATTTATATTTTTTATAAAAAATAATTTTACATTTACACCCTTATTTTCCTTAAACTTTTTCAAAGAATATTTTTAATATTCTCCAAAGATTTATTTAATATATTTTTACCGATGTTTGACTATTGATAAGTTGTATTAAAAGGAATATTCCTGTCATTTTCTGAATAATGAACTTTTTTTACTTTTCTTATAAAAATTTAAAAGGAATATTTATTTTAACATATTTTACATGAATAAAATTTAATACTATAATGAACACCCATTTATATTAAGCATTTTTTAAAATAAAAATAAAAATATCATAATATTCAGAAAATTTATACTTTTAAAATTCATTTTTAAATAGAAAATGTTTTTTCCTTAAGAATTTTTTATTAATATTTTTATGGTATTTATATTCATCAACAAAAAAAACCTTTATTTTAATTATACACTACTGGGGATGTGTTTTAATGATGTCATCCTTTTTATTTCTCTAGATGGTACATAATTTGTTTGACCAGGGAAAGTATTGACATTAACTTTATTAATTAATTTCTTATTCATTAAGTTTCTCTTGAAAAATTATCTTTCATGTAATTATTGAACATTTCATATCCATATTCATTGCATCATGGATATGATTATTACCTAAACCATATACAATTTTTACATATGGTGTTGTAATGTGAAAGTAATTTGGTAGACTAGGAAATTTTTTGATACATTTGTAATCACTACTCAATACCGATATTTTTGGAAAAGACATATTATTCATGAATTAAATAGATCATTCTATATATGAGGAATACATTAAAAAATAAATGACGAGTTATGCCGATAATTGAATAACCCCTTGATGCATCAACAGGTCTCCTAAGACAAATCCTTAAGCTATAATTAAATGGGATTTGGTGTATACCAACCCACAGTTTTAAACAATATTTTTTGATTTTCTTGATGGTATAGATATCATGATTTTTGAGATCATGATGTCTGACATTAAACATTTCCTAAATTGAAAACTAAGTTATTGATATCCTTGTGATTACTTGATTAATTATCATATCCATGTATTAGCTTCATGATCACGTGATTATATAATTATGTGATCATCATTTATTCGTACAATATAATTGTTCATGCTCAGGACATTGGTTATATATAATGTTAATATTATTATTGACCTTTCCATATTGATTATTAATTATTGATTCATTGTAGCTTCCTATATACGTAACCCTTACTTAGCATTTGAGATCACCCTTGTTTGTTTACCTTTCCCTAGGATATGAAGAATGAATCATTAAATAACCTTTGGGATACATAATATTTATATTAATATTGTTGTAATATATATTTTCAATTTTAATATGATAATAAATCGTGTATCTAGTTTACTAGTACTACTAAACTATTTATTCCTTTGGGATGTGATCACTTGTATTTTGTAAACACGTAATAAAGTAACCATCGACTCTAGGTTACTGTAGTTTGGATATTTATATCCATATTCCATATTATTAAATTCCATAAGTATTGGATCTATTTCAATTATCATCATATATAAGCTTGCGTTGTCCTTTAAAACTAGATAAACTAACACCTTTTTTACTTTCCCAGGGTGGTAATGTATTGAGAATTCATAATCATTAATCAACATAAAACTTCTCTGGTATATATTTAACTATTTATATGTGAATATATAATTATAATTTTTATGTATAATATATAGTTCCACCTTTAACTATGAATTTAATTCCTAAATATCTCAACAAAAAAATTATAATTGTCATCTCTAGATCATGAGTTGGGTAATTTTTCTTTTATATTCTCAATTAGATTGAGGCATATTCTAGCACCATATCATTTTTGAATGAGTACACATATGATAATCTTATTTGATGCATCACTATAGATCACAAAACCTTCTCCACTATAGGGTAGGGTAAGAACATGTACCTTGGATGACCTTCTCTTCAGTTCCTTGAAATATTCATCACATTCATCTTTCCAAAGGAACTTTGCTCCTTTCCAAGTAAACTTGGTGAGTGAATTATATAGTCATCAAAAATTTCTCACAAAGCATCAATAATATTTATAAAAAACAATAAAACCATGGATATAAGTCATAATGGTTGGTCTAGGACAATTTTCAATAACTTATATATTTGGTGGACCACCTGATATACCCTCACATGAGATTATACGACCAAAAAATGAAACCTGTTGAATCTAGAATTCAAAGTTGTCAAATTTCTCATAAAAATTATTCTTCCTCATGATCGTCATCTATAGTGACTCGTACATAAAAATATATCCCTCCTAGGTTGGATATGAAGGTATATAGATAATAACCCCAAGTCCCACCTCTAGTAGGCCTCAGGTTGGAAACAAGCACTGAGGGTATAAAAATATCGCATATGGGAGGGAGTGTCCTATATAAAAAAGAGTATTATGATATAGGAAAAATAACCAACATGAAAATAAAAAAATATAATATATAATTAAACCCAAAACCATCCAACCATGTATGGTTATTTCAACATATATAAATAAAATTCTCAATGTAAATACCTAAAAGTCATGTCCT
Organism: Viscum album; assembly: GCA_963277665.1. Taxonomy (NCBI): domain Eukaryota; kingdom Viridiplantae; phylum Streptophyta; class Magnoliopsida; order Santalales; family Viscaceae; genus Viscum; species Viscum album. The sequence continues at coordinate 1,320,587,983 of OY728132.1, read as the reverse complement.
ATAGTAATGACTCAATCGCGGCTCCAGAACCCAAGCTAGTAATATCTACTCGGTCTCTGAAGTACTCGTTGAAACATAAAAATAGTTTTTATATATAGCGTGAGAATAAAAGTGTACTCAGTAGGATCATACACATGGTCTCAATTGAAAATGTGAAAAGTGATGGTTAATGTGGGCATGAACAAACAAAAGAACCAACAAGCACCTAAATGTGTCAACTCACCAACCCTGCCTCACAATAGCTAACTCACAAAATCTTAAATATAATATAGTAATATAATAGTCCTGAATAAAAAAAGGTTCCACACTACTGCTTCTCCAATGATTATATTCTCTCATTACCTTATGTCAAGTGTCTTGTTCTACCATACCTTTAATGTATATCACATCACATCTCACCAAAAACAACTTGTCTATCACATCACATCTCACCCAAAAACACCGAGTCTATCACATCCCATCTTGTCACATAACTAGGTTAGTGGGGTATCATGAACGTGCAGAGAATCACCCTCATGCCCTAATCCTACCAGACCTGACACCCATAACATATCACATCACATCACTACCTAGATAAAACACAAGTCACCAAAAAACACTTGGGACAAAACTGATGGGTCATATCCAACACTAACCTATATCATCACTACTTCTAAAGGAAGTGTGGAGAAGAGGGGATAGCCATTAATCCATGTCACCACTATCATGGATGTTGGGGAAACACCCAAAACCCAAAACCTTTGTTCAGTGGTAACATTATCAATATTAGGTGGGGTGTGTATCGAAACAATATAAAATTCAAGATATATACATATAACACCATACTAGTAATATAACAGAAATTATAAACCTAGTTTTATTAAGAAAATTTTTTATTTTATGGTTTTATTTATAATTTAATCATTTTCAATACAATTTTTATAAAAAAAATAATTGAAAATAAATGTTTTATTTAATTCTAAGTACAGTTTTCAAATTTATTCTAAAATAAAATATTATTTTACATCGTTTAATGAATATTTTAAAATAACTAACTTTATCAAAATAGATATTTAATATTATATTAACATATGATTATAATTAATTTTTAAATCATTTATTTTCAAATTATAATATATATATATATACATGAAATTTTAGAAAATAAATGATGATATATATATGAATATGAAATTATAAATATTAGTTTCAAATTATAAACAGTGATTAGAATAACGTTTTATAAAATTGTTAATTATTATGAATTTTGTTTAATAAAATTATAATTTTATAATATAATTATTTTAGTGAATTATTGAAATTAAAAATATATTAATGTTATATAATTACATTATAAATTGCTTTATAAATTTTGGAAAATTTATAAATCATGGTAATTTAAATTTTTTTTAAAAAATTAAATAAATATAAATAGGTTGGTTTTATAAAATTTATTGATATTATACACACACACACACACACATATATATATATATATATATTAGTTTTTAATGATTAAATTATTTTTATAATGTTTTGTTTTAAAATATTCATTTAAATTTAAAAGTAATAATAATAATTTGTTAAAGTTTTAAAAGAATAAATTTTATAAAAAGTAAGAGGAATATCGGGTAGGGGGACTTTTTAGGGTTTCAGATAGGGGACCCTGATTTGGGGGGTTCATATGTTCGGGTTGAGGTGTGCACAATGAGGGTAGGAGTAGTGGTCTCCAAGTTTCACGGCAGGGATGCTTCGCTTCAGATTAGAGGAGTTCAGGTCGGCCAGGAGAGTCGTGTCGGCGAGGGAAGAACAAGGTGCTGCCCCCGGAGATGGTCTGACCAAAGTGGCATGGTGGTCCGAGTGTCATTGAATATTCATGAGACCCCGTAGAGTTTTGGCCGCCAACTGAGTATGGATCGAGCGCTTTGGGTTCGACCACAGTGAGGTAGAAGCTCATTCTTTGCCTCCAACCTAGTGTGTGGTAGGAGTTTTCTTTATAGATCTAAAATCTACTGGTTGGTCACATAGTCCAAATGATAGTGTTTTCTGTCTGATTTTCCATTTTTTTCTACCTGTTTTTCTATCAATTGAATGTTTAGAATTTTTTGTGATATTGTCGATTATCTTTCACTTCATCTCTTTTGAAATTATAAACCATGGATGAATGATTACATTCCATTATTTGGATTTAGGTCAATTAAAGATATTATCCATTTCCTTGTTTGCACTAGGCAATTTTAATATGAATCTTTGTCCCTTTGTGACTTTGTCATGAGTCTGGTTTCTAAATTTTATCACTTTTTACTTGATAATTCATACTTAAAACGCTAACAACAAATATTATGATCATTTGTATCTATATATAATGACATATATATATATATATATATATATAATATTAAAAATATAATCATGAGATGGCTATATAAATCTATACTCCCTAATGATTCCAGGAAAAAAGGGGAAGCACACTATGTGCACTACCTTTACTCTGTAAATAGATTTATACCCCTCTTTGTCTTCTGTTCTTAGTTTTGCACACCTTTTCACTCATGTTTGAGCTTTGTGATGACTCCTGTATTTTTATTTTTATTGTTCATTTGTGTTAAGGATGGCTGATGTGCTACTGGTTTGATTTATAGGTAAGGGGAACTATATTTATGTGTTAATTAGTTGGGTTATTTTTATTTTCATAAAAAAGAATTATTTTCAAATAGTGGTTGTTCTTTTTCTATCGATGTTTATTTAGAATTGTTTGTAAGAGACATTTATCTTAAGATCTATGTTTACATACTATTACAATGGTTATTTTAAGTGTGTAGTACTAAACCACGAGGGATATATTTTTATTTTATAATTCTCAATTTTAAAATAAGTAATATACATCCAGTTTCATGATTTTTAGTCATTTATTTGAAACCATTTTTTATTTTATGTTCAAACTATTTTACCTTGTTTTCAAACATTAATTTTACTTTTAATGACAAATTATGTCTTTCCCAATTAAATATTTTATTTTTTAAAACTTATATATCTTTGAATTTATATGTTAGTAAGATAAATATTTCTAGGTATTTGTTCCATGAAAATTGCATGATCATAGTGTTATTTATATTTTTGTTTTATCATAATGAATTGATCAGTATAACATTAGTATAGGAAGTGAAAAATAATTAATTTTATAGTTTGAGTAATTGACAGAATAATATTCTTTCAAAATATACTATAGCATGTAATTAACTATGATTTATGTTATGATGTCAATATATAATTATAATTTTAATCTATAATTTTAGGCAAGAAATTAGGGTTACAAATATGACTAACATTTAAGATATAGTCATAATATTTAAACCATGATAACACCCAAATTTCTCAAGTTAATATTAAGCAGTGAGAAATTATTATCTTATAAATGATTTTCTTTAATTTTTGTGTGTGGCATCTAAAATTATAAGATAAGTTTATATTACCATTGCATGAAATTGTTCCAAGTAAAATTATATATATATATATATCGATATAAAAAACAATTGTTACATTTTTTACTTAGAATGTTTCTATAATAATTTCATGTGAGTCACATTTATTCATTAAGATTGCACGAAGAAGACCAAAATTATTTATGTGTATCTAATTCACAAATCATTGTGTCTCTAAAAAACAACAATTTTTTATAACCTATCCAGTAAACATAATTTTTCTACATCTGTGATTTGAATTTGGAAAAAACGACATATACGGTTGCATTCAGTAAGATATTTAGAGTCTGATAAGACAAACATAACTTTTTCCGAATAGTAATATGCCCTTATCAATAATATATATGAATAGTAATATAACACTTAAGAATAGTAAATCAATTTATTATTTTATTGTATTAATGTTATAATATAATGAGATCTTGATTTATTTTTCATGGTGACATAAAATGAATTATAGTTTTGAAATTGTTATTTTATGAATAAATTGTTATTTTATTTACAAATTAAATTAATAATATTTAGAACATTATTTTGAATCAATGGAGTTCTTTTATGAATTATACCCATCAAAAATGGTTACGGTGAATTTTTGGTATTTTTCTGAAATACTCGAATTTTTTATGAATAGTAAAATATAGTAATTTACCTTATATATACATTATTAGTTAAATTAACTAGTCCTAAAATCATGGATGATGTAAGCACACTTAGTTCAAAAAAACATTCTCATATTACTATTATTGGTCACAAGAATCAATACTATTTGTTTTCTATGGAAAAATAATAAAATGATTAGTAATGTAATGGGAAATCCCTCCTCTCCTCCACTATAACCTTCCCCCCTCACTCTGATGAGTAAAATAATGGGAAATCCATCCTCTCCTCCACTATAACCTTCCCCCATCACTCCCTCTTCTATTCACTCATCTCAAAACTTTTTCCTTGTCAAAATTATACTCCAATACCTTGACAAGATCCTCTCCCATGTTTATTATCCATTGGTCTCCTAAAAATATCAAAACCTATCTCCTAAAGAGGCTCTCAAGGAATATTACTTCAAGAGGTAAATTCCACTTATCATTTATTTTATTTAAAGATCCTTTATTTTATTTTTCCTTCCTAACATACAGTCATACAAATGTTGTGATGACTCTAGTACCTTAAATTTACTATAATTTTGTTATGATATGGGAATAATTATTCATAATATCCCATTTTCCCATCTTTTATACTAGAAATGAAAACACCACCCGATATGTGTTAATTTATCACATTCAGGGATGATAGATTTTCAATTTCTATTACAATATTAAACTATGGTAGTGAAAAAAATATAGAGTTGAACCAGACTATAATATATGTATTATAACTTATTTAGTATTTTTTAATTCTTTTTTACACATGATATTAATTTATAAATCAAAATGAGTTTTTTGAGATCAAGAACTGCCAATTAACCAAAACAATTGTCATTAAAGTATTATATAAAGGTTCATCCTAACTAAAAATAACCAAATTAATTTTATAACCATGTAATATTTTATTTGTTCATTAAAAACATAAAAATTCTATTCTAGACAATCATTATCATTCTACGTTTTTATCTATACATGAATATAAGTAAACTGATCATGAAAACCAAGGAAGAAAACACTCCCAAACAATGAAATTTAATCTCCTAACCCATCAAAAGGAAATTAATGAACCTAAATAACGTTTTAATTAATAAATTTCACATAGAGGTGGTTCTAAATTAATTAATTTATAAACATAAATTTTATTATTCAGTTCCTTAAGATCAAGTGAGGAACACCTTCAGACTTAAGGTAAAGGATTTCTACCCGAATCACCATTTTAATTCGGGAAACACTAATTGCCTACTTAACACCATTAAATTCTTATTTATTAATATTTACACCTAATATATAATGTGATAATTTTATATATATGTGAACCAACCATAATCTTATTTTAATTTATTGGGAGTTATATGTTTTAAAATGGTCTTTCAAAAATTCTTCCTGAAATACAAGGTAGATTCAATGGAATTTCTCAAATTCGTACATATTTTCAAGGGAACTCTATAATATATTTTTAAAAACCATTATCATTATAAAAATACTCATTTTATTATCAAAATAATATCTTAATTCACTTATAGTTTTATAAAAAGACTTTCCCAAAGTAACTATTCTTTTCAAAGTAAATGATTATTTTTCCCAAGAATTACGTGATGATTTTATAAGAGCATCTTCACCTATTTCATAACTTTTGTGGATTATTATGTATTATTGGGGTTAATATTTTATGATATCATATACCATATTTAATTGAATGTTTTCTGATTATTTTGATTGTGGATGTTCTATATTAAATCCATTCACCAATTTACACTGAATGGTTAGTGTTTATGCTTAATATTCGGGGAACGTTCTTGAAATTTCATATGTTAGTTTCAATATGAATGTATATGTTTTTTATTTTTATCCCCATCTATATGAATAATTAATTGGAATTAGTAAGTGTTGATTGGGGATTTATCTATCCCCTCTATGGATCAGTTAGTCTCATGAGAAAAACTACAGTCTTGGCACAAGGCTTTGAAAAAATGATTATTTATGGTCTCGGCACAAGGCCTTGATATTATAGTTATGATGTCCAACATTATTCCTTTCCTCATTATGAAACTAGTAATTGAAATTTTATGAGTTTGTTATACTAGTAGAATACCCATGATTATGCTTAATTATGTAATTTTTATTTAGCTCTTATTCCTTCCAAAATGTGCTCAAGATCATTTTTAAAGTCATGTGTTTTTTAGTTATTTGTCATGCCTAATGTTTTTGTTTATGATATCTTACACTAAGTTGCCTACCCTTACTGAGCATTTGAGCTCATCCCTTTCTTATGTTTCATTTTTCCTAGAAATAAAGAGGTATATTATGAAGGAGATGCAGAAATAACATAGGAGTTATGGATGTTGTCAAAAGAGTTTCTAAATAGTTTTTTATTTCAAGTTGTAATTTTGAACTTATGTATGTATCTTGTTTCCAAAGATACTAAACTACTCGGTCCTTTGGGACTCATATTCCTTGTTTATATGTCAATTTAATAAAATAAGGCATTAGATCCGGGAAACAAGGGTTGGGTCCTTATAGTTAATTTTATCATAAAGGTTATTTAATTTTATATTAACATATGATTATAATTATTTTTTAAAACTTTTAATTCAAAAGTATGATATATATAAGAAATTTTAGAAAAAAATGATAATATATTAATGTATATGAAATTATAAATACTAGTTTTTAATTAAAAACATTGATTATAATAACGTTTTATAAAATTGTTAATATTATGATTTTTTTAATAAAATTACAAATATAAAATATATTTATATTAATAAAGTATTGAAATTATACATTTATGAATGTTATAAAATTAGATTACAAATTTATTTATATGTTTTAGAAAATTTATAAATTTTGATAATTTTGATTCTTTTAAAAAAATAAATAAATATGAATATGTTGGTTTTATAAAATTCAATGATAAGATATACATATATATATTAGTTTTGAATGATTAAATTATTTTTATAAAGTTTTGTTTTATAATAATAATATAAATATAAAATTAATAATAATAATATGTTAAAGATTAAAATATTAAATTTTATAAAAATGAAGAGGAAAATCGGGTAGGGGGCTTTTAGGGTTTTGGATAGGGGACCCTGATTTGGGGGGTCTGTCCGTTTGGGTTGAGGCATGCATAGTGAGGGTAGGAGTCGAGGTCTATATGTTGCATGGCTGGGATGCTTCGCATCAGACAAGAGGATTTGAGGCTGGGCATGAGAGTCTCATCGGTGAGGGAAGACAAAGGTGTGGCCGCTGGTGATTGCCCGACCAAAGTTGCGTGGTGGTTTTTGTGTTGTTTAAGATCTAGGTGACACTGAGGAGTTTTGGCCGCCGACCGAGTGTGGATCAAGGAGTTAGGGTTATACTACAGTGAGGTACGAGCCCATTCTTCATCTTCAACCTAGTGTTTCGTAGGTGTTTTATTTATAGATCTGAAATCTTCATGTTGTGTCACATAGTCCAGATAATAGTGTTGTTTTGGTCTGATTTTCACTTTTTTTCTATGACATTCTCTATTAATTGATTGTTTGTCATTATTTGTTATATTTTCAGATGTCTTGCACTGAATCACTTTAGAAATTATGAACTTTGGATGAATGATTACTGACCATTATATTAATTTTGGTCGATTAAACATATTATCCATTTCCTTATTTACACTGGACACTTTTAATACGAATATTTGCCTCTTTGTGACTTTTTCAAGAGTCTGGTATCCAACTTTCATCGTTGTTTACTTGATAAATTCTTACACAATACGCTAATAACATATATACTCATCCTTTTCATCTATATCTGATGAAATATATATATATAATATTAAAATGATATTCCAGACATGGATATATAAATCAATACTCCCAAATTATTCCAAGAAAAAAGGGGAGTACAATATATGTCACACCCGTTGCCTTTAAATAAATTATTTTATTAATTTTCAGGAAATTGGGTAGTTCGGGTTGAAGCCGACTTAAAAATTTTGGGTTCTTATTTATGGAAATCCATGTTTTGGATTTGACATGCGACCTCACCCAGCTCATTGGGGATTGACAGCGTGCAACGCACGGGAAACTCATGGGCGGAACATAATTGCGAAGCCTTGCTGCTTCGTTAGCACTGTCGTGTGTCCTGACCGTCATTCAATTTTATGTTTTGCAGAAAAATGAATATTTTGGGTTTGGCGGCATCCAACGCATGGGCGGGGAATGGTTGAAGCTGCGCGACTTTGACTGGGCCACCGTGTGACCTCGTCCGATTCATTGCTCGGCCTGCCCGATGTAAAAGGCAGATGGAAATTACACGATGAATAATAAAATGCAAATATAATGAAATTTTGAGACCATGTGACTTGAGCAAGGCATGATTTTGAAACCACTCGGCCTCACCTGGTCCACTGGGTGACCTTCCAATGTCCAATTAATTGAATGAAGTGAATTAACAATGAAAAAATAAAATTAAGAGTCGTAAAATATAAATAATATAATATAATAAGAGTTGGATACAAATTAAAATTAATTGTTTTAATGGTAATAATATTATTATTATTTGAGAATATTTTTATTATTATTGTTATTATTCCTATTCTAGTTTATTACAATTATTATTGTTTTGTTAAATTTATTATTAGTATTATTATTATTAGGATTAGAATTATGAGTTTATTTAACGTTTTTTTTCTTTTTTTTCTTTCTTTCTCTCTTTTAGGATTTTTTTCTTCCTTTCTCTTTTCCCCCTCTCCTTATCCGATCCTCTCCCTCGTGTCGTGACTCACCCCCCTCCCCCCTAACCCTATCTTGTCACCATCACCCTCCCTCTTACCCCATCTCCTGCCGCTGGCCTCCTCCTTCCAACAGCCCCGGCCGCCGCTCTGTCTCCCTCTCTGGTGGCGCCTCGCACCGCCTAAACCCATCGTGCTGCCCTAGACTTCCTCATGCTGAAACCCACACGCCACCATCCCTTTCTCGTCCAGTTTTTTGGTGCGACCTCCCGTGACCCTCCGTTTAGCACACAACCCCCTTCTGGCGGCCTCCCCTTTGTGCGCTTTTCTCTGGTGAGTTTCTCCCCTCTTTGAGTTGGGTTTCGGGTTGGGGTGTCATTTTGTTTCGGATTCTATCATGATGTTTTTGTGTTCAATTTCTTTAATTAGGTTAAATTTGATCTTCTTGTGGTGTGTTTGTGGTGTGATTGGAGTTTGGCACCAATTTGTGGGAAATTCTTCCCCCAATGTAGGCGGTCCCGTGATTAACCGTTATTTTATGAATTGATTTGCTTATTTGTTTAATTTGGTATGTTTTATGAAGTATATGTGGGGTGCGTACATGGTTTCTAAAGAGTTTTGACATGTGTGTTTGCTTAAATAAATTAATATATATATATATATACACACTTGTAAAATTGGTTGTGTGCTAGGTGCAAACCTGTGCTTGCATTTTGGAAGGTTTGTAAATTGTAAAATTGATTTACTAAAATTTATTAATGGTGAAAATAATTTTCTTTAACCCGAATATATTGTGTGTTTGGTTTTAAAGTGGTGTTTAAATGAAACCGAGTATATTTTGAGTGTAAATTTCTGCTGCACCTCTTGTTAACATTTTATGAACTACTCAAATGGTTTGTTAAATTAATTAAGATGTGAAAAAAGTTTAATTACCATGATTGATCATGTGTTTAATTGTTAATGTGGTAGTTTTGTACTAAATTGAGTGTTTTTGTGTGTGCGAGACTTTGTGTGGCACTTGGTGTCATTCTCTAAAGTATGCAATTGATTTGTTAAACTATGTGCAAGCTGGAAAATGTTTTTTATATGGCAGTAATGTGCAACTAATTTTTAAAGTGGGTTTTGGGTGCATTTAAAGGGGTGAGAAGTATATTTGGAAATGGTTTTGATGTGCGTTTGTTTTCTAAAATGAATTTTCATGTTCAAATAGTGGACTTTGTTATGTAATGCTTGGTTTGGTGGATGAATTGTGAAAATGGTATTTTATAACATGTGGAACTTGTTTGAACACAATAGGAAATCCTGGGTATCTTGGTGAGCGGACTAGAACTAGTATGCTAGTGATCCCGTGGGGTTTGGCCTCAGTTTCACGTAGTAAGATTGATGCTTACAACACTAACTAAACTGTGATGATGAGAATTTGGGACCACTGGGTTATGGTTATGTTCACTACTAGTGGCTCGTGCACGAGAAGGTTACTCGCTATTTGACGTGGTTACTTTTACACCGGGATACGAGGTACCTAGGGCCCCAAAACAAACTAGTACCTAGGGGTGTTCCTGTGACTAGTGTACAATTATTATTTTTCACTTACCGTTGGCATACGGTAGGTTGGGTTGGTAATTTTTTTGTAAGTGTGTTGCCTTTAAAATTGCTTTCTTTCAAAACTGCTTTATATTTTAAGTTGCACCTGTTTAAAATTGTTATGTTTTGAAATTGTTTTCTTTAAAATTATCCTAGCATTTCTATAAAATAAATATCTTGCAATTTTTTTTGTCATTTAATGTGTAATGCATGTAATCTCTACCTGGGTGGCATCCTACTGGGCTTTGGCTCACACCCTGCATACACCTTTGGGTGTATACAGACTCTATTGTCTCTTTGTTTCAGGCTAAAGCAGGATGTGTCATGTTGGAAGTTGGTCCTTCTAGTTTTCTTGGTTGTGGACCTTGGTGGCTACAACTTGAGGATGTTGATCCTCGTGTTTCAAGATGTTTTGTGGTGTTTTTTTGGTTTTCTAGGGGTTGTTTCCCCTTTTTGGACATTTGTTTAGTTGAAAATTTTAAATTTTTGGAATTTATTAAATTTTTTTGGATAAATTTTTCAGATCTAGTTTTTTGGTCAATTTTTGTTTTTTTTATAGTTCTATTTTGGGTAAATCTTTCCCTCGTTTTTTATTTGTTACCCCGGCACTTGTGCTAGCCCCTGGAGATCGGGAACGCTCTTCAGGCCATGTCACGAACCGGGTCGGGTGCCGGGTTGGATGGAGACCTGGCTTGGTTCATGACAAAATGGTATCAGAGGGAGAGGTTTGCTCTCTTGGGTCATTTTCTTTTGGGATAGAGTCATGGTAGACTGGAGTTAAGGTTGTTGGAACTCGATGTCCTGGATACAAGTAAGGTGCCTGGCCAGCACACCTCGTGGCGCGACTCGAGTTACCAAAGTAAGTTGAGGTCTATCTAAGTCTTTGGCCCTTATGGTTAATCTTGTCTAGGGGGAATGAAAAGGGAGTAGGGTCAGTGGTACTAGTGAGATCGCAGGGTCTGGAAAGCCATGTGGAGCCAGGGATGCTGTCCCAGAATACCCTTTGTGGTGGTGGTGTGATTGGCGTATAGCCGCCAACCATATGTTCCAGTCACCAGCTAACATCAGTTTTCTCTTAAACCATTCCTCGTTTCTTTGTTTTGGAATTGTGGAAGGTTGGTTTTTAAGTAAAAATGATGTGGTCTTTGAAATTTTTTTGAAATGAAGCGCTTTCAAATTAATAATAATAAAATAAAATGATGCGAAAGGTTTGAAAATTTTGGGTTGAATGATTTGGGTTTTGAAGAAAAATGGAAAGTATTGGTTTTGATCCGTGGTGTTCTCATGGGAAACCACATGCAAGAGTGTTTAAGAAAAGAGAAATGGTTAATGACACGAGCGGATGAGTGCCTGGATGGATATGAGGTTGGTGCCAGTGTGACATGAGAACTTGCATGTGTGAGGCCCATGGGACACCATTGGTGGTGGCGAAATCCACCAGCTTAGTCCCTTTTCAAAAAGTTTTGTTAATTTAAAAGGTTATTGTTTTAAACAACCGGTGTTTGTGTGTTGTGTCCTTGGGTTTTGGAAATGTTGGGTGAGAGGCGTTTTGAGATGATAATCTTATTGGCTGTTTTGTGTATTGAGTTTGAATTCTTATTCGTTAGTTGGTGTGTAAATGTGTAGTTAATGGTTTCTTTCAAAAAGTGTTCTGGGAAGACCTTGCTTTGGTTCCCCCTACACGTTTAGTGTTCTCTTGATGTATATCTTGGCCATTGGACTAGTTTTATTGGGTCCACGGTTCTCCTTCTTGGATAATGTACACCCCAATAAAGACTTAATGTGGGAATGACGTGAGGCCACAGATAGTTCGTCGTTGGCCGACCTTCCAGTTGATTAAAGTAATGACTCTCCCTTTTGGGTGATAGTGTTAATTCTTTTCTGTTTTCCTTTCGGTTAAGTAGATCCTCTCACAGCGGGATGACATATGCGAGGGGAGTTGAAGGGAGTTTCGATATCTTCGAGTTGTCTGAGTCGTCGGGTATGAAGTTTGTTGTCGTTGCGTCTGAAGGATCCCCCTTGAAATGGTAAAAGGAGTTCCAGCAGGGACGGGTGAAGGCAGTTCAGAGTTATTGGTGTTGACCAATGTATTTAAAGGCTTGTAGTGCTTTTATCAACCGCAATAGTCATTGTTGGGTGACATCTTGCAGCGTGAGGCCCCTTTGATAGTCAATGGTTGTTTGGAAGCAGTAAAGGAGACTCCAGTGGGGAAAAGGTGGAAGAAACCCGAAGTTGTTGGTGCGGTATATTATTCTAAATAACCTATGGTCTTTTGTTTGTTTCGTTTAAGAAAAGGATGGTGTTGGGATACTAGTTTGGTAGACCTAATCATATGAGACTTCTATGGTCATTTGCAGGAATCATGTGTCGTTTAAGACGTGGTTTAAAGTCTTTATTTGCGTAATGTTTCTCTCGACAACAATGATCGTTCTCAGTGATGATTTGTGGTGTCATGTTCTCATTCGGTGTAACAAGGGGTGATGCACGTGTACCATCTAAGCTCTCGTTTTGGTGAATGTTCATCATGAGAGTAATTGGATGTCATTGTGTGTTGTGTCTGATGGTGTTGCCTCTGGTGCATTATGATTGCGTGTGGCATCAAAAGGATAAGCTCTACTCATGAGTCTTCAATACCTGACTGCGAGGTAGGAGATGCTTCAAACATCAGGGCTCTAGCCATAAGTCGCGAAGTGAAGCTGGAACGTGGTCAGGAACCCCGAGAGTGCACGAGTCCCCCACCTTATTTCTGTCATCGGTGTTGAAAGTAAAATTAGATTTATATGTTTTCTATTTTTGTTCCATTTCGAATGAACCGTCTGATTGCGTATGGATTTTTTGACTATGTGGAGGCATGTTCGAATCGTCAACTTAAAGTCCTGAGGGTTGTATCCCACCAGATGTAATCGCTTTTAGTGGTTTTTATGGGGTCTGTTGGGTTAAGTGGTCTCAAATTTTAATAGTGCTCATCCAGGGACGTGAAGATGTTGGGTTGTTTTTTTTGTTGTGGTTTTAACACCCCTATAGTTGGGCCCCTCCCTCCCCGCCCCTTGTGGTGGAGTGTTTGGTCACCATTGGATAATTTTCAATGTTTTGTACCCTCTGTCAGTCCTAATGGTGGGGAGACCCACGATTGGTCTCACACAAGTGTCTCTAGAATGAGTTGGTCTTGGCCTTTCTCATAATAGTGGGGAGTACACCCGAGCTTCCTATGGTCGCTTTTCTAGTCTCGTCTTGGGCATCGGTATGTTATTAATGGTTGGGAGCCCATCCAGATTTCCCGTGTTGGACCTTTCAGTTTTGTTCCTAGAGATGGTTTGGTGGTAGGTTATTGGAGTATTCTTTGGATGTGGGTTTGTCTTGTTTCTTCATTCCAGTAAAATGGTGTGTTTTTTGTTTAATGATGCTTGAGGTGTTTCGGTTTGTGAAGTTGGTTTCCGTGGGTGCGAGAGTTCCTTTCCATAAGAAATTGACTGGAGGTGTTCTAGCATTCTGGGGCAGGTGACACTTAGTTAAATGTGTTTTATGGGTTCCTTGAGGTTGTCATTTGAGTCGTTATCTCGGAGCATGATGTGTTTTCCTCTTTTCACTTGCTTTTTTGGGGGATACCTTCTGAACCTCAAGGGGGTGTCGTTTCCTACATTAGGTCTCATCCTTAGTTGTGGCTTTCCGGGGATGGAAAGATTTATGATGGGTAGAATTCTCACACCCGTCATCTTTAAATACATTATTTTATTAATTTTCTGTAAACTTTAGTAGTTCAGGTTGAATCCGACTTAAAAATTTTGGGTTCTTATTTAAAGAAATACACATTTTGGATTTGACACACGACCTCACCCGGCTAATTGGGGATTGACAGCGTGCGACGCACTGGCGACGCATGAGAAAAACATAAATGCGAAGCCTTTTGGCTTCGCCAGCGCTACCGTGTGACCCGCCCGTCATTCAATTTTACGTTTTGTAGATAAATGAATATTTTGAGCTTGGTGGCATCCAATGCATGGGCGAGGAATGGTCGAAGCTTCACGGATTTAACTAGGTCACCATGTGGCCTCGTTTGGTTCACCGCTCGGCCTGCCCGATGTTCAAGGCAGATGGAAATTACGCGATGAATAATAAAATGAAAAAACAATGAATGTTTGAGACTGTGTGACTTGAGCGAGGCACAATTTTGAAGCTGTGCGGCCTCGCCTGGTCCACCGAGTGACCTGCTAATGACTAATTAATTAAATGAAATGAATTAATAATCAAGAAATAAAAATACGAGTCGTAAAATACAAATAATATAATATAATAAGAGTTGGATAAAAATTAAAATTAATTGGTTTAATGGTAATAATATTATTATTATTTGAGAATATATTATTATTATTGTTATTATTCCTATTCTAGTTTATTACAATTATTATTGTTTTGATAATGTAATTATTATTATTATTATTAGGATTAGAAATATGAGTTGTGTTTAAGGTTGTTTTTCTTTTTTTCCCTTTTTTCTCTCTTTCTATATTTTTTTCTTCATTCCTCTTTTCCCACATCTCCTTCTCCTCTCCTCTCCCTTGTGTTGCGGCTCACCCCCTCCCCCTAACCCTAGCTTTCCTCCAGCACCCTCCCTCCTACCCCATCTCGCACCGTCGGCCTCCTCCTTCTGGAAGCCTCGGTCGCCGCTCCATCTCCCTCTCTGGTGGTGCCTTGCACTGCCTAACCCCAGCGCGTCGCCCGAGACTTCCTCGCACCGATCCCTAAACACCACCTTCCCTTTCTCGGCCGGTTTTCCGGTGCGACCTCCAGCGACCCTCTGTTTTGCACACAACCCCCTTCCAGTGGCCTCCCCATTGTGTGCTTTCCTCTAGTGAGCTACTTCCCTCTTTGTGTTGGGTTTCGGGTTGGGGTGGAATTTTGTTTAGGATTCTATCTTGATGTTTTTAGGTTCGATTTCTTGAATTAGGTTCAATTTTATCAACGTGTGGTGCGTTTTTGGTGCAATTGGAGTTTCACACCAATTTGTGGGAAATTCTTCACTCAAGGTAGGTGGTTCCATGCTTAACCGTTATTTGATGAATTGATTTGCTTGCTTGTTTAATTTGGTATGTTTTATGAAGTATATGTGGGGTGAATACGTGGTTTCCAAAGAGTTTTGACATGTTTTTTGACTTAAATATATATATATATATACATACTTTTAAAAATGTTCGTTTTCTAGGTGCAAACCCGTGCTTGCATTTTGGAAGGTTTGTAAATTGTGAAATTGATTTACTAAAATATATTAATGGTGAAAATAATTTTCAATTACATGAATATATTGTGGGTTTGGTTTAAAAGTGGTGTTTAAATGAAACCGAGTATATTTGGAGTGTAAATTTCTACTGCACCTCTTGTTAGAATTTTATGAACTACTCAAATGGTTTGTTAAATTAATTGCGCTGTGAAAAAAGTTTTAATTAGCATGATTAAGCATGTGTTTATTTGTTAAAGTTGTAGTTATGTACAAAATTGAGTGTTTTTGTGTGTGCAAGCCTTTGTGTGGCACTTGGTGTCATTATGTAAATTATGCAATTGATTTTTTAAACAATGTGAAAGCTGAAAAATGTGTTTTGATTTAGCAGTAATGTGTAACTAATTTTTAAAGTGGGTTTTGGGTGAATTTAAAGGGGTACGAAGTATATTTGGAAATGGTTTTGTTTGTGTTTGTTTTCTAAAAGGAATTTTCGTTTACAAATAGGGGATTGTGTTATGTAATTCTTGGTTTGTTGGATGAATTGTGAAAATGGTATTTTATAACATGTGGAACTTGTTTGAGCACAATAGGGAAACCCAGGTATCTAGGTGGGCAGACTAGGACTAGTACGCTAGTGATCCAATGGGGTTTGGCCTCAGTTTCACGTAGCAATATTGACACTTAAAACACTATCTAAATTGTGATGATGAGGATTGGGGACCACTAGGTTATGAGTATTTTCCCTACTATTGTATCGTGCACGAGATGGTTACTGGCTACTTTCTGTGGTTACTTTTACACTAAGATATGAGGTACCTAGGGCCCCATAACTAACTAGTACCTAGGGGTGTTCCTGTGACTAGTGCTAAATGACTATTTTTCACTTAATGTTGTCATATGGTATGTTGGGTTGGTAGTTTTTTTGTAAGCGTGTTGCCTTTAACATTTATTTCTTTCAAAACTGCTTTATATTTTAAGTTTCACCCTTTTAAAATTGTCCTGTTTTAAAATTGTTTTCTTTAAAATTATCATAGAATTTCTATAAAATAATGAGCTTTCAAATTTTTTTTTGTCATTTAATGTGTAATGAATGGAAGTTATACCCGTGTGGCATCCTACTGGGATTTGGCTCACACCCTTCATACACCTTTGGGTGTATGCAGACTATGTTGTCTCATTATTTCAGGCTAAAGCAGGATGTGTCATGTTGGTAGTTTGGCCCTCTAGTGTTCTTGGTTGTGGACCTTGGTGGTGGCGGCTTGAGGATGTTGATCCTCATGTTGCACGAAGTTTTGTTGTGTCGATTTGATTTCCCTTGGGTTTGTTTCCACTTTTTGGTATTTTTTTAGTTGAAAAATTTAAAATTTTGGAATTTATTAAAGGTGTTTGGATAAATTTTTCAGATCTGGTTTTTAGGTCAATTTTGGTTTCTTATAGTTCTAAGTCAGGTAAATTGTTCCCTCGTGTTTCATTTGATACCCGGGCACTTATTCCAGCCCGTGGAGATCGGGAATGCTCTTCAGGACATGTCACGGACCAGGTCGGGTGCCGGGTTGGATGGTGACCCGGCCTGGTTCGTGACAATATATTCATTGAATTTACTCTGTAAATAGATTTATACCCATCTACTATCTTTTGTTCTTAGTTCTGCGCACCTTTTCACTCATGTTTGATCACTGGGATGAATCCTACATTTTTTTTCTTATGCATTCAAGATAACTGATGTTATGCTGGTTCGATTTTTAGGTAAGGGGAACTAAATTTTTTTGTTAATTATTTGGGTTGTTTTTATTGTCATAAAAAATATTTTATTTTCAAATATAGGTTGTTCTTTTTTGTTGAATTTTGTTTAGAATTCTTTGTAAGAGACTTTTATCTTAAGGCGTCTATTTAAATATTATTTCAGTGGTAATTTTAAGTATATACTACTAAACCATGAGGGTTATATTATTATTTTATGATTATACATTTTAAAATAAGTAAGAGACTTCAGGTTTCATGATTTCTAGTCAATTATTTGAAACCATTATATATTTTATTGTGAAACTATTTTACCTTGTTTTCAAACATTAATTTGACGGTTGATGTCAAATTATGACTTTCCAAATTAATCTTTTTTCTAAACTTATATATCTTTGAATTTATATGTTTTTAAGAGAAATTGGTCATGGTACTTGTTCCACAAAAATTGTATGATCTGAGTGTTATTTATTTTCATGTTTAAACATAATGAATTAATGAGTTTAACATTAGTATGGGAAGTAAAAAATTATTATTTTACTAGATGATAAAAATGACAGACTAATATTATTTCAAAATATATTATAGCAAGTAATTAACTTTGATTTATGTTATGGTGTCAATATATAAATATAATTGTGAACTATAATTTTCTAAAAGAAAGTTCATTTAAAATATGACTAACATTTAAGATATGGTCATAATCTTTAAACCATGATAACACCCAAATTACCCAAATTAATATTATGAAACGATAAACTGTTATCTTATAGTTGATTTTATTTAATTTTTTCGTGTGACCTATAAATTTATAATATAAGGTTATATTCACATTTCTTTAAATTGTTCCAAGGATGTAAAATTATATATATATACACACATAAAATCAATTATTACATGTTTTACTTAGAATTATTCTCTAATAATTTCATGTGAGTCGCATTTATTCTTATTATTACTTGTAGAAGCCAAAAATTATATATGTGTATCTATCCAGCTTTGTAAAACTATTTTCTGAACTTATAAATGAAAGTAAGATTATATATATTTATTGGGTTTAGATTATAATCATAGATGACTCATTTGAATTATTAATTCATGTTGTTTAGTGAACTTAATTATTTTCAATGATTTGATATTTTGAATTAAATAAATATATTATGTCAATAAAAATTACATTTTAAAAAATCTTCTACAATATATGTTAATATCAAATTTGTAATTTGATATTAGATCTGCCAATGTATTTTCTCAGTTACCGATGTCTTGTTCAGACATGTATTTATTCTGTGCTGATGAATTCTATAAATTCAAAGAAAATTATATATATATATTTCTATGTATGTATGTATGTATATATATGTCAATATATTAAATTGTTTCATGTTTTGAATGCAAAAATATGGGATAAAATTATTTCCAAATCCATAATGTTATATATATATATATATATGAATATAGAGGATTAGGTGTTTATCGACATGTTATATTTCTTATCGTGATGTTCTTAGAAAAAATGCATGACATACCATCATGTTATATTTCATTTAAGATGTATCATATGCATATAGGCATGTTCATACATCAAGAATAACATTGATACATATTTCATTCACATTATCCTCGTGGTTTTAAATAATTTTTCAAAGATTATCAAGCACATAGATTTCTCCATGAATTGAAATTTTTTATTTATAAGTTTATGTGAGAAACATATTTATTGATTATATAAGATTATTTTGAGAATGAAAAATAATATATTTATTATTGATTAAATGTGCATTTATTTTATTATTCATTATATTGATGACATGAAAATAAATACAATTAACCTAAGTATGATATGAATATTTTTATGATAATATATGGATTAAGAACTATACATTTCAAGGTGGTATGAGAATCTTTTGATTGATTAATGAATTTATTTCACCTATGATTATGATTCAAATAAATCAAAGTGGTGTGGGACACTTTGATTTAAATCATAATTTTATTAAACATATGAGTGATGAATATGACTTATTATGTGATGGGTGAGGCCCGCTATATCCTCTCAATGTATCGGTAGGTCCCATGAGTAAAACTAGGTCTTGGAATGAGTCCTTGACAAAATGATTATGTATGGTCTTAGGATGAGGCCTTGACATAATTTTTATGATGTCTTTCATTATGCATTCCCTCATAATGATTCTGGTAATTGAAAGTCCATGTGATTATTCAACTTGTAGAATATCCATGGCTAATGAGAATTCTCTTATGAACCAGTATTAATCAGTTTTATATTTTCAATTTCACATAGTTTAAATTTTTATTTGTAAATATATACTTATATAGTGATTCATTTATAAATAAGGATTAATACCTAGTTTCCAAACAAAAGGTTTCAAATTTTATCTAACATTACATGATTTTCATCTATGTGTTCGATGTTAAATGACATTGTTTTATGTGTAATTCTGAATAAATATTACTTCATGTGTATATTTTTAGCCACACCTCTAGCATGTAATAGAATGATTATGTATGGTAATTATCTAACTTATAGGTGAAATTTCATGAATTTATGTCCAAGTGCGTGCATATTTTTATAATGAATTTTTTTAACTCTTAAATAAGTTTATCAATTTTGAGTATAAGTTTAACCTAAAATATATTGTAGAATCTCTCAAGAAAATTATGCTGACATGTTATGAGAAAAGTTAACTTCATGAATTAAAAAATGTATTTAGAGAAATTTTTTATAGAAAAAATATTTCTAAATAGTCTTGTTTTAAAACCCCTTACTGGGAATTTCCAATGATCACCGCTTGTTTAAAATTATTTTTCATAGGTCACATTGAAGTCCAAATTTGGACATCATAATTTTACATGTACAGAAGAGATGTTTGTATTTTGTTTTTTTTAATTTTATTGCAACTATTAAAAAATTTAAATCTTGTATCTAACTCTCCAGAACCGAGACTTGTAAAACGGTCCTCTGATATGTAATGTTTAAGGCTAGGTCTATAGAATAACCAACCTATGGTCTTAGAACAACTTAACTAATGAAAACCACCACACCACTAATTCACCATGCATCAACCACCACAACTTCTTCAACCACTATATGTAATGAACCACACAATCACCAAAAAAAACAACCCTTCCCACTTTCAACAACCAATTTCACCATTTTAGTATTTAACATGTTTCCAAACCTCCAATAACTAATCAATTTCATTAAAACATATACAACTTATTAATTTATTCAATTTTTTTATCCAATTACCACATAATGGTTTCCAACACATCCTCAATAATTTATCAACCCATTCATTTTATGTCAGTTTTGATAATTTATTATATTGTCAAACTAGAAACTAATATAATTGTGCTATATAAAAGGTGTCATGAACTGAATCTAGTCTCCCACAACACTGACATGAATCCCAGAATGTGGAAATCCTTAAAGGGTGTTCTGTAATGCCCCGACCCCAGTTACCTAGAGTCAGTGCATTATTACATAACATTGGCATGATCACAAGAAAGATCAAGTCTCGAAAGACCGATTAGTTTAGTAGCCTTGGAATAACTAGATACATTCATAAAGTTTAAATTACATCATAAAGTGAAAACTACTACAAAAAAACATCTTGTCTTCATATCCCCTCAAATTATTCTTGCAGGTCATTCATAAATTACTTCTTCACATCCTGGGAATAATAAAACATTGAAAAGGGGTGAGCTGAAATGCCCAGTAAGGATAACAATATAGTAGAAACTTTCATAAACAAGAATAAACATTTAAGGCAATGTATAACTAAAACAAAAGCCTTTTAAACTTGAATTTCAACATATTATGGAAAAAATAAAATGAAATAATTCCATTTACTTTTTCACATGGATATTCTACTAATCAAATAATCACATGCAAATATCAATAACCACTTTCATATTGATGGAATGCATAATTCCAGACTATCATAACCACATATCCAAGTTATCGTGCCAAGACTACAAATAAGATTTTGTCAAGGCCTTTTGGCAAGACACTAGTTTGTCTAATGAGACCTACCGATGCATCGAGGAACTATAGCGGGCTCCACCTGTCACTTATTAAGTCCAATGCATTCCTCATATGAACAGGTTTAAACAAAACATAAACCTTCATATTAAAACTAGCATAAGAAATGTAAATACATTATTCAAAAACCATGAATGGTATAAAAATTACACATCCACAATCAAACATATCACAAAACCATCAATACAATATGGATGTTTTGTATCATAATAAATCAACTCCTAATAAACTTAAAATCCATCAATGTTTGTTGACATAGATGAAATCAAAACTCTTTTTAGAGAAATATATCTTCCTATTTTGAAATAATTTAAGAGTCACATAATTATAAAATAAAACATTTAGTTTGAAAATTTTCTAATAAGCTTGTAAGGGAAGCTTAGAAGATTTTATAACGGCGGAAAATAGCTCCACCCGCCTTATAAGTTAAAAAACATTCTTACCTTAATTCTGTCGAAAAGGTTAAAAAACACCTTGTTTGGAAAATGACTGAAATATTCATTTATAAACATCTTATAAAAGTCAAACAAGGGTATAAATGACTTTAAACTATATTCTTGTAAATAGTAAAAATGTTTTGAAATACATTTTTAAGAAACATGGATGTGGATGATAAAGAAATCCCAGTAGATTATTACGTATATACAACCTCGGATAATGAAGAGATTGCAAAATAAACCCTTACCTTGTACTTTTCCTTGGTTGAGGGTACGTTAACCTCCTATATAATGGTGAAATAATTATTATTAAATTATAAAAGAATCATATACATTGATATGATATCATATATGATCTTTTAACATTTCCTTGTTAATAATATCTTAGAATTATCGTCGTTTTGGGTGTTAACTTGCTCGTTTCCTTTTATATGTTTTGTTACATAAGTCATGTTTGTTATGGAAAGGATGTACCTTATTCATATCCAGAATGATATAAATTTCTCAAAAATTACATTTAATCATCCAATTATAATTAGTCTTGAATGGATGCGATGGAGAATGAATCTCATCGCGTTCGTGGAGACGGTAGTCCGTACGTACGCACGAGCGACAATATCATTCTTTTGATATTAAAATAATATATAATTGGATGGAATATCATATATATAGAATCATTATCATGTTATATTTATTATTTACTTGAATTACACATCATTATTATACCCATCCAAATAATAATTTATTGAATAACAATTACACCACGACGTGCAAATGGTAAGCCGTACGTACGCACGTATGGTGACATGTCATTCAAAGGATGGATAAAATACTGAATATGGTTATACCATATTTATAATAACATCACAGTATATATAAGATACTGGAGTTATTATTTTAGAATGGGAATAACAAAGAAAGAAGAAGTTGAAGAATAAAGGAACTT
Source organism: Viscum album (assembly GCA_963277665.1). Classification (NCBI taxonomy): domain Eukaryota; kingdom Viridiplantae; phylum Streptophyta; class Magnoliopsida; order Santalales; family Viscaceae; genus Viscum; species Viscum album. Next base: position 1,320,565,176 of record OY728132.1, on the reverse strand, counting down.
GAATGAGGTTGGTGAAAACATTACCTCTTCTTCGGGTTCTTCCTTTGATTTGATCAAAAGGGCTCTGTAGGATGGATTTCTGATCAAACTAAGGCCTCTAGGTTGTAATGAGGGAAGTTGAGAGAGTATTTGGGCAGGGGTTGGTCTAGCCAAAAGGCTTTGAATGTGTTAATTATGGAGAAGGGTGAGTGCCCTTTTATAAGAGGGGTGAGGGGCACCTTGGGAAAAGCTAGAAATATTAATTTATAATAAATTCATATTCAGTTTCTAATGGCTCCAAAGTGGATTATTTAAAGTTTATGGTGGGGATGGGTTGCAAACAACTCAACCAATAGTATTTAGACAGGTTTGGGTCACTATATTAACCTTATCTTTTAGTTTGAACTCTTAGTTAATTAGTTTGACACTTACCATGTCACGTTGTATTTTTATATTATATAGTTAATAAACTTACTATATACCTCCAAGAAACCCTGAAGTGGTCCATTAATGATACACCTATCATGATATAAGTCTCTTAGTGGAACATAATATTTTTAGGAATTGAATATCAATTAATAATATAATATTTGTTTTAAAAACTCTTTTAAGTCAATTTTGACACTATTTGGAAAATAGATTTTTGTGAAAATCATAACAGAATGATTAATTCGAAAAAAGTTAATTAAATAAATCCTAACATGTAATATTAACCTAGAAAATTAGTTTAATTCATAAAAAGTCTCAAATTATATTTATTTGGATATTTATAATATTAATTATTTTAATATTTCATTTATTAGGTAATTACTGTATCACCATTGTGTCATAAATAAATTAAATTATTTATTGTCTAAAAATTATAAATAAAATAACATTATGTAGGAAATATTTTTATATTTATAATTAATATTTACAATCGAATTTATCTTATGTATAACCTTATATTAAAAATGTTTTAGTAAATAAACATTGATTTTAACTCTTTTAACTCTTCTTTGAATTAAATAATAATACATGTCCTATCTAATCCAAGTGGACCTAAATGATAATATTTTATTCCAAAGGTTGTTTTTGGTCTAGAGACACTTTTCCAATAGAATTAGGACATGTGTTAGGGTAATATTAATATCATTGTTACCCTTAATTATCCTATTCACTTTTAACCGTGGTAAATAAAAGTAAAAAGTTACTATTCACCAAAAATTAATTTCATCTCATTGAACTAAATTTTACTCCTTGATATTAATTGTGTCTATCAGATTTTTTAAATCCCACTCAAAGATGCGGTAAAATTATGTTTTATGAAAAATTCAGTTTTTTAACTACCACTTAGTGGTTTCACTATTCATCAAAAAATGAAGTTTTTCAGAAAAATACCAAAAATTCACCCTAGACTAATTTCGATATTCTAAATCCAGAAATGAAGTCGATTTTGAAAAATAAAATTTATAAATTTCAAAAAGTGGGTATTACTATTCATAATGGCTAGTTTGATTGGTTTTGGTGTGTTAGAACTCGATGTTGCGTACAACACACGCTATTGCATTATTCAAAGAGAAGTGTATCGTAGAAGCTTGGGGTGTTTCATTCTCCCCTCCTTCAAATAATTTCGTCCTCGAAATTTATAGAATACTACCGCATGAAAAGACTCGGGTGGTTCTTCATCATAAGTTCCTCGGGTTCCCACGTTGCCTCTTCCATCTTATGGTTTCTCCACAAGATTTTTACCAGACGAGTCGTTTGGTTTCTCAGTACTTGTTCTCTCGTATCAAGAATCATGACGAGATCTTCGCAATAAGTTAGATCGGGTTCCAGTTATAATTCCTCATAGGTGAGTATATGCGTTGGGTCAGGCATATATTTCCACAACAGAGATACGTGGAACACATCATGAACTTTGGAGAGACATGGTGGAATTTCCAATAGGTAAGCTACAGCCCCAATTCGTTCTAGAATTTCGAAAGGTCCGATGTACCTGGGACTCAATTTACCTTTCTTACTAAAATGTATGACTCCCTTCAATGGAGATACCTTCAGGAAAACATGATCACCGACTTGAAATTCAAAATCCTTCCTTTGATTATCAGCATAGCTATTCTACCTACTTTTGGATGCTTTGATATGGTTTTGGATTACCTTCACCTTTGCCATCATTTCCTCCACCAGTTTTGGGCATACAAGTTTTCTTTCACCAACGTCATCCCAACAGGTTGGTGTGAGATGTCACTTTCCCTATAACGCTTCATATAGTGCCATCTGAATACACGAATGGAAGCTATTGTTGTAGGAAAATTCTACCAGAGGTAAATATTGATCCCACATACCCTGAAAGTCAAGTGAGAAGGATCTCAACATGTCTTCTAAGGTTTTAATAGTTCGTTCTGATTTTCCATCTGTTTGAGGTTGGTAGGTAGTGCTCAAATGATGTTCAGTATACAAGGCTTTCTGAAGACATTTCCAGAATCTTGATGTAAAATAGGGATCACGATAAAAAACAATCGATAGGTGTACTCCATGAAGTCTCACAACATCATCAATATATAGTCTTTCTGGACATTCCAGTGGTAGATCTTCTCTTATAGAAAGAAAATGTGCTGACATGGTAAGACAATCAACAATAACCCATATTGCATCGTTCCTTCTAGGAGTCTTTGGTAGTCCCATGACAAAGTCCATCATGATATTATCCCATTTCCACTTAGGAATGGGAAGAGGTTGAATGACTCCTCCAAGTTGTTGCCTTCCAGCTTTCACTTGTTGACAAACCATACATCTTGACACAAAATCGGCAATCTCCCTCTTCATGTTGTCCCACCAAAAATGTTCCTTCAAATCTCTATACATTTTGGTGCTCCCAGGGTGTATAGAGAAATTGGAACTATGAGAATCCTCCAACAATTCCCTTTTTAGATCAGGTATATCAGGAACAAAAAGCCTCTTCCCAAATTTTAAAATTCCATCTTCATACACAAAGTCTCTCAATCTCCCATCATTCACAACTTTAATCTTCTTTTGAAATTATTCATCATCATTCTGAGAAATCTTAATCCTTTCTAGTAAAGATGTTTCAGAAAACATTTGAAAAAGCATTGATGTTTCACCTTCCATGGTTATTACCATGTCCATCTTCACTAGATCCATGGAAATTGGATCCCTTTCAATTCTCATATTTTTCAAAAACTCCATGATCTTTTCTGCTCAAAGAATCTTCCACCTTGTTTGCCTTCCTCGGGTGGTAGTGTATCGTGCAATCATAATCCTTGAGTAATTCAAGCCATCTCCTTTGCCTCATGTTGAGTTCTTTTTGTGAGAAAATATACTTCAATCTCTTGTGATCAATATAAATCTCACATTTTTCACCATAGAGGTAGTGCCTCCATATCTTCAAAGAAAAGATCACAGCTGCTAACTCGAGATCATGAGTAGGATATTTTTTCTCATGAATTTTCAACTGTCGTGATACATAGGCAATAACCCTATCATTCTGCATAAGAACACAACCATGTCCTTTCTTCGATACATCACTATAAATAACAAACCCATCGTTACCCGATGGTAGAGTCAATATAGGATCATTGACTAATCTTCTCTTATGTTCTTCAAAACATTCTTCACAATCTTTTTTCCAATAAAATTTAACCCCTTTACATGTGAGCTTCGTTAATGGGTTAGACAATCGGGAAATATTCTGGACGAAACGTCGATAAAAACCTAGTAAACCAATAAAACTGCGTACCTCAGTTATACTCATAGGTGTTGGCCATTCTTGGATTGTATTGGTCTAAGAAGGATCAACAAAGATTCCATCTTTATAGACAATATAGCCAAGAAAAGAAATCTCCTGAATCCAGAATTCACACTTTCTAAACTTCCCATATAATTCATGTCTTCTCAGAGTCTTCAGGATAATGCGCAAGTGATTTTCATGATCTTAATATCTTTTGGAGTATACCAAGACATCATCAATAAATACCACCACAAATTCATCGAGATATTCCTTGAAAACTCTATTCATCAGATCCATGAATACAGAGGGTGCATTAGTCAATCCAAAAGGCAATACTGTAAACTCATAATGCCCGTACCTAGTTCAAAATGTTGTCTACGGAATGTCTTCCTTCTTCACACATAACTGATGGTATCCAGATCGAAGGTCAATATTTGAAAAGTATTGATCTCCATGCAGTTGGTCAAATAAATCTTCAATGTGAGGTAGGGGATACTTGTTCTTTATTGTAATAGAATTGATCTCCCTGTAGTCGATACATAACTTCATATATCCATCTTTGTTTTTAACAAAAAGAACAGGGGCTCCCCATGGAGAAACACTAGGGTGAATAAATACCTTATTACTCATTTCCTCTAGTTGTTTCTTTAGTTAAACTAATTCTATAGTGTCCATTCTATAAGGGGTCTTCGATATAGGCCTTGATCTAGGAATTAAATCAATGGAAAACTCAACTTCTCGTTCTGGAGGATGTCCAGGTAAATCTTCTGGAAACACATCTACATATTCTATCACAACAGGTACATCCTCTATTTGAACATTCCATTCCTCACCCATAGTCATTTCATTCTCTTCCTCCCCAATAATTGAATTTAGTTGAGCTACTGGGGGTGGATCTAGATAAGAATTAGGTGGTGACAATTCTGCTCTAAAGATAAGGTGTTCCTTATCATCATCATCAAAAATCATAACCTCATTCTTCTTACAATAAATCTTCACAACATGGTCCGAAAGCCAATCCATACCAAGGATTATATCAAACTCAATCATAGGTGTGACAATGATATCAGTAGAGAAAGAACATTTATGTGCTCTAATGGGGACTTATTCACAAAACGTTGTTCCAATGATACTTCCCTTAAGAGTTTTAACTAACAACTCCTTTGTTAAACCAAATTGGAAATATCTAATTTTCTTAGAAAACTGGGAAGATATGAAACAATGTGATGATCCCGAATCAAATAAAGCATTTTCTAAACATGAGGAGACCATTAAATTACCTACCACCACGTCTTTCGTAGCTTCTACCTCAGCAGTAGTGATAGCATAAGCTTGGACATGATTCCTTGGCCTTTTTTGAGGTAAGTTCCCCTGATGCTTAGGACATTCATTTGCATAATTTCCCTTCTCCCTACAATTGTATCATTGGTCATCTGTAGCTTCCTTCTTCCCCTTGCAATCACAAGCTTGGTGGTCTTTTTCACCACACTTGTAATAGACTCTCATTCCTTTTAAGCAAGTACCAGGGTGTTTCTTCCCACATTTACTGCAGGATGAATATTCAACTTTTCCCTTCTTCCCCTTATTTCCATTCCCAGATTGATCAGCAGATCTCTTCTTCTCTTTCACTGATTTAAATTCATAAGACTTAGAGAATTATTTTTTAGACTTGATAGCACATGAGACAATGTCTTCTTACGACGAGAAGGATTGTGAGACTAATGCTTGATAGAGAAATGGTTTTAACCCATAAAAGAAATGATCAATCTTACTTCTTTGGCTACGTATATAATCTCCAGCATACCTTTCTAACCTCGTAAAGTTAGCCTCATACTTTCTGACATTCTCATTCCCCTTTTGTCTCATACTCAGAAATTTCCTTTCCATATCAGCTTGATTGTCACGAGGAAAGTATTTTTCTAAAAACAGATATTTCAACTCCCCCCATTCTATATTTGATACTTCATCATCTTCCTTTGTGTTTTGAATCAATGAACACCATTGATCCGCATCTCTAGTGAGGTGATAAACTGCCATGACAACTTTTTCCCTTTCACTACTCCCCAATGCCTGAAATAGTTTCTCTAGGGAACTTATCCATTTCTCAGCTACAAATAGATTTTCACTCCCATTGAATGTTGGTGGTTGTTGGCTCATGAAGCGATCTAAAATTGATCCTCCACACTATGGATCAGGGTGCTCCATACGGGTAAGGTTATTATTCATAACCTGAGTGAGTTGTCCCAGTATGGTGATTAGCTAATCAGCACCAGTTGCATCACCAGCTCCACTATAATTATCATAAGCAGGAGGGAAATACCTACATGGAGTGCGTGCATTGGTATAGTTTCCATTTCTTCCACTAGGCTCCATTTCTAAATAATGGCATAAACTAGATCGGTTTATGAATCAAAATACATAATTCCATACTTATAAAACACTCAACATAAATTGAACTATTTATGGATATAATCCATAATCATAAAAATGTTTTCATTGAGGACGTATATACTCATAAACCCTTCATAATGATTTGTAAAGTAAATGAGATTTATCATAAGAATATCCCCTGGGAGTGTCGTAACCAAGAGTGCAGCAAGGCTCGTTGTCGTGCAGTAGTTCCCGTTCGAGTCTAGCTCAAAGCGGTGTTTTCGGGTTTTACCCCTAGGTACATTTGTGCCAGAGCCACCTCTACCTGCTCGTATCCAGATAGGGATGTATTTTTCGGAAAATTTACAAAATATCTACAATACCAAAATTCATGAGAGTTATTCTATACTAATACTCAAAGTCCATCTTAAATCTATGTGCTCTAATCAGAGTTTACCTAAATCTAGCTTCCAAGGTTTGTACTAAACTTCCTCTGATACAAACTGTAACGCCCTGACCCTAGTTACCCAGAGTCGGTGCATTATTACATAACATTGGCATGATCACAAGAAATATCAAGTCTCGAAAGACCGATTAGTTTAGTAGCCTTGGAATAACTAGATACGTTCATAAAGATTACATTACATAATAAAGTGAAAACTAATACAAAAAAACATATTGTCTTCATATCCCCTCATATTATCCGTACAGGTCATTCATAAATTACTTCTTCACATCCTGGGAAAAATAAAACATTGAAAAGGGGTGAGCTCAAATGCCCAGTAAGGATAACAATATAGCGAAAACTTTCATAAATAAGAATAATCTTTTAAGGAAATGTATAACTAAAACAAAAGCCTTTTAAACTTGAATTTCAACATAGTATGGAAAAAATAAAATGAAATAATTCCATTTACTTTTTCACATGGATATTCTACTAATCAAATAATCACATGCCAATATCAATAACCACTTTCATAATGATGGAATGCATAATGCCAGACTATCATAACCACATAGCTAAGGCCTCGTGCCAAGACTACAAATAAAATTTTATCAAGGCCTTGTTCCAAGACAATAGTTTGTCTCACGAGACCTACCGATGCATCGAGGAGCTATAGTGGGCTCCACCCGTCACTTATTAAGTCCAATACATTCCTCATATGAACAGGTTTAAACATAACATAAACCTTCGTATTAAAACTAGCATATGTAATGTCAATACTTTCTTCATAAACCATGAATGGTATAAAAATAACACATCCATAGTCAAACATATCACAAAACCATCAATACAATATGGAAGTTTTGTATCATAATAAATCAACTCCAAATAAACTTAAAATCCATCAAAGGATGTTGACATAGATGAAATAAAAACTCTTTTTAGAGAAATTTCTCTTCCTATTTTGAAATCATTTAAGAGTCACATAATTATAAAATAAAACCTTTACTTTTAAAATTTTCTTATAAGCATGTAAGGGAAGCTTCTAAGATTTTATAACGGTGGAAAATAGCCGCACCCACCGTATAAGTTAAAACAACATTCTAAGCTTAATTCTGTCCAAATGGTTAAAACGCCCCTTGTTTGGAAAACGACGGAATGATTCCATTATAAACCTCTTATAAAAGTAAAAAAAGTGTATAAATTACTTTAACCCATATTCTTGTAAATAGTAAAAATGTTTTGAAATACATTTTTAAGAAACATGGATGTGGATTATAACGAAATCCAAGTAGATTATTACGTACAAACAACCTCGGATAATGAAGAGATTGCAAAATAAACTCTTACCTGGTACTTTTCCTCGGTTGAGGGTAGGTTAAACTCTTGTATAATGGTGAAATAATTGTTATTAAATTATACAAGAATCATATACATTGATATGATATCATATATTATCTTTTAACATTGGTTTGTTAATAATATCTTAGAATTATCGTCAATTCGGGTGTTAACTTACTCGTTTTATTTTATATGTTTTGTTACATAAGTCATGTTTGTTATGGATAGGTTGTACCTTATTCATATGTAGAATGATATAAAGATCTTAAACATTACTTTTAATCATAAAATGAGAATTAGTCTTGAATGGATACGATGAAGAATGAATCTCATCGCGTGCATGGAGACGGTAGTCTGTACGTACGCACGAGCGACAATATCATTATTTTGATATTAAAATAATATATAATTGGATGTTATATCATATATACAGATTCATTATCATGTTATATTTATTATTTACATGAATTACACATCATTATTATACCCATACAAATAATAATTTATTGAATAACAATTACACCACGACGTGGAGACGGTAAGCCGTACGTACGCACGTATGGTGACATGTCATTCAAAGGATGGATAGAATACTGAATATGGTTATACCATATTTAAAATAACATCACATTATATATAATATACTGGAGTTATTATTATATAGTGGGAATAACAAATAAAGAAGAAGTTGAAGAAGAAAGGAACCTGAAAGAGGGTGGTGAAAACATTACCTCTTCTTCGGGTTCTTCCTTTTGATTTGATCAAAAGGGATCCTTAGGTTAGCTTTCTGATCAGAATAAGGCCTATAGGTTGTATTGAGGGAATTTGAGAGAGTATTTGGGCAGGGGTTTTCTGATCCAAAAGTCTTTTAATTTGTTAATTAGTGAGAAGGGGGAGTGCCTTTTTATAAGAGGGGTGAGGGGCACCTTTGGGAAAGCTAGAAATATTAATTTATAATAAATTCATATTCGGTTTCTAATGGCTCTAAAGTATATTATTTATAGGTTAAGGTGGGTATGGGTCAAAAAAACTCGACCAATAGGATTTAGACAGGTTCGGGTCACTATATTAACCTTATCTTGTAGTTTTAACTCTTAGTTAATTAGTTTTACACTTACCATGTCACTTTGTATTTTTATACTATATAGTTAATAAACGTACTATATACCTCCAAGAGACCCCCCAAGTGGTCCATTAATGATACACCTATCCTGATATAAGTCTCTTGGACGAACCTTTGATTTTTAGTAATTGAATATCAATTAATAATATAATATTTGTTTTAAAAACTCTTTTATGTCAATTTTGACACTATTTGGAAAATTGATTTTTTGTGAAAATCATAATAGAATGATTAATTAGAACAAAGTTAATTATCAATCCTAGCATGTAATATTAACCTAGAAAATTATTGTAATTCATAAAAAGTCTCAAATTACATTTATTTGGATATTTATAATATCAATTATTATAATATTTCCTTAATTAGGTAATTACTGCATCACCATTGTGTCATAAATAAATTAAATTATTTAATGGCTATGAATTATAAATAAAATACGATTATGTAGGAAAACTTTTTAGATTTCTAATTAATATTTATAATCTAATTTATCTTATGAATAACCCAATATTAAAAATGTTTTAGTAAATAAACATTGATTTTAACTCTTTTAACTCTTCTTTGAATTAAATAATAATAAATGTCCTAATATAATCCAAGTGGACCTAAATGATAATATTTTATTCCTATGATTCTTTTTGGTCGAGATACACTTTTTCAATAGAATTAAGACATGTGTTAGGGTAATATTAATACCATTGTTAACCTTAATTATCCTATTTACTTTTAACCGTGGTAAATAAAAGTAAAAAGTTACTATTTACCAAAAATTATTTTCATCTCATTGAACTAAATTTTTCTCCTTGATATTAACCTTGTCTCTAGGATTTTCAAAATTCCACTCACAGAAGCGGTAAAATTAAGTATTATGAATAATTCAGTTTTTTAACTACCACTTAGTGGTTTCACTATTCATCAAAAAAGAAAGTTTTTCAGAAAAATACCAAAAATTCAACATAGGATAATTTCGATATTCCGAATCCAAAAATGAAGTCCATTTTGAAAAATAAAATTTATAAATTTCAAAAAGTGGGTTTACTATTCATAATGGCTAGTTTGATTGGTTGTGGTGTGTTAGAACTCGATGTTGCGTACAACACACGCTATTGCATTATTTAAAGAGAAGCGTGCCGTAGAATCTTGTGGTGTTACATGTTCCCTATCCCTATGGGATGGCACAAGTTTCAAGGTATCAAACGATATGAAAGCATAAGACCTTAAAAATAATCCATGATATAAATCCGAAATTCTCAGCCAATCAATCTTAAAAAACCATAATTGACTACATGTCTTTTAATGGAGTGCAAGATGTATAATTACAAATAAACAAGGTATAAATACATCCATAAGGACTCCACATGATAAGGGTTAATCACCCACAATTCGTTGCCACAACTCCGCCCCAAGGATGGGAACGAACACCCCGAACCAAAATCACCCAAAGCCTTCCCTTTACTTGAGTCAATAATAATAATGTCTAATTACACCCATAAGGCTTAAGTTGGGTGTTAGACTAATACCAATAGGATACCACCCAATGATTCCAAAATTCATGAAATTCAAGGTGAAAAAGCAAGAAGTTTTAATATGAAAAGAAAAGCATTGACAGATTCCAAGAAATGCAACACTCAATTAAAAACAATTTTCAAGATAAAATATTCAGATTTTAAACACATTTATATAGACTTATTATATACTATAATATACTCCCAAATACACCCTAATATAAGTTTAAATACCATAAATCCAATGAGCAACAAAATCGGGAACACCCAAAGGCACTAGATTGTTTCAGGCCCTATGTACCTCGTACCTCGATGTAATGTAACAATACAAAAATCAGTTATCATGCACAATCCACTAGTAGGGAACATACTTATAACCTAGTGCTACCCAATTATCATCCACATAGTTCTGTTAGAGTTGTTGTTATCTAAATTCTAAGTGAAACAGGGATGAAACCCATCTGGTTCACTTGCCGTACTAGTTCAAATCCACCCCACCTAGGTACCTGGGCTTCCCCCTTTGTTCTCAAACAATTTCAGCATGATAAAAAATAATTATTCATATAAAAAACCACTAATGTTCACATAAAATCAGTATAGTATCTATACATATTTTAAACCACTTAAAACACATAATAAAACACATTCATTTTTAGTAAAACGATTCCTCAAAAATCTCGCATTGTTTTTCACCCAAGAATCATTGAAATACCCACATTTCATACCATGTGCATACTCAAAATTCAACAAAACCGAAATATAATCCCAAATACATTGCAATTAATCCAAAAAATCAATTTTAGGACAGCCCCATGTGAACCAAGAAATGTTATATTTGTAAAATATCTATTTTGAAACAAACATGGCACTTAAAGTTCCCATGTTCAAAAAACACCATTAAAACCCACTTTTGAAAAAAACCAAAGGGGTTAAACATTAAACACATGATTTAAAGCCCTATTACATTTAAATAAAATAAAATAATTATTTATAGGGAATCCCCTATTGAACCATTTAAATATTTCTAGGAAAAAACCCCCCAATTTCAGATAAAATTGGAACTAAAAATTCATTTGCATTACAAACTCCACTAAAAATAGTTTTCGCAGTAATAAGAAAATACAATGAATAGGATAATATCATAAACAAAGCATGCCAACTCACAAAAAATGCATACACATGGAATAACCAACCAGATTAACGAAAACCCTTGAATCCTTTTGTGGGAAAATTCAATCGCACCGCCGTCGCACCGCAAGGAAAGTAGATTCAAACTAAAATTATAATATTAGACCAAGAAAACAAAATTTTAAACCCTATGATAAAAAACCTATTTTCTGGACATTAGTAACCTCGTAGATAAGGGAAGAAACCCAAATAAAATTGAATGAAACCCTAAGAAAAATGAAAGAAGAATGAAGGAGACTCACTTACTTGATGGATCTTGAAAAAATCTCCCAAAATACACCAGCATCTGCATTTGAAGACATCAAAAAATTCAATAGAGGTTTGAAAAATGATGAGGAGATCATGTAGGAACTTTAATGGGGGGAAATAGTGAGAAATGGAGTTATGAAGGAAATAATTTACCTCTTCAAATTTGGACGATTTGAGAACCCCTATGACAGTTTGCCCTAATTAGATATACACACAAGATCCAAAGAGGGAGGAAATATAATTATTATTCACCTAAGGATGTTATCATCGAGTGGGAGGTGTACTCACTGAAAAATAGTAAAAAAAGAAAAATTTATTAAATAAAAAAATCACTTTTAAAACTGGAAATGGCCTTCTATGAAGGCCAAATACCTTAAATAAAAACCAAATTCACAATGATTATGGATTCCTAAATGGTACATATTAATATGGTTGTGTGAATAGGTCATGGGAGGCCATGTAGGAATTTTAATGGATGAAAAATGTTGAAAAATAAAAGAATATTAAAGGAAAAAAAAATTATTTTTAAATCTTGAATTGGGCTCACGGTTTGGACCAAATCATGATAAATCACTCATTCCACCAAATATTCATGGGTACCCCCCAAAACAAATAAATAATGGAAATTAAATTAACAATACCTTTTAAATATGTCATGGATGTGACAATTCTTCGCACCATGAAAGACTTTTTACCCCGGAAAGTCATCCTGAATCTTGATTGGAAAATAAGAACAGATATTTTTCCTCAACTGATGACTTACACTCCTATGTCTCATGTGTATCACTACTATGCTGCCAAAAAACCTGTCCCAGTGGAATAGAATTCCCTTGAATCACCTTATCTTGGGAATCCAATATTTGCACTGGCCACACAAAAACTGAAAAGTCAGACTCTATCTCCAGTTCTTCCTAACTCATCACATGGGACTGATCTAGGTTGTATTTCATCAACTGGGAGACATGGAAGATGACATGGAACGACATAAAAATAAAATCTAAGGCCAACCTATAATACACCTTTCTAATATGCTTGGTGATTTCAAAAGAGACGACATATCGTGGCGTTAGCTTCCCTTTCTTTCCCAATCGACGATGGGGCAAACAAGGGGATACTTTCTAGAATACCATGATACCCATAGAAAACTATAAGTCTCAATGCCTATGATCAGAATATTATTTATGCTGACTCAGAGCTATCAATAAATGATGCCTGATCAACCTAACCTTCTCAGACATATCCTGCACTAGACTCAACCCCAGTAGTGAAGTCCCGCCTACCTCAGCCCGACATAGGGGGGCCGACAAGGATGACGATAGAGTGCCTCAAAATGATCCATTAGAATCAATGATTGGTAACTGTTATTATAATAGAACTCAAGAAACCCCAAATGGCTATCCCAAGAACCTCCAAATTCCAAAACACATGCACAGAGCATGTCCTCCAGAATATGGTTCACTTGTTCTGTCTAACCATCTGTTTGAGGATGGTATATTGTGATCGTCTTAATCTGAGACCCCAAGCCTTCTAAAGGCCTTCCCAAAATAGAGAAGTGAAGCAGGGGTTTCTATGTGAGAAAACTTTTGATGGAACGCCATGGAGTCTCACCACCTTCTAAAGATACAAATGGCCCAACTTATCCACTTTAGTTGTATCTTTGATCATAATGAAGTGGGATGATTTGGTCATATGATCAATCACCACCCAAATGGAATTCCTACTCGGAGGTGTACGAGGTAATCCAACAATGATGTCCATGGTGACCTCATCCCACTACTAGGTAGTAATGGGTTATGGCTGGAGAAAACCAAATGGTCTATGATGCTCTCCTTTCACCTATTGGCACGTGTAGCATCTCGGCACAAAGTCCTCTATGTCCTGTCACATACCAGGCAACCAAAAAAAATCACGCATCATTATAAAACTTGGTGGAACCCGGATGGACGACCCATGAAGATTTTTGGCTATCCTGCATCACCACCTTCCGTAGATATGACAGAACTAATGAGCAGTCCTTGAAGAATAAGATGCCATATGGGGATAAAGACTAACCAGAGGACGTCTCCCGATTATGAATAAACTGCCTCAACTACTAAAAAAGCTCATCACTAGGTTTTTTCTGCTTAATGAACTACAACAGAGAAGGAATATATTGGACGCTCGCCAAGAACTCACCTCCATTGTGCTCTCTGATCTCCACATGCATATGTGAAAAGAGCCCCATCAATGTCCACTCATCACTGGACTTCCTCAAAGCCTTCACCGGAACCCTTCTACTCAAGGCTTCAGCCACCACATTACCCTTTCCAGGGGTATAGACAATGTCAAATTCGAACCCCTAAAAGTACTCGATCCAGCGATACTGCCTCAAGTTGAGGTCCTTCTATGAGAAGATATTGGCCAAGTTTTTGTGATCAGAGTAGACAAAAAACTTCTCCCCAAAGAGGTAGTGACACCAATTCATCAAATAATTCATCACCTCTACCAACTCCAAGTCATGGGTGGTTTAGTTCTTTTCTTTTGGTTAGAGTTGGAGAGATCCATACGCCACCACATGATCATCCTATATAAGCACGCCCCCAATACCCATACCTGAAGCATCACAATAGAACACATACCCCTTTCCAGCCTCTAGAAAAATCAGAATGGGGGGGGGGGGTATTCAACCGCTTCTTCAGCTCCTCGAATGATGCTAGACATTCTATGACCCACACAAACATCACCTCTTTCCAAGTGAGTGGCTCTCACCAACAGCTCGAAAGCTTGCATCGTAAACCCTAGACTTCCAATCTTCTTCGTGATTCACTCCTTATTCTTCCTATCTGCCTTCTATGGAGTTTTCTGAAATCATTCAGGGGATTAATTCATATTAAGTGGAATCTCTGCAAAGGAAAGAACCTCCTCAACCAGGAAATCTGAGGAGAAAGTACATCTCATTCCTCGAAGCCCTTATATGCACTAAGTCCTCCAAATCCCCTTCAATGAAGTCAACCAGAATTAAGGAAATGGATGATGGAGGTTTTTGTGTGGAAGCAGATCCAGTTTCTATTCAAAAACATTCACATCCTTGTAAGTACTCAGTTTTGGGTCATATTGCATACCTCAAAGGTGACACTCATTGGTCCTATGCTAATCTTAAATTTAGATTATCTGCTTGTTGGTGTTTTGCTAAATGGAAACTTGTTCCACTAGGAAAGGGTTATTTTTATATGCTATTTTCTGCACAAGCTGATCATGATTGTGTTTGGAATATGGGAAACATTAATTTGATACCAAGTCTCTTAAGAATCTCTGAATGGGACTTTGCATTTAACCCCAACTCTCATAGGAAGAATACAAAACATGTTTGGGTTAGGTTTTTTGACCTCAATTGGTTATTCTAGCATCCTGAGATCCTTAATGATATATCTTTTTGTATAGGAACTCATCTTATGATAGATCATGGAACCGTAAATGGGGATCTAGGCCTCTATTCTAGGGTGTTAATTGAAGTTGACCTTGAATCACAGCCCCCAGAATCAATCATTTTTACTGCCCAAGACTATAAAATATTGGCGAGGCATGAATATGAAAAACTTCATTCTTTTTTTGAATTCTGTAAATTGGTTGGAAATTCAATTCAATAATGTAGGAGAGTGCACAATCAACCTCTACAAACCAATAACTCTGGAAGGACTGAGGTCAGGAAAAATAGAAGACAAAAGGATGGTCTTTCTGATAAGGCTGAAGCATCCACGAAAAGGGAAGAAAAATGGGTCATTAAATCTAATTCATTTGGAACACTTGATTCTGATAAAGTAAAGTCTTGGGATGAGTTAACTGGTGACCACGAACTTGAATTGTTGACTCAAAACTTTAAGAGGGATATAGAGATGGATTTTATTGGCATCCTCTCACATACCTTGGCTGACTTGGACCCTGCATTCTCACCCCATGATGGTCCTACATTGGACTCATCTTCTATTAATACTTCTAATTCAGACAATGCTTTCAAAGATGTACCAAGAAGTAACATTCATACTGACAATATTAGTGCCTCTAATTTAGAGGACAACAACAACTCTGTCATACATAACTCCCCATCTGAATACATTCCCATTCACCCTCCAAACCCCGCTAATATCTATGAAATTCATTCCTCACTAGAAAGTCTTGAGAAAAACAAGATCACCGAACCCCACTACATGGCTTCTCTCCTTTCCTCACCAATCTATAAGGACAGGAATGAGGATTCTACTATGTCACACACTGAACAACCTGAACCCAAGTCTTCTGAAACTCTAGGACCTGTTGATCCCATTCCTGTTTTAGTATAGGTCTAGGGTTCTCAGTCTTCTGTCCACATGGAATATACATGCAAGAAGATCACTCCTACTCCTCCTCTACATTCTGTTTCTGCTATAGCACACTCTACACAATAGAAACCCAAGGTTTGTAGAACAACATAACCCACTGTTCCTATTACTACTTCTGTACAGTTTCATGGACTTCAGTTTGCTACTCACGAGCCACCTGATAGAAAGCAGCAATCTCCTACTCTACCTAAACAAAACTTCCAAGGCAGGGATACAGATGCTGCTACTTCCTTGTTTCTCATACAGTTATCATTGTAGGTTAAACATGAGAATGCTGTAAAAGATTGCTCATCTAGAATTTCCACCAGGTCTAACACCTCAGCTTCTTAAAAAAGGGGGGAAAACCCCACTAAGAAAAGGTCTAAATGAATATTTTGTTTTGGAATAGTCAAGGAATTTCTAACCTTGAAACCTTCAATGTCTTTAAAAGATTCTCCAATGATCACACTCCAAACCTTATTGCTATTGCTGAACCTAAAATTAATATTGCCTCGCGTTTACATCAAGCCCCTAATGGATACTATTTTCTAGGATCTTGTAATAATGGAGTCCCTCCTGAATCTTTATGGCTCTTTGATCATTCTTTATTGAAAAATGTCAACATCTATAACTGTTCGAGTCAAGCCATTACTCTTGATTACATCTTTGAGAACATACATATTTTATCTACTTTTGTTTATTCTTATAATAGGTATCATGATAGGAGGGATCTTTGGAATGATCTCTCCCATCTCAATGATTCTATTTGCCATCGTTGGTTTGTTATTGGTGACTTCAATGCTATTCTAGCTTCGGGTGATAAAATTGGTCCTCCTCCTGCTCCTATTTCCACTAGGTAATTTAATGCCTGTATTGAAATGAACAATATCACCGAGGATAATCTCCTGGGTGATAAATTTAATTGGTATAGGATGCACTATAATAGAAATGTATCCAGTAAATTAGATAGGGTCTTTAAAAACTCTCATGCCCTTGATAATTGGGACAATATCTCTAATATTAACCTTCCAAGGATTGCCTCTGACCATCATCCAATCCTCCTTTCCTTTTCCTACAAAAAGTGTAAATTAAGGGTCCCTTTTAGATATAACACTTCTTAGCCTTCGGACCCCGAATGTATAAGCATCATCAAGAACAATTGGAATTAGATGCATGGTAATTTTTACCCATTTTATTTCCTGATGAAGTTTAAAATGTTAAAGAAAATTCTTAAAATATGGTGTAAAAACATGGATTGTGAAATGGAAAATAATATCAACCTTCTTGAAATATATCTTAACCAACTCCAAAATGTCAACTTTTCTTCAAACATTTCTCAGGACTATCAATAGGAAATTAGTATTTCCTCTAAACTAATGTCCTTACTCAACCTCAAGGATAATCATAAAAAACAAATCTTCAAATCCAAATGGCTTAAAGATGGGGATAGGAATACTAAATTCTATAATGCTCTCCATAAGGTTAGAAAAGACTATAGTCCCATGGATTTTCATAAAAATGGGGACCAAATCCTTCACACTGATGAAGGAACTTCCAATCACTTAGTATCTTATTTTGAAAATAATTTCATTGGTGATAATATTGAAAAAGACCTTAAACCTGACATCATTCATGATCTTTAATCTGGGGAAGATAACTCTCTTCTTAATAGAATTTCTTCCAAGAATGAAATAAGAGACACTGTCTTCAGTCTTAATCCTGACAGTGCCCCTAGCCCAGATGGTTTCAATAATACATTCTATCAAAAACATTGGGATATTCTTCAGGATGTTGTTTATTGTCTGGTTAAAGATTTCTTCTGAAAAGGTATTCTTCCGCATGGTCTTAACTCTCAATTCCCTATTCTCATCCACAAAATGGAGAATACTGATGTCATTCAAAACTTCAGACCCATTTACCTTATCAATTCTTTATTCAAAATTATCACGAAATTAATTTCAAATAGAATGAATTACATTTTTAGAAAAAAATAGTTTTTTGAAACCAATTTGGTTTTATAAAAGGTAGATCTATCCATGACTACATCTTTCTGGCCTATGAATCCACTAATCTTTAAAAAAAAGGGTATAGGTGGGAGTGTTGCTATCAAACTTGATATTGCGAAGGCCTTGGATACCATTGATTGGAGCTTTATGTATAATGTTCTTTCTCAATTCGGCTTCAATGAAATTTTCATAAATAGATACAAAGCTTTATTCAGCTCTGATTACATCTCTATCCTCATTAATGGCTCACCTAGAGGTTATTTCAACAGCACTAAAGGAGTGAGATAGGGTGAACCTCTCTCTGCAATAGTCTTCTCCATTACATAAGATTATCTGAGTAGACTAATCTCCCATGAGATTGAAAAAAGGACCATAAATCCTATCTCTACCTCTAGAAATTTACATGTACCTTTGAATCTTATTTATGCTGATTACATTATTCTCTTTACCCAGGGAGACAAAAGAAACATTCTTAAGATCAAAGATATTCTTCTCCGCTATCAGAAAGTCTCTGGTCAACAAATCAACTAGAATAAATCATCTATCATTTTCAGTAAATACTTTCCTATGCGGATAAAACATTCCATCTCTAATATCATAGGCGTCGAAGAAGGCTCTCTCCCCTTTACTTACCTTGGTGTGCCTATATTTTTGGGTATACCTAAAGCGGATTATTTCTATCACATTGCTAACCATACGCTTCAACATCATTCATCCTAGAAGGGAAAGACCCTTTCGATGGATGAGATATTTTTTTGGTGAAATCCACGATTGTTTTTAAACTTTTTTATTCCCTGATGATATATAAATGGAAAAAAAATTCTTCTAAAACTCATTAATGTGGCGATTGAAAATTTTGTTTGGACTGGTAGAACTTTAGAGAGAAAGCTGGTGACTATCCCCTGGAACTCTTGTTGCAAAAATGTTGATAAAGGGGGATTGACATAGAAACCTCTCTAAGATTAATGAGGCACATCAAGCTAGACATACGTGGAAAATTATTCACAATACTTCCTTCTCCCTGAATTTTCTCAGGGATCATTTCCTTAATAAGCTTATAAACACTCATTCTTACTCCCATAAGTCCTCTATTTGGTCCTCCATCAAAAGTAAATTCATTTCTATCATGTCTAACTCTATATGGTTTGCCACTAAGAAATAAAACTTAAAATGTTGGTTTGATAACTGTACTAGCATTCCTCTGATCTCCTTGATAGATAACAACCAATCCCCTCTCTACCTTTAGGATTCAATCGACTCAATCATCCATATGCATAACCTTGATCTCCATGAGAATATTACTCAAATTGTTTATAATTATCATTTTTCTAATACTAATGATTTACTTCTTTGGGAACCTGTGCACAATGGGATTCTGAACTCCAAAGGATTTTATAAGTTCATTTTCAATAATGTCCACAATAATCACCCCTGGCTAGATAAATTCAACAAATCCTGGATAATTCCCTCAAGATTTACTTTTGTCTGGTGGATTGTCCATAAAAGAATCCCCATGGAAAATTGCTTACAAACTTTCAGGATTACTCTTTGTTCTAAATGTTGTATGTGCAATCAACATATATAGGATAGTAATCATCTTTTTCTCTCCTGTGACATAACAACCACTCTCTGGCATTATATTCTTGACATTTTGAGTGAAGATGACTGTTTTTTGATACCATCAACATGTAGATTCAGAGATTATTAGAGTTTTATACCTCACATCAAATCAAGAACCTTTTGGTTACGACTATTGCAGAACATCTTTATATTATCTGGTATGGTGGAAATGAATTAATTTTATGCAATAATTTTTTAAAATTAATGCAGGAAAAACGAGAATCCTCATTGTCATTCGAGATGCTGCTTCTATCCAAAAATCTCACTAAAATAATTCGGCCGATGACTTCGATATCCTCAGACGTGTTGGGGTTGAGGGGATCTAACCTCACCCTCACTCTACTCTTGAAGTGTTTTGGCTCCCTCCCCCTCAGGGATGTATTAAAATCAATGTGGATGGGGCCTCCAAAGGCAACCCGGGACCTGCGGGTTGTTGTGCCATCTCCAGAAATCACCTGGACCAAATTTTTGGATGCCTTTATGGCTCTTGAATTTCCTCTTCCACTTTGTAATCTAAGATGATGGGATTCATCCATGCCATCACCTTTTCCAAATTACACAACTGGAACAATATTTGGATAGAGTGCGACTCCACTACAATCATTCAGGCCATTTGGAATGGTACCATCCACCTTGTATGGCCTCTCACTACCCTCTAGATGGATTTTTTGAATTCTCTTTTTGGGCTTAACTTAATCGACCCTCACACCTTCCATGAATCCAATAGGATCACTGATGGGCTTTCCAATCTTGGAGTTACTCACGACTTACATTGTATGGATGATCTACCTTATAAATTAATACCTTTTTATGCTCGAGATGTTAGCAAAAGGACTTTATTTAGACTTGTGTAACCTCTTTTTTATCAATAAAAATTTTCTACCTTTTTTTAAAAAACAACCTCTTTCCAAGTGAGTGTGTTCATCGATGAACCAAGTTGAGAGAAATCCCGAATGAATTTCCAGTAATAACCATCCAAGCCAAGGAAACTCCGGATCTAAGACACATTCTTCGGTTTCTCCCATGACATGAATGCACTAATCTTCTCGTGGTCCACTGAAACCACTTTCTCCGAGATCATATGCCCCAAAAATTTCAACTCCCTGATCTAGAAAGATCACTTTGACAACTTTTCATAGAGGCAGTGATCCCGCAAGGTGCCCAAAATGATCTGTAAGTGAAGTTAGTGTTCCTCCTCAGAGCTAGAGTATACTAGAATGTCATCCACAAACACCAAAATTATGGAATCGAGATACTAATGGAACACATTGTTCATTAGTGCCATAAATACAGCTGGAGCATTAGTCCTTCTGAAGGGAATGGCCAAATACTAAAATTGTTCATACCTGCATCAGAAGGATATCTTCAGAATATCTGCCTCCTTCACCCATAGTTCATCGTATCTTGAATGCAAGTCTATCTTTGGGAACCACTTTTCCCCCTTCAAATAATCAAACAAATAATCGATTCTATTCAAAGGGTATTTGTTCATAATTGTTACATTATTCAGCTTCTAGTAGTCAATTAACAATCGGAGGGATCGGTCAACCTTTTCGCGAACAACACATGAGCAACCCAAGGAGATATTCTTGGGTGAATGAATCATTTGTATACTAAGTATTACAACTATATATTTAATTCCCTTATATTAGTAGGGGCCATGCGATATGAGATAAGAGATGTTGGTTGTGTTCCCAGTGTCAAATCAATCGAAAACACCACATCCTGCTCTGGGGAAAAACCTAAAAAATCATCCATGAATACCTCCAGAAACTCATTAAGTACATGAGGTAGTGAACCTTCAGGGGAAAGACCATTATCCTCTAGAGTGAGTGATGATAACTGAAATATAAGACTTCCTAAATATGGTAGTGGAGGTCCTGCACGAACTGACTGAGGATCCCATTCTCCACGAAAAACCTGACGACCCCCATTAGGTGCCGTGAAACTCACTCACCTCATATAGCAATCAATGTGTGCCTAGAAGTTTAATAGCTAGTCCATTCCACATATTATGTCAAATAGTTTCATATCTAGGGCCAAGAGGTCCCACTCCATCTCATCCACTAACACAGAAAGCGCACATGAGGGGCACCTGAGACCCTGCTCCTTCTTCTTTCCCAGCAGAATCACCAACTCCATCGCAAAAGGTAACAACTCGGTTGGTAAATTCAGAATGTCCACACAATGGGTAGAAATGAATGAAACAGAGGCACCAGTATAGAAAATTGTAGTATATATAAAATATGTGATCAAAATAGTACATCAAACTGTCGATGGTCCTGCTTTTGATCCTGCTGGTGCCTGATCCACCTCATGGAGATGTTCATTCCCTGCTTGAGGATGACCGATAGTCTGTGGATGTTACCTGAATTATATATTCCTAGAAGATGGACCAAAACTATCTCCACTTCCTCTAAATTGAAATCCACCAGTCCTCGATGGATTAGACTTTTCGGTCACAATTCTTGCTTCCACTGACCCTTCCCCACTCAAAAGTAGATGTGCCACCCCAAAAAAGAGTTTTAAATGCCCCATGCCACCAAAATAGTAAAAAGGATTTGGAGGAAGTGGGAATGTTGTTCAGATGTTCCCCGACTTCTCAAACTAGTGGCACACGACCAATCTCACATCAAAAACCGCAGACAAAAACTACCTGGAAGAGTGGCCTGAACTACCACCTCCTTTTTCACTTGATCCTCCCACTCCCTTTTCTTCTATGTGGAGATGCCAATACCCACTACTGATACTAAACTAGAGAAACCAGCCCTTCCTTTCCTATCAATCTCCACTATGCACGCCTGATCAACGACCTCAGCATAGGTCCTTAGCTTAAACAAAAACACTTGAGAGTATATCTCTAGTCGCAACCCTTTATCAAAACTCTAGTCCTTTGCCTGCTCATTGGAGATGATTTTTGGAGCATACTAAACCATCTTATTGAAACAATTGGCATACTCCATCACAGATAGATTCCCCTGAACAAGGTCAATGAAATCTCTGGACCTAGCATAAGACAACATCTTAGGGAAACACTGTTCATTCAAGACAGTCTTGAAGTCTCTCTAATGCATTTTCTCATTCTTCCCAGTCTGAAGAAATGATTCCCACCACCTGCGGCTAGGACCCTATAACATAAATGAGGAATATTTCACCCTCATATCCTTGGGTGTATCCAAAAACTCGAACATTCTCTTGATCTTTTTGACCCATTATTATGCTTCCTGGGTTTCTATGTTGCCACGGAAGGTGGGATGATTATTTTTCAGAAATTCATTGGACTTTTCCATTATAGAACCATTCTCATCCTTTGTAACAATAGTTGGAACAGAAGCTAGTCCCTGTCTAAGAGCCTAGAAAAACCGTAAAACGACCTCGACTAGCCTCTGATCAATTAGTGTGGGAGAACTCTCTCAAGCTTCCTCTTGTGGGTGCATGGGACCTTTCTTGGGAGGCATGTTGCTAAAAAATGATACAATCACAAAAAATAGTCAATAACACAATTATGAAAATTTTAGTCAAATACATCAAATATAAATAATAAAAACATATTACAGTATGAAAAAAACAACTACTCCACCCTTGTCTAATGTCCACGTGTGGTCTGCAGCCCACACGTGTCACTTAGAAGTGAAGTCAATCAGGAAATTCCAACGTCCCTTGGTGACTCAAGATCTTCTATTGGAGGTACGGGTTAAAAACCCTACTGAGGACCAAAACCCCAATCCCTAAAAATTATAGCTTTTTTCTATCTCAACTCATCCCAAAATAGTAACATAATCCAAAAACATTAACCTCCTTTGATACCATTTTGTCACAAAACAAATCTGGTTGCCACCAACACCGGCACCAAACCCAGCCTGTAGAATTTCCCGAAGGGAATTCCCTATCCCCACAGGCTGGAACAAGTTCTCGAGTATCAAAAAAATAGGTTTGGGAATGATTTAACTGAGTATGAAAGTATTATACCATAAAAACAATCCATAATATATATCTGAAATCGTCAGCCATACAAGTCTTAAACAAAAACCAGAATTGAATACATTTCTTTGAATAAAGTAAAATAGGTCCAAATACAAATAAAAAAAGAATCAATATATCCACAAGGACTCCATACGATAAAGGGTAATCACCCACAAGTCGTCTTCACAACTCCTCTCCATGGATGGGAACTAACACCCCAAACTGCCATCACACAAAGCCTTCCCTTTACCTGAGTCAAGAATAATAAAGTCTACTTACACCCAAGGGGTGTAAGTAGGGTGTGATCCTAAGCCCAATAGGATACCACCCAATTATTCCAAAGTGCAAGAAATACTAGGTGAAAAATCAAACAGTTTTAATATGCAAAGAAAAGCGGTGACAAATTACAACAAATGAAACTTTTAATTGAAAAAAATATTCAAGATAAAACGTTCATAATGTTAACACATTTAAATAGACTTGTTAGATATTATATTTTACTTCAAAACACACCCTAATATGAGGGTAATTACAATAAATCCAATAAGCATCAAAATCGAGAACACCCCTATGCACTAGATTGTTTCGGGCCCTATGTACCTCATACCTCGGTGTAAATCTTCCCCACCTAGGTACCAGGGCTTCCCCCTTTGTGATCAAAATATTTCAGCATGATACAGAAATCCATTTTCATATAAAACATCACTAATTGTCACATAAAATTAGTGCAATATCTATAAACATTTTAAACCACTTATAACACACAACAAGACACATTGATTTTTAATAAATGGTTCCTAAAAAATCCGGCATTGTTTTTCACCCAATACGCTTTGAAATCCCCACTTTTCATACCATGTGCATAGTCTAAATTCCCCAAAATAGAAATGGAAGCCAAAATAAATTTCAAATAAACCAACAAAGCAATTTTAGGGCAGCCCCATGTGAAGGAAGAAATGTTATCTTTGTAAAACTTCCATTTTTAAACAAACATGACACTTAAAGTTCACAAGTTCAACAAACACCATTAAACCAACTTTCTCTGAAATAACCAAAGGGGTTCAACATTAAAAACGTAATTTGAAGCCCAATTACATTTCAATAAAATAAACTAAATATTTATAGGGAATATCCAATTAAACCATTAATATATTTCTAGTGAAACCCCCAAATTAAACATAAAATTGGTAATAAAAATTCATTTTCATTACAAAATCCACTAAAAACAGTTTTCGTAGCAATAATCAAATGAAATTAACATGAAAATATCATAAACAAAAAATTACAATTCATATAAATTTCATACACATGGAATCACCTACAAAATTAACAAAACCCTTGAATCCTTTGTGCGAAAATTCAGTAGCACCACCACCGCTCCTCAAGGAAGGTAGATTAAGCCTAAAATCAGAATATTGGAATAAGAAAACCCAAAGTTAAATCCTGTTCGAAACCCTAGTTTTTGGAAATTCTAAACCTCAAGGATAAGGGAAGAAAACCTAATAAA
This sequence comes from Viscum album, assembly GCA_963277665.1. Lineage (NCBI taxonomy): Eukaryota > Viridiplantae > Streptophyta > Magnoliopsida > Santalales > Viscaceae > Viscum > Viscum album. The sequence goes on along the minus strand of OY728132.1, from coordinate 1,320,539,816 downwards.
ATTTAATGAAACCTTAATAAAAATGAAATAAGAATGAAGGAGACCCACTTTCTTGAGGTATCTTGAAGAAATATCCCCAAATACACCAGTAACTGAATTTGAAAACATCCAATATTCAATGGAGGTTTGAAAAACGATGAGTATATCATGTTGGAACAAGAATGGGGGAAAATAGTGAGAAATGAAGGAGTTATGAAGGAAAGAAGTTACCTCTACAAATATTGATGATTTGAGAACCCCTATGAAGGTATTCCCTACTTCACGATGCACACGAGCTCCAAAGAGGGGGGGAAGGTAATGGGGATGCGCCTAATATTGTTAGATTCGAGTGGGATGTGGAGTCATCGAAAAAAATAATAATGAATATGTTATTAAATAAAAAGAAGTCATTTTTAAAACTAGAAATGGGATTCTAGGAAGGCCCAATCCCTTAAATAAAAACCCAAATTCACCATGATTATGGATTTTTAAATGGTCCAAGTTAATACTGTGTTGTTGATAGGTCAGGTGAGGAAAAGTAGGAATTGGAATGTATGAATAAAGTTGAAAAATTAAGGATTAATAAAGGAAATAAAGTTATTTTTAAATCTGGAATTGGACTCACGGTTTGGCCCAAATCATGAAAACTCACCCATTCCTCCAAAAAATGCATGGGAAACCCCCAAAAAAGCAATAATGGAAATTAAATTAAAAATAACATTAAAATATGTCATGGATCTGAACAATTTCACCCATATCACAAAAACCATCACCACCACACATTTTTAAACAAAAAATAGTTCCACAAAAACCACATAACTCAACCATTGAACATCACAACCATTAGACCCATAACCATCACACACCACAACCATCATACACCACAACCATCATGCATCACAACCACAAAACTTTCCATATTTCATCCATTACAACCAAACACACCATAAAAACCCCACACACTACACATCCAATTCATTTATCACCATCACCACATGACATCCCACATCACACAAGGAAACACAAAAAAACAACTACACACAACAACAACAAATTCTAACTTTCATAATTTAGTCATGTGATTTCATCACATTAATTCATTATTCAGCGTGTGTATTATCCCAAGAATAGTATTCCCATGGGAAACCAATTATTTTAAATATATATTCTTTACTCTTTTATTCATGTTGATATTAACAAAATAACATAGTAAGGGTCTCACAATATATAATCTATAGCACAAGCAAGGATCGCAATAACCATAATTTTTCATATTCAAAACTTTCATAAACTCATCTGTAATAACATTGAAAGAAATAAAAAATGTGATTAATCCCCATCCCATTAATTTTAGATTAGGTAAATTTATTATATTTTTTAATACAACCCTTACCATCCACCAAAAGGAAAGAATAAGTATGAAATCCCCACACATAGCATGTAAATTGGTAATAACGAGGATACCCTACCATGAAGAATCATTTCTAACTCACTATACCCAAGATCATGGAGAAGAAATAGCCTAGAAACTACAAACATACTAAAAAACCCTAGATCAACCTGAACAACACCAAGAGGTCATCAAAACGCAACCTAAATACACCCCAAACTGAAGTAACAACACCATCGAAGATCACTAAGGGAAGAAGAAAAGTAAACCATATATAAAGGGAGAACGAATCACCATAAAACACCAAAAAAACTACCTCCAAAACCCAAGGATCAAGGAGATGGAATAGGGGAAATAGGTTCTCTTAAAGCTATTAGGGTCACTCCAAAACTAAAAGAATGAATGACTGAATTATGATGAAATTGGACGAATAAGGGTTATATACAACTATAATTAACACTTTTTATAATGTAAATTAAAATTTTACAGTGTAAATTCCATTATCACTATGGATTGTAAGACATAAAATAGTTTTAAGTTATGAATTATCAATGATTCAGTTTTCCATTGAAAAACAAGGTGAATTGGCGAGAATAAACTTACAACATAAATTAACCATTTATGATGTGAATATATTTCGTGAACTACCCTTCCACTAAACAAAAGTCAAAAATTGTTGTCCATACAAGCCGTAAAACACCAATTCATGATGTAGATTCCACTTTTACATCATAAATCTTTGCTACTACAAAGATATAGCTCCAACACCATGGAAACACCTCCAAATCCAACTAAGCATCTACAACACCCAAACATGTTAAACTAAGGAGCCGGGAAGGCACGAGCCATCAAATTAGATACCTCCCAAATAATTTTCATAATTGAGAAATTAAACCAAACTTGATAAAGAAAGGATTGGGGTGAAAAAGCCCATCATATGAGATACCTCTTAGGTATATCATTATTAATTAAACAATATCACCATCCAAACACACCAATGCAAAACTCCCATAAGCACACCACATATCAACATCAATATCTCTCACTAGACGCAACAACACACCACTTAACTCTAACATAAAGCCACCAAGATTCTATGAAACTATTTTCACAACCACCCCAACCACTACATATCCAAATCCAACACACATCTCCGCTAACAAAAATAGTACTACCTTGAAAACCTGAATCAAGGAATTCCATATTCCATGTCGAGATATCGTCCACTTTGGGAGGAACTGTCTCACCAAAATAGTTTTAATAATTTCATAGTATAATTCATATTGATTAGAAATAATGTAATCCCTTCTTCCTATACTTTATGTTTTATCACACATCATATCATTAAGAAAATAACATAATTTATAAAACAATAATATCCAAAAAACATAAAAAACAAAACAAAGAAAGTTTGAACTCAAAATAGCTTTTATTACTATGAATGAATCTATATATATCATTCCAATGAACTCTCCTCTTGGACACCATGCCTCTAAATAAAATGAAGAAATTGAATTGGTTCTTCATGATACACCTTCTCTCAAAGATCCTAGACCTCTACTGGTCACTCCACAAATTTCAAATAATCATTGATATAAAATGGTCCTCATTCAATGATGTAGTAGTCATTGTAATGTTACCAATTAATCTAAGACACATGGAAAAAATCATTGACTATATCCAAATGTGGTGGAAGAACAAACTGATACACCACCACACTAACATGATCCAACACCTAAAAAGGCCTGAAAACTGCGGATAAGTCTTACTACCCCTAAAAACTAATATTTCCCATGTCAAGGGGAGACTCTCAAGAACCCATGGTCTCTAACCTTGAACTCTAAGGGGCTCCACCTATGATCATAATAATCCTTCTTAATATCCTTTACCACCCTCATCCTCTCTCCAACCAACTAGATCTTCTTGGTCATACTTTGTACCACATCAATACAAATAACTATTCACTCTCTAACCATCATCCAACAAAATGGATAATGATATTTATTTCCATGCAATTCTTGAAACAGGTCCATGTCAATGGATGAGTGATAGCTCATTTTGTATTCAAACTTAACCATATACATGTTCCATAAACATGATCCATCGTATTCAAATACACAATAATGCAACATATCTACTATCTTATGTAGGTTATTTTCAATCTAACCCTCTATCATGGGATTGAAGGTAGTGTTAAGGTGATACTCAGAGCCAAAAACTTGCCACAGTCCCCTATAGAATTGTGATGTAACACAAAGGATCCAGATTATAGATGGTGGTACTCAGTACCCTATTAATCCAAACTAGATCATCCACATACCACCTTGAAGAGACATCCAGGGTACTTGACTCATGGATGTCCAAAAAATGAGCTGAATTCATCATTAGTTCCACTATCACCCGAACTACAACAAAATCGTTCTAATATTGGGGAAACTCGGTGATAAAATCCATCGATACCACTTCCCATTTTCACTCAAGAACATCCAAGGAATGCAATGAACAACCAAGAACATAGTGTTCCACTTTCACCTAATAGAAATCTATATAATTTTCTGAAAACTCAGCCACTAACTATTTCATCCTCGGCTAAAAAATAAACCTCTCAAGACATGATATATATTAGTCACATAGGGATACACTTCTAAAGGTGAGAATTGAAACTCATGGAGAAATCACTCAGATATTCCCAATGGAATGATCAAACCCCCTCAAAAAAACACCTGGTTTTAACCATCCTCCAACCATCCTTATGGAGCATCATCATAGACAAAACTATCTCACATCACCTCCACCTCAGAGTCTCTCCATTGAGACTCCTCCACCTATTTCATCAAGGATGACTCTACAACTATCTGATAAATGCATCCATGACCACCAATATATCCAACATAATGGTGAATCCCAACAATATCCTCTATACCTTTACAAACATCATGAGACTCCTAATACCAATCTCCTTGGGCTATCTAACTCAAATCATAAGTATCAACATTCACATTCCATGAGGTATAATAGATCTGAAAATCATAACCCTAAAGAATCTTCATCCACCTCTAGTAGGGAGGATTCAAAACCCACTGGGAGAAAACATATTTTAGGCTTTTTTGAACTATGAATACAACAAATAGCTCACTAATGAGGTAATACCGCAACAAATTTAGTGAAAACAAAACTACCACTAGATCCAAATCATGTGTGGAATAGTTATCATCTTTGGGATATAACTAGATAGATCCATAATAGATCAATTTTCTCTACTAAATCAACTCACATCTGAAGACCATATATGAATCATCAAAGAAAACATCAAAAAACACACCCTCCTTAAGAAACCAAAGAACTGGAGAACTGAACAAATTATCCTTTAGATAATCAATCATTGGGAAACACTAATCAGTCCACATGAAAACCTGATCATTCGTAGTCATAACTATTATTGGGGATGCAACTCAAGAGAAATCAGACACAACCCTCTATAAATAACCATTTAGACCAATAAAACCATGAACCTATACCAGATTCTTGTTTGATTCCCAAGAATAATCTTCCTCAATATTTGAAATTCCTATGGACACACCCTACTGAGAAACCACATGCCATAGGATGCACACCTCTCACATTCATAACCTAAAATTGAGCAGTTTACCATAAATATGTTTGTGTTTAAGGACCTGAAAGAAATCATTGAGATGATCTACATGCCCCTAAATAGACTTTGAGTAGAACAATATTTAATCAATGAACACAATGAAGAATCAATATAGGTAATTTAAAAATGTGGAGGTCATGATCCCCATGAACATAGATGGTGGATTCATAAAAAAAATGAAATGACCATGTATTTGAAGTGAATATACCTCCACTTAAAATAATTATTCAGGTTATCCACATTTCCACCCTAATTTGGTGATATCCATTCTAAAATTCAGTTGTTGAAAACTAACAACACCTCTACACTAGTTGAAAAGATAATTGATATTCAAAAGGGGTAACGATTATTGTTTATTAACTAATTCAACCCCGTTTGTATATGTACAACCTCAAACTAAATTCAACATTCTTGAAAGAAAACACTAGATCACCCCAAGGAGACACACTGGGTAGACTGAAACAACCCCCTACGTCAGATAGTCCACCTACAGTATCAACCTATGTTATAATTTCAATGTTTTTTCTGGGTAAGAATTTGTAATATTTCAAGGAATATTTACGGATCCATGCACATATATGGTGTGAGATTCTCAAGCTCAGTGAGCCTAGAATTTGTCTCTAAAACCTTTTAAATATATTAAATATCACATGTGTGCATTTTTCCTGAAAAATTAAAATAACATCCAAAAAAAGTCTTAGATAAAAAGTCTAAGACCTCCCTTAAGTTCATAGCTTAGATTTTATGACATAACCTTATTAAATTTATAATTTTTTTATTGAGCATAGTCATGATAAAATTATTAATAAAATAAAACAATTTAATTATTTTAATTAATTTTTTCACCATGACCTAAAAATTATTATAAATAAAAAATTGTAACTAATTTTTAGGGATATCCTAATAAACATGAAATTATATAAGAGAGAACAGAGGATTATTGGAGTTAATCAAGATCATGGATCGACGATCAGAGTACCGCAAGGATCACCAATGATAACGTAGCATGTGGGTCTTGTCTACAGTAATGAAATGTGACCATTCTCTATTAGATATTGATCAAAATAAAAGGTATGATTGTTTTTTTCAGATTTATCCCCACTATATTTCTTTTATTAGTAATTTTCATCAGTTGACTAACAGATTGATTTTCAGGTTGATTATATTATAGGTATGGGTTTATTTGAAGGAAATTTAGGAGAATTGTTTATTTTCACTTATGAATCATCATTCGTCATTCTAATGAAAATAAATCAAGGCCAACCAAAACACATCCAAGGTTAGTTACTCTCTTGTGTTTCTTTGATTTCTCTCACCATTATTCTTTTTTCATCATTTTTATTAATTTTGGATGATTCCATAAAAAATATGAGATAAACAATCATTGTGCACCCATTTCTTGACAGAGAGGATTGTTATCACAGATCCTGGTTTGAATCGATGACAAGATCAAGCTGTGATGATGGTGGTAATGAATTTTTACCTGATCAGGATGTTCATATTTGGTATTTGGAGTGTACAATGAGGGTGAGGCTATGGGATGATTCCAGATCAGCTGAAATGGACATAAATTGGATCTTCGGTGACAATTGAGCTCAATTAACCTAGATCTGGAATCCATGAGCAAGATATTTAGTGGCTTTAGTAGTGATCATGATAGATTTGGAATGTTAATAAAGACCTATAGATTCTATGAAATTCCTCACTGCAAAAATATTTAATAGAAGAACACATTATATGTTTGAGTCCTTATGTGGGACTAGGGTTACCGTGTGAAGAAAAATATCACTCGGTGTGTGAAAGGTATCACATGCTGTGTAACCGTTTACTAGTGACTCAACATCTTCCTTAGAGAGTATATTTCCAGGGCCTAGAGTATATAGGATCATACATTCCATGTACTCAAACATAGACATGGGCAGTCAGACACATCCAAATACATGGATACATGCATTTAGATATGGCCAAATATATGGACAAAGTGTACACATGAATGAGAAAAACATCATGCGGAGTGCCAGGACAACATCTACATGTCGTGTACCTTAGGAAAATACTATTTATTTTGAAAAATTTCATCTTTGTGAGGGTGATACATGGGAATTACTAGGATTATTGAGGCACATTGTATACACATAGGAACACATCATGTACTCCTTTGAGGAAAAGTTATATTCCAATTTCATCTCATCTCTGTTTTTTTGTGAGATTGTGTGAGATTCCCTACACCAATACCAGTTGAGTGTGTTCCCTTGATACATTCAAATGATGTTTAAAAGTAGTATCCAATTCTCATCATTGATGGTGTACCCTTTAAAGCTTCCTAATGATCTGTGTAGTGAGGGAGAATGTAACAACCAATACATTTTAAATGATATTTGTTTCCTGAATAAATGTGTGTTATATATAATATCACATGTAAAAAATATTGAGAAACCAAAAAATATTAATATGATTAATAAATATCAATAAATTAGTTAGCTATGAAACACATAAAATTCAAAACATTAAAACTAAACAAAAAATATAAAATAGATAATTTAAAATGGGGAAATAATGATATCTTCAATATATTAGGATCCTCACCCCCACTAAAAATTCTATATAAATAAAACAAAATATTAGTAAACCAATTAATTTTTTATTAAAATAAAAAATTGTCATTAAGTGTAATTATATTGAATTTTGAGTTAAATAATGAATTGGTATTTATAGTGTATAAAAGGATATGTGACCATTGGGATTCAACCATTATATGATCATTGGTCAAATATAATTATTTTTCAATATGACCATTGGAAAATATAACCTTGGTTGATAATTTTAGCACTATATTTTTTTATAATTGTTAATGAAAAAGGATAGTTGATAGATAAAGGAGTATCAATGGACTCAAAGAATAGACTCATACCATTTGAATCCCATTTTTCCAAAATTGGGAAGGACGTAGCATCATTGGGGTTCTCCCATGACCAAGCCCAAGCTAAGATACAATAAGTGAATCCAGAACAAAATGGCATGTGGTAGAATCTCAAGTTAGTATAGATTACCACTCAGTCGATGTTAGCGGATCCATCCCATGAAACTATGACCACTTCACACCCCACCCTTAGGGAATATATGGGAGTAATAGGCATTACATGTCTCACCATTAGTTTCAAAAGTGTAATTTTATTTTTTAAAAATAAAATATTTATTACAGAAGTTCAATTTTAAAAATGGTTATTCGTAATAAAATATATTTTTAATTAAGATTGATTTGATAAATTGTTTTTTGAAAAAAAATGAAACATAATCATATTTTTATAGAAAATATATACAATTTTATAATAAACTCAAGTATTCAGAATAATATTTTTCTTAATAAAATAGACTTTTATAATGCTCTCACCAAAATATAAATGATAAAATAATTTTATAATGCCCTGGGGAATTTTTTATAAGTGTCAGAAATTTAAATGTGTCTTAAAAACTATTAGTCATAAATAAATAGGTTTTTTATATAAAAAGATAAAATTATCATATTTGGATAATTATTCTTGAAAAATAAAAATTATATTTTAAATTCAAATATCAAAATTAGTTTAGGGTGATTTTATGATAATTTTCTAAAATACATTATCTTTTCCTGAATAATAAAAAAATAAATTTTTATTTTTTCGAAAGATTTTATAACATAATATTTATTTCATAATGATATACAAAACAATTTAACACAATAAACGTCCTAAAATATTTTATTTCATTAATATTAAGTATTTTAATATGATTTAATCAATTTTTAAAATTATAAGTGACATTCCAAAGTCTAAAAAGTAAAATTTGATTTTTAAAACATTACTTTGTGGAATCATTAGTTTTCAATGCCAAAATAAGTATTAGAAATAGTGATCTTTTTTTGGATTTAGATATCATAAAATTTGACCCAAATGTCCAAAACCATGACCAAAAACCATGGATAGGAAAATGTTTTTTCATTTTCCACAACCTATAATTCTAATACCTGTATTTGGAAATTATTATACATTTTCTCTACTTTTACTATAAATACCAACCTATTTCACCATTCCCCTTCACTACCAATCCATCCTCCACAAATTTCTACTTGTTTTTCCTCCAAAGTATTCCCCCCAATGTTTCATCATAGCCTCAATTTTTCATCCTCAAGTTTTAGGAACAACTCTTCAATGTAATGGAAATATCCACTTATCTTTTCCATTCAAGTTCCCTTTTCATGTGGTATGTCTTGTAATTTCAAATATAATTTCATCTTTTCAATTTCTATTATTTTATTCATGTAATAATAGTATTTTAATAATAGGATTCATTTATCTCATCTCATTTTACCCTTCTCTAAATCCATATTTTATACTATTCATGCTACCTAATTTACTTCTCAAATTTCCCTCTTTACATGGGAAATTATCTTTTTTTCTTTTTATTTGAAAACCCAAACAACATTTATTTACAATGGGTATTCAAATAGATTCAAAAATGACTTATTTTTATTCATGTATTTACATATATGAAACCCACATTTCCTTTCATGGGTCAAAAATGGTGTAATGATCTTGTCTTTGACCACTTTTGTATGCCAATATTTTAATAATAAACTCATTAGATATTCTCTATGGGTTATTAATGAAATTATTTATTATGATATATTTGGATCACATAAAATTAATACATATTAAGGGTGATCCCTTATAGTTCTCTAAAGAATTGAATAAATAATTTAATCTATAGATATGACATGTTTTATGATATCTTACTGAATAACCTTTCTAATTTTCATTTATAACACCTTAGTGATATACTTATGAATGTATCATTTAAATTTTTTATCTGCATTTTCATTATATGATTCATGTCCTTCTTATTATTATATTTATCTTATTGATTCCTTATTATTATGCCTTGTTTTATTTTTATATATGTCTCAAGATCACATGTTATTTGTCTCTCTTTATTATCCCCTTACCACGATTCATTATCACCCTTTTCCTTTGATATATGTCCCAAGGATAGGAGATGTAGTAAATGTAACTTTGGGGGAACCCATGAAGATTTATTTCGGGTATATTTTTATGAATGTTTTAAGTTTTCATGTATTATGTACCTTCCTTCCAAGAAACTAATGAATAAAAGATCCTCTATTTGTAACATGTAATGAAAAGTGTTGTAATTAAAAGGAAGGATTCCATAGAGAATTTACTTATTCTAGAGTGAGTTATCTCATACCTCTTAGACTAGTCTCTTAGATTTTGGGGGTATGTATCTCCCTAAGAGGAAATATGTGATCATCATTTACCTTCGTGTTTCTTTAGATAGGGGTTTTTGAATTTTTGTGACCAATATTTACATGGGAATCGACCCCCTTCATAATATTATGTTTCTAATAGGGTATGATGTCCCCCAGTGAGCCTTGGGGGTTGAACCCAATATTTTTATCGTGATCTGATCTTTTTTATGGGGTATTAGTATGATGAAGTGTGTATCTCAGACAAATCCTTTTAGTGTGGAGTGTGGACTTTGAGATGAGTGTTGAAATTGACAGTATGTATAGAGGAGTGGTTTTCCCCTATATGAGATTATTCTCTTAGTTTTATTACATATAGGATGGTAGGGATGGTCTATAAGATTAGTGATATGAAAATTACATTACCTTTCATTTTATTACCAACAAGGATGGTAGGGATCATAGAGTGAGATCTTGTAGACATGAATTATATTGAAACCTCTGATCAAATCTATGACTGACAGCGGTTATGACCACATGGTATGTGGAATCATTCTGAGTATATCTATATGTTTTATTGTACATATCATTTTTTTATTGAAAAATCCCATGATGAGCTAAATACTCTTGATTATTTGTGTTTGTTGATTTTTTGGTGTCATACTAGGTATTGTTATACTAACCTCTTCATGGTCTATAATTACACATGTCATATCTTTTGTAGGAGACATCCCTTTTTATGAAGACATTATAGGACAAAGAGTGGTTGGTGCTTAGTTTGGGATAGGAAGAATGATGTGCATATTGTTGTTACATTTGAAAGTATTCCTCCCCTTTTGAGCACATGGTACTTTATTTCTAGTTTTGTGGAATCTTATATTTTCCCTGTTTTTTATGATTTATAGTACTTTAGGTCATACTCTAATTATGGGATTGTAGATTTATGATTTCATTTTTATCAGTTGTTTAAAATTTTATTATTTTATAGCCTTGGAGACCTGTGTGTGTAGGTAATTTAGGATAGTTTCTCTTATGTTTGTGATATTCCTTCTTGGAATTAGTCACCAGCCCCTGACCAATTGGATGATGGCATGTGGTAGTTGTGTATCATGCCTAGTTGGGTCGAGTCATGATAGAATCGTATCATATAAGTACCCAACCTAAAGTGTTATGACACTACCTGGGTTTAGGAATGGATATTGGATTTATCTTTTTATCTAGCTATGATGTTTGTTTTGGGAACTATGTAAACAATGTTAAAAGTGTTTTGAGTTTGTGTCTTAGGCCTGGTTCAGCGTTGGTAAAGTGACCAACATATCTATTCACCAAAACCATGATAAACTAATTTTTGACTTAGTACATATATCTATTGGTTTCATGAAAACACATTATTTCATGTATCATATTGGAATCAGTTTTGGTTTACATTTCCCTATTGAGTAAGCTCTAAAGATATAATCATTGATCATGGTACATCTTTTTTCTTTCAGGATATATTCACGATGAAATCCAATGAGGTTTCCATAGCATTGTTGAGAGTTTGACCCAATGAGTGATGAGGTCACCATATAGGGGCCTGATCATGAGGCATGTTTTCTTCTAAGTGGATTGGTGGTAGAGATTACATGAATTGATCAGCAGATAGGCCCGCCTCCAAGTGTTCAGGAGGATGTAGCTTGTCAGATAGATCTTTTGAAGGCTTTAATGGGGCTAGATGATGATGAAAAAGATTTGAATGTGTATCATGATCATCCAAGGTAGGTATTTCATGGGATTTAGATTCATCAGGACCAATAGATAGTAATTTTGTGATGAAGTTCATGAGAGATGAAGTTTCATTATAGATCTCAGGGGTATATCAGTTTTTTGAGGCAGATACGAATCTATGCTTTTGATGGGAGAGGAAATATTGTGTTGGATTGTCCGACATGTTGTTCTATAGAATGAGAGATGGTTGAAAAACCATCCAGGCAATCAAAATGGATAATGTATTTAGGTCCACCATGTGGATGTTATAGAGGATCTAGGGAAGAAATAGGAGGTGTTAGGTTCTTTAGTTTAATCCTACCACCACCACCCCAAAGTTAACAAATCTGGGCTCTAGAAGCTGGTGGGTGGGTTCTTGGATACATACAGGCATGAGAGGTTCTATACTATGTCATTCCAAGAGTTTTTGAGGTAAAATCTATGTTCCTTATACTTTTTTTAGTATTGTTAGAAATTGGTATGATACACCCTTTTTCTCCCTCTATTTGAGTTCTCTTCCAGGGATATGTGGGCCATCGGTAGATCCCTATGTTGGTGTTCAGATTCTTTGACTCTTGTGGTGGATGTGGTTTATGTAATAATGTTTTATGGAAATCCCTTATTGTGGTGAATATGTTAGAAATGAAATAATGAGTTCCAACTGGTATGAGCTCATAGTATATTTTAGTGCATTTCAAGGTACAAAATGTTTCTTCACAACCCAGTTTTATTTAACACATGGTATTATAAGATAGGTTATCCTGAGTGTGTCGCCTATTGATGACCTATTTATGCTAGTGGGGAATTTTTTTGATTGAACCTTGTGTTTAAGAGTCATGAAGAGAGGATTAGTGACTAAAAACTTCAACTGATTATGTGACCTAAATCTTAGAGTAGAGAGATATCCTTGCATGGAATCTCTTGTAGTGGTAGTGAGAACCTACGATTCATTCCTCATTATGGACTAGTTTCCTACCATACTTGCTCAGTTAAATTACTACTAGTTATTTTAGCAATGATTCTAGTTTACTGGGGTGGAGTTTTCTACTTTTATAAGGAGTGATCTTAAAACACGGTTGGATGAGTTTATTCATAGAATATTACAACTACTTAATTATCAGTAGTCTAGTATTACCCATGGAGTTTAAAATGTTTTGAGCTTTATTCCCATGATGGTGGGGGAGTATGAGGAAATCCTTGTTTATGATGTTCCAAGGTCACCTCACAATTAAGAATTTTCATTATTTGTGGTCTTTCACTAGGTATGACTGATATTTGTGCTCATATATCATATGACCTCAGGTAGTTGTATGAGATAAATGTGTTGTTAGAGGAGTTTTTAGAACAAGGGTATCATAGTATCTAGTGTGGTTTTTGGTAATCCTTCTGTTGTTCATCTAGACATGGATAAGTGCTTCAGGTTGAGTGTGGATTGGTTTCACTTGGACATGAAGACATGAGAGAAAGTATCCACTTCGATGAATTTATGGATTCTTCGACTACTGGTTTTGTCAAAAGTGATTCTATAAGTTTTACCACGAGACAAGTTATCACTGAATCCAGTTCTAGGTTAGGATATACTAAAAGTGGCTTTTCAAACCTACTGAGGTTGGATGAGTTAGTGGAGATACACTTTGGTAAGTTGTATGCCACATCATAATTGTGATACATATGGACTAGATCCTTAAAACTTATTGGATTAGTTCATGGTAGACTTCATAAATGGAATCCAAATGTACTTGGAGTTGAGTTAGAGAACATGAGACACATGAGGATGGTTTAGTTTACCTCTAGTAAATAGTTTTTACCCCCACCCCCTTATTTTGATATCCATGTTCATAGAACTCAGGGATATCGATTGTGAGGTGTAGTGTGACCAGATATCCACTAGATACATTCCTAATGGATTCATTGAAAGAGGGTATCACATTATACTTTTCCAAAGACATCCAGTTGTTGTATTCATGATTTTAGAGGAGGTACTGAGGAGGTTTTTTCCTTGATAAGTAAATCTAATGGAGGTGAGGATGTAACTTGATATATTGGAATCGATTATTATTGCAAGGGAGTTACAGAAAATTCCTGAGTTAATTTTTTTTTGTTTCATCTTTCTTTGGGTGATGACCAATAGAGATTTGTGGATAGTTTGGGAAACCTGCACATGTAATAGGTATCCTGAATTTAGGAGATTCCCTTAATAATTGTAAAAGATTATGATGAGTACTTCACTGAATGATTAGGTTGAGGATGCAGGGATCCTTTTAGGAATCAATTAAAGGTTGGAACAATGTATTACCCACTACATCTATCCAGGTAAAAGGTGACCATTTAGTTTTGGGTGAAAATGATTTTATTTTTCATGCCAGTTTTGTTCCATATTTAGGACGATATTCTACCATATGTGGAGTTTGTGTACAATATTGATTATCAATCCACTACCATAGTTTCACCTTAGAATGTCATGTATGAGAGGCCTTGTAATACATCGTTATACTTGTTAGGTCCATGGGTAACAATGATTGGGTCCTAGTTTTGGTGCTAGTAATGGTTTTAAAGGGTTCATTCTATCCAGTAGAGGATGATTATATACCAATTATTGTCAGGATCCCTCAATGTACTAATGATAGAGGCTTTTGGGGTTTGAGAGGCATATATTTTTTGATAGGGTGGTAATCTATATCTAAGGTTCTTAGTCCCTTTATTTTTATTATTGTGGTTTCAGTATATTGAGGTGATTTACCATTTAACCCTGTGAACATACTAGTTTTGGTTTCTCGGTGTTCTCCACATGTCCCAACTATAGAGGTATGTGCATGAATCCTTATATCACATTGACCTGCATAAGCTAGTCCATGAGAGTGTATTTTCATTTCTCAAAGAACATTTTATTTTTTAGAGTGATATGTGAAATACCCTTCGTGGGAAATTTTTTTACTTAGGTTAATGTTTTTTGATATCATAAGAATTCATTAAGAAATCTTTCAGGAGTGGGATACAGAGTTGGGAGCTCAATATCTCCACCCTTTTTCTTAGTTTGTGATTTTTGGGGGTGAAAATTCTTGAAGGAAGGAATAATGTAATGTCATGTTTTCTATAAGTAATACTTTGAGATGTTTCTAGGAATAAATCCTGATAGAGGATCATAGATTTTATGATATTTGTAGGCCTGATGATCCTGTAATTTAGGTTTAAAATATAATAAATATATTAAATATCACACCCATGCAGTTTTCCTAAAAAATAAGAATAACACATAAAAAAGGTGTGAAATATTAAATCTAAAACCTAAGTTCAGTTCATAGGATGGATTTTACCCTATTTACAACATAACCTTAGAACAGTTTTGACGTTCGAGCTAAGCGTATTCATGGGTGAGTTTTTAAATATATATAATATAATAATTATTTTAATTTTATTTTTCACCATAACCAAAAAAATATTTGAAATAAGCTATTATAACAAATTTCTATGGTTATTCTCATAACCCTAATAATTGAAAGGAGATAATGGAGTACTATTATTATACATCAATATCATGGATCGACAATCGGAGTACCATAAGGATCACCAATGAAAACGCAGATTTTGGATCTCATCTATGAAAATGACATGTGATCAATCTTCATCACTGATTGATCCAAATTGTGGAAGGATGGTTGTATTTTATGGATTTATCACCATTTGACTTATTCGACAATGAATATGAATTAATGAAGTAAATAATTTATTCATGGGTTGATCGTATTGTGAGTATGGGTTTATGAATAGAGAATTTGGGTGAATTTTTTATATTCATTTATGGATCCTCATTCATCATTACAATAGAAATAAATCAAGTCCAACCAGAAATAGTTGAGGTTCATTCCTCTATTATTTTTCATGGATTTATCCCAGTATTTTTAATTCATTCTCACTGGAATTATTTTTATACATTGGTTTGATAAATATTGGATAAACAATCATTACACAACTATTTCATGGAATAAATGACTGTTATCATAGATTTGGGTTTGGATCTATGATGGGATCAAACTTTGAAAATGGTGAAGATGGATCAGGACCAGATTATGACATGCATGTGTAGGTTTTGGAGCATACATTGACAAAAAAGATATGGGATGATTCTCGAGAAACTAGAATTGCTATAAATTGGATCTTTTCCAATGATATATCTTGGTTGGACCTTAACTATAATCCATGGGTTGGATTTGCAGTTATTTTAGAAATGGAGTGGAGGAATTTGGAATCCTCATAAAGATCCATGGGTTTTGTGAAATTCCATACTACACAGCATGTAACAGAATAAAAAATGTTTTGTATGGTACCCTATGTGGTGTTAGGGATTCCATGTGATGAAACATATTACATGACATATGAAAGCAATCACACAATTTGTGACCCTTAGCTGATGGCTAGAAATGTACCTTAGAGAGTAATATGATATGACTAAGATTATATGGGATTTGACACACCATGTAATCAGACACAAACAAGGGTAGTTAAACACAACAAACTACATAGACACGGCCGGTCATACACAACCAACTACATGGACATGGTGTACATAGGCATAGGCATAACTGCATTCTAAGTTCCAAGTTGGAATCTACACACCATTTACCTCATGGACACACTATGTATTTTAGAAAATTGTTTGGCATGTGATTGAAAGACATGTGGAAGTACGAGGCTTAGAGATAAATGTTGTATACCCCCAGGGACATGCCATGTACTCCTTTAAGGATAATATAGTTTCCTATTTATTCTTATCTTAGTTCTATTTTGGGATTCTGTAATATTCCCAAGAGTAGTATCAATGAGTGTTCTCCCTTGCTCCATTCTATGATGTTTCAATGTAGTATAAATTTATTATCAAAAAGGGTGACTAGCCTATAGCTTCCTGATGATTTGTACAGTGAGGGTGAATTTTCTTATTCTTGAGTGAGTTGTCTTATACTGATCAGGCTACTAACTCAGTGGATTATATGATGTAACCATCTGAGAGTCATTGATTGATACTAATTTAAACCTTGTTTCCTTGGATAGGGTTTGTATGAATTGGCATGATGAATATTTACATGAGAATCGATCCCCTATCTAGGAGTATGTTTCCCGTTGGGTCTGGTGTCCCCCTAGTGAGCCATGTTCATTGAACCCTTTCTATGTATTGAAATATGATCTTTTCAATGGGATATTAGTTTAATTGAGTGTGTTTCTTTAACTAATCTCCTCAGTATAACATGTTCCCTCTTGGATGAGTGTACCCATTGGTAGTATAGCTTTGGGATCATTTTCAACCTAATGATCTTGTTCTCCAAATGTTATTCCAAATGGGATGGTAGGGATCTTCCATTGTCTTAGCGATACATGACGTATGTTATCTCTTGGTTGAGTTCCATCAGGGATGGTATGTCTCATGGAGTGATATTTCTTAGACAAGTGTAACAATGAAGCATCACAATAGTTATATGGATAGTAGAGGTTATGACCACATGGGACATGGCATCATTTTGAGTTTATCTGGATGTTTTATTATCTGTATCACTTTGTGATAGAAATTTCCTATAATTATCTAACTAATCTTGATGCTTTGAGTATGGCGATTTCAGGGTATCCTACCGGGTATTTTTATAATCACCCCTATACAGGATCTTCCCTCACATTTCATGTCTTATGTAGATGATAACCCTTTTTATTGAGTCATTGGTTGACTAGAAGTTGGTGTAACATAGTTTGGGATAGACAGGCTGAGGTGTATACCGGTGTCACATTTTATATTAGTCCCCTCCTTCTGAGCGATTTGGACTTTTTTCAGTTTTTTATAGATTGTATATGAACCCTTTTTATGTTTTCTAGTACTTTATGTCATACTCTTATAGTGGTATTATATATGTATGCATGCATTGTAATCAATTTTTTTATATTTCATCATTTTAGAGCCTCATAAATGTGTGCATGAATACAGGTACATTAGGCTAATACCTCCCATGTGTGTGATATTACATCTAGGCACTAGTCGCCCACCTCATTTATATTAGAGGTGGGCTTGGGTTAGTTTTGTCTCAGGCCCCATCAGATTAGGTCATGACATGCGAAACTCCATAAGAACCATTTGATAAGTATCCATCGAAATTAGAGATGCACGTGGTTGAAATTATATCCCATACTTGACATCGCGTTGTAGGGGTAGTGTCACGATCTCATCCAAGAGAACATCTAGGAACTCCTTAACAAATATAAGAATATACCCACCTGAACATCCACTAATATCTCCACCAACATAGATAAAAGGGGATCCAGTTTCCTACCTCCCAAGTGATAACCCCAATTGTGAACAAATTACACTCACTAGCCACCGCATTAGAAAAAGAAACTATCCTCCAAGAATTTTTGATGAATTCATGCATATAATATATCTAATCCATGAAAATAATAACATTTTATATATGTATTTAAAAAATGTAGAAGTCCCCCATTGACTGTGGCTACCCCATCATCAGTATACATGATTAGCACACATCATACAATGAATCCTGACCTCCAACTGGCGTAAATAACACCAGGGTCACAAGAAGTCACTCCACTTACCATTAAAAATATTGACTAAATAGTTTTCAATAAAGTAATGTGAGGATCCATAATAAACGAAGGCACACATAGGAGTTGATGATAAACTGATCATACCTCTAACATCCTCTTTCCCTACTGATGTCACTGCCTCTAACATGTGCATCTTACCATACCCAAATCACATTCCTCTCTATTATCGGCCTCCATAGCCATGATTTGGAATAGGTTCCTATGTATATAATCCATCACAAGATTTTCCCATTCAAACAATGTCTTCCCTCGAATATTGACTAAAAACTGATAGTTCATACCACTAAATCTGCCTAAGTGTAAGTTGCGAAGACAATCGAAAAGGGTCCGAAACACCCCTTTGAAACTAGCATCCCTTTATGGTCATGCACTGGTCCTTCTAATGAACATGTCCCATACAAATATATCATTTAAATGTGAATCCAAGAGATGGTTATAGAATGTCAATTATCCTATAAGGTTGAAAAAAAGAGAAATCATTGTTGACTCCCCACTGGTTGAAACCCTGACTATCTAAACACATGTGGCCCACTACATGAAACTCTACTCCTCAAGGAACCATGTTACCCACCCTTTTGAGTTTAACTCTCAAGGAATGAATCCACTCAATAACATCCACCATATTCTATACCTATAGCTACATAGTAATTATAAACAGGGTTACCCCATACATGATCATTGGATGCAAAGCCCCCTCTAGATATTGTGATGTGGACTCCTTGTCTATAAAATCATCTACCATAAAGTGTAAGAGGTCTATGAACCTGATCCTAAGCTCCCACACACTCATTATACTCAAATTAATGGAGATAAACTCCTTCCTCTCTACCTCATCTATCATCGATGAAAGTTACTCTGAATAGAACCCCTTTTAAAATTCTAGGCACAATACATTTTTCTCTTTTTAGACACTAAGATAAAATGAAAACCACTAACGTGTAGATCCTAACAACTGAATAACTAAAAATGGAACCCAAAAAATAATCTTGATCTCAAATCCTTTAAACAGTGATCTTTAGCTCCTCCACCCAGAAAACTGTCACTAGATCTGATACAATCCCCCCATACTTTCCTAGACTCTACTATTGAAAGGCATGAAAAGACTTTCGTGATTCCTCACCATCCTATATCTTATCATCAATCTAAAAATCAACTTGATCATATTATTTATCCTTAAATGCCAAATATACTAAATGATGATTACTGAGATCTATTCTTTAAAATCATGGATAATATACAAATCCTAGAAGCATAGAATTTTTTATAGGTTTATTTGTTTAATTAATTCATTTGATTAACTTTACATAATCACCCAGTTCATACATAAACACAATCAATCATAATGAATTTACCTCTCCTGGTAATTTTCCCTAAAATGTTTCCACCTCATTTGGTTGTTTGATAAGCTTACATTTCATGCATTGGATCATAGGGGGGGGGACTAAAATCCAGTTTCCTGGTTGGTCTCCCTAACCTATTCTATGTACCAAGATCAACTAGCATCACTGGCCTACTAACCCATGTAATCCTCTTTTTTTCCAAACTCTAATCTATATTTTATACCACAACCAAACTACCTCTAATACCATTCTTTCATGGCCCCTCCATATATAGATCCCCATCCTAGGATAAAGTTGAGGGGAGAGAGATAATGACCCTAGATCCCCCCCTATATTAGGCCCCGACTTGGTGACAAACACAGAGGGTATAAAAATATCCCCTATGGAAGGAATTACCCTCTATAATAGAGTATGATATTAGATAAGATAAAACAACACCAAGAAACTCTATTATATAATATAAAATTAAACCCTAAATTATCCCACCATGCATGAACATGTTAACAGATACATAAGAAAGTATAAATGTAAATACCAATAGATAATTCCTATAGAATCAATATAACCACAACTCTAGAAACCAAGATAATAATGTAAAACATTGTCTCCCAAGTCCTCATAGAAACCTGAAAAACTTTTTATATACATAGGGTGAGCATACAAGTATACTATGTAGGATTATACCCAAGATATCAAGTTTGGGTGTGAAAAGAGATTGATAGTGAACCATTGAACAAATAGAAGAACCAAGATAAAACTGAATATGTCAACTGACCAACTCATCCTTTCCATGGCTCACTAAAAAAATTACACTTCAAATATATTAACACCATAAGCATGACAAAGAAAAAGGCCCCTTATTTCCACTTCCCTACTGATATTCTACTCTAACACAACCAAGATCAAACATCCTATAATCCCATCCATTCCATGTATATCACATCACATCTCACCCAAAACAAATTGGCCCATAATATCACATCTCTCCCAAAAACACCTATCCCATCACACCACATATCATCCAAAAAAACCAGGCCATCACATCACATCTTATCACATAACTATGGTGGTAGGGTATCATGAAGGTGAAGGACATCAACCTCTTTACCACCTCTTACCATGCATAATCCCCACCACATATCACATCACTTCACTACCTCACTATATCACATCTCTCCTAAAACCACATGTGCCAACACATATGGGTAATCTCAAACACTAAATTGTACCATCACTGTTTCTAAAGGAAGAGTTGGGAATTTGGGGTGTCTATCTATCCATGTCACTACCTTCCGTTATATTGGGGAAAACAATTGGAATCAAAAATATTTAGGCATTTATAAGGTTACCAAACTCGGGTAGGAAACATATAAGCGCAATATAAAATTAATGATAACTAGATAGAACACCATACCTTGTCTAAGGGATCAAGAAACTTCACTAACTCACACCCCTCACAACTAATTCACAACACATCAAAATCCAAAATCACTGCCAAAACTATATAAAACACACCACACATAAACCTCCATAAAACCACACACACCAAGATTCAACTACAAATATCACCATTTCTATATTTAAATTTTTTTCAAAAATACCAATACTAAACCATTTTCTTCAAACTTATGCAACTCGTTGTTTTATTAAATTCATTTAATCAATTTACCACACAATTATTTATAACCCTTTCTCATTCATTTATCAATCCATTCATTTAATTTTATTTATGATAAATTATTCCATTACTAACCAACAAACTAGCACAACTACACCATAAAAATTTTCAACCATCTAAGAAAAACCATCACCACCCACCACATCATCCAAACCATTTCACTAAAGAAACCACATGCCACAACCACCGCACATACCAACCGTTACAAACCATTATCATCATTCACCACAAATATTTCACACTATAACCACGCAATTTCCCAAATCGAATTCATGCCAAACAAGAAACCCATCATAGCCCCACACACTACACAACCCAGCTATTCACCACTATAACCACACAAAAA
This sequence comes from Viscum album, assembly GCA_963277665.1. Taxonomy (NCBI): domain Eukaryota; kingdom Viridiplantae; phylum Streptophyta; class Magnoliopsida; order Santalales; family Viscaceae; genus Viscum; species Viscum album. The sequence goes on along the minus strand of OY728132.1, from coordinate 1,320,517,846 downwards.
TGCGCATCACATAGGAAAAAATATAAAAAAAAACTGCAAAAAACAACAACACAGTATGACTTCCATAATGTATTCAAGTGACATCATTTTTTTAATTAATTATTTAGCATGTTTATTATCACTAAAACCATATTTCCATAGACAACCAATTATTATCCATGTATAAATTCTTTATCCTTTTATTTAGGGTGATAACAATAACACATCTTGGAATGGGTCTAACAAAATATCATCTAAATCATAAACAAACCTCCTAACATCAATGATTTTTAGAATTTGAAATAAGTTTCATAAACACATTAGTAATAACATTTAATGTAGTAAAACAAGTGACTACTCCCCATTCCATTAATTTCAGTTTATGAAAATTTATAATATTCATTAATCCAATATTGAATATCCACCCAACATAAAGAATAAGCATGGAATCCCCTCACATAGAACATAAACACATGAGAGTGAAGATCCCCTACCCCAAAGAATCTTTTCTTACTCACTACGCTGCACAAGGTTAAGAATAAATAGCCTTGAAAACCAAATTACACTGTAAAAAACATAGATCAATCTAGACCATGCCAAATTATCATCAATACATAACCCAAATATACCCCAAATAAAATTAACAACACTGCATCGAATCACCAAGGAAAAAACACAAGGAAACATTATAGAATGGTTGAAGGACTCACTAGAAAAAAACCTTAAAAACCTAAGGATCAAGGTGAGGGAAGAGGGGATAGAAGGTATGCAAAAGATACATGGGTTACTCCAAAAACCATGTGAATGAATGTAGGAAAGAAGAATAAATTTTCCAAAAAAGGATTATATACAACCAAGAAGCCTCCTTTTTTATAGCATAAATTACATATTCATGGCGTAAATTACATGAACTCTATGGATTCAAAACATAAACTATTTTTATGCCAAGAATTATTTAAGTTTCTATTTTGTACTAAAAACATAGTTATTTATCTAAAATAAACATAGAACATAAATTTACCTTTTATGACATGAATCCATTTCAGGGACTACCCCTATTACAAACACAAGTTGTAAATCACTGTCCATATAAGCCATAAAACTCAAATTCATGGTGTGAATTACACTTTTATATCCTAAATACATTCTACTCTATAGCTACAGATCCAACTCTATAGAACCTCCTCCATCATCCTCTAAAAGACCACTAAAACACAAACTTTGAAAAAGTAATAGGACAGGATGGCATAAGTTGTTACATCAGCACAATTCTCATATGGCATTCATGCTCTTACTTGATCTTTCAATATATGAGAATATAAACTATAAATACGACCAAAAACTAATCAGGGTAATCTCTAAAGACTCTATCCATTAAATACATAAATATAGTAAAGACATTAGTAAGTATAAATGGAATCACTATAAATTCATAATCTTTATAACTCGCACAGAATGATCTCTTGTGTATATCCTCCGTCACAATCATTAATTGATAATTTGAATAACAAAGGTTAATTTTGGAACATTATTTTTCTCCTTTAAATTTATCAAAATAATAATAGATATAGGGAATATTATACTTGTTCATCATAGTGATCTTGTAAAGTTATGAATAATCATTTAAAAGAATCATTGTCCCATATTTTTTATTGAAAAAAAGAACAGGTGCACACTATGGTTATGCACTAGGTTGTATGAATCCCTTATCAAGATTATCTTAGAGTTTATTGTGTAATTATTTCAACTAAATTATGGTCATTCTATAAGTATTATTTCAAATAGGTGTATCACCATGTATGGATTCTATTGAAAAATCAACCTCGTGATTTAGAGAAATACTAGGAAACTCTTATGAAAATAAATCAACAAACTCCCAAACAATAGAAATATCCTCAATCTTGAATTTATACCAAACCATATATGATATATTCACTTCATGGATAAGAATTAAAACCCAAAATATATATGTAATTTCCATTGGAACTTTTTATACAGACTCACACAGATAAATGATCATAGCTTGATTCAGAATATGAAATGTGACTTCTCTTACATAGTAATTGATATCGGCTCTACCTAAATAAATAAAATACATGGCTAGAATCACATAAAATTTATCTAAACGAATAATTAAAATATTTTCATAAATAATACTCTCTTAAGCTTCAATAAAATAGGAACTATATACTTGATATGTGACCATTATAACATTATCAATCTTAATCACAAACTCTACATCTAATCATTGAAGGTAGTAATTGGAATTCCCTGAGAATCTTCCAAATATATATCTAATCATATATCTATGATAAAATATTTTAATTATATATTTTATCATACCTATAACTACCTCAACTTTATCTTTATATATTAAATCCATTATTAAAACCAAAACAGTTAGTGTGTTGATCGAGAATATTTGATCTGAGTGGTCAATCATGAAAAATCATTCGTAGGATGTAAAAATATTGACACCTTCTTCACAGTCTGTTTAACCTTATATTTAACCTATGTTATTATAATTATTAGAAAAACATTAGGATTTTATCTTATACTTAGACTTAACCCCAAGTTTTTCACCAAATTTCTCTAATTAAAATCTTTAAATACTGGCTGAACATATCCTCTTATGCCAACTATAGTGACCCATACATTTATTATATAAATATTACATGTTTTTAGAAAAATATTCAATAAATTTCACAAATACGGAGATGATGATGGAAAATTATTTTCATCGCTACGTGCAGGTGGTAGTCCACCTATATACATGAGCAATACTTTCACTTCTTATTTTTTTAAAATAAGGGTAGATGGTAATGTTTTCATTATAATAATAGAATTTAATTATATTTATGATTCAAAATTTATTATTTTATGATTAATACCAAATATTTATAAGAGTTAAAAGACTGAATAAATTGAAATATGTTGGCTAAGAGGATTACATATTCTTAAAAAGACATCATTTAGATACTTTCTTAAATACATTTGGAATGGTCTTTTTAGAATAAAAACACATCAAATTTATTTATGAGGATGTTTAGAAGATAATTTGGTAGGTTTTGGTTAATATAAATTAATCAAATATTTGTAAATAGAAGATATAGTGGGTTTCATTTTATAAAGTAGGTAAAAGACACACATGGAACTACTAAAAAGATTAAAATATAATCAATTCATTCACAAGAAAAATACTTCCAAATGAACAAATATTATAATAAAAATATTATTAGTTTGATATAATTTTATCCAATTAAATTTATATATGTTTTATGTCATTTTAATCCTTATCATTTTTATTAACCCCTTCCTTAACCATTTTTATCCTTAACTATATTATCAAGTATTTGAATCTTATTGGTTTATAATTTTATATATAAGGTAAAAATTATCTCAAAAATGGAAAATAGATTAGTTTATAGAATGTATCATATATTAATTTACCTATTTCAAGAATTTAAAGATTATTAAATAATTTAATAAAATACTATTTAACATAAAATATCCTTAATGTCCTTTTTGACAATATTGATTTAATTTGACTTTGAAGAAAACATGAGGGAAATGAAATTCAAATAAAATACTTTAAAAATATATAATATGTTTTATTAATCTATAAAATTATTTTAACCCAATATTTCACCCAATTTTATATATTTTAATAATTTTAAAATCATTTATTTTATTGCTCTATTAGTTGAATAAATATTGCATCATCATAGGATAAGAATTTAAGGTAATTATTAAATTACAAAAAATTTATAAATATATTAATATGGCAAAAAATTATTTATTTTACTTCCAAATAAACATTTATAAATGAACTTATCCTATTCTTATATCTACATTAAATGTTTAGAAACATTAAATTTGAGAGAATGAAATTTTGTATTTATTCTTTTCATAAATTAATAAAATGGTTATAATAAATGATAAATGAATGTAAGTAGGTATATATTAGATAATTTGTTTGAAATAGAAAAATACACTCATTACATAGGATAAAAAAAGGTTTTATAGGAATTTTCAATACTTAACCCAAAGTTTTAACCTTTTTATGCTTTTTACCCTTACCAAGTTGACAAATAATTACCACGGTTAATATTAATAGTGACCGAAAATAAAATAGGCATATTTACTAAATATTATCCTAATGATTCCAAATATTTAATTCAATTTTCAAGACTAAATTTATATAATTGATAGAAATTGGTTTTAAAATAAGTATGAAAAATGTGATGAAATGCCTTTTTCTAGAAAAAAATACATTTTTATGAATAAAACTTGATAATAATTATTATCACATGATTACAAAAAATATTTTATGAATATTAAAATATTTTATTGAATATATAATATATAAATTTATTTAAAATAATTCACCAATATTAATTAATTTTATTTAATAAGATAAAAACACATTATGCACATAAAAAACATTTCCTTAAAAAAACATATCTTTTACTTTCAAATGATTTGTATTTCCATTTATAATTAACTGATAACCAATGAATTAATTGTATAAATATATAAACCATGAATTTTTAATAATTTTGTTATTCTTATTCATACACATCGATCTAATTGCTAGGTGATAAATGTATACTACAATACGGTCCAATTAGATTAGGGGTTTCATATAAATAAAACTATAAAAAATTAAATTTATTTAAGGAGAAATATATCACAAAATATTAGGATGTTTCATTTGTATATTTCTTTATGTAATACAATATGATCTATCCTAGGAACATTAGAATTGTGGCCCAATTTTATTTCCCAAAATCCCATTTTGGTGAATTGTACCACTTACTTTGTACCATGCTATAGTACCTATTACAGTACCCAATCTGCTGTAATGTAATAGTGCCAAAAAAATAACAGCTACCTAGATTCAAACATTAGTTTCTTGTAGTATTATGGGGTGACTTTACAACTCAGGCAAAATATCATATTGGGATAGTTCTATAACTAACACTTTGAAATATTTAAAAAGAGGCGAGTCCCTCTTAGAGTGCTTAGAAGGATATCCAAATGATAAGATTGGTCCTACCATAATTGGAAGGATAAAAAATATTATTGAGGAAGAACATCATAAAATAATAAAAATAAGGGTGAAAAACATAATTCATTAGGGCCATAAAAACCATTGGCACATTCATCAAACTAAAAAAATCAAAATATACCCATACAGTCTATACCTTCTCCTCAAAGCATCATAAGGAATAATAGAAGTCATCATATTAAACTGATGAAAACCAAGCCTCAATAAAATCATGTAGAACTACTATATCCCCTAAAATTATCATATAGGTCATTTATATGAGGAAGAAGATATTTATTGTTAACCATCACTTTGTTTAACCTCTAGTATGATGAACATAAATTGAATGATACATACTGGCTGGTGAACTAAACTAGATCACCCCAGGGGGACTTGTTCTAGTGAATAAACCCATTCACATTTAAATTATTTAATTGATTCTTTTAATCTCAATGTTATGAAGTATCTATCCAATAATTTGTAGTGTATATGGGACCTATAACTAAAAAAATCTTGATCACGAACTCAACCTATCTCTCGGGTGAGATCCTAGATAATTGTACAGGAAACAAATCATGTAACTGGTCAAAATAAGAGTAAAGAATATATAACACATCTTTTAATAATCTAGAATGACACTATAAAATTGTGTTGAACCCATCCATAGACTAATTTATAAATTTTCCACCTTCAAATCCAACTCACTGGTAAGGGTATAACTATCATCCTCAATAGATGTGAGAGATACTCACGGATGATAGAATTCGATGTACACTTGATATCAAGACTATGAATCCATACCTAGGATCGCATCAAAATTACACATATCTAACATGAAGAAATACTAGACATGTAAATATACATTTATCATTAGGGAATACTCAAAACTTCAATGAATAACCTTATATCTCACCCCTAAGGGAATATTGATAGGCATCACTCCATATAGATAATTGATGGTTAAACCTATATCACTAATATAAAGAGATGAGATAAGTGAATGTGATTCACTAATATCAAATAATTTATATGTCAATTTTTATTCAATAAAGACTATACCTTGAATAGTCCAAGACTGGTCATTGTATCCAGTAGGTGATGGCTTAACAACATGAAGCTTGCATGAGCCTGAGCCTCTACCCTAGCCTCCAGATCACTAACCACCCTGAGGAGTACTAGTCTAATTCCTCTATTAAATCTAATAACCATGATCATATTTGATCCTTAAATAGATAGAATATGTCAAAATACCACCCTCTGGTAAATCACTTGATCTATCTATTTATACCATGGTTTTTCTATTACTGTGGCCACTAGAAAGAAAAGAATAACTTTTAATGAAAAGCTACAGATGCCCAATATGCTCTCATGAGGTAAACTCAACTAAAGGTTATGGAACTATGTTCAAGAATGACATTACCTTCTCAACTAATTTCATACTAGTGAAGACCTCCCCCATTGAGAAGAAGAATATATATATGGGATTTATTGGATTGACCATCACAACTATTGTAAAAATCATGAAAACATTTATTCTGGATGCCTGGGAATCTGTTCCTAAAACCAATACAATAACCTAGATAAACATAGGATCTATCCTCACTTAAGTTCCTCTATATAATAACATATAGATTTATAGCCTCTAAAATAAATGTAATGCAACAAAATATATTCACCTGATACTGGATTAAATATTTTATTCCATCCTCAAAATAGTGAAAATTAGTGATCACATCACTCGGTAGTCTAGGACAAAAAAATATCACATAGTAAAATGATATTTAAGTCCATAATTAAGATTCAATCCTAATCAAGATTTATAAACACCTAATATCTATCATGTATAACATTCTTAGAAAATAAATTCATAATAATTTAAGACTAAAATTCCTTCCACAGTATCCATGCATACTAACAATCCTAGAGAAAGGAATCCCACCAGATCCTCACTAGTCCCCGATTTATATACACTTTAATATTAACATTAATCTCAAAGGGATTCTTTAGATAATCAAAGAAATCTAAAATATACCCACCCCATATCTCAGGGGTCTGAGGTCCACCCTCTTTAGTAAATAGAGGTGGATATAGAAACAGAAACTCCATATTCTGATTATACATGGAAGGCTAACCTCACAAATAACTATATACCATAGACTAAATAATATCAAAAATAATCTCATGAATCTATTGATTTATTGAATTAATAGGAAAAATTAGGGACTCTAGATCAATAGCTTGAGGGATGCCCATCCCTTCCAACCTGTCGCTCAATGGGAAGTCCTTAGACTAAAATGTCTATAAAATAAGAAACACATGACTCATAATCATATATATGAAAAATGTAAATATAATATATGTGGAATGAAGTAATATGAAAAGTTTATCTCCATGCTATACACAATCCCTAACATACTATGGTCCCATATAACATCAATTTCTCTTTCTATCCCTAACTACCCACCCCCTCTTGAAAGTATAATTAAATAAAAATAGGATTTATATAATTAATGTAATAATAGTATAACATAATCATGGATCAGTGAAGTATAATTACACCATAAATTTGTATTGGAAATTATAATACAATTTGTGACTAGAAATTTAAATAACTTAATTGGATACTAGATTTTGGATTCGCAAACACATGCAATCATGCGAAGGTCATGTGAATCCTATGCACAAAAAAGATACATGAACACTTGATATTTTCTCACCAAAATCCAAGAGTAAATACCACTAAATCATTGATCAGTTTTATAATGCATCATACTCAGAAAAATTAACTAAATAGTAATATAAAAAACTAAGAAAAATACTTTCGTCCCCAGTAATTTGGACATTCCAATTACATGGATTTGATATGTCCAAGCATAAGGTCCATATCATATTATGACCACTTCTTTTTTATTGTATACAATGTCCCAAATAATAAATAATAAATAAAATAAGGCTCATATTCCACTTTGTATCATCCTTAATCTGTATTACCTCTAATGTCACCAAACTGGGTTCTGCATGCCTCAGACATTTATCCCTATACATAAAAGAAATTCTAATAATTAAAATGGTGTATGTAAATACCAGTGAGGTTGTACCCTCTTTGGTACCGATAACTAATAATCATGGAATAAGAAATATAGTTAGCATCCATCATAGAAAAGAAAAAGAATACATCACACATATATACCATTTAGTAAATAAAAAAATCTCATTCTATAATAAAATGATTTCAAATGACAAAATACCATAAAAATATAAAAAAGGGATCTCATGTGGGTATATCATATGATAAAAGACCAAAACATAATCAAAATAATGCAGAAGATAACAAAATTTCTCCCATGTTTATTATTGGTCCCATCTTCCTACTCCTACCATACTCCATAGGTTAGCCATTGATAAAAGGTTCTTCTACCCTACCCAGATCATGTATTATAAATTATTCATAGGTACTAATGTTACTGAGAAATGGGTGAGTAAAACTTTGTATTCTACCACCAATGATTTATCTAACATATTTAGTATAATCAATTGAATTTGTAGTGTGATATGATCATAAATAAATGAAAGCATCCAATGTAAGTAATAATAAATATGTCATGAGAACACATACTACAAATCCAACCGAGTGTGACCATATCTTCTTTAACTATTGGTGGGTATTCTCTAAACATATTACATAATAATTAAAGGAGTATCACATTCCAAGTAATCATCAATTTTCTTAACATCTTATTACAACATAATGACCAATATATGGGAAATTCGTCTTAATAACATTGGTAGAACAATGGGCAGATCATCCTTTATATAACATAATTATTGATACACGAGTATTACATCATGATAACATAGTCACTACAAAGGGAAAAACATCCATGATCAAATATATAAAAGTATCCAATCACATGTCATCAACATCAATAATAAAGAGCATGACATCCTAAAAAATGAACATAATTATAATAGGAAAAATCATTCTAACTTATGGGCCACATAATGAGAGAGATAATCATGTCCCACCATCACCATTCTCATAGGAGTGTATTATCCCCTAACATGGAAGCATAAAATCATGGAATATACATTACACTTCCAAAGGCTATCACAAGTGGCTTGGAAAAACATCTCATGACCACACATATAACATCTTGTTTAAAAATATATGAAATAGTTGGAATAGAATACCTTGTCATGAAATTCATAACACAAATATGAATTTTATCCGAATTATATCCATCATTTTAATTATGGTAATAACATACTAAAAACAAGACCAAATCCATGATGTGTCTTGATTGAAAAAATTACCATCCAAATATAAATAATTATTTTATAGGTTCTAATATCATTTGATATGCTTAAAATTATTGCAAGTTAATTCCATGTACTCTTGACCAAAATTAATCAACATAAATAATTCAAAACCTACCCAATTACAAACAATTTAGAAGGTAATGTCTCAAATAAAACACACTATACCAATACAATATAATGGGGTTTATAGTAACTAAAATCGTTTTATAGGGTTTGAGCCACAAACAAACCATACTAAGACACTTAGTATTTGTATCAAAGTATTATAAATTCCACTTTTAGGGTCTATTTTTGTCATAATACAACTAAATGAATTCCCAAAGGGGTCCCAAGTACAAATTCCCAATCACTTTGTATTTAGCATGAAATCATTTGTGGTCATGGAATCAAGGAATAATAATTAAATAATCCGTCAAAACCCTAAATTACTATACCCATCTCAAATAGGACATAAGAAAATATTTCAATTAAATAATTGGTCAATTTCATATGGGTGGTAAGAAAACATATCACATATTTCATAAAATATGAAAAACTATCAAGATTAGTTAGAGACCATCTATATTTTGTCTAATATAATATTATTCTTCAAGTATCACCAGATGAATCATATCCAATTAGTAGAAATCATTGAATCTAACATGAAATATAAATTAGGGAATAAATTTTTAAATATACTAAGATAGAGAAATAAATATGAAATAGATTAATGATGGGTTCAATCCTTACTATTGGAAACTCACCAAGACAGGAGACACTAGAAAATTTAAGTAAATAAAGGAGATCCACGGCTTAGAATGAAAGGGGCAGAGAAATGGGAGAAGGGATTGGAACCTATTACTATCGGAAATGAGAAGGAATTTCCATTTTAAGAAATTAATATCAATTAATTAGTTACATTAAATAGTTAAAACTCATTAATAATACACTATGTACATGACATCCAACAACCAGGTACCTGATGGGAACAAGTACTAGCTTCAGGGTCATCATCCACCCAGTGTCCCACCTAGAGGTACTTTCTTCTCTACATCACTTTTCGGGTACGTGATATTAATTCATCGAGTATGCAAAGGAATTTATTAAAGAGAAAATGTCCTAGTACCCAACATATATTTAAAAAACCCCCCAATCCCCCCCAAAACACCTCATACACTCATAAATAATTGAAACACATGAGGTTTCATGATATTTAAATCCTAACCATACCTCGTAAAGATGAAGGGTGTTAAATACTACACTACTGTTTTTTACTATGGTTGAAACATGGAATAGTTTATGAAGTAATCCATAATTGTTTTACTTTAATATCAAAAGAGGATAGAGGAAAACACATCATGGTTTGAGTGAAAATATTTTGGTTTTTCTGAAATCCATGTTTCAGGTGAAAAAATCATGGAGATATTTTTGGAATATTGTTTTTAAATCATTTAATTTTTTTGATTTCTATTGACTGGGAAAAACCTTGTCATTGTTTTGGGAAAAATTGTAGGGTTTGGTCCACCAAAAAAAATTTGAACAATCATATTTATCTGTTTAATTTTTATCATCCCTCTTTTAACCCTAGGAAACAATTTAATTAAATTCTGAGTAATTTTAGAGTATCATTGAGTTTCTATCCTTATGGGGTTAAACTCTTCAAATTTGAGGTACTCACTTTTTATTCTTATTACTCCACTCATTATCTTTGTTTTTTTATATTGGGGAGCTAATATAGTGGTTGATAGGTGGATATTCTATAGACCTAATATGTAGTTGGTGTGATATTTATTCATAAGGTATTAATGGTGAAAATGTGGGTGTAAAATGGTTGAGTTTCATCCTTTATGGATGTCATGACTTGAGTATTGAATAATGGTATGTGATTAAAATTATCTATTTTATTTCAATACTTTTTTTGTTTTAATAATATTTTTTATTTATATAAATATTTAAATTATATATACCATATTAATGTTGAAAATTAAATTGAAACATAGGACTGATTTGAGTTGTAAGTGATGTATATGATACTTTTTAATTATTTTCTTCTCTCTTTGTGGAATATGATTTTATTTAAAATGATGGTGGGTCTTCATAATTCAAAACATGATAAATGAGTGGTAAATTATGAGAATTTTATTGATTATAGTTGTTTTATTATTATAAATTTGAATTAAATGTTTTAGTTTGATATTTTATTTCTGATTATGTCAACAGAAGAGGTCATAGAGTGGCTTATTAATATTGTGAAATGGTGAGTTTTGGGTGGTTTTGGTGTTGTAGTTTCTTTAGATATAGAACCATAATAAAATGTATGAATAAAATAAACATGAATAATGATATTATGGATGATGATATTATTATGAATAATTAAATTGTTGAATTAATTTATTAATTTTCAGATAATAATTTTGATTATGTTGATTTTTATTATTTTTAATACTATTATGTTGTAAATGAATTTGAAAGATATAAATTAATTTAATTGAATAATTATCTGGAAAGTGGTTATTGAACAATATAAAATAGGTAATTATTCAAAATAATAATGTGTCTAGATGAAGATAATGTAATGTTATTATTAATATATGATGTTGTTGACCTTATAGTTTTAATGATCAAAAAATCATGATTCTAATGATAATAATGAATTTTATGTTTTCCTATAAGTATTATGTACTCTGATATTGATGATAAAATTGTTAAGGATGAAACATCATTAAGATAAACACTGTTGTCCATGATGTGCTGCCATCATAAAAATCTCCAGGTCTGAGAAACTGCCCGAACATCACACCGTCAAAGTCACACCGCTGGTATCATACCACCAACACTAAATGAATTTCTAATTCTAAGACCTCGTTAGAGAATACACTGCTAGACCAGACACCAGTAGTTGAGACACCCCTAGCATAGTGAAAATTAGGCTAAGTAAACAACACTTCCAGTGTCATACCACTAGAACAACATTCTATCAAATGAGCCACCATCAAGCAAGACACCACCAGATCCTAAGAAACCATCACTATTTTTATTACTTTAACTATTTTGAATTACATTAATCAAAGGAATATATTCTTCAAATTTAATTAAATTTACTATTTTAATGATTTTAACTAAAATTATAGATAAAAATCATGTTAGAACATGAGATACGAGGATGAATATGATTTGGATGTTCCTACTTCTACTGATAAAAGTGAAGAACACTCCATCTTGAAACATGTATATAAAGAAATATATATATCAGAAAATAGATGCATTGGTAGAAGCAATGAACTAATATGAAGCTAAAATCTCAAAACATCCTGAACACATTAAGAGATGAAACAGCTGAAAACATTCCACTAAGGAAGAAAAATAATCATCACATCTAGTGATTTCCTCTAGTCAAAAAACAAGAGTTTGTTACACTCTTTTTTACTGAATATATTGAAAGAACCATAATAAAGTTTCGTTTTCAATTCAAATCAAGAGTCACAAGCTACATTGCAATAGATTGAGAACTTCTAAACTATATAATCCTAGATTGTTCAAAAATATTTAGTTTTATTACATTTTCATCAGTGTGTGTTCTTACTCTACTTTACCACATGAACACTATCTCCTACTCTAAACTATAAGTTACTTAATTTCTTCTCAAACACTTTTCATATATGTTTCTCCCACAGATAAGATTGGTATAGGTCCTCCTATGGCTGATTTATTTTTCTCCCAAACATAAATATGGAAGATTTTGTAAGTGACCTAGAAAGATATAAAATATTTTATAAACTTGATCGAGGTTTTGGAACATCTATTTTATTTTATATAAACTTCTTAGTGGAATTTATCCAACAAGTATAGAGGAATGAGTTTCGAATTGAGAATTTACCTCTTGTATTCATCATTCCATTGTGTGTTTTATTTTTTTTACATTACTTATTATTTAGAATTGTAAACTATTTTAAATGTAAAAAAATATATACTTGGATTGTTTATCTTAATTCATACTAATATAGTATTTTCATCAAGTAAATTTATTTCAAAGGATTCAATAATATTATATATATTATTTATACAATACATATTAAACATTTAGATAATATTTATAAATATTAATATATAGAGAATAATACTTATTTTTATATACTTTATCATATTTAATAATTTTGGGGATATCAAAATAATGAATTTTTTACAGAAATTATTATTTGGTACTCAATTCAATTAGGTCTTTAGATACTCACTCAAACCAAAGTTTTGCATCATAGGTGTTTTCTTTATTTGGTATTAATGTTTTTAAAAAAATTAATTGTTCTTAAAAGATCCTAAATTTCAATTTGTTCTAAATTTAATTCTTTAATATAGATAATCATCATGAAGTTTCTTCTACCTATATAACTCCTTTATTCAATGGAAAAAATTATGACCAATGGGAAATAAAGATGAAAATTCACATAGAGAGTTTGAGTTTTGATATTTGGTCTGCAATATATGATGAATATGTAATACCAAATACTACAATAAGCACTTGGGATGGTGAAACAAAATTATCATACAATATTAATTATAAAGCTATGAATTACCTATATTTTATTATTATTTATGAAGAGTTTAATAGAAATGATTCTTGTAAAACTACTTCTTAAATTTTGTACACATTGTCTGCATCCCATGAGGGAACGTCAAATGTTAATTAAATGAGTCTTACTAAATATACTATTAAGTATGATAATTTTAAAATGAAACTTGATGAACCCATTTCTGATATGTACCACAGGTTTAATGAGACTTTTAATACTATGAGATCACTAGGAAATCATATATCTTACTATGACCAGATAATGATATTGTTGATATGCCTACTAGAAAGTTGGAGAGGCAATTCAGTTTCTATAAGATAATCATGATATATAAGTAAACTTTTAGTAGAAGAGTTGATGGGAAATCTTATAATGTATGAAGAAGAAATAAAGGTAAAATATGAGGAAGATGAGTAACCTAAAAGGAGGTTTGTTTTGTTCAAGACTACAACCTCCAGATAATAAAACAAAAAATAAAAACAAAAATTCTAAGCTATAGATTTGAGTTCTAGTGAATCTGCTTCTGATAGTAATGAAAAAATAGATATCCTAGCCAGAAGGTTTAATAATTAATAAAGGGAGAATTGTTTTTTCTAAAAAAACAATCTATAAAGAAAAATATGGAAACAAAAGAAATTGGAAGAAAAAGGGTGATGATCCAAAGGAAGTTGTATGCTATGAATGAAAGAGAAAGGGTAACATAAAATATGATTGTCCAAAGCTTAAGTATAAAAAGAAATATGAATATAAGGACATGATACACAAAAAATACATGAAGGAAACATGGATTGCTTCATAATATTGTTCAAGTGATTCAGATGAATCACCATAAAGTAAGACAAATGGAGAAAATATGTGCTTTATGACTAATGTTAGTGAGGTAATTGACTTACCAAAGGCTTATAAATTTTTTTATGCATGTGTATGATAATTATGTCAATTAAAAACTTGATGATAATAATATTTCATGTAAATAATTATTTAATGATTTTATTATGCTATAGGATACCTTTAATGAATTAAAGGGTAAATACAATGTTCTAAAAACATAGCAATCTCTAACTGTAAACTGAAAATATGAGTTTTCTATACAAAATGCGAAAAATCTTCAACTACTCAACAAAAAAATGAACATAAACTTTAAAATGAGAATTTGAAGAAAGACCTTGTAATTTTTAAAAACGGTATAGATTCCTTGACACAAATTTTGGGAAATAAATTTGCTCCCAAATATGATATTGCAATAGGACATGAACCTATACATAGGAGAATTAGAAAAAATGTTTTTGTTCCTAAATCAAGACCTAAAATCTCTATTGTCAAAAACTTTTCAAAGGGATCCAACAAATTATTTATTTCTATAAGTTTTTAATCTATTTATATTAGACTCGTTAAGAAAATGTGGGTTCCCAAATCCATTATTAAAAATATTTATGGACCCAAATAGATTTGTATTCCAAAATATTTTCTTATTAAAACCTATTTTGTAGGGAAAATGCATCAAAGACATTATATATAAGTCTATGGTACACGGAAAATATATTTTTTACAAATATAATAGTAGACTATTCTTTCTTCATGATCCTTATCAAGGTTGGTGGTGTCCATGTCACCTTTGGTGATAATAAAAAAAGATAAATCATCATCCTATTCCAGATTGGTAACAAAAACTCAGTTTTAATTTATAATGTTCTATTAGTTGATTATTTAAAATGCAATATGATTATAATTTATAAATTGTGTGATAATGTTTTCATGTTTACTTTTTGAATGATTATTTTAGTTGTTTAAATAATATTAATTGTTAAACTTTTACTACCTTGAGAAGTTACAATATTTAGGTTGTAGATTTAAATTTTTTCATTTTTCAGAATGGTTCATGCTTAATTTCCTTTCATAAGGAATCTTGGATTTAGCATAGGATACTTGTCCATTTTATGATTCAATCACTTAGGAAGATAACTATGAAAGGGTTATTTATTTATATACCTAAACGTATGTTCCTAATTGATAATTTTTGTAACCCCTATCAAAAAGAAAAGTCGAATAAAGTTTCTTCTAAACTATAGAAAGAAGTGTCAACTTCTAAACCTTTTGAGTTGGTTCACTTGGATTTTTTTGGACCTTATATAGTTCCAAGTCTTATTAGGATTCATTATGTTTATGTTTTAGTATATTATAATTCTATTTATTCTTGGGTATATTTTCTAGTTCACAAAATTTAATCCTAGTAATACTTTACCAAGTATATTATGGCAATAAATAAATTATTGTACTTTGGATTAAGACCTTAAGAAGTGACCATGGTCATGAGTTTAGGAATCAATACTTTGAATCATTTATTTCAAAAATGGATACACTCATAAATTCTCTTCTCCTTGGACCTCTCAGAATAATAGATTTATTGAAAGAAGAAATAGAACCTTAAAAGATATTTCTAAGACTATGTTGAATGAGTATGAACTACCTATCTATTTTTGTGAAGAAGTTTTCAATATAGCATTCCATATTATAAATATAGTTTTGATTTGACCTATAATTGAGAGGACCCCTTATGATATAAGGAATAACAGGAAACCTACAATTACTTACTTTAGATATTTTTGTTGTAAAATATTTATTCCAAACTCTAATGATAATATTGATAAAATTTCTTCCAATATTGATGAATGAATTTTCATTTATTAATCAATTTATAAAAAATATTATATATTTTTCAATATGAAGACAAAAACTATGGAAGAATCATTCAATGTAAAATTTGATAATACCGATACACATGAGCCTAAGACCTCTTTATAAAATCATAATGATGACTTATCTTCTCTGAACTTAAATTCCAAACCATGGTATTATGTTGTAAAACAAGCATAAATATCATCAAATTATGAATAATTTATAGAACATAAAGAATATGAAACAAAAAATGTTTAAGTAATTAGTCCAACCTTCTCTATAAGTATTATAAAACTCAAGAACCATACATTAGACATTGTTGAATGAGATGTAGATAGTGGAACCCAAACTATATCTTCTATTAGAAACTAGGTTGAACATCAAGATTTCTTATCTCAATATGAACCTAAGAATATCAATGAAGAAA
Organism: Viscum album; assembly: GCA_963277665.1. Taxonomy (NCBI): domain Eukaryota; kingdom Viridiplantae; phylum Streptophyta; class Magnoliopsida; order Santalales; family Viscaceae; genus Viscum; species Viscum album. The sequence continues at coordinate 1,320,500,847 of OY728132.1, read as the reverse complement.
TTAATGATGAATTACAGGTAATAACTATGAAAGTAGAATTAAATCAGTTTGAAATAAAAAAATTGTGGGAACTTTTAGATAGACCCAAGGACACATTCTCTAATGTCACTAAATGGGTGTTTATGAATAAATATGATCAATCAGGAAATGTAGTTAAAAACAAAGCTATAATTTGTGCACAATGTTTTAGTCAAGAAGAATGAATTGACTATGACGAAATCCTTTCACCTGTGGCCATACTTGAATACATACGAATCATTATTTCCTATAAAGAAAATTTTGATTTATAATTTTATCAAATAGATTTCAAGAGTGAATTCCTAAATGGTTTTATAGTTGAGGATATTTTTTTTAGAAAAACCCCATAGTTTTCGAAATCATCATTTTCCAAATAAAGTTTTTAAAATAACTGAATCTTTATAAGGTTTAAAACAAACTATTAGAGCTTGGTATGATAGGATCGACAATTTTATGATTTAAAAACTATTTTCAAAAGGAATAACTTTTCCTACCCTTTTTATAAAATGAATTTAAAAATATGTATTAGTAGTACAAATATATGTTGATGATATTATTTTTGGGTATTTAAAAAATTCTCTTTGTACTGATTTTTCTAACGTGATGAAAAATTAATATGAAATGGGTTTAATGGGTGAACTAAAATTTTACTTATATATCATGATTATCATATTGAAACTGAATTGCCTCTCCAACTTTCTGGTAGGCATATCGACAATATCATTATCTAGTAATAGTAAGATATATGATTTCCCAGTGATCTCATGGTATTAAAAATATCATTAAACCTGTGGTACATATCAGAAATGGGTTCATCACGTTTAATTTTAAAATTTTCAAACTTAATAGTATATGTAGTAAGACTCATTTAATTAACATTTGAAGTTCCCTCAAGGGATAAAAACAAAGTGTACAAAATTTAAAAAGTATTTTTACAAGAATCTATTCTATTAAACTCTTAATTAATAATGATAAAATATAGGTAATTCATAGGATTCTACAACTAATTAATTTTTTTATATATGTGGATGATCTTGATGAGAAAACAATATATATAACAACCAGGAAGCCTATTGCCTCTGACCTAGAAGGATAATGTAGGATACTTTTCAAGTTAGTGAAGCACATTCTTTTTCCAAGAAAATTACATTTTTCATCCCAAAGTTATCAATATGCTTATATTATATGTCTTATGAAAAAAGTTCATAATATTAATCTTCGTATATATTTAATGGTACATATGCACAATATGACTATGAAATAATCCAGATCTAAATCTTTGATATATCCAAAGATGGTTTATATCATGTTAGAGGCCAAATTTCTAGTATGTGATGATGAAGAGTCTGTTACAGAATTTGGTGGTTTCTCCATAACTAGTTCTACATGTTTACGAATGAAAATCATCTGGAACCCATGAAATAATCAATGGGTTAGTGATAGTGAGATATTTTATGCTGAATATAATCTAGTTGATCATCCAACCAGACTTAAGTGTGACGTTGACCTGGGATTAGAGGTAGATGATGTTATGTAATACTTAGATGATAAAGAATTTGTTGGTGGAGAAGTAGAAAAGGAACAATATTTTGATGTAGGGATTGACCCTGACTTTTATCCAAAAGAATATTGCATTATCTTTGGAACTCCTCCACCAAATTGGTTTCCAAAAATAGAGATCTTGGTTAAGAGTGATGATGAAGAGATTGAGTTCTCTATATAGTATGAATATAAATGTTTTAAATATACTAATGCAGATTACAATGTTGTGTAAGAAGAAATTGAAGAAGAAGGTGAGAATGGAAAAAGTAGTAGTGGTAATGAAAAATATTTTTTAGATGATGGAATTGATGATGGATAAGATTCTGAACATAATGATCCCAGTGTACACATCAAAAGGAAGGATGTATGAATGACTCTAAATCTTATAGACTCATTTGTTGAGGGGGACCATTCCCCATCAGTTGATATTTTTCATAAATCTCTAAGTTTTGATGATTTTGAGGCTTGTTCAGATTCCACAGGTCAAGATGTTTCATATTCTTTTGTGATTGAGAAGATTAGAGTTATGGATGTTGTGGAACATCATGTTTCTAATAATGATAAAAGGGATCTTATTGAGGAAGAATTTGTAAATGAGATGTTAGCTATTTTAAATGGTCATAAGTATTATATGGATGAAAATATGGAAGGGGGTCCAGTACTATTGATTCCCAAAAGGATTATGAAATGCAAGATGCACAAACTATTGGTACATAGTTGGAAGTTGAGCCGTCTAGTGTTTAACACACAATAGATTCTCAATGTTTTGATGGTCATAGGAATATAGATGTTTCATCACCTCCTACCGTTGTATCTATCCCAATTGTTGTTTTAGATTATTGGGTAAAACATTATATAATAATAGCGTGTAAAGTTATCTAATGTTATAAGAATCCCACCAAATAGTGATAAAATTGAAGTTAGGGTTGAAGGTGATCCGAATGGATGCTTGATATCCCAGGTTGATCATGATGGTCTGTTTGAAAAAATTCCATTCTATGAGACCTCTTGTATGAGACCATGCTCCATCTACTCCAGTTTTTCTAATGGATATAGTAACTCATGCTGAATTGAATTTTTTTTTGTGAAAATATGATGATTGAGTTTCACAAGTGTGTAATGAATCAATCCCATATTTTAAAAAATTTCATTGAAAATGATTCCATTTATTTTTTTGAGCATTTTATCTCTTATATCCAACCAAAAATGTTTCATCACATACATGATGTGGAAATTAAGAATTAGTTGGTAAGCGGTGAACTATAAACTCTAATGTCTTTGATTGAGGAAATAAAATCTCATTTTAAAGATTCATTGGTTGATATGCTTAAAAGTATTGAGTATACTTCCTCATATTCTTATGTAGTTGTTGCTCCTCCTCCTCTAGTGTTTAATGATGATGTCATCCATTCAGTTTCTAGAGAGAAAGTTGTGGCAACCTCTAGTGGTCCCTCTAGTGGAGAACATGTGATTCCTTTAGAAATTTTAAGGAAGTTTTAGCATGTAACTGAACATGATCATATGATGATCATGGAGTATTCAAAAGATATGCATGATGACATAGATACTACTACTAAGTACATAAATTTTTATCTCTCTTGGATTTATACCAAGCATGTAATGGATTCCTATTCTAAATTACTGGATGAGAATTTGAGAATTCCTCTTATGACTCGAGATTTCAAGGAGAAAGTCAGATAGCTCATGGAGATGACCCAAGTCTTAAACCATCTCATGGAAGATAAGGATGATTTATTTAGTGTAATGGGTAGGGGTGGAAAAATTATAATATATTTCATAAATATCATGAACCAATTTCTTTATTTCCATATATAAGAAGTGGTTTCTCATGAATTTGTTCCTATTACTCCTCAGTTGTCTCTCAAACCTGGTGTTTCTCAGCACCCTTTAGCACATTTTCTTTCTCATTTCCAGCCTTTACCAATGTCGCATGCTGATGATTTGAGAAAACTCTAGCTATTTGTTATTGTGAAATACCATCCTCGAATGGTAGCTATATTATCCTCCAGTTTCAATCTCTTATACCTCATTATAATCCTATTTCCTTATATCATTAGCAAGAGAAATCCTAGGCTAAAGGAAAAGAACCATCAGAACCCTCTTCCTAACCATTACCTTTTTATTCTATTGTCTTGGAATATAATGTAATTTATGTGATATGTATTATAATAACATTGTTCTCATAATTTTAAATTTCATTATTACCTCATTTTGTGTATGTTTTAATTTTATTTGTCATTAAGATATTTTAATATCTTCTTTCTGCCCTCATTTAATGTCTTTATTTTAATAATCTTTTCATTTTTGATAATCCCAAAAGGGGGATAATTTTTATGGAATATTTTTTTCAACAAAATCATTGAATTATTTTTCTATTTTATCTAAACCTATTATCTTTGATACTATTGTTTCATGATACTTACCTTTGATACTAATTTTTTTTATTTTCCTCAATACCATCTACACATATAGTGAATGATAAGTATTTATTTTTATTTGGACCTTAACTTGGATATCAGGTTTAAAAATTTTTAATACCTTTGATGACCTATTTTTACATTTATAATATTATTTTTATGCAATGATTTTTTATCATAAAAAGGGGGATATTGTTGACCTCTTAGTTTTAATGATATCAAATCATGATTCTAATGGTACTATTGAATTTTGTGTTTTTCATATAAGTAATCTGTACTCTGAGACTACTGATAAAATTTTTCAGGATGAGAAACCATTGAGACATACAACATTTTCCATGACGTGCTACCGGTATAAAAATCTCTATGCCTAATATAAAATTAGGACATCGCCCTATCAATTTCAAACATCTAGTATCATACCACCAACACTGAAAAATTTTCTAAGCTGAAGACACTACCAAACCAACACCATTAGTTTATACACAACAAAATAGTGAAAAATTGACTAAGTATAAGACACCTCCAATGCAACATACTGATAGTGTCATACTACCAGAACAACACACCATCATGCGTGACACTACCAAATCTCAAGACACCATCACTATTTTTATTAATTTACTTATTTTGAATTATATTACTCTAATGAATATATTAATATAATTTAATTCTATTTACTATTTTAAAGATTATACTGAAGATATCTGACAAAAATCATGCCATAACATGTATTACGATGAAGAGGTTGATTCATATGTACCTGCTACTACTGATAAAAGTGAAGCACACTACCTCATGAAACATAGATCTACAAAAAGATACAAAGAACCAAATAGATATAGTGGTAGAAGTAGTGAACTAATACAAATATAAAAAATGTAACTACCTAAATACACCTAGAGTTTAACATGCTGAAAAAATTCGACTAGGAAGGAAAAATAATCATCACATCCAGTGCTTTTCTCCAGTCAGAAAAATAGATTTTGAGATACCCTATTTTCCTAAATATTTCAAAAGAACCTAACTCAAGATTCATTTCTAATTTAACTCAAGAGTCACAAGGTTAATTTCAACATACCATGAACTTATAAACTCTATACTCCTATATTGATTGATTTTCATTAGTTTTATTATATTTTATGCAGTGTGTGGGGTTACTCTACTTTACCACACACACATTGTCTCCCACGCTAAACTAGAAGATACTTAATATCTTCTCAAACACTTTTCATATTTTTTTCTCCCATATATTTGAATTTTAGAGGTCCATATGTGTCTTTTTTCTTTTTACTCCCTCGCATAACTATTGAAGAGGTTATGTGTGACCTGTACATTTGTAAACTATTTTATAAACCTGATCCATGTTCTAGAACATCTAGTTTTTATATATATACTTATTGGTGATGGGTGATTACAAAGTGGAGAGGAATAAGTCTCGTCTTGATATTGAACCTCGTGTATTAATCTTACTGATGTGTGTTTTAAATTTGATTTACTTTTTTTACATTAAAAATGAAATTTGTTTTAACTAAAAAAAATTATACCTTGATAGTTTATCTTAATTTATGTTCATATCGTATTTTGATCAAGTAAATTGGTTTCAAATGATTCATTGATATTATATATATTATTCATCCAAGACCTAATCAATCCTTATATAAATATTTAGAAATATTAAGATATATATTATGCTACATAATAAGATAAAATTTCTCATAGTTAAACATTTTTTGGATTAAAAAATAATCCCTTTTTTACATAAATTTTTATTGGATACTCAATTAACCTCTATTTTGAGATACACAATTCAACCAATTGATGAGTAATGGGAAAATAATTATGAAATGGAAATAAGAACGTGGTATGTTATGTGGTTATTCTGCAAATATAGTGTTTATTTTATGTGTTGTTATTGATGAAAAAGATGCTAGTATATTAATATTTATGATGGTGATGAGAAGTTTCATACATGTGGTTAATGGGTTGGTACCTTTATTTGAGATTTTACACTACTATATAACATTGTACATTTTTATTTTTTATACATAACCAATCAAATTCAGCAACCTGACCAATTCTCATATGAGATATTGGGTACTAGGTAAAGCCCCAACATCTAGAATATGGGTGATATAAATGGATATATACTTCTCTTCTCCTATGCATCCTTTTTATTATATTGTTGATATGTGGTAGTGGTAGTGGTTGTGGAATTTGGGGGATTTGGATGAAGTATACAAATTTGGTATATAATTGTAGTATATATATAAGGAATATGGAGGTGGTATGTAGATGTAGTATATCTCTATGGTATTCCGATTAAAAATGTATTGTAAGTGGGTTCCCTAGACATAACTCATGTATTTACATTAATTACCATTACATATAGACATTTTTATATGAACATGTGTTTATATTACCATTATTGTGTTGATACTTCGGTATCCACTATTTTCATGGTAATTTCCTTAAATTTAATATATTATCAAAAGGGTATATCAATTCCTAGGATATAATGATAAACATAAGATACCATTATAGTGATAGTATATATATGTCATATGGTTTAAACACATCACGTTGGAAAGACATGGATGATTTCTAGGTATCTGGTGTCAGTGGATCATAAGCATTAAAAATTATTATCATGAATTTATCACACGGTGATCTCAAGTAGATTGGATTATTATGACAAGACAAGAAACAATAACACTACATTTTTTAGGTTTTATGGGTTTTTATTATCTAAAATCATGTGTTTTAGTCTCTGGAATTGAGATCATTATAAATTTTTGACATTTGATCAGGTAGTTTTATTGAATATGAAAACCACAAAATTGATGTTTTTTATGTTATCTTATATTGGGCATTTCATTAGTGGTATGGTATTAGTTGAATGATAAAGAAAATATTTTTCACTTAAAGGAAGAGATATATCGGGCCCATATGTCATGGATGGTGATACCATCATTAAATCCATGGCCATGGTAAAATAAGGAAACTCCATCTAGAAAGGTCATACAAAGATTAAATAAAGGATGGTGATAGAATTTATGTATCATAATTTATGATATATCACATGATAAATATATTATATTACATGACATGTGTTTTTCGGATAGGTTATGATTACTATGACAATACTCTCCCTCTTTAGGGTCGTTGATGGGTTTTTAGACTCTACTTCCATTTTGTGAGTAGTACTCACTACTATTGAGATAAGGCCCTAGACAACCACACACTTAATGTATATAAAATTCTAGGCTATTCTTATGAATATGAGTTTAGGATATAGTGGGCCCCAATATAGGGTTCAAGAGATTTTTGAGTTTTTACTAACGCTAAGAAATAAATAAATTCATATTATTTGAGTTTAGAATAATTAGAGTTGAATTAATTTACATAATTTATTAAAAAATTATTAAGTGAATAAAAGGAAAAATATTTTATGCATGAATATTTATTTAATATTCAAGGTTTTTTTAATATTTTTGAGACTTATTATTTTAGTTAATTAATCATATTTTGTGACATTATATATTCATTGTGATATAAGTATGTGATAAAAATATAAATATTTTTTACGGAATAATTAATAGGTCATAAGATTTATTTTATGGATTTTTTAGTATGTAATATGTATATGGGGTTCATAGTTCAATTTCATGATGTTTACCCTTGTTATTTAAGTCGTAGAAAGCTCAAATTCGTAGGAATATTCATTCACTCAAATTTGAGAGATCCTCTCTCATCACTCATGTATCCTAGTCATATAAGGAACCTGCTCCAAGAATCAATCCAAGTTCTCCTTTCTGAATCAATTGAATGACATAGATGTTACCCTATGGATGTAGAAGGGTTTATTGTAAATTCACGCTATAATTAGAATCCAGTGATTGATGCTTTCGTATAGTCCTAAAGCATGTTAGGAGAATATTGAAGGATTTGATGTCAGTTACATCAAGTAGAATTCACTGATGATGAGCAGAATATAGTGACTAATTCAAATTGAATGAGTTATTGATTCATTTTAATTTTTTTCTTAAATCCTTCCTTGTAAGATACTCGGGTTGTTTACTAGGTTGTGAATTAATGAATATAATGTTACGACATCAAATTAGTGGTAAAAATTTTAAAACCCTTGTCTATCTACTTCCACTACATATCTAGTATGAACACATAGTCTCATATTTAACATGTGATACTTTAATCCATATTTAAATTAAATTTTCATGAAATTTTTCTACATTTCATCGAAATGGACTCGTCACAATAAACCATGAATCGATCCAAGCATGGATAATCATGTTACAACCATATGAAGTTTTAAATTGGATCAAAACTGTTATTTTTTAGTCTGAAAATTGAACAACATATATATTTATTAGTTATTATTTTCTAGAAGTATAGAGTGGTAGTTTTTTGTTTTTTAACAAGGCATTGATGGATTCTATAGTACCACAACAAAGGGGATCTATGATTCTACCGTAATTATGGAATCACATAAAAATATTTCCACGGGCTAAGTGATATTCTTTAGAAATATCAAAATTGGGGGGGGGGATCGTACCTATGTGATAGGAGAAAAAAAAGGTAAAATATATATAATGGGTTTGGGGTATCATGTAGTCAACATGAGTGGATTTTTAAAAATAATGTATGGATGGAAGTGGCACATGTAGTTCCCATCCACCACCCCATTTATGGGGGGACCACCACTATTCAATCACAATAAATGGAACAAGAATACCACAAAATAAATTTGTAAAACAAGAACAGTGGTGGTCGTATCCCCCCTCCTCGTTTACCCAATAACACGCTTCACATAAGTCTTAGTTGCTGATCTGTTTAGTTCAGGCCCTACCCCACCAACTCAGAATCCCTTTAAGGTTTCTAGTCCACCGAGAGGCCAGGGAAAATATTAAAAAATAAAAAATTATATAATTTTTTTTGTAGTTTTTTTTATTTTAGAGAAAAATGGGATATATATTATGTGAATTAAAATTTGATTAATTTGTTTTAATTTATATTTAATTCCCTCAGTTAATTTAATTACACCTTTACATTGTAGGTTGATTGATCATGATTGGTGACTAACCAATTTATGTTAGTTTAATTATTTATTTATGTTAATTAGTTAAATCCAAGTGTTTTTCATTATAATTAATTTAAAAATATGGTCTACACATAATCACTCTCTAGAATTACATGTATAAGGTTATGTGTGTCCATCAATGTTTTTATGCATGTTTTTTATATGTTCCTAAGTTTTTATATATAATTTCGAGGACATATCTAGATGAAAATTACGATGACTCTTGGAAAAGTACTAAATAAGAAGTGGGTACATTAGACAGGGGTGGGAACTGTAAATCAAGTCTACCAAGACTCGGGTAGTTAACCCAAGGTTGTTGGTGTATCCATTATTTTCTAAATAGATCAGTAATTATTTGATGATCATGATCAGACATTTCATTTCATTTATTTATTTATTCATGTTTCATTAATAATTTTTTTATGTTTATTTTACATTATCACATATAATAATAAATGAGCATGCATATATTTAAATAATGAATATGAGATGCATGTTTCTCTACTTAATGAATTGTTCCATTTTGAATGCGATCACATATGACAAGAATGTTAAACATAAAGTGATTTCAATCAGAAATAAATAATAAAAAACCCCAATGATATATTTAGTCAAACCAGATTTCATCACTTTATTTTAGAAAAAAATGGGTGTATGAGGTTCTCGGTAGCCCTCGTTGGGGGTTCCTCCTTCTACTAGAACATTATTATGATATTTTTGGGTATATTTAACTAAAATTTGAATAAAATTAGTGTTCATATCATTACTTCGAAAATTTTAGAGGAAAATTATTCAGTAATTTAATGTTATTATTTGTAGAAGTTGGGACTTCACTCCAAAGTTATCTATATAAAAGCATACCTTGAAACTTTTAGTGTGGCTTTATAACCATATATTGGACTATAATGTCAGTTGTGAGGATATATTCCACTATAATATTAACGAAAATGAGTATTTTATATCTATTTGTTTAGGTATATTATGTTTTGTTAAAATATAATAAGGCATTTAATGATTAATCTAATTACTAATAAATATATAGTACTAATCCAAAAATTTATTTTTTTTAGGTATAATGGAAAAAAACCACCATGATTTCAATATCACTATGATTAATACTCAATAAAGGGAATATTCTGACCGGTAAGAACTTATAGAATGGTGCAACAATTTGTGAATAGTACTAAGCCAAGAGTTGAAAATCAATTTCCTAGAATTTAAACTTCCAATAGAGTCCCCCATGAGAGAAATCAAGGTGGATAAATACAAGTATAAGAAGAATTTATATGATTTTCTAGATTTTCAATGAATCATGTTTTCAACCATGTCCTTTCAGTTGTAGAAAATGCATGAGGACAAAGATTCCTATAAAATATTGTATCATATTAAATATCTCTATTAGGAGGGAGCCTATAATGAAATATATGAGATATACAGTGAACATTATAGATACATGATAGCATAAGGGAGTCGGTAATGCCCTCATATACTCAATATGATTAGGTACGTTGATAGACTACAATCTTTTGGGTTTAAAATAAACCATGAACTAGTGATTGGTTTTATTATTTCCTCTTCATCACTAAGATTATTGACTTTTATTGTTAATTATAAAATTACTAAGCATAAAAAATTACACATAGATTTTTTTCTTTTGGTTCACCCGATGGATAATGATATAAATATGTCTAATTCTTATATTTTTTTGGTGAGAAAAGGCGAAAGTGGATGAATAATATGCCTAATATTGAGTCTAACACAAAGACACTAATTCATCAACACTATAATAATACAAAGATACATTGGGATAGAAACCAGTATGAGGATTTCTAAATTTATTGTGAAAATAAGGGCCACTAAAAGAATAATTTCATAACTAGGAAAAAGAAGCAAGGTGATGCTTCTACCTCAGGTATATTTGTAATTTAATTCAATATATATTTTTCTATAAGTTGGTTATCAGATATAATGTATGGATCACATATTTGTATCCATAAATAGGAGAAAATTATATTTTAGAATATTTCAAAGGGTGAGCTGGATTTCTATCCTAAAAATGGTGTGAGAATAATATCCATAGTAGTGGGAGATTATAATTTTATTTATCCAAGTGGTTTAGTTCATGTATTAAAACACATCTATTATTTACCATCAATTACCAGAAACATAATAATAATGAATATTTCAGGAACTATGGGGTTTTATTACATGTGTGAAGATAAATATTTTATCTTTTATAAGGGTAACATATGTTATGAAATGGTTCATCTCAACAAATGATTTTATATACTTCAACTTGAATAGCATGTATTATAAATCAATGAAAAAACTATTGAGAATGTATTTCATGCCTATTTACAAGAGAAAATGACCTAATAACCCTTCACTGGGAAAAGAGTAAGGGTTACAAAACTACTATAATTGATTCATACTAAGGTATGTGGTCCATTTTTAGTAGAGGCAAGGGGTGGGTTTTCATACTTAATTACTTTGACTATATACTATAATAAGTATAGATATATCTAACTGATGATGTATAAGTTAGATTTCATTTAGATGTCTAAGGAAATAATATTTGGTACAAAAACATTTTTGTAAGAGACGTATTAAGATAAATATGTCCCTAATATAAAAGTACGTTTTAGGGTTATAAGGGAGGTTAGAGAACCAGAGTGATAAGGTTTTCTTATCAATGTGTCATGTGACACATTACTCCTTGAGGATAATGAACCTATAACCTATAAGAAAGTATTTAATGGAAAGGATGTTGTAATATGCAATGAATCCATACATTTGGGGTTTAATTCCACGTACAAAAATTATGTTTTTATTTTAGTATACTCTCTAACTAATGTAAATCCATTATATGTAAATGGGTATAAAATAACAATATGGATATGGATGGTAAAATAAGTAAATATATATCATAAATGGTTTTGATGGATTTTGGGAAATACCAACGGAATTACTATGAAAACACATTTTCACTAGTTTCAATATTGAAATCCATCAGAATATTACTTGCAATTGAAACCTTACATTATTATGTAATTTGAAAAATGGATGTCAAAACGACCTTTCTAAATGGGAAGGTCCTTAAGGAAATATATTTGGATGAACCTGAAGGGTTCATTAGGTTAAAGAGTTCTAATAAAGTATGAAATATGTTCAGATACATTTATGGGTTAATGTAGGCATCATTATCATGTAATGTTTATTTTTATGAGGCCATAAGTGAATTTTGTTTCATTGAGAATGAAAGTAATCCATTTGTAAATTAGAAGGTTAGTGAAAATTTAATCATTTTCTAAGTATTATATATTGATTACATATTAATTATGGTAAATGAAGTGAAATTATTATAATTAGTTAAGATTTGGTTAAATCAATGCTTCTCTATAAAATAAATAGGTGAAGTAACCTATATTTTAGAGATCAAGATCTGTCGAGATAGATATCAGAGTATTATTACAATAAGTCAAATAAAATGTATTAACAAGGTATTGAAATGGTACAATATGTAATAATACAAGATATATATTTTTCTAATGGAAAATGAAATCAATATCTCTAAGAAAATGTTTCCACAAACATAGGATGTGATTTAAAGGATGAGTAAAATCTATTATGCTTCGTTGGTGGGATATATCTTGTGTGACATGTTATGTACTAGTCTTTATGTTTTCTTTACTTTAATAATGTGGGAATATATCATTTTAATCTAGTATAGTTGTATTAGGTAGCTGTAAAACCTATCTCAAAGTACTTGATACATACAAAGTATATGTTCTTAGTGCACGGAGTAGATGAGGAACCAGAAGGGAGGGGGAAATGATTCTAGTTTTAGTGATATCATTGAGATTTGAAATCATATTTGGGATATTTATTTTTCTAGAATGATGGTGTGATGATCTTTATGATCTTGAGGATACCCATGGTCACAAAAATCTAAGTATATAATTTCTTATGATGTGTCTATGAAGGTAGTATGGATGTACATCTTTTTCTCAGATATTGGTATTTGACCTAGAATTGTAGAACCTGTTAATATTTTTTCTGTTAATATTTAGAAATAAGTAATTTATAAGGATCCTAGGTCACATTAGAGAAAAAATAATATAAATTATAAATTTGATCTCTTTTAGGAATTTAATCAGAGATGTGAATTAATAGTTTATAGAGTATCCACATATGATAATTTGACAGACCCCATGACTAAATCCATATCTCAGTAGAATCATTAGTCTCATGTGAGACCTAATAGGTTTAGAGTTGTTAATAAATGGATCTATGGTAAGTGCGAGTGCACATGAGCCTCTACCCAGTTGGTGAGGACTCCTTAAGTGCATCCAGGTGACCAGGGATAAAATCTAGGTGTAGGTATAATTTCTGAGATACTGTAGCAGTATTGTAGCAGGGACTATAGCAGGTACTAATTAGCACTGTAGAAGCAAGGAATATTCCTCCATTTGGGACTTTGGGCCATCGATTTGGTAACCGAGTCATTTAAGGCCATCGATCCACCCATGAATTCAGGTCAGTAAGGCCTTCGGGCCACCTCAAGGCATTCAGGCCACCTTAAGGCCTTCAGGACACCATAAGTGAAAATGAAAACTATACAACCAACAAAAAACAAGCTCTAGAAGGAGGATGAGCAACGAGATTTCAATATAGCAGAATCAAAAATGGATTTCAAGAATGATAAGGTATGGCACATCCCATCAGGATTATCCTTTGCATGCATAGGAAATCCTAGCTGAACATCAATGTGAATGTAGAGAGATGATTTCACGATGAAGATACTGGGGAGGAGTAGTTCCAAGTAGTTAGTATGGTTTGTATTTAATATTTGAATTCTACGAGTAATGAATTCCTCTAAGGCCTATGGTCCACATAATACTTACATCATAAAGGCCTTGTAAGGGTCCCACTTCACCCATTGAAAGGTGGATTATCAAAAATAAATAAAAAATGAAGGCCTTTGGGACATTGAAGTATGGTAAGTGGGAGTGTTTTGAGTGTGTTACCAAGACCCAACTATATTATATACTTTTATTAACAATATATATATATATATATATAAATTTTGATATATACATGTGTTTCTCTTACCATTATAGTGTTTGTAATTCTGCATTAACTATTTTCATGGTAATGTCCTTACATTTTATCTCATAAAACACATTGTAGAAGTTATATGGATATAATGGGAACATCAATATTCTATGATATTAATATTAAATATATGTCTATACATATCATGATGATGTGAAATATGTTATTTATTATAATAAAGTAGAGATAATAAGCATTAAGACTTCTTCTCATGAAGTTCACACTTAGAGATCTGAAGTAGATGATATCATGATGACTGACCTGCCAATAAGAACACTACATGTTTTAGGTATCAGTAGTTATTCCAATCTATGAGCATGTGTTTGGTCTCTTGACTCAAGATCATTATAATGTGTTCTATTTTATCACGTACATTGTTCCAAGATTAAAACTATTGAATTTATTGTATGGTGAGGTAGCTTTTTTTTGGTGTGTCATTAGTAGAATTTAATTGGTTGAATGATAAAGATAGGATTTGTCCCTTCCTTGTATAGAAAGTGATATCTTGGGCCCATATGGATTAGATTCTAATACCTTAATTAAATCAAAATCAATGGTGAAAGAAGGTGGGTCCATCCAAAAATTTCAAACAAATAATAAATAAATCAAATGAAGATGGTAATAATAGTTATTGATCCTATTTTATGAGATATTGTATGAAAAGAGAGATTATATTACACATCATGTGTTTGTAGGAGAGGTTTTCATTCTTCTGACTATACCATATCTCCTTAGGTTCCAGGATGGGATTTTATTTTCTACTCATGGTTTTTGTGTTTTGCTCACAACTATCGATATAAGGTCATAGAGGGCCACACACTCAATGTATTCAATTTTTTGGTACATTCTTATAAATTGGAGTTTGGGAAATTTTGGGTCCCACCAAGGGGTTTGAGAGATGTCTACATTTTTATGATCACCAAGTTAGAATAATTGGATTTTAATTTATTTACTCAAAGTATTCACAAGTTATTAAGTTAATACTAGGAAAAATATTGTATGAATGAATGTTATTTTATTATTTATGGTTCATTTAATATTTGTGAGAATAATAAGTATTGTAAATGATTGACATTTGGTCAATTAATATATTTATTATATTACAAGTATGTGATAAATATATAAAATATATTTATGATATAGTTAATAGATCATAAGATGTTAATTATTTCTTATTTAGTAGGGAATATATATTTGGGGTCCATTGTGCATTTTTCAAATGTTTAACCTAGATATTTAATCTGAAGAATATTTAAATTCATCGTAGAATTCTTCCAATCAAACTTGATATTTCATCTCTCATCACTCCAATATCCAAGTGATAGGTAGAAATCATTCCAATCATCGATCCATGTATTAATTTTTGGGTCATAGTAATTGCATAGAAGTGATGATAAGAAGGTTGAAAGGTTCATTGGTATTCATTTCTAGTGCCTAGAATCCAACAGTTGATGCTCTCTTAGATTCTTGATGCTTTTGTGGATGATCTAGAGGGATCTTACATCAGTTCTTTTGAGAATTGATCACTAAAGATAAGAAAAATATGTTTGCATAATCAAATCATATGAGGTATTAGTTTGATTTAATTGTGTGTTCTTAAATCCTTTCACATAAGAACATCAGGTTGTTTACCGAGTAGCACATCATTAAATATAATTTTACGATGTCAAAAGGGTGATAAAAATTTTAAAACCCTAGTTTATCAGCTACCAATGTGATCTTGGTACCAATAAAATGCGGTTATAATATATCGATATGTGAAGGGATGGGAGTGATAAAATGTTTTCTATTTTCTTATAAAGAAGTCTAGATCATTGGGAAAGGGGGTGTGACGTACCTCCTTTGATATTATATATATATATATATATATTGTATGAATATTTGGATAGTGATACATTATGTGATATGGGTTAGTAAATTACATAGGATAAGACATGATTCAGTTTTCTTGCTTATTCACATATTATTTAATATAATTCATCCTCATTAATAAGATTGTTTATGTAGAGAAACCTATTGAGTATATTTAAATAGTCATCCAAACTTTTATATAATATTTTTAAATATTTTTATAATGGGTTTATAAATCATGCTATAACGTAAAAGTTCATGATGTGGTGTGTAGATTGTATTGGGGGAGCTACTATATTTCAATGATCAATTTATTTGGTATTTAATTTTTATATTTTGTTACTTATTCATAAGAAATTACATGCATTATTATATTAAATATGACTTTTTAGGATATTATAAATAAGAGGTTTATTCCTCCCATATCATGTGTTTTATACCCTCTATGCGAGTTTCTAACATGTTTCCTATTTAAGTAATGCTTCAACAGTTACACTTGTATTTATTGTTGACCCAAGAGAGATTTTAGTCTGTATAGGTTGTGACAAACAGTAACTCTGGGAGATTTTTCAAAAGAAGAAAATTATATTCGATAGATTAAATGGAATGAAACACTAAGTTTATCTTATGATACATGTAACAAATTTTTCTTCAATAGCTCGTGTTTCACATAACACCAAGTTTAGCGTGTGTTAAAACAACTCTAATATTTTTATGTTCGATAGTGTATTCAACACGCACTACTAAACTTAAATGACCCATGATATATATTACCATTATAATATTGACACTAGAATACAGGTTAGGAATAAAATTAACTAAATTATTAAAATATTGTTTACACATCAATATGTAATGAATTATTTGGTGACCAAATAATTATAATTGAAAATAAAACCCTTTTGAAAATAAAACCCTTCTGAAAATAAGAGGAAAACTTTTTTTTAGAAAAAATACTTTAACATGCGTAAGTGTGTTTCATACTAATAGATTAAACAAATAAATATATTTTGATTTTGTTAATGATATATATATATATATATATATCTGTATATTCAATCTAATATTAACATTAATCCAATGTGCTTTATAGATATGATATGAAAATAAATCCTATTTTTTCACATAAAGTTAAATATTTTTCAAAAAAGAATTTTTCTCAAATTTTTATTCAATACTTATTTTAGAACTAATGTTTAAAAAAAATTATAAATTTTATATTTAAAAATAAACTTAAATATTTAATTGGAATATAAAAATTCTCTTTGGTTGAAATTTTTGGATTTTTCAGAAAATATTTATTTTTAGATGAATATTGAAAAATACTGATTCCTGTAAAAAAAATCAATGAAATTATTTAATTTAAATACCCTAATATGATTTAAATATTTTTTAAATTAAAATAAATTATATTTAATACACTTTATTTATATTAATAAATTTTATAATGGTGTTTAGTGTATGTTTTTTTGGGGGTTTAAAAATTGGTATTCAAAAAACCTGTTTCAAAATACCTAATATTTATACTTTATAATTAATTAAAATAAAACCTAATTCGGAATGTTTTAAATGAAATTTATAAAATATATATCCATAATTATTAATTTATTTTCTTGAAATTATTATTATTATCCATAGAGTTAATATAGAATTATCTTTTTCTAAAAAAGTATTATTAAAAACTCAATGTCTCACCTTGTTTGTGGGATTGATAATAAATTAAAATTTTTCACTTAAGTGAATTGAATTTAGAAAAATGTATTTAATATTTTGAATCAAAATAATATCTAATTTATAATAATTTCAACTTAATGTTTTTACAAAATTATTAATTAAAACAATTAAAACTAATTACAATGATTAAGGTACAAATGAGTTTACCTAGTGGTTAAACATTAAACATAAGGGGACAAATGACCAAGAAATTTGTAAAATAGCCACTTTATATACATAATTAAAACTTATACCTTATATTATCTATTTTGGTACATTATTGTATCCTTTTAAAATGAACAATACATTGGTATAATTCACTCTTTCAAAAATTTACATGTTTTCCACTCACCCCACTAATAAAAGGAATCCCCCAATCCTCCACTCTTCACACCTATAAATAATTTTTTATTGGCCAAGACCTACCAAAATAAAATATAAAAATCCCCCCTTGAATTATAAAATCCTTAATTTGTGTATAAATCCAACCACATATTGACTTGGGTTCAAACCAAAATAATTTACCCGAAGAAGAGGCAATGTTCATCAACACACAGTTTTGTTTTATTTCATTATAAACCCCCCTTAAGTTATTATTATATCAATATTATATAATAACCACAGTATAAAAACTATACTTAGATGTTTTTATGTTAATTTTATGACCTAGAACCACATACATTTCCATAAAATGGGTTATGGAATAATTATTTGTATGTACAGTGGACGACCACCTCGCGAACAGATGTCATTATTTTTTTCCATTACGACCTCACAAGGTTGGGAATAATGATGGATATAAATATTATATATAATATTTATATCATGTTTATATATATGGAGTAATTATATCATATATAACCTTATTACATTCTATGTCATATGGGATATGATAATGTCGCTCGTGTATATGACAGACTACAGCCTCATGAAGCAATGTGAAGCATTTTTCACTAACGTGTTACATGGAAGGTAATAAGGTTAAATATAATTAATATATATGATATGAATGAAATAATTATTATATTAATTACATAATTATATTTATGTAAATATAATATACCATTTTCATTATTACCTTTTCACACACTAAAAAAGTTATAATGTCCTTTTGTGGACGTGTGTACCACCACCTCCTCGAAGCGATGTGGTTCCTTTTACATCACAAGTATGAGCTATATACATATATATAATTAAATATAATGGTATTTATTATATAATTATAATTATTAAAATATAAAATATGATTTATCTTGTTTCAATAATGATCATTGAAAAATTGAAATATTACCCATACGTACTTACGAACCACCGTCTTCATGATCGTAACATTAATTCATTTTTATTAACCATATTTGATGATTGGTTTTAAAAGTATAATTTATGTATAAATATGATAATTATTTCCTGAATATTACTCTATATATGTTTAAATAATTATATTTTGGACCATAGTTATTCTACCCAAGTATTTTTTGACACATAAACGGAATTAGGTCAAACCATCCAATTTAAAATGAATTTATTAAATAATTAAATATATCTTATTTATATGTGAAATAAAAGTAATAATAAATTTATAAAGTTTTCTAAATAAATTAAATATTTAATATAAGTTTATTATCCATGAATATAAATAATAATCCTGATGAATCAAGCTCAAGGTAAGGGTTTTTCTCTTCTCACTTTTAATCCTGTGAGATATATGCCATATTCAACACTTATTTTTTTCTAGTGTATATACTTACCGTGAATATATTTTATTATTATTATTATAAATAACTTTATGGTTATTTATATGACCATTTTATCATCTCTCTTTCATGGGGTATATGGTTTCAAAGTTACCAAAGCGGTAATGGATTTTTGTCACAATTTACCTTCTTTGAGACTTATGTCGCATTATGCACCTATCTAATTCCATGTGGTGTATATACATCCACTTTTACATATCATAACTTATATTTATTTATTATCATGATATTTTAAGTTTAATTTAATGTAATACTTTTAGGGGTATTATGATTCAAAAATACCAAAGTGGTGATAGTTATATGTTACAATCTCATCCTTTATTCGGATTCTTTATGATTACACTTCCAATGATGAGATATTATGATTCATATCTCATGAAACTCATGAATTTTACTATTATATAATAATTAATGATATTTATAAGTAATTTTACCATTTTCACCCTTTGGTACTTAAAAATGTTGAGAAAATGTTTTTATGAAATCCAGAAATTATTTCTCCCTTCGATTGGAAATTTTCTTTAAAACAATATATTCTAAAAATGTTTTCTAAAATGTTATAATTTTTTTTTCAAATATAAAAGAGAATTTTCCTCATGAAAATTTTAAAATTATTTTTAAAAACATCCTTTATATGTATCCAATGTTTTTTTAAAGAAAAATATTTTTCAAAATGTTTTAGGTCTTAAAAGTTATTTTTAAAATATAAAGGATATTTCCCAAAAAAATTAATTGTATTGATGTTCATTAATGTAAAAATACCTTATTGATACTTATGATCTATTGGGGATATTTTGTAAAGATTCTATCCCAATTCATTCTATGGATAGATTATTATGGTTTCAAATAGACTGTTATAGAACCTATTTATTTTTCACATATTAATCACATTTCAAATAGATTTCTATGGAACTCATTTATTTTCTACAGGTAAATCACATTTCAAAGAGATAATTATGGAACCAATTTATTTTCCATGGTTTAATCATATTTCAATGTTATTTTTATGGAACCAATATCTTTTCTATAGGTTAATCATGTTTCAAATAGATTTTTATGGAACCCATTTATTTTCCATGGGTTAATTATGTTTCAAAAATATTGTTATGGAACATATTTATTTTCCATAGTTTAGTCATGTTTCAAAGATATTGACTTGAAACCCACTTTCTTTACATGTGTTAATAAAGTTATAAAAGGAATAATGATTATTTCTATGAGTTTTATGAGGAAACATCTATGTACATTATTAATTTTGTGGTTCACAGATATCTTATATGATGGGGTGGACTAGATAGTGACAAGTGAGAACATTATAGCTTATATAATGGGGAGGAAGAGATAGCATCAGGTGATCCCATTACAGCTTATATAATGGAGAGGCCCAGATAGTGTTAGGTGAGCCTGTTATAGCTTATATGGTGGTTTTAACTAGAGAGTGCTATAGTACATTAGGGAATAATTATATTTTAAATCAAACATATGGTTATTCCAATTAAAATGGGTTTAAAATGGCTTTATGAAAATGATTCTCCAAGTTACGAAAAAGTCTTTTATTTGCATGTTATGGTTTTATAATGTTTCTCATGATTGAGATTCATATCTCATGGCTCATTATTATTAATTATTATGACTCTTATATCTTAAATATTTTTATATTTTATGATCAAGTTATTTATGGGTATGATTTCTTTTATGATTCACCGATGTACTCGGATTATGTCATCATACTGTTATAAACATTTTATACACACTGATGAAATTCAATTTCTAATGTTTATGTTCACCTTTATAAATAATTTGAGCTCACCCTTATTATGTTTCCTTTTACCTAGGTTTAAAATAATGATGTTTAATGAATTATTTATATGATAGATTTCATATATATGATGATTATGTATTAATAATAAAACGAAATGTTGGGTTAATTTGGATAAATTCTCATCTAAAGTCATGTGAATTATTTATGTATGATTTTGTCATAAATCTATAAAACTCTAATCCAAAAATTTTCTTGAGGTTGTAAGTGTCCCAATTTTTCATTTTTATGTTTTAAGTTTTTATTGGTGAAAATAGATTCACCTTCTTCGATATCAAATTTAAAAATTTATAATTTATGAATTTAGCAGCAGATCTGGGATAATGAATTATGGGTTGTTATAGTTGGTATAAAATTTTGGTTTAAAATAATTATATATTATGATGTTTTAATGCGAGGTTATATAAATAGTTATAGATACCATCATCGGTTTGTAATATTAATTATGATCATATTTTCAAAGTCTTAGACACTTTATTCGCGGGTTTTAAGTAGTAAATTTTTTGAGATTTTTAATGAAATTGTTTAGATTTTTTTGGGGTTCAAGTATTTGAAACTGCTAGGAAAAAAATTAAGTGCTTTAGTGAGGATTTATTTTTCAATATTATAGGGACAATTGGAGAAACCCCATGTTCTAGGTGAAAAACCATCACATCCGGCTAAGTAGTGGGGCTTGAACACATTATTAATGGGAGATAAGGGTTTTGTGCCTACTACTAGCCCACATGATGTCTTGGTTAGTAAAATATTTTTACAAGTTAAAATTATTTTTATTATGAAAAAAATGTGGTATTTGTTTTAGGAATAATGGTTGATTTATCTTAGAAGAATATATGATCAAATCCTTCAAATAATTGGGTTCTGAACATAGTTAAGAATTGTTTGAATAATTTTAAGGATAGTGATTTATGGAATAAATTATTTTTAAATTTGGGTATTATTATTGAATTTTGAATATTATTGTATCATATGTAGGTTTATTCATTTTTGGAATTATCTTACCATGTTTTAATCATGTTGGTTTCGGTTAATGTTTATAGATATGGGGAATATCTCGTTAACCGTTTTACAGTTATTTGGTCATTAAAATTTAATTTTTGTGCATAAAACATGAACAATTAATCCTGAATACACATAATTGGATAAAAACATTATTTTATAGTGTAAATTAATTAATGAATAAAATTATACTCATCAAGTATGTATATTTTAATATTCTCTTAGTCTAGATGGTTAGATAATTCCTCAACTCCATGAAAAGTATCTCTAAAAAATGTAATCCTAGTACCTTCAATTACATTGAACCAATGGTGTTTTTGATCATCAAATTTTTTTAGTTTTTAGGACCTTAAATTTCCACTGATTAATCAATTTTTTTTTGATAAATGACTTCAATCACTCTTTATAATTATTTACACTTTTCTGATGTTCCCACATATGTTCTCTTTTTTAGAAACCTTGTTATGTTTTATTCCAAATAACCTTCATTGTCATTTTCACACTTATTTATAAGATATTTTATTTACCCTTTTTACAATATGTTTTTATAACCAAATTATTTTCAATGTCTAACCTTTTATTTTCAGGATAAAGTTCAAATTGCGAAGATGCAATTTTTTAATGGGGATGGATATAACCCCCTGAGATTTGTTTATGAAGAAAATTATATTTGATAGTGTAAAGGTCACACAACACTGAGCTTATCATATGATACACACAAAAAAAGTTTCCTCTATATATTTTGTTATATAAAACACTCTATTTAACTTTTGATACAAGTAACCCTATTATTTTTATGTTCGGAATCATATTGAACACACAACACCGAACTTAAATAACGCATGATTTATATTACCATTATAACCAACATATTGAAATAGAGGGTATAAATATAATTTATTGAATTATGAAAATATGTTTTAAACATTTATATTTAACATGTTCTTTGGTGACCAATTAATTGTAAATTAAAATAATACACTTTGTAAAATAAAATGAAATCTTTTTCTGGAAAACTATTTTAATGCCCACAAGGGTGTTTTATACCAATGAATTATAAAAATATCTCTTTTGGATTATATTTTTGAAATTTATGTGATATATTAAATTTCTTTTTTATCATTCATATTATGTGTTTTCTACAAAAGATATAAAAATAAATCCATTTTTATCTCTTAAACCAATATATTTTTAAAAAAATTGGCTTCTTTAGCCCTTTTATGGTGAAATTATTTTAAAACAGCATTTTATTATTTTATAGAATATATTTTTTAAAATAAATTTCATTTTTTTGATATTAATATCAAAATTTAATCTGGTTAAAATTTTGTTATTTTTTTAAAAATATTGATTTTTTTGAATAGTGAAAAATACCAATTTTTGAAAAATAATATTTTATTTTCAAAAAATTATGAAATTTAAAAGTCCCAAAATGTTTTTAATGTGTTTTAAAGAAACCTAGGTTATATTTAATTCACTTAATTACTTTTAATCAACTTCATATTGGTTTTTAGTATAAGTTTTTTTTTGGGTTTAAAAAAAAGTTTTTTATAAATACTATTTCAAAATGCATAATGGTTCACCTTTTTAATTAATTTAAAAAATACATAATGGGGAATATATTAATTGAAATGTGTAGACTATATAACATTAAATATAAATTTATTTTTATATTTTTACTATTATTATTCATAGAGTTAATATAGAATCATATTTTTCTAGAAAAATGATCTTATTAAAAACACAATGTCACGTTGTGTCTGCGAGGTTAGTATTAAATTAAAATTTTCCACTTATGTGAATTGAATTTAGAAAAATGGATTCCATATTTTTAATCCTAATAATTTATAATTTAGAAAAATTCAAAATTAATTTTTTACATAAGTGATTAGTGAAAATAATTTAAATTAAATACAGTGATTAAGGTAAAAACAAGTTTACTTAGTGGTTAAACATTAAACATAATGAGACAAATGACTTAAAAACTTGTAAAACACAAACTATATGGAAATAAATCTACCTTATAACACCCATTATTACTTTTTTCATTATTTTTTCTTGGTGACATGGGAAAAATATGGCTAGAATTCACTCTTTAAAATTTTTACAATTATGCCGCTCACCCCACTTATAAATGGTCTCCCCCACTCCTCCTCTATTCACACCTATCAAGCCATTTGATTAATTAAATAACCAAAAAATGAGATATAAAATTACCGCATATAATCCTATAATACTTACTTTGGGCATAAATCTATCCGAGGAAGGTCTTTGGTGCAAACCAAAAGGAGTTACATGAAGAATAGGCAACGTTCATCAACATGCATTTTTATTTTATTTTATTCTATACCCCATAAAATTATTATTATTACATGATTAGATAACAAAATTATTATCCTAAATATACTTATATGTTTATATTTTATGTGTGAATCTTACAACCACACACACTTCTATCAAATGGGTTATGAAATCACCATTCATGTGTACAGCGGATTACTGCCTCATGAACTGATGTCATTAAGTTTTCAATTAAAACCTCTCAAGGTTGGGATTAATGATTTAAAAAATTATTATATATGATATTTATAAAATAATTATAAATTTTAAGCCATGAAATTTTATATACCCTTTTTAAGTTCAAAATCATAGGGGATACGATTATGTCACTCATGTGTATAGTGGATTATCACCTCATGAAGCGATGTGAAGCGTTTTTCACTAATGCATTACATAGAAGGTAATGAGGGTAACTAAAATAAATATATATAATAAAAATGAAAAATTTATGATATTAGTTACATTATTATATTTCTTGACATATATTATAACATTTTCATTATTTCATTTTCGCACACTAAAAAAGTGATAATGTCGTTCATGGACATCTGGTCAACCGCCTCTTTGAAGTGATGTGATTACTTTTATCTAAAAGAATTGATATATATATATACGTATATATAATTAAATATCATGTTATTTAGGATAAAAAATAATAATTTTAATATAAAATATTACTTACCTTTTTTCCATAATGATCATTGAAAATGGAAACATTATTCATGTGTGTGTACGTTCTACAGTCTCCAATATCATAATATTTGTTAATTTTTCATAATAATATTTCATGATTTTTTTAAAAGAATAATTTATGTATAAATATGATAATTATTTCATGATTATTGTTATTTATATATTTAAATACTAAATATATTTACCATAGTCAACCTACTAAAGTCATTTTTGACACAAAAGTCGCACATGGTCAAAACATCCGACTTAAACATAATTTATTATGTAATTACATATAACATGTTTATAATTGAAATTAAATTAATATTAAAATTTTAGATGTATCTAAATCGATTAAATAATTGAAATAAGTTTATTATTTATGAACATAAATAACAATCACGATGAATCAGAACCAAGGCAAGGGTTTTTTGTGCCTCACAATTATTCTTGTAAGATAGATAAAATATTCACAACTTATATTTTATGTGTGGTGTATATATTTCCAATGAATGTATTGTATTATTATTATAAATACTTTCATTTTGATTAAAATTTCCATTTTATGATCTATCTTCCATGTTGCTTACATTTTCAAATTTACTAAAGCGGTAATGGATATTTGTTAAAATTTTCCTTCTTTAAGACTTTTGTCACATTATACCCAAATATTATAATATGATTGGTATATGCATAAAATATTACATGTAATATGATGAATTTATTTATTATCAGGGTATTTTAAGATTAATTTAATTTAATCCTATCATGGGTCTTACAATTCATATATACCAAAGCTGTAATTGTTTTATGTTTCAGTATCATCCTTTATTTGGATTGTTGATGATAATGCTTCCAATGATTAAATATTATAATCCATATCTCACTAAACTCATTAATTTTTTATCCTTTTCTAATTAATAATATTTAAATGTAATGGAACCATTTTTTACACTCTTTGGTACTAAGAATTATTGAGGAATGTATTTTTTATGAAAATCCGACTTTATTTTTCTCTTTAGTCTGAAATTTGTTTTCTTCCAAAACCATGTTTTATAAAAATGTTTTCAAAAAAATTTTAAAAAAAATTTCTCCAATATGAAATTAAATTTCACTCATAAAATGTTTTGAATGATTTTTAGAAACTAAAATTATATGTTTTGAAGGTTCTTTTCAAAGAAAAGTATTTTTCAAAATGTTTTATGTTTTAGAATTTGATTTTAAAAAAGTAAAGGTTATTTTCATCAAGGATTTTTTTAATGGTGTCTTAATTTTATTTCCACTCATAAATTTCAAAAAACCTTGTTTTTATTTTTGATACATTAGGTATATTTTTTTGATTTTCTATAACAATTATTTCTCTAAATGGATTATGATTATTTCAAAGAGATAATTATGGAAGAACTTTCTTTTCTAGGGGTCAATAAAATTTAAATGAGATTATTATAGAACCCATTTCTTTTCCACTGGTTAATCACATTTCAAATATATTATTATGGAACCCAATTTTTTTATGGGTTAATCATTTTTTAATGTGATTTTTATGGAACCCATTTCTTTTCCATGGGTTAATCGTGTTTCAAATAGATTGTTATGGAACATGTTTATTTTCCATGGGTTATTCATGTTTCAATGTGATTGTTGTGGAACCCTTTTATTTTCCATGGGTAAATTGAGTTTCAAATGTATTACTAGGAAACTAGTTTTCTTTATATTCTTTAATAAATATATAAAAGGAGTAATGATCATTTCTATGTTTTTTTATGATGAGAGCTTTATATATTTTATTTATGTTGTAGTTCTTGGACATCTTATATGATGTGGTGACCTAGATAGCACCATGTGATCCTGTAACATCTTATATAATGGGTTATCCCATATATCATTGGGTGATTTCATTATATCTTATACAATGGTTGTTCCCAAATATCACTCCAATGAATTTTGTAATGATTTTATTTGAATTCAACCATATGGTTATTCCAAAAAAAATGGTTTTGAAAGGATTTTATGAAAATGATTCTCCAAGTTATTAAAAAGGGTTTTAATTTCTTATTATGGGTATATAATTTGTATCATTATTGATATTGATATCACATGGATAATGATTATTAACTATAATGTCTCTTTACATTTCCTTATTTTTATATTTTATGATCCATGTATTTATGGGTATGAGTTAATTTATGATTCTATCATGCACTCTAATTATGTTGTCATACCTTTAGAAACATTTTATTGTAATTCATAACATTCAATTGTTAATTCTTATTTGTACCCTTACTGATCATTTGAGTTCACCCTTCTTATATTTCCTTTTCCATAGGTTTTAAAGATTTATATTGAATTCGTTTTGTAGAGAAGGGATTTCATATGGGAGATGATGGGGTATTAATATGAAAAGGAAAATATGGATTAGGTGGGATAAATACTAATTTAAATTCATGTGAAATTTGTATATAGTAGTTTGTTCTAATTCTTTAAAACACTAAACATAAAAGTTCCTTTAGGTTTTAACTAATTTAATTTTTCCTTTTCCTTTTTTAATTTTTTTTGGAGAAAATTAGTTCTCCTTATTCAGCATCAAAGAAAACAAATTATAGTTTATGAATTTAGCATAAGATTTGGTAGTGTTCTGTCTATGATGTTATACAAAGTGGTATCGAAGAGTTTTGTTTTCTTTATAATTTAGAGTTTTTAGAATCACTAGTGATTATTAAATTTGTTTCATATGCTATAATTTCATTTAATCTTACCATATGATGTAATCCATGGAGACTTATTAGGACATAGTGGGGCCCTAATGTGCCAATTAAAGGGCCTTTATAGTTTACTAAACATGAATAAGAATGTTTTTTAAAATTTTCGTATAGAGACACGAGTGTAGTACATCTATCATTGTTTTTTTCACATGTTTTTTGTTAGGTGCACTATGTCAAATACCCGGAGAGGGGGTGAATCAGGAGGTGAATCAGGGTTTGAAATATTAGAAATACTTCCCCTTCAGATCTTGTTTCATTGATAAACAAAAGAAACTTCTTTCTTTCTCTCATAATAATATATGAATAGAAATGAAATCATGCACAGGACACAGTGATATTTACATGGTTCACCCTCATCGGGCTACGTCCAAGGACAATACAATGATGATGTGCTGATGTACCGAATCCACTAAAGCCCACTACTAATTACAAGCTTCGGGATAGATCTTCTATGGCTAGTCTCAATGCCTTTACAAGATTTAGGGTATGCTCACTACATTCTTTAGAGTCACTCCCCATGTCTCTTCCTCCGGCTCACTACCGGTGGGAAGGATCATCGTCTTCCACTAACGTTGTTCACTGCTCTTGGAAGGGATCAACACATGGTTTATGGAATTATAGGTCCCATAATTTTCATGAAATCATGCATCCTCAAATGTATAAGAATTATTTGTTGAAGTCCATTTTTCACCCATAAATTAAATTTGCTTTTTTGCATACTATTAATTAGTGGAAATTACTTTCATGACATTTTTTAGTGAATTTTAAAACTTTCTCAAGCCCTCTATGAAATTCCTTGCCCTTCCGCAAACTGTGTTGCACATATGGTTCGTGGACCACATATTCTGTGAACCACCTCTGCTTATACTGCCTCATACTGTCTCCATGTATCGCCTTCGCAAACCCCTACCACATACTTCTTCTGCATACTACTTCCACATACTACTTCCACATACCGCTTCTTCATACCACTTGCACGTACCACTTCTTCTTTTGTGGAATTCCTTATTTCAAGGAATTCTTCTTTCGTGGACCACCTTCTTCTTTTATTGACTACAATTATCCACAAACACCTTTTCACAAAATCACTTCCATAAAACGCTTCACCCTTCGTGAAATCATACCTCATGAAACACCTTTAGAATTAACCGAATTCACATTACAGATATGTTTTCTAATTAAAACTTCTCTAAGTAATGATAGTATTTTCACTCCTTATAAAGAAAAATAGATCTGAAAAATCAGATAATCTGAGATTTAACAAATATTTAATGTCGCACCGCTTTTACTACATACCGTTTCTCCCAAGAACCACTCTTCTATACGTAGTCTGTGTATTTCCTTTCTTCTTTCGCAACTACCCGAATCACCATCAGGTTTTCATTAATGATTCCCTTCACGGCTTCTCAAATCATAGACTCATTTCCGCAAATGAAAATCCATCGCACATACCTCAATCCATATCTATACCACATGACTTCTCCACGAACCATTTGACCCCCTTAAACTATTCCCAAATGCGACATGCATCTGGAACTTCATGGTTCCCTACCATTTTTTATTTCCTTCGACATTCCATGTACCAGTTTCGCAATCAGCGAACTGTGATTCAGGGTCCACGTAATTTGTTTCCCTATGCGGAAATCATCCTTTTCCAAAAACCAAAATCTAAATTTTGGGGCCCTAATAATTTCGAAAACACTTGGAAATTGTGCTTCCTTAAACACCTACTTCATAAAACACCAACCATTCTCATTCATAGTAATCTAGATTTGTCAAGAAACACAAACACACCCAAAACATACCAAGAGGAAACCTTGATGGATTTTTTCCCAAAAATCTCACCCTTTGGGTTTTTTGACAATACTTTCATAATTTTATATCTCCTTAAAGATCATTCCTTTTTCTATAATAATTTTATTCTTGTGATTCAGATAATTATGAGGGATTTAATAGTCACATACTCTAATCCCACATGATCCATGCTCAGTGTGAGAAACAAAGAGTATAATGAAAGTTTCACCAATGAATTTCCCCATTCCATTCCAACACAACTATTATGATTTCATCACATGCTTCATTTGTCGTTATATATATTTCTTTATCGATCACATCTAGAATCATCAGATTTAATACTACCCTACCTCATTTCTCCTCTAAAGAGATTAATTACATCTCATATTTAACTCTTCATAACTCGCTACTCCACCTAATAGCTTCTACCCGTGTCTTGACTAAGATATTTTCCACCTTTGAAAAGCCATAATTTCTACCCCTTTGGAAACAAACCTAAAGAGAACTTCATGTTTTTCTGTAACTGGGTAAATAACGCATATTATCCCACTAGGTAAAAACATGTCATTACATTGGGGAGAGGTGGTGTCCCACAACCGCACTTGTTCAAGTGTGGGGAGTCAACTTAATTCCCAGAGTTAGTTGATTCCTTTCAAATGATTTTTTGGGTAAGGCCTTTGTCAGAATGTTAGAAAACTATTGTTTTATGGTCACATACTCCAACATCACAATAACTTGCTCCACATTC
Source organism: Viscum album (assembly GCA_963277665.1). Classification (NCBI taxonomy): domain Eukaryota; kingdom Viridiplantae; phylum Streptophyta; class Magnoliopsida; order Santalales; family Viscaceae; genus Viscum; species Viscum album. The sequence goes on along the minus strand of OY728132.1, from coordinate 1,320,470,184 downwards.
TCCTTGATAAAATGTTAATTTATTTCAATGTGAATTTTCCTTGAGTGATTGACTGGATTTTTACTAAGATTTATAGCACTTGAATTATCTCATTGGATTTCGATCAGAGACTTCACTTGATTTCCCATACCATTAAGATGATGCTTCATCCACAATAATTGTGTGAAATCTTGATTGGCCACAATAAAATAAAATTTCATGGTTGTCAATGAAATGAAATTTTGTTTCTTACTCGGCCTATAAATATGTATCCCAACAATATATAAACCACCTCTTGATGTTGATTTCTTTTCATTTTCTGATCCATCCCAATAAGCTTCTCTACATCCCAATAATTGTAGCTGATATTTTTCATTTTACAGTAAACTGTAATCCACAATTCGCTTGACATACTGAAGAATTATTTTCACTAAAAGCATGTTGATTTAATTGAGATAACATTGATACTATGATGCTTGTCATGTGGGAAACAATCAGGTATCTTTGCTATCAGGTATAACAGACTACCAATTATTTGTCTATATTTTGTAACATTAACGGAGTTGACTTCATCATACTTTGATAGATTCATTTGGTTATCCATCAGAGTCCTCATTTCCTTGGAATTATCCATTCAAAATCTTCTCAAAACCTCCTTGGAATATTTATATTGAGAAATTAGTGTTCCATTCTTTCCTTATGTTACCAATAAACGAAGGTAAAATGTCATCTCACCAATCATTGACATTTCAAACTCAATTTTCATGATTTCCAAAAACTATATGCACTATGCTTTATCTGATCCTTGAAATATTATGTCATTGACATATAAAAATACCATCATCCTTTGAATATTTTCATAGTTGAAATATATGTTGTAATCAACTCCACCATTCTGAAAACCAAGATTCTTGAGATATCGATATAGCCTTGAATACCATGCTCTTGGTGCTTTCTTCAAACCATATAAATACTTCTTCAGCTGAAAAATTTGTTCTCATATTCATGAATCTGAAGACCATCTAACTGCTCAATGTAAACTTATTCTTCCAGAACACCATTTAGAATATTTGACTTGACATCCATCTAGAACACTTTGAACATTATTTTTACTATTATATCCTATAATAATCTAATAGTCTCTATCCTTGCACCCGGTGAAAATGTTTCATCAAAATCGATTCCTTCTATCCAGGAGTTCTCTTTTCACACTAGTCATTCTTTGTTTCGAATCACCATAATATCTTCATTCATCTTGTTATGAAATACACAATTCATCCCGATGACATTATTGTCTGTTGGTCTTGAAACAATATCCCATGTCTGATTTTTCTCAATTTGTTAAAGCTATTTATTCATAGCCTAACCCCAATTCTCATCACTAGCCAATTCATCAAAACATTTAGGCCCTACCTGTGATACGTATGATGCTTTCTATAGAGTCTTCATCCTCCTTTAATTCACTGGATCTGTCTGATCACTAATTATGTTATGTCTATAAAATTTAGATCTTCTCTTCTATCATTGGGCAGATACTAAATTGTGATAATATTTCTCATCATCTAAGGCTTTATTCTGAATCAACCTATAGTGATGGAGTATTCCCTGATCTTCTTATTTCTTCATCACTATCCTCCTGAGAGTGATCGTGTATTTGGTGAAGGTTTTCCTCATTATCTACTATGGTAACATCATTGAATTCAAAAACATTTCCTTTCCTCTTTTTGAAGCATTTATATGTTGTGATTTTCTTTGAGTAGTCATGAAATATCCCTTCATCTCCATGGGATTCAAAATTCATGTGTTTCTCCTTGATGAGAATGAAACAATACTTACAAAGATTTAAAATTAATTCAGTGACAGATTCTTTCCTTACCATATCTCATATGGGGTATTTTCTTCTTTCAGAAATAATAACTCTATATTTGAAGTGTAAATTACTGTCATCACTTATTCTTTAAAAAAATTCACTAGAAGGTCATTCCCAATGAGAATTGTTCTGGCCATGTTATTGAAAATCTGATTTCTCCTCTCAACTAATCCACCCTTCTGTGGAGTTTTTACCACTGAAACGTGATGCCTTATCCCATGTTTCCTGAGATAATTCTCCGATTGGCTAGTTGTGAAATATTCCATTATCTATTTGGATCTTTTGTATTTTCTCACCTTGCATCTTTTCAACATCTCACCAATATCTTGTAATGAAACTAAACACCTCAGTCTTATGGTAATGATTCATACCCATGCCATTCTGCTATAATCATCAATAAAGAGAACATAGTATCTCCTCCCATCAAGATATCTTGGTAAAATTGGTCCTCACACATCAATATGAACCATGTCATGAATTTGTTTTGACCTATCCTATTTTTACTGATATTATTTTCGAATGATATTCCCTTATTAGAAGGCATCACACATATGTGTATGATTATGTGATAATCTAGGCAGATCGAGAGTAGCATCAAATTTTACTGGATCTTCCAATTATGTTTGGATCACGTGGCTAAGACTTTTATAACACAACATATTTTCTTCTTCCTTGGACGGAAAGAACATGACTTCTTCTCCACTCACGAGGTAGATATTCCCTTTTGTAAGATTTCCCAACAATACAACATCACCATCTTTTTCCTTGATGGCGTATAATTTCTAGGAAAAGATTATGGCTTTTCTTGGGTCACACAATTGAATTATTATTAATAATTTGTGACTAAGACCATCAAAAACCAAGACAACATCATGTCTCATTTCTTTTCCCCCAAACTATGCTTTCCCAGAGTCAATAATTTTCAACCCTTCATCATTTCCAAATATTACGATACCTTTTTTATCGTACCTGGTTATCATCACCTGGTCCTTGTTTCCTATCATATTCTAAGCTCATCCACTATTAATGATACATATCCCAGTGTTATCTGATGCCTTGAAAGAAATTTTTTCAACCACTACCTACACATATATTTTATTTTTTATCCATTTTTCTAATTTTATATACTGTATGGATTGATACTCTTGACAATAATTATAATATGATGGAACAACTTCATCTTATGGAGCTACAAATTGATTTTGAATTTTATTCTAATTTGATAATACATTTTTATGCTGTTTATAACCAACCTATGTCTACTTCAACCCATTCCTCTATATTGTTGATGAAAAATTTCATTCCATGTTTCCCAATCCTCCGCACTTGAAATAGTGACCATAAAATGATGACCTGAAAAGTTGAGTTCTTTATGACTACTTTAATTGGTCTTCTTAAAATTAGTATCATTTCACTATGGAACAAACATTTTATGCATGTCCCCTATTTCTACAATAATATCATCTTATGTGGGGCACATTCATATGTGAAAATACTACACCAATAGTTATCCATTGGGTTCTATGAATCTTCTGATTTCTTATTTATACCCAAATAAATCATCAATAATAGAGTATGTTTTTATGGTCTAACTTCAACTGTTACTACTTTCTATTTTCGATCAATCGTCACACTAGACTTATCACTTGAATTTGATTGTTTCTTCTATTATATTAGACCATTATGCTAAACTCTTATCATTTCTGTTTTCTTTCTGATATGCTTTACTGAAGTTGTACCTAGATTCAACATCTTTTCTTGATATTTACCACTTTGTCGTAGACCGATGACTTCCTCTTCAAGTTCATTGATATATTTTATTTTATCTCTTACAATTTCTGTAAAACTATCAATCCTTATTTTTTTGTTATTCAATTTGGTGTTTGTACTCAACCACCTTTTTTGATCTTTCTAGCATTGAAAACTTCAGGTTTTCAATTTATTCATTCAGTTTAGACTTCTCGTATTCCTTCAATTGCATATAGAGTTTCATATCATGAACTATTTTTTTTATCATCCTTCGTTTTGGATCTCCAAACATCTATTTATTCAAGAGTAGATTCTAATTAAGCCTGAAGTTAAACTATTCCTTCAACTTCTCCTTCTTCACTTTCACTTTCTTCTTTTGAAACAGACTTTCTAACAACCTCCACCAAAGCCTCCACTTCATTATCCTTGGAGTCCTCCAAATCTTCTATCTCAGATTGTTATGAACTTTCATCTTATTTTGAAAGAAAATTATTTTTTTGAAGAACTTTATTTTAGAAGTTCTCCTACCTTTCACATTGGATAAATACTTCATTTGGGTAATTTCATCATTGTCTTCAATGCCATATTCAAATTTATTTGGACACATTACTGCAAAATTTCCAATCATTCCACATTGGAAGTATACAAGAAGAATTTTTCCATTGAACTTTTTTCTTATTATTTATAGAGTTAAATAGAGAAATGACTTGACATCATCAAAAAAATTTTTATCATGACTATCTTAGATAAAGAGATTCTTCATGGCCTTAAATGCCACTTATTTGGATTTCCCCTTTTCCACTGCATCTTTATCATTATTTCTAAACTGATATACAATGAAAGTACTATGGAAGTTATCCAATGTCATCTCCATAAGATATTTTTATTCCAATCTAGAAACCTTTGGATTTAACCAAGGTGGATGTTTTCTCAATATGGGCTTGAAAATATTTATATCTTTAAAATTTTATCTATGATTGTGCATGTATTCCATGAAAAAATTCACCTAATCAAATAATGTATCAACAGACTCATTAGGGTGCATTTTGAGATCCTCATATTTGTTCTATAGAACCTGAAGCTTTTCCTCTCTGACCATAGAATCTCCTTCATATATATTCAACAGCTTTTCCTACATAGAATGTGATTTTTTACATGATATCACCTTCGTATAAATTTCATTTGATAAGGATCCCTCGAAAGAATTGATTCATTTATCATCAACATAAAATTCCTTTATTTTAACTTCTGATTGAGAACCACTATTGATATTAGAAGATATTCCATGCATAGCTGCTACGAAGTTATCCATTCCTAATGATCGAAATTAGTGCCGCATCCAAATAATTCATAGTTGAATTTGTTTATCGAAGATCAGAATCCCTTTGTGATTGACCACCTCCATTTATTCTACTGAGAGAGAACCACTGACATTTAACCTTTTGCTCTGATACTACGAGTTAGGTCTACTAGGTCAAATACCTTGACAGGGGGATGAATCAGGGTATGACATATTAGAACTACTTCCCCTTAAGATCTTGCTTCATTGGTAAAAACACACTTATCTTTTTCTATCGTAGAAATATATGTATAGAAATGAATTCATGCACAAGACATAGTGATTTTTACTTCGTTCGGCCTCACTAGGCTACATCCATTGAGAATACAACGACAATGTGCCAATGTACCAAATCCACTAAAGATCACTATCAATTACAAGGTTCAGACTAGATCGTTTATACCCAATATCACTACCTTTACAATGTTTAGGGTCTTCTCACTACATTCCTAAGGGCCACTCCCTATGTATCATCTTCTGGATCACTACTATTATGACCCGGAATTTCTATGTAATTTTTTTAAATACATGGTAATTTTATGAGTTTGTGAAAATTGATGGTGCATGATTCTGAGGCCTGGAGTGCCCTGAATGAATTTCTGATCTTTATTTCAGGTATGTTCAGTAAACATGTGAGTGGGTTTTTCTAACTTTTGAACCAGTTCATGGAATTGAAATCTGAGGGCACCATTGAAATCTCAGCACTCATATTTTCCAAAGGGGACCTTCACCTCGACCACAGTAAGTCGAGGGTGAAAGATAGAACTTTGGTTTTCGTGAAATAAATAAAATAAAATTGTGTAATATTCTATTTTATTTGGAACTCCCATGTGGATATTTCACATGTGGGGGCCACCTAAACTAAAACCTCCCATGAGAGTTTATAGAGGTGGGAACCACCGAGCCTAACCTCCCATGAGAGGTTATGGTGGTGGCGACCACCTGAGGCTAAAACCCCCTTGAACATCCACTTAAACGCGGGGAAGCCTCTTGAACATCCCCTTGATTAATTATGTCACCCCCTTGATTAATTATGAAAACCTATGTAATTAATTACTCCAATTTTAATTATTCCAACATATTCTATAATGTTGGTGAAATCATTTTTGGTGGAATTTGGGGAACTCTTGGAAAAAAGGGAGAAACATAGAGAATTGGGAGAAAGCTCTCAAACGAAGAACGCCAATGAAGAACACCAACGAAGAATGACAATGAAGAATGTAAACTTGGACTTCGACTTCTTCCTCAGGACAATATTTGACGAGGAAAGTCCCCAATGTTAACGAACTGACGATTGAGGGAACACCGACGTCACCGACGTCCGTTTATCCTCAGTGACGTTTTCTCCTTCATCGCGACCTCCGTCGATGAATCAAATGAGGTAGGGGTTTATTTCTATATGATTATCACTTCCCATGTTCTTCCCTTATAATTCCTTTTTGTGACTTGGAATAGAGATTGATGAGGGCTATGGGGATTGATGTTTTTAAATATCTTCAATACATGTTCATGATTCAATTTTGTGAACAGTTTTCTACCGCTCTAATGCAGAGGGTGAGGGCCAAACAAACATGGCCTGAACCCTCTGTCATTCTACTTTTGTGTGTGTTATTCGTGATGGTTTCAGAAAACAGTATAGATTTTTGGCACAGTTGGAATTAGAGAACAGCGAATATGGTGACAACAGAGGGAGGCCGGTCAAGTTGGCCTCCGGTAAGGCCACAACGCACGACCACACCGCACAACAAGCCCCATCGGACTGCCGCCCTGCGGCCTCCACCGTCTGCGGCCACCATGGCTCCTCCCTCTATGGCTGCAGTGCCTCTTCATCCCTTTTCACCACCCTCGCGTCGCCTACGGCCTCACCTACCCACAACACCTGTGGCCTCCACCGACCCGCAGCACCCGCGGCCTCCGCCGACCCGTAGCACCTGCGCCCTCACGCCGCCCGCAGCCTCACCCCGCACTGCGGCACCCGTGGCATGCTGCACCACCCAGAAACCTCTTTACATCTTGTTGGGGCCCTCCACACCTCCAGTGGCCCTCTGTGGCCCCATCACAGCCTCCATTCCCCACGCGGCCACCTCGTCCCCCTCGCGTCCCTCGCGGGCCGGACCCAGAGTGTCAGGCCAGGTTGACCCAAACCAGGTTAGCTCAAGCCGGGTGGGTCGGGTCGGTCTGACAGGGTCGGACCAGACCTGGACCCACTTCAACCCCCTTATGCTTTTTCAGCCATATCATTGACACCAGATGTCCATTTGACGAACTGTCTATGATGCCAGAAACCTTGGTGCGAGATGGTCCCTTTGGTATACCCCACTAGAGATTTGGTTTAAGATGAGGTACATTCGGGTTGGATCGAGCACTAATCCAACTGGGCCCTTGGGACTAAAAATGCTAATAACTCACAGACCGGACGTCTGATTGACACACTGTCTATTGATTTGAGACCCCTATGATGTGGAGGTCCTTTGAGATACTTCTTCCTGGGATTTTGTTTCAGATAGATTATTGACTAGTGGATTGGGGATCAGATCCTCATGGAGATGAGCAAGCCTAGTGCTGGAACCCAGTAGTTGGCTGCGACGAGAAGAATGACTAGCGATCCTATGATGGTCATCTCCTAGAAATCCTATGTGGGTCAACTCCCAGTGATCCTATGTGGGTTCGCTCCTAGTGATCCTGTGTGGGTCAGATCCAAGCGATCTTATGTGGGTCATCACCTAGAGATCATGTGTGGGTCATCTCCTAGCGATCCTGTGTGGGTCAGATCCTAGCGATCCTATGTGGGTCATCTCCTAGAAATCCTATGTCGGTCAGCTCCTAGAAATCCTCTATGTGTAAGATCCTAGAGATCATGTGTGGGGTATCTCCTAGCGATCATGTGTGGGTCATCTCCTAGGGATCCTGTTTGGGTCATCTCTTAGCGATCCTGTGTGGGTTAGATCCTAGAGATTCTGTGTTGGGCAGTAGCAGAGGCTCTAAATAGAGTAAGATGATTCAGTTATTATAACTAATAATTTCTACCACCATACCTATGTTATAATTTGTGTGAGCTGATTCAGTACATCTATGTTTCTTAATGATTGAGATAGATTACATGATAACTTAGGTATATGTATGGGCATGTACCTAAGTAGGGTTATCTATTATTTTCATACTTTGAGGTTTGTCCTTGGTATATTTTGTGATACCGTGATGGTATTAGGGTCCCTAATGTGTATCTTTATAATCACCCCTGCATGGGCTATGCTCGCATCTTGCTGTGTTTGATGCAGATGACGGAAAACACTGACTGAGGCTGAGAGTAGCAGGACTGCATGGTGCCTGGAGGTGGACCATACAGTGTGGCGGTACGTAGAGGTGATGGGTGGATGTGGAGTGATGAGGAGGTGATTTGTACCTAACCTTAATGTAGGAACCTCTTAGGATGACCTAGTAGCAGCCTTTCTCTTTCTTCTATTGTATTGTATATCAGTTGTACTTGTATCTTTATAGTTCGGCTTGTATTATGGCCCCTTTTACTTTCAGCACTCTTTTTGTTATACAGTTTAAATTTTTTCGTGTCTTCTTGTGTGCATGGTTTAATGTGTTTATTGGATATAAATGCAATGCATTCCCATTTTTAGGGAATGCACCTTTCAGTGCTAGTCATTAGCCCTTGGCCTATAGAAGTCGGGCTTTTGGTAGTCACGGCACAGGCCCCAGGGGACGAGTCGTGACAAATTGGTATCATAGGAGTATGTTCTACCGTAGAACATAGGACTCTGATGTTTCTTTTTAAGGAAAATAGTGTTGTGTGTAGTGATTTTGGTTATCATTTTAGGAAATCCAGTGTTGGTGTGCCTGTCGACGTATCCATACACCAGGACCCTGACTTCTTATTTATGACGCAGTGCACGAAAACACTAATTGGGTGTGTGTTTTCAAAAGTTTTCTTTATGATTTTTGAGTCATCTGACAAGGTATAACATATTGATTGTTGCATAGCTGTTTCCTTTAAGGATCACTGATATCCCACCGAGCAATGAGGCCTTAGTGAAGGTCCCTTTCCCTATAGAGGCACTAGTGGAGGCACCAGCAGTACCATTACCCGTTGGGCCACTGATTCCACCGGCCCCAGAAGCAGACAGTGCATGCCATTTCAGCACGTTGCACGATTTCCAAAGCCATAGGTCACCCAGGTTCAGGGGAGAGACGGACCCACAGGCAGCTGAGGATTGGTTGGAGGCTGTAGTGAGGGTCTTCTGACTAGTAGAGACACCATCCAATCTCCTGGTGATCCTTTCCGCCAGTCTTATATAAGAAGAAGTTGGTAGATGGTGGAGCTTGATGATCCAGGTTCACAATGAGGTGACACTTCTCTGGGAAGACATCAAGATCCTGTTTCGGGCATAGTTTGTTCGAGTGACTCTTCGCATAGTGTACATATAGTAGCTTCTTCATCTGCAGAAGGGGACCATGACTGTGGCTCAATACTCAGTGAGGTTCACAAAACTCTCATGCTACTCCACTTATATGGTGTGGGACCAATTCTTCAGGGCTCGAACCTTCAAGAAGGGACTCAAGTGGGAGATTAGTGCTTTTATGATCTCACTCAGCTTCCCAACGCAAGCGGGGGTGTTAGAGAAAGCCCTCTTAGTGGAGAGCATCCTTGTTGAGCAGTTACGAGTAGCAAGACCCACAATCAGTCGTCATGTAGTGGATTCTTCTGCAGTTGGCAGTATACAGATGACACAGAGGTCAAAGAGGACCAGACATACAAGTGGACAACTCCATGATTTAGGATCGGTTGTGCGGGGAACCCGAGGCAGAGCCAGTCATACCAGGAGTAGGGAGTGTTTCACTTGTGGGAGGTAGGGTCACATGGCTCGTGACTGTTCGACCTACCATACAGATGATCAGAAGATGGTCGAGGGACCACCCAGGAAGAGACAGAGGTTTGACCGAGGAGGTCCACAGGGAGGAGGCGGACATGGCAGACGAGCTGGTCATGCAGCTGGCAGTGGGCAATGATTTGAGATGTTACATCCACCACCACCAGGAGTTCCACCCCGACCGTAGGCAGAAGGTGGCAGGGGTGAGCTCAGCTCCAGGAAGCGGAGGCTTATGATCACAGCACTCTGGAGATGATATGATGTACGATCTATGTCTACTCCACCACAGCTTCAATATTTATAGACACAGGTTCTAGCCATTATTTTATTTCCTCTTCCCTCGTTTAGAGCTTAGTGATTCTAACGAAGTCGTTGGATCGATCCTTATGGCTAGAGACTCCTACGAGAGTGGATTCGACAATTACGCACTGGTGCCCACAGTGCGAGCTTACTCTAGGAGGCGAGAGCTTAGACTGGGATATCCTAGTAGTAGCGTCAAGGCCTTACGATGTCATCTTGGGTATGGACTGGTTATCTACTGTCCATGGTCAGATTGACTGTATTAGGCACAAAGTGTGGTGTGTCCGCAGAGATGGGACTAGGTTTACATTCACCGGCAAGAAGGGAACCTTTGCAGTATATGATAGACCTATCTGGAGAAGACTAAAACTGATCAATCATCAGTTGGATAGCCTTACCCTTGGTGTAGTTGATGAGGAGAGTCTGAGTTATCCTGTAGTGGTGGAACAGTATGCTAATGTCTTCCCTGATGATGTTTTAGGTATACCTCCTCACAGAGAGGTGTACTTTTACATTGACTTGTACCCCAGGATGGAACCAATATATACACCAGCATATTAGATGGATCCCATAGAGCTTTATGAGCTTCGAGTAAAACTGGAGGAATTACATGGGAAAGGGTTCATCTGGACTAGGGTTTCTCCTTGGGCAGCCCCAATTCTGTTATCCAAGAAGTCGGATGGGAGCTTGAGGATTTGTGGTGACTATCTGCACCTAAACCAGGTGACCGTGAAGAACAAGTAACCACTCATGAGGATTGAATACCTCTTTGATTAGCTGAATGGATCACGATGGTTCTCGAAGATATACCTCAGATCAGGCTATTTCCAACTCAGGGTTTGAGATGAAGATGTGCAGAAGACAGCCTTTAAATGTTTCTACAGCAATTACGAGTTCTTGGTTATGCCATTCAGCATGACCAACACTCCAGCAGTGTTCATGGTAATCATGAATAGGACCTTTCAGCAATAACTTGATCGCTTTGTAGTAGTCTTCATCGATGGCATAATGATCTACTCGACAACTGAGGAGAAGCATGCCTATCTTTTACAGGTAGTACTGGACACACTCTGAGAGCACCAACTATACAGTAAGCTCTCAAAGTGCCAGTTCTAGATCCGAGAGGTTCAATTTACGGGAGATTTCATATCGAAGGCTGGAGATGTAGTGGATCCAGTGAAAATTGAGGTGGTACTTTCTTGGGAGCCACCCAGGAGTGTGATGGAGGTACGAAGTTTCCTGGGTTTGGCTGGATACTACTAGAGGTTTGTTCCATATTTCTCTAGACTTATAACACCACTATTAGTGTTGAAAAATAAGGGGAAACCCTTTGTGTGGTTGGAGAGATGCCAACAGAGTTTTTAGGAGCAGGGGTAGAGGCTGAATAGTGCCCCCATCTTGAGGCTACGAGAGAAGGGAGTAGGGTACGTAGTCTACTACGACGCATCTGGGACCAGACATAGATGTGTCCTGATGCTGGGGTGAGTAGTGTTCACATATGGTTCTTGACCACTGAGAAAAAATGAGTAGAACTACGTTACCCATGACCTAGAGTTAGCAGTAGTGGTTTTATCCTTAAAGATGTGGCAACATTAATTGATGGGCGAGCTCTTTACAGTCTACTCGAATCAGAAGAGTCTCAGGTATATCTTCTCTCAGAAGGACCTGAACCCGAGATAGTGAAATTGGATTGAGTTCCTCCAGGACTATGACTTTGAGATAGTCTATACTTCTAGGAAGGGGAATGTTGTATCAGATGAAATCATCATGAGATCTGGTATACAACTGCTAGGTGAGGCAATAGAGTAGGTGGCAGCTTTGCAGATATCCATTGTGGATCGGGAAGGATCAGCTTTCCTTCAGTCTCTTATAGTCACTCCCCCACTTCTTTAGTGTGTCATGTAGGTGCAGCATGGGGACACTGACTACGAGGCTAGACATGATCATATATCTATAGGGAAGGCACCTGATAGATTTTATAAAGGTGGGGAGCACGTCATCCTCTTCATAGGACGTACCATGGTACCAGTGTCGCTTTGGGAGGAAGTGATGAGGGAGTTCCACATATCCCCTCTAGCGGTACATCTAGGAGTGGTGAAGATGTACCAGGACCTCCGACGATAGCACTGGTGGCCGAGAATGAAGAAAGAAGTAGCAGAGTTTGTCTCTCAGTGCCTCACTTGTCAGCAAGTAAAGGCGGAGCATCAGGTACCAGCAGGCCTATTTCAGCCTTTAGAGATCCCAGAGTGGAAGTGGGATGGGATATACCTGGACTTCATGATAGGACTTTCACATACATCTAGAGGTCATGACTTGATTTGGGTGATCATCGAATGACCCACTAAGTCGGCCCACTTCCTACTAATCAGAGAGCAGGGTTCAGTAGAGAGCTTGGGATACCTCAATGTTCAAGAGATTGTGTGGCTACATGGAGTACCCTTGACGATTTTCTCTGATTGTGATTCACGTTTTACTTCCTGGCTATGTAAGGGGGTGTATGAGGATTTCGAGACACATCTTCATTTGAGCACCGCCTTCCATCCTCAGATGGATGGCCAGACTAAGCAGACCATTCAGACTCGCGAGGACATACTGTGTGTCTGCATCCCTGACTTTTGTCGTAGCTGGGAGGATCAAATTCCTTTGGTGGAGTTAGCGTACAACAATATCTATCACTCTACTATTGGGATGGCACATTTTGAGGTGTTGTATGAGAAACCTTGCAGATCACCTTTGTGATGGATAGACCCAGGGGAGTCAGCACGAGTAGAACCATAGATTGTATGGGCTACCACAAATAATGGGAAGATCATCGAGGAGCGGATGAAGACTGCACATAGTAGGAAAAAGTTGTTTGCCGATAGGAGATGCAGACTTATGGAGTTCGAGTATGGCGACCAAATCTTTCTATGGGTCTCACTATGATGAGGTTTTAGAAGATTTGGCCGAGGTGGAAAGTTATCTCCAAAATTCATTAGATCTTTTCAGGTCCTCCGAAGAGTTGGAAATGTGGCATACTGCTTACCTCTCCCACCTCAATTTCAGCAGGTGCACAACTTCTTCCATGTATCCCAGCTTAGGAGATACTTCCATGACCCTTCCCACATCATTGACCACGCAGAGCTAGACGTCGATGATGGGGCGGCTTTTATGGAGGTTCCAGTGGAGATTGAAGATCGAAAGGAGAGGGTCCTTTGTGGAAGGTCGATACCTCTAGTGCCCATTCGTTGGCAGCATGGGAACCTCCAGGATAGCACATGGTAGTAGGAGGCTCAGATACTAGCTAAGTACACCCACTTTTTTACCTAGTTTGTAATGTGTCTTATGGGGACGTAAATCCCTTAGGTGGGGAGAATGTAAAGACCGTGAATTTCTATGTAATTTTTTTAAATACATCGAACTTTTATGAGTCTTCAAAAATTGACGGCGCGTGATTCCGAGGACCGGAGTTCCCAGAATGAAATTCTGAACTTTATTTTGGGTACGTTTAGTAAACGTGCGAGCAAGATTTTCTAACTTTTAAACTGGTGATCAGAATTGAAATCTAATGGCACTGTTGAACATGTAGCACCGACATTCGCTTAAAGAGACCATTACCTCGACCACATTAAGTCGAGGTTGAAAGATAGAATTTGGGTTTTTGTGAAAGAAATAAAATAAAATTGTGTAATATTTTATTTTATTTGGAACTCCCATATAGATATTTCATAGGTGGGGACCACCTAAACTAAAACCTCCCATGAGAGGTTATGGAGGTGGGGACCACCGAACCTAACCTCCCATGATAGGTTATGGTGGTGGGGACCACCCGAGGCTAAAACCCCCTTGAACTTACACTTAAATGTCGGGAAGTCTCTTGAACTTCCTCATGAATAATTATGCCACCCCCTTGATTAATTATGCCAACCTATGTAATTAATTACTCTAATTTTAATTATGCCAAAATATTCTATAATGTTGGCTAAAACATTTTTGGTGGAATTGGGGAAACTCTTGGAAAAAAGGGAGAAACTTGGAGAATTGGGAGAAAGATCTCAAATGAAGAAGACCAATGAAGAACGCCGACTTAAAATTCAACTTCTTCCTTGGGATAATCGTTGATGAGGAACATCCCAAATGTCAATGAACCAATGATCTAGGGAACACTGATGTCACTAACGTCCGTCTATCCCCAATGACATCGTCTCCTTCATCGCGACCTCTGTCGATGAATCAAACGTTGTAGGGGTTTATTTATATATGATTATCACATCTTATGTTATTCCCTTTTAATTGTTTTGTGGGATTGAGAATAGAGATCTACGAGGGTTGTGGGGATTGATGTATTTAAATATCTTCTATAAAAGTTCATGATTCAATTTTGTGAACTACTTGCTACCACTATAACGTGGAGGTGTGGGCTAAACAAATATGACCCGACCCCTCCTCTATTCTTCTTTCTTGTGTGTTCTTCACGATGGTGTTGGAGACCGGTGTCGACGGTTGGAACCAGTGGAATTAGAGAACCACGACGAAGGTGACAATGGAGGGCAGTCAGTCAAGCTGACCGCCGGTGAAGACACACACACGCGACAACGCCACACGGCTGGCCCTGGCCAACCACCACCCCATGGCCTCCACCGTCAGTGGCGACCATGCCGCTGCGGCCCTTTGCGCCGCCCCTGTGGCCCCCATGGCCTCGCCGCCTCTTGGAACCCACCCCCTCCGTTGCCCAGTGGCACCCGCGGCCTCGTGCCGCCCAGCGGCACCCGTGGCCTCATGCTGCCCCGTGGCACTCACGGCCTGCCGCCCCACCCAGCGGCCTCGCCACGCTGCTCATAGCCCTCCGTGCCTCCAGCAGCCCTCCATGGCCCCCTCACAGCCTCCATACCCCAAATGACCTCTGAGTCCCCCTCGCGACCCTCGCGCGCCGGGTCAGACCCAGTAGGTCGAGCCACCCAGCGGGCCGGGCCGACCGGGTCGGACCAGACCCAAACCCACTTCGACCCACTTATGCTCTTTCAGCCATATATTTGGCACTGGATGTCTGGTTGATGAACCTCCTATGGCACCAAAAACCTTGGAGCGAGACAGTCCCTTTGATATACCCCACATGAGATTTGGGTTAAGATGGGGAACAATTAGGTTGGATCGAACATGAATCCAACTGGGCCCCCAGGACTAAAAGACTAATAACTCACAGATCGGGTGACTGATTGACGCACCGTATATTGCGTTGAGACCCCTATGACATGGAAGTCCTTTGAGATTCTTCTTCATGGGATTTTGAAGATGTTTTAGTATTGACTAGTGGCCTGGGGAGTGGATCCTCCTGGAGACGAGAAATCCTAGTGCGGGAACCCAGTAGCTTGTTGTGACGAGAAGAATGACTAGAGATCCGGTGTGGGTCCACTCTTTGAGATCCTGTGTGGGTAATATCCTAGTGATCCTATATGGGTAATCTCACAGTGATCCATTGTGGGGAATCTCCTAGTAATCTTGTGTGGGTCAGCTACTAGCGATCCAGTGTGGCTCAGCTCCTAGCAATGCTGTGCGGGTCATCTCCTAGTGATCTTGTGTGGGTCAGATCCTTGAAATCATGTGAGGGTCAGATCCAAGCAATCCTGTGTGGGTATGCTCCTAGATATCCTATGTGGGTCATCTCCTAGCGATCATGTGTAGGTCAGCACCTTGAGATTCTGCGTTGGTCAGCAACAGAGAGTCTTAACGGAGTAAGATGATTCAGTTGATAAAACTAATCATCTCAAAAACAGTACCTAAGTTATACCTAGTGTGAGATGAGTCAATAACTCTGTGTTTCTTCATGATTAAGATGGATTACTTGATAATGTAGGTGTATGTACGAGCATATACCTAATTAGGGTTATCGGTTGTTTTCATACTTTGAGGTTTATCCTTGGTGGGTTTTGTGAGACCTGGAGGGTCTCAGGGTCCCTACTGAGTATCGTTATACTCACCCATGCACTGGCTATGCCCGCACCATGTTGTGCTAGATGTAGATGATGGACAATGCTGACTGAGGCTGAGAGTGCCAGGACTTGACGGTTCCCAGAGGTAGACCATATGGCGCGTCGGTACGCAGAGGAGACGAGTGGACGTAGAGTGCTGAGGAGGTGATCTATACCTACCCTTAAGGTAGGAAACTTGGAGAATGACCCAGTTGATTCCTTTCTCTTTCTTCAGTTGTATTGTATTTTAGTTTTACTTGTGTCTTTACAGTTGGGCTTGTATTTCATCCCCTTTTACTTTCAACACTCTTTTTTTATACAGTTTACCTGTGTTCGTATATTTCTTTGTGCATGGTGGAATGTGTTTATAGGATATAAAGGAAATTCCTTCCCAGTTTTAGGGAATACACCTTTTGGTTCTAGTCTCTAGCCCCTGGCCTATGGAAGGCGGGATTGGGGAAACCATGACACAGGCCCCGGGGGACGGGGGATGGGTCGTGACAACTACCAGTGGGAAAGATCACCTTTTTCCTCTTCCTCTTCATTATCTCACTACTATAGGAAGGGATCCACAAATAGTTATGTACTTGCAGGTCCCTTCATTTTAATGAAATTATGCATCCTCAAATATATATGGATGCTCTATTGAAGTCCCTTTTTCACCCGTAGATGAAATTCACTTTTCTGTGTTCTGTTGGTCAGTGGAAATTAATTTTGCAAACTATTTTAGTGAATTTTCATACTTTTTCAAGCCCTAGAAAATGGCCTTTCCCTTCTACAAACTTCACAATGTGTATGGTTCACAGACAACCTATTATGTGAACAACCTCTGCTTCTTACACCTTTTACCATCTTCGTGTACTGCCTTCACGAACCGCTCCTGTGTACTACTTTCGTGTACTACTTCTGCATACCGATTACATGTACTGCTTTCGTGTACCACTTCGTCTTCTAAGGAATTACTTCATTTTTGTAATTATTCTTCCATATAATTCCTTCTTCCTTTTAAGACTATAATTCTCTACAAACACCCTTTCATGAATCACTTCCGTGAACTACTTCACCCTTCGTAGAATCCTCCCTCGCGAACCACATTCAAACTTCACTGAATTCCCAGAGAAAAGATTTTTTCTTATGAACACCTCTCTAAATAATGATAGGATTATATCTCCTTATATAGGTAAATAGATCCTAAAAATTATCTAATATGATATTTATCAAATTTTAAATGTGGTACCACCTTTATCAAGTGTTACTTCTCCCATGAAAAACTATTCCCTAGGCAGTACGTGTACTGTCTTTCTTGCTTCGCAACAGCCCAAATCACTATCACATTTTTACAAACAATTTCCTTCATGGCTTCTCAAATCACCACAGAATTTACATGAACAAAAATTCATCACATGTAACTTAAGCCTTTTGTGTACCGCATGATTTCACTATGAACCATTTTATCCCCACAAATCATTCATGTATGTAGTATGCATCTTGTACTTCGCGGTTCGCTACCCTTTCTGATTTTACTTCTACATTCCGTGTACCACTTTTTATATCCTTGAACTTTGCTTCATGGTCTATGTACTGTATTACCCTATTTAGAAATCATCATTTTCCAAAAACCAAACTCCTAATATTGAGGCCCATTAATTGGACAAACACTAGGAAACTACGCCACTTTAAACACATACTCTGACAAACACCAACATTGCTCATTCATGGTCATCTAGCTTTACCAACAAAAACAAACACACCCAAAACATAATGAGATACACCCTGAGAGATTTTTTTAAAATATATTTGAACTAGGTAGTTTTTTGGAAGATTAAAATGAATTAAAATAAATAAATGAAAAAAAATTAATATCTTGTAATTTGCAGTATGTTTAGGATAATAGATATGGTTTGTGGAAGATTACCACACATAATTTAGGTTAGTGGGGTTTTGTAGGATGCTTTAGTGGATCCTATAAGTGTTCATTGTAAGGTAGATAATTCATATAGGAAGTCTTTTTGGGAGTTTCATTGGTAGAGCTTACCATGATATTGAATAACTATCTCTGATTAGTAGATGAAGTGGTGTTTGGATGAGATTTTGATTAATTTTAGGTTGATTAGTGTAAAGTAAACGTGTTGCATTCCTCTATAAGTTAGTTAATTTAAAGTCATATCCTAACATTAGTGGGATATTTATCTTGGTGACTATGATAAGTCATAAATTAAATGGGATATATTCAAAATTTTGTTTTATACTAATTTTAATCATTTAAAATGAAGGTAGAATGGATGTAAGAGCTAATCACCATTAAATATAGGAGCTTGGGTGAGAAAGTGTTCATAGTAATATCTGTGAACCATATTTTATACTATCCTAATTTTTTTCCAAATGAGGAGTTAAGGGAGTAAACGTTTGAGGAGTATTTGTATTTTGATATCTAGTGTCATGTTATTAATTTCACATTATCAATTTAAATCAATGTTATCATGAAAACTGAACTGAATGAGATGAATTTAGGATAAAATTATTTTCTCCACTAAAGTAGTCATTGAAATTCTTAATGTGTGATTTTTTTATAAGATTTATCATTTGAAATGGTAGTTAAAGATCTAAACTACGAGAAATATCCCTTAACCCTTTTTATTTTATTTAACTTTAGTTAGTAGTTCTTGGAATTATATATAGAACTCAAGATTGGTATGTTATTTCAATGATGGATGAAGACATGAAACATATATATGTCTAATGTTATTCATTGTTAGATGTAGAGCGAATTAAGTAATAGTAGATATACTCTTCCAGTTTTATATTCAGCTTTAATTAATGTTTACGCTAAACATTGTTAATAACTATTGAGAAAGAATTTGGAAATTATATACTAAATAGAGATGGTTAAGGATATCCCTGTAATATTACTCTTCTTCAAGGACCACACGTAGAACTTGTACAGGGTGGTGGTTTTAATTATGGATAGAAGGATAGAGGATTGGGATATAGAAAGATTCACAATGTAGATTTACTAGTAAATAAAATATGACTTAAATGCTTACACATATGATGTGAACATGGTTAAATCATAAGTTATTATATGGGAGTGTTAGAAGCCACATGTTCCTTGGATAGTTATAGTGTCTAAAATATCCAAATAATAGTGCATAGTTAAACATATTTTATAATTTATACATTAAAATTTATTATGGAAATTGAATGTTATTAGTTAAAATTTAAATATCCCATCCATGTAAGCTGTCATTGATGAAACATTTCATAAGATGAAATATTGGGAGAAATAGATGGAAGAGGGTTACATGATGTTGTAACTGTATTATATTTTCTCATATGATTTATAATATATGAGTAAATTCAAGATGTCTTGGGATCATTTCCAAGTCCTATATATATAAGGATGATCCATGAGAATGGTGTTAAAATATTGTCGAATATTTTTTCTTAATTATCCCAATGTTCCCTTCTTCTCCTTAATTTGCATCCAAGAGAATATAGAATATCATGGATTTAAGATAAATCCATACCAAATTATATGCAATTCATTAGATCCAAGTATACACCTCAGAGGGAAGATGAATTTGGAAATTCCTAGTGATCTTATTCAAATACATATATTGAAGATAACAGCAGCAGCCATCATTAGTGAAATGTAAAAAGTGTTCTTCCTTCACAATTTAAAAATGAATTTAGTTTTATTCATAGTGATAATGGGAATTAGAGGCTTCTTATGTCTTCTGATATATATAAAAAGTGTTATCTGATCCTTATAAATCTAAAAGTGACATAAAACCACTGCCACATTTTTTTATTCTCAAAATCATGTTGAAAATGATAGAACCTTAATATCATATTAAAGTCATATTTATATCATTAAAAATAATATATAAATTTAACTATGACTTGTTTTATGATATTTTATATCATAGTAACTGATATATAATTCTAAATGTGCTAATTCCAATGATATCTAATACTATAATCTATTATATAATCTCCCAATATGGTATGGGATATCATAGTAGGTGATACAATGAATTTTTTTTTATCATATTACAACATATCATATGGGAAGGCATATTCGAAAGTATCATAGATCCTAATATAAATAAAATATCATCATAACACTTACGAAATATAAATTAGAATCATAGAATTAAAATTTCAGGTACTAAAGAGTTAATATTATTCATTCCACCATGCACTAGGTTAATATTACACAATCCATATTATCAATAATAAATTATGATTGGTAGTGATAAAAGGGTTTGATGTGATTCTGATTATCAATAATTTATTAGGATTCTCAAATATTATAAAAAATAAAGTTCTGGAAATTTATTTCATTATAAAATTCAATTATTAATTTAATGGAATATTTTATTTTGGTATATATTTTTTTAAATCCTTATAAATCAAATAATTATAAAAGGTTTATAATTTATAAGTAAATTTTCATGAAACAATTAATAAATAAATATTCCATAATATTTATTATTAATATTATATATAAAGTTCCAAAATTAATATGTTACGATTTCTTTCAATAAGGTTGTGAATAAGGAACGTCAAAGTATGTTGTTGAAGATGAGTAAGAAACTTCCATGTTGAATAGAAAAGTAAGCTGT
The DNA here is from genome assembly GCA_963277665.1 of Viscum album. Lineage (NCBI taxonomy): Eukaryota > Viridiplantae > Streptophyta > Magnoliopsida > Santalales > Viscaceae > Viscum > Viscum album. The sequence continues at coordinate 1,320,449,494 of OY728132.1, read as the reverse complement.
GTGTTGTTTCATTAATATTTTGGTTGGAAAACATCAATGTATCTTCCCCATTAATCTATGTGATGACTTTTTAATTTTTCTTAAATATAAAGACAATTGATGATGAATAAAGGTTGTTTATAATAATTTGGATGATGTTTTGATGGTTTTTAAAGTTATTGAGAATTTATCTAAGTGGGATGAATAATTTCAATCAATATTTCAAAAACACAGAAAATGTGGTGAAGATGTTGAGATTGTGAATGAAATGTATCATAAATTTAATATACATGGAAATAATAATATACCTAGAATTTTTAAGATATATCCATGTAAGATGAGGAGATATCCTTATATGGAAAGTGTGTAAGTTGAGAATATCGCCTAATAATGATGTTGTCTGAGAAGATTTCAAACAAGATACTTCAATATAAGAATATTTTGTAAAATGTTCTATATATAAGAGAGTAGGTTGTGCCATATGATAAAAATATTTTTATGGTTGTTGGATCATGGAATATGAAAAGATCATATAACAAAGGGTTTTCATATGTTATTAAACTCCCATAAGACATGTCAATATATAGGATATGTGAAATGTGTATAATAGTCTCATAATATGTAGTTTTTAAATGATATAAAATTCATAAGATAATAAAAATTGTAATATGAGGATTATATGATGGAAAATAGACAGAATGAAAGGTGGATCATTGTAAAATATATTTAATATTCATAGGGTACATTCATAAAGAACCATATGAAATGAAAATATCATAAGGCAAAAATGATGATTATTGAAAGAAATTCAGAATGAATTTATTCTAATATTTTGTGAATAAATTTAGATGATGTTGCTACACTTTTCTTCATAGACATTAAATCATTATAAGATGGTTTTGATTCATGGTAAGATAATTATTCATCAAACTAATGGGCATTCTATAAAAGGTGTACTAAGATAAGTTCCACATAATAAGCTACAATTTCTTTGTCAGAGTCTTATTCACACATGGAGAATTCAAAAAATGTAAAATGATGATGATTTAATAGAATTGTCATAGGATAGAAAAACATGAATCTTTAGTGAATATTTGTTTGTGATTATTAATTATTTTAATAATAATTCAAAATAATAAATATATATATTCTATTTTGAATACGGATATCAACTACCAACCAAGAATTGATGAGTTTAAAAATTCCAATGGAAATAAATTAATAATGTTATTTAGTGATTATAAAACAATTAAATTATCAATGAAAAAGTTTTCTTGATATTACTAATTGTGATAATTAAGGCGAGAACCTAATATTATAGATTATTAAGGAGATAAAGAAGAGATTGAAGTCATAATTCATTCAAGAATGTGGAGACTTGTGTACCCATGTATTTGAGATGATAAGAAAAATAATATAGTTAATGATATAAAGTGAGTGTTTAAGGATGAAATAACTACTCATGACTATCAACACTTAAACTTGTTGAATTTATTGTACACATGTAGACTATTTGATCTTATGTGTTCATGGAGGGAGATTTTCATCAAGAGGTATAGAAGATACCAAGAGTATAATGAAATAATTATTATTGTGGATCATATATTTATAGTGGGTTATGGTAAGATGTGATATTTAGTTGGAATATGGTATAGGAACACATTGGGACTCTATTTTGATAGTACTATGATAGTCCTTGGTGTAATAAATTGAGTATATAATGGAGAATCTGTTGTTAGGGTACTAACCAATTATAGAAAGGAGAGGGACTTTATGAAGAGTAACCTTGTAAATCCTTGTGTAATGTGTTTTATCTAAATTATATTATATATGAAGTGAGACTGAGATAATTCATGATTTAGAGGATCAGGAATTTAACCAAACCAAGTGGTTGAAAAAAGACATTATAAAAATAGTATATCACTAATTATCCCTCATCTCAAAGGTATATAACTATACTTGGGCTCTACAAGTGGTATATGAGGTAATCCAAGTTACTTTTAAAGATCCACGAGGTTACTAGGAATGGAGAACCAAAGTTATATGGATAGTAGGGGTGTCTCTGCTTTTGATGTAAATAACTACCATTTTTTTAATAATAGGATACTTCCATATGTTATATCTTGTGAACTAGAATTCATAGATGATGGAATAATGGGATTCCCACCTATTTCTAAAGGAGATCCTATGTATTTTATGGATAATAGGAATATGGAGGTTAATGTAAATTTATATAATACTATCATAATATTCATTTTAGATAAAATCTATACAAAACATATGTACTTTCAAACATCCAACAATATTTGGGAAAAAAGAGAAATAAGTTATGCAGGAATTATGAAATTTAAGGAAGTCAGCTGATAGATTTGGAGGAGGTGATATAAAATATTAAAATGGCTTATGATGAGAAAATTTATAACTATTTTATGAGATTCAATGACATTTTTATCATTATCTAGGGTTTTGGAGAGAATTTTTATGACTACATCATTGTTAAAAATATGGTGAGAAACATTCTACATGAATTGGATCCAAAAGTTTCATCTTTAGAATATAGGTAATATTTTCACTTGATGGTTTATATAATATTACCATTGATTAAGAATTAATAAAGGATTATTTATTCAATAGGAATGTAAAAGATGATATGTCCTTTGAATATATGAGAAAGGTTAGAGTTATAGATTAAGAATGTATAAAATCAAGTGGTTGTGAAGATAAATGTGATGATAGAGACATAAACCAAGTTGTTACTCTTTTATTTAAAATTTTTAATCTTGTAAAAAGGATAATAAATAAAAATAACCAAAAAAATTATTACAACTATGATGGTATAGGATAATATGGAAAATAAACTGCAAGGAATAATGTAATATAATTTAAAACAGATAAGAAAGATGATAAAACTTAAAAATATAAATGGGGTAAATTTAATAATAAATACCCAATAAGTATAAGAAATAATTAAATGAGAAATAAGTAACAAGATGATTCATCTTTAAGATACCAATAAGAAGATTAAGATAATTTGATTTCTTGTTTTGAGAGTGGTTTTGGTACCTCAAGTAGTCATGATGTAAAATAAAGGATAAAACTAGAATACAAGTTGAAAGATGAGTTAGAATCCTTTATTAAGTAAAATAAACTGATCAAGACAGAGAAAATAAATTAAATTAAAGATAAGAATAAAAAAACTAAATAAAATTAAGAATTTATAATAAAGGAATATTATTTTTTTTGATAAGATCAAGAAGTGAATGCTATGTTCTATTGATAAATAAAAGGCAATGATATACCGTGAGGAGAATATGTCTATAGTGGAATATTATATCTCTGAGACATGATATACTAGTCTTATAGATCAAATGAGTTAAATAAAACTATTGAAGACTTTTCAATGTCTATTATGGTTAATAGTGAATCTTATTAGGGTGAAGAAGATAATGATATAATAAGAAGGAAAATATCATCCTAATTTGTCCCAATATAAACCTTTTATTTTCAAATAGTATATGTCACACAATTAATTTTGAACCTATTTTGACTAAGAAAACATGTGATAAACACTCTTTCACATTAAAAGAGGATATTAATATACCAAAAATACCAACACCCCCTTATATAAAGGAGGGTTTGTTTTTAGTAGGAAAAAACAAGAATATTCTGGATCGATTTATTATTAAATGTAAGATCAATGTTCTCAAGTTTTTTTAGTGTTGTTGAATGTATGGGATCAAATCACATACTTTATAAAATAACATGTCTTTTATAGGTAATATACAAGAACCAAATGGGGGATAAAATGATAAGATGTGGTAATATTCTCATAAAAGGAGTGTTGTGACAAAAACATCATTAAATATACCATCCCAAAATATATTTTGAAGTATAAAAGAAATATGTTGTATATGTGAACAAGAATGTTATAAATATGAGTTATTCATGAATAGTTTACACTGATAAATTTCTAATTCTCTGAAAGAGAAGGAAGTTTATAATATAAAAATATTCAATTCATATTTTACTAAGACTACCAAGACATAATTTGAAAAATAAATAGAAACAAAGAATGTCAAGAAAAATGTTTAATAGTTTGGATAGCCCAATTAGAGGTGGATAAGAAAATAGATAATGTAAAAATAGTTCTAGTTACAAAGGAAATATAGTGCCTTCATATTATAATATTATATTTCAATATAATTTATTTATGATTGGTTACTTGAAAATTTGTAAGAATATACGTGAGAGATAATATCAAGTTTTACATGGTGCGAATGATTGAATGATCATCCTTCCATCTCAGGATTAATTGATTATAAAGATGGTGAAAACATCTGGAAATTAATTTTCCTTGATTAATGAATTGAATAAGACTACTCCACACAAAGAATTATTTTAGAAAAATAAATATATAATGAAACATTTTAAGTATTATAACAAGAAAAGGGACAATTAAATTTTTTCTATTCTAAGATTAAAAGGAAACAGAAAACTTGATTGAGATAAAACACCCAGAATTTATTTTATTACTAAGGTATAGAGGGTTACCTCATTATTACATTATTTTATATTTATCATGAACAAAAATTTAGGTAATTGAATGAGAAATATGGGTTTTGTATACAATGTTAAATAATTAATTTTTTCTTCATGAATTGTTATAACTACCATGAAAAAGCAGAAGTAAGTTCATCCCTTGAGGGGGATCCAACATGAGATTGGGCTATAAAATTATAAACAGGTACTGAATTTAGAATTTCTAAATAGATTTAAAATACTAGATAATGAGGTATAAAAATTATAATTGCTTCCCACTTTTATTTTATCAAACATATTTTAAAGTGGGAGTGTTTACTAAGAAAACAGAGAAGAAAAGGGGGATATTATTACCTTACACATGAACTATTTTCTTGTGTTATCGAAGATTTGTGGATGATTAAATATCTCTTTATAAAATTATTTAAAACAATCCCAAAAATGATAATTTAGTTTTAATCACATGTAAGAGAATTTACATATAGTATTCATCACCTTTGTTAAATTACTCTTGTTTTCTACATCTGTTTTCTATGTAGACTAAGGGTGGACTAACTAAAGGTTCATTGCTAATAAAATGACTTGGTTCTATTATTCTTTGAAAAATTGGCCAATTTTTTTCTCTAAATCAAAAAACAAGTATAATAATATATTTTTTATTCATATAATAAGGTTAGTTATTATATGATGCATTATCCCTATATTTCCATAAAATATATTATTAACAAGGGAGAGATGAACCACATTGACTTTGGTGAATATGAAAGGTGTATTGACAAGAAATTCAAAGGGGGTTATCTCTATTTCTAAATGAATAAGTTTCAATTTTTTCATTAAGGGTGTGAATAAAGAATGTCAATGTATTCCAGGGAATATTAGTGAGATTCTACCATGTTTAATGTTAAAGGAAGTTGTGTGATACTTTATTAGGATATTGGTTAGAAAAATTAAATATAATACCCCTTTGCTATATTTGATTATTTTAGATATTTTATTCAATATAAATACATGTTATAACAAAGGAAGGTATTCTAAAATAATATAGATTTAATTTCGATGAGTTTTTAAGTGATTAATAATCCCTTGAAGTGATATGAATAAAATTTTATTATATTAAGATAATTATAGAAATATTGTGTAGATTTTGAGAGTAGTAATGTCATATACTAGGTGAGTAAGATACTTGGAACATGTAAGATACAAGGAGTTCATAATATATATCTATGTAAGATAGGGAGATCTCATATTATGGCTATCATTTATGATGAGAATAAATCATATGAAATATTCTTTGTAAGAATATTTCACATATGATAAGTCTATGTTACAAGATCATGTAATATGTGCATTGTGTAAGAGATAAGACCACTTTTTATCAAAAAACTATTTAATATGATATTAGGATCATGTAATATGGTTATAGTGCATAAGATAGTGTTCTCGTATGATAAAAAAATCTCATAAGATAGGCTAGTGCATAAGATTTGTGAAACGAGTATGATAGTCATGTAAGATGTTGTTTTTTTATTATAGTAAATTCATACAACAAATAAACTATAAAATTAATCATATCTTATGAAAAAATATCCAAAATACAAGGAAAATATTTTTTTTAAGGTAAAGGGAATATTTTTAGGGTACATTCTTGAAGAACCTTATGAAATCAAAATATTAGAAGAGTAAAATGAGATTTATGATAATAAATTAAAAATGAATTTATTTTGAGATTTGGTTATAAATTAATATATTTTTTCTTCACTAATATTTATCAATTTTATGTAATAATATTGTTATTCTGATTCTTAGTGAGATAAAATTTCATCAAATGGAAGGTGATGTTGTGAAAGGATAGCTAAGATGAGTTTCACACCACAAGATGCAAGTGGGGAATCACAGTGTAATGAACATGTGGATAAATTAAACTGAGTTAAATATTGTGGATTTCATGGAAGAACTGTAGGATACAAAAACTTGATTCTTTAAATAAGACTTGACAATGATTTTTAGGGATTTGAATAAGGATTCAAAACTACAAAATATCTTCCAATTTTCAAAAAGTGATCATCTACCAATCAAGAATTGAAGAGTTTCTAAATTAAAATGGAAAAAATGTATCCAAAATATTATATGAATATAAAATAAGTAATGTATCAAAAAAAGGAATTTGCAAATTGTAAGTGAGGAAAATAAGAAGGTGAGAACCTGATATGAAATAGTATTAATGAAGTAAAGGATATATAAAATTTAGGATCCATTCAAGGAGGGGAATGATATTCATGAGTATTTGAAAAGATATGAAGAATAATATCATTAACGATATGAAATTAGTATTTGACACCTACAAAATTGATAGTAACTAATGGATGTTAGAGTTCATAAATTTTTTGAACACATGAAAAAATTTGACCCAGTATGTTTCTTGAGGGAGATCTACATCAAGTGGTATTAAATCCACTTAGAGAAAAGGGAAATCATTTCTATTACAGATCACATTTGTAATGGATAGTGGTTAGCTTCACTCACTAGTGGGAATCTAGAGTAGGAACATGGTGAGACTCTATCTTGATAGGACTAGCATGGTCATTGGTACAACCACTTGGGTACATAGTGAAAAATTCATGATTTGGGGGGCTAACTAATCATGGGAAGAGTAGGATTTTATAGTTGAACCTAATAAATCCTTTTGTGTCATGTTTTTCCTATATTCTATTTCATACGAGGTGAGGTTGATCAATATTGTTAGGATAAATAAATTATTAAGTCCAACAACTTGAATTAAACCAATTTATAAAATTTTTATAACCCTGATTAACCCCACCACCTCAGTGGTACCTAATCATACCTAGGATCAATAATAATCTTGTTGCAATTTTTTCGCGTGACATATATTTTGGATATAAATACTTTATAGATAAATGATAAGTTTAATTTATAAATTATTTAAAATTTAAAAAAAATCTAAATATGAAGAAATTTACATATAAAATTATGAATTGTTTATAGTTATTTAATTTGAATTGTTAAATTTAAAAAATCTCTATTTGAGGCATTTTTTAATCCATATCAAATAATTTTTTGATGATTTATATTATAATGGTTTAAATAATTTTAAATGTGTTATTTTATAAATTTTTACATAATATATGAACACTTTATATATATATATATATATTAGGTTTTAGATATCATATATTTAATGTAAATGACATATAAAGGGATAATAAGAAGTAGTTTATATTATAAATATATAAAAGTGTTTATATTTATTCTATTATGAATTGTCCATAATGAATGGATAAGTTATGAAGTGATTATAATTTCTTTATTTATGAATTATTCATAAATTATTATCATATTTTTAAATTCATTAAATGTTTATTTATTTAGTTTATTCACTCAGTTTTTAAACAATATAATTTTTATATTATGAATGGATGTATGTTTTAGTTTAAATTTATTAAATTCTTCTATAAATTTTCGTAAATTCATTTAACAATTACAGTCTAGGTATAATGATTTAGTTTTCTTCTACCTTTAATTTGTCTTATATTAACTTTTGAGCTTGCATTTAAATGTTAATTATAGTTTATAAAAATTAGGTGTTAGAATTATGATGAAATTGAGGTCTCTATTGAGTAAAGTAACCCTGGGTATAGAGACATTGGGTGAGACTTCTAATTTTCCTAAAGTCTTATGCCTTTCCTAGAAAAGTGGTGGTTGGATATCTATCACTCGAAGATTACTATTGTAGGGATTATTGATTTCATATGATTTTAGTCCTTTACATGAAATTTTTACAAGCACCTTATACATTATATGAATATGGATATATGTGAATATAGTATCCTTTTAATTTGGGTTAGTAATAAAAGCAATTAGTTCTGTAAAGAGTTATAAATTAGTATGGTTTAAGAGTATTGATTTGGTGAGCGTAATATAAACTTATAACTAAATAATAAAAATAATTACAACATGTAAATGGAACAACATGAGATAATATAGTGAGATTAAATTCCATTAAAAATAATAATTTTCAGATTCCTTCCAAATAAAACACTTTTTAATACCTCAACCATCTAATCTTGTTGGTTCATGCCAAATCAGGGTACCCATGGATTATATATTGTAAGAAAAAAAAGTAATGAGGTGGTCCTAAGAGTTTTGTGCCACATTTTAGGAGTTTTTATTTGGTTACACTTAGTTAGGAAACCATATGATTTAGGATACTAGAGTAATCATATTATGTTTTATCATATAATTGATTTGATAATGATTTATCAACTTAACCATTTAAGAATTATCTGATATGATTGACTTGATTGTATACCTAAATAAAAAAATTTATGAGGTTAAACCCAATGGAGAGACATTTATTAATGAAATATGTATCTTGGAACACTAATGGATAAAATTAATTTAAAATGGGTTATCATTTTAGTGGGGTACATTTAATAAAATGTTTTTATTAAATAAATGTAAAACATCATACTCATTTGTTATAAGGTTTTATTATAGTTAAATGGAATCTTTATCATCAACCTTAACTTTGAGTTCAATATTATGGAAAATAGGATCTTAATGTAAGAAAAATATTTTGATATTATAAATATTAGGAATCATTTATAAGTAAGAATAATATTTTGTGTGTTAGATTAAAATCTTCCTAATTAACTAAATGTTAAATTTTTGCAAAAAGTGGATCTATATTTTTATGTGAAACCTACATAGATTTAAAAATTTGTTTAAATGAATTATATAAAAAATTACCAATTTAATTTTTTTATTTATTCATATACTCAATGTGATTGAGTGTTAAAATGACTATATAATATTTAAGTCAACATCTCAGGCTTAGTATGACTATTGAATTCATACCCAAATCATCACAGAAATGTTTTGACAATTAGAATGAGTTCCAAAAACAATTTCCCTATTTTATCAATTTTTTTAGGATAGATAAACTTTGAATATTATTTCTTGGTTATAATATTGTATTGATAGTACTACTGGGTAAAAATTTCAAATCAATAGATGAAAACCTAGTTGGAAACTCTAACAATGTTTCTTTGAATATCTAGTCAAGGTCATAAAAACATAAGGATGGTGTCAGGAATGAAGTGAAATGATTCCATATGTGATAAAATTATCTTAGATATCTAAAGGTTTATGAGAAACTCCATGGAATTTCTATTTCATTTTTTAGTGTTACAAAATAAATTATTTGATTTTGATGGGTATATGACACCAAATGTATATTTTAGAAATGTTGTAAACATTAAGGAGTAAAAATAAATTAAATAATGGATAAATATTATTGTTTTTATCAATTGATGAAGTAGAGGGTTTTTAAATAATTATATAACAATGGGTTTCTAAATGATTTAGTCAAATGAAAAGGTAATATAATGATTGAATGGATCTAAATAAACGATGTGTATAGTTATCTCATTTATCTTTTGTGATAGGAGAAATTATTTTCAAACAAGGAATTTTTATGAACAATATGACAATTCACACCTGGTTTAGGATCAATAAAACTCTATAATATTTCTAAGAAGAAGATAAGGATAAAATTAATTTTACTCAAGATAAAGGATTTTATCTGGATGTTTGGTAAAATATTGGGGATATAGTCCCACCATTCATTACTGGCATGTCTTGAAGAATAAAATATTCTTTTCAGTATAACCCTAAAAACACATATAAAACCAATTATGATATGAGATTTAATTGTTTATTTGATATATATTCCCTTAAAATTTAAATATGATTTATTTATTAACATAAAGAAGTTTTTGTATATTAGAAAGATTTTATAAAGAGATTACAGTGTCTAAGAGGCTAGTGGGATTATTTTTTTTGCAATTGAAGAAGTTAAAATGCAAAAAAAAAAATATGTTATACCAAAAAAAATTCAAATTTAATGTCACTTAATATAGAGACCCTATCCCATTTCACATATTATTACCATACTTCAAACATAATTAACTATCAAATTAAAATCCAAGGATCATAAAGTATAGTGTCTTTGTAAGACTAGGTAAATTAAACTAAAAACAAGGGACTAAATAAAAAATTTTATTTATTTATCATCCATTATGATCTCATAACTTCCTTTTAACCCTTACATCTGCATAGGATAATTTGGAGATAACATGAACAAAGGGATGATCTAAAAAACTGAGTAAAGGAATAAACATAAGAATAAATCATAGTACATGGGTTAGGGGCATAATAGGATGACATAAAATGAATGTATATACATAAGGATGAATACCATATGTAATAATGGTATCATAGGATACATGAAAAAATCATCAAAGATGGCATAAGCATGATTCACAGCTTATTGCACATGAATAATCATGAGTAAAGGTAAACTACCAAGACTGTTACACATGGAGCACAAGTCAAGGCAAACCACCAAGACTATTTCACAGGACTTCTCATGAGACTAAAAATTACCAAATGAATTATAGTTCCATCTTGTAACAGTCATCAAAACATGTTCATGAATATGTGTTCCACATGAAAAAAGACATAAGGACTTACCATGGAAAGATATATGTATCATAATCATGTCATAAATCATAATAAATGGGTGTATCATAAACGTGTCCATGAAAGAAAGAAATTAAATCATACATGGAAATTAATATAGTAATATATTCATAAATAATTATATGTGATGTCAAACTGAACCTCATACATGTAAAAATGTTGTTTAAGAAACTTTATAAATAAAACATTTTAGTGCGGTTTTAGGAAAATATTAAAGAGCATTTAAAAAAATGAATAATATTTTAGATAAAACAAAAAGTGAACAAAGAATTTTTTTCATAAAATATGAGTAATTTTAAAAAAAATAATTGAGGCTAAGAATTGATAATGGATTTCACTTGAAAATGGGTAATAATTGAGTAATTTCCCTTAAATCTATCTTACTTATCCAGAAGAATTGAGTATGATAAATTTTAAAAACATGTATATCCCTGAAAAAGAAGGATGAATGGATATTGATACATGATTTTGAAACATATACACAAGATTTTATAATATGTGCATAAAAATAAAAAATTATATCTTCATTTGGGTAAAAATAGAAAAATAATAACCTGAAGGAATAATGGAGGTCCGGGTAGAATCCTTTAACTTTAGTCCAGATGTGTTCTTTATATGATCTTAATGTTTAGGATAATCTGATTACATTAATTAATTAATAATTAAAATACATTTTTCCAATTATTTGATTTATTATAAATTTATTAATTTCATTTATAACATTTTTGATGGTTTAAGAGGTTTAATTTCATCATTTTGGAGCGTTGGATTCCTTGGTTTTCATGATCGGTTGACTTGTATGCATGTATGAAAGGTCCTGTAAAGTGGGGTTAATTATCCGAAATTTAACTTATATGATATTAATGATATTAAAGGGGTTAAATTTTTCTTATATATGATTTGGCTTTATAGAATGATTAGAATCATTAGATAAATAGTGAATGAAAATCCTTTGGGTTTATATTGGCAGTTTCAATCACAACAAACTCATTTTGTTTTATTAATTAATATAATGTGTATAAAATTATTATAAAACATTAAATACAATATAATACATATATTATAATTTTTATCAACCATAAATTTTTTTTATGACCCTCCTTGATTACGGTAATGTAAATTGAGAACATCATCGTCCTTAAATACAATAAATTAACACATCATGGGTGATATTTCATTTTTTGTATAAAAGGGGGGGGAGAAAAGATGATGAATTATTAAATTACCATAATAAAATTCTAGTATATGTAATTTACTATATTTATCATTCAATTTCAATGAGTATAGGTGAGGAGAGAAAAATAAAATAACAAAACCTGAAAAGAAATTAAATGAAAATGAAGATGGTTTTACCTCTTGATTCTTTCTTCTTGAGAACCTCCTTAGGCGATTCATTTTGGTCTTTTGTTAAGAAAAAAATAACTTGTATGTGGGGGAGTTTCTTGGGTGGATATTTGAGTATAATTTGGATAAGTCTCAAGGATTGAGAGGAGTGAGGTTAAGAGGTTGTTAGGGGGGGTATTTATAGTGGATAAGAGGAGCGTTTTCTCATTTTTTCAATTATTAGTTTATTATTTCAGCTCATGACTATGAATAGTTTGAGAATTATATTAAACAATATTAAATAATTATGGGGAGTTTGAGATTATAGTTCTTACATCAGAGATGACTCATGTAATAGTGTATTTAACTTATAATATATAAATTTCATAAATTACCATATTTCACTATTCAATAAAAATTAATGTATTTTAGAAAAATACCAAAAAATCAACCCAACCATTTTCTAATGTGTAGAATTAAAAACTGAAGTCCATTTTATGAAAAGGGTTTGGGGGAAATCCATTAATTAAAAATGACAATAGGAACCCCTTTTGATATGGGTAAGGGAAAACCCATTACAAGCCCATAGGCTGAGAGTGGTCAAACCCATTACACAACCTACTACAAAACCCATTACAGTGGCCCAAAATCTCAGAGGGATAAACCCATTACAAAATAAAAGTCAAAGTTCAACACAAATCCAAAATCAATGAAAAACCTAGACAACTATGCCAATCCTTCCACATTGATGCTTCCACAGTAGCTAGATTCACCATCTGCCGCATCAGTGCTACTCACCAACCACACCACCCATAAGCCACCCAAAATCACCTCACCCCAATTTGATACGTGCACAGACATCATCTAAGTAGCTCATCTACATTTAGGATATTCTTCCCTTACCACTACCTAACCATCGAAGACCACCGTAGCTCCCTCCCCACATGCGCGACATAGCCATAGCCAGCAAAACGCTCACGCCCCGCAGATCTAAAACAGATCTACCCATAGTGCTGAGGCCAGATCTAGGAAGATCAGTCATGAGTAGTACACATCCCATATTCATGCCACATATCACCCGCAAACCTCCACTCATTGTCCCTCAATTCACTACTAGCTTTAGCCTAAACCCCATCCATCAATGATCAGCACAACATTCAAGGAGCCCTTTCCTGTTACCCGAAGGGAGCACCCGCATGTCACATGCCCCACCGCTATGAAATGATAGGCCCGCACTGCTAGCCTCATCTTACTTTTATAAAACATTTAAAAATTAACTAAGGTCCTATAAAATTATTTTATAATCATAAGAAATAAAAATATTAATTTATGGATACATTTTTTGAAAATAAAATTTCTTTTAAATTATTAAATTAATCATAAAATGGTAATTAAATAGTTATGACTTACAAAAATACCAACACGTGATTAATAATTTTTAAAATATTTATCTACATATATTATAATATAATTATATAATTTTTTCACTTAAAAGACGGATAAATTTCATTCTTACTTCCATTGGGGAGGTTACTATTCAATTGTGTGGTTTACTATTCATAAGGGCCGAATTACTATTCTAAAGGTCAAGTTAATATTCATTTGGTATATATTCCTTAACTTATATAGATAACTTTTATTTCATTAATTATTCCTTTATAATGTTTTTATTGTGCTAAAAATGTAATTTTATGTGGTTTATACTATATGACAAAATTAAAAGAAGGTAATTTCCATTGAAAGAATTTAGGGTCATTACATTATTCCCCCCTTATGAAATTTCTCCCTCAGAATTTCATTTTACATTCTTAGTTTAAAATAGGTGTGGGTGTTTCTTCTTCATTTCTTCCTTATGTTCCCATGTTTCCTCTTTGTACTTGTGGTTATGCAATAATACTTTGACCAAGTGAGTAGTTTTGTTCCATATAACTTTATCTCAAAGATATAATATCTTCACTAGATTATCCTCGTATGTGAGATAATTTTCCAATGGTACCACCTAAGAATTAAGTACATGTGAAGGAATGGGTATGTACTTCGTCAATAGGGATAATTGTAATACCTCATGTACTTGATACATGGTAGGTGAATCTTCTAGTCAATAGGCCACAACTCTAACATGCTCAAGGATTTCAAAGGGCCTATGTAAATCAGACTTATATTCCCTTTCTTCCAAAATGTCATGATCCTCTTTCATGGAGATATGCAGAGGAATACCATATCTCCAACCATAAACTTGAGGTCCCATCAATGATTTTCTACATATCTCTTTTGGAATCTTTGGGCTTCCTTGATGTGTTGTTTATTGGTTTTCACCTTTTCCTCCATTTTTGGGACCATTTCATGTCCATTTAGCTTATTATCATTTAATCCCTCCCAAATTTTCAGTGTTCTATAGATTTTCCCATAAAGTGATTCATATATATCCATTCAGATGCTTGAGTGTAAACTATTTTTTTAATAGAACTAAATCAGAGGCAAATGATGGTCCCATCCTCCATTTAGGTCCATAAAACATGCTCCCAGCATTTCTTCCAATGTTTTAATAGTTTGATTGGATTGGATATCAATTTGAGGATAATATAATATATTTATGTTCATCTCAGTGATTAGAAAATGTTGGAGACTTTTCCAGAAATTCAAGTTGAATCTCATATCTTGATTACATACAATTGATGGTGGTACTCCATGAATCCTTACCAAATCGTTGATATATGTGTGTTTGTGTGTGTCTATGAAAGTTTATCTAATGAGAAGTCCTCTTGAATTGCAATAATGTTATCTGACTTTGTAGGAGGATCCATAATAACCCATATATCACTGTTCCCTGAGGATTTCTTTTGAAGTCCAGGGACAAATTCCATGGTGTTGTTTTCTTATTTTCATGTGGTTATGGGTAATGGTTACATAATTCCATTATAATTTTTAACTTTTAGACTTCACATGATGACGTACCAAGAACATTGATGTATATTTAGTAATCACCTTTTTTAAATTTCCCCACCAATAGTTCTCTTAAATATCTACATACATCATTGTGCTCATGGGTTAATAGAGAAAGCGAAGCTATGTGCATCATTCAAAATCTCCTTCTGTATCTCTATATTTTATTGAGAACATAATCATGACCCAAATCTCATGACTCCAACTTCACACAATTGGAAATATGAGTATTTCCCATTTATGATAGCTTCAACCATTTTCTGAATTTCCACATCACTTCTTTGAGAATCATTTATTTTTTCCATGAGGGTTGGTTGAGAAATCATTTGAGAAAGGATTGATGGTTTTCTTCCCTAAATTATTCCCATGTACATCGTTTTTAATTATAAAAAGATTGTATCCTTATTAATTTTCATCATTGATGAAGATGGAGGATCATTTCTACTTAGAGAATTTGATACATTATTTTCATTACTAGGATTGTAGTGGATTGAGTAGTCATAATCCTTGATGATCTCTAACCATATTCACTAGAAAATATTAAGCTCTTTATGTGTTAATATATATTTGAGACTCTTGTGATCAGTATATATCTCACACTTCTCCCTATAGAGAAAATGCCACTAGATTATTATGAAAAGATCACAACAGCCAACTTCATATCAAGTGTGAGATAGTTTTTCTCAAAGATTTTTAATTACCTCGAGGAAGAGGCTGTCACATTATTATTTTTCATTAGTACACAACCTAATCCTTTTTTAAGTATCATTTTACACCATAAATAGTACTTCAGTTTTCAGGAGTTTGATAATGGGCATAGTGATAAGACTCTTTTTGAGCTCCATGAATCATTCCCCACATTCTGGAGTCTATAAAAACTTTACTACCTTCTATGTTGTCTTTTTTATTGGGTTCTAAAATCATGATAAGTTATTCAAAAAACATTAGTAACACCAAGATAGCACATGGAAACTACAGATCTCTACTACAAATGTTGTCCTTTCCCACTTTTCGATTGCCTTTGTCTCAAATGATTACACAGATATCCCTTTACCGGTGATGACATGCCCAATTAATGATACTTCTTCCCTCCAGAACACATATTTACAATACTTTTAATATATTTTATCCCTTATCAATGTCTCCAATATAGTATTCAAATTCTCCTCATGTTCCTCCTTACTCTTGGAGTATATCATAATATCATCAATAAAGACTACCACAAATTTTTCGAGGTAATATCAAACGAATATATTCATTAAATACTTGAAAATTTTTGTTGCATTAGTGATTCCAAAGGGAATCACTATGAACTCAGAGTGTTCATACCTCATTAGAAATTAATTCTTGGTAATATCATCCTTTCTCACCTTTAATTGGTGATATCCCTACCGAACATCCACCTTAGAGAAATAACTAGCCCCACATTGTTGATCGATCAAGTCATCTATCTTAGGTAGGGGATAATTGTTCTTTATAATGATTTTAGTGATTTAATGATAATGAATATAGAGGCACATTTATCAATGATTCTTATTAACAAATAGAACTGGTGCCCCCCATGGTGAAGCTATTGGGCGTATAAAACTACTGTCTAGATTATCATGTACCTTCTTTTTCAGCACTTCCAGCTCAATGGAGTTCATTCCATAAGGTTTCTTTGATATAGGCAGAGATCCGGGAATAAGTTCGATTGATAACTCAACCTCCCAATAAATAGGAATACTAGGAAACTATTTGGGTAACATGTCATTGTAGTCCCTTGCAATGGGCATGTCTTCAAAAATGATTCCCTCCTTTGTCTCAATCATTTGAGATATATATGCATGCTCATAAGGTAGTAATATCCAAACATGATATAATGATTCTAAAGAATATTCATCCAATTATATAAACTTGTACAGAATTGGAGGATGCTTCATGATGTGAATATTAATCTTCCATTCCTACCACTTTATAATGGCTTTGTATAAAGATAGTCAATCCATTCCCAATATAGCATTGAACTCCACCAAAGTAAGTAATAGGATTTTTTTGGGATGTTCATTCCACAAAAAATAACAGGTAGGAGTTATATAATTTGGATGCAATAATTTCCACATTTTATGTTTTCATAGATAACCCAAACTCCATATTTTGAGTTGGTGTATGAGTAGTTCTACTAAAATTAAAGGATATGAAAAAAAATGTACAGAACTAGAATCACATAGTACATTTTCCATTCTTGAATAAATTACCATCGTACTTGTCACCACATAATTGTCTAGATCCACCTTTTTAGTAGTTATAGTATAATCCCTTCCCTGTTTACTTGGATTTTTTTATTGATTCCCTTTGAAAACACTAGTATTAGGATATTAGTTCCCAAAATTTCCATGTTCCTTGTAGTTGAAACATTGCACAATAGGATTAGTGTGGATCTAAACCTTCCATTATTCTTTCACAGTAGTGTAATTATTCATATCCCTTCACAGTTCTTAGCTAAATGCCTCATTCTTCCACATTTTAAAATTTTCTCAGTTCCATTTAGACAGTTCTCAAGATTCTTCATCCCATAATTTTAACATGTGGCATATTCAGTATTCTTTCCATCATGGTAATTATTTTCCGATCAACCCATATTAGATTTCATTTTTTTCTTTTATCATCATACCCACAAGACCATTTAGATACCCTAATTTTTATTTCACCCTGGAGGGCACATCTGACAATATCCAAATAACATTCAAAGTCTTGAATCACCAATGATTTTCATATACTTAGATTTAGTATTCTAAAGAAATGATCCACCTTACATCTAGTGTTCATGAAAAAGTTGGAGGCGTAAATTGAAATCCTTGTAAATATTACTTAATAAATCATGTAGACTCGCCTTCCTTATACTTAAGTATGAGGAACTATCTTTCCATCATCAGACAGAGGGCTCAAGGAAAATATTTATTGAAAAAAAAATTCTTTAATTAAACCCAATCCATGGATTAAATTTCCTCCTTAAACTGTGTATTTTTGATCAATTTCCAACACTGACTAGCTTCCCCATCAAAATAACAAACCATCTACACAAATTTCTCTTATTCTAAGAACTGGAATACAGAGAATATATTTTCAATATATTTAATCCACTATTCTATGAGTAGGGTATTAGAATATCCACTAAACATTGGATTCATTTTCCATATGAAGGATTTTATGTAAACTTTCTATTTATTTGGAGGAGGGAATTCCATGTGATTCATGTTATTATTCATAACTTGGTCGAACTTATCAAGTACTTTAGTAATATTTTGAGAATACATTCCCATCATATCTGACATATCATTAGGTAAATAATCACATTTCCTATCACATTGATTGTTGGAACGTGTTCTTCTATTTCCCACCATTAACTAAGAAAAGAAACCATAATTAGGGGACTCTAATTTGTAACTCATAATCATGTAAAAAGAAACATTGAACATAAAATGATAAGATATTAAAGGAAAATGATATCCTACCTTTTGATTCTTAGGTTTCAATCTAGGTTATCATAGGTTTATTTCATAACATATAATCTTATTTGATTTTTTTCTGTTAATAATGGTTCATAATGAGCTTATGAATTTACCAAATCATATCCCCTGGGAGTATCAAACTAAGAGAATGTTAAGGCCCATTTTGGTTTACTAGGTCTCCCTAAGTCATCCCTAGAACACCTTGTATGTTTTTTTACTCCTAGGTACATTTGTTCCAGAACCACATCCACTAGAAGTATCTAGACAGGGATGTATTTTCTTGATAAACCACTTACTGTGTACTTACCAAAATTTAGGGATGTTTTCTAAGACTTAGTCTTATCCCTAAGGTTCTTATAAATGTTCTGTATTCCTAATCTACAAAAATAACTATACCTTCATCTAATACTAACTATAGAAACCCTATCCTTTCCCCCATATTATTACATTATTTCAAACATAATTAACTATAAAATTACAATCCAAGTATCATTAAGTCTAGTGTATTTGGAAGACTAGGTACATAAAATTGAAAACATGAGACAAAATAAAACATTCATTTATTTATCATCCATTATGAGATACTAACATCATTTATGTCCTTACATATTCATAGGATAACCTGGGGATAACATGAACAAAGGGATGAGCTAAAAATCCTATTAAGGGTATATACATAAGAATAAATCGTAAAAAATGGGTTAGTAGGCATAATAAGATTACATAAAAGGCCTGGATATACATAAGTAATCATAACATATATAATCATGGTATCACAGGAGATGTGGAAACAACATTAAACATGACATAATCATGAGGTATAACTCATTGCACATGAAGGAGCATGAGTCAAGGTTTACCACCAATACCATTGTACTTGGAGAATGTGTCAAGGATAACCACCAAGACTGTTACACATGATGTATCATGAGACTAAACATTACCCAATGTATTAGAGCACTATTTGTGTACACCCATAATAACGTGTTCATGAATATGTGTTCCACATGATAAATAAACATAAAGGCTACCCATGGAAATAAATGGGTATCATAATCATGTAATAATGCATAATAAATTGGTGTATCATAAAATTTTCCATGAAAGAAAGAAATTAAATCATAAATGGACATTAAAAATTGAAAATAGGTATATATCATGATAATTGTTCTCAAAATGAATTTTATTATTTTAAAAATGGTGTTTAAAAAAGTTCTGATATAAAACAATATAATGAGGTTTAAGGAAAATATTAAAGAGAATTTAAAGAACAAAATGGAATAATATTTTATATAAAACCAGTCGTGAACCAAGAATGTTTTCATAATAAAATGAGTGATTTTAGAAAAATAATTAAGTCTTAAATCAAATTATGGATCACACTTGAAAATGAGTAAGAATTCGGGATGTTCCCTTAAATTAGGCTTTCATATTGGGAATAATTGAGTAGGGAACCATTTAAAAACATGTATATCCCTGAAAAGGATGAAATAGTATTGATACATTATTTTGGAAAATATAAACAGTATTTATAAGGTGTACATAAAAAATAAAATAGAATTTAATTTTGGTAAAAATAGAAAAAGAATAACCCAATGTAATAATGGAGGTTCGGGTAGAATCCCTTACCTTAAGTATGAAGGTGTTCTTAACTTGATCTTAATGTCCTATATATTCAAATTAGATTCATTAATTAAAAATTAAAAACACATTTATAAATTTATTTGATTTATTATAACTTTATTATGTTCATTTATATTCTTTTTGATGGGTTAAGAGGTTCAATTTCATCGTTTGGGAGTGTTGGCTCCCTTGGTTTTCATGATTGGTTTACTTGTATAAATGTACGAAAAGTTGTGTAAAGTGGGAGTAATTATAAATAATTGAAATTATATGTTATTAATGATATTATTTAGGTAAAATTGGTATTATATATAATTTTTTATAGAATGAGGATGAATGATTAGATAAATTGTTAATGATAATAGTTTGGATTTATCTTGACAGTTTGCGTTCACAACAAACTCATTTTATTTTATAAATTAATATCATGTGTATAAAATGATTATATAACATTACATAAGATATAATATATATATTTTAATATGGTTTAACCATAAAACTTATTTCATGACCATCCTTGAAGATGATAATGGAAATTGAAAACTTCATCATCCTTGAATCTGATAAATTAACACATCACGGATGATGATATAATTTTTAATATAAAAGGAGGGGGAAGAGAGATAATGATGAATTATTACATTAGAATATGAATATTCAAGTATATTTATTGTACAAGAGTTATCACAAAATTTGTATTAGGGTATGTGAGGATCTAAAATGAAGATAAAGGAACTTTAAGAGACCCGAGATCAAAACCAAGGAGAGGGATAATTTTCGGGGTACTATAGCAGTAATGTAGTAGTACTTTAGCTGTACTATAGAATTTACTATGGAGGGTACTCTAGCAGTTACTGTTCAGTGAGGAATTTTCAACTGAATCCAAGAGACCCAAGATAAAAACCATGCAAAGGGATAATTTTTGGGGTACTATAGCAGTACTGTAGCAGTCATGTAGTAGTTACTGTAGTGGGTAATGTAGAAGTTAATGTTCAATACATTAGCAACAAGAAATATTCACATGTTTGGCCCTTTGGGCCACTGTTCTGGTCTCTGGGTCCTTAAAAGAGTTTGGGACTGCAAAGGCCTTTAGGACAGTAAGGATTTCGGGCCACCACAAGGTCTTCGGGCCACCACAAGGCCTTTGGGATGCCATAAGGCCATCGGGCCACCTCACGGATTTTGGGTCACCTCAAAGACATCAGGCCACATGATCAATGAATTTTCCCCAGACAAACTCTACAAAAAGGAGCATCCCTATAGGAGGACTCACATTAGGTGCACCCACCAGATTATAACCAACATATTTGGAAGAATTAGAGGGTATGGAAACACCACTAGGACTAGTGTATGCTTGCACGAGAAGCTTAGTCGGACGACCATGTGAAGGTAGAGAGCTACTATCACGATATAGATGTTGGGGAGGGGCAGTTCCTTGTAGTTATAGTCTGGTTGAATTCCATAAGACCTTCGGGTCATGTAATGACTTGTAAGCCTATGGTCCATGTAATCTCTAATCCTACGGACCTTGTAAGATTTCCCCCTCAACCCTTGAAAGGGGGGTTATCAAAAATCAATAAAAAAGGCCTTCGGTCTATTTGGGATGAGAACTTTCTTAGAAGATTGATTTTGATATTTTATTAAGACCAAAAGATCTTATACATTGGGGAGGGGCTTGGGAGGGTATTTGAGAATAATGTTTACATGGATCAAGGCTTTGTAGTTATGAAGTTAAGATGTGGTGAGGGGTGGTATTTATAGTGGGGGAGAGGGGTGTTTTCTCATTATTTTAACCATTAGTTTATTATTTTGCATCAAAATTTTGAATTATTTGAGAATTATCATTAAAAATATTAAAATAATCAATTTTAGTTCACGATTATGGTTCTTACATCATCTATGACTCAGGTATAGTGTATTTCATTTAAAACTTATAAATACAACAAATTACTATATTTCATTATTAAGAAAAAAAATAATGTATTTTAGATAGATACAAAAAATTCACCCTAACCATTTTTTTATGTGTAGAATTCAAAAATGAACTTTATTTTATGAAAATAATTTTATAAATACGGGAAATTTAATTTTTAATTAAAAATATAATTTACTAGAAAAATACAAATTTTAAAATTACAATTGATTTTATAACACTTTTAAAAATTGACTAAGGTATCATAAAATTATATTATAATCATAATAAATCAAAATATTAATTTATGAATATATTTTATGACAATAATTTCTTTGTTAATTTTTTAAATTATTCGTAAAATTTTAATTAAATATTTATTACTTACAAAAATACCAAAACTTAATTAATAATTTATAAAATATTTAATTACATATACAATGATATTATCATATCACAATGTCACTTATAAGATAGATAAATTTTGTTTATACTTTCATTGGTGAGGATACTATTCAATTTTCTATTTTGATATTCATAAGTGTCACATTACTTTTCCAAAGGTAAAGTTACTATTCCTTAGGTATATGTTTGTTAGCTTCAGGTGATACCTTTTATTTCATTCATTATTCATTTATAAAGTTTTTATTGTGTAAAAAATGTTATTTTATGTGGTTTATACTATATGAAATAATTATAAGAAGTAAATTTTCATTGAAATAATTCACGGTCCATACACTTAATATCCTAAAATATTTTTAGGGTATATCATTATAGAAAAATGTTAAGAGTTACATTTAGTTACTATTTGGAAGTTAATATTACTCTATATTTAAAAATATGTTACAATATATTATTTAAGAAAAGAATAATGAGTTACCAAAAAAGTTTTCATTAAAACATTTTATGAAGATGTTACAATGATGATGATGATGATGATAAACATGTAATAATTTCTGAGTAGACAATATAAATTATTAACATAAAAACATTAGATGTAGTAAATTAAAATATTTTGAATACTAAAATCAAATATTATAACATCAAGAATAGGATACATAGTCTCACCATTATTCAAAAATATCATAGTTTAAATATGTTACTCACTTGAGTTTAGTGGGAAGGTTTTATCAGCTAGTCACATAAAGAAGTTGCAGTAATTACATAGAGATATAATGATATTACCAAACCTTAAAAGTGAAGCAAAAAAATTATAATTTAGAGATCCGTAATATGGGATATTATTAGACAAGAACTTATGTGTGGGTTTTTTTATAAATAATGGTTTTTATGAAAATAAAATGTGTCATATTATACAAATTAAAGACTCTAATTTTTCATTCACTCAAATTGGATTCATATATTAAAAAACTAAAAATGTTAATTGACCTCTCAAAGTATAGTTATGAGTTATCCATAACCAAATTTCCTCATGAAGTATTATAGGTTTTGATAAAATTTTAAGGTAAATATGAGTATGATTTCTCATATAGATATGAAATATTATCATAAGGCATTGAGGGTATTTTTGGGCATATGGTGGACCTCCAAGTATACAACATGATGTGTCATAGACTATATCTTTGGTTTACTAGGGGTTCAAATTTCATATTTATATTTACCCATACAAGACTATGGGAAGATACATATCATGTGAACCTTCATACTTTGATACCCTTATTACTGAAGCATTAATTCTTATCTAATTATGGTGTGTTTGGGTATATTTTTATAATGTCATCAGTTGAGGCTTAACCAAGATGGTATATTTCCTCTTATATGAAGATTATGACATATAATCCCTTGATTGAGATAGAATTAAGTACTGTATGGTCATAGGTAGACAAGATATGTGATGTAATTATCTATTTGATAAGGGGAATGTGATTATATTATCCATGTGGACGAATGGAATGTGATGTATCCATAGACTTGCGTAGTCTATAGTTAGAGAATATAAACATATGATTAGGATATATGGGATTTCTATACTTCATTTCCCATTTTCACTTGATGTATTGGAAAAAGGGATCATATAAAAATTAATACTTTTATATGATAAAACAAGTGGACTCTGGTATAGAGATAAAAGTGTTTGATAGAGATCAAGATAGATCTATTTGCAGCTTAAATTACAATTATTCCTTTCAAGGGTCCACTATTTGCTTAAAAATATGGATTTTTGAAATTTTAATTTTCTTAAATGCTACAAATTCTCACATAGTCATAATTTATAGTTTATGGAATAAGTATTTTGTTATACGAAACATAGATAGATAATCGTAAATTATTTTATAGTTTATTCAAAAGGTGTTTTTGACGGATATTCACATTGTATTTTGTAAAATGTGATACATGGTGAATTTGATAATATCATTCCAAAAAAAATATAAGATATTGAAAATGATTTTTGTAAATTTTTACACAAATTAATACATGTGATATAATATAATGTGATATAATACA
This sequence comes from Viscum album, assembly GCA_963277665.1. Classification (NCBI taxonomy): domain Eukaryota; kingdom Viridiplantae; phylum Streptophyta; class Magnoliopsida; order Santalales; family Viscaceae; genus Viscum; species Viscum album. The sequence continues at coordinate 1,320,424,657 of OY728132.1, read as the reverse complement.
AATTATATGAGGCTTTAGTGTAAGAGGGGAATTAAAGGAGATAATATTTAAATCATTGCACACATTATTTTTACTTAGTTATATTGTATGGTATTATAAGGGTGTATCATAAGGAAAATGTTCCTTTTATAGTCGTAGTTTATCGTATAGAAAATTAACACGGAGAATTGAATCATATTGTATGATTATTGTTATACCGTATGATGGATGATAGAAACCAAATCTTGATAGTTAATGTTAAATTATCTTATCCATATATGATATAATTGATTAAACATTTCATAAGATGAAATATTTGTAGAATGAGATTACTTAGGGTTACAATGTATTGTAACTACATTGTATTTACTTAAATATTTCATAAAAAATGATCTAATTTGTAAAGGCTTTAGGATCATACTCAAAACTACTGTAGATTTAGGCTTTATCCATAGTTCTATATCCATAGTCATCCAAGATTATGGATATAGGTGACTTATATCCTTGTCATTTTTATGCCCATGGATATAGGTGAATGAACGAATTGTTTTTCTCAGGAATTTCTTGGGAAGGGATTGGGAAAATGCTTATATCCAAGGGAATGATTTGAAAACTGATATAGGATAACTCATACAGGACATATATGCATGTTCATTTCTCATATTGGATTAGGGTGTCAATTTAATGACCTATAGCCACAGTCAAGAATGAATCTGTCTATAGGGGGACCTATAACCACAGTCCGGTATCCTGTGTCTATAGGGTGGTGGAGAATTAATATTATTAATTTCATTATAATAAAAAAATATTTGTTATTTTTTTCACACACACACACACACATATATATATATTAAATACATATATTCATATTTGATGAGTTAGTGGAGTTATAAGGTTTCTTACTTCACAGAATGGTGATATAGGGTTCAAATCCCAGTAAAAGTCATTTGTTGTCATCTTATAGCTGCAATCATGATCCTATGGAAATAGTTATGTCCACGATGTCACTTCTAACCACCAGGTGGATCCACTCTATATCCATGGTCAATATACACATTCATAGACCATGGTTATAGCTTATACAGCCATTTAAATTCCAATAGTTCTCACAGGCATTGTGACCGTTGCGATAACTTATTTCAGCAGTCACAGAGACTATATCCATGCTCATGTCCCTTGGATAGAGACCATTTTTTTAATAATGCTGAGGAAAATATATAAAATTCTATTCCTTGAGAGTGGTGTCTGAAGATTTTTGAATCCTTCTACCAATTATCTTGAAGATCGTTTCTCCTATATCCTTATCTTCAAATTTATACTAGAATATCGTGGATGAAATATTAATCCCAAACAAACATTAGGTGATTTTTTCAATCCATGGATACATCTTAGTGGGAAGATTAATTTTTTATTTCCATGTAATATTCTACAAAAATAGTAAATAAAGATACTTTTCACATCCATTATCTATTAAATATATACAAATTTCATCATTTAATTGAATATAAATGGTTTTAGTTTTAAGCATGATGATCAATAGAATTTATGTTATTTTATTTCTTTTAATGCTTATAAGATGTGTTTTTGATCCATATAGTCCAAACAGATAGTTTTATGATGGATTGAGATCATTTTAGGTATTGCCTATTTATATTCAACCTTTAATTATGCTTTTTTTAAAGAGATCTTCACCCTCTCTCGTTGCACCCACCTTAGTCTAATAATTGGTACTTAAGGTTGATTTTCCTTATATTTAGTTGTTTTATACACTATTTATAGTTTAATTTAGGTGAGTGGAGGTGTGTTGGGTACGTGATCTAATTATAAGGAAACATTGATTGATCTATAAATTCATTATATTACAGATACAAACATATGATGTCATACATTGAATTGATTATTAGGTACTCTATATCGATAATCATTAATTTCTATCAATAGATGGTGGTTTTATTTAATATTAATAATTAAATTGTGAATTTTTTTGGGAGAAATATCATCATATGTATTGTAGATATCTCAATATTATTATATTATACCTAGAGGGATTTATATTTTTATTTGAATGACTGTATATGTAGTTGTTTCCAAATGTTATGGAAGAGTTTCAGGATTTTTTACCTAAGAAGTATTTGTTACTATCCATTTGATATGATATTGGCTATGGGATAGATTTACAGTATAACATCTTTACAATTTCTATTTCTTTTTATTGGATGGTTCACTAAGAGTTGTGGGAGATTCAATTATAGATTGATAATATATTGTGGAAAGGTGTCATTAATCCCATGGTATCTCCTTTAGAATCTCAAATATTGTTTTTGAAAAATTAGTTTGTCTCTTGTAATTATAAATTTATTATCAATAGTTTATCTTGATGAAATTGAAGAACTATTATCTAATTTTGAATATTGATGGACTATTTGATTAGTTAAAGGAATCTAGTTGGTTCTTGAAGACATATTTTTAGATTGTATGTTATTATATTATAGTAAAGCGATAATATTCCTAGAAGGTTTCATTTTTCTATATTTAGGGACACTTTGATTTCATGGTGGTTCACTTTTTATTTATGGAAAATCTGATAATCTTCATGGTGTTTATAAATTTATTATTTTTAAGTACTAGGACTAGTTTGTAATGGTTTCTATTGATGATATCATGGTGTATCCAAAGAAATAGGGGGATAGTTAGAATTTGAAGATTTTATTAAAGATCCTTTAGAGACATCATTTTCATGGAAATTTTTCCATGTGCAAACCATAGTTGCAACAGGTGAATTTTATTAAATAATTCATTCCTCAATGTGTCTTGTTGGTGAATCCTTTAAAGATTGAAGTGATTGTTTCTTGGCAAACACCCAAAAAATTTATTGAGGTATAAAATTAATATGTTTTTCAAGATATTATAGAATATTATTTTATAATTTTTCTGAGATCATAATAAATTTGACTAATTTAACCAAGAAGGATGAATATTTTTTTGAGATTCATATTAGGAAACATTTGAGTGTTTATATAAGAAGTTGGTTATTGATTCCATATTTTACTTTCTTAATCATGGTGTTATATTTGAGTTATATTGTGAAGTTTCTCATTTTATTAGTGTATACATTTTGAAATAGAATAAAGAAATAAAATCTTATAGGTCTCAATAGTTAAATTCTCATGAATGTAATAAATCCTTTTATGATCTTGATCATGCTATATTATTATTTTCTCTAACCATTTAATTTCAATAACTTATCTAATATTACTTTATGGTGTTCACCATTCATAATATCTTTATATATCTATTCTCTCGAAAATAATTGATTCATTTTCAATTGATATAGGTGGAGTTATTAAAAGATTTAAATTTCAATATATCTTATAATTTTGGGAAAATTAATGTAGTAGTTGATTTACTAATATCGAATATGATGGTTAATGTTTCTCGTGACGTTTGATATTATTGGAAAATAATATAACATATTATATCATTATATTATGATATATAGGAAGTTGGAACTAGAATATTATTATTTTAGATAATAGTGCACTCTCCTTTATTTTATGAAGTATAAGAATCTCAGTTAGAATATCCATAGGTGTAGGTGTGTAGATATCATATCATTCAAGGTGATGTTATTAATGGGTGGACAAAGGATAACCAACATTGGTAATTGTTTATAGGGAATCTATTTATTCTACTTGTAATGCAAAGATTAGTATTAAAATAGATTCATTTATCAGCTCTTAAAATGAATTATTAAATTTGTTTTATATATCCCGACTTGAAGTTTCATTTATTATTTAAGAGTATAAAGAATTCTATCATTGATTTTATGTCTCTATTTCTTTTCTATTAGTGGGTTAGGTTGACCAATAAGTCTCAGCTGTTCTCTTACACCATTTTTAGGTTCCTTGGTAGAAATGGAAGGATATATAATTGTATTTTAAGATGCATTTACCATAATAATTAGGTGAATATGAGCACATTAGGGTTTTTTATATTAATTGAAAAACAATTCTAATTTCACAGAAATTACAGTGTCAAATACAATGAATGTGTTAAAAAAGATTCATGTGGAAGTGGTGGTTAGGATTTATGGAGTTTTGTGAACAATAATTTCATATTGATATCCCCACATTACTTCATGTGTGCGGAAGGGTTAGAAAAATGCATTTGGATAATAATTTCTCTTTATCATTAACTTTTATCCTCAAATAAATGGGTAGAAAATATAGATGATTAAATCATTGTAAGATATATTATAAATTTTTTTCTTTATTTTGGAGGATTATGGGTAAATAGGTTACCTTCTGGTTGGGTTTTCCTATTTTAAAAAATATCACTCTTCCACTTGTATAAATTTGTTTGAGGTGTTTTATGAGAAACTGTGTAGGTCACCATTGTGTTGGGATAATATTAGATATTTAATGATCATTATACTATATTTGTCATATATTAAGATAAATGAAGTGTATGTGATTCAATAGTGGATAAAATTTTATAAATACTATTATAATATGTATGTCGATCAAAAGAGTATATATTTAGAGTTTATGGTTGGAGATCAATTTTTCTCAAAGGTTTTTTAAAAAATATATAGAGAAATTTTGGTTAGGTATGAAGATTATTTGAATATTTTTCAAAAAATTTATGGTGTTTTAATGAGTTAGATATGTGATATATAGGTTGAAACTATCATTCTATATATTGATTGGATTCATTAAATTTTTCATGCGTTATTTCCTTAGAGTCATGAAGAATCTCATTCCATTGATTGAGGTGATTTAGATATTTAGGATGATGTGATATTAAAAGAACGGTTGGTAGAGATCTAGGATTATATAAATAAGGTGTTGTGATGATGTTATATTCCTTTTCTATGTGTTTTATAGAGGCAATGTGTCTTATATGAATGAATATATGTGTAAGATTTTCTGTTTCCATATCATTATTAAAAAAAATTATAAAATTTATTGTTATAACTAAATCATGTTTGATGATTAGTTTCAGTAAATTTTGTTTTCCTTTCTTCTTTCTATGTTTTTTTATCCTTTTTAGAGGTATCTCATGAGGTGTTTATGTTTTCATGTTTGTTATATTCTTATATGTGTTATTATTCTTGAGGATGAGATCCATTTTAAAGGTGCCTAATTTAGGGGTTTAGGTTATCCCATTCCTCTAATTTGTCTATTTTAAGGACTTGAGGATGATGGAAGGGAGTTTATGGGAGAATAATGGAAGTTAAGTTTAAATTTATATGTTTTGGAGGAAAACACATTGTGATTAATTATTACTATGTCATGATTTTGATCCTTTTCATGGATGTGAATTTCATTCTAATTCCCCACCCCAAATCACTCTGTATAGTAGCCAAACCAGACTAACATGTTACCTCAGGTATGCCATAGGCTATCGACTAGCAATGAGGATCAATAGAGGCACTATGTGGAGAATATACCCCTTATATCAGAGTAAAAAATAATATAATAAAACCTAAAACTCGTCTTTCAATACAAACATCCATCATTTTATACATGAGAATATACAAACTGAACATGGTATGAAAAATGAAAAATATTCCCATAAAGACATACAAGAACAATCACCCACAAGGATGATCACGTATAAAGATACAAAATAAATAAAAGAAAGATATTAATTATGATATCATTGATCCATACCATATCCTAGCCTCATGTCCTATAGGATCTTATCCAGCTCAAACATATAAACCTATGCTTCAATTCAACTTGAACTTGAAACCAAGTGAATGCTTCTCAGGTACACTAGTGAAAGGGAATCTCATGTAGTGTTTAAGTACAAAACCTGGTAGGGAACCACCAATTTAGTCTCATAATTTACTAGAAATGTAGTGTTATGTTCATGTGACATGCTCAAAATAAATAAATAATTCAGAGAACAAAATAAATAAAACCAACCTTGATACCTACTTTATCAATATATTGAAATTTCCCATAGAATGTTAAGGTGAGCGTTCCAACCAGTATCCCAACTTCCTAGAGGGTGTACACATATAACCTAGGTTAAGTCGAATACCTATCTTTGATCCTCAAGTTCGTGACCACGATCAAACAAACCTACCTCATTAGGTTCTAGAGTATCTTTTATCGTGAGCATCAACTCATGGTAACCTTAGTCCACTCATTATGTTTCACATTCTTGTGCCTCCATCATGATGATTAGAAACTGATGGGGTATCACCCAAAATCTTATATAACCCCTATTTTCAGTAACATGAAAGTTTATTATTTTATGTTTTTATTCTATATAATGATTGTGAAATGTTTTAATATGTTCATAGGGGTTTTGTATTGTTTTTTAATATTTTATAGAGTTGAACAGGTTGTGTACTGTTAGTAGAAACCATGAAACATCTCCAAGAAACCCGAAAAGGGAATTGAGTGTGCACTGGTTATGAGAACAATTTGGAGAATGGTTTTTAAAAACCATGAAAATGATAATGAGAAACTATTAATCTTGAAATGGAGTGAAAAAAATGTTTGGTTCATGGGTTTTCTATCCATGTGATCCAAACTTACGAGCTTTGTCCTTAATAAAGTAGCACCACATGGTTGGCACACAGTTTTTCAAATCGTGTATCCTAACAATGCAGCATACAGTTTTCCCTCATTAAATTGTGGATATAATTTGAATTAACCCTTTTAACCCATGTTTTTACCCTAAAAACCTTAGATCCTTAATCCTTTTTTCTCCCTAGGCATGATATATGATCCCCTTCTATCTGGGAGTTATTATTATGTGAATAAAAGTTTATTGGAGGCCTAGATTCATCAATAAGTACCTGTTATTCCTCATTCTTCATACAACCAAGGTTTTTCTCAATCTCAAAACCATTAATCTTGTACATTATATATATATATATCTATGTTTTCCCAATGGTTTATGATTAAATCATGTTTTATCTAGTGAATGTAATGTGGTTTGTTATTGGATGTTGAATTTTTGTTGTGTTTCTATATGTTTTCACCAACCATTGAGGGGTAGGTGGATTCTCTCTCAACTCCACATGATTTATAAATTGAAGAATTATTTTTAAATAAAAATGTTTCTTATTGAAATTTTGGTAAATTATTTGTGTGATTCATGGTTTGAATCCGGATTGGTTTTTGTTTTTGAAATTATGGGAAAAATTGGTTGGACTTCAGATAGATTCTTGTGTTTATGATTGTAAAATTTGGATTTTAAAATTATTTTTTTATGAAAGGAATTTGTATTTGAAATTTTTATAAATAAATAATGATTTGGAATGGTTTTACATGAAATTTTTAATTCTTGGTAAGTGTGAGTTAAATTTCATTATATTTGACCCTGTAGTAGGGGTGAGTTCTAATGGGGAACTTGGTATTGGTTACCTTATTATGACTTAGTATATTGATGAGAGACCTCTAATGGGTATGTAACTATCACCTAGGAATTAAAGGTGTGTGTGGATAAATGGTTATGAGTATGAAAAATGATTGTAAAAAGGTTTTGTGATTTTTTATTTCTTTACATTGAATATTTTTATGGCTTTATTATATACTATTTAAATACTTAAAAATATTTTATAAAATTTAAAACACGTTTTTTCCTAGTGGAATAACCTAGGAATTCATTGGAAAAATCCTACTATGTTTAGACTCACCCTCTACTTGGGAACTATTGTGAATTTGAAGATGTAATCTATTAAGACACATGTAAAGGTGGGGAATCTCAGTTCTATAGTGATTATTATTGATACCATGGTATTTTAATATAGAATTGTTAATTGGACCTGGTAGGGGTAGTTGGTTTATGTCACCTTCGAGTTTTGAGTTTGTGTTCTTTTGGTCTTCTTTGATTATGCCTTTTTGTTTTTTATTGTACTATAATATGGTTTTTTGGTTCAGTTATGTATTTATTTTTATTTTTTATCATGAATCATATATAGGTTTGTTATAATTTTGTGTGTAGTTTTTATGTTTTATCTTTCAAAGGTAAAATCATCCTTCAAATGTTCTTGAGGACCATAGAATTTATTAGCCGCATTTTTTATCTGGGGTATCTCACCTATGTTTTATTATCTCCCCCATAACTCATAAAAACAAGGAAGAGTTGTGGGATGTTAAAAATGGTATCATTTTTTGTCATCCCATCATTAATTTTGGGATAAATGTTATCACAATGGCTGGTCCTTGACATAGGAAATGGTGTCAATTTTATTTGGTCCTTGAGTTAGAAATAGTATCAATAACTATCTTGGGAAGGTGATATAGAGTATGATTTCTTGAAATTGAAATTTATACCATAAATTTCCTATCTATCCTTTTTATTATAAAAATAAAGTTACCAGGGTGTTTTGTTAAAAGAGTGTTTCAAGACACTTCTAGGTGATATTTCACCTCATCATCATGGGTTTAACCAGTGAGAGTTTTAGAACATGAATTCATGGTTAGACATACCAATAAGCCTATATTATTAATTCTTACATTATTGGATTATTAAATAGATAAACGGTGATAAGTTTTGAAAATAGTGAAAATGATTCTTTTCAGAAACATGGTTGCAATATTTTCAAAACGGTTGAAATTTTGACGATGGTTGAATTGTGAAATGAAATTTTATAATAAAATTTATGTGTAAAATTGAAATTTTCAATCCTTTAGTTTAAAATGAATGATAATAAATGGATTTTTGTTATAGTTACATTTAATGAAACCAAGTAAATGCCATAAAAATCAACTAGAAGTGGCTACTAAGAATATGGTTTCACCTGATCCATAGGTGAACCAAAGACTGGTCCAAAATATTTTCCACAATTTTCAAGTCATTCATAAGGGAAATAATAATGAGGAACCATGGAAGTTGTACCATATATTTTATTTACAAAACCATGATTCACCCATCTTTTAGTGGGATTTTGAGCTAAAAAAGTTGATGTCTTGTTGATTAGGATTAATAAAATCTTTGATTTCTTCGGGACCCCATCATAGATGAAAATAAATTTGGAAACATATATGGTAGATGATTTTTCATACTAATGGTGTTAATTAGCAGTTGGGCCTAAATTGTTCCAAGGAATGACATGGGAGTATTTTGAGGAATTTTTTAACAAAAAATTATATCCTTGCACATTTATAATTATAGAACAACATAATTATTTAGTTTTATGAAAAAAAAATATCTGTGATAGAGTATGTGGATAAATTTATAAATTTAATCTAATTTTCACCAAATTTTGTTGTAAGTGAATCCTTGAAGGAATATATTTTTGAATCATGGATGAGGATATAAGTTCACTAAATGAATTTATTTCATTATATAAGGGATTATACAGATATGGTAAATAGATAGATGGTGTACGAAAGGGATATCTTAGAAAATAGAGTTACACAGATTACATTTATTCCTACAATAATAGGTGGGAACTCTAATATTGGGAAAAATTATAATAGCGACAAATACTTAAAAATATGTGGTACATCGTAGAATCAAACCATAAGATCAGAAAATATTCCTCCTCAACCAACAATTAAGCCCGGATATTTTCAATGTGGTTATTTCAACCAAAGGAAGTGAGATTTTACCACAACACCAAGATCCTGTCACAATTTCAACAATATGGGACATCATAAATGCTATTATCATAGTCCTCCAAGGTCGGATACTATAGAAACATCTCCTGATTCTCAGGAATCTTATGCTTCAACGGGATGAGTGAAACAAAATAATTCTTATTTTTAGAATTGAGTGATACAAGGTGATTCTAGGAAAACCATGGTCCATCAACTATTGAAATATCAAGATTGTTATAAAGAGAAAATTTCAAGAAGTAATAAATTTTAGAGATCTGATAAAATGATCATTGATGATCAATCAAGACCATATACGGTGTGTGGTATGATTCTATTAAATTCTACCCTTATGAAATCTTTTTTTGATACGGGTGTACCTCACTCATTTATTTCGTCTCGGGTTTTTGAAAATATGGGTTTTCTTATTGAGATTATGCATTTATTTTAAAACTTCAAACTACTCTTGGATAAAGAGAGTGTTGAGCAATTATAAGTAAGACTTTATCAATAAATATTGGTGGGGATGAGTTTCATTGGGATTTATTCATTCTTTAGATGGATGTATATGGCTTGATTTTTGGAATGGATTGGTTTCCATTGTTCAAAGCCCATATCGACATTTATTCTCGCAAGTCTAGTTTCACATATCTAGATGGTGTCAACCATCACTTTATTGGATATTGAGATGTAATGACGATTTGATAAGTAATTTTGGAATAGGTGGTTAGAAACATCTCTTATTAGTTGGAACTTATTACTTTAGTATCTATGGATGAGAGTGAAAATAGATATTTTATAACTATTCTTAACTAGTATCCTGTAATTTTCCCTAATAATTTCTCAATTTTTCTACCCAAAAGAGAAGTGGAGTTTAAAATTGATATCCTATCAATTTCCAGTCCTATATCACTTCCATATTATAGGATTTCACCAATAAAATTGAGTGAATTTGAATATAAGTTGGTATATTTGGAATGAAAGGGGTTCATTAGACCAAGAAACGTTCTATGGGAAGAACATGTTTTATTTGTGAAGAATATTAATAGAACTCTTAGGATATTTGTGGATTATCATAAGATTAAAAATTAAAAATAAAGAGAGTGTATCATCTTCCACTCATTCAGGATCTATTTGATCAATTGTTGGGAGCCTAGTGGTTCTCTAAAAACTAATTACATTAGTGTATCACTAATTATGAGTTATAAGGGAGGGAATTCTGATGAAAATTTTCAAAAGTAGATATGGAAATTTTGAATATGTTATTATGCCTTTTGGTCAAATAAATGCGCCATCCCTATTTATGAAACAAATCAATCAAATATTTCAGAGGTATCTAGATTCCTTTTTGGTGGTGTTGGTTGATGATATGCTGGTGTATTTTAGGAAAACACTAGAGCATGAGTAACACTTGGATATGGTGTTGGGTATATTCTAGAAGCATTATTTGTATGAAATGTTATAAAATTTTGATTTATGGATATAAGATTTATGTTTCTTTATCCATGCCATTTCTTAATATGTAATTTTTTTAGATCTAAAAAATATTGAAGTTGTTTTCTCTTGGAAACTATCAAGGAGTGTATTTGAGAAATGTGGTTTACTTGGCATAGCAGGATACTATATCTATTTTTTACATGAATTTCCATGTTTAGAATCCCCAGTGATATATTTTATGAGGAAATTAATTCCTTTCTAGTGGATTGATCATTGTCATAAATTCTATCAATAAATTATGGTTGGACTTACATCAGCATGTATCGTCATATTTATCATTTCTGGATGGGGCTATGTAGTCTACTATGATGCATCAAGATTTGGGTTGGTATGTTTTCTTAGTAAAGAAGATCATGTTATTTCTTATGATTCATGGAAGTTATAATTTCATGTGAAGAACCACCCAACACATGATTTAGAATTAGATATTATGGTAATTTTTTTAATTACTCTCTTTCATTACCTCATTGATGGGAAATTCATAGTTTTTATGCAACATAAGAGTTTAAAACATATTTTATCACAAATTGATCTGAATTTAAGGCAGTGAATATGGATGTAATATCTATAGATGTTTGTATTTGAATTGATGTGTACACCAGGTCAAGGGAACCCAATGGTGGATGCCTTTAAATGAAATTTGTATTATTAGTTAGAAAAAGAGGACTCTTACCAATTGAAACTAATGTTAGTTATAGATCATATGTATCTAGGTTTATCACACTAATGTGATGATACAATTTTATATCCATTTTTATTTGTTCATGATTTGGTTGATCTGGATAGAGTCGATCAGACATATGATCCTAATTGTGTTTCTATGAGGTCAAAACTCAATAGTAGGGTCACCATTTAGGGTTGGAAGCTGGATGGAAGATTAGTGTTGTAGTTTATAGATTGTATGATCATACCATTATCTTGTCAAAAACAACTTTTAAGTGTCTACCACTATTTGATATGGGATATTCACACTATGATTGATAAGATGTATAAATTGTTGAAATTTTGGTTTTGGATGTTTGGTGTGAAAATATCTATAGCAAGGTATGTATCGAGATGCCTCGCCTATCAATAGGTAAATTAAGGGCACCAACTACCATTAGGTATGTTTCAATATTCACTAATTCCTATATGGAAATTGGATTAGACATCTATGGATTTTATAATAGGCCTATCAAGTATTTTTAGAAAATATGATTCCATATGGGTGATTATGTATCAAATCACAAATTCAGCTCACTTCATCCCTATTCATGAAACTAATTTGGTAAAATTTATACCCAGAATATAAATTCAAAAAAATAAGATGCAAGATGTTTTAGTCTCACTTTTTTCAGATATAGAGGTAAGGTTTACAAATTTTCTTTGTAAAACCTTATTGTAATCCCTTAGAACATATTTTACTATAAGTAAATCTTATAATACTTAAATGGATATATATTATAAAGGGAAATTCAAAAAATGGAGGAAATTCTTAAGTCTTGTGTATTGGATTTTTTGGCTCATGGGAATAGAATGCACTTTTAGTAGAGCTCTTGTATAATAACATTTATCAAGACTAGATACATATGAATCCTTTTGAATCATTATACAGTAATCCTTATTATTCTCTACTATTATGGGTGTAAATGGGTGAGACTTTACTAATTGGACCCAGCCTTGTGAAAAAAGATAATAGAAAAAAAATTAGTTGATTGAAAAGAAAATGGAGAAGACACATGGTCATCATAAATCATAAGTGGATCATCATTGATGACCTTTTTCATTTGAGGAAAATGATCTAGTATTTTTGACAATATATCCCAGTCTTGGGTTACATCATTTTAGTAATAATGGAAGGTTATCTCCTTGATACATAAGACCTTATGTGATACTTGAATGATTTGGCGAGGTACCATACCAATTGGCTTTCCCACGAAGTTTTGGTTTATTTCAAAATGTGTTTCATGTATCTAAATTGATGAAGTTCCAATTTCATCTTGACTATGTGATTCGATGATATCACTTTGACCTAGATCTAGAGGATATGTTGATTCATGTGACTGTATAGAATATGGATACGAAATAGAATAAATTTCATGGGAAAATAATCAGTTTATTGAGGGTATTGTTGAAAATGCTTGGATTCAGGAAGAAACATGGGAGTATGAGAATGAAATGGTGGATAAATGGCCATATCTTCTAGGGAAACAAGGTATTTTTACTTTTTGGGGACAAAAATGAAAATTATTTAGAGATATCTAAACCCTTGGTTTTAGGTACATAACCCTTTATTCAGGTTTTATTTATTCTATATAATTTTTTGGTTATGTTTTTAAAAGTTTGTAGTTATTTTTGTAGGCATTTTAGGCTATTTTAGAGATTCATGGGCTGTAAAAAATTAATAAAAACCATGAAGCCTCTCTAGGAAACCATTCAAGGAAAAATAGTGGGCACTGGGTAGGTGCACAATTGGTGCATGTTTTTTCCACACCATGTAAAATACCAAGTGAAACCATACATCTTAAAATGGAGGGAAATCATGGATGGTGCACAATTTTTCTAAATGTGTGATCCAAACATGTGAGTTGTGTATTTAATAAAGTATCCCCAGATGGTCGGCACATGGTTTTCCAAATAATGTGGCATTTCATTGTCCCTCATTAAATTGTTGAAATAATTTAAATTAAACCATTTAGCCCTCATTTTTTTCTCTAAAAACCTTATACCCATAATTACTTATTCTCTCTAGGCATTAGAGAAGTTCATATTTGATTCAATAGCAATATTTAGGTGTATTAATGTGCATTGGAGGACCAAATTCATTGGTAAGTATCGATTATTCCACATTATTCTTGGATCCAAGGTTCTATTTTCTCTCATAACAATAGATCTATTCTATTATTGATATATCTATTTGTTATGAATGGTTCATGAGGAAATATTATGGGATCTTGTCAAATAAATGTGGGTCATTATCGGATCTTGAATTTCTTTTGTGATATTTTTTTCACAAATCAATGAGAGGTAGGAGGATAATCTCTCAAATACAATTGACTTATAACTTGAAGGATAAATTTTAATTAAAATTTTTATTTAAATTGTGGTTAACTCCTTGTATCATTCATGGTGGAAATCCCAATTGTTTTGGGTTTGTAAATTGTGTAAAAAATCGTTTTGATATCAAAAATAGAGTTTCATTTATGATCTTAAAATTATTTTTTTGTTTCTATTAATGGAATTTGATTATGGAAATGGTTTAATGAATGAATATTATTTAGAATAGTTTTATATGAAATTCATCATACATTATTTTTGTGATTTCATTTTCATTATACGTGATGATGTTTAAGGGGTGTGTTAAATTGGTGATATTGGTATTAGTTACCTTGTGATGACATGGTAGATCAATGGGATAACACTCATGAGTATGAAACTGTCACTTTTTCATGCATGGTGTGTGTGTGTGTGGAGACATGATTATGGTTTTTACAACTGATTTTAAAAAGGTTTTATGCTTCATTTTTTTGCTTTCCATTTAAATTTTTAATGAATTTTTTAAAAACTATTTTACAAATTTAAACTTTTTTTTATAAATTATGATTACAAGTTTGTCCTAGTGGCGTGAGTTGGGATGTGATTTGAGAAATCCTACTAAGTTTAGACTCACCCCTTACTTGGAAACTATTCTGAATCTTCATATGTCATCTATCGATACATAGGTAAAGTCAAGGTATCTCATTTCTTCGGTGATGATTCCTGATACTAAGGGATTGTTATACGGGGTTGGATCTTAGAGCAAGTTGGGGGTTTCTCATTGATGTCGCGTTGGATTTTTTAGTTTTTGGTCTTTTTATCCTCTTTTATTATGTATTTTGGTTTATTATTGTACTCTAATATGGTTTATTATCTTGGTTATGTTTTTTGTTTTTTTATACTCATGCTTTATAAAGATGATTGTTTGGTTATTGTTTTTTTTATTTTGTATGTTTTATCTTTCAAAGGAAAAATAATCCCCGAAATGTTATCGAGGCCCTTGGAATTTATTTCCAAAATTTTTTAGTTTTTTTATGTCACATAAGGTGTATATTATCACCTGTTACTACTAGATTTAAGGAGGAGGGGCGGGATGTTAAACATCCCTCACCCTGAAGCCCTCAGTCTAAACCCCATGGTATTACCTGGGTGTTCATCACTTTCAAGACAACCTCTATTTTCTATAAGGGAGAGGAACTAGGTAATCCTATATGTCTAGGAATGAATGATTTATGGGTGACCCGAGAAATAAAAGTGAATACCCTCCCTATATACAATGATTAATATCTTGGGCATCCAGCATCTCACAGCTCCACAGATAATCCATCAATGTTGTGTCCACCTAATCCCAAAAAGATATCCTATGCATCAATCAAGGGAATGTGATAGTCACCCTCAGGATGTGTGACATCCCATGCTCATGTATATATTCCCACTCAGTACCTCATACCCCATTCAAATCATGGGAATCATGGTCATTTTGAATAATCTATAAGTATCTCCATTATAATCCCATCACTTGAGAATTCATGATGGTGTCACAAAGTTATAGGAATACATATCATCCAAGTAATTACTATATATATTATCACACATTCACTGTTGTTGGATAATATATTCTACCTCTAAGAATCCACTCTTGCATCAACTAAAAATATGAAAGCTCATCGATATTGGTATATTCCCCTAATATATTGTTAGATTAGATCCCAACATAACATGTATCCCATGGAATCATCCTTATCACATATTGATTCACATGAATCATAGTAAATAAAAATTTTAAAAGGACTAATCATAGATTCCCAAGCATCCTGGGAATTCACATTGTATAGAAAACCAATAAAATAAAACATATCAAGGACTAGCTGAATTCCCATGCTCATCCCGTTGTCCACTACCACTTCGATTACACATTCAACAAGTGTTCAATGTGGCACCCACTACCCTATCTACCCATACTCACATAGACCCACTTGGGGTCATCTCTCTATGGGGCACCCATAGGGTTCCCCTAAGACATCACTATAGTGGACACATCCCACTTAGGATCCCTGATAACAAATGTCCTCTCGGGCTAACACCAAACGCTTAGAGGACACCTCATCCCTTGGAATCACCAAAGTCATCTCACATTCTAATAGTCCTAATAAATATTCCATAATAGCAGTAATATTGAAATATGGATCAAGGACCATCTCTATGTCTTGACTCACACTAGACTGGTCAACTCATCCCAACCCAATAAAACTTTTTCTATGGTCAATCAACCTAAAATTTTCACATCTCAAGGATCCTCACTTAACCTACCAATTATATCTATCTCATGTCGCACTACACCCCCTATTGAAGGTTTCTTAGTTTTTAGGTAAAGCTTTTTCCAAGCCTGGGACATCAGTAGTCGATGCATCAAGCTATTCACAAAGTTCCTCACCAGTCGTGTCACTTTGTATCTTTAATATCAGGTACTCATAAAATTTAAAATTTTGAATAACTATTTAAATTAAGTTAAAAAATTCAATAATAACATGTGTAATCACCATACTAGTGAGGTCAAACATCCACATCTATATAAATATCATGAATAATCGCTAAGGAAAGTACTGAGACCAGATAACTTTTCCAAGAGATTTCTCTTTTAATTCATATACCTATCAACTCTCCGCCTAACCTCACCCAATTTGATCCAAGGTAATTTTAGAAACACTACCCACTTCCTGCATTCCTAGGTACTTAACTCATGTTAGGAAATTACAAATAATTAATAATATTTAATTGTATTTAATTGTATTATTTATTAAAAAATATCATAAATGATGAAAAATCAACGAGACATCCCACTACACCAAAACTACCAGCAATAGGGTGTGGCCCACTCCTGACAAGCACCCAAACATACACCATGAAAAAAACACATCTTATAAACTCCATTAGTCCGTCAATTTTATCCAAAGTTACCAAAAACCCCAAATAAATTCATCGGGTGGTACATTTGAAAGAATGATGAATATTGATAGGCACAAGTCATATTATGACATCCTCAGAAAGGTTACATGAAATATCCATCAAAATTAGGTGATTTCACTATTATATAATGAAATATCAAATTTAAAGCTAAACACAGCATCCCCAAATCAGTGGAAATAATGAAGAGAATAGTATGTGAAAATTACGGGATATCCTTACGCGTATCTAATGTCTGATCTCACTAAGAATAAACTCAAAAGAAGGATAAATTCGGTAGGGGAGATCCATTCATAAACCTCATATTTTCTATTTTGGTTATAAGAAGAAGGGGTGAACCTGTAACATCCTATACCGAGTTTCATGCATAGGTGCCCCGAGATGGTTTTCTACAAGACCTTAGGTGCACCTCTCCATATTCCAAAGGTTTCCGACTTGAAACGAGGGTCTAGTAATTCATCCATGGGGATACTATACCTTCAGGGGGGAGGATTATGGAAATCTCACATCAAATGAGGATGATCATGAAGTATCCCTTTATAACATGGTGTGGATACCTCTCCCATCAATAAGACTTTTCCTGTGGGGGATTTTTGAGGTCTATAGACCAAGGAAATAAAAATCGTATGGCCAAGTCCCAAAGAGGAAAATATCATGATCATGGGATGGACATGGCCATTACAGATCCCCATTTTACATTTATAAAAAATATTCTTGGCATGATTCATGGTGTGTCCATAAGGGTCACACTGTGAAAATTTAGTCATTTCCCTCAGAATTACCTTTCGCATCTAGAATCCCTATGATTCACTCCATTAACACATATCGTGTCATAAATACCCTATTCATGGGGTGAATATAATGATTCTATAGTTTTTAGAAGCTATGGGCCTATGAATACTTCTATGGTGGCCTCCCAAAACCCCAAGCCATCAGTCGAGCCCTGAACCCTATTCAAAAACACCCTTCTAGGTTTTACAAACCCTTGGAATCCTATTCCAATATCATATCCCTAAAACGAACCATACACTAAAAAAATAATTTCCCTTAGGAATTTTCCAACCTGTATTGATGTGGGACTTTAAAAACTCCCCAACATAACACTTCTCATCCTCTAGAAGTCTCACCGACCATTCAACCAATGAAACATACCTCCACGGATCAAAGAATTTAATTGTATTTATTCATAATTAAATTGAAATAAGTTTACTTTGGAACCATTTTTAAGAAAATATAACTCCATAAATCCTTGAATCAAAATATAGTTTCCAATAAAAATCAATATTTTTCACTTTTCACTAGAAATCAATATTTTCAAAAAAAAATTCCAATTTAAGATAATTTTGACATGATTATTTCAAAAATGATATCATTTTATCAGAAAAATCTAAAATTTGTAGGTATTAACTATAATATTCTCTCAAAAAATGACGTATAACCCATTTTTAAAAAAAACATATTTTTGAAGAATAAAATTATTTTACTAAAAATTGTGTTCTTATTTCATAAGAATTAATTAGTACATTTGTATTGATTAGGAAATTATATATATTTCAAAATTTATTTTTTCTTATTCATACACATAAATATAATGTCCAGGTTATAACTATAATAACATTTCAGGGTTTGTTTAAGCTCGATGTTTTGCGTTGTATATACTGTCGAACAAATTGTTCTTTTAAAATATCGAGGTGTTAAATTATTCCCCCATTAAAAAATTTAAACCTACAAATTTTGTATTAAATACTAAGTTAAAAATATGTGAGGGTACCTATACTTCATGGTCTCTTCTATTTCGCAGGTTTCCTCCTTGTATTTATGGTTTTTCATAGAACTATAACTATGTGAGTTATCTTATTAGGAAGAAATTTATCTCTGTGGTCCAAGATCTTCACTGACTACTCCTCATAAGAGTGATCATTTTCCAAGTGTACGACCTCTTAATTTAGTTATATGAGGTATATAGTATATACATCTTTAATAGGTATACCAAGAATATTTCATGTACTTGAGATAGGGTTGGTGGCAGTGATAGTCAATAAACCACAACTCTTATGCGATCAAAAATCCCAAAGGGGTTGATTTACCTGGTACTTAACTTTACCTTATAACTAAATATCATGACTCACTTTTGTGGAGATATATAGATAAACACTTTATATTTGACATTAAACTCCATGTATCATTGAAAATTGCCATTAACCACTTCTATGGACAATGAGTAGACCTAATGTGTTGAGGAATAGACTTGAACTTTTTTACCATTTCCTCAGCCATTTCACGTCCCAATAGTTTTTTTCACCAAAATAATCCCAACACATAGGTTTTCTATATCTCATCCCATAAATGGATTCATAAGGGTCTATTTGGATACTTTAGTGAAAGCTATTATTGTATGGGAACTCAATGAGAGGAATAATGTTATCCCATCCCCCTTCAAAGTGCATCGAGTATTCTTTCAATGTGTATTATAGTGCCAGGATAGTCTACTCCAATTAAACCTCATTTTGGGGGTGGTAATTCATACTGAAGTTCAACTCAATATCTAGAGAATTTTGTAGAGTCTTACATAACATGTAAGTAAATCTCATGTAAAGACCCCGAACGTACATGATTTGTTTTTTAAAAAAATGGGAATTTTACGAGTTTGTGAAATATGATGGCGTGCGATTCGGAGGCCCGGAGTGCCTGGAATGATCCGTCGAAGTTTTGTTAATCTTAAGTTAACACGCGTAAGTAGTTTTCTTAAAAAAGTGGAATAACTTTTAAATGGCTACTCAGATCAGAAATCCGAGGGCACAGTTGCGCTTAGGATGGTGGGTTTACCTGGGGAGCGACTTAAGATTAGTCGGTGTGGGCCTCCGGTGAGAAAACCCAAAAATGGAATAATCATAAATAAAATAATTAAATAAATTATTTTATTTTTCAAATGCTTATATCTCTCAAATGGTATATTTGATTAAAAATCCATGACCACCGCTGGAATCGTGGGGGTATGCTTTCTTTAAGAAGATACTAACTTTGTCTGGTGTGGGTCCCCAGGGAAAGTTAGTTTTTGGCTACAAATAAATTAAGTGAAAATTATTTTATTGTAAAATTCATAACGTCTAAATAGTAACTCGGATTGAAATTAGAGAGTACCGTTGGGTTCTTTGGGGTATGTTTCAACTAGGCAGAGCCTAACCTCGACCGGTGCCGGTTGAGGGTGACTGATAAAAATTTTCCGAACTTTTTTTCTAGTACGCTAAGTGAACACGCCAGCAGTGTTTTATAACTTTTTAACTGGTGCCTGGAATTGAAAACTGAGGGCACCGTTGAACTCGCAGACATGGTATTCGCTTAATGAGACATTCACCTTGACGGTAGTGGGTCAAGAATGAAAGTTAGTTTTTGGGTTTTTCCTAGAATTAATAAAATAAAATAAACATTATTTTATTTTATTTTGAGCTTCCATGGGGATATTATAGGTGGGGTCCATCGGAGCTAAACCTCCACATGGAAGTTTGAAGTGGGGACCACCACACCTTAACCTCCAATGAGAGGTTATGGTGGTGGGGGACCAACCAAACCATAACCTCCCATGAGAGGTTATGGTGGTGGGGACCACTATCGTTTTTAAACCCCTTGAAACCTCCCATTAATTGGGAGAAACCTCTCAACTACCTATTAAATTTGGGGGAAACCTCTTGGTATCCTCCCAATAATTATATCCAACACACCTTTTAAATTGTTCCATAAAAATTTAATTAGCTTGCTCATTTTAAATTTAAATAACCGCATCGTTGGAATTTAGGAAGGTTCTTAATAAATGAACCGTCATAAATTCCAACAGTCGTTACCTACCTCCCTCCCCCTCCTATATATAGGATTCTTGGGAGGAGGTTTAGGGATGGCTTTACCAAACGTTGAATCACTGGTAAAGTGATGTGACGACCAACACTTGGAGGATTTCGCTTCCTCCACAAAGAACGCATTCTTCCAATGAATAACGCTGGTGAGGAGTGAATTCGACTTCATTCCTTGGAACCTACTCTGATGTAGGACATCTTCGACTATGACAAGCCGATGTAGAAACCGACGATTGAGGAAAACTCTGACGACACCGACGTCCATCTTTTCCCAACGATCTTTCTTTCTCCCCGCACCAACGTCAACAAAAATCGAACAAAGGTAGGGGGTTTATTTTTGTATTATTACTTTCCTTATTTTATTCTTCGATTGGAAAGAAATCATTGCGTAGGTTATTAAAATTGAAGTTCATATTTCTTCTTACTCGATGAGACAAATGATACCACCCTAAATGTGAAGGGTGCGGGCCAAACCAACATGGCCCGACCCCTCCGTTGTTATTATTGTGATGATCTTAGGCATGGCAATGAGGCGATAAGACAATGAAGAAAACGACCACACTAACTTCAGCCCCCGTGAACTGCGCCGCCCTTGCGACGTTCTGGTCGAACTAGTTCTGCCGCCTCGGTCCGAACCACGCCTCCCCCGGCTTCTGAGTCGCGTTGGTCGCGCCGCCCGTCGACCGCGCTGCTGCCGTACAGAGGCGTGCCGGCCTCCCAGCAGCTCGCCAGCCTTTCAGCTGCCCACCGGCCTCCCGAGCCTCCTCCCGGCTCCTGGCTACCCGACCTCCCTAGCCACCTCTCGGCTCCCAGCCGCATGGCCTCCTGATCCGCCTACTGGCTCCCAACCACCCGACCTCCCGAGCCGGCTCCTGGCTCCTGGTCACCCGCCCTCCTAAGCCGCCACCCGGCTCCCGGCCGAACCCGCGCCCTGGCTCAACCACCATGCTGTGCCGGCCTCCTGACCGAATCTGCGCCCTGGCCACACTGGCCTCCCAAACCGGCCTGTGGACACCCTCACAGCGCCCTTGCCAAACCAGCCCCGGTCGCGCCCTTCAGGCCAAGTCGCGCCCTCATGGCACTCTGGGCCGAACTGGCCTCGAGCCGGGTCCGGACCGCCCACGTGGCCTGTTGGGTGGGGCCCAGTGGGCCGGGCCGAACCTAACATGCCGGCCCACCCTACGGATAGGGCCCAACCCAACAGGTTTGACCGGGTTGACCCAGATCGGGCCGGTCCGACCGGGTCGGACCGGACCCGGGCCCACTGCGACCCTTTACGTTCTTTTGGCCATATCGTTGGCACCGGACGTCCGTTTGAAGAACCGTCAACGACGCTGGTAATCATGAAGAGTAAAAGTCCCTTTGAGAATCACCCACATGATTTCAGGGTATTTTTTAGTAATGGTCAAGTTTGATCGAGCACGAATACAATCGGGCCCCCGGGACTAAAAGGCTAATAACTGACAGACCGAACGTCCGACGAACGCGTCGTCTATTGTGTTGAGACCCCTATGACATGGAGGACCTTTTGGATACTTAATCATGGGACTTAGTGGAAGTTGATGTATAAACACTTTCCTTGAAGAGCGGACCCTCCCAGAATCAAGCATGCATAGTGTGGGTTCGACATCTCTTACTACTTTTCATGGATCCTGTGTGGGTTCGCCAGTTCTGAGTTCTGTTCCAGGATCCTATGTGGGTTTGATAGAATAGTTGTTCTTAGATCCTGTGTGGGTTCGAAAGCTCTGACTACTGTTCCTGGGTCCTGTGTGGGTTTGACAGTTCTGACTTATGTTCCTGGACCCTCTGTGGGTTCTACAGAATATAGGATTTAGTGGCTACAACTAACCATCTCTAACTCTCTAAATAAGTTGTTTACCTATGTGAGTTGAGTCAGTAACTTTTGTGTTTACCTCGTGATTGAGATGGATTACTTGATAACTTAGGTATATGTATGGGAATATCCCTAAGTGGGGTTATCTATTGATTTAATACTATGTGGTTTATCCTTGTTGTATTTTGTGAGACCTTGAGGATATCGGGGTCCCTGTTGAGTATCGTTATAGTCACCCCTGCACCGGCTATGCCCGCACCTCGTTGTGTTGGATGTAGAATACGGACAACGTTGATCGAGGATGAGAGTATCAGGACTGGACGACACCCAGAGGTCGACCATACAACGCGTCAGTACACCGAGGAGATGGACATATGAGGAATGTTGAGGAGGCTATTGGTACCTACCCTTCAGGTAGGAATCTCGGAGGACGTCCCAACAATTATTTTTATTTTCCTTAGTTTTACTAGTATTTCTAGAACCTTGTACTTTACAGTTGGGCTTGTATTTCCCACCCCTTTTATATTCAACAATCTTTTGTTATACAGTTTTACTTAGTGTTTTGTATCCCTCTGTGTGCTCTTTTATGTCTGTCTACAGTTTATAAAGGCAATGCCTTCCCAGTTTTAGGGAATTATGCCTTTGGTGCTAGTCTCCATCCCCTTTCATGTGGAAGGCGGTCTTGGGGTAGTCACGATAAGGGCCCCGGGGGATGGGTCATTACAATTGATATCAATGGAGTCGGTTATACTATAAATCATAGGACTCTGATCTCTTTTGTGAAGAAATAGTGTTTAGTGAAGTGAGTGCAGTTTTCAGTTTAGGGAGTCCAGTGTTGGTGCGGTGGCCGACATATCCATACACCAGGACCCTAACATCTGATTTTCAACTCAGTATAGGAAAACACTAATTACGTGTATGTTCTCTATTTTATTTCTTAAGTCAGCTCACAATGTATAATCTTTTAACTTTGTTTTATCTGTTTCTTTTAGTATGCCTCCACGTAGTCAACCAGTTAGTGTTCCAAGATTTTTACGCACTGATACCCCACAGAGCGATGAGGCTCCGGTGTAGGGCCCTCTTACTATGTTGGCACATTCGGGTGGTGTACCAGTAGAACCACCACTTTTTGGGCAGTAGAAACCACCAACCACATTGGCTGACGGTGCACGCCGACTAAGCGCATTGCACGAGTTCCAATAGAAAAGGCCTCTGAGGTTTCGAGACGAGATAGATTCCCACGCAGCTGAGGGCTAGCTTGAGGCTGTTGCGAGAGTTTCTCGTCTAGTTGAGACAACAGTAGATCAGACTATGATCTTATCTACTAGTCTTTTTTTAGTGAGTGACCATGAGGATGGTCCGCATAGTGATGAGGCTTTGGTATGTGCACCGTTTCCCGAGATAGTACCTTCATGTAGTGGGCCAGCTATATCACTACCCATTGGTCAACAGTTACAACCAGTGGTACAGGTAGAGGAAACATGTAGGCTTAGTGCCTTACATGTGTTTCAGCATCAGATACCCCTCAGGTTCATAGGAAAGCCCGACTCACAGGCAGTTGAGGACTAGCTCGAGGAGGTGGCTAAGAGTTCTCTAGAACTTCTACAGCTTCAGTAGGAAGACATGTCTGTAGCTGAGTATTCATCGAGGCATACTGATCTTTCCTAGTACTTGATTAATAGGATACGATTAGTGATTCAGGGATTTAACTTCCGAGCGAGGTGTCTTTAAAGGACATCTGAGCTAGCACTATTCTTCTATGAATTCCTACTTTTGTTAGGGTGATAGAGAGAACCTTTGTGGTTGAATGTTCTTTGGATGAATGGATAAAACCAGTGAAAGTTATCAGTGATAAAGTAGGAAACTGGTTCCAGTCTCAGAGACTTGGACATGTAAAATGTTTCTAGAAGAACAAGTGTTAGGAAAAAATGAGTCAGCAGGTCAGCAGACGGGGAAGAAGATCTAGGACAGTTTCATGAGGTGGTGTACTTTTCGACTTGTTACAACCAACCCCCCTTTTTTGTAGACCCTGCCAGGCTCAGGGAGTTGGAGGATAGGGGGAGAGAGTAGTTTCATGCAGTCAAGGAATGTGACCCAAGGGCTCTAGGAATTATTCAAGGTATGTTCTATGTCTACTACTAGCTTCCATATCAATAGACATAGGTAACAATCATTCCTTCCTTCCACGAATTTTGTCCAGGACCTAGATTTTCCCGTTAAACCCTTGACTTGACCCTCACGTATGGAGATACATTTGGGAGGAGACTCAATAACCACACTTACACCGACGATGTGATCTAACCCTTGAGGTGAGAGTTTCGGTTGGAACCTCTTGGTGGCAGCGTCGAGGCCTTACGACGTTAGTTTGGGTTTGGACTTGACATCCACAACTCACACTCAGATTGACTATATTAGGCAAATAGGTTGTGGTGTATATACAACCTTGGGATGGGGTTTTCCTTGGTCGGTGAAAAAGGAAACCTAGGAAGCATAGGATAAACTCATGCATAGGAGGGTGCAGCCGATCACCCATGAGTTGGCCAACCTCACCCTCGTGGTAGTAGAAGTTGACATTGAGATAATATATACTCTTGGGAAGGGGAGCATGGCAGTGGGCGCACTCCGCAGGAGGTATGGCCTACATCTACTGAGTGAGGCAACAGAGACGCTAGACATTTTGTAGATATCCTTTGTGGATACAGAAGGATCAATTTTTCTACAGTCACCCCCACTTCTTCAGTGAGTCAGGGAGGCACAACGTGGGGATGTTGACATCTAGACACGACATGCTCAGATATCCATAAGACATGCACCTGATTGATTTTCTGAAGATGGGGAGAATGTCATCCTCTTCAGAGGACATACCATGGTACCAGTGTCACTTCGAGAGGAAGTGTTGAAGGATTTACACACATCTCCTCTAGCGGTGCATCTTGGAGTGGTGAAGATATACCAGGACCTCTGGCGACAGCACTGGTGACTGGGAATGAAGAATGCAGTTGTAGAGTTTGTCTCTCGATGCGTCACTTGTCAACAAGTGAAGGTGGATCCTCATGTATCAGTAGGTTTTTTTCATCCTTTAGAGGTCCCAGAGTGGATGTGGGATGGAATATACATGGACTTCTTGATGGGACTTCCACAAACATCCAGAGGTCATGACCCGATTTGGGTGATCGTCGACCGACTCACTAAGTCGTCCTACTTCCTATCGATCAGAGAGCAGGGTTTAGTAGAGAGCTTGGGGCGCCTCTATGTGCATGAGATTGTGTGGATACACGGAGTAACTTCTTCTATTATCTCTGATCATGACACAAAATTTACTTCACAGCTATGGAAGGGGTTTCAGGAGGATTTCGAGACACAGCTACGTCTGAGCACCGCCTTCCATCCTCAGACAGATGGTCAGACCGAGTGGGCAATTCAGACCCTCGAGGAAATGCTACATTCTTATTTCCTCGACTTCAATCGCATCTGGTAGGATCACATACCTTGGGTGAAGTTTTCATAAAACTATAGCTATCACTCCACCATTGGAATGACACCTTTTGAGGCGTTGTACGGGCGACCATGCAGATCACCTTTGTACTGGACTAACCTAATAAAGTCATAACTCGTAGAACTAGAGATGGTACACGCTACAACAAAGAAAGTTCCAATCATCCAGAAGCAGATTAAGACTTCACAGAGCCAGAAAAATTCATATTCTTACTGGAGATAGAGACCTCTGGAGTTCGAGGATGGTGACCGCGTCTTCCTACAGGTCTCACCTGAATGAGTTCTATGGAGAAATAGCCGAG
This sequence comes from Viscum album, assembly GCA_963277665.1. Lineage (NCBI taxonomy): Eukaryota > Viridiplantae > Streptophyta > Magnoliopsida > Santalales > Viscaceae > Viscum > Viscum album. The sequence continues at coordinate 1,320,398,157 of OY728132.1, read as the reverse complement.
GCATCAAGTTATCTCTGAGGTTCATCGGACCTTTTCAAGTCCTTAGAAGAGTTGGCGAGGTGGCATACCGCTTAGCTCTTCCACCTCTGTTGCACTGGGTGCACGACGTCTTCCACGTATCCCAGTACAGTAGATACGTGCATGACCCTTCTCATGTCATCAACCATGGCGAGCTGGACGACGACAATGGGAGGACATTTACGGAGGTTCCAATGGAGATTGAGGATCGACTGGAGAGGGTCCTTCATGGATGGTCGACACCTCTGGTTCCCATTCGTTGACATCATGGGAACCTCCAGGAGAGCACATTGGAGCGGGAGGCTCATATGCGTACTTAGTACCCCAACTTGTTTACCAAGATTAGTTGTGGATTATAGGGACATAGAGCCCTAAGGTGGGGAGAATATAAATACCTGGAAAGTCCATGTTTTTTTAAAAAAAATGGTAATTTTACGCGTCTGTGAAATCTGATGACACGTGATTCCGAGGCCTGTAGTGCCCGGAATGATCTGTCGATGGTTTATTAAGCTTAAGTTAACACACATAAGTAGTTTTCCTAAAAATGTGGAATAAATATTAAATGGTTACTTGGATTAGAAATCCGAGCACACCATTGCACTCAGGATGGTGGTTTTACCCTAGACATGACTTGAGATTAGTCGGCGAGATCCTCCTATGAGAAAACCCAAAAATGGAATATTCGTAAATAAAATAATTAAATAAATTATTTTATTTTTCAAATGCTTATATCTCACAAACAGTAACTCAGATTAAAAATCCTAGACCACCGTTAAACTCATGAGGGAATGATTTCATTAAAAAGATACTAACTCTGGCCGGTGTGGGCTACCATGAAAAGTTAGTTTTTGGCCGCAAATAAAATAATTAAGTGACAATTATTTTATTGTAAAATTCATAACTTCTGAACGGAAACTCAAATTGAAAGTCATAGAGTACCGTTGGGTTCATTGTGGTGTGTTTATCCTTGGAAGATCCTAACCTCAACCAGTGTGGGTCGAGGGTGACTGAGAATAATTTCCCGAACATTTTTTCGGGTATGTTAAATGAATGTACAAGCCGCATTTTATAACTTTTGAACCGGTACTCGGAATTGAAATCTGAGGGCACTGTTGAACTCGCAATGCCGATATTCTCTTCAGGATACTTTTACCTCCATAGCAGTGGGTCGAGAATGAAAGTTAGTTTTTGGGTTTTCCATGGAATTAAAAAAATAAAATAAACATCATTTTATTTTATTTTGAGCTTCCATGTGGATATTTCAGGTGGGTTCCATCAAAGATAAACCTCAAAATGGAAGATAGAAGTGGGGACCACCACAAATTAACCTCCAATGAGAAGTTTTGGTGGTGGGGACCACCTAAACCATAACCTCCCATGAGAGGTTATAGTGGTGGGACCACCTAAGGTTTTAAACCCCTTGAAACCTCCCATTAATTGCGAGAAACCTCTCAAGTCCCTATAAAATGTGGGGGAATCCTCATTGTATCCTACCAATAATTATAGCCAACACACCTCTTAAATTGCACCAACATAATTTAATTAGCTTGCTCCTTTTAATTTTAAATAACCACATTGTTTGAATTTAGGAATGTTCCTAATAAATGAACCATCAGAATTTCAAATAATTGTTACCTACCTCCCTCCCTCTCCAATATATATGAATCTTGGGAGGAAGTTTTGGGATGGCTTCACCAAGTGACGAAGCGCTGGTAATGTGATGTGATTCCCAATACTTGGAGGATTACACTTCCTCTATGAAGAAAGCATTATTCCAACGAAAAATACAGGCGAGGAGCGACTTCGACTTCTTTCCAAAGAACCTACTTTGACGTAGGATATCTTCGACTACGACGAGCCGACGCACAAACTGACAATCGAGGAAAACGCTGACGACATTGACATCCATCTTTTCCCAACGATCCATCTTCTTCCCCGTGCCAAGGTCGAAAAACATTGAACAAAGGTAAGGGGTTTATTTTTGTATTATTACTTTCCTTATTTTCTTTTTTGGTTGGAAAGGAATCATTACAGAGGTTGTAAAAAATGAAGTTCATATTTCTTCTAATCTATGAGCCAAATGTTACCACCCTAAATGTGGAGGGTGCGGTCCAAACCAAAATGGTCTGATCCCTTCAGCGTTCTTATTGTGATGATCTTCGTCATGGCAATGAGGCGACAAGACGATGAAGGCAATGGCCACGCTAGTCGCGGCCTCTGTGAACTGCGCCACCCTCGCAGTGCTCCGGCCGAACCGGCTCCACCGCCTCGGGCCGAACTGTGCCAGTCGTGCCACCCGTCAGCTAAGATACCGCCGGCCTGAGCCGCGCCTGCCACCCCGCTACTCATCGGCCTCCCGGCTGCCCACCGGCCTCCCAAGCCGCCTCCTGGCTCCCGAACGCCCAGCCTCCCGAGCCGCCTCCAAGCTCCTAGCCACCCGGCCTCCTGAGCCGACTCCCGACTACCAACCACCCGGCCTCCCAGGCCGCCTCCTGGATCCCGGCCGCACGGCCTCCAGAGCCGCCACCCGGCTCCCTGCCGAACTGGCGCCCTGGCCGAACTACCAAGCTGCACCGACCTCTCAGCCGAACCAGTTGTAACACCCCATGCTTCTACGATACACTTCTCTTTGAATAATGCAATAGCGTGTGTTGTACGCAACATCGAGTTCTAACACACCACAACCAATCAAACCAGCCGTTATGAATAGTAACACCCACTTTTTGAAATTTGTAAATTTTATTTTTCAAAATGGACTTCATTTTTGGATTCAGAATATTGAAATTAGCCTAGGATGAATTTTTGGTATTTTTCTGAAAAACATCATTTTTTGATGAATAGTGAAACCACTAAGTGGTAGTTAAAAAACAGAATTTTTCATAAAACTTAATTTTACCGCTTTTGTGAGTCGAATTTCGAAAATCCGAGAGACACGGTTATTATCAAGGAGTAAAATGTAGTTCATTGAGATGAAAATAATTTTTGGTGAATAATAACTTTTTACTTTTATTTACCACAGTTAAAAGTAAATAGGGAAATTAATGGTAAAAATGATATTAATATTACCCTAACAAATGTACTAATTCTATTAGACTAGTGTATCTCGACCAAAAACAACCTTAGGAATAAAATATTATAATTTAGGTCCACTTGGATTAGATTAGGACATTTATTATTTTTTAATTCAACGAAGAGTTAAAAGAGTTAAAATCAACGTTTATTTACTAAAAAATTTTAATATAGGGTTATTCATAAGATAAATTCAATTGTAAATATTCATTAGAAATATAAAAATATTTCCTAAATAATGGTATTTTATTTATAATTTTTAGACATTAAATAATTTAATTTATTTATGACATAATGTTGATGCAGTAATTACCTAATTAATGAAATATTAAAATAATTGATATTATAAATATCCAAATAAATGTAATTTGAGAATTTTTGTGAATTAAACAAATTTTATATGTTAATATGACATGTTAGGATTGATTGAATTAACTTTTTTAGAAGTAATCATTCTGTTATGATTTTCACAAAAATCAATCTTCCAAATAGTGTCAAAATTGACATAAAAGTGTTTTTCTAAAAAATATTATATTATTAATTGATATTAAATTCCTAAAAATCTAAGGTTCGGACAAGGGAATTATATAATGTTATTTGTATCATTAATGGACCACTTGGGGGTCTCTTGGAGGTATATATAAGTTTATTAACTATATAATATAAAAATACAAAGTGACATGGTATGTGTCAAACTAATTAACTAAGAGTTAAAACTAAAAGATAAGGTTAATATAGTGACCCAAACCTATCTAAATTATATTGGTTGAGTTTTTTTCGACCCATCCCCACCTTAAAATTTAAATAATATACTATTGATCCATTAGAAACTGAATATGAATTTATTTTAAATTAATATTTCTAGCTTTTCCAAAGGTGCCCCTCACCCCTCTTATAAAAGGACACTCCCCCTTCTCACTAATTCACACATTAAAAGCCTTTTGGATCGATAAAACCCTACCCAAATACCCTCTCAAATTCCCTCAATTTAACCTAGAGGCCTTAGTTTGATCAGAAAGCCAACCGATGGAGCCCTTTTGATCAAATCAATAGGAAGAACCCGAAGAAGAGGTAATGTTTTCACCACCCATTTTCCAATTCAGTTCTTCTTCAACTTCTTCTTTCTTTGATATTCCCATTATAAAATAATAAATCCAATATCTCCTATATACTGTGATATTATTATAAATATAGTACAACCATATTTTGTATTTTATCCATCCTTTGAATGACATGTCACCATACGTGCGTACCAACAGCTTACCGTCTCCAAGTCTTGGTGTAATTGTTATTCAATAAATTATTATTTGGATGGGTATAATAATGATGTATAATTCATGTAAATATTAAATATAACATGATAATGATTCTTTATATATGATATACCATCCAATTATATATTATTTTAATATCAAGAGAATGATATTGTCGCTCGTTCGTACGTACGGACTACCGTCTCCACGAACGTGATGAGATTCATTCTCCATCGTATCCATTCATGTCTAATTATCATTTCATGATTAATAATTGTATCTAAATACTTTATATCATTCTGGATATGAATAAGATACAACCTATCCATTACAAACACGGCTTACGTAACAAAACATATAAAATAAAACGAGTAAGTTAACACCCGAAACAACTATAATACTAAGATATTATTAACAAATCAATGTTAAAAGGTAATATATGATATCATATTAATGTATATTATTCTTTTATAATTTAATAAAAATTATTTCACCATTATACAGGAGGTTATCCTACCCTCAACCAAGGAAAAGTACAAGGTAAGGGTTTATTTCGCAATCTCTTCATTATCTGAGGTTGTTTATACGTAATAACCTACTGGGATTTCTTTATCACCCACATCCATGTTTCTTAAAAATGTGTTTCAAAACATTTTTACTATTTACAAGAATTTGGGATAAAGTCATTTATACCCTTGTTTGAATTTTTATAAGAGGTTTATAAGGGAATCTTTCCTTCATTTTCCAAGCAAGGTACTTTTTAACCTTTTCGACAGAATTAAGGTAAGAATATTTTTTTTAACTTATACGACGGGTGTGACTATTTACCACCGTTATAAAATCTTCGAACCTTCCCTTACATGATTATAAGAATATTTTCAAAGAAAATTTTTTATTTTAAAATTATGTGACACTTAAATGATTTCAAAATAGGAAGATATATTTATCTAAAAAGAGTTTTGATTTAATCTATGTCAACATCCTTTGATGGATTTTAAGTTTATTTGGAGTTAATTTATTATGATACAAAACTTCCATATTGTATTGATGGTTTTGTGATATGTTTGACTATGGATGTGTTATTTTTATACCAATCATGGTTTATGAAGAAAGTATTGACATTTCGTATGCTATTTTTAATATGAAGGTTTATGTTATGTTTAAACCTGTTCATATGAGGAATTCAATGGACTTTATAAGTGACGGGAGGAGCCCCCTATAGCTCCTCGATGCCTCGGTAGGTCTCATAAGACAAAATAGTGTCTTGGCACAAGGCCTTGACACAATCTTATTTGTAGTCTTGGCATGAGGCCTTGGCTATGTGGTTATGATATTCTAGCATTATGCATTCCATCATTATGAAAGTGGTTATTGATATTTTCATGTGATTATTTGATTATTAGAATATCCTTGTGAAAAATTAAATTGCATAATTTCATTTATTTTTTCCATACTATGTTGATATTCAAGTTTAAAAGGCTTTTGTTTAAGTTATACATTGCCATAAATGTTTATTCTTATTTATGAAGGTTTCTGCTATATTGTTATCCTTATTGGGAATTTGAGCTCTCCCCATCTCAATGTTTTATTTTTACTAGGATGTGAAGAAGTAATGTTTGAATGGCCTGTAGGGATAATATGAGGGGATATGAAGACAAGATATTTTTTTGTAGTAGTTTTCACTTTATGATGTATTGTAGACTTTATGAACGTATCTAGTTATTCCAAGACTACTAAACTAATCGGTCTTTCAAGACTTGATCTTTCTTGTGATCATGCCAATGTTATGTAATAATGAACCGACTTTGGGTAACTAGGGTCGGGGCGTTACAGTTGGTAGTAGAGGAAGTTTAGTACAAACATTGTAAGCTAGATTTAGATAAACTCTGATTAGAGCACATAAATTTAAGATGGACTTTGAGGATTAGTATAGAAGAACATCCTAGAATTTTGGTATTGTAGATATTTTGTGAGTTTTATGAGAAATACATCTCTCTCTGGATACGAGCAGGTAGATGCGGACCTGGCATAGATGTTCCTAGGGGTAAAACACGAAAACATCGCTTTGAGCTGGACTCAAACGGGAACTGGTGCACGACAACGAGCCTTGCTGCACTCTTGGTTATGACACTCCTGGGGGATATGCATAGGATAACTCTCATTTTATTTACAAATCATTATGAAGGGTTTATGAGTATATACGTACTCAAAGAAAACATTTTTATGATTATGGATTATGTCCATAAATAGTTCAATTTATGTTGAGTGTTTTATAAATATGGAATTTAGTATTTTGATTCATAAACTAATCTAGTTTATGCCATTGTTTAGAAATGGATCGTAGTGGAATAAATGGAAACCGTATCAATGTACGCACTCAATGTAGGGATTTCCCTCCTGATCAAGATAATTATAGTGGATTTGGTGATGCAACTGGTGCTGATCAGCTAATCAACATACTGGGACAACTCACTCAGGTTATGAATAATAACCTTACCCGTATGGAGAACCCTGATCCACAGCGTGGAGGATCAATGTTAGATCGCTTCATGAGGCAACAACCACCAACATTCAGTGGGAGTAAAAATCCATTAGTAGCTGAGCAATGGATAAGTTCCCTAGAGAAAATATTTCAGGCTTTGGGGAGTAGTGAAAGGGAAAAAGTTTCCATGGAAGTTTATCGCCTCACTGGAGATGTTGATCAATGGTGGTCATTGATTCAAAACACAAAGGAAGATGATGAAGTATCAAATATGGAATGGAGGGATTTCAAAGATCTTTTTTTAGAAAAATACATTCCTCATGACCATCGAGCGGATTTGGAAAGGAAATTTCTGAGTCTGAGACAAAAGGAGGATGAGAATGTCACAAAGTATGAGGCTAACTTTACGAGGTTTGCAAGGTATGATGGAGATTATATATGTAACCCAAGAAGTAATATTGATCATTTCATTGATGGGTTAAAACCATTTCTCCATCAAGCATTAGTCTCACAATCCTTCTCGTCGTACGAAGACATTGTCTCATGTGCTATCAAGACTGGAAAAAAATTCTCTATGTCTTATGAATTTAAATCAAAGCAAGAGAAGAAGAGATCTGCTAATCAATATGGGAATGGAAATAACGGGAAGAAGGGAAAAGGTGAATATCCATCCTGTAGTAAATGTGGGAAGAAACACCCCGGTACTTGCTTAAAAGGAATGGGATTCTGTTACAAGTGTGGTGAAAAAGGCCACCAAGATCGTGATTGCAATGGGAGGAAGGAAGATACTGATGCCCAATGATACAATTGAAGGGAGATGGGACATTATGAAAATGAATGTCCTAAGCATCAGAGGAACTTACCTCAGAAAAGGCCAAGGGATCAAGGCCAATATTATGCTATCACTACTACTGAGGTAGAAGCTCTGAAAGACATGGTGGCAGGTAATTTAATGGTTTCCTCATGTTTAGAAAATGCTTTATTTGATTCTGGATCATTGCATTGTTTCATATCTTCCCAGTTTTCTAAGAAAATTAGATATTTCCAATTTGATTTAACAAAGGAGTTGTCAGTTAAAACTCTTAAGGGAAGTATCATTGCAACAAAGTTTTGTGAATCAGTCCCCATTAGAGAACATAAATGTTCTTTATCTAATCTCATCTTCATACCTATGATTGAGTTTGATATAATCCTTGGTATTGATTGGATTTCAGACCATGATGTGAAGATTTATTGTAAGAAGAAGGAGGTTACGATTTTTGATGATGATGATAAGGAACACCTTATCTCTAGAGCAGAATTGTCACCACCTCATTCTTATCTAGATCAACCCCAAGTAGCTCAACTAAATTCAATTATTGGGGAGGAAGAGAATGAAATGACTGTGGGTGAGGAAAAGAATGTTCAAATAGAGGATGTACCTGTTGTGAAAGAATATGTAGATGTGTTTTTGAAATATTTACCTGGACATCCTCTAGAACGAGAAGTTGAGTTTTCCATTGATTTAATTCCTAGATCAAGGCCTATATCGAAGACCCCTTATAGAATAGTCACTATAGAATTAGTCGAACTAGAGAAACAACTAGAGGAATTGAGTAATAAGGGATTTATTCGCCCTAGTGTTTCTCCATGGGGAGCCCCTATTCTTTTTTTTTAAAGAAAGATGGATCTATGAGGTTATGTATCGACTACAGGGATATCAATTCTATAACAATAAAGAACAAGTATCCCCTACCTCGCATTGATGATTTATTTGACCAACTTCTGGAGCTCAATACTTTTCAAAGATTAACCTTCGATATGGAGACCATCAGTTATGTGTGAAGACGGAAGACATTCCGAAGATAGTATTTCGAACCAGGTATGGGCATTACGAGTTTACAGTAATACCTTTTGGATTGACTAATGCACCCACTGTATTCATGGATCTGATTAATAGAGTTTTCACGGAATATCTCAATGAATTTGTGTTGGTATTTATTGATGATATCTTGGTATACCCCAAAATCTATGAAGATCATGAAAATCACTTGTGCATTATCCTTGGACTCTGGGAAGACATGAATTATATGGGAAGTTTAGCAAGTGTGAATTCTGGCTTCAGGAGATTTCTTTTCTTGGCCATATTGTCTCTAAATATGGAATCTCTGTTGATCCTTCTAAGGACATGGAAATCCAATAATGTCCAGAACCTACGAGTATAACAGAGGTACACAGTTTTATTGGTTTAGTAGGTTATTATCGATGTTTTGTCTAGAATTTTTCCTGATTGGCTAACCCATTAACGAAGCTCACATGTAAAGGGGTTAAATTTGTTTGAAAAAAAGAGTGTGAAAAATGTTTTGAATAACTTAAGAGAAGATTAGTCAATTCTCCTATATTGACTCTACCATCAGGGAACGATGGGTTCGTTATTTATAGTGATGCATCAAAGAAAGGACTTGGTTGTGTCCTTATGCAGAATGATAGGGTTATTGCCTATGCATCACGATAGTTGAAAATTCATGAGAAAAACTATCCTACTCATGATCTCGAGTTAGCAGCTGTGATCTTTGCTTTGAAGATATGGAGGCACTACCACTATAGTGAAAATGTGAGATTTATACTGATCACAAGAGTTTGAAGTATATTTTCTCAAAAAAATAAATCAACATGAGGCAAAGAAGATGGCTTGAATTACTCAAGGATTATGATTGCATGATACACTACCACCCGGGGAAGCCAAACAAGGTGGAAGATGCTTTGAGCAGAAAATATCATAGAGTTTTGAAGAATATGATAATTGAAAGCGATCCAATTTTCTTGGATCTAGTGAAGATGGACATGGGAATAACCATGGAAGGTGAAACATCAATTCTTTTTCAAATGGTTTCCAAACCAACTTTACTAGAAAAGATTAAGAGTTATCAGACTGATGATGAAGAATTTCAAAAGAAGATTAAAGCTGTGAATGATGGGTGATTGAGAGACTTTGTGTATGAAGAAGGAATTTTGAAACTTGGGAAGAGGCTTTGTGTTACCGATATACCTGATCTAAAAAGGGAATTGTTGGATGATGCTCATAGTTCCAATTTCTCTATAAACCCTGGGAGCACGAAAATGTATAGAGATTTGAAGGAACATTTTTGGTGAGAAAACATGAATAAGTAGATTGCTGATTTTGTGTCAAGATGTATGGTTTGTCAACAAGTGAAAGCTAGAAGGCAACAGCCTGGAAGAGTCATGCAACCTCTTCCCATACCTGAGTGGAAATGGGATAATATCACGATGGACTTTGTCATGGGACTACCAAAGACTCCTAGAAGGAATGATTCAATATGGGTTATTGTTTATCATATTACCACGTCAGCACATTTTCTTGCTATAAGAGAAGATCTACCACTAGTAAGTCTATCAATCCTATATATTGATGAAGTTGTGAGACTTCATGAAGTACCCCTATCGATTGTTTTTTATCGTGATCCCCATTTTACTTCAAGATTCTGGAAAACTTTTCAGAAAGCCTTGGATACTGAACTTCATTTGAGCACTGCCTACCACCCTCAAAAATATGGACAATCAGAACGAACTATTCAAACCTTAGAAGACATGTTGAGATCCTGATCACTTGACTTTCAGGGTATGTGGGATCAATATTTACCTCTGGTATAATTTTCCTATAACAATAGCTTCCATTCGAGTATTCAGATGGCACTATATGAAGTGTTATATGGAAAGATATGTCGCACCCCAACCTATTGGGATGATGTTGGTGAAAGAAAACTTGTAGGCCCAGAACTGGTGGAGGAAACGATGGTAAAGGTGAAGGTAATCCAAAACAATATCAAAGCAGCTCAAAGTAGGCAGAAGAGCTATGCCGATAATAGAATGAAGGATTTGGAATTTTAATTTGGTGATCATGTTTTCCTGAAGGTATCTCCATGGAAGGGAGTCATACGTTTTGGTAATAAAGGTAAATTGAGTACCAGGTACATCGGACCTTTCGAAATTCTAGAACGAATTGGGGATGTAGCTTACCAATTGGCAATGCCGCCAAGTCTCTCCAAAGTTCACGATGTGTTCCATGTATCTCTGTTGAGGAAATACATGCCTGACCCAACGCATGTACTCACCTATGAGGAATTAGAACTAGATCATGATCTGTCTTATTGCGAAGAGACCGTCAATATTCTTGATACGAGAGAAAAAGTACTAAGAAACCGAATGACTCGTCTGGTAAAAATCTTGTGGAGAACCCATAAGATGGAAGAGGAAACGTGGGAACCCGAGAAACTTATGATGAAGAACCACCCGAGTCTTTTCATGTGGTAGTATTCTAGAAATTTTGAGGACGAAATTATTTGAAGGAAGGGAGAATGTAATACCCCAAGCTTCTACGGTACACTTCTCTTTGAATAATGCAATAGTGTGTGTTGTATGCATCATCGAGTTCTAACACACCACAACCAATCAAACTAGCTGTTATGAATAGTAATACCCACTTTTTGAAATTTATAAATTTTATTTTTCAAAATGGAATTCATTTATGGATTTGGAATATCGAAATTATCCTAGGGTGATTTTTTGGTATTTTTCTAAAAAACATCATTTTTTGATGAATAGTGAAACCACTAAGTGGTAGTTAAAAAACTGAATTTTTCATAAAACATAATTTTACCGCTTCTGTGAGTGGAATTTCAAAAATACAAGAGACACGGTTAATATCAAGGAGTAAAATGTAGTTCAATGAGATGAAAATAGTTTTTGGTGAGTAGTAATTTTTACTTTTATTTACCACGGTTAAAAGTAAATAGGCAAATTAAGGGTACAAATGATATTAATATTACCCTAACATGTGTCATAATTCTATTGGAAAAGTGTATCTCGACCAAAAAAACCTTAGTAATAAAATATTATCATTTAGGTCCACTTGGATTAGATTAGAACATTTATTATTATTTAATTCAATGAAGAGTTAAAAGAGTTAAAATCAAAGTTTATTTACTAAAACATTTTTAATATAGGGTTATACAGAAGATAAATTCAATTTTAAATATTCCTTATAAAGATAAAAATATTTCCTACATAATGGTATTTTATTTATAATTTTTAGACATTAAATAATTTAATTTATTTATGACACAATGGTGATGTAGTAATTACCTAATTAATGAAATATTAAAATAAATGATATTATAAATATCCAAATAAATGTAATTTGAGACTTTTTATGAATTACTCTAATTTTCTAGGTTAATATGGCATGTTAGTATTGATTTAAGTAACTTTTTTTCGAATTAATCATTCTGTTGTGATTTTCACAAAAAATCAATTTTCCAAATAGTTTCAAAATTGACAAAATAGAGTTTTTTAAAAAAATATTATATTATTAATTGATATTCAATTCCTAAAAATATAAGGATCGGCCAAGAGACTTATATCATGATAGGTTTATCATTAATTGACCACTTGGGGGTCTCTTGGAGGTATATATTAAGTTTATTAACTATATAATATAAAAATACAAAGTTACATGGTAAGTGTCAAACTAATTAACTAAGAGTTAAAACTAAAAGATAAGGTTAATATAGTGATCCAAACCTGTCTAAATCTTATTGGTTGAGTTTTTTTAGACCCATACCCACCTTAACCTTTAAATAATCCACTTTGGAGCCATTAGAAACCGAATATTAATTTTATATAAATTAATATTTCTAGCTTTTCCAAAGGTGCCCCTCACCCCTCTTATAAAAGGGCACTCCCCCTTCTCACTAATTCACACATTAAAAGCATTTTTTCTCAGACAAACCCTTTCCAAATACTCTCTCAACTTCCCTCAATTCAACTTATAGGCCTTAGTTAGATCATAAATCCAGCCTAAGGATCCCTTTTGATCAAATCAAAAGGAATAACCCGAAAAAGAGGTAATGTTTTCACCACCCTTTTTCAAGTTCATTTCTTCTTCAACTTATTCTTTCTTTGTTATTCCCATTATAAAATAATAAATGTAGTATCTCCTATATACTGTGATATTATTATAAATATGGTACAACTATATTCAGGATTCTATCCATCCGTTGAAAGACATGTCACCATATGTGCGTACGTACGGCTTACCGTCTCCACGTTGGGGTGTAATTGTTATTCAATAAATTATTGTTTGGATGGGTATAATAATGATGTTTAATTCATGTAAATATTAAATATAACATGATAATGATTCTTTATATATGATATAACATCCAATTATATATTATTTTAATATCAAAATAATGATATTTTCGCTCGTGCATACGTACGGACTACCGTCTCCACGAACGCGATGAGATTCATTCTACATCGTATCCATTCAAGCCTAATTCTCATTTGATGATTAATAATAGTATCTAAGGACTTGATATAATTCTGGATATGAATAAGATACAACCTATCCCTGACAAACACGGCTTAGCTAACAATACATATAAAAGAAAACGAGTAAGTTAACACCCGAAACAACGATAATACTAAGATATTATTAACAAATCAATGTTAAAAGATCATATATGATATCATATTAATGTATATGATTATTGTATAATTTAATAACAGTTATTTCACAATTATATATGAGTATAACCTACCCTCATCCAAGGAAAAGTACAAGGTAAGGGTTTATTTCACAATCTCTTCATTATCTGAGGTTGTTTATACCTAATAACCTACTAGGATTTCTTTATCTTCCACATCCATATTTCTTAAAAATGTATTTCAAAACATTTTTACTATTTACAAGAATATGGGTTAAAGTCATTTATACCCTTTTTTTTACTTTTTATAAGAGTTTTATAAATTAATCTTTCCGTCTTTTTCCAAACAAGGTGCTTTTTAACCTTTTCGACAGAATTAAGGTAAGAATGTTTTTTAACTTATACGGCGGGTGCGGCTATTTTCCACCATTATAAAATCTTTGAAGCTTCCCTTTCAAACTTATAAGAAAATTTTCAAAGAAAATGTTTTATTTTATAATTATGTGACTCTTAAATGATTTCAAAGTAGGAAGAGATATTTCTTTAAAAAGAGTTTTGATTTCGTCTATGTCAACATCCTTTGATGGATTTTAAGTTTATTCGGAGTTGATTTATTAAGATACAAAACTACCATATTTTATTGATGGTTTTCTGATATGTTTGACTATGGATGTGTTATTTTTATACCATTCATGGTTTATGAAGAAATTATTGACATTTCTTATGCTAGTTTTAATACGAAGGTTTATGTTATGTTTAAACCTGTTCATATGAGGAATGCATTGGACTTAATAAGTGATGGGTGGATCCCGCTATAGCTCCTCAATGCATCGGTAGGTCTCATGAGACAAACTAGTGTCTTGGAACATGGCCTTGACAAAATCTTATTTATAGTCTTGGCATCAGGCCTTGTCTATGTGGTTATGATAGTCTTGCATTATGCATTCCATCATTATGAAAGTGGTTATTGATATTTTCATGTGATTATTTGATTAGTAGAATATCCATGTGAAAAAGTAAATGGCATTATTTCATTTTATTTTTTCCATACTATGTTGAAATTCAAGTTTAAAAGGATTTCGTTTTAGTTATACATTGCCTTAAATATTTATTCTTATTTATATAAGGTTCCGCTATATTGTTATCCTTACTGGGCATTTGAGCTCACCCCTTTTCAAGGTTTTATTTTTCCCAGGATGTGAAGAAAAAATTTATGAATGACCTGTAGGGATAATATGAGGGGATATGAAGACAAGATGTTTTTCATAGTAGATTTCACTTTATAATGTAATGTAAACTTTATGAATGTATCTAGTTATTCCAAGGATACTAAACTAATCGGTCTTTTGAGACTTGATCTTTCTTGTGATCATGCCAATGTTATGTAATAATGCACGACTCTGGGTAACTGGGGTCCGGGCGTTACACCAGTGCCCTTTCCGCGAAGGCCTATCGAGCTGGCACGTGGCCCCCCTTGCGACGCCCTGTCCAAACCAGCCCTGGTCGTGCCCTCTGAGCCGAGTCGCGCCCTCGCGGCTCTCCAGGACGAACTGGCCCCGAGCCCGGGTTGGACCGCCCACGCAGCGTGCTGGGCGGGGCCCAGCGGGCCGGGCCGAACCTAACAGGCTGGCCCGCCCTATGGGCCGATCCAGTCCTAATAGGTCTAACCGAGTCAACCCAGACTGTGCCAGCCCAGAATGAGTCAGTCAGGGTTGGTCCGACGTGTCGGACCGGACCCATGCCCACTACGACCCTTTACTTTCTTTTGGCCATATCTTTGGCACCAGACATCTATTCGACAAACCATCAGTGAAGATAGTAATCTTGAATCGTGACGGTCCCTTCGATCATACCCCACAGGAGTTGAAGGTATAGTTGAGTGACAGTCAGGTAGGATTGAGCATGAATCCAACTAGGCCCCCAGGACTAAAAGGATAATAA
Organism: Viscum album; assembly: GCA_963277665.1. Lineage (NCBI taxonomy): Eukaryota > Viridiplantae > Streptophyta > Magnoliopsida > Santalales > Viscaceae > Viscum > Viscum album. Next base: position 1,320,382,906 of record OY728132.1, on the reverse strand, counting down.
CTCATAAACTGGGCATCCGATAGATGCGTCGTCTATTGCGTTGAGACCCCTATGATATAGTAAACCATTGGGATAATTATTAGTGGGACTTCGTGGAAGTTTATGTATTGACACTTGGCTTGAGGAGAGGACCCTCCCGGAATCAATCGTGCTTTGGGTGGGTTTGACAACTCTGACTATTGTTCCTCGATCCTGTGTGGGTTTTACAGTTCTGACTTCTGTTCCTAGATCCTATGTGGGTTCGACAGAATAGTTGTTCCTATATCCTGTGTGGGTTCTACAGCTCTGACTACTGTTCCTGGGTCCTGTGTGGGTTTGAATGTTCTGAATTCTTTTCCTGGATCCTTTGTGGGTTAGGCAGAATAGATGATTTAGTGGATATATATAATCATCTCTAACTCTCTACATTTATTGTTTACCTGTGTGAGATGAGTCAGTAAATATTGTGTTTACCTCATGATTGAGATGAATTACTTGATAACTTAGGTATATGTATGTGCATATACCTAAGTGGGGTTATCTGTTGATTTCATACTTTTTGGTTTATCCTTTTTGGATTTTGTGAGACCTTGAGGGTATCGGGGTCCCTACTAAGTATCGTTATACTCACCCCTGTACGGGATATTCCCACACCTCATTGTGTTGGATACAGATGATGGAAAACACTGATCGAGGTTGAGAGTACCGGGACTGGACGGTACTGGGAGGTGGACCATACGACAAGTCAGTACACGGAGGAGACAAATGGATGGGGAGTGTTGAGGAGGCTTTCTATACCTACCCTTTATATAGGAATCCTGGAGGAAGTACCAGTAGTTGTTTTTATTTTCTTCAGCTGTACTTGTATTTCTAGTTCCTTGTACTTTACAGTTGGGCTTGTATTTCTAGCCACTTTTACTTTTAGAACATTTTTGTTATACAGTTTTACTTAGTGTTTTGTATCCAGTTGTGTGCTCTGTTTTGTTTTTTTACAGTTTATGAAGGCATTGCCTTCCCAGTTTTAAGGAATTACGCCTTTGGTGCTAGTCGCCAACCCTAGCCTATAGAAGATGGGCTTGGGGTAGTCACAGCAATGGCCCCAGGGGACGAGTTGTGACATCTCAATTCTTGGTCAAATATAATTGATAGTGGTGTTCCATGCATCCTTACCACTTCTCTAATGTATATCCTAACAAGTTGATTGATTAAGAAGTCCTATAAAATTACAATGAACAGATAACTATTTGTAAGATGATCCACTAAAAAACATACAACATTATTTTTTCATGATACCTTTCGAAGACTAGTGACAAACTCCATGGTAATGTTTTTCCATTTCCATGTAATTGTGGGTAATGGTTGCATCATCCCCTTATACTTTTTCTTATCATGATTCACTTGATGACATAAAAAATAAATTTGTTATATTCTATGATATAATTCATCATATTGTCCAACAAATACAACTCTTAAATATCTTGATACATCTTCACACTCAATGGGTGGATGGAGAAGGTCGAGTTATGTGCATCATTCAAAAACTCTTTCTTTTTCCCAATATTTGTTTGTACACATAGTCATGAACAAAATATTATAACTCCTTCTTCACCAATTTTAAACTCAAATGATTTCCATTTTATTATACCTTCAACATTCTTCTTTATTCATATATCATATCTTTGATCAACCTTTACCTTCTCTAAAAGGGAAGGTTGAGTAATCATTTTAGAATGGATTAATGAAGTATCTTCCTTTATGATACCCATGTCCATCATTTGAAAGTCTGAGAATATTGGATTCTTCTCAACTCTCATCACTAATATGTTTTTTGAATCCTTTCATGTTAGAGTATCTACAACTTTATTTTATTTCACATAATGGTGGTGGATTCATCATTTATATTCCTTCATTAGATCTAACTATATTCATTGGAATATACTCTACTATCTTTGTGTGAATATATAATTGAGTATCTTATGATCTGTATATATTTCACACTTCTCCCCATAGAGTTAATACCACCATATTTTCAATGTGAATATAACTATATCCAAATCCATACCATGTGTTGGATAGTTATGTTAATTAAAATTCAACTAAATTGAGGTATACTCTATCACTTTATCATTTTCATTAGTACACAACTCAGTACCTTCTTTGAAGCATCACTATATAACATGAAAAGTTCCCCACTTGTGGTTAGTGTAAGTACTAGTGTAGTGATAATCCTATTTTTCAATTCCTTAAGGCTCTCGTTTCTTCCATTAGTCTATAAAAACTTTAACCCTTCTGATTCGGCTTAGTTAGTGGTTTTTATAAATTTGAGATGTTTGTCATAAATCATTGGTAATACCCATATAGTCCATGTAAACTATGGATATATGTTAAAAATACTAGTTTGGGTCACTCGTTAATTTATTTTATCAAATAAGGGTCCACAAATATCCCTTTTCTGGTGATAACATGCCCCGTGAATGATACTTCCTCTATCCAGAACTCACATTTACTATACTTTTCATATATCCCATCCTTTAAAAAATCATTTTCAAGGTACTAAAATGTTTATAAATCTCTTCCAAGATTTTGAGGAATATAATAATATCATCTATAAATACTACCATAAATTTTTCAAGGTCACACCTAAAGAATATAATCAATAAGTTTATAAATATTTATGGATCATTAGTGAGTTTTAAATGGTGTGACTATGAAATCAAATTGTTCATACATTGTTCGAATGGAGGTCTTGGGAATATATTTTTTCCTTACATTAAATTGTAGATATCCCGATCGAAGGTCCACCTTAGAGAAATATTGATCCCCATATTGTTAATCAAATAATCCTTTTATCCATAATAATGGATACTGGTTATTTATCATGATTTTTTTAGTTCATAAAAATATATACAGAGGCACATTGACTCATCCTACTTTTTTATGAAGAGGGATAACACACCCCATGGTAAAAAAATTAAGGTTTATGAAACCCTTTTCCATATTCTATTATAACGACTTTTTTAGTTCTTCCAACTTGATGATGGAAATTATATAAGGATTCTTGGATATGGGAAGAGATATAGGAATAGTTTCGATTAATACTTAAACCTATAGGCTAAGAGAAAGTCCAAGAAAATCTTCACGGAATACATCTGTATAATATCTCACAATGGTCATGTATTCAAGTATTATTCTATCTTTTTTTAATAATTTGTACCATATATTCTTTCACATAAGGAAAAAATTTCCATGCATGAGTAGAAAATTACAAGGGATATTAATCCTCCTACTTAAACTTATAAAGAATCAGAAGATAACTTCGGATTTGAAGAGTGATACCCTTATCCCAATATTTGATGTTTTATTTATAAAAGTATATTCAACACATTACCAATATAGTATCAAAATCCACTAAATGAGGTAATACAAGATTTTAGTCGTTCAACAAACATTGACTAGGGAGTTGTTATATACTTGAGACGCAATAATTGCTCGATTTTTTGTTCTCAAAGATAACATAGAATTCATGTTTTGAGGTGGTGTTTGGATAGTTCTAAAAAACTTTAATGATATGAAATATTTCATAGAAACATAATCAAAAATTATGTTCATTATTTTTGAATAAATAACCGACATACTTGTAACCACATCATTTTTGGGATACACCTCAATAATAGTGTTAGCATATGTCTTTCCTTGTTTATGAGTCTATAGAGGTTTTTTTCACTGATTGTATCTAACATACATTTTCTTAGGGAATTGGTTTTCATAATTTAAATATTTCTTATAGTTGAAACATTGTACCATAGGCTGAGTGTTTATTTAAAACTACTTTTTCACTATTACACTCGTGGGTTTCTTCATCTCTCTCCAGCATTGATTAGCCTGATAACCTTATTTTCCACACTTGAAAAATCTCCATGTTCCCTTTAGAAATTTTTTGGGATTCTTCTTCTAACACTTTTGACACATGGGTTATTGGTTTTTCTTTCCTCAATGATATTTATCTATTTATCCTTCGGATGAGAACTCCATTTTATGATTTTTATCACTAGGTCCATGAGAACACTGACAGTCTCTAATATCAATCTCAACCTTGAGAGCACAATGGAAAATATCTTAATAAGTTTCAAAGTCTAACATAACCAAATATTTTTATATACTTGGATTTAATGCCCTAAAAAAATTTCACATATTACTTTCAGTATTAATGAAAAAGCCAAAGGTAACCATGAAAGCCTTCTAATGTTTTCCTTATATGCCTGGATAGCCTCGTCTTCCTTTCTATTCAGGTCACAGAACTCCCTCTACATTTTAAGATGGAGAGTTTGGGGAAAATAATTATTGAAAAATATTTATTTTCCTTCCAATTCCAGGGAATAAATATTCTATTTGGACATTGTGTTATTGATTATCATCCACCACTAATATACTTCCCCCTCCATGTGATAAATGACCAATATACCATTATATTGTTCTAAGAATTGGTGGAAAGAGAATAAATTCTAAAATTATTTAATACATCACTCAATGATTAGGGTATTATAATATCCACTAAAGTTAGGATTCCTTTTTGTACAAAATACATGACCACAATTATCCCTTTCTTTCCACATGATTCAAGTCACTATTAATAGCATGATTCACTTGATCCATTACTATCATGAATTTTCCATATCTATTCCCTATAATTTTAGGCATCTATTTAAGGAAATTATCACATTTACTATCATGTTTTTTATTTTCTTGGTTCCTCATATTTCCCACTATTAACTAAAATAAAGGAAAAAATGAATGAGGATACTTTAACTAATAAACATATAAAAAGAAAAACTAAACACATTTAAGTAATAACATATAAATAAAAATTATATCGTAGATTATGAGTCTATATGTTTCAATCAAGATTATCCATGGTAATTTACCTATTATTTTTTTCGAACGTGACAAACTATTAAAGTCTTTAATAATGGTTTGTAAATAGTTTGTGAATTTTCAAAAGCATGTCCCCCAGAAGGGTAAAACCAGGTACTCAGTAAGGGATCATTCACCATGCACCAGGATGATTAATGTGATATAAACAACAAAATATTTTTGGGGTTATTACCCCTAGATGTATCTAAGATAAAACCATGTCTACTTATAGTATCCAGATAGAGATATATTTTCTTGGAAACCACTTACTCTATAATTTACCAAAATTTCAGGATATTTTTCTTATATATGGAATTATCCCTAGTGTTCTCATTAATGTATTCTTGTACTAATACCCAAAAATAAACCACTATATGATACAAGATATAGTTACTTATTCCCTATTACTCATATTATTACATGATTTTTTTACATAAATATCCCTTAAAAATAAAATAATGATCAAAAGGCCTAGTGTCATAAGAAGACTAAGTACATATAACATAAAAATAAGATGTATTTATTTTTGTATCCATAATGAGCTCCTAAATACCTTTGATATCCTAAATCTATATATGTTAACCTGGGGAATACATAGACAAAAGGGGTGACATATAAATCCTAGTAAGGGAATAAACATGAAAAATAAGAATAAAGTTTTATTCAAGGGTATAACATGATATTAAAAAATATAAGTCTCATGAGTAATCACATGGGAGCATTATATAAAGGACATGGTATCATAAGATAATGGAAACATAGGAAATATGAAAGTTATATAAAACATGACATAATCATAAGTCAACTCTAACTACCAAGACAACAACACATGGTGGAAAGAGTCACATATTGAATTAGTTTTACTCCATAATCCCATACATAATTTCTCATGAGGAAAAAAACTTTGCCCAATTCATTATTGAGTTATATGGGTACACCCATCATAACATGTTCATCATTGTGTGTGATATGAAAGAAAATAAATCATATGGAATAAAATATACGAATTAACCATGGAAAGAAATGTGTTTCATAATCTTTCATAATATTATAATCAAAGGAGATTTAAAAAATAAGGCATTTGAGAAATGAACATAAGTAAAATATTACCCCATCAAAAGGAAGGTAGAAAAAACTGGGTATATATTTGAGTGAAATATATATTGAATTTATAATCATTCCATAACATTAATGTGAGATAAAAAGTGAGTTAATGAGAGAAAGATCATAACCAAAATAAAAATTTTATTTCATAGAGATCCCCTACCTCAAGTCTCAATTTTTATCATGCGCATGAATTACACTATCCATAGAGACGGTAGGTCGTAGTACACATGAACGTTATTTCCATTTTTTATGGATGGAACAAAAAAGGTAAAAAATAATTAAACTTTATGGAATCATAATTATATAATAAGTAAAACACACACACACACAGATATATATATATATATATATATATATATATATATAAAATTAATCATTATAACCATCCATTAGAGGCAGTGATGGAAAACGAATTACGTCTGTTCGAGTGGCGGCAGTCTGATGTGCACATGAACAATGATTTTATTTCCCATTTTATGGAAGTGGACATAGATGTAGGTTATTTAATTAATATAATAATATATCATTATTTTTAATATATAGGTGATATTATTTAATAATTTTTAAGAATATTTTATGGAGGTACAAGAATAAATATAACTAAAACAATTAGTAAAAGACTATACCTCTTCTCCAAGAAATATCATTTTCTTTACACCTTAAACCCTCTAAGGTTGATATTATCTATAAACCAAGACCTATAAAAATATTGAATGTATTATAGTAAATGTATTTTTTCATGTAATAGCTAAATCATAATTCATTTTATATGTAATTAAAATAGGATAATAGGTTCCTCTTTACATGAGAGGATAGGGTTATTCTTAGAATTTCTTAAAGTATTAAATTAATAAAAATTATATATCTTGGAAAAATGGATAAAAATGGATATAATTATAATATAATATGTTTATTAGTTGAAATAATATCATAAAATAAATATTTTACATATTCAGGTGATTTTTCCAACCTTATATTTTTTGTTTTAACCCCTTGTTAACCCTTTTGAGGATTACCATAAAAACAAGGTTTATTACTCTTTGAGGGTTATGATAATTACTATAAAAGTAAAATTGTCCATAAATGGAACATGGTTGATATTTTAAACCATATTATAATAAATTTTCTAAATATATTATTTTCATGAATTTTTTAACCACTTTGTAAAATATTGTTTTTTAGAAAATATCACTATTTTCATTTTTGGAACTATTCATTTAATTTGACGTTGAAAACAACATGAAAATAATGGAATTAGAATTTAATCAATTAAAAAAATACCTAACATGTTATATTTATCAAAAAATAATAATTTTAAAAATTCATTCATTCAAATTATATTACTTTTCATATTTTCAAAATCATTTATTTTATTTTTTAATTAATTGAAAAAAAATATAGTGTCGACGGTTGCTTACGAATTTAAGGTAATTATTTCGTAACTAAAAATTATAAATATAAACACGTGATAAAAAATAATTTATATTTAAAATGAATATTTATAACTAAACATTAATTTCTTATACCTGTGACAAAATATTATAGGTATTAAAAGCAAGTGAGTGACATTTTTGACTTTATCCTTTACTTAAATATTATAAAGTTAAAATTCACATAAAAGTAGAAAAAATGTCATATATTCAAATATTATACAATTATGGATGATATAAAATCACTAAATGAAATAGATTCAACTGTTAGGGTCATTTTCTAGTCCTTACTAAATTATTTTTAACATTAATTATATGATTTACCCTTACCCTAGTAACAAAATATTACTAAGGTTACTATTCAATATAACCAAAATTAAAAAGGGACCTATTAACCAAATTTGGACCTCCTTTTTTCAAATATTGAATCCATTTTTTAGATTCAACTCCTATAAGTTTCTAAATTTACTTTTAAATTAAAACACCAAACACAATGAAAAACATCTTTTTCAAAAAAATACATTTTAAGTATAAAAATATTTTTATTCCAAATTAAACAATTGAATAGATTCCAATCAACATTATTGGATTTAGTAATAATAAAACATTAATAATTTTACTTTTAAAATTTTTTTAAAAAAATTAACCTTTTAAATTCTTGAATCATGATATATTTTTCAATAAAAATTATATTTTTTACTATTTATTGTATAATAAAATTTTTAGAAAAATATCAAAAAATTCACCCTTAGATAATTTTCATATGATTATTTAAAAAATTATACCCCTTTTATGAAATAAATTTTTGAAAAGTTTTAGATATTAATTATATTATTCACTAATAAAAATAAATAAAAACCTTTTTTAAAGAAAAATTATTTTTGAAGAATAAAATTGATTTACTATAAATTGAGAGCTTATTTCATAATCATTCATCAATAAATTTGTATAGATTAGTAAATTTATATAAATTTAATAGTTTTTTTTAATTCTATTAATATTCATTAATTTAATGGATATGTTATAACAATAATAAAATTCCATGGTTCATTTAAGATATGTGTGGGGTGTTTTATACGCTATCAAACACTATGTTATTTTAAAATATTGAGATGTTTCACCAACTTCCTAGAGGGTAGATATGTATACCCCAGTCTAAGATCAATATCCTTCATCAATACTCAGGTCTTTGAACCCAATCAACTATACCCACCTTAGCCAATACCAAAGTGTCTCTAATAATTTGCATCACTTCAAGGGAACCTTTGTCTACTCATTGGAGATCCCATTCTCACACCTCTATCATGATTATTAACAGTCCCTAGGGAATCACCAGGAATCCCTCATCCTCAATCCCTTAGGATGAACCCAAAGGTGGTACCTGGGCATTTTTTACTATCAAGATAACATCGTATTCCAAGTAATGGGATGCCCTAGGAAATACTATACATCAAAGTGTGTTTGATTTTTAGGTAACAGAATAAATAAAAGGGAATAAACTCTCAATATACCAATATAAATATCATGGGAATACAATATCACATGCCTCAATAGATGATTCATCCCCAATGTGACCACCCAATCCTAGAGAGATATCTTAGGCATCGATTGGTGGATATAACTATCACCCTCAATATGTCCTAAATTACATGATTAGGGACATATTCCCACCTAAAACCTCACACTAAAATCCAAATCCTATGTATAATGGTAACTCATAATGGTCTACTAGTGTCTTCATTAAAATATTGAAACTCGCAAATTCACAATGGTATCAAAAATTCAGAGGAATACCTATCATCTTGAGAATTCCTATATATATGATCACATGCCTTATAATGCTTGATCTTAGTTACCATCTCTATGAATCCACTTCCATATAAACTGAATCTCTGGATGTCAGTTGATCTTGGGATCCACCCCAAATACACCTTGGACTAGAACCTAACATAATGAGCATCATAGGGCCTCATTCGTATCATTTGGTGATTTTCGAGCATCCCAAGAAATAAAAAAATACCAAGATCAGTGGATGTTTCCCAGACATCCTATGAGACCACATATCATATAAAAATTAATAAATAAAATATTTCATGGCCAGGCCAAATGTACATGAATTTCACACTACCCACAACCCCTCGGCTCACATGTTTAGTATGGGTTCTACGTGATACCTACTACCGTCACTACCCATAGTGTAAGAACCCTGATATTCTTTTCAGGTACGTTTTTCCTTTTTCTAGAGTTTTTTAGAAAAAGGAATTTTCTAGAAATTTCGGAAGTACACACCGTGTAATTTTTGAGTACATGCCGTGTACTCTTCCCCATCTCGAAGTCGTGTGCTGGTTGTGTCTGAGCCACACACACAGTGTGTAAGGATGAGGTGGAGGCTGGTTATTTCGGAGTACGAAAAATTGGATTACACGCCGTGTACTCAAGAAGTACATGTCATGTACTATTTTTTCATTAAACGGATCGGGGTCCCGCCTAACCCCCAAATTATTCTTCTTCTCCATATTTCGTCCGCCCGAGAGTGACCGTACGACCGGAACATCGAGGACCTCTTGCCTCGCCATCCATTCTCTGATTCGAGCACATTCGATTGCATTGGAATCACAACGGTGAGTTCTTCCTTCTGCTTGATCCTTGTTTCTGATTCCTCCTCATTTTAAAATTATATTGGGATGAACGTTTTTTGCGTTTTCTCATATCTATGTTGTTATAAGAGGAATGTTTCGTCATGGTTCATGTATATCGATCTCCTCGGATCGAGGTTGGTGGTTTGTGCCTTTCCGTAGAAAGTTGATGAATATTTTGTGCAATTTCCACCAATACCCTTGAACGGGGTATTGCGTGTTTCCTCTTTTTCCCTTGTTACTTTCCTGCTTTGCCTGATTGCTTTAGTAGAGGTCATTGATTGTGATTACAGTATTTTTTTTTTGCTCAAATTGCTTTTCCATGCTTGTTCTGCCTGTTTGGCATTTTTTCAGTTGCCATGCCTAGTTGTAGGATAGTGTATTTGTTAATTTATTTTACAATTGAGCCTTAGTTGTTATCCAAGTAGTTCTTGAGGATTACATGGACGATGCACGCGTGATGATCATGTTTAGTTATACTCAGGACTGTGAGAACCTAGAGTAGTATACCAAGGGGATAATTGATGGAAGGGCTTCTCCAGAGTGTCTTTTAATTACGATGCAAGACTATAGGGGGAATTAACGTTGAGTGCTTCCCCAGAGAGACTGTAGATCCTCGACTTGTTACATAGGGGGAATTGACGTTAAGTTCTTCCCCAGAGAGCCTTTAGCACGATACGAGACTATAGGGGGAATTGACGGTGAGTGCTTCCCTAGAGAGTCTGCTTAATTACGTAGCTTAACAAGAGGGGTGAGACTGTGTGTGCCTCCCAGAGGGTTACTAGTACATAGTGGTTGAACCATAGGGGTTAGACTGTAAGAGCTACATAGAGGGTCACCTGTTTTCTTCTTGTTACTGATTTCTTACTTGTGTACTTACTTGTTAGAACTGTGGTTTGTAGATACTTGTGATTTTCTGTTTATTGCTTCTTGTTTTATTACTGTCGTGTATTCATTGACTGTTAGGCACAAATATTTGGGTGATTTCCTACTGGGATTGTATCTCACACCCTGTTTGGGCCATGATTTTGGGCCCAAGATGACTATGTTGCTGCAGGTATAGACAAGGGCAAGCACCCTTCTACTTCAGGATCTTGATTGCACCAGGAGGAGGGGAGCATGGGACCGAGCCATGGCTCGCGTTGCTGAGGAGCCCTCTTTGTTTTTCTTTTGAACTAAGTTCAGTTGTATTCCAGCATGTTTTTGTGTTTTCTAATTTCCATAGAAACTTGTACCTGCTGCATTATTGTCATCATTGTTATATATCTTCATTTCTTCTGCTGTTTGGTTTCTACTGTTATGCATGTTGTTACCTACTTCTGTTGTTTATTGTTGTTTTCTTACCTTGTATACCTTAACAAATGAGGGCATAATTTCCCCTCCGACTCACCAAGGCCCTCGCTGCTAGTCGGCAGCCTCTGGCGTTCGGGAAAACGCACTTGTGGTCATGTGGCGAGGTCATTTGGCGAACCGGGTACGGGGCACCAGTGGAGGGGCTCCGAACTCGGGTCGTTACAAAGTGGTATCAGAGGAGTTCTTTTCTCTTGATTGCTATTTGGAGACTTTATCCAGGCATAGGAAGGATTCGGAACATAACATTAAGTTGTGCTCGGGAGTAGCTATCCCGTGTATAGGGAAAATCTATACTACCTCGTTAATTGCAGTTTTTCTGGTTTTGAGATTTTGTGGTTGGTATGTTTTCACCTAGAGTGATTTGTATGACTTGTGTGGTTATTGTTTTGATATTTCGGTTATATTTCTGTCACAACCCGATGAGATGAGGGTATTCCATCTCATGCATCATATAGGCACTTGTAGAAATCACATGTCATGCATTCTTGCCATGCCATTCAGGGTGCATTAGCGATTGCATGTAAAGACCCGTAAATTTCAAGGAATTTTTTTTTTTAATTTTCTTTGGAATTTTACAAGAACGCAGTTTCTGACGGCGCCTGATTCCGAGACCCGGTGTGCCCGGAATCATTTTCTGAAGTTTGGCTCGGGTACGTTCAGTGAACGGACGAGCGGGTTTTTCTAACTTTTGAACCGATGCTCAGAATCGAATTCTGAGGGCACCGATGAAATCGCAACGCCGGTATTTGCTTAGAAACGCCTCTTCCGGAGTTGCGTTTGCTCGGGTGTGGTTTTCAATTTTCGGGCTTAAAGTTAAGAAATAAAATAATTTTGCGACAACTTTATTTTATTTCACTTAAGCCACTTGAAGCCACTTGGAAGCCACTTAAAGGCGGCTTGAACTGAGTTGAACTGGATAGGATGCTATCCAGAAATATCCTACCCCCTTGGTAGGATATTTGTGAGGTGGGGCCCGCACGAGCCCCGCCGTTTCTTTCCGCTAAGAAACGCACCCGTGAAAACCTGTCTTAATGAAAGTCAACCGACGCGTTTTCTAAATTCTTAAACAGACCATTTAATTGGGCGGTTTATTTCATGAATTAAATGGGCTGTTTCTTTCGTGAATTAAATGGGTCGTTTCTTTCGTTGAATTAATTCAACGAATTGATGGATCGTTTCTTAACTGGTTTCGTGTGTTGGCATATTTATAAAATAAGACCAACCTAAAAATCCTTGGAAAGGATTTGAGAGGATCCCCGTTTCTTCTGCTCCCACGCGAAGAACGCGAAGAACGCCGAACCTGGAAATCGACGACGCCTTCGCCCGAGACGTTCTTCCGATCTCCGATCTCCGATCACCGACGCGTTGAGCTCGCCGACTCAACGCCGGAATCCGCGACGACGCGATGCCTCCCTGCGACGACGCGACGATCGATCTCTTCCGCGACGGTCTCTTCCGCGAAGAACGCCCGCGCACGACGATCATCAAGGTAGGGATTCATTCGGAAAATTACTCCTTTTTAATTTTCTCATGAACGTTCTTTGAAAATTAAAAAGTCGGTTCAAGCGAACAATTTTATTTTAATTAAAATTGTTGGATCATGTGTTGATCATTTTATTTCTCCCGGTTGTTTATCTCTAACGCGGACGGTGCGGGCCAAACGAACACGGCCCGACGACCCTCCGCCATTCTTCGTTTTGTGCGAATTTGGCGGTCAACGACGGAACGTGCCGCAGCGGACGTTTGACGATACCGAAGTAAAGAACGGATCCCGGGAGGAGCATCGGCATAGACGGGAAGGAGAACGGGCCACCGGAGCGACGTCGGTGGCCCGCGGAAGTTGCCGGCGGCGCAAGTCGCCGGCGCGGCGGCGCCGGCGGCTGGAGGCGGCGGCGCCCCGGCGCGCTGCCGGACAAGCCCGCCGCGGCTGAAGCCGCGGCGGCGGCGGCCGACGGACCCGCTCCGCGGGTCCGGTTCGTCCAGGCGGACGCGGCTCAGCCGCGTCCGCGGTTCGCCAGCGCGGCCCGCACGCGGGCCGTGGATTTCCTCAGGCCGCGGGTCAATGCCCGCGGCGCCGGTCGCTCGGCCCAGCCGGCCGAGCCGGACCGGCCCCGGCCGGGCCGGGTCGGGCCGACCCAGGGGGGGTCGGGCCGGGTCGACCCGGGCCCGTATCCCCCCATCTTCGGACGTTTTCGTTCAAACGCCCGTATCTTGAGCTTAGTGCCTCCAAACGACTCGCCGTCAGCGGCAACGCGATCCTTGGATCGAGACGGTCGTTTCGGTATATCGCACTCAAGGTTTCGGAATACTTTGAGTTCGTCCGGGTTGGTTCGTACACGAGACCAACCGGGCCCTCGGAGCGGAAACGCTCATATCTTGAGCTATGGACGTCCGATTGACGTGCCGTCAGCTTTGTTGAATTCCTCTAAGTGAGACGGATCTTTTGGAATACTCCGCCCGAGGTTTGGACGCAGGTGGAGTGCGTTCGGGTTGGTTTTGCCTTAAAAACCAACCGGGCCCCTCGGACGAAAATGCCAATATCTCTCAGACCGGGCATCCGATTGACGCGCCGTCTGCGACGTTGAGTTCCTGTTGACGATACGGAACTTTTGGACACATCAACTTCAGAATTCTTGTCAGTTGATGTATCAGCCTCTCAGCTCATGGAGCGGACCTTCCCGAACGAGCTTGCTGTGTGCGGGAACCCTAGTGCTGGCTGCGACTGCTACTTCGGCAGCGACGACCGTGCAGAGATCCTCAGTGGACTGCGGCGACGACTGTGCAGAGATCCTTCGTGGACTCCGACGACGACCGTGCAGAGATCCTCAGCGGACTGCGACGACTACTGCACTCAGCGATCCTACGTGGATCAGTGCTACAGGTCCTGTGTGGGCCCGGTCCTGTGTGGGCCCGATCCTATGTGGGTCCGATCCTGCGTGGGTCAGCGCTCAGCGGTTCTCTGTGAGCCAGCGCCTACAGGTCCTGCGTGGGCCTGGTCCTGTGTGGGCCCGATCCTGTGTGGGTCATCTCTCAGCGGTTCTGTGTGAGCCAACTTCTACAGGTCCTGCGTGGGCCCGATCCTGTGTGGGTCACTGCAAGGTTAGTACCTATCGATTTTTCGTGGGTCCGACGACTTAGATGGTTCAATGATCATCTTTATCGTCATCCGAAGAAGTATACATGTATGAGCTGAATCTTCTGTTTACTCTCCTTTGTGGACTGTGTTGTTCTATCCTGCGTGGGTATGTGTTTTGCTTTCCTGTGTGGACTGGGTTGTGCTTGGGCTCGGACGTTGGAGCCGAGCGGGGAATTGCAGACTTAGGTATATGTATGGGCATATACCTAAGCCGTGTCAGATGTTACTTCGTGATTGTATCTCTTCTTCGTGATTTATCCTTTGTGAATTTCGGGAGACCTTCAGGGGTCTCGGGGTCCCTACTGAGTAGCTTATACTCACCCCTGCACGGGCTATGCCCGCACTTCGTGGTGTTGGTTGCAGACGACGGACAGCGCTGATCGTGGAGGAGGCGTGCGGAGCAGGACAGTACCCGGAGGTGGACTACTGGGCGGGACGTACTCGGAGCGGTTAGGTGGACCCGAGGAGCAGAGGAGGCTATCTGTACCCACCCTTCAGGTGGGACTTCCGGAGGACGGCTCAACGCTGCAGTTTTCCCTTTTCAGTTGCTGTTTTTCTTTTCAGTTGTACTTTACAGTTGGGCTTGTATTTCCGGCCCCTTTTACTTCAGCACAGCTTGTACAGTTTTACTTAGTGTTTACCTTTCCGCTTGCTTACTCTGTGGTGCTTGTTTACTTTTCAAAGGCAATGCCTTCCCTTTTTGTTGGGATTCACGCCTTGGTGCTAGTCGCCAGCCCCTGGCCTATGGAAGGCGGGCTTGGGGTAGTCATGGCACGGGCCCCGAGGACGGGTCGTGACAAATTGGTATCAGATGTGGTCGGTTCTACCGCAGACTCTGATCTTTCTTCTATGTGAAGCAATAGTGATTAGCGTATTGAGTGTGGTTATCAGTCCAGGGAGTCCAGTGTTGGTGCGGCGGCCGACATATCCATACACCAGGACCCTGACTTCTGATTTTCGACTTAATGCACGAAAACATTGATTGCATGTGTGTTACAAGTTTTCATTGTGATTACTTGTGTCAGCTCACCAGGTATACTGTTCTGACCGTGGCATACTTGTTTCCTTTTCAGGATGGCACGACGACAGCAGCCAGCTAGGGTTCCTAGAGTAGGGTGCGACGACGGCCCGCCGAGCGACGAGGCCTCAGTACAGGGCCCGTTGACTGCAGAGGCACCGGCGGTACCTTTACCCGCCGAGCCCCCGATGCTTCCAGCACTGGCAGCTGACGACGCACGACGCCTTGGAGCTCTGCACGAGTTCCAGCGCCAGCGACCACCCAGGTTCCGTGGGGAGTCGGACCCCCAGGCAGCCGAGGACTGGCTGGAGGCGGTCGTCCGAGTTTTCAGGCTAGTGAGGACGCCAGCAGACCTCATGGTGATCCTCGCGGCGAGCCTACTGCACGCAGCAGCCGGACGCTGGTGGAGTCTGATGCTCCAGGTACACGATGAGGCCACCCTCATCTGGACGGACTTCTAGAGCCTCTTCCGCTCAGAGTTCATCCCGGCCACCCTCCGAGCGGTGCGCATCCAGGAGCTTCTTCAGCTGCGGCAGGGCAGCTTGACGGTCGCTCAGTACGCGGCGAGGTTCACCGACCTTTCTCGGTACTCGACAGACATGGTACGGGACCCCTTCTTCCGGGCCCGGACCTTCGAGCAGGGATTGAGACACGAGATCAGGGCATCACTGATCTCCCTCAGCATCCCGACCCAGGCAGGAGTACTAGAGCGAGCCGTCCTGATCGAGAGCTTCCTGGCTGAGTCCACAGCGAGACCCACCGCAGGGCGGCAGATAGCGGAGTCTTCGGCAGCTGGTAGCCGGCGGATGACTCAGGGTTCTAGGCGGACCAGACCTTCCGGCAGGCGACCTCGGGACGCTGGCTCAGCAGTGCAGGGCACCCGGCCCGGCGCCAGCCTTCCGAGAGGCAGACAGTGCTATGAGTGCGGCGGGTAGGGCCACATGGCTCGTGACTGCCCGACCCATCGTACCGAGGGGCAGCAGACGGTGGAGGGGCCACCCAGGCAGAGGCAGAGGGTCGACAGTGGCGGTCCGCAGGGAGGAGGCGGACGAGGCAGAGGAGATGGCCGAGCAGCAGGTGGTGGGCGACGCTTTGAGGCTCTGCCACCACCACCACCAGGAGGCCCTCCCCGACCACAGGGAGCTGGCGGGCAGAGACAGGCTCAGCTCCAGGCAGCGGAGGCCTACAACCACGGTGCGCCAGAGATGATTCGAGGTACGATCTGTGTCCATTCCACCCTTGCTGCAGTTCTGATAGACACAGGAGCGAGTCACTCTTTCATAGCCACTGCCCTTGTTCGGAGCTCGGAGATTCCGACAAAGCCGTTGGCTCGATCCTTACAGCTAGAGACTCCTACGGGATCAGACTCGACGATTACGCACTGGTGCCGGCAGTGTGAGCTTACTCTAGGAGGCGAGAGCTTCGGCTGGGATCTTCTTGTAGCAGCATCGAGGCCTTACGACGTCATTTTGGGCATGGATTGGTTATCTACGGTCCATGCTCAGATTGACTGCTTTAGGCGCAAGGTGCGATGTGTGCGCACCGACGGGAGCAGGTTCACCTTCACCGGCGAGAAGGGAGCCTTAGCAGCACAGGATGGACTTACGCAGAGGAGAGGTCAGCCCATCACTCATCAGTTGGCTAGCCTCATCCTGGGAGCAGTTGACGTGCGGAGTCCCAGTTTCCCTGCAGTGGTGGATCAGTACACGGACGTCTTTCCCGACGACGTTCCAGGACTACCTCCTCGCAGAGAGGTAGACTTTTATATTGACCTGTACCCCGGGACAGCCCCGATATCCACTCCAGCATATCGGATGGCCCCCGCTGAGCTTCGAGAGCTGCGAGTACAGTTGGAGGACTTACAGGGCAAGGGGTTCATCCGACCCAGTGTTTCGCCCTGGGCTTCCCCGATTTTGTTCGCCAAGAAGGCGGACGGGAGCTTGCGACTGTGTGTCGATTATCGTCGCCTGAATCAGGTGACAGTGAGGAACAAGTATCCGCTACCCAGGATTGATGATCTCTTCGACCAGCTCAAGGGAGCACGGTGGTTCTCGAAGATAGACCTCAGGTCAGGCTATCATCAGCTTAGAGTTCGAGACGAGGATGTGCAGAAGACGGCCTTTAGGTGTTGGTATGGCCACTTAGAGTTCTTGGTTATGCCTTTCGGCGTGACCAACGCTCCAGCAGTGTTCATGAGCCTCATGAATAGGATCTTCCAGCCATATCTCGATCGATTTGTCGTGGTCTTCATCTACGACGTTTTGGTGTACTCGACGACGGAGGAGGAGCACGCCTTCCACCTGCGTGTTGTACTAGACACACTCCGAGAGCACCAGCTTTATGGAAAGCTCTCGAAGTGTCAGTTCTGGTTACGTGAGGTCCACTTCTTGGGGCACGTCATTTCTGAGGCGGGAGTTGCAGTGGATCCCGCGAAGATCGAGGCAGTGCTAGCTTGGGAGCCACCCAAGAGCGTGACAGAGGTGCGGAGTTTCTTGGGCCTAGCCGGATACTATCGGAGATTTGTGCCGGACTTCTCCAGAGTTGCGGCCCCACTCTCAGCGTTGACGAAGAAGGGGAAACCCTTAGTGTGGTCAGACAGATGTCAGCAGAGCTTCCAGGAGCTGAGGCAGAGGTTGACCAGCGCACCTATCTTGAGGTTTCCTGAGGAGGGAATTGGTTACATAGTCTACTGCGATGCATCAGGGACCAGACTCGGGTGTGTCCTGATGCAGGAGCGGGCCGTGATTGCCTACAGATCACGCCAGTTGAGGCCTCATGAGCAGAACTACGCTACCCATGACTTGGAGTTGGCAGCAGTGGTCTTCGCCCTGAAGACATGGCGACACTATCTGATGGGCGAGCGCTTCACAGTCTTTTCTGACCACCAGAGTCTCAGGTACATCTTCTCTCAGAAGGACCTGAACCTGAGACAGTGGCGATGGCTCGAGTTCCTCCAGGACTATGACTTTGAGATAGTCTATACTCCTGGGAAGGGGAACGTGGTGGCTGATGCCCTCAGCAGGAGGACGGGCATCCAGCTACTTGAGGAGGCGACAGAGCAGCTAGCCGCTTTGCAGATATCCTTCGTGGATAGAGACGGAGCAGCCTTCCTTAAGTCTCTCACAGTCTCTCCTCCACTTCTTCAGCGGGTCAGAGAGGCACAGCATGGGGATGTTGACTGTGAGACGCGACGTGCACAGATATCCTCAGGATAGGCACCTGATGGTTTCTCCCTTGGAGCAGAGCACGATGTCCTTTTCAGAGGACGTACCTTGGTACCAGTCACCTTACGAGAGGAGGTGCTGAGAGAGTTTCACACTTCTCCCTTAGCGGTACATCCTAGAGTGGTGAAGATGTACCAGGATCTCAGGCGACAGCACTGGTGGCCAGGCATGAAGAAGGCTGTGGTAGAGTTCGTTTCACGGTGCCTCACCTGCCAGCAGGTGAAGGCAGAGCATCAGGTACCAGCAGGCTTGGTACAACCCTTGGAAGTCCCGGAGTGGAAGTGGGACGGGATATCTATGGACTTTGTGACTGGACTTCCACGCACTTCCAGAGGTCGCGATTCCATATGGGTGATTGTTGACCGACTCACCAAGTCGTCACACTTCCTACCCATCCGAGAGCAGGGCACAGTGGAGATCTTGGGGCGTATCTATGTTCAGGAGATTGTACGACTTCACGGTGTGCCATCGACCATCGTCTCCGATCGGGACGCTCGTTTTACTTCCCGGCTTTGGAAGGGGTTGCAGGAGGCGTTCGGGACACGACTACGTCTGAGCACCGCCTTTCACCCTCAGACGGATGGTCAGACGGAGAGGACCATTCAGACTCTCGAGGACATGCTCCGTGCATGTGTCCTCGACTTTGGTCGCAGCTGGGAGGACCACCTACCCTTGGTGGAGTTCGCGTACAACAACAGCTACCACTCCACCATCGGGATGGAACCCTACGAGGCGTTGTACGGCAGGCCTTGCAGATCTCCTTTGTGTTGGACAGACCCTCGAGAGTCAGCACTTGTGGGACCAGAGATGGTCCAGGCCATGACAGAGAAGGTCCAGCTCATCTAGGAGCGGATGAGGACAGCACAGAGCCGGCAGAAGTCATATGCTGACAGGAGGCGGAGGCCACTAGAGTTCGAGGATGGTGACCACGTCTTCTTGCGGGTCTCACCTCGACGTGGTTTGAGGAGATTTGGACGAGGCGGCAAGTTGTCTCCACGCTTCATCGGGCCTTTCCAGGTCCTTAGCAGGGTTGGCGAGGTGGCTTATCGCCTGGCTCTGCCACCTCAGTTGCACCGGGTGCACGATGTCTTCCACGTATCCCAGCTGAGGAGATACCTGCACGACCCGATGCACATCATTGACTATGGGGAGCTAGACGTGGATGATGGGGCGACTTTTACGGAGGTCCCAGTGGAGATAGAGGATCGACAGGAGCAGGTCCTACGTGGGCGATCGATTTCTCTTGTGCGCATAAGATGGCAGCACGAGAACCTCCAGGAGAGCACTTGGGAGCGGGAGGCTCAGATGCGTGCTCAGTACCCACATTTGTTTCCCTAGTTTTTGATGTATCTTTACGGGGACGTAAAGTCCTGAGGTGGGAGTAATGTAAAGACCCGTAAATTTCAAGGAAATTTTTTTTTAATTTTCTTTGGAATTTTACAAGAACGCAGTTTCTGACGGCGCCTGATTCTGAGGCCCGGTGTGCCCGGAATCATTTTCTGAAGTTTGGCTCGGGTACGTTCAGTGAACGGACGAGCGGGTTTTTCTAACTTTTGAACCGGTGCCCGGAATCGAATTCTGAGGGCACCGATGAAATCGCAGCACCGGTATTCACTTAGAAACGCCTCTTCCGGAGTTGCGTTTGCTCGGGTGTGGTTTTTAATTTTCGGGCTTAAAGTTAAGAAATAAAATAATTTTGCGACAACTTTATTTTATTTCACTTAAGCCACTTGGAAGCCACTTGGAAGCCACTTAAAGGCGGCTTGAACTGAGTTGAACTGGATATGATGCTATCCAGAAATATCCTACCCCCTTGGTAGGATATTTGTGAGGTGGGGCCCGCACGAGCCCCGCTGTTTCTTTCCGCTAAGAAACGCACCCGTGAAAACTCGTCTTAATGAAAGTCAACCGACGCGTTTTCTAAATTCTTAAACAGACCATTTAATTGGGCGGTTTATTTTGTGAATTAAATGAGTTGTTTCTTTCGTGAATTAAATGGGTCGTTTCTTTCGTTGAATTAATTCAACGAATTGATGGATCGTTTCTTAACCGGTTTCGTGTGTTGGCATATTTATAAAATAAGACCAACCTAAAAATCCTTGCAAAGGATTTGAGAGGATCCCCATTTCTTCAGCTCCCACGCGAAGAACGCAAAGAACGCCGAACCCGGAAATCGACGACGCCTTCGCCCGAGACGTTCTTCCGATCTCCGATCTCCAATCACCGACGCGTTGAGCTCGCCGACTCAACGCCGGAATCCACGATGACGCGACGCCTCCCCGCGACGACGCGACGATTGATCTCTTCCGCGACGGTCTCTTCCGTGAAGAACGCCCGCGCACGACGATCATCAAGGTAGGGATTCTTTCGGAAAATTACTCCTTTTTAATTTTCTCGTGAACGTTCTTTGAAAATTAAAAAGTTGGTTCAAGCGAACAATTTTATTTTAATTAAAATTGTTGGATCATGTGTTGATCATTTTATTTCTCCCGGTTGTTTATCTCTAACGCGGAGGGTGCGGGCCAAACGAACACGGCCCGACGACCCTCCGCCGTTCTTCGTTTTGTGCGAATTTGGCGGTCAACAACGGAACGTGCCGCATTGGACGTTTGACGATCCCGTAGTAAAGAACGGATCCCGGGAGGAGCATCGGCGCAGACGTGAAGGAGAACGGGCCACCGGAGCGACGCCGGCGGCCCGCGGAAGTTTCCGGCGGCGCAAGTCGCCGGCGGCCAGAGGCGGCGGCGGCTGACGGACCCGCGCCGCGGGTCCGGTTCGTCCAGGCGGATGCGGCTCAGCCGCGTCCGCGGTTCGCCAGCGCGGCCCGCACGTGGGCCGCGGATTTCCTCAGGCCGCAGGTCAATGCCCGCGGCGCCGGTCACTCGGCCAAGCCGGCCAAGCCGAGCCGGACCGGCCCCGGCCGGGCCTGGCCGGGCCAACCCGGTTCGGGCCGACCCAGGGGGGGTCGGGCCGGGTCGGCCCGGGCCCGTACCCCCCCATCTTCGGACGTTTTCGTTCAAACGCCCGTATCTTGAGCTTCGTGCCTCCAAATGACTCTCCGTCAACGGCAACGCGATCCTTGGATCGAGACGGTCGTTTCGGTATATCGCACTCAAGGTTTCAGAATACTTTGCGTTCGGCCGGGTTGGTTCGTACACGAGACCAACCGGGCCCTCGGAGCGGAAACGCTCATATCTTGAGCTACGGACGTCCGATTGACGTGACGTCAGCTTTGTTGAATTCCTCTAAGTGAGACGGATCTTTTGGAATACTCCACCCGAGGTTTGGACGCAGGTGGAGTGCGGTCGGGTTGGTTTTTCCTTAAAAACCAACCGGGCCCCTGGGACGAAAATGCCAATATCTCTCAGACCGGGCGTCCGATTGACACGCCGTCTGCGACGTTGAGTTCCTGTTGACGATACGGAACTTTTGGACACATCAACTTCGGACTTCGTGTCAGTTGATGTATCAGCCTCTCGGCTCGTGGAGCAGACCTTCCCGAACGAGCTTGTTGTGTGCGGGAACCCTAGTGTTGGCTGCGACTGCTACTTCGACAGCGACGACCGTGCAGAGATCCTCAGTGGACTGCGGCGACGACTGTGCAGAGATCCTCCGTGGACTCCGACGACGACCGTGCAGAGATCCTCAGCAGACTGCGACGACTACTGCACTCAGCGATCCTACGTGGATCAGTGCTACAGGTCATGTGTGGGCCCGGTCCTGTGTGGGCCCGATCCTGTGTGGGTCCGATCCTGCGTAGGTCAGTGCTCAGCGGTTCTGTGTGAGCCAGCGCCTATAGGTCCTGCGTGGGCTTGGTCCTGTGTGGGCCCGATCCTGTGTGGGTCATCTCTCAGCGGTTCTTTGTGAGCCAACTTCTACAGGTCCTGCGTGGGCCTGATCCTGTGTGGGTCACTGCAAGGTTAGTACCTATCGATCCTTCGTGGGTCCGACGACTTAGATAGTTCAATGATCATATTTATCGTCATCCGAAGAAGTATACCTGTGTGAGCTGAATCTTCTGTTTACTCTCCTTTGTGGATTGTGTTGTTCTATCCTGCGTGGGTATGTGTTTTGCTTTCCTGTGTGGACTGGGTTTTGCTTGGGCTCGGACGTTGGAGCCGAACGGGGAATTGCAGACTTAGGTATATGTATGGGCATATACCTAAGCCGTGTCAGATGTTACTTCGTGATTGTATCTCTTCTTCGTGATTTATCCTTTGTGGATTTCGAGAGACCTTCAGGGGTCTCGGGGTCCCTACTGAGTAGCTTATACTCACCCCTGCACGGGCTATGCCCACACTTCATGGTGTTGGTTGCAGACGACGAACAGCGCTGATCGTGGAGGAGGCGTGCGGAGCAGGACAGTACCCGGAGGTGGACTACTGGGCGGGACGTACTCGGAGCGGTTAGGTGGACCCGAGGAGCAGAGGAGGATATCTGTACCCACCCTTCAGGTGGGACTTCCGGAGGACGGCTCGACGCTGTAGTTTTCCCTTTTCAGTTGCTGTTTTTCTTTTCAGTTGTACTTTACAGTTGGGCTTGTATTTCCGGCCCCTTTTACTTCAGCACAGCTTGTATAGTTTTACTTTGTGTTTACCATTCCGCTTGCTTACTCTGTGGTGCTTGTTTACTTTTCAAAGGCAATGCCTTCCCTTTTTGTTGGGATTCACGCCTTGGTGCTAGTCGCCAGCCCCTGGCCTATGGAAGGCGGGCTTGGGGTAGTCACGGCACGGGCCCCGAGGACGGGTCATGACATTGCATGCTGTTGTGATAGTCTATGTGTATATTACGCATTCTTTTGTGATAGATGCTTGATATATTCTCTGTTCTTATGTTATAAAACTATTTCTTTTGTTCCTTGCTTAAAAATGAACACTGTATTTTGGTTCTTGAGGTGTTATGGGCCCTGAAGGATCAGAATTTGGCACATTTTCCCTTGTTTTAGTGTTCTAGAATTCTGCACAGTTTCTGAGCTACTGCCCAAAAAAACGGAGAATACACGGCGTGAACTTTTTGGATACACACCGTGTAGTTTTTAGGCCTTATAACTGACCATGTGGGCAGAACATGGTGTCGTGGGAGTAACTTCGGGAACACGCCATGTACCATTGGAACACACCGTGTGAGTTCAGAGCCGTGTACCCGGCCGTGTCACTAACAACACGGGTCGGGGAAGCTCGGGTAGAACACATCGTGTCCACAGGGAACATGCCGTCTAGTCTTGCCCAAGTACCCGGCCGTGTCACGAACAACACGGGACGGTGTCGCCTTCGCCTATACATGCCGTGTTTGTTTGGAACACGCCGTGTAGTCTTGTCCCGGTACCCAGCCATGTCACGAACAACATGGGTCGGCGTTACCTTCCTTTCTACACACCATTTTTTTTCGGAACACGCCATGTAGTCTTGTCCAGGTACCCGACCGTGTCATGAACAACACGGGACGGTGTCGCCTTCACCTAGACCCGCCGTGTTTTTTTGGAGCACGTTGTGTAAGTTCCAGTCGTGTAGACGGCCGTGTACTCAACATCACGGACTGCCAAAACCTTTCCCTAGTGCACGTCGTGTTTGTTTCGAACACGCCGTGTAGTCTCGGGTTGAGTCAGACCGTGTTGGTTAGCCGTGTAAGGAGACTCGGGCAGGGGAATAGTTTTCAAGTACAAGTCGTGTGTGGGGGGTCAACACACCATGTAGTTTGAAGTGTACATGACTTGTAGGGTGAGAGTACACGCCAATGTCAGTTGTTTAAGAAGACACGCCATGTAGTCGTGTTTTCCAAATCTTGTGTGTTTTTCTTCCCTTGTTCCCATTTTGTACTCTTGTGTTCTCTATCCTTGTTTTCCTGATCTAATGTGTGCTTTTGATCTTTCCGAACTATGCTTCTGAGACGTCCTCCAGTCGTACGTCTGTCGTCAGGCAGTGATTAGACACCAGACAGGGCTGATCAGGGACTTGTTGTCGATCCCCCAGCCGAGCCAGCCTTGGCACCGGTTGTTGTACCAGTCGTGGGCACTGATGCACAGTTCACGGAAGGTTTCATGAGGATGATGCATGCCTTCCAGGGAGCACCACCTTCTGCCTCGTCTATGGTAGACTTGACGCGGGTTTTCCAGCAGCAGCATCCTCCCATGTTCTCGGGGAAGGGAGGAACTCAGGCTGCAGAGTCATGGATGGAAGCCATGCTGACTATCTTCGAGCATCTGGAGATTCCTCCAGAGAGGCGGGTCAAGATCTCCACCTACATGCTCTGAGACTTCGCCAAGAGGTGGTGGGACGCGATCTCATAGGCGGGTCAACAACATGCTATGAATAGGGAGGAGTTCCAGCACGTGTTCTATGACTACTTCTACCCGGAGACCCTGAGGGCCGATCGAGCCCAGAAGTTCATGAGCTTAGAGCAGGGTACTCTATCTATCATGTATTATTCCTCCCATTTCACTGAGCTACAACATTTTACACCCCTTCAGGATGCGAGTGGGATGTTCTTGGAGAGGAAGTTTGAGGATGGACTCAGGCGGGAGATTCGCTTGCAGGTGAACATCTTCCATCTGACATCCATTACTTCCATCGTCAACCAGGCACTGATTGTGGAGCGTAATCTGAGAGACTCTGGAGCTGTGATTCAGGGCGGTTCTGCTTCCAGGGCTAGCTTTCCTTCAGATGACAGTAAGAAGCACCGTAGGGAGCCTACACACGGTGATTCGAGGAAGCAAGAAGCGTCATCAGGCAGCCAGGTGACATGATACCAGTGTGGTCGGACAGGGCACATGAGGCTGCAGTGCCAGAGAGACCCCATGGAGTGCCGATCTTGCGGCAATATGGGTCACCTTCAGCGTTTCTGCTAGGTTTTCTCACCAGCAGTAGGTGACCGGGGTTCTTCCATGACTCCTCGTTCAGGAGCAGCCCCACCAGTCTCTCACTAGTCAGGGAACATGAGTTCTTCCGGCCATTCGGGCCGAGGTGGAGGTCGAGGCCATGGCGGTCAGCCACCAGTCCTTCAGCACCAGCAAGGAGGTTCATCTCAGAGTGGTCAGCTAGGGGCGCAGGGCTGTGGTGCAGGCCAGTCTTTCACCGTGGAGTAGACTTATCATGAGCAGGATCCCGACCCTTAAATTGTTCAAGGTACTATTTTAGTATCCTCAGTTTTATCTTCATCCCTTTTCGATACTGGTGTTACACATAGTTTTATCTCTGTTTCAATTATGGAGAGCCTTGGACTCTGCATCTTTTCTTCTGCCGACTCGTTGACACTAGACACACCTTTGGGGACGAGGACATCTAGTGTACACCAGTGTAGAGAGTGCCCTCTTGAGTTTGCAGGGTATCACTTCTTATGGGATCTCTATATCCTAGGGATGAGAGGCTATGATTTCATTCTCGGCATGGACTGGTTGATTCCCTTCCAGGAATTCATTGACTTTTATCGCCGTAGAGTCAGTTTCATTTCACCAGAGGGTGAATCTTTCCTTCATAGAGGTGAATGGGACGTTCGGGTGAGTCGAACGGGACTCGAGCATCTTGGGCTAAGAGGGGTGACAGCCCAGATTGGTAGCCTTTACCTAGATGATTAGGGGAATCCACAATTGGACTTTCCTCTAGTGGTCGATCACTTCAGGGATGTCTTTCCAGAAGACTTTCCAGGGTTGCCTCCGGAGTGTGAGGTACAATTCTCTATTGAGCTCATGCCAAGATCGGCACCGGTGTCCATTCCTCCCTATAGGATGCACACACCTGAGTTACAGGAGCTCAAGAAGTAGTTGGCGGAGCTACAGGCAAAGGGTTTCATCTGACCTAGTACATCTCCTTGGGGTTCGCCTATCCTGTTTGCAAAGAAGGCAGACGGTACCCTTTGTCTTTGTGTGGATTATCGGATGTTGAACCAGTTGACGGTCAAGAACCGATATCCATTGTCGCGGATTGATGACCTTTTCAATAAGCTTCAAGGAGCCTAGGTGTTCTCTAAGATTGACTTGAGGTCTGGTTATCATCAGTTGCGTGTTAGACCATCATATATACCTCTGACAACCTTCAGGAGCAGGTATGGTCTTTACGAGTATACAGTCATGCCCTTCAGACTCACGAACGCACCTGCAGTTTTCATGGCACTGATGAACCGAGTGTTCCATCCTTACTTGGATTCCTTTGTCGTGGTCTTCGTGGATGATATCTTGGTGTACTCTCACACTCGACACGACCATACCACCCATCTTGAGATCGTTCTGAGTACGCTGAGAGAGCATCAGCTTTATGCTAAACTCTCTAAGTGCCACTTCTAGATGGATTAGATTCACTTCTTGGGCCACATTATCTTATAGGAAGAAGAATCCGTGGACCCAGAGAAAGTGAGAGTGGTAGTTTCCTAGGATCAGCCGAAGAATGTTTTTGAGGTACGAAGCTTCCCAGTGCTGGCTGGATACTATAGATGTTTCATTCTGGATTGTTCTCATTTAGCATCACCCTTGACAGGGGTGACCAAGAAGGGGGTGAAGTTCCGATGGTCAGATTCTTGTGAGTCAGCCTTTCAGGATATGAAAGGGAGGTTGATGTCAACACCAATACTAGTCTTTCCAGAGACAGGAAAGAGCTACACTATTTACTGTGATGCTTCAGATATCGGGTTGGGAGTTGTAATTATGCAGGGAGATGGAGTCGTTGCGTACGGGTCTCGGCAGTTGAGGCCACATGAGAGGAACTACCCTATGCACGATCTGGAGTTGGCAGCTATTGTTCATGCCTTGCGCTGTTGGAGACACTATCTTCTGGGAGAGCACTTTGTGGTCTTCACTGACCACAAGAGTCTCAAGTATATCTTCACTCAGCGTGATCTGAATCTGAGGCAGTTGTTTCCCTCGGAATCAAGGGATGGCCGCCTTGATGGGAGGTTCAAACATTCCGATCGGTTTCTAATGTGTTTGTTCGTAGAACCAGAAACATCCAATGATTCCACATCCATTCAGACCTACTTTCCAAAGGTAGGTGCTCATTAGTTTGTGGACTGATGAGGCTTAGGAATTTTCATTGGTCGAGAGGATGGGAGGTCGGACTCATCACAACTTTTTGAGTGGAATTATTTTCTACTCCGGGACTCTCTTTATAGATTTAATTTATGTTCGTGAATCCTTATTAGATTACCAAGTATAAAATGAGCTTTCCTTCAGATCTGGCAATCAATGATTAAATATGTAGGAAATTTAAAGAATCTTTTGTATGTATTCGAGGTTCTTAATCGATAGAGAATCATCTGTATTTATTAGAGATTCTTGGTCAATAGTACCCTTCGACACATTTATATAGAAGTCTCTTGGTCATTATGATGACCATGCTAGTTTTAAAGCCACTCAGTGGGGCACTTGAAGTTTATTTTCATTCAGAAGGACATGGATTATTTTAGAGTTGAGATCGAACCCGTAGACGGGCTACCTACGTATCCTTTGTTTAGAAAAGGAATCATAACCCACGTAGTTCGAGTAAGGGAGTATGATGTTTATGACTGATGGCTCAAAGAAGGATGTCACAATTACTTTTACACTCCAAGCTCACGTGAGTGATGCTCAGTGTGAGAAACAAGAGGTATTGGTAAAAATTACACAATTGTGCCATGAATGATGCAATCATAAGAAACAATGTGGGGCTTATGTATGTATGACTACCCAGATAGATGAAGGTTGGGATTTACTTTAGGGAAGAAATCCAGGAAAGGGGTCCATAAAGGTATATGTGCTTCATGGAGATTTTGAATACTCTAACTTGGGGCTTACTCCTGAAAAGGACGCCCAAATTAGGAGAAGAATTATGATTGGGTTTTACTCCTAAAAAGGAATCCCAGACCAAAGGTAAATTAGGACTGGTTACGAAAAATTAAGACTGGGGTTACACCTGAGGAGCATGCCCAAATTAGGGGACTCGGGCTTACTCCTAAGGAGGATGCCCAGATATGGGAACTTTAAGAATTGGGGCTTACTCCTAAGGTGTATGCACAAGTTAAGAATTATGACTGGGCTTACTCCTAACGAGGATGCCCATATTTGAGACTAGGGATTACTCCTAAGAGGATTCCCATGTTAGAGGACTTATGACTGGGGATTATTCCTGAAAAGGACACCCAGGTTAAGGATTATGATTGGGGATTATTCCTAAAAAGGAGGCCCAGGTTAAGGATTATGACTGGGGATTATTCCTGAAAAGGAGGCCCAGGTTAATAGATTCTATCATCTTAAAGGATGAGGTTTAATGAATGAAATCTCAATTTTTAGTGACATAAATATGTATAAATCACTGGGTTTTGAGAGATATTCCACATAATTCCTTTCAGATAAGGAAGTAAAATCAATAAATCATGCCATAAATGACCTTGAAGAGTGTCCTAAAGACTGAATCGTGAATATGAAAGGTGGAATGTCTTAAAAGGGGTGAAATGGGAAATAAGGGCACCCAAAAAGTTAGGGACACGCAATTCCTATTAGGCACGCAGGTACTGCGTGGGCGCGTAAGTCCTGGTCGCGCAGGTATTCCTGCGCGACACATGATCTACTTGCGCGATGGTTAACCAATAGGGTAATACTTGAGCGACTCTTGATTAAAGCCTTTAGAATTCCTTTGAGGTTCTTCCAGAAGAGGGGCGCACAAATTCTATTGAAGGAGTAGGGTGGCGTGCAAGTGTGGCCCTTTCCCTTAAGGGCTGACCACTCAGGTGTGCAAGTGTTGATGAGTTTCAACACTTATGCCTTCCTCACCCTCTTTAGTTCTACCGTTCTAGGTAAGATATTACCTTATAAGTGCTTCGGAAGCTTTGAGAAGAGGCTAGGGCATCGGGAGCTCATTTCTGAGTTTCTGAAAAAAAAAATGCTCCCCCTAATGGGGGCCCCACAGGGTCTATTTATAGGTAGGAGAAGACCACAGGCGATTATCACATAGGTCGCGCAAGTGACTTGCGCGACCACTAGGTGTCGTGCAAGTGGACTTGCATGACTATGAGGGAACTTGTGCGACCTATGGGCAATGATTCCTTGTTCATGCCTTTGTCTATTTTTGATATTTTCTTCAAAGGATGAATCAATTTGGGCTCAGATATTCCCCTTTTCTGATCTTTAGATTTTGTGATGAAAGGAGCGTCAAAAAAAGTCCCCCCTCAGAGTTGGATCCTGAGAGAATAGAGGATTTGAATTTGAGGGAATCGAGAATCACAAGGAAATTGGAGCGCGCAAGGTAGGGCACGCAAATTATCTTTGGGCGCACAAGGCCTGACACGTAGGGATACGGCCCTTGATTGCACAGGGTATGGCGCGCAGGGTCCCAACCAAATCTATAAATAGAGGGCCTCACTTCCGTACAAGCATATGGATTTTCGGATTTAAAACCTTCGAGCTCTCGCCGCTCAGGTCACCTTAGCCGCGCAAGTTTCTCTGTTTTCCGATGTTTCTTTGCTGTCACGCTGCTGTATAGGTATTTATACTTGTGCGGTTTATACTTGCGTGTCAAAAACTAGTGCGGCACACGAACACTTGCGCGTCAAGTTTATACTTTCGCGCTTTAATGCCTTAGCCATTTATTTCGACTTCTTTCACAAATTTTATGAAAAAATAAACCCATTTAAGAGTTAGTTTATTCATCTTTTGTGCAAATTCTATGGCTCCCAAGGGAATTGGAATGGTTGATGAACTGGCTAGCAAGCAGATTGATGACATGATGAACATCATTGGCCATGATTATTATGATATCTACGAAAACACTCTCCCAGATTTGGCTAAGTACTTGAAGAAATATCATCTTAATTTCCCACAGAGCATCTACCTGCCTCTGTATGGTCATGGTCATCTGCAAGGAGTCAATGTTCTAGATGCAAAGAACTATACGCCTGAAATGCAGTTGCACTGCTACTCCTCTATTTCGGTTATGTTGTGAATTAAGAGAAACAACAATGGTGTGAACTTTCAAATTCTCCTTCTATTCCATTTCCTTTTATATATGCAAATGGAAAACCCATGGGCTGAAATGTTTTCCACTGTCGATTGGTGGAGAGAAGACAAACATGGAATTAGAGCAATATCCGAAAAGAGTACTCCCTCCAAATGGCTCTTTACTTCCAATGCTCCATTCTCAAATCCATGTATCCATCTTCAAAGTCTCTTGGATAGAAACAGAGTCACTATTTGATCAGTAGAAAATTTTCTCAAACCACACTCAAGAACATCCTTTTACAATTGTTACAAGAAGAGGTGGTATCACTGCATCTCTTATTGTATCCATTTGAATGAATGAATTCCAGGTGGTTGCTGATGAAGCTCGGGATTCCGTAAATCAAATGAAGAGTTATGTTGAAAGCCTCTTGTAATTCTTGAAAAAGAGAAGAGACTCTAGTCTGTGGATGTCCTTCTATCTCCTATGTATCAATGAAAAACGCATTCATCTTCAATCATTTGTACCTAAATTCTCTTTTGCTACATGATTTATATTTTACCTAAGCCAATGGACCTAGTAATCATAGTTTGATTTCTACTAGGATTAATGTAAATAACCCTACAAACTTCAATCCTTTTAATTTCTCAATGTTACCTAAATCATACAAAATGTATGTTTAGTGAGCTGGGAAGTTGACTTTTATTCAGAGTTCCCTTGTCTTTTGTGGATAGTTTAAAGTCATGCACGTCGGACATAAAAAGTCTAATGTTTAAGGTAAAAATAGATTTGACTAAAATGGATTAGAATTGACTCAATTCCTTGAAAATTCATCTGAAAACATATTACCATAATCAAGTATGAGGGAAAATATGTAAGCTATGACTTAAGAATATTTTAATCTAAGGAATCGTATGAAAAAGATCTAAAAGTCATTAGAAGAAGTAGTTTCTATGAATGAAGTTACCATTATTTAACAAACCCGTTAGGGGGTTGAATTATGCAGGGCCACCTAAGGGCATTGGATGAATAGTTAAATAAAATAGTATCTTTTGGATAACAAGTCTGTTATGTAGACTGTTTATGCAAGGCCACCTATGGGCACGTGCTACATAGTCAGGCAAAAGAACTCTCAGAAATTTACCTTCCTAGTGCTAAAAGCCAGTGAAAGTTTATGGAGATTCAAATCTTCCAAAGTATAGAGTTTGCTATATGGAAATAGGTACTTGAATATGGAGAAGATATTTCCAAACAAGATTATCGAAGAACTAGATGAGTATCACTCCTACGAAGGTCGGACCCAAATGTAGGGAAAGGTAATATAAACCATAGACTCGAATACTTTCAGATTATGAAAAAGGATATGGGACAAATATGTTAAGGATGGCTATTTTTGCGGATCCTTACATACTATCGTTTAAGAAAAATAAGGAAAAAAGAGACATTCTTCCCAAGAATGAAGTTACCAATATCCGACAAACCCGTTAGGGGGTTGAATTATGCAGGGCCACCTAAGGGAATTGGCTGCATAGTCAAATAATAGTATCTTCTGGCTAACAAGTCTGTTATGTAGACTGTTTATGCAAAGCCTCCTATGGGAATGTGCTGCATAGTCAGGCAAAAGAACTCTCAGAAATTTGACATTTTTGTGACTAGAAGTCACGAAAAGGGTTATGAGGATCTGAAAATATTTAAGGTTAGGATTATGACACATAAAGATGGGTATTGTTCAATGTATACAGAGATAAAAAGATCAATCCTAACCATAATCATGTTGTGGCTGGGTCATGAATTGAAATGTTGGACTTCACTACATATCCCATAAGGATGAGAATCAAGCCATACATAGTTCTTAAACTATAGTTTAACATCGTGTGGGAAAAAAGGATTAGAGATCTAATTTTAGGGTCATAGATCATGGACCATTGTAAGAAATACACAGTGTGTGTTTTCATGGGGACTTTTCAGCCAAGGGACTGAAAATGGAATTTGGGGTTAGGCCCAAAGACTTGGGGTCGGATTCGAGGGACACTCGAACGTTCCTACGTATCCCATAAGGATGAGAATCAAGCCCACGTAGTTCTAGAAATACCCTCTATACAAATTTGGTTCGTACATGTGAAGGGTGAAAGGGGACATTAGTGCAATGATGGTTTAACCCAAGATAAAAGGTTCGAGCATTGCCATGTATGCACGTAGTCTTTGAAATGAAACCTGATTGAAAAATCAATGAAAATAATGGTTCCCTCACATGTGAGGGTATCAACTAAATTTTTAGTTTATTGTCATAATGGACAAAAGTGTTGTATAGTTTAACGTCGTATAACAAGGATGAAAGTGAACCAATGTAATGATATTGATTCTAAGGGCGGTTTCATGAATTAACATCGTATGAGATGGAGATGAACCGACGTGAAGAGATTGGTTTTGGGCTTGAACCTTGGGAGGTTGCCTACATACCCAGCCTAGAAGTCAAGGATCAAAGTCCGTGTAGTTTTGTTAAAGAATGAATTAATGATCAAGTTGTTCTTGGGGACAATGACCTAAAAAATGATGTTAGGACTTACACATGGTTAGAGGCCCAGAGAGAGTGTTATGGTTGAGGTTTTCTCTAAGATCACATGAGTCATACTCAATGTGAGAAACAATAGGTAACAACAACCTTAACGATGCATAGTTTAATGTCATGTAGGACATATAAAGGGACTATGCAGTTTAGAGTCTTGCAGTTAGGACTATTGGGGTTGCACAGTTTAGTGTCATGTAGCAGGGACAAAGTACAGTTTAATGTCATGTAGGACATATCACAGACTTTATGTGTAGTTTAGCGTCATTTAGTTAGGACGATGGGGACAATAGAGTTTAATGTCTTGTTGGACGACATAGAGACTGTGCAGTTTAATGTCATGCAGAGAGGACAAAAGAGTACACCATTTAATGTCATGTTGGACGAAAGTGCGAATAGTTTAATGTCATATTCATGGACCATGGGAGGTGCAGTTTAATGTCATGCTAGACAAAAGTGTAGTTTAAGGTCATATAGGTCCTTTGATGATTATGTTGTTTAACGTCTTTCTGGATGTAAGGGACTTTTATATAGTTTAGTGTCATGTAGTTAGGACGTCACAGTTTAATGTCTTGTTGGACGTAAGGGACTTTTATATAGTTTAGTGTCATGTAGTTAGGACATCATAGTTTAACGTCTTGTTGGACGTAAGGGACTTTTTCATAGTTTAACGTCATGTTGGATGAAAAAAAGGGACGATACAGTTTAGCGTCATGTTGGATGAAAGTGCGAATAGTTTAAGATCATATACATGGGTCGTGGATTATGTAGTTTAAGGTCATACATGATGTAAGGGACTTTTATATAGTTTAGCATCATGTATTTAGGACGTCATAGTTTAACGTCTTGTTGGACGTAAGGGACTTGCAAATAGTATAGGGTCATATGCATGGATCGTTGATGATGGAGTTTAAGGTCATACAGGACCTAGTTGCAGTTTAAGGTCATACTGGACCATTTAGGGAACTTTTTCACAGTTTAATGTCGTGTGGGACGAAAGTACAAATAGTTTAAGGTCATATGTATGGACCGTTTCTGTATAGTTTAACATCATATAGCAAGGACGAATTACTTTTGTACAGTTTAGCGTCATATAGCTAGGACAAAGTAGGGACTTTGCAGTTTAATGTCATGCAGTGAGGACAAAGTAGAAATTTTTTTTCATAGTTTAACGTCGTGTGGGACGAAATTAATCCAAATAGATTAAGGTCATATGTATGGACCATTGCTGTATAGTTTAACGTCATATAGAAAGGACGAAGTACTTTTGTAGTTTATACAAAATACTTCTTAAAAAATCTGGCATTGGTTGGAGTAGTAATGAGTTCTCCATCCATTGAGATTAATGAATAAGCTCCATTAGAGTAGACCCTGGGTATTGAATAAGGTCCTTCCCATTTTGTCTCAAGCTTGGGAGGTTTCTTTCCTGGTATCATTGGAGTTATGAGAACTAATACCAATTCTCTCTGAGTGAATGAACGAAGATGACCTTTTTTGTTAAAAGCTTGTGCTACTCAATTCTGATAGACTTCCAAGTGGTGCAAAGTGCACAATCTTTTCTCATCTAACCATTCCAATTAATTCAATAATTTTTTAGATTATTCATCTGTAGATGATTGATCACAAATGGAAACTCTGAGCGAGGTTATTTGAACTTCAATGGGAAAGACGGCTTCCGTTCCATATACTAATGAATATGGAGTTGACCGAGTTGCAGTGCGGGTGGTAGTCCGATAAGCCCATAAAGCATGAAAGAGTTTATCAGGCCATGACCTCTTATCTTTATCCACCATCTTTTGTAGTATATTTGAAAGAGTCTTGTTAAAGGCTTCTATCTAGCCGTTGGCCGCTGCATGATACCGAGATGAATGGTTGGATTTGATGTTGTATTCTTGATACAACTTATTCACCTCGGATGAACAGAAATTGGTGCCATTATTCGTCAATATGGTATGAGGGACACCAAATCTGTTAATGATGTTAGACTTGATGAAGATAACAATTCATTTAGAACCGAATTCCTTGAGAGGTATTGCCTCTGCCCATTTGGAAAAGAAGTCAGTAGCAGTAAGAATATATTTAAACTGCTTGGCCGTAGCCAAAGGGTAAGGTCCCACCACATCCATTCCCCATGTGGAAAATGGCCATGAGTATTTAGCTGTATGAAGAAACACTGGAGGTTGATGAATGAAGTTGGAAGATACTTGGAATGAATTACACTTCTTTGTGAAATCGACACACTCTCGTATCATTGAAGGCCAAAAGTATCCAAGTCGTAGAATCTGATCAGATAGTCTATGTCCAGACTGGTGGGCACCACAGACTCCTGCATGTACTTCTTTCATGACAGCCATTGTCTCTTCACCATCAATGCATCTGAAGAGAACTCCATCAAAACCACGTTTGTAGAGAATTTTCTCTAGGTGATCTGGGCAATCATATAGAGTAAAATTAACCACACATCACCAGATTTGTTCTTTCTCAGCTCTATCAGATGGAAGTGCTCCTTTTTAAAAGTATTCCCTAATAGGTGAAATCTATCCTGTAGTATAATCATATGGTTCCGGAATGGGAAAAATTTCATTAATTTCCTCTGTTCTGATCCGAACATAAGGTGAAATTGTACGACGGTGGGCAATACTGATGGTTGTATCATCCCGATTTGGATCTTGCAGAGCTATGGCTATATTAGCCAATGCATCAGCATGAGCATTTTGTGATCTTGGGAAATAATAAAATGTCGGTTCCAAAGGGAATTCCACCATTAACTCTCTGATGTAATTATACAAAGGGATTAGTTCTTCTTTTCTGATGGAATAATCCCAATTGACTTGTTTGATTACCAGGTCTGAATCACCTTTCACCTTTAAGTGATTCACTTGTGCTTGAAGCGCTAATTCCAAGCCTACGATTAGAGCTTGGTATTCTGCTTCATTATTGGTACCACATTCCCACAATAAGAAGGAATAAGGTAACACTGCCTTTTCTAGAGAAATGAGCACAATTCCTAAGCCAACTTTGTTGAATTTAGGATTTTCCATTTTCCTCCCTGTTGGACTTTTGGAAGCACCATCAAAATACATTTCCCATGCCTAAGTAATTTCTTGAATAGAGAAGACTTCCTCACCAGGGATTTCAATATCTAAAGATGTATCTTCCACTGAAGGGTGTTCAGCTAGGAAATCAGCCAGAGCTTGGCCCTTTATCACCTTTTGAGACACATACTGAATGTCGATTTGCTGCAAAATAACTGCCCACCTTGCCAGACGTCCTGTAAGAATTGGACGACTTAGGATAAATTTGAGCGGGTTATTGCGAGATACCAATTGGACCTCGTGATGTTGCAGGTAGTGTCTCAACTTCTGAACTGCAAAGATTAATGCTAGGAAACACTTCTCAATACTTGAATACCGAGTTTTTGCTTCAAGCATGGTTCGACTGAGATAATAGAGGCTGTTTTCATTCCCAGTATCATTCTTTTGGGAAATGAAGGCACCCAATGATCACTCTAGAGCTGTCACGTAGAAGATAAGTGGTCTTCCTTCGACAGGTGGCATGAGTACCGGTGGACTCAAGAGGTATTTCTTGAGAATATCAAATGCTTCTTGACATTCTTCAGTCCACTGATAAGTGACTCCCTTCATTATCAATTTGGTGAAGGGTAAACTTTTGCCTGCTAAATTTGCGATGAAATGCCGAATATTGGATAAGTGTCCTTGAAGTCCTCTTAATTCTTTCAAATTTTGAGGAGGTGATATTCCAAGGATCAACTTGGTCTTCTCAGGATCGACTTCAATACCACAATGGCGTACAACAAAGCCGAGAAATTTTCCTGAGGTTACCTCAAAAGCACATTTTAAGGGGTTCATCTTCAAATTATGTTGTCGAAGCTTGCAGAATATGACTTCCAAATCAGCCAGGTGATTAGAACATTGTTTGGATTTAACTAACAAATCATCTACATAGCTTTCAAAAAACTTACCTAAGAAGTGTTTGAAGATACGATGCATGGCACACTGATAAGTTTCACCTACATTCTTAAGCCAAAGGGAATTACCCGATAGCAAAACACACCCTGAGGGGCTCTGAAGGCTATAGATTCCTCATATTCTGGGGCAATTCGGATCTAATTATATCCAGAATATCCATCCATGAAGTAAAGTGCTTCATTGATAGCTATTTCATCAATTAGAAGTTCTATAATCGGAACTGGGAAATCATCCTTAGGACAATACCGATTAAGATCTCTGAAATCGATGCAAACTCTAATTTGTCCGTTATTTTTCTTTAAAGGGACAATAATAGCCAACCATTTGGGATATTGAACTTCTCTAATGAAGTTATCTTTGATAAGCTTATCCACTTCAGCTTCAATTTTGGAAGCATAAGTTGGGTGTGTTCTTCTCACAGCTTGCTTAAATCCTCGATGTTCTTCTGATAAACCCAAATGATGAGTAGATACATCAGGATCAAGCCCGGGCATTTCTGTATAGTTCCAATAAAATATATCTCTATTTTTCTTTAGAAAAGAAATATACATCTCTTGCTATTCAATAGTCATGGCTGCATTGATTAAAGTGGGGAGTGTATCTTCTTTTGTACCCAGATTTATTTCTCTGAGTTCATCCACAGTGGTATAGATACCCTCTTCAAATGCTAGAGGAGCACCTCTGAGATCTTCCTCTTCTTCTTCATCGTGTGTTATTTCTTCCATTTCTACATGCATAATAGATGATAAAGTAGAATTCTCCTGATTTGAAGAGATGTCAAAATTTGCATATCTTGAAGAAGAAGCTTCCATTTTTGACCTGATTGATGATGAAGGGTCTTCGTGGGGTAATAAAGAGGAGATGATGGATTGAGAATCAACATCATTTTTCACCTCCGATGTTGCTATAATTTCTTCTGTCCTAATTGGCGAAGCATAGACTTGTTAGATTTCAACAGATGAAATAAAGACATCACCATTTGTGCTTTCATCACTGCTTGGTAGATTACCAATTTCTCTCATGTTGTCTGGCTCGATTGTCGTAATTGACATTATGGATCTTTCGATAAGAGTATTTTGATTTGGGTCTATCTTGTTAATTTTACTGATAGGAAACACATAATTTGTACTCACATGTGTAATTGGATTTACTAGAATTTTTTCCAAACCATATGGAGCATTAACTTTAGTAATCTCATTTATTATGGATTTCTCCCTTCCCTTAATGTGATAGAATTCTGCCTCAATGTATTGAGACTCACATGTCTTGAATGGGGCCTTATCACCGTACAATGTCCCAACTTTACCATCGAAACAATATTTGAGACATTGATGATATGATGAAGGGATAGCCACATGTTGATGTAGCCAGGGTCTTCCAAGAAAGATTTTGAAGGCTGAGTCTTGCTCAACAACCATGAAATCTGAATTGGATACAAGATCTCCAAACTGAGTTCTGATTGTAACTTCCCCCAGTGGTTCTTGTTCATTTTTATCATATCCTTGTAACATCATGGTAGAAGGAGATAAATCTGATTCCGTGAGGCCCAATCGACGAAGTGTACGAATGGGCATGAGGTTGACTCCTGAACCATTGTCAATGAATGCCCTTCGAAAATCCATGCAATTGACCTTGCCAGACAAGTAAAATGGTCTAATATGTCCATACACAACATCATCTTCATCTTCATCAGTAAAGGATATTATTGCATGGCATTCTACATGATTATTCTCTATTTGATAGACTTCAACTGCAAAAATTTCAGTTTCAAACTCCTGAGGACTTGAGAAAGCCTCGATGAGTGCTTCCCGAAGATCTTTTGACAGATTCAGAGCATCCTGAATTGATAACTTGGCTGGAACTTAGGCCAAGTGTTTCAATATATAAAACTTTTTATCTAGAGGTCTGCGTTTCGCAATAGAAATATGTGGTTTAGCAGGTACCTTGGAATCAGATTCTTTGGAAGTTGATGCATCTTGTATTGGGATAGGAGTTGGCAATATTCCTGGTTTTGGAAGATTAGACCGATTAGATCCATTTACTTGCTGAGAGGAAGAAGATGGAACCTTCAACCGGTCTTCTAAAATAACTGTGCCAGGACTGAATTTTCAATTGGTAGAAGAACTTTCTTGTTCTTGCTGAGCTCGCTGAAGAGCTCTACCACGAGTTTCTGCTGCATATACAGTTCTAGAAGAGGTAGAATTGGAATAGTGGCTTCTGAAAGATCCACGTCTTCCCCTGTATCCTGAGCCCCAGGAACTTCCTCTGATTCCTCTGTTTCATACAGGGAATTCAGGCTCATTGAAATTGAAACTTCAACTGGCATATGGATCTGTTAATAGAATCATATTAACAGAGCCAAAGATTAACTGTTCATCTAATGAAGACTCTGCCTGATTAACCTGTTTAGGCTGTGCCATTTGGTGGGGCGGTGCTCGTGGCTTTGAAGTAGATGGCATGAAATCCACCAAAGTCAAAGACAACTTAGGCTTTGACACATACTCATCTTCTTCTGATTCTTTTTCTTTCTTTGAATCATGTCGTTTCTTTGAGGACTTTCCCTCTAACGAAGAGGGTTTTTCCGTAACATTCACCGTGAGTTATTACAACTCAACTGGTTTCATAAAATATGGTGAAATTTATATGGATCATTCCCCAGTCATAATCTCAATCTCAAACTCAACTTCCCTATGTGGAGGAAACCATAATAATTCCTCTAGAAATATATCTCAGTACATGTATACCACTAGAGAAAAAGATTTTGAGATCACTATATGATCCACTAAAAGGATTATACTAGCAACATATACTAAGAATTTTTATTTGTGAATAGGATATATTCCCACTATTCCTACATTGTTGTCCCATTCACCAGTCAGTGTGAAATTGTACCCCTTATGTGATATAAAGGTCTCTTATCTCTGATAAAAAATAATTTGTACACTATAACATGTCAACCATTCCATGCCAAGGATCATGTCAAACCATATAATCTATATAATTATGAATCTCCAATCATTATCAAATATAGAAACCAATATTATGAAATCTAGACAAATATGTAGATGATATAATTTCCTTCCTAGGAGTACAATGATATAAAATAGCTCATAATATAATTTTACCATAAAATCCAACCCAACATCCACTTTAGAATATATGAATGAATGGTATGGTCATGTATTAATAAAAGAAATAGATAGTGTAGAATAAATAAGGACAATATCTATCATTGTGTAAGGTCGCTCCCAAAAATCTTCCAAAGAATAATAAACCTCATAAGCGTAACCAAAAACCACTCCATGATTCCCCAGAGGCTCATGAGTCACCTAGTTCACTGACCCTTGTGGGGTTTTCACAAACTTTTCTGGTCCTATACCTACCCTTACTATATAGAACTTTAAATTTCTATTATAGAACTACTTTTGATTCCCAATATTGCTACAATGGTGAAAATTATTGAGATAATAGGTATAATCCATGATAAACTATCCCTTCCTCCCACAATTAAAACATCTATCAGAGTTATCTCCCTCATATGGAGTAAAGGAACCTTTGATCTACTATAATAGATGACTCCCACCCTAGAATTGAGCCTCTAACTTCCTCTTCGTATTCCAAAATTAAGTAACTATATCTTTTTTAGAGAAAGTACATCTCAACCCACTAGAATCTAGATGAATACTTGTAACTCTATCATTCAGAAATCCATCCAAAATAATTATTTCCTTTTGAAGCACTGTACCATAGATCATCATGTAAAAGTTCATAACCTTCCTCTTCAACTCTAGGTGAATACTAATCTTAAACATTTTGTCTATCTACACCTTATTCCCCACAAGAAGAGTAGAAAAGATAATAAAATATATAAATCATGTTGAATATGTGTACATTGTTATTATCCCCTATTGGATATCCATAGACTCCTATTTGTGGTAAAACTTCAGTGAATCTATAAATAACTCCATGAATAAGAGATACTAAAATGTATCCCATGTTATCCCTTCATGTTGAACCACCTACAACATAACATCCCACCATTATCTAGTCTCACCTTGAATAATAAAGGTCTCAAGATTCACTATTCGATTTCTCTAGAATCTCTACGAGGTAAAAAATATTCTCAATGATCTATATCCAAACCTCTTCTTCTTTACGTCCTACAATTCCCTGAAAGGTTAGGGGTGATAGATCTAGAAGTCATGAGTATAATCAACCTTTATTGGATCTCCCCTACGGTCTCCTCCACCTTAAAAAGGCACTATTTGAAAGAGTTTTAGTTAGACCAGTTTTTTAAGTTAAACCATAAAAGAAACCAACTTTTTTGAATCCTCATGCACAACAGGTGGTGTAAATGGTTCTGCACAAGAATTTATAGGGTGTAATTTTTGAAAATGAAAGAATGAACATCAGATAATCCAACAACTTAAACAAGAATA
Source organism: Viscum album (assembly GCA_963277665.1). Classification (NCBI taxonomy): domain Eukaryota; kingdom Viridiplantae; phylum Streptophyta; class Magnoliopsida; order Santalales; family Viscaceae; genus Viscum; species Viscum album. Next base: position 1,320,341,224 of record OY728132.1, on the reverse strand, counting down.
CCATTTATATATCACAAGCAGACAAAGGGGTTTATAACATGATTCAACCTAAGATTTTTCCCAAATGAATAAGAAATAACCCCCTAAGCACTGCCCAAAACGTATGATAATTATCTATTACCTAAATGTTAGCCAAGGATGTATATATACAATGAATAAAAGTATAAAACAAGATCAAGTAAAAGAATGAAAAGAATAATTCACCAAAGAACATATCAAAATTTTAACATGTATTTAATTATTTTGGTTCTATCTAATGCAAGAAATAGGTACATAGAATGTGATCGAATTTTCCTAACAAAAAATATGAATGGAAGCCAAATACCATAAATCAATACACAAACAACATGTGCATCATGGAAATTAATGTTAAACAAGATAACATAAAATAGAAAGAACACCAATTCCTGTAAGTTCCCAGTCAGTGTATTGTATCACTAAGAGGGGGGGGGGGGTGGGTGAATCAATGGCACTCCTTTTCTTTTATGTTTATTTTAAATTGAAATAACCTTAAACTCCTATTAAATATTTAATTACTTGATTAAAAAAAATAAAACACACTTCCACAAGAATACTGGTATTTACAAGGTTCACTATTCAATAAGAATAGCTACGTACTAGGTATGGTTTGGAATTAATCAATTACCATAAAATACACTAGAAAATAATACATAGATAACAATGAGTAGGATATACCCTTAAACTCATGATTAATAGAAAAAATACCACTAGTGCATGTGCACCCTCTTAGAATAATAAGGAAATACAACCTCTATGTAATGACTCATGTTACCTGTGCTTCTTTTCAATTCAACAAATGTATTCAATTGAAGTACAATTCTAAATCCCATACCCAGAAGAATAGTAAGAGCCACATATAATTTTTTATGAAACATTGTGTCTAGTCTGATTCTCTAGGTCTGATTCTACCTAATACAATTCCCTCAGTTTGATTTTTTCATAGAATATAGTAGAAATGAATCAGCACTACTTCAATCCATGAGTACGATGAAACCCAGTACGATACTTCTATAGTTTGGAAATATTCGATATGGAAAAACCTAGTATGAAAAACCCATTCTGATTAATTCAGAACTATATCACAATCATCTAAATTCAATTGACAAGATGAATATGATGAGTCAATGAGTACGATAAATCATGAATATGATGATCAGCTGAATACATTCATCACAATATTTTCTCTTATTTTCCACTTCTTCCCCCATTTAATTGTCTTTAATACAAAACAAAATTGTACTATTTCAATTAAGAATACAATTATTCCATAGTCCGAGATACCCAATCCAAAAATCCTGAGGCTGTCTAATCTTTCCCGACATGATGATCATTTGAATACAAATTGACTTCTTCATCAAAACCTATTTTAAAAAATATCGGTATGAAGACTTATTCATATCTATAGAAACTCAGATCCTATATCTATAATGTGGTAGAAAGTACACTTTCTTCAGTCAAGTACAATTTACTTTTTACCTTTTATAGGTTACCCATGAGTGATTTGGCGGGAATCCCAAAAATCATTTTCACTCACACAAATTCTCTCAAAATGAAATTTCCCCAAAAATCATAGAATTAATTTTTACTTCTTCAACTATTTTCTATTCTTCCAGAAACATATAAAATATTCACCTCTTCTTATCTAGACACCCATTTAAATTGTTAGTCCAATTTTAATTGTTGAGTCTAATTATATCATGCTAATTTCTTCAAAAAAAATCTTCGTACCAATTTAATTTTATGGAATAAATACACATCTACACTTGAGATACCAAAATTATTTTGAATGAAAGGACCTATTATAATCTCCACCTTTTCAATTCATTCATTAATCTCTACTTTCTTCATCACATCATCAGAATAATGTAATTCAACTCTTTTTAAATGGTTGACACCATTGTTGATCATCCTCTTCACATCTTCACTTGACACAATTGAAAACATAAATTCTTTTATAAACATGTTCTTGTATCATGTCTACCTTCATGAATTTGAATTAATTGAGGAATAACTTTAGCATCATCTAATATTAGTTGTAAAGTATTTTAAATATCCATTCATTCTTGCTTCTTTCTTTTTTATCTCAACCCAAGTACAATATTTTCTAAATAAAACATGTCTAGATACAATCATCCTAGGTATGATCACTTTGGGTACGATCATTTTTGGATACGATCACTCTAATATCAATCATTATATTATTGATCCTCCTAATATTGATCATTTCCTTCTTAAACCTAATATCAATCAGTCTGATATTGATATTTCTGATATTGATTATTGTGATATTGATCATTCTTATATTGATCATTCTGATATTGTTCATTCTGAGATTGATCATTCTGAGATTGATCATTATGATATTGATCATTATGATATTGATCATTTTGAGAATAAAAGGTGTATGGAATATCTGATGGAAAACAAGATGCTATAGTAAATCGGTACCACCTTTTCAATTATTACCTCATTTTCAGTCAATACGACCTTTTCCATCAATATCACATTTTCGATCAAAATCACCTTTTTTATCAATATGGATACAATTATCCTAATGTTTATCTTTAAGTAATGGGTTTGTGAAAACAAAATTCTATTGTAAATTGGCATCACTATTTCAATTGGCATCACCTTTTATTTTCATTCACCCAGATATGATTTTTTTGAAAATAATCGGTATCACTTCTTTCTCTCTTCCACCCAGATAAGATAAATTTCGATATGATATTTTTCAGATTTGTAGAATATCCTTCACCTTAACATTATTCCATCAAGCTTCCACCGCGAGTTCTCTATTCAAATCATGATTTATGTGAAATAAAAAAAACAATGAATCATCACATTTAAAACATCGTAGTCATGCTGACCCCTATTCCCCACCAAAACCAACCCTTCATTCAAATCAGCTTATTCTCATTATGATGGACTATCATAGTGAGTCTTATTCTTTACAAAACATGAGGAGTATGATTTTTTTCAATCCCACAATGAGTCTGATTTTTATGAATCCCACAGTGAGTTTGTTTTTTATTAATCCCACAGTGAGTTTGATTTTTATCAATACCACAGTGTGTCTGATTGTTATCAATCCCACAATGAGTCTTATTTTTATCAATCCTAGACCCAAACGTCATCTTTATCAACTTACTTTATTTATTTTAGGACACTATTCAATTGACAAAAAATACAACCAAAAAACAATGTGGGCCTAAAAATCTCCCCTATTATATTTGTTTTCAATACATACTTCAAACACTTCAATCTCATAGAAACCATGAGTGGTATGATTTCATTTCATTATCCCCCTATTTCTTTCATCTCCCCCTTTCTATTATATCTCCCCTTATTGAAAATCATCAATGGGGACATCATGATAATTTTATCCCTTATTGGAAAATGAAATCTATTTTTAAATGTTGGTAGTTTTCTTAAGAATGGGTATCACATGATTTTCTTAACAAAGAATCTTTAACTAAATAACGCTACGTCTATGTGGGATAACCCAATGTAGAAAACAAGTGTATAATCAAGGTGATCAAGGTTTTCCATAACACAACTTTCATGTAATACCATTTCTATCCTTCTTCCAAAATTCTCATTGTTGAGGGAAAACCTTAAAAAAATTAAGATAAAAATAACATGTATCCATCTCAACAAGATAATTAGAAAATCTAGGTGTATAAAAATAAAAAAAAATAAAAAAAACTTTTTGTATCCTCATTAATTTATTTTTTCAATAAAAGTAAGAGACTCAACAATTCCATCTTCCTTATTTACACTCCTAAAAAATCCTGAAAGTTAGAACAAGTATACAAAGATATTGGGAGTAAGGAGGAACCTCTATTGTTCCTTAGAAATAATAATAGGACTGAGAGTCCTCTCTCAGACTTTCCTTCTTATTATTCTTCATGTATTTTTCTTTGAATGCGATTTATTCCTTCTATTCATCCTTCATGTGTTTTGTAACATATATCTTCTTATCTGTTGAATCTTATGAAGAGGATGATGACTTTTCTTAATATTTAGTAACATCCTTTTACAATAATATTGTTCCATGTCATTCATTCATATATTTTCTCTATCAAGATATTTGAATTTTTTTTTGATATTTTTCCCTTATTTCCCATATTCACCATATGTTGATACATTTTTTTCAATATTTTTCATATCTTCCAAAGTTTTCTTCTCCATCACTTCTTTTACTTTCTTTTGTGATTCATCTAAATTCCAAGCCAAGTCAATGTGTTATGACCATATAACTAAGCACTCTTTATTTTTGGACATAGCATATATATCTTCCAAAACATTCATATTTTGATATTTGTTTAAAAACTTTTGTTATGTTGGAAATAAAATAAGACATCATTTTTCAAGGTGTCAAGATTGATCACATCTTTCACAAATAGTTTCTAATTTTGGAACCTATTTTCAATATTTAATTCATTCCTCTCATGTTTCTTCCAAATAACTTTCTCAGACTTCTTTCTTTGAAGAGATTGACACTCCCTAAACCTTTTCGTTTCCTAAACTATGGGATAATATAATTTTATTGGTTGAACCAACACATATTAGTAGTGTGTATGAATCCCCCAGAATACCAGCAATATCCATAGAAGGATTATTTTCCTCTGAATCATCCATACTAATTGGAATTGTGAATACATTTATCATCAACCTTATTATCTTTCTTTTCTCACCGATCAATCTTTCTATTATCAATCATATTATTCTTCTTATTTTCAACCTTAATATAATTATAAGTATTTGAAACTTTTCTAGATCTAGATAATACATTTTCAGACTCTGGATGTTTTGTAACTTTTGAATTCTTCACTTTGGTCACATCCATAACTTTCCCAGTATTCTTCCTTTCAAAAACACTTCCATTATTATTTTCACCATTTCAAGGTATGTTTTGTTGAACCTTATCAGATTTATCATTATGAAAACATTAACTATCTTCTATAATAGAGTTTTGTAAAATTGAATTCTTCAATTCAACTTTAGATAACGTTTTTTTTAGAAAATTTCAAACTCTTCTTATTTTTCTTTAAAATTCACTTCTAGATGATCATTACGATTCTTTTATTAATTAAGATATTTCTTTAAATATATTATCATTACTAGAATCTTGTTATAATCTTCTAAGAATCTTCCTTGAATTGCTGAGTAACATTCATCTTCCAACTCCTTATTTTGATTTTCAAGTCTTCTAATATTTCTCAAGAATTATTTCAACTCTTATTTCAAATACCTCTCAAGTTGAGTATATAATTCATCAGAACAACTGATTTATAAATTTTATTCATTAATTGTTGTAATAAAAGTATTTTCCCCAGCATTCTCAATTAAATGTTCAGATTCAAATTTACTTTCTTCTTTTTCTTCAAAACAACTAATTTTATTTCTAGAAGAACTTTTCTCATTTACTATTTCAATAAACGTGTTGTATTCACCATAATTTGTAACATCCTCAATATCATATTACTTATACAAAAATATTATCCTTTTGGATTTAGAGAACTTCTTAAATTCCCTCCTGGAATATAATTTTTTTTATATCCATTTTTCTTCTAAGATATTATTGACCTTCTTTCTTCATATTCACTTTATTCTTCATTTCCTATTTGAGGAAAATTAGAAACAAAATTACCAATGGATCCACATAGAAAACATTTCAAGGTAAGCTTCCCTTTGTGTTTTCTTGGACCAATTTTCAAATTCTTAGAAAACAAGGATAAAATATCATTGAGATTTTGTACGTACCTCATTTTCAGAGTCAGAATCACCAGATTCTTATTCTTCAAGAATTTATTTTCTTTCTTTTAATCCTTGAAAGGAATTTCACTATCAACATTAGATTTTCATTTCATATCATTTTTCCTTATCACTTCATAAGTAATGAGATTACAATGAAAGTAATCTAGAGACAATGTTTCTGGTTCTCTCTCTTCCAACAAATAATTTTTTGCATCAAACTTATTAGGAATATTTCTCAATATCATTTCAAAAATAATAGAATCTTATATATTTTCTCCATGACATCTGGTAGTACTCACAATGTCATTCACCCTAGTAAATATGTAATCAACAAATTCATGTCCACCCATCTAGAGGTCTTCACACTTCAATATTAATATTTGAAACTTTTCTTACATTAATTTTGTGTTGTCTTCATAAATGTCATTTAGCTTATCCCAGATTTCTTTGGCAGCAGAAAATCCTTTTACTCTTAGAAAATCACTTTTATAAAGTGATGAGAGTAAATCATTCTTGGATCTTCCAAAATTTTCAAGATTTTCTTTGTCATCTTTTGTGAGAGGATCATTCTCAATACGATGAGGGAACCCATCTATAACAGCTCTTGAAACATCATACCGATGAGACATAAGATATGGAAACATTATTACCTTCCATATATGATAATTCCAATCATTTAAGATCGGAATCCCCTTACTGTTCACACAACTCATATTACCCATCAGAATTTATTCTTTACATACATCAGCATAGAGTAAGTGAAGGGAATCTACCCTCTGATGAAAATTGTAAGTGCCCAGTTAGTGTATTGTATCACTGAGAGAGGAAGGGGTTAATCAGTAATACTTTTTTTGTATTTTGTGTTTCTTTTTAATTGATACAACATTTTCCTCCTATTAACGATTCAATTTACTTTTGAAAAACAAAGAAAAAAAATATCCATAAAAACACAGGTATTTATAAGGGTAACAATTCAATTATAATAGATATACCCTTTTATGTTTTGGAAATAATACAATAACATAAAATTCACTAGAAAACAATCCCTAGATTACAATTAGTAGGATCTATCCTTATACTCATGAAGCACTACAAATCAATCCCACTAGTGCGTGTGAACCCTCTTTGAACAATAGAGCAATAAATCCTTTTGGCGACAACTTAGTTTACCTACATTTATTTTCAATTAAACAAATTTTTTCAACTAAAATACAATTCATCAATTCTGTACCCAGAAGAACGGTAAGAACCACCTGGACTTTGTTATGAAACACTGAGTCCTATCTTTTCTGGGTCCGATTTCCCAATCCGATTCTCTGAGTCCAATTCTCCCAGAAACAATTCTCTCATTACAATTTTCTAATATAATATAATAGAAATTAATCATCACTGCTTCAATCCCTGTGTACGATGAAACCCAGTATGATACTTCCCTAGTTTGGAAATCATTAATATGGTAAAACCCAGCATGAAAACCCAATTCTGATTAATTCAGATTGATTTCAAAATCATCTGAAAACAATTCAAAAGTTAAATACGATTATTCTCTAAGTACAATAAATCCCAAATAAGATGATCATCCAAATACAATCATCACAATATTGTCTCTTCTCTTTGAATTCTTACCTATCGAATTCTCTTCAATATAAAACAAATTGATACCACTTCGAAATGGAATAAAATTCTTCCTCAATCCCAGAAACCCAATATAAAAATCATGAGGCCGATTAATCTAGCCTGATACAATGATCAGCCGAATACAAATTTACCTCTTCATCAAAAACACTTCAAAAAAAATATCAGTAAGAAGACTTCTTGCTCTCTTTAGAAACTCAGAGCCTCTTCATCTCTACTATGGTGAATAGTACACCGTCGGTAGTCAAGTACAATGAACTTTTTTCCTTTTATAGGTGACCCACAAGTGTTTTTTTTGGAATCTCAAAAATCATTCCCACCCACACAAATTCACTCAAAATTTAAATTCCCTTCAAATATTGAAATGCATTTTGACTTCGTCAACACTTCTTGATTCTTCTCAAAACTTATTCAATACTCACCTCTTCTTCTCGAGACTCCCATTTCAATTTTCATTTTGATTTAATCTGATGAGTACGATTCTATCATGTTGATTTATTCAAAACAAATCTTTAAACCAATTGAATTTTATTAAAGAAATGAACTTCTCCACTTGAGATAAAATCATTATTTTTAAGGAAACATTCCCCCTTGAAATACTGTCCCTTGAAAATTCATTCATCAATCTTCACTTTCTTTAGCACCTCATCCAAAAAAAGTAATTCAACCCTTTCGAAATGGTTGAAAATATTGTGGATCAGCCTCTTCACATATTCTCTTGACACAATTGAAAATATAACTTCATTTATAATCATGTGCTTTTATCATGACTATATTAATGAATTTGAATTCATTGAGGAACAAATTTATCATCATATGATTTTAATTGGAAGGTATAGTAACTTTCCATTCATTCTTACTTTTTTCTTTTCTTCTCAACCCAAGTATGATCTTCTCAGAATACAACTGTTCTGGATAGGATCATCCTATGTACGATCATTCTGGGTATGATCATTTTGGATATGATCATTCTGATATCAATCATTCTGGTGTCAATCATCCTAATATTTATCTCTTCCTTCCTGATCTGGATATCAATAATTCTAATATTGATCATTTTGTTATTGATCATTATGATATTGATCATTCGGATATTGATCATTTTGATATTGATCATTCTGAGATTGATATTTCTGATATTGATCATGCTGATGTCGATCATTGTGGGTATGAATATTTTATGGCCTATCTGATGGAAAATAAGATGTTGTAGTAAATTAGTAAAACCTTTTCAATCAGTACCACCTTTTTAATCAATACAAACTTTTCAATAAATATCACAATTTCGATAAATACCACCTTTTCGATCAATTTGGGTACAATTATCCGGATGGGGATATTTAAGTATGGGGTTAATGGTAAAAAATGTTGCAGTAAATCAGTATCACTATTTCAATTAGAATCACTTTTTATTTTCTTTCACCCGGATATGATTTTTTAAAAAAAGGGTATCACTTATTTCTCTCTAACACTAAAATACGATACATATGGATATGATCTTTTTCATATTGATATAATATCTTTCACATTCCCATTATTCTATCAATATTGCCTCACAAATTCTCCATTCAACTCATGATTTATGTGAAATACAAATAAATAAAGAATCCTCACATTTAAAACATCATAGTAATGTTGACCCTGATTCTCTAGTCAAACTAACACTTCTTTCAAAACTACTTCTTCTCATTATGATAAACTATCATAGTGAGTCTGATTATTTAGAAAACATGATTTTACTGATTTTTATCAATCGGACCGTGAGTCTTATTATTTTGAAATCTATAGTGAGTCGGATTTTTATCAATCCCATAGTGAGTCTGATTTTTATCAATACCACACTGAGTCTAATTTTTATCAATCCCATAGTGAGTCCATTTTTTATAAATCCCAGACCTAAACATCATCTTTCTCAATATACATTATTTCATTAAGGATACTTATCAATTTACAAAAAATACAACCAAAAAACAACTTGGTCCTAATAATTCCCTCCATCTAGAAACTCATAGGTACACTATATAGTGTTATCAAGGAATTGACATAGTTCTGCTGTCTGAGTCCCAATCATCCAATCTCCCATCTACCTTTTCAAAAATCATGGCAGGGAGGAAAAACAAGTTAATTAATCTAGTTCTCTGATATAAATTTCCAAAAACCAAAATTTAGTCCACTGAGTTTGATCTAGAGTTCAACACTACCTCATTCATGCCTCCCTACATATAAGATGTCTCCAAATAGCATTGAGGACCTACAAAACAACAGGGGGGACTATACCCTTGATACTAGGTAAACATATATATACAAATAAGTGATATCCAAAAATAAAAATTAATTAATTTATAAATAATAATTAGAGTTTCATCATAAAAAATAAATACTAACCCATGCAGTGTCAATGTGGAATGTCTGATACATAAATCAAACTTAACAAAAGAATCCAAAGTCCTAGGTAAATCAAATAAAAAAAATAAGTACAATAAATCTTGATTGAAGTTCATATAACATAATATGCATCCACCTGCTAACCTACTCCACCATCCACTAAAGATACCATTCCCTACACTGGATCACTGGTCATGAAATCTATAAGTTCAGAAAAATACCTAAGTAGGTGGAAAGTACAAGACATGATAGGAAACGAATAACATTCCTTAGCATAATTGAATATGTTATATAGGTTAATTACATTTCAATAAATATATTGTAGATAAATAAAATTATTTCACACAAGAACACACATATTCTAGGTCTTTAGAGTCTATATCCATCTACTTCATCTCTATTTCATAATGAACAAGGACCATCCACTTGAAACATCCCCCATGATAGGATAGCCTAAAAACTCATGTGACACATCATTCCAGTTGGGAAAGCCTAAGAACCTTTCAAACCATGTATGATATATACCTCTTAAGGAAGAGTATAATAGGATCAACTTACACACTTAGATAAAAAAAATATAAGAATATAAAATCTAATACAAGATACCAATGATAGCTCAAACTTTCATTATATAAAGTAAGAATCATAAGCCATAATAATCCACATGCAAGAAATATCAATAATGGGTCTCAATAGGGCTACACATGCACAACTAATGTGATCAAGAATCAAACATAGGCCTCTCTAGGATACCCAAACTTTCCAATAAGTATGCTAATAACCTATATAAAATATGTGCTAAAGTCAATGGATTCCTACCATAGATGTAATAATGATTCAATAGAAACTGTAACCACCATCGGAGTCCAAAATCACTGCCAGATTCTAGAAAAAAAATGATTTGTAATTAATTAGAAATATGGGATAATGTTTGGGAAAATACTAAAACCTAAAGGTATGAAAAGGTCAAACATACCTAAGAAGATTCACTGTTGATAACGGTATTAGTCTGATTAATGCACGGATACCAATATTTTAAAATGAGGTTATAATTGTATCACTGATAAAAAAACCTCAATAGACCATTCCAAACACTTTTGATATGATCAAAATATCTATGATTAGTTGGTTTTTATTAATTATAAAAATAATAGGATCATTATATAATAAGGAAAGACACACCAGATTGGAAGCGTAGGATCGGTTCGTTGTTCGGGTGTCAAACAGGGGTGTTAAAAGGGAGAGAGAGCACCCAGAAATCACTATAGAAGATCCATGGGGGTGAGAGTAAAAGGGATAAATAGAGACTGATAAAAGGTGATTGGGGTTGGGTTTTAATAAAAACACCTATAAAAATGGCATCCTCACTAGGTTCCATAAAATTCCATCGATTAGCAGGTGGCCTACACTAGTTACCTCATGGACACTATGAATATTTGGATCTACTGAATATCCCTGCCATTTTGTAGGAGGATTCTTGGAAAAATTATTTCTACCCAAGAGGCCCACCAGCAGGTTAGTGGCTTTCACCGGTTAGCTGGTGGGATTGTTGTACCTTGAAAGGTTACAGTATATCCATATTCCCTAGATCACCTCTTTTTTGGCCTCCTAAATGTCTCTATAACTCCTCAAAAAACCTAGCAATAAGTTCAAAACCTACATATAAATTGGAATGAGGTGTTACTAAAATAAATGTGTCACACACACTAGCCAATATATACCTCAATTTAAAAAATGCAATGAACATCATCAAAAATATCATGATTCAATTAAAAATACAAAGGTTACCAATAAAATCTAAATTAATTTTTCAAAATAAATAAACCCTTCATTATCTCAAAATAAATCATATATTAAACCCAATATTTATCCATACCTCAATCATATGATATCTAATAGTTATATAAAAAAATATAACCTTGTCATAAAATCACTTTTTAATGTTATTGATACAAGTTAATTTATATTTCCAAACCATTAAAGTATAACTATAGAAGAAAAACCATAGATATATCACATAATCCTCATAAATTTTAATATATTCTAGAATATCATTGATAAATAACATTGATAAATATCACTCACTAAGGGAAATATATTATAGTATTAAGAGTTAATTCCGATTAATATATAAAACTCACTACCTTAGGTGAGATTAGAAAAATCACCATTTCCATCATAAGAGGCATATATTAATCTTTTAATCCATTTAAGTGTTATACCTTATTAGGTTATAAGACATAGGGGAATATAGATATGTACTTTTATCAACACCATTTTTGTGATCCCGTTTCAACCAAATACTAAAATCAAAATTGTTATGATAATATCCAAAATATGAATATCAAAATATAAATCTAATGATTTATTCCCCTATGACATCATCATTTTTAACATATGATACTTTTGGTTTATCCTATGGCTCTATTTGTTCAATCCTTGGTTATACAAGTTGATTATTATATTAATTTCTCTACTCTAATTAGTTAACCATATACTCAAATCCTTCATAATGATTTATTTGAGAGAATATTATCTAACCATTGGAAAACCCCAGGAGTTTCAAACAAGGTGTGTAGTTTATCCTCTTTTTCATACACTAATTGATTACCAATTTAATACTAAATATACCCATTTTAGGGTATTTATCTGAAGGTATATCATTTTCAGTGCCTACATCCACTTGTTTCTTCCATAAAATGATGTAATTTATAATATAACCACATAATCTCTACTTTACCAAAACATTGGGATGTTATCCTATACTTATAATTTTACCATAGATTTATCCCAAGTGTTTTCACTATATTAATTTTATCATAGTCTTTAAAATATTCAATATTACCTCAACTAAACTAAATGGTTATCTATATTTTTGAAATAATGATCAACCTTAACTTATTAACCATTAAATTATCATCAAATAACATCCTAATCTAAAAAATTATCTAAAACCAACTCTGATATCAACTATGATTCCCTAAAGATGTGATCATCTTGATTATATGAATTAAAGAAAATGTTTCATTACAATATGATCACAATACATTTTAGGTTTTTATTTTTAGAGAATTAAGACTAAATATTAACTAATGAAACCCATGTATTTTTAAACTAATGGAATTTTATTCTACTATATAAATAACTTATTAATCTATAAAAATTATTCAACTTTCCCACATGATTCTCCGTAAAAGATACTCTTCTAAACACATCATACATATAAATTTTCATAAAAACCTAAGGAAATAGAAATATATGAAATGGGTGATCTTAGATGATAAGTAAGGGTAATAATAATTGATAAGAGTAAAATATCATATTTTAGAATAAGATGGTTGTTAGTGGTCAACCTGGATAGAAGGATTTTACGTTTTTTTTATTTATGTTGGATAATCACCCTTTTATGGGTTGAGGGGGGACTAATAAATTACCTGTAAGCCAAGATAGATAAGGCCAAGTATATGACTCAAAGGCCCATATGCATAATTTATAATACACGAACCAAGGTCCCAAGACTAGACTATACTAGAACAACCCATGCCCAGTATATATATCATTCAAGGCACCTATCTCCCCACCTTGTAAGGATGATCAGCTTGAATATCCCCATGAATAGCTATATGGTGCCTAGTACTAATGTTAATTAACATACCCTTTGATTCTTACAATATGGTTATATATATCATAGTGGTTGTTACTTTATATGAATCAAATTCTGGGGGTTTCTCATATGTGATCTATCTAGACAGCTTCATGGTCTTATGGGTTGAAATCCACTAGCCTAGAGGGCTGAGGTGGTCTGAACATATTGTGGCTCAAATGCGATGTGGCCCAAAGCCCATATGGCCCATATTCCCTAAGACATATAAACCCAAATCATTGATATAAAGGCCCAAATTATTGTACTATTTTAGATTCTATAGTACCACATAGTACCTTCTATAGTTTCTACTACAGCTCTTCTTTTCTAGCCCTTAAAATACCACCCCAACAGTATTTGATCCTCGGACATTGATATCAATCAAGAACCTTTACCACTTGGGTATAGGATCATTAACATCATAATATGGGAATAAGGGTATAATCATGATTCAAAATAAAGTTATACCTAGTAAATAATATATCAAAAAATCATGGAATATGGCATATAATAACATAAAAGTGTTGAATATCTTATAAAAGATACATAAACAAGGAATGTGACATCACATAAAAATAAAGGAAACTTATAAACGTGTAATAACATGGAAAACAACTTGTAGATATAGAAAACCCATAATAATAAGAAAACCTTTATAAGAAAACTCATTATACCCATGAATTGTTGAACAAATTCATTATGTTCATGCCTTTGTGAACTGAATCATTATGTCCACTCTTAGATATATCATGAGATATAATCATAAACCAATTCATTGTAGGGTAATATATAACCCCACACATAATTATCTATATTAATTTATACCATATTAAATAAACCATCATCATATCATAAATGACCCATTGAAATAAAATGGGTTTTATATCCTTTTCAAATAGAATAAAAATATGATAACCTTAACAATTCCATTAATAATCAAAACATGATATACTTAGGGAAAGGATATAGGTGTCCAAATATATTCAATAAGTTTCTAGGTAAATACCATTCAATCAAGATAATAGAACATATGGTATTTACACTATATAGATAAAGGGTATAAAGTTAAGTCAATAAATTTCCTAAATAATAAATGTATGGAATCTAGGAGAACAACCTTAATTCAAAAGAATCAAAAATATGATATTCATAGAGGAAATTTATTAGAATATTAATTATGGTTATACATCAAAGTTGATTAAGAAATAAAAAGGTAGTTATAGATAATTTATCTTATGGATATTTAAAGATTCTCATTTTTAAAAACATGGGTAAATAATCAATTAGTAGATGAAGAATAATTTTAAAATATTAGTAAAATTTTACTTTGAAAAGAATAATGAAAATTTATTTTTTACATGAAATAAATATTAAATAAAATGCATAGAATAATGGAAAAAATTTACTTTATATAACCAAGAATCATGGGAAAGAAGATTCAAAATGGTGGGAAATCTATTATTGTGAAAATGTTTTAAAAAAAAAATTTTCTTATTTTTTTAAATATATTCTAAGAGACAAAGTAACCATATTATTTTTAAAATTAATTTCTAGTTATTTTGGGAAGAAATTTTTTAAAAAATATTAAAAAATTTATTTTTAAGAAATATCCAATAATTTAATATTGAAAAAAACATAAAAAATTAATAGATAAAACATGGAGTGGAAGATAAAACATTTTATTTTGAAAGGATGAAAAACATTTTTAAATATTTTTAAATAATCATTTTTAAAATCTACATTTAAAAGTGTACTGAATTTTAATTGTGAAAATTTATAAATATAATTATGTGGACCATTGTAAATAATTCATATTATATTTCCCAAAAAGAGTGGTGAACTTTGGTGGGATGGAAAATATAGGCAGGGAGGAAAAGATATATTATAAATAATTGGAGTTATTCTATCCAACATAAAAAATTTATTGAAGAATATTTTTCATCAAATAAGATGATATTGACGAAAATTATTAACGTAACTATAGAAAAATATAAAATAAAATAAAAAAATTATATTTGAAGATAAAATTGGATTATAAGATCATAATCATGTTGATAATTTATGACCTAGGGAGAATTAATTTGAGTTGAGAAAACTACGGATTGAGTAAAATTTAAACAAAAACCCTTTAATGATAGAGTAACAAAAATTAAACATATAATAACATATATTAAATATATGTTATGATTTAATAAACTAAATAGTCAACATATACACCATATAAACATAATTAGGTGAATAATACAAACATGTCTCAAATAAAGGAATCTGAGACAACAAACTCATACAGCATTTGTGATTTTCAGTCAAATCCAAATGAGATAAAGAATATGGAATTGAACATTGGATATCATTAAATATAATATTTTCATTATACAAAATATAAAATGGTTATTAGTTACACCATTACAAATAAAACAAGGTGTAAAATAAGAAATTTTCCTTAACGGGTGAAAATTGAGATAAGAAACCCATACCATGTTCCTTATCCATTCTATGAATGATCCTAAATTCCTGAATAATTAGATTAAGATGATTAGATACATTATTTTGAACTTTATTAATTTATATTTCATTTATTAATGAACATTTATTATCATATTATATTAATTTATTATATAGTTTTTTATATGTTGGTTATGTGATGTGGTTCAGTCAATTTCTATGTAACACTTTTGGTATATTAACCATAGTAAAAGGTACTATAAAATAACTTCATAATATAAATAATTATATGGTTTTATGTCGTTTGTTATTATATTATAATTAAATTTATACTTTTATATAGGTTTTTATGAATTGAACTCACATTATGATAGGCACTCAGATATGTTTATTTTAAGTGGTTGAATTTACTATAATAGTTTATTATTAATGTCACTTATATAATATATAATATTATATTTCTATAATATTTATGGTTTCTTAAGAATAATTTTATTACATTAAATAATTTTTCAATGTCATCCTTTTGTGTGTTGATGGAAAAAAAATTGTACAGCTTCATGTGGGAAGTCTGCATAAATGCACAATTAGTAATCTTTTATTTCTCTAAGTGGATAGGAAGGAATAAATAAGGGTTTATACATTAATATAATAAAATGTAATTATACTAATGATACTGAGGCCATTATATTAATATGTTTAGGGTAGTATTTTTAGACAAATATTATTAATAAAGGGTTAAGGAGTAACTAATATTCACTTTGGGGATTTGATCTTTCTTATGAAAGTCTCCTTGGAAATGGGGAAATTAGGATAACTTATGAGAACCATATGATTTAATCCAATAAATGGAATTATAGAAGATAAAAATAGGTCAGAATTTAAATGAAATTTCTAAATGGATGTTGACCTTTGAAAGGCTAGAAGTGATCCCCTTTTATAAGTAAAGACAATGAACTTTCCTGAACACCAATTATTTTTCAACGTTGGAATAAAACTATTCAAGGGTTAGTTGTTCCAAAAGTGAGAAATAATGGAGTTTTGTGTGACATAATTTCATTAAACCCCCCCAAACAATGTTACCACATGTTTTAATACTTTTACCACTTAATATTTACATTTTACCAGTTTTTTTACCTTGGTAACTAGTTTTTACCATAGTAGTTAATATTTTATTATAAAATATTTGGTGACCCTTAAAACATAATTATGATATTATAAACCAACTTCTATTCTTCATATAATCTAATTTAATTTCTAAATAGTATAAAATTAACTTTTAAATAAGAACATTTAATATAAATAATGTTTTAGAAGATAAATGTTGTTTTTCCATTAAGTGATCTTAATTTTTTTTAGTATTGATTAAAAATTTAATTAGAGTTAATATGTTTATATAATGGTTTAAAATTATATTATAGGAATTTTTTTGGTAGAGTATAATTACTTTTATTAGATAGAAATTTAAATTGTTATTAAAACGATTCTTTGAAAATAACAACTTTGTCATTATCGTGGTATTAAATTTAATCCTCTTAATAATAATTTCATGCCTAAAAATAAAATTTAATTTATAAAATAATATGAAAATGTTAATGAAAAATATAAAATAATTTTGTTTGATTTAATTTTTATAAGTTATGAAAACTAAATTTTAATATAAGTAAATAAAAAATACGTTTTAGAGTAAAAAATTACTTAAGTTTCCATAAGGATTAAGAAGGATTTTATAAATACAATATAGTAATTTTAAATGATTTATTTTTCATAGGAATATATATTTATAAATATAATAAAAATATCTCAAAAATATTTATTATATTCTTGAATTATGATAATGGCGTATAAATAACGATTTTAGAAAAATTAGTATTTCTTCATTATTCACCTAAAAATCAATTATTTTAGCAAAAACTCAAAAAATAACTCTAGTATAATAAATTATAAGTTAAAAAATGAACTTATATTTTTTTCAAATTCAATTTATAAAATTTATATATTTAGTTTTTCATAAATTAATAAAAAAATTAAATTAGACCCGTTTTTATTGACATATGTCCTTTTAAAAGATTAATTGTTTTTTAATATTATTTCATAACAATGTCTAATTTAAATAATTGTAGAACATTAGTTCATATATTGAAATATTATATATTATTATAAAAATATTTTAAAAGTTGTGAATTTAATTTATTATGGAAAATTAAAAAATACATTAAAAATAGTTTTTTGAAAAAAAAAATCGTTTTTAATATTAATTATTTGTCATCTAAATATAAAAATTCTAAATTGATTAATAAAAGTTTATTTTAATGTGGATTTATTTTTTTATATTTTTTTAATAACAATTTTCTTATATGTCATGAATAATTTTAGTTCAGTGTAGTGTCTTTTTGGTGTTGAATGATACAAAAGTTATCAAAGATAGTATTAATTTTATGGATTAAAAATATCATGTTGTTACATATTTATGGAGATTATGTTTTAAATAGGCTTACAACTACATCATGGTTTCATTGTGGTAAAAAACAATGCGGTTTATGAATTAGTTTTTATTGTTTATCTTGAGGATTGAAGGATATTGGAGGGAAACACATCATGGTTTGACAAAAAATGCCATGGATTTAGTTAAAAAAAATTGAAATAAAAATGGTTGGATAAATTTTTATTGTTAAATTTTTAGAGCACTATGGTTTTCCGCTCACTATTGACTCAGTTAAACCATGATATGTTATTGGTAACCTCATATTGGTTGGGACTACCTAAAATTTAATTATAAAATTAGACATTCCACTTTCTTTCATTTCATTATCACATTTTTATTGTAACCCTAGGTGATTGGTTATTTCTTTTTTTAGTGATTTTATAGGATCATAGGTTTTTTTCATAGTGGGATAAATCTCTTAAAATATATGGTACACTACTTTAATTATTTATTAATTATCACGTATTATCTCTTTTTTCATATCAATGGTTCAATATAGGGGTTGATATATAAATGTGTTGGATAATAAACATAGAGTTCACATAATATAGATTTATAAGGGGTTAGTAGTTAAAATTGGGTGTTTTGAGGATGAATTTTATACCTTGGAAGTGTGATGATTTTGTTATCTAATAATGGTAGGTGGTTTAGATTATCTTATTTATTTTACATGTTTTTACATATTTTTTGTATGATTTAGTCTTTCCTTGATCAAGTAGTTGATATTCACCTAATTAAAGAAGAAAAAATGAATTGAAACTTGGGAGGAATATAGATCATAAGTGATTTATATTATTTCTTATTGTTATTTTATTCTTTATAATTATGAAATATGAAAAAAATTACTTTTTCATGAAGTAATTATCAATAATATTTATACAACTTTTGAAATGAAGTATAAGTGAAAAAAAATTGTCACCCAACTAGACTAGATGTTTGAATCAATGTATTATCTTTTTATTAGTATTATTTTTTTAAATAATATAAAATTATAATATTATAAGGGGTTTATGTAATGATATGAAAATATGTTTTTTAATATAAAAAATGAAATTATAATGAAAAATTCTAGTTTGTAAGTGAATTCTTATATATTTCTTCACTTTCACACAAATATTCCCTATTATCACTCATTGAACACTCAAAACATCATTTGAGTTCCCATATATAAATTTTTATTGGCTTTATGATCAACCAAAACTTCCAAGTATATGAATATACGTTGATTAAACATCCCCTCCAAGGTTAGAAATTAAGAACACTCCTCAATTGAAATCATAATATCACTCACCATCATAGAAGAAATCTATATACATTCATTAGATGATTAATTTTAATATTGGGGAATAAAATAAATATAATTATTCATTTAAAAACTTAAATTTTCAAATAAACTGGTTTTACTAGAAATTTCATTATGATTCAATTTGATCAAGTCATTCATTTTATCTTAATGAGTCAATAAAAACACCCCAAAAATTTCAAAAAAATAAACAAGAAAATTTTATTGGTGGGATAATATATCTCCAACCATAATATGTTACCACCCTATTCTATTTATAATAATGGTTTTGAATTATATATACATAATAAGATAAAGTAGTGAAAAACCAATGATATGGATAGATAAAACATAGATTTCTTCCAGTGGGAAGCAATGGAAAGATCACTCTTTTCCATACTATATTTAAATATGATAAAAATAATGTAAGAGATTTAATTAAAATAATGATGATTAATGATTAATAAAATGGAAATTAATCTTGAGTGAAACCCGTTAAGATGTACTATGATTTCTACTACCCATAAATGGATGGTGGTAGTAGGTTACCCCTAATCTGATTGCGGGTGAGGTTTCCTTGATAAGAACCACTAAATATTATTTATTTTAGTGTTATAGAGGGATAGGTACTTATTTTGGAGGACCCATTAGGTTGAGAAATGTTTTATCTCACCTTTTAATTTGTAATATATGTTTCATAATGAGGGTAGAAGAAGGTATAATGCCTCTTTATCTTATTTTATAGTGAATTTACTACGCAGTTATATTTTCATCTGAATCATTCGAACTGGATCTTCTACTTATTCATGAGAAGTATTTTAATCCTTATTTTTTTGTTCCATCTTATTATTTTTCATATAGGCTAGTACAATTTAGTGTTCTGTTTTTTCTTAACTCTTTTCATATTCTTCATATCTAGGTCAATCGTAATGACTTTCGAGTTTATAATATCATTATATGAAAATCATTATATAAAAATCATTATATAGTTTATCTTGTATAAAATTAAAATTAAATAAATCTAACATAGAATTATATCCATCAAGTATTTTTGTTTTGATTTATTTTTTAATATAAAAGTCCACTAAAAACTTTAACATATATTTCTTTTCAAGTGTTATGATCTCTTCTATTAAAAAGAGAACCTTATCCTTAATGGATTCCCCTTCCTTATCCTCATTTATCAAATCATTGAAACTATGAACTCGTTCTACTATATAAGCATTTGAATAATTATTTTTCAATTTGATTAGTATAAAATCAAATCAAAATCAATTAAAAGTTAAACTATCTCTTTGGATTGTCTTATTTTGTATCCATTCTTCATTATAAAGTGCCCATTGGAGATTTATTTTTTGATTAGGGGTTGTAAATCATCCTCCCACATTCTTCCTCTAAGTTCTTTCTCTACTTTCATGCTAGAAAAATATGAGGGGGACCTCTTATTCTACTAAAAAATCCTATTCAATTATGAATGTGGAGTTATATTCTTCATCCGCATGTTAAAATTAAAGGTCCAACTACTAGTTTGGTATTCTTATAGTATATTAGTTAGTCATTTCATTTAAAACATCATCTCATTTATTTTATAACTATAGTTTTTCGACTTCTCATTACTTGCATTATAAACATATTCTTACACATGTGATTAGTTATTACATGTATAATATGATTTTTAATTTGAATAGTTTATTATAGAAAAAATTAATTAAATAAAATAAAATAAATAATGAAGAGAAACACAAAATCGATAAAAAAAGTAGAAAAAACAACTAGAAATCCCTGAAAACTAGGCCAAATTGATAGGAGTATTTATCATGAACTTTTTATTAGTAGTATTTATAAAAAAAACTAAAATAAAATATAATTTAAAACTATGTTTATCTCCCAATTATCCAAGATACTTGACTCAATGTATCATATATATATTTTTATAATTTCATATTAAAATAATGTAAGTCAAAAAAATAATGGGTTGGTGTGGTTAAATGAAAATATCGAATAAAATATAAATGTAATAAAATTAGAATGAAATAATATAGTCCTTGGGTTAATTCCTATGGGTTCCTTCATTTTCACTTAAATATTTCCTAATATCAATTAATGAAAAATTCTAAAATAATTTTATTTCATATTTTTCATTATTTATTGATTTTATGATCAACCAACACATCCCAAGATCTGATTATGTATTTATTAAAAAACTCCTTAAATGTTTTCAATTGAAAACACTATTCAATAAAAATCATTTTATCACGCACCTTTTTGTAAAAAATATCACTCGATTCATCATCAAATCCATTATCTTCATCATATAACAAATGAACCGAGTAAAGTGAACAAAATGAAATATAAATGAAGAATGATACAAAATGTTTAGGATGCCGACCATTTTCACCCATCTCTCTCCTAATTCATAGTATACAATTATGTAAATGAAATTAAAATAACTAAAACATAAATGAAAAGGGATTTAGAACATCATATTTCCTCACCATTAGTCTAACTAGTATGTTAGTCATCCATGATCATTGAGAAATGATAAATAAAAAGGGAGGTGATAAATCACCCACTTCAACTAAAATTAGAATATATTAAAATAAATATAACAATCGTTCATCCATGGGAAATGACCCAAGATTTTGAAACCCTTTTTACAATGGTAATGGATTCTATCAACATACTCTAAAATCTCCCTTCCTTTATAAGATCTAGTCATGGGATTAAATTTCCTACATCATTATCTCTGTTTAATCATCCTCCGCTTGGCTAAGTTATAATTTGTATTCCTGATTCAGTTAGACATAGTATATAAGGGAAATTTTATTACCCCCTTAGTAATTTCATTTAAGATACATGGATCTGTATTTTCTTTAATGGATAATTGTTGATCTGGTTTACTCTTATGATAGTTCCAATTCATCTTATGTGGCCTTTCATACTTTTTCTTTAATAATACACATCATACACCATCTTTTAATTAATTATTAGAATAAAAAAGTTTCATAACTATCTTAGGATAATTTTAATCATATGTTGGTCACTTAAAAACTAGTTTAATCTTACATATCTATCCAATTAAAATAAACTTAAAAAAATATTATATAATAATAATCCTATGAAAATTTTTATTTAATCTCATTAATCAATTAAAATTTTATAATTAATCATATGTGAAATTTACATAATTAGTTTTAATATTTTTTAGATAATATTCTCATATATAATGATACATTTCCCACAAAAAACATCAAAACAAAATTTCAAAATCAATCATGATGATTAATTTCGAAAAAAATACAATATTCAGATGGTTTTATATTTAATTATAAAAACACACCAAAATACTAAATGTATAATATATGATCATATAATAACCCTCTCCCTTTTGGTTTATGAAACACCTAAAATCTGGAATCCTAGAGCTGGTGTATACTTTATTACATTAGTACAATATATAAGGGATCTCACCACAAAAAATCAATCAGTTTAGAAATCATTGAAAAATAGATACATATATGATTATCATATTACTCTGGAAATATAAAATCATAGTATAAGAAACCTTCTTGTGTCATTTAAATCATTCATAATATCGTTCATCATATCCAAAAGAAGTGTTAACAGATAAATAGTGAGATAAGAAGCTCAATAAGGGTAACATACAATGGAATCAATCATGAGTAAATAAGTCATAATCAATATGGAATAGTGTATAATCAAAAAACATATCATTCAATCCACAACCAAAATTAAATAAAAATACATGTATAAGATCAACATATAAATTACAAGTATAATAGAAAATTAATTCTAAATAATGGTATTGCGTAACTCTAGACATTCATGAATTTTACATCAAGTCCTAGACTAAGTTATTATGAATATTTCCATCCTACCCCTCCTTGACTGAAGTTTTGGCTAGTGTGGATGTTGTTCACATCTCACCTCCCCTCTCGTTGACTATCTCATGTGAATAGGACCTCCATCTAGGTATTTGTGATGGAGCTTAGAATATATTTGTTCGGCGTCAGTGGTGGTGTCCAGTTCTCTCTTTCTCCTATGCCCTTGATGGCCAACCCATCGGGTTCTACTGCATCCTGGTCGGGATCAATGTGGGTCTCAGGTTATCTTGGGATAGTTTTGGAAGGGGAACAGTAGTTGTCTCGGTCTTGATCTTCTTTTGATATGTCTTCATTTCCTCTTTGGCTTGGTCCTTTATTTTCTTCTTATGGGGGTTTCTTTCTCCTGAAAAATTTCAGTTTCTTTTTGGTTTTGTTCGTATTTTATGTTTCTGTTTGGTGGTCAGATACTGTGAAATTATTTGTAATGGTCCCGGTTTTACTTGTTTTGATCAAGGCAGAGGACTTGTATCTCTTTTTAATATTAATTTGATCAACTCTTCCATGTCCTCGAGTTTCATCTCCCCTCTCCAGGTCGGTCTGGCACGGTGGTTCTTCAGAGCTTTGGGATGTGGTGTCTGGGTGGACATGAGCTTTCAAGGAGGTGATTTCCTCATTTGGAGGTCCAATATGTTGGTGGAGTGCAGTTTCTATGAAGACTCTCATATTTTTGGTGAATTTTTCTATTGGTTTCTGGTTTTCATTTCTTCACGGTTTCTATGGAGCAGCATCGATTCTTTGTCAGGTGGTTCTTATAGCTTTGTTAGCTATGGTGTTTGGAGGGTCTTTGGCGGTAAAATTGGTTTCTGATGGGTAGATCTCTCGGGTATCTTGGTGTGGCTGAGATGAATAATTTGGGTTAGGTGATGTGGATTTCATTGACATTTGTAGTGGACATGTTGTATATTTTGATGATTGGGATACAACTTATCCTTGCATCTACATTCATGGTTTTAGTTTGAATTTGGCACTGATGTATTTAATATTGTAGGGGTGTATTTTGAATTTTGTACTGTCTCAAAATCTGTAAGGTGACCACTCATTCTAAATTTGCTTTTGAAAATGAAAAAAAAGGGATTTGGATCGACATAATTTTTAATAAATGAGTGGACTTAAACCAAATACTCATCTAATATGTAATTCTAACTTTCTATCTCATGAGACATGTTGATGCAACGAGGGGATATCTATAACTAGGATCAACCTGTCACTTGTGTACCCTATTTATTCCTCATATTTTAATGATCAATAAAAATAATTTTCAAAAATGACTTATATGTCAACAATTATATGTATTAAATCATCAATACAAAACATCATTTCTTCCCCAGTAAATGAAATAACATAATTAATAAGATGCCTTCACCTAAAACCATATATATAAATTGTATACTATTGAAACATCATCAAAGTAATTTAAATTATTCTAAATTCATATATTATATTAAAAATATGGACATGATAGAGAAAAATAATATTCAATGAATAATGGAAAGTTATAAAGAACATGATCATAATAAAGTGGATGATCTCAAAATAATTTATAATCCATTATCTGTAAAAGATGATAAAATACCATTTATTCATCATAAATTAAGTTTTTTTAGTAAAACCAATCATTTTGAAAAGAATATAGAATCAATATATTAAAAATTCCTTCCTTGTAACTTTTTGTAAGAACAAATTTATAAATAAATTTCAAAATCCTGTTCATTCATTTAATAAAATAATACCATTTTATTTTGTAATCATTCTAAATAAAAAATCCAAAAATATTGAGAAAAATATTTTCATTGACAATAAATAATGAAACATGTAAATTAATCATCAAATAAAAAATTATTCATGATTTCAAAAAAAAATCATTCATGTAGTGTATATTAAAATAATGATTTCATTCACATCATTGGTAAAAAGCACCATGTTAAGAAAATGAGAAGAATATTCATTTTAAAATTTTTTTTATGTAAATTAAAACATGGGTGAAAATGAATTTAATGAATATTTAGAGAGTAGTAAAAACTATTCAAGTCATTTTAATGAAATATGGACATGGAAGAAAAAGAGTTGGAAGGAAAACATCAAAATTAGATATTTTAAATAACAACCCTTACATGTAACTTACTTTTTGATTCTTGATACAAAAAGAGAAAAAATGGAATACAAATATTTAAAGCCCAACATATCCATAGTTGAATTAAATATATGGGATTTAAAATATTACTGTAATATACTTTTCCCAAAATAAATCTAAATATAAAAAACCCCTAAATAAAATGAGATTGTAACATGAATCTATTACCTTAGATATCCACATAGTAATATGCATCTGATCCTCATGTATAATGAATTTAAATTTATTAAAAAAAATTAATATCCCTTTTTATCTTTATTCCATTTGATAACTTCCCTTTATAATCATTTTAAAACAATTCATTGAATAATTCTTTATTACGTCAGTCACTTTTAGGTTGTTTAGTTACTTTTTCCAAAATTACTTCGGTATAGTATCAATGGTAAAATGTGTCATGAAATGGTTCCAAAATATCCAAAATTATAATAATTTTATGATTATAATTTTTATTTATTATACAAAATTTTATAAATATCCTTTCATTGTAGTAATAGAAGAATGAATAACATCGCTTCATGGAGGAGGTAGTCCACATGTATACACAATTAACGTTATCATTTTCCAAAATATGGAAGGAAAATAAGGTAGATTATATAATATATTTCAAGAATAATAATTATGTTATAAATATAAAACATATTTCATTAATTATATATTTATATCCATCCAATTAAAATCGTGAATGAAAAAGAAATACACTGCTCTGTGGAGACAACAGGTCACACGTACGCACGAGCGATTTTTTCATTTACCATGGTATGGAAAGGAGGATGGAAAATGGTTTTTACATAATAATAATAACAAAAAATTATATTGGTGATATTTTATTAATTATGTTAGTATGTATATAATAGATTTATAGAAATTATAAGAAAAAATAAACTTCTAAATAGTTGGTAGGACGATTACTTCTTCTTTGAGATAACTCCTTTTTCTTACACCATAAGCCATATTAGGATGGTTAAGGGGTGATACCAGAAGCTCAAAAACTAATGTAAGGAATATATTAAGGTTTTTTGGGAAGTTATTTTCTAATATATATGGCACAAATTTTGTGAATAAAGGAGTAAAAGAGGTGCCCTTTTATAACTGAGGGGAGGGACACACATTGAATTACACGATATATTTTAATAATACAAAGTAATTTTCTTGTAAAAGTGACTCCAAATTATCATATATTAGAATATTATAAGGTTACGTTTTAAATAAAAACAACCAATGGGGTTTAATTAAGTGTTTTGTGTTATCTTGAAGCCTTATCCCTTTATTTTTTACCCTTTTAACCCATTATTCCCTTAATCAAGGTGACAAATATTTACCATGATTATTATTAATTGTGACCAAAAAATAATTTGAAATTAATACCTAATATTAATTATTATAATTAAAAATATGTAATTCATTTTACATGTTTCAAATATTATCTTTTTCATAAATTACTTTTAATAAATGTTCATAAAATGCAATTAAAATTATTTTTAGAAATAAGTTTAATTTAAGAAAAAAAGAGATTTTATAGAAAAATAAAGAATAATTTTGATTAAAATGGGATTAATTGGATTATGTTAAATAAAATTATCCTTTTTTCATTGAAAACAAACAAAAACGTAAAATTAACCTTATAAATACTTTATTAATATAAAATAACTAAAGATAATTTTTAATTTGAAAAAAGTACTTAGATCCCTAAAATGTTAAGAATATATTTATAAGTTAAAATTTTTATTTTTATATAAATTATATTAAATATTAAATATTTTTTCTATAAAAATGTTCTTTTAGACATCCATGTTACCATTACATCATTATAATGTCATAAAAGTGTCAATTGTTGTAAAATCTGTATTGTTCACTATTCACCCAAAAATCAATTATTTCTGAAAAATATCAAAAATTCATCCTAAGATAATTTTGATTTGATAAATTAAAAAAAATAATTTTTTTTCCAATTAAATTTATAAATTTTGAAAATTTAATTTTTATCACATTCTTGAAAAAATCTATGAGTATTATGTCATCAATTCTTTAAGAAAAAAATTTACTTACTTTAATTTAATCTTTGGCATTACATTATTCCCTTTCTTAAAAAAATTATCATATAAATTTCCAAAATGTCACCTCATTAACAAATGTGCGTATATATTCATCAAAACATCTTCAGTTTACCATGTTTCTTCTTTTATTTTATTATTTCTCTATAGTACCTTCACTAATCAGGTCGTCCTATTCTGAAACAGTTGTTCTCTAGTACGAGTAATCAGGATAGTCTCTCCACAAGAAGATAAATATGGTTTTTATTAAATTTCCTTATCGGTGATAGCATGAATTGGTAGAGACAATTAATTCCTCTATAAAGTGATATATAACACATCTTGAAAATTATAGAGGCTAGCTGGCATTACCAAATGATAATCCACAACTCTAATTATTTTCATAATTTCAAAAGTCTCAATATATCGGGGACTTACTTTCACTTTCATTCAAAACCTAATAAAACCCTTACATGGAGATACTTTCAAGAAAACATGATACCATACATTAAATTTTATATCCTTACACCAGTTATCTACATAACTATTTTTCCTTCTTTGAAATTCCTTGATATGACTCATAATAGTTCATATTTTCACCATTTTCTCCGCCAACATGTTCTGATCCTAAAGGATTCCTTTCACCAAATTGATCCCAAAAATGTAGTTTCTGATATATTTTCCCATAAAATTCTTCATACATTTCCATTCTAATTCTAAAATAGAAGCTGTTATTATATGAAAATTCCACCAATAATAAATTTTAATCCCACGTACCTTGAAAGTCAAGTGAGCATGACCACAACCTATTCAAATATCCAAATAGTTCTTTTCGATTGTTCATCTTTCTGAGTATGATAAGATGTGATCAAATGTAGCTTTGTTTCAAGAGACTTATAATGAAGTTTTTGTTAATTTTAATGTAAGCCATGTGTTGTGGTCAAATACCATCAAAATAAGAGTACAATGATGTCTCAAAAATTAATTAATATAGAGTTGTGTAAAGAACTTAAGAGGTATATCTTCCACTATTATGATGAAATGAAAATAATTGGTAATATGATCAATATTAACCCATAAAAAATCATTATTTCTTAGATTATTTGGAAATATATTTACAAAGACTATGGTAATATCATCTAATTACCACATAGTAATAGGTATAGGTTGCACGACTCATTTAATATGTTTTATCTCAAACTTTACTTATTGGAAAACCAATAATCTCAATACATTGTTTTCAATTTCCCATTTCATATTATACCCCCAAAAATGTTCCTTCAAATCCTGATACATTTTGGTGCTACCATTGTATAAAGAGAAATTTTAGATTTGATCTCCATCCAATAATTCTCTTTTTCACACTGTTATGGATGGAACACATAGCCTCTTTCTAAATTTCAAGATACATTCTTTATAGATAAATTATAAAAAATTACCATCATTAATGGATTTGATTTTTTTTGAATATTACTATCATAAATACAAGAAATTTTTATTTTCCACGATAAGGATGGTTTTGTAATCATTAGGAATATATGTGTCATTTCCCTATCCTTAATGTTTCCCATATCCAAATTTACTAAATCTATAAATATTGGATCCTTTTCAATCATTATTTTAGTAAAAATCCCTTGATATTTATTAAAAAATTCATAAACCACCTTACTTTAATTCCCATGGTGGTAATGTATTAGATGGTCATAATCCTTGAGTACTTATATACATTGACTTTTCTTCATGTTGATCTATTTTTTTTGAGAATATGTATTTCAGAATTTTATGATCTGTATAAATTTCACATATTTCACTATAAAGGTAATGCCTCTATATATTCAATGAAAATATTATAGCTTATAATTATATATTAGTGATTGGATAATTCTATTCTTGAATCTTTAACTATCTTGATGTATATACAACAACTCTAAATTTTTTCATAAGGATACATCCAAGTCTCTTTCATTGAAAAATCCCTATATATCACAAATCCATCTCATGAAAATGGTAAATGTATCACCGTCTTATTAACTAATACCCTATTTTATTCTACATAAAATTCATTATATTATTTTGACCATACAAACTTAAACCCTTTATGTGTCAACATAGTTAATGATTTAGAAAATCAATAAGAAAATTTGAACAAATAATCAATAGTAACCATCCAATCAAAGGAAATTGTGTACCTCAATTATATTCATTAGTGTTTTAAATTCCATAAATAGATTTATATTTAAATTATCACCTAATATTATATCCTTAAAGACAATATATCATATAAAATAAACTTATAGAAGATAGAATTATCATTTTCTAAATTTTCCATATTACTAATTTTCTATAAGATTCTTAAGAATGATTCAAAAATGACCCTTATACTCATCATATATTTTAGAGTATATCAATATATCCTCAATAAATACAATAATGAGATTATCAGGATAATCCTTGAATACTCTCTCCATCATACCCATAAAAATAAAGGGTTCATTATCCAAAACAAAATGTCATTATTATAATTTTGTAATTTCCAAACCTCATATGAAATGTCATTTTTATAATATATTCCATATTTAATTGTAGTTGATGATTCCATAAATTAAGATAAATATTTGATAAATATTGATATCCTTGAAGTTGATCAAATAAATAATCAATTTGGGTAATAGGATACTTGTTATTTATAGTAATGGAATTTATTTCCCAATAATCAGTGCACAATCTCATATACCTATAATTATTATTAACAAAAAGAATAGGGTATATCCATGGTAAACTAAAGGGTGTATAAATACCTTATCAAAAAACTCTTATCGTTTCTTCTTAAGTTACACTAATTACATTATGGCAATCTTATTTGGTGTCATAGATATAGTTTTTTCAATATGGATGAGATCAATAGAAAACTCAAATTCACGGTCATGTGGATGTCTATGTAGTTATTTAGGAAGCATTTCAATGTATTCTATCATAGTAGGTTCACCTTCAATTCTAAAGATAAGTTTCCCATTTATAAGTTTTATCTGCTCTTTTTATCTTAGAATTTCAATAAGAAGAGATATAATAGGTGGATCCAGATATGATTTAGATGATGTATTCTCCCCTCTAAGGACAAGGTATTCCAAATCTCTATCATGAATCATAATCTCTTTGTCTTTAAAAAATTATTTTACATTATAATTTGAATATCAATACATGTTGAGGAGTATATAAAAGAAAATTATAGGTATAATAATAAATCTATAGAATTTATTATGTATATGTGTCATAATAGTAGATGTCTGAAACATCCTTTTTTCCAAAATATTTCCACTTAGATTCTTGATTTAAAATTCCCATCTTATAGTTCTAGAAAAAATATATAATTTTCTTGGAAAACGTGTAAGATATAAAAGAGTGCAAAGATCTAAAATAAAATAAATCATTAGATAAACTTGAGGTCGTGATCAATATACATAAAACCACAATTTTTAGAACACTGTTATTTTTCATGAACGTTTTTTTCAAATAAATTAAATTTATTTGATTTATTGTTCTATATTTTATACAATGTTAAGATTGTGCTACACGCAACACTGTCTTATCTTGCATTACCCACAATACTGAGTTTCTATGAAACATTATATTACTATTATAATTATTTAAAAAAATAAAATTATAAAATAGCCATTAGAATGGAATGTATAAATAGTAATAATTGAATTGTGAAATTATTTTTTACACATTAATATATAAATATTTTAAGAATTAATTATAAAATGTAAAACCCCTTCTAAAATAAATGGAAATGTTTTTCTGGAAAAAAGCTAAGCATAAGTTTGGTTTATAATAATAAATAAAAAAATCACTCCTGTTAGATTATATTAATGAAATATATATATATATATTAAATATAATTTATTAAATTAATCTTATTTTTTTATAGACATGATATAATAGCAAACCCAATTTTACGGATTAATTTTTTTTACTAAATAGGAATATTTGCCACCTTTTGATGGATCAATTATTTTAAATATAGTTTTTGAAACTTTTATAAATTATATTTGATGAAGAAACTTATTTTTTTAAATCTATGTATCAAAATTTATTTTGGTTGATTTTTTTATTTTTCTGATAAGATTCATTATTTGATCAATTGTGAAAAAATATTATACTTTATTTGAAAACTATTTTTTTTATTTATTTATACTGTTATATTATATTTTATGATTTTTTGAAAGATTAATTAGATCAATATTTTCCCATTTTATAAAATTAAGGTCATTACAATAAATTTTACATTGAATTTGGAAATAAAAACATTTCAATATATTGGAATTTTTTTACTTTAAAAACATGCTCTCTCAATCCATCAACCATATTAATTTTTATTTTATTTCTAAATATTATATGTTTTGAATTTTCAAAAATGAATTTAATATTAGGAATATAAATTTACTAATTTATTAAATAATTCACTTTATTTTTGGGAAATATGTATAGTAACATTAGTAATTTTATTACCATGGTTAAGGAGAAATCAAGTAAATTGACTGTAAAAATAATATTATAAATATTATAAAACTATCCTAATACTTCCCCAAAGTCTAATAGATGAATTTAATTACAAATTTAACTAATAATGTTAAAAAATTAATAATTTAATGGAATTATTTTTATAATAATGACTTGTATATTATTAAAATCAAAGAGAGTGACAAAATATCACTCTTAATTTTGTTAAGTATAATATTTTTAATTTGCGGTAAAATATAAGATATGCTTAACTATGTATATTATGTTGAAATATAATTTTTTTTTTCTAAATCATGGAATATAATTTTAAATTTTTAGTGAATAAATAATTATCATAAATAATGACATAATGATGATGTGGTAATTATTCAATTAATAAACCAATAAATTAAAAAATATTAGGAATATTAAAATAAATATAATTTGAATTAATAAAGGTTATACAATAATTTAAATGGTAAATATGATATATTATGAGTTTATTAAATTAATTTTTTTAAATTTTATATTGTTTTCTTTATTTTCTTAATGTCAATGCAATAAATAGTGTCAAAATTGACTCAAATGATATTTTATGAAAAGAATATTTTATTAAATTAGTTAAAAATAATAAAATTTATAAATAAGGACAAATGGGATAAATAATGTTATAAAATAGAATATATTTATAATTTATGGTTTAATTTACACCTTATAAGTAAAAATATTCACCTTTTAATATTGAAAATGTTGTTACCGTAGTTAAAATTAAAATAGTTTAACTAAGGTTAATCACAATGATAAGGTTAAAATAATACCAAAGCTTTTATAAATATATTGGATGATTATATTACAACCCTATATCATCTTATATTCTAATAAATTTATTTTTTAGTTATTTTCATTGAGGTTGGATTTATTATAAATTAATATTTTTGAAGATTCCAAAAGTGCCCCTCACATTTATTATAAAAGGACACCTCATCTCTCTTCTCATTTCACCTCATTGAGACTTATATATCGACCCAACTCTAAAAAATTCTCTTATCCACTTACCTAGTCACATTAATAGGTTCTTATATTCCCAAAAGACTATCACTAATGTCCTTTATAAAATATCTAAAGGAGTCGTTTCGAAGAAGAGGTAATCTTTCTAACTGATCGTTCTCTTTCTTTACTCTTCTATACATCATCTAAATATATTATATTTGTAATAAAATAATAAATTAATCATCATAAATATTCTGAAATTTTATCATGACTATGAACACACCATTATACATCCTCTTTCTCATCAAACAAGAAGTGAAGGCATCACTCGTGCGTACTTACGGCTTACCGTCTCCACGTAGCGATACAATGTATTTTCCCTAACCATATTTTATAAGTGGAAATTATGATGGTTTTAATGATTATATATGATATTCATGAAATAATTATAATTTTTTAATGATAATACCATATATTACTTTTTACCATCTCATATTTTTGGAAATGATAACATCACTCGTGTGTGTGTGTGTGGCTTACCATCTCCATGTTGTTATGTGATTCATTTTTCATATATATTTCATAAGGATGGTAATTTGGATGAATTTTATGAATATATATGATATATATAATATAAAAATTATTATTTAATTATAATTTATCATATGATATTATTTTTTTTAATATGAAAATAAAATGAAAATAGTGTTCATGAGTACGTAAGACCTACCATCACCATAAAATGTGTATTTTATTTTCTATCTCTAACTTTTATAAATCATCCTAAATGAATATATAATGAATATGTATATATATATATATATATCATGGTTATAATTATGTATATTATGAAATAATGATCTATGAAATATGAACAAGGATAACATGTCAAAACATGTATGAAAAAAAGATGTTATTACCCGAAACATAACTTTAATGTGGAATTTTTAATAAGAAAGAAATATAAAATCATAATTAAATATTACATGGTATTATATATATATATATATGAATTTTTTATTGTAATATATGTATAATAAACGTATATTTATTATATATGAGGTTTTAATGTGTATGAGGGAAGTCAAGACTTAATGTAAGTTAATTTCATCTAAATTTTTATATCTGTGAGATACATGCCATATTCACCACTCATTTATTTTATGTGGTGTATATACTAACCTATGAAGTGTTATATAATTAATTTAATTTATTTAATGATATTAAAATTTTCAATTTATGTTATTATTTAATGTATCTCGTGATTCAAAATTTACTCAAGTAGTAAGGGAATTTTGTCTCACTTTTATTTTTGTGCGACACATGCCTTATACACTACTTATTGTTTATGTGTGCTGTATATAATACCAATGAATTTATTTAATGATTATTATTATAAATAAAATTTTATTTTAATATCCATATTATTTTATTTCTATCACGATGCATATGATTCTACTGATTATAAATTGATAAGTGATTATTTCATAATCTCATCAACATTCAGAATTATTTAATTATAAAAATCCATTGGGAAAAATTTATCTTCCACATTCATATTTTATAAAACTGTTTTCAGATAGTTTTTTACTATTATACTAAAAATAGTTAATGTTATTTTTAACCATGTTTTACTTTTTACTAAATGGTTTTAAATGTATCTACATTTTGTTTTCTTAATGAGGTACTTTATGACTTTCTAGAAAAAGTACAAAAGGATTTTTTTAACTTATACAACATGAATGGATTTTTTTCAATATCCTAAATAATTAATTCCTTTAAACTTACCTTACAATATTATAGGGTTATTTTCAAAGAAATTTTTTTCCATTAAAATTGTACGGCTCTTTAAAAAAATGATTTCATAAGATAAAGGATATTGCCCCCAAGAATTATTTTCAAGTGATATTTTTTCCATATACAATAACATTATAAGATGTTACTTATTCATTAAAAGGATATTTCTCAAGGATAATTTCCCTATTATTTCTATGGTTTTTTTATTTTTGTATTTATGAAATCTATTTCTTTTCATGGGTTATTTTATGATGGAATAATTTTTATGAATCCCATTTTATTATATGGGTTCAGATATGTTGAATGATTAATGGTCATGTGGAACACATATGTATTGTTTTCATTAAGTGATGGGTGGGACCTTTATCACCCTCAAATTAATTGGGTAATGAATTAAATATCATGTGATAGTTAAGGGAAACAATTCAATGTTCCTGGTCTTTTATGGGAAACAAGTTGATGTTCTTGGTTTGTTAAGGGAAACAGGTCATAAAGCCTACTCCAAGTGTCTTAGTAGTTAACCTTGACATGTAAAATGGTTATATATACTTATTATGATTATAAACACATTTATGAATAGAAAATATGGGTTGATAATGAGTTATTATGAAGTTTAATTCTTATTGTTCATGTTAATGTTTTATTCTATAACTCATGTTTATGATCCATGATAGGTTGTGTATGAACTTTGCAGGTTATGCTCATGATCACATACCCTATTTTTTATCTTATGATATCATAAGATAATAAATTGATATCATTCTTGTTTACCCTAACTAAGAATCTAATATCACCCATTTTTATGTTTCCTTTCCGCAGGTTATGAAGGAAAATTTTAATTAGGGGTACTAAAGAGGTGATATTTGTGGAAAAAATTGAAGATATTTTACCAGACTAGAAGTTTGTATTCTTTGTTTCCAAAGTAACTAAACAATTAAAGTCATCTAAAATGTTTTTTTATAATTAAATGATTAGTAATCTAAAAATATGTAATATCTATGTATAAAAATCATGGGCCTATATAGTTGGTATCATATTAAAGGTTTACATGGAATTTGGAAACATGAATGAGAAAACTACAGTGACATCTGTAGAGATATTTCTAAGGATATGACTATGGATGTATCTAAGGAAAAGAATAAGTATAGGTTACAATTATACTACTTTAGTAACAATCATTAATTACCTATTATTAGACCTATAGTGTCATATATTGAAATTTTATAAGTGATTTCCCTTGATTATTTGTTTCTACCACTAGGATTAGTGTTTCT
The DNA here is from genome assembly GCA_963277665.1 of Viscum album. Taxonomy (NCBI): domain Eukaryota; kingdom Viridiplantae; phylum Streptophyta; class Magnoliopsida; order Santalales; family Viscaceae; genus Viscum; species Viscum album. The sequence goes on along the minus strand of OY728132.1, from coordinate 1,320,304,941 downwards.
CATACTATGCATTCTAGTTTTAGTCGATGGTTATAACTCGAAGGAACCGCATTAATGATGAATGTGATGGTCAATTTAATGATTTTCTTTTGGAGAAATCAAATGTTATGGGAGCATGAATGAAAAATCATAGTGTTATGATCACATAACCTTTTCAAGATAGGAATAATATTGGACTTTAATATGAGAAAAGGAGAGAATAACATTCTATTAATTCCATCATGAGGCATCATCCAACTTCTTTTAGGGGGTCTTATAATCCACTATTGGCTGAGCAATGGATCTGTACCACTAAAAAGATATTTTTGGTTCTAAATGTTCAGAATGAGAATATATCATTTGGATGGTGTATAATATCAATGGGGAATCTTATCAATGATATGAGGCAATAAGAGGAGATTGACTCCATGGAATGGATTGAGTTCTAGAATTTATTTTTCAATAAGTACTTTCCTCATATTATTTGTACGAAAATAGAAAATTAATTCCTCTAGGTAAAGAAAAATGATGATGAGTATTTTTGAACCTATAAGGAAAATTTTACAAGACTTGTGATGTTTTCTTTTGGTATTATTATCCAACATGAAATTAAGATTGACTGGTTTTTTAGTGGCTCAAAACCAAGTATTTTAAGTGTATAATTCAAAAGATACTTCAGTATCTATGAATAAATTATTATATGTACACTAAAAGTAGGAATGTAAATTATAAATACCCCCCATTCCAATGATTTTGATAAGAAAATAAAGATATAGTCTCATGAAAACTTGAATAAATCAAATGGTTGAAGGAAATTCCAACTATCCACATGCTTGAAATGTGGGAAGAAAAATCAAGGTAACTGTTTGAACCAAACTGGGAGGTGATTTAAAAGTACAATGGCATGAAATAAATCTCATGATTGTTGAAAGGTGATGAATATAACAGTTAATGAAACGGTGTAAAAGTGTATGTCAAATAATGAACCACCCACAATTCAGTTTGTTAAGTGTAAATAAAATGGGAATTATGCTAACTAGTGCCCAAATATAAAGGTTAATGATGATGATCAATGTCAGAGACCTCTTAGTGAAAAAAGGTAAATCTCATGAGATCACTATTAGAAATGTGGATTACAACAACTATGTGGTGTAATAATTGAGTATTTATGTTTTGTAATTCACAAATAATGTTGTAGAATTGGTTTTATAGTAATATTTAATAATAACATATCTATGTATTGGTCCACTGTAGTTTTTTCCTAAGTATTTAAGAGTGTATGTGGAATGGTACAAGTAACCATGAAAAGCGTTTGACGTGGTAAGGTGATATTTTTTAGAAAACACATGATTAAGGGATGGATAACCACCAATATGTGCATTATGTTGGGATAATGAAATATAGATATATCTAATTGTGATAAAATAAATGGAATAGTATTGATGAACTTGGGGTGGATAAGATGATAAGTTGGTTTATGATATCATGGATTGGTTTTTTGGATTTATGTAATGAGGAAAGAGTTAATTTTTGAAAGCATGCAAGTTTTCAATAAGGTTTTATAGTAATTCATGATATTTCCATGTTTAACAAGAATACGTTATAATGGCCTTCACATTTTTGTTGTGTGATAGTTAAGAGCTTCATCAAGTTTTTTAGGGGAATGATGTTTAGTTTATTTTTGAAATATAATGGCCTTCTTTAAGAAATATTATATTTTAGTCTTTCGGAAGGTTCATAAGGGTGAATATTTCTGAATTTTTTTACGTTGAAATTAGGATGTGTTTTTATAGATTAATGTATCATACTATGAGTATTTATTAATATTGGATAAATAGTGTCAACCTTTTTATTATGATGTTAAATAAAAAAAAATGGAATAACCTATCATTATATTTATGGATCTCATGATCTAACATTGCTTCATGAATTATGAATTCACCTTAATTTTGTGGAATATGAAATGTTGTGGAAATCTATCAAGTCACAATGAAAGGATGAGATGGTGCTTCTGAAATGTAACGAAATCAAGTAAGTATTTCTTATAATGAAAATTATTCAAAACTAGGGAAAGGATCTTGAAACTAAAATTTTTATCCTAGTACCTTATTTTTTTTATGAATAAAATGTTTTCTTAGATAATTATATATTTATAACTTTTTCATTGTTAACTTTATTCTGAACGCGTTCATTATCACCCTCTATCAGAACATGATGGTTAGTTTTCTCTTATATAACCATGTTTCCACTTGTCGCGTATGTACTCATATCTATAAACCATGTTATGAGTAACATTGGGTAACCACTATGTTTCAAACTTTTCATTTTTAAAGGGAGTTTTAGTATTCATTTTTATTATGTTGGAGTCTATGAAGGGAACATTCAATTATTTAGCCTTTGATGACCTTGATGAATTCTGAGGAAAAAATTCATTTTAAGGGGGATACAATGTGACACCCTGATTGTTTATAAACCTTTTTTTCAAATATATTATATTTATTTGATGTTTTGTGTTATATTATATTCCATGTTAATAATTATCAGCACACAACACCATCGTATCTTATGGTACATTTATCACTCAGTTTCTATGAAACATCATATCATTATTGTAATTATTTTAAACAAGAAAATTATAACTCAGATACTGGAATTGTGGGTATGAATAGAATTAAAAAAGCTATTAAATTATGGCTTACATATTTATATATAATTATTTTTACAATTAATTATAAAATATAAAACCCTTTTAAAAAAATGAAATGTTTTCTGAAAAAACACTATGCACAGGTGTGTTTTATACCAATAAATAAAAAAATCACTCATTTTGGATTATATTAATGAAATATGTCTGTATATATATAATATTAAATCTAATTTTTAACATTAATCTTATGTGTCTTATAGACATGATATAATAACAAATCCAATTTTAAGGATAAAAGAAGTGTTTTTCTAAAAAAGCATATTTGTCACCTTTTGATGCGATAATAGCTTAAAATCTAGTATTTGACACTATTAAAAATAATATTTGAAAAAATAAACTTATTAATTTAAATATGATTATTAAGATTTACTTTGGTTTAATTTTTGGTATTTTTCTAATAAGATTCATTTTTTGATGAATAGTGAAGAAATGTATTTTAATTGAAAACTACTTTTTCATCTTATTTATTTATATTGTTAGATTATATTTTAGACTCGTTTTTAAGTATAATTAGATCAATATTTTATCAATTATTTCGATTAAGGTAATTTTAATAAATTTCACATTGAATTTGGATATAAAAACATTTTAATCTTTTGGACGTTTTTACTTTAAAAACATGTTTTCTATATCTGTCAGTGGGGTTAATTTTAATTAATTTAAAAAAATTATAAGTTTTGAATTTTTAAAAAAGGATTAAATATTATTAATTATAATGTAAAATTTTTTAAAAAATTTTCCTTTTATTTTTGCACAGTATGAATAGTAACTTTAGTATTTTTGTTACCACACTTAAGGGAAATTCGGTTAAATTAAGGGTAACAATACTATTATAAATATTAAAAAAAACCGTGAAATTTTCCCAATTTTATTGGATGAATTTAATTATACCATTTAACAATAAGTATATAAATTTAATAATTTAATGGACACTTTTCTGTGACAACAAAATTGATATTATTAAAATCAAAGAGAGTGACAAAATGTCACACTCTTACTTTTAAAAAGTATAATATTTTTAATATGTGTTTAAATATGATATATGATATAATATTTATTTTATTATGAAATATAAAAGGTCTTTTTACATCCAAGAATTTTATTTTAAATTTTTAGTTAAGAAATTATTATTATAAATAATTACACAATGACGATGTTGTAATTATTCAATTAATGAAACAATCAATTAAATGATATTATGAATATTAAAATAAATATAATTTTAATTAATTAGGGTTATAAAATAATATTAATCTGAATATTATATATTAATAGTGTATGAAATGAATTATTTTGAATTTATCAAGCTTTAGTTATTTTTTTAGCGTCAATGTAATTAACAGTGTCAAAATTGACATTATGATATTTTTTGAAAACAGTATTTTATTCAATTAGTTAAAACTCATAATAATAATAAATAAGGAAAAATAGGATAAATAATGGTATAAAATATCAAAAATTGACCATTTAAGATTTCATTGAAACCTTATAATTAAACATATTCACCTTTTAATATTGAAAATGTTGCTATCATAATTAAAATTAAAATAATTTAACTAAGGGCTAATCAAAATGATACAGTTAAAAATAAAAAAAACATGTCTAAATATATTTTATGATGATATTAAAACCTTATAGTATCTTATATTATAATATATTTCTTTTTTAGGTATTTGGATTGAGGTTAAATTTATTATAAATTAATATTTTTGAGGATTCCAAAAGTGAACCTCACCTTTATTATAAAAGGAAACCTCATATTTCATCTCATTTCACCTATTTTAGCCTTATATATCTACCATAAATTGAAAAAATATCTTCTCTTCTTACCTAGACACTTTATAGAGGTGACCGTATCCTCAAGAGACCGACTCTAAAGTCTTTTAGAGGAGATCTAAAGGAGCTATTTCGAAGAAGAGGTAATAGCTCTAACAGATCACTCTCTTTTTCGACCCTTCTATACCTCCTCTAAATCTATGATATATATTATAAAATAATAAATTCATAATTATAAATATTCTTAAATTTTATTATGATTATGGGCACACCATTATAAATCCCATTTCCCATCTAAAAAGAAGTGAAAGTATCGCTCGTTCGTAGGTACGGCTTACCATCTCCATGTAGCGATACAATTCATTTTCCACCACCATATTTTATGAGTGAAAATTCTCATGTTTTTAATGTTTATAAATTATTTTTATGAATTAATTATAATTATTAAATGATAATATCACGTCTAATTTTTTACCATCTCATGTTTTTTGAAATTATGACGTCACTTGTGCGTACGTATGGCTTACCATCTCTATTATGCAATTTGGTTTTTTCATATATATTTAACATGGATGGTAATAAGGATTAATTTTATGAATTTATATGATATATATAATAAAAAAATTATTATTTAATGATAATATATCATATTATTTTCTTTCATTTAATATTACGAGATAATGAAAACAGAGTTCATGTGTACGTATCGCCTACTGTCTCGATGAACAATGTATTTTATTTTCTACATATAAATTTTATATATCACCCAAAATACATAAGTAATGAATATATATATATATAATTTTTAATATTCTTTAGATGATTAAATCATGATCTATGAAATATTACCAAGTATAACAAGTCAAGAAATGTATGAAAAACCAATTTGTTATCACTTGAAACATAACTTTAACATGGAATTGTTAATAAGAGAGAAATATAAAATCATAAGTAAATAAGATAAGTTATTATATATATTAATATGGTTCTATGTTATATTTTTAATAAACTTATATTTATTATACATGAGTTTTTGACATGTACGGAGGAATTCAGGACTTAACGAAATGTAATTTCTTCTCACCTTTTATATCTATGAAATACATATCATATTCACCACTCGTTTATTTTATGTGGTGTATATAATGACCTATGAAATTTTATATCATGAATTTTCTTTTATTTAATGATATTATAAGTTTCAATTGGTTTTATTATTTAATGGATCTCATGATTCCAAAGTTACTCAAGTAGTAAGGGATTTTTGTCACACTTTTATTTCTCTTGGACATAATCCTTACAAACTACGTATTTATTATGTTTTGTGTGTATACTAACCATTAATGTATTTTATGAGTATTATTCAGTATAATATGGTATTTTTATTTCCATATATTTTTATTTATTTCATGGGGAATATGATTCTACTGATTATAAAGTGAGATGTGATTATTTCACAATATCATCAACATTTGGGATTGTTTTCATTTTAAATATACGTTGGAGAATATTTATATTACATGTCCATGTTTTCTAAAAATGGTTTCAAAAAGTTTTTTACAATTTTCCAATTAATATTTAAATTTATTTTTACCCATTTTTTACTTTTTACTAAATGGTTTTAATGGTATCTTGTGTCTTTTTCTTAACGAGGTTCTTTGTGACTTTTCCAGAAAAAGTATGAAAGGAATGTTTTATTAACTTATATTATATGAATGTATTTTAGCACTTTAATGATTCATTAATTCCTTGAATATTAACTTGAAATATTATAAATATATTTTTAAATAATATTTTTTTCCATTAAAATTGTGTGTCTCTTTAAAAAAATTATTTCCTAATAAGAAGGATATTTTCCTCAATAATAAATTTCAAGTGATATTTTTTTATCTAAAATAAAATGGTTAAATGTTAATTATGATTTAATAAGGATTTTTTTCAAGGATACTATCCTTATTCTTTATATGATTGTTTTATTTTTATTTTTATGAAACCAAATTATTTTCATGGGTTATGTTATGATGGAATAATGTTTATAAAACCCATTTTATTCCATGTGTTTTGATGTGATGAATGATTTATGGTCATGTCGAACACTTATTTATAGTTTTCATTAAGTTATGGGTGGTCCCTATTTCTCCCTCCAATTAATTGGTTAATGAATTATATCTATTGAGATAGTTAATGTAAACAATTCATTGTGCTTGATCTGTAATGGGAAACAAGTTGATGTGCTTGATATGTTAAGGTAACCAAGAGATAAGGTATGATCCAAGAGTATTGGTAGTTAACCATGACATATGAAATAGTTATTTATACTTATGATGATTCCAAACACAATTATGACTTGAAAATTTGGTTCAATAATTAGTTGTGATGAAGTTTCATCCGTATGTTTCATGTTAATGTTTTATGAAATAACTCATGTTTATGATCCATGAAAGGTTGGGTATGAAATTTTTATGTTATTCTCATGATCATGTACACACATTTCTTATTTAATGCTATCATAAGATAATAAATTGATATCTTTTATGATTGCCCTTACTGAGCATCGGAGATCACCAGTTTTTTATGTTTCCTTTTCACATGTTATGAAGGAATTTTGTAAGTATAGGTACAAAAAAGATATCTATGTAAAACATCGAAATCCATTCACTAGACTAGATGTTTTTACTACATGTTTTTAAAGGAAATAAACTATTATTGTCCTTGGGAATGTGATTTTATAATGAAATAAATATTAATCTAAAACATGTAGTATCTATGTATGAAAATCTTGGTCATTGTAGTTTTAGATGTTTCAACTTCAACTATAGTAATTGTATAAACTCATCCTTCTCTCCTTGTTATCTTCTTCATAAAGTTCCCTTGATTCTTGGGACATTGGTTTGAATAAGGATATATCTCTTTATAGTTAAATCACTGGGTAACAATGGTTTATTTCATTCCATTTCATTCATGAGCCTTATGACCCCTTTCTTCATACACCAAAAAAACTCATGTTCCCATTAAGAAAGTACTTGGGTATTTCTTTCCACAATTATCACATGTCATAAATATCATATTTCATTTCTTCTTCTTTGACATGTTTCTTTTTTCCTTGGTTCTCAGTTAACCTCTTATTTTCTTATTTTCCATTCAAATTATAAGACCTATAAAATTACTTCTTTGTCTTAATGTAAATTGATATTATATCATCATATGATGAAAAAGTTTGAGAAATTAGTTCCCTTTGTAGACTCATCTTAATCCCATAAAAAATTATCAATAATGATTTTAGTATTACTTATGTAGTTTTAAACATGTCTGCATAATCTTTTAAAGTTCTCCTCATACTCTGAAACATGTTCTTCTTCCTTTTTTTTAAGTGATAAATTTCCTCTCTATTTTAGCTCATTTATCTCAAAGAATTATTTCTCTAATAATATCACTTTAAAATTTATCCATTCAATACCTATTTCATCAACCTATTTAGTGTTCTAGATTAATGTAAACCATTGATCATTATCTCTCCTTAGATAATACACTATTAAAATAACCTTTTACCTTTTATTAATTCCTAATGCTAAGAATATCTTTTTTAGGGACTCAATCCATTTTCACCTACCAATGGAAGAACAAGTTTCTATATACATGAAAGGTTATTCATCATGACCTTAGTCATTTTCCTTAATATGGCCATGCTCTAGTCAACTCTAACATACACTATATTGTCTTTATCATAATATAAATACCTACATTAACTACGAGCATTTATTTCTTTTCTTCCACTAGTTACAATCTATAAACAATAGAATACACTGAGTTATCTTATAAAAATCAAGAATATATTTCTATAAAATAAAAAATCCATATAATGGGAAACAAATTATCAAATACCATAAGGGGTTATCATAATTATCATGTTAGTTATGTTTATTTAAAATATATTTCCAAAAATTCCTACTAAACTTTATCTGATTCCAATTTTTGCAACTCAAATACAGAAATCTAGATCCAGTTTTTACTTTATTACATTCATACAAAATACATGGTATCTTACCATATCGGTTTGATATAGATTTGATTGGTTTAATAGTCCTAGAAAAGTATTCACATACATGGTTCCCATATTATATTGGAGATATAATTATATAGTATAATAAATATTCTGGTATCCCTAAAATCATTAATAATATACTACATCATATCCTAGGGAAAGAAAATGAAATAAAGGGTGAGTTTAGATGCATAGTAAGGATTATCTATAGCAAAATCTATAATGAGTAAATAAGGCATAATCAATATGGTACAGTGGATAATCAAAACACATATAATTCAATGAACTACCTTAGTTAAATGAACATCCCTGGATAATATCAACATTTAAATCACATAGATGATAGAAACTAAATTCTCAATAAATTAAATTTTGAAATTTATAAATTATTGAACATTCCATTAGGGCCTCGACCAAGTTATCATGAAGCTTAACTTCGAATAATCTCAAAAAAAATCATTATTCTTCAAAAATGGGTAGGTTTGAACCAAATACCTATATAATATAAAATTTTTATTCTTTTATATCATAATACTAGTTAATACATTGAGGTGATATCTATAACCAGGCCCCACACATCACTTTAATGTCCTATGCATTCTCCATATTTTGAATGATCAATAAAATTCATTCTAAAAATGTCATATAAGACAAAACATTTAAAATATAGACATTAAGGAGAAAAATCATTTCCAACAAATAATGGAAAATGATAAATAACATGATAACAATGAAAAGAATGATCTCAAAATAAGGTAAAATTCTGTATTTATTAAAGATGATAAAAGACAATTGATTCATCATAAATAATTGTTATACAGAAAAACCAATCATTTAAAAAATAATATATAAGTTGTCATGACCCGTCCCTTGAGGCCCGTGCTGTGACTACCCCAAGACCACCTACCATAGGCCATGGGTTGGTGATTATCACTATAAAGATATATCCATAAAATTTGGAAGGCATTGCCTTTAATCTTGTAAACACACAGACCATGCACACAATAAGAACAACCACTTAGTATAACTGCTGAAGGTAAAAGTATGAACTCAAGCAGAATGGGCCAGAATACAAACCCAACTAAATTAAAATACAACAGAAAGGAAAAACAGCTCATGAGGTTATCCTCTAAGGATCCTACCTAAAGGGTAGGTATAGCTCGTCATTACGGCTCTCCACATCAACCAGCCACCTCTGTGCACCATTTAGTCCTGGATCCCAAATCTCAGTCAGTGTTTTCTATCATCTGCACAAGACACAACAAGGTGTGGGAAAAGTCAGTGTAGGGGTGAGTATAACAATACCTAGTTGGGACCCCAAGACCCCCGAAGGTCTCTCATCATTCAACAAAGGAAAAAACCACAAACCGTGGTCTCAATCATGAAGCACGAAGTAAAAGATAGATCACACCAAGTATAAAACTTAAAGTACATGCATAAATATGATTATTCATAAATCTAGACAATCTTATTCTATCGATAGGCTTGTGCTTCTAGATAACACAAAGTTTCAAGGTGCTGACCTACAGAGGATCGCAAGGTAGTGACTCATAGAGGATCGCTTGGTGCTGACCCACATAAGATCACTAAGTGCTGACCCACATAGGATCACTAAGTGCTGACCCACAGAGGGTCTCTAGGTGTTGACCCATAGAGGATTTCTAACTACTGACCCATAGAGGCTCTCTATGTGCTGACCCACGTAGGATCGCTAACTGCTGACCCATAGAGGATCGCTAAGTGATTCATCACATCATATCCAACCACTGGATACCTTCAATTAACACACTTGATTTCGGGAGGATCTTCTCCTGAAGCCATTGGTCATACCTCATCTTCCACATAGTCCCATGAATAAGTAACCCAAAGAACAGCCATGTCATCAGGGATCCGACGTAGCAGCCAACGTGTCAATCAAACACCCGGTCTGTAAGTTATAGGCATTTTAGTACCCAAGGCCCGATTGTATTCAGGTTTGATCCAACCTGGTCATACTCCAACATTATCCAAAACGAAATTGTAATATCTCAAAAGGACCACCTCATCCTAATTATCTCAACACTGTTGACGACACGTAAAATGGGCATCTGGTTTAGGAGATACGCCCAAATTAGCGAAACGGGACCAGTCGTGTCCGGGTCCGGCAGGGGTCCGGCCTGGCCGGCCCATTGGGCCCATGGGTCGGGCTCGACTCATGGGTCCAGCCTAGTTTGTAGGTCCGGCCCGGCCAGTGGTTCCGGCCCATCTCACGGGTCTGGCCCTGCCGGTGTTCCTCCCTACTTGAAAAACCCATCCTGCGGTGCAGGCCAGTTCTCCCTACTGGCGGTGCCAATGGGGCCCCTCCATCCCATCTGAAACGGTCGACTCATCCAGACGTTTTTTGCCCAACCAACTAGCCCGATCTGGCTGCACACCTTCCCCATGCAGCACTGGCACGCCACGTCTTCCACCGCCGCGACCCGATTGGTCACGGCTCATGCCACAACGGTGCCTATGGGTGCCGCCATTCCAACGCATCTGGCTCAGCCGGCCGCCGACGATGATGGTGCTTTTTCGTGCCAATGGTGAAGACTCGGTGGTCTGATTTTATTTCCATCTACACATATGGGCCTCCCAGGATGCTTCCTTCACTGTGTGGCCCCGTGTTTTTCCTTTCCGTCAAGTTGATCATTCACCCACGAAGAATGCATAAAAAACAGAGAGCAGCAGAGGGTCCATGACTTGTTCGGATTGTCCCACACCCTCCTCATTATAATTATATCATGGGATGAAGTATAATAATCATTTAAAACCCCATAATGATAACACTACATTGACCTCCCTCAAATTCTTGTGAATCATGGATCAACCCGTTAGTCGGTTGATATGATTTCTGCATATAATTCAAGAATGGGGTAGATTGAATCAATTTTTCACTTTGAATAAACAAAACCCCTGCCTTGATTTTGTTGGAACTCATGGAGAATAAGAAGAAGATCTGTGGGCGTTGTCATTCATTGTTCGTCAACCTCCGGATCGATTCCTCAAAAGGCATCGTCAAAATTCATTCTTCATTGGAAGATGATGTTGTCAGTGTTTCGTTAGCAGTTCCTCTTTTGGGTTCCCAAATCCCAATCCAAAGATTTAATTAAATAAAATAAATTAACCCCGATGTTGGTTTATTAATATGATTCATTAATGAATCCTAATTAATGAGCTTATTAAACCACGAGCGGTGCAGTTACACAATGAGAGGATAAATTCATTAAAACTCTATTTTTTAATGTCTGGCGTTACATTACGGTCCTGCCATCTGCCTCTCAACTGTTACAGAAAGAATAAAATAAATTATTTAGTTATTTTATTATTTTTCGAAAAGGTCCAAAAAAACAATTTCATTTGACCTTTTTCGGTCAAGGTTATGTTTTTCCAAAGCGAATCTCAGTGCTGTGAATTCAACAGTGCCCTCATATTTCAATTCTAAGAACCGGTTCAAAAGATATAAATTTTCACCTGCACGTTTACTAAACCTGCCTTAAAAAAGTTCAAAATTCCATTCTGGGCTCTCTGGGACTAAAAATAAAATCTTGTTAATATTTATAGTCTTGAAATATTTATATATAATTTAAAAAATATGGAATATATGATTCTTTACATTCACCCCACTTTTTAGATTTTTTCCCTAAAATCCACAGAAAAAACACTAAGAAAACAAATGGGAGTACTGAGCATGAATTTTAGCCCCCCTCTCCCATGTTCTCTCCTGGAGGATCCCATGCTACCACCGAACTCTCACCAAAGGTATCGACCATCCATGAAGGACCCGCTCTTGTCAATCCTCTATCTCCACTAGAAACTCCGTAAAAGTCTCACCATCATCAATGTACATCTCATCCCAATCGATGATGTGTGTTGGATAATGCACGTATCTCCTTAGCTGCAACACGCAGAAAACGTCGTGCACCCTATGCATCTGTGGAAGAAGATCTAGGTGTTACGCCACCTCGCCAACTCTGCTGAGAATATTTAAAGGTCTGATGAACCTCAGAGATATATTTATTTTCTGACCAAATCTCTGCAATCCGCATTGATGTGAGACCTGTAGGAATACATGGTCTCTCTCCTCAAACTCCAAGGGTCTCAATCTTTTTTCAGCATACAACTTCTACCTTTTCTATATAGTCTTCATCCTCTCTTGGATGACATGCACCTTCTCCGTTGTATCTCGTACCAACTCTAGACCCATAAGTGCTGACTCCCCTAGGTCTGTCCAACATAGAGGTGATCTGCATGGTCACTTGTACAAGGCCTTAAATGGTTCTATGTCGATGGTGGAGTGATAGCTATTGTTGAATAAGAACTCCACCAAGGTAAAGTGATCCTCCCAAATACGACCAAAGTCAAGGACGCAAGCACAAAGCATGTTTTTAAGCGTATGTATGGTCTTCTCCATCTTACCATCTATTTGAGGGTGAAAGGAAGTGCTCAAGCATAGCTAATTCCTAAATGCCTCCTGTAATCCCTTCCACAACCAGGATGTAAAAAAATTGTCGCGATCTAAAACAATCATCGATGGAACCCTGTGAAGTCGTACTATCTCAAGTATATAGAGGAGTCCCAAGCCCTATACTGATCCCTAATCTCAGATGGGTAGGAAGTGTTCTGACTTGGTGAGTCAATCAATTATCATCCAGATGAAATCGTGGCCCCTAGATGTATGTGGTAACCATGTCACAAAGTTCATAGAGATTCCATCCCACTCCCACTCTGGCACCTCAATTTGTTATGCTAAGCTTGATGGAACCTGATGTCCAACCTTCACTTGATGACAAGTGATGCATCATGAAACGAACTATGTCATTTCTTTCTTCATCCTTGGACACTAGTACTGACGCTGGAGGTCCTGGTATATCTTTTCCACACCAGGATGTACTACCAATGGGGATGTGTGGAACTCCCTCAACACCTCCTCTCGTAGAATCACCGGTACCATGGTGTGTCCTCTAAAAAGAATGATTTTCTCCCCAACATTAGAAAACCCTTTAGGGGCCTGTCTTGTGGATATTTGAGCACGTCGGGTCTTGTAGTCAACGTCCCCAAATTGTGTATCCCTGACTCACTGAAGGAGTGGGGGAGTGACTGTCATATAATAGAGATAATTTTCTCCATCACTGTCCATGAAAGATAACTAAAACGCAGCTAGATTTTTTGTCGCCTCACTCATCAATTTTAAACCAGACCTCCTACTAAGTGTGTTTACCACCAAGTTCCCTTTCCTAGGAGTGTAGAAAATCTGAAAGTCATATTCATGTAGAAACTCTGGCCATTATCATTGTCTCTGGTTCTGGTCCTTTTGTGAGAATATATACTTGAGACTCTTATGGTCATAGTAGATCGTAAATCATTCACCCATCAAGTTGTTCCACCACATATTCAAGGCAAAGACCACTGTTTCTTACTCTAGGTCATGTGTAGCATAGTTATTATCATATTTCAACATCTAATATGAGACGTATGTGATCCCGACTTGCTTCTATATTAGGAAACATCCCAGTCGGGTCCCTAATGCGTTGTAGTAGACTACATACCCAACTCCCTCTTCTGGTATCCTCAAGATGGGGGAACTCTTCAGTCTTCTCCTCAGCTCCAGGAAAATCTACTGGAATCTCTCTATCCACAATAAAAGTTTTCCCTTCTTTTTCAAATCTAGAAATGGTTTTTTTAGTCTGGAAAATTTATGTAAGAATCTCCAGTTGTACTCCTCTAACCCTTGGTCACTCCGCCCCTCGGTAATGATCCTGGGTGGATCCGAATAAATCACTACCTCTATCTTTTCTGGATCCACTTCCACTCCTTCCTCCAAGATAACGTGTTCCAAAAAGTGGACATCCAGTATCAAAAAATGGAACTTCGAGAGCTTTATATAAAGCTAGTTCTCATAGAGTGTATCCAAAACAATATGCATATGATTGGAATGATCCTCCTATGATGCTAAGTACACCAAGATTTAGTCCATGAAAACCACCACAAAGCGATCGAGGTAACGCTAGAAGATCATGTTCATGAGTCATATGAACACTCCTAGGGCACTGATCATACCAAAAGGCGTCACAAAGAACTCATAGTGGTCATACCATCATCTGAAGGTCATCTTTGGTACATCCTCATATCGTACCTTGAGCTAATGATAGCCTGATCTAAGTTCTATGTTTGAAAACCACCGAGATCCCTTGAGCTATCAAAAAGATCATCAATACTCAGAAGTGGATACTTGTTCTTAATGGTTATATATTTGAGGCATTGATAGTCCACGCAAAGCCTCAAACTCCCATCTTGCTTCGTGGAAAACCAAATCATGGCTGCCCATGGAGAAACATTGGGCTTTATGAACCCCTTACCTTACAAGTCCTCCAGCTGTACCCTTAACTCATGAAGCTCTATAGGATCAATCTGATATGATGTTGTAGATGTTAGTGTCATCCTAGGGTATAAGTCGATGTATAAGTCTACCTATCTGTGAGGAGGTTGTCCTCAAATATCCAAAGGAAAGATGTCAACATATTATTCCACCACTATAGGATAGCTCAGACTCCTCTCATAAACTAATCTAAGGGTAAGGTTAGACAACCGATGAGTGATCGTTTAAAGACCTGGAAATTCTGTGGATTTTTTTTCTTAAAATACATGGGAATTTTACGAGTCCGAATCTTCTAGCAGTGCTTGATTCTGAGGCCCAGTGTGCCCGGAATCAATTTCTAAAGTCTTGTTCGGGTGCGTTTAGTAAACGTACGTACGAGATTTTATAACTTTTGAACCAGTGCTCGAAACTAAAATATGAGGGCACCATTGAACTCGTAGCGTCGGTGATTACTTAGTGAGACATTCACTACAGTTGTGTTCTAACGAGAGTGGATGTTAGATTTTGGGGGTTTTTAATTAAATTAAATAAAAATAAGTTGTTCTTATATTTATTTGTTCGTGGATAAAACCTCTAAGTGGAGGTTAGAGGTGGTTCTCACCCACACATAACCTCCGTTGGGAGGATGTTATTTGGTGGGGCCCACTCGATCTCTTTAACTCCTCTAACCCCCATTAACCCCTCGGAACCCCCAATTAAGTGGGGGAGCCTCCTCACCTTACCCCATTAATTATTTGAGCCTCACCACCCTCATTAATTTTAAGGGTTGTCTTATTTAATTAATCACAACATTTTGAATTCTTTATACCAATATTATAATAAGATGTGATTTTATTATTTTGGGGGTTGGCATAATATTTTGTTGGGAGAATTAAGGAGAGGAGGAGATTTTGGAGGAACAAATTTTCCTTAGTGAAGAACGCCAATGACATATCCAATGAACTTCATCCATGTCATAGGAGAAGACGTCGCTCGTGATGAATGTCACCAACGACAATGTCACCTCCTTCCACTGCCAACGAGCGACAATCGAGGTCGGGGTTTTTAATTGTTTTTGTACTCATTCTTCGTCATTCAGAGTTATGGAATGAGAATCGCCAATTTTATCACCGTTACGAGGAGGGATCGGGCCGAACGAACCCACTCTGACTCTCCCCTTTGTTGTTCTTGTTTGATGACGATGGAGGTGAAGCACGAAGAATCCGGTGGCGAAAGGCCACCAGGTCACCACAAGGGCGCAGCACCGCCGTTCTGCATAGAGAACTGAGTTGTGGCCAGGTGGGACGGGGTGCTGCTGGAGGGGTGCGGTGATGTCGCACAACATTGGAAAAAGGGCCTGCGACTATAAAGGCCGCAACTGTCGAACGACAAGCGCGGTGCCGTCGCGCTGCGCAGAGGCCAGCAGAACCGTGGAGCCGTCATGCCATGGTGGAGGAGACAGGGGCGGCCAGATGAGTCGGCCGCCAGTGCACGCTACAAGTGGGACCCCACGAGTCTCGTGGGTCATCGGAGCCGATGCTTAGCACTGGTTCCATTCAACAATAGAGGGTGTGACACCCACCTCCCATGTGGTCCCCCTATTCGGACGGGCTGCCTTCAGCAGGGCCGCCCTCGGCCGGGCCTCCCTCGGTCGGGCCGCCTTCGGCAGGGCCACCCTCGGCCGGGCCCCCCTCGGCCGGGTCGCCTTTAGGTCAGGCCATTTCATCGGACTCGGTCAGACTCATTGACTGGGTCGGACTCTGGTACAGTCTGGGTTGGGCCGGGGCGGTCCGACTGGGACGGACCGGATCTGGACTCGTTTGGCCAATTTACAACATTCGCCCCTATAAATGGAAATAGGTGTCCGATCAAAGAACCGTCTATGGAAACGGAAAGCTTAGAGCGATATGGTTCTTTTGGCATACCCCACTTGAGGTTTAGACACAATTGGAGTATGGTCGGGTTGGTTTGAACCTAAAAACCAACCGGGCCCCTGGAACGGAAATGTCAATAACTCACAGATCGGGCATCCAATTGACACACCGTCTGTCGTGTTGGAACCCTTACGACATGGAGGTCCTTTGGGTTACTCCTTTCTGGAGATTAGTGGTGGTCGAGGTATGACTGATATTTCGAAGTAAGATTCTACAGGACTCGAGCGCACCGGGTGTGAGGAACCCAATGGTTGTTAGTGAGGCAGAGGTTAGAGACAGATCATAGGGAGGTCAGCACTCAACAATCCTATGTGGGTCAGTGCATACCGATCCTGTGTTGATCAGATCCTGTGTGGGTCAGTGCTCAACGATGCTGTGTGGGTCAGCGCATACCGATCTTGTGTGGGTCAGATCTTGTGTGGGTCATTGCGGGGGTTAGTACTTATAAATCATGTATGGGTCAGATCCTGTATGGTTCATTGAGGGGGTTAGTACCTATCAATGCTGTATGGGTCATACTCTATATGGTCAAAAGTAGTGCCTCTTGTCAGAATAAGATGATCTAGCTTCGTGACTAATCATCTGCACTTCCATGCTACACTAAAAATCCTGGTTTGAGCTGACTCAATGGCTTTTGTGTTTCCTCAAGATTGAGATGGGTTACTAGATAACTTTGGAATATGTATGGGCATATACCTAAGTAATGGTTATTCATTGACTTCATACTTAGTGGTTTATCCTTGTTGGATTTGTTAGACCATGAGGGTCTCGGGGTCCCTATTGAGTATCGTTATACTCACCCATGCACGGGCTATGCCCGCACCTCGTTGTGTTGGATACAGATGACGGACAGCGCTGACCGAGGCAGAGTGTACGAGGACTGGACAGTACCCGGAGGTGGACCTCATGACGATTCGGTACCCGGAGGAGATGGATGGACGTGGAGTGCTGAGGAGGCTATCTATACCTAACCTTCAGGCAGGATCCATGGTGGATGTTCCATGAGCTTCTTGACACCTTCCAGTTCTTTGTATTTTTAGTTGTACTTGTATTGTCCTTTCCATGTACTTTACTGTTGGGATTTTATTTTTGGACCCTTTTACATTCCAATAATTTTCTTGTATATATTATTGCTTAGTGATTTTCTCCAATTTTGTACTTTGATTGTGTGCGTTTACAATTTATAAAGGCAATGCCTTCCCAGTTTAGGGATTTACGCCTTTAGAGCTAGTCGCCAAGCCCTGGCCTATGGAAGGCGGGCTTTTGGTAGTCACAATACACACCCCGGGGGATGGGTCTTGAAAAATTGGTATCATATGAGTCAGTTCTACTGCAGAAATCACGACTCTGATCTTTCTTTTCTGTGAAGCAATTGTGTTAAGGGTACTAAGTGTGGTTCCCAGTTTAGGGAGTCTAGTGTTGGTGCGGTGGCCAATGTATCTATACACTAGAACCCTGACTTCTGATTTCTGACTTAGTGCACGAAAAAACTGATTGTGTGTGTGTCTTCAAAAGTTTTCCTTTTAGTCAACTGAACCAGGTCAGCTCACCAGGTATAAACTTTTGACCATGTCTCATCTGTTTCTTTCAGGATGCCTCCCCACAGAGGACCAGTTACAGCCCCGATAGTCGTACGTACTGACAGCCCACCGAGTGACGAGGATTTAGTGCATGGCACCTTTCTAGTTGAGGCACCAGCGGTACCACTTCCCATTGGGACATCGATGCCACCATCCCCAGCAGCAGATGATGCACGCCGCTTGAGTGCGTTGCATAAGTTCCAGGGCCAGAGGCCACCTAGGTTTAGGGGAGAGACGGAACCACAGGAGGCTGAGGATTGGATGGAGGTTGTGGTGAGAGTCTCTAGGATAGTAGGGACACCATCAGACTTCAGGGTGATCATTGCTGCCAGCCTCTTTCAGGAAACAACAGACAGATGGTGGAACCTGATGCTTTAGTTCCACGACGAGGCGACATTACTATGGGGAGACTTTGAGAGCCTGTTTTGGGCCGAGATTGTTCCAGCCACCCTATAATTAGTGCAGATACTGGAGCTACTGCATCTATATTATGGTATCATGATAGTGGCACAATATTCAGCGAGGTTCAATGACTTCTCACAGTACTCCATAGATATGGTACAATACCCATTCTTCAGGGCCCGTACCTTCGAGAAGGGGCTCAGCCGAGAGATTAGAGCCTCGTTGATCTCTATCAGCATTCCGATGAAGTCAGGAGTGTTGGATAGAGCCCTCCTAGTGGAGAGTTTCTCTACTGAGCAGTCACTAGTAGTGAGACCCACTTCTATTCAACATTCATCGGAGTATTTTGCAGCTGGAAGTAGACAGATGACACAGAGGTCCAAGAGGACCAGACCTATAGGTGGTCGACCGCAAGACACAAGATCGGTTGTGCATGGCACCCAGAGTGGAGACAGAGCCAGATATACTAGTATCAGGCAATGTTTCTCACGTGGCGGGCAGGGTCACATGGCTCGTGACTGCCCAACCTGCCGTTCAGATGATTAGCAGATAGTTGAGGGACCTCCCAGGGAGATACAAATATTCGATCTAGGCGGTCTGCCTGGAGTAGGCAGACATGGTAGAGGATCTGGTCGAGTAGCTGGCGGTGGTCGACATTACGAGGTTCTACTACCACCACCACCAGAAGGACCACCCGACCGCAGGGAGATGGCAGATATGGGAGAGCTCAGCATCAGGCAGCTGAGGCATATGACCATGGCGCTCTGGAGATGATTCTAGGTATGATCTATGTCTACTCCACCTTAGCTGTAGTTCTCATAGACACATGTTCTAGTCACTCTTTCATTACCACTTCCATAGTTCGGAGCTCGGATATTCCGACGGAGCCGTTGGCTCGATCCTTATGGATAAAGACTCCTACGAGAGAAAAATCGATGATTACGCACTAGTGCTGGTAGTGTCAGCTTACTCTAGGAGGCAAGAGCTTCAAGTGGGATCTCCTCTTAGCAGCATCGAGGCCTAACGACGTCATCTTGCGGATGGTCTGGTTATCTATAGTTCATGCTCAGATTGACTGTATTAGGCGCAAAGTGTGGTGTGTCCACATGGATGGGACTAGGTTCACCTTCATCGGAAATAAGGGAACCTTTTCATCATAGGAAGGACTTACTCGGAGGAGGGTGCAGCCTATAACTCACTAGTTGGCTTGCCTTACCCTTAGAGTAGTTGATGTGGAGAGTCTGACTTATCATGTAGTGGTGGACTAGTACATGGATTGTTTCCCTGAAAATGTTCTAGGACTACCTCCTCGCAAGGAGGTGGACTTCTACATTAACATGTACCCCAAGACGACACCGATATCCACTGCAGTATATCAGATGGCTCCCTCCGAGCTTCGTGAGCTTCGGGTATAGTTAGAGGACTTGCAGGGGAAAGGATTCATCAGGCCCAGTGTTTCTCCCTAGGCAGCCCCAATTCTGTTCGCCAAGAAGGCAGATGGGAGCTTGAGGCTCTATGTAGACTATTGTCACATGAACTAGGTGATCGTGAAGAACAAGTACTTAGTTCCGAGGATTGAAGACATCTTTGATCAGCTCAAGGGAGCACGATGGTTCTCGAAGATAGACCTCCGATCAGGATATCACCAGCTCAGAGTTCAATATGAGGACGTGCAAAAGACGGAATTCAGGTGTCGATACGACCACTATGAGTTCTTGGTTATGCCCTTCGGCGTAACAAACGCTCCAGTAGTGTTCATGTGTTTCATGAATAGGATCTTCCAGCCATACCTCGATCTCTTTGTCGTAGTCTACATCGATGACATTCTGATCTACTCAACTACCAAGGCGGAGCATGTCTACCATTTGTAGGTAGTACTGGACACACTTCGAGATCACCAGCTTTATGGTGCACTCTCAAAGTGCCAATTTTTGATTCAATAGGTTCACTTCTTGGGACACATCATCTTGGAGGCTGGAGTTTTAGTGGATCCAGCGAATATTGAGGCGGTACTTGCTTGGGAGCCATCGAGGAGGGTGACAGAGGTACATAGTTTCTTGGGCTTGTCTGAATAATATAAAAGATTTTTTCCAGACTTCTCCAGAGTTGAAGCACCACTATCAGCCTTGTCGAAGAAAGGGAAACCATTCGTGTGGTTGGAGAGATTCCAGTAGAGCTTCCCGAAGCTGAGGCATAGGCTGACTAGTGCCCCTTCCTGAGGCATCTAGAGGAAGGCGTAGGGAATGTAGTTTACTGTGATGCATCAAGGATCAGACTCAGGTGTGTCCTGATGCAAGAGTGAGCTGTGATCGTGTATGGTTCTCAATAGTTGAGACAACACGAGAAGAACTACACTACCCATGACCTGGAGTTAGAATCATTGGTCTTCGCCTTAAAGATGTGGCAACACAATCATATGAGCAAACGTTTTACCGTGTAATATGATCACAAGAGTCTCAGGTATATCTTCTCTCAAAAGGACCTGAACCTGAGACAATGATGATGGATTGAGTTCCTCCAGGACTATGACTTCGAGAAAGTCTATACTTCTGGGAAGGGGAACGTTGTAGCATATGCACTCAGCAGGAGGACTGCAATTCAGTTGCTACGAGAGGCGACAGAGCAGCTGGCTGCCTTACATATATCCTTTGTGTATAGGGATGGAGAAACCTATCTATAGTCTCTTACAGTCACTCCTCCCCTTCTTCAACGATTCATGGAGGCGTAGTGTGGGGACACTAACTATGAGACACGATGTGCTCATATATCCATAGGGCAGGAACCTGATGGATTTTTTGAAGGTAGAGAGCACGTCATCCTCTTCAGAGGACGTACCATGGTACCAGTTCCACTTCAGGAGGGAGTGTTGAGGGAGTTCCACACTTCCACTCTAGCGGTACATCCAGGGTTGGTGAAGATATATCAGGACCTTCGATGATAGCAATGGTGTCCAGGTATGAAGAAGGTGGTAACAGATTTTGTCTCATGATGCCTCACTTGTCAGCAAGTAAAGGCCAAGCCCTAGGTACCCGCAGGCTTGGTTCAGCCCTTAGAGGTCCCAGAGTGGAAGTGAGATTGGATATACATGGACTTTGTGACGGGTCTACAACATACATCTAGGAGTCATGATTTGATATGGGTGATTGTTGACCGACTAACCAAGTCGGACCACTTCCTACCGATCAGATATCAGGGATCAGTTAAGAGAATGGGAAACCTCTATGTGCAGGAGATAGTGCATTTTCATGGATTACCTTCCTCTATTTTCTTCGACCATGACACACGCTTTACTTCCCGTCTATGGAAGGGGTTGCAGGAATCTTTCAAGATGCATCTAGGTCTGAGCACCGCCTTCCATCCTCAAACTGATGGTCCGACCGAGCAGACCATCCAGAACCTTGAGGACATGCTTCATGCTTGTGTCCTCGACTTCGGTCATAGTTGGGAGGACAACTTGCCTTTGGTGGAGTTTTCCTACAACAACAGCTATCACTCCACCATCGGTATGGCACCTTTTGAGGCCCTATATGGTTGACCCTGAAGATCACCACTGTGCTGGACAGACCCAGGGGAGTCAGTGCTAGTGGGACCAGAGATGGTACAAGCTACCACCAAGAAGGTGCAGATCATCTAGGAGCGGATGAAGACTGCACAGAGTAGACAAAATTCATATGCTAATAGGAGATGAAGACCTCTGGAGTTTTAGGATGGTGACCACGTCTTCCTACGGGTCTCACCTCGACGAGGCATACCGAGATTTGGATGAGGCGGCATGTTTTCTCTGCATTTCATTAGACCTTTCCAGGTCCTCCGCAGAGTAGACGAGGTGGATTGCCGCTTGTCTCTTCCACCTCAGCTCCACCCGGTGCCCGACGTCTTCCACATATCTCATCTTAGGAGATACATGCATGAACCTTCCCACATCATCGACCATGGAGAGCTGGACATCGATGACGGAGCGACTTTCATGGAGGTTCCAGTGGAGGTTGAGGATCGACAGGAGCGGGTCCTACGTGGACGGTCGATACCTCTGGTGCGCGTTCGATGGAAACACGGGAACCTCCAGGATAGAAAATGGGAGCGGGAGGCTCAGATGAGTGCTCTTTACCCCCATTTGTTCCCTTAGATCCAGTTGTAGCTTACTGGGATGTAAAGCCCTGAGGTGGGGAGAATGTAAAGACCCAGAATTTCTATGGATTTTTTTTCTTAAAATACATGGGAATTTTACTAGTCTTAAATTTCTGATGGCGCTTGATTCCGAGGCCCAGTGTTCCCAGAATCAATTTCTGAAGTTTGTTTCAGGTACATTCAGTAAACGCACTTATGAGATTTTATAACTTTTGAATCAGTGCTCAGAACTGAAATATGATAGAACTGTTGAACTCGCAGTGGCAGTTATCGCTTAGTGGGACCTTCACCGCAATTGCGTTCTAAAGAAAGTGGATGTTAGATTTTGGGGGTTTTTAATTAAATTAAATAAAAATAAGGCGTGATTATTTTTATTTCTTGGTGGATAAAACCTCCAAGTGAATGTTAATGGTGGGGCTCATCTGCACATAACCTTTTTTGGGAGGATGTTATTAGGTGGGGCCCACCCAATCTCTTTAACTCGTCTATCCCCCCCATTAACCCCTTGGAACCCCCAATTAAGTGGGGGAGCCTCTTCACCTTCCCCCATTAATTATTTGAGCCTCACCACCCTCATTAATTTTAAGGGATGTCTCATTTAATTAATCACAACATATTGAATTCTTTCTGCCAACATTATAATAAGACGTGATTTTATTATTGTGGGGATAGGCATAATCTTTTGTTGGGAGAATTAAACAGAGGAGGATCTTTTAGAGGAACAAATTTCCCTCAATAAAGAACACCCAAGACATCTCCAACAAACTTCATCTGCGTCAAAGGAGAAGACGCCGCCCGCGAAGAACATCACCAATGACAACATCACCTCCATCCACCACCAACGAGTGACAATCGAGGTCGGGGGTTTGAATTGTTTTTGTACCCCTTCTTCATCGTTCAATGTTATGGAATGAGAATCACCAATTTCTATCACCGAAATGAGGAGGGCTCGGGCTGCATGAACGTGGTTCGACCCTCCCCTTTTTTGTTCTTGTTTGATGACGACGGAGGCGAAGCGTGAAGAAGCCGACGGCACAAGGCCGTCGGGTCGCCATAAGGGTGCGACACCGCCATGCCGCGCAAATAACCGAGTCGTGGCCAGTTTGGCTAGGGCAGTGCCGAAGGGGCACGGTGTCGTCACACTGCGCCAGAAAAAGGGGTCATGGCCACAAAGGCCACAGCGGTCGGACGACGAGCGTGGCGCTGTCGCGCCGCGTAGAGACTAGCAGAACCGCAAAGCCGTCGCGCCGTGGTAGAGGAGACAGGGGTGGCCAACTAAGCCGGAAGCCAGTGCGTGCTACAGGCGGGACCCCAAAGGTCCCGCAGGTCTCCTGAATTGGAGCTTACCACCGGTTCCGTTCGACAAAAGGGGGTGCGGCACCCACCTCCCATGCGGGGCCGCCTATTCGAACAGGCCACCGTCGGCCGGGCCACCCTCGGTCCGGCCTCCCTCAGCCGGTCTGCCCTCAGTCGGGCCGTTTCCTCAGACCGGGTCGGACCCATTTGGCCAGTTTACACCATTCAACCCTATCTTGGGCTACAGGTTTCTGATCGACGGACCATCTATGGAAACATAATACTTAGAGCGAGACAGTTTTTTTGGCATACCCCAGTTGAGGTTTGGACACAATTGGAGTACGTTCGGGTTGGTTTGAATCTAAAATCCAACCAGGCCCCTAGAACGGAAATGCCAATAACTCATAGACTGGGCGTCTGATTGACGCACTATCAGTGGAGTTGGAACCCTTATGACATGGGGGTCCTTTGGGTTACTCCTTTATGGAGATTAGTGGTGGTCAAGGTATGACCGATATTTCGAAGGAAGATTATACAGAACTCAAGCGCACTGGGTGCGAGGAATCTAGTGGCTATTAGTGTGGCAGAGGTTGGAGATAGATCATACGTAGGTCAGCACTGAACGATCCTTTATGGTTCAGTGAATACCAATTCTGTGTGGGTCATCACTCAGCGATCCTGTGCGGGTCAGCACATACCAATCCTGTGTGGGTCAGATCCTTTGTGGGTCATTGCGGGGGTTAGTACCTATCAATATTGTGTGGTTCAGATCCTGTGTGGGTCATTTAGGGGGTTACTACCCATCGATCATGTGTGGGTAAGACTCTGTATAGTCATAAGTAGTTCCTCTTGTCAGAATAAGATTATCTAGCTTCGTGACTAATCATACGTACTTCTAAGCTACACTAAAAAACCTGGTTTGAGCTGAGTCAATGACTTTTGTGTTTCCTCAAGATTGAGATGGGTTACTAGGTAACATAGGTATATGTATGGGAATATACCTAATTGATAGTTATCCATTGACTTCATAATTTGTGGTTTATCCTTTTTGGATTTCTGAGACCATGAGGGTCTCAGGGTCCCTACTGAGTATCGTTATACTCACCCCTGCATGGGATATGCCTGCACCTCCTTGTGTGGGGTCCAGATGACAGACACCACTGACCGAGGCGGAGTGTATGAGGACTAGATAGTACCCAGATGTGGACCTCATGATGAGTCGGTACCCTAAGGAGACGGTCAGACGTGGAGCGCTAAGGAGGATGTCTATACCTACCCTTTAGGTAGGATCCGTGGTGGACGATCCAGGAGATCCTTGACACCTTCCAGCTCTTTGTCTTTTTAGTTGTACATGTTTTGTCTTTTCCTTTTACTTTACTGTTGGGCTTGTATTTCCAACCCCTTTTACTTTCCATCACTTCTGTTGTATACAATATTGCTTAGTGATTGCCTCCAGTTGTGTACTTTGATTGTGTGTGTTTACAATTTATAAAGGTGATGCCTTCCCAGTTTAGGGATTTACGCCTTTGGTGCTAGTCTCTAGCCCCTGGCCTATGGAAGGCAGACTTTGGGTAGTCACGATACGAACCCTGGGGGATGGGTCATGACAGATCGGTTGCACCCTCCTTCGGGAAATTCTATCCTAAGATGAAAAGGTTCCCTTCTCACTGGTGAAGAAAAAATGGTCCCATCCACATGGACCCACCACAATTTGCACATAAAACAATCGATATAATCATGGAATATGGATAACCATTCCATACCCAAAATGAAATCGTAAGGAATCAACACTGATAATAGGAGATACCATCCAAAGCTCTCAGCTCCTAGAGTGGGATCACACTTCCTGATCCAGTGCTTAATCATTGAATCCTTTCTTGTAAGAGTCTCTAATTGTAAGGATTTATCCAACGACTCTATAGGAATCTCCGAGCACTGAACGCGAGTTGTGGCAATGAAAGAGTGACTGAAACTTGTGTCTATAAGAACTACAACTTGGGTGGAGTAGACAAAAATCGTACCTAGAATCATTTCTGGAGTGTCATGTTCATATGCCTCAGCTTTCTGTAGCTGAGCTCATCCATCTTCACCTACTCCCTGTGGTCAGGGTGGACCACTTGGCGGTGGTGGTGGTAGAACCACAAATCATCGCCCACAACCTACTACAAAATCTTCTCTACTACCACATCCAATTCCACATGGACCTCATTGCTCAAACCTCTATCAATAACTCGGTGGTCCATCGACCATCTACTGATCATCCACAAGAGGATCCAGATAGTCGTGATCCATGTTCCCCTTTCCACCGCAAGTGTAATAGAATCTAGTCCTTAGATGAACTCTTCACCTCTGACCCTGCATCATGGGGTCTTCCTTTAGAATGTATAACATGTTTGGGCCTCTCCATCATCTTCCTATTACCTACTGCAGATAACTCGACTACAAGTCATCTAGTGGTAACTCTCACTATTAGTTTCTTCTCAGCAAAGAAGCTCTCCACCAATAGTTCTCGCTCTATCACCCTAACCTGCATTAGGATGTTGAGTGATATCATCGATGCTCGGATCTCCCATTGGAGACCCCTCTCAAAGGTCTGGTCCCTAAAGAATGGATCACATACCATGTTGGTGGAGTAGAAAGAGAGGTTAGTGAATCTCGTCGAGTATTAGCCCACTGTTAGGCTGCACTGTTGTAAGTTCAGTAGCTCTTAAATATGCACTGAGCGTAAATTTTCTGGTATGAAATCCACCCTGAAGAGGCTTTAAAGTTCAACCAGGAGAGTGTCACCTTCTCATGTGCCCGAAGCATCCGAATCTACCATATCCCTACTTTTCCCTAGAAGATATTAGCATCTAGAATCCCCATCTGGTCTTCTGGTGTTTCAACCAACTGGAAAACATCTACCACAACCTCTACCCAGTCCTCAGCTGCCTGTGGATCTATCTTGCCCTGAAACCTCAGAGGCCTCTATCTCTAGAACTCTTGCAATGTGATCAGTTTGCGTGCACAGTCTACTGGTGGGGATGGTAGAATCTACTTTCTTACAGGTAGTGGTGCTACTGGTACACCACCTGAAGGTATCATTTTTGTATAAGGGCCATGCACCGAAGCCTCATCGCTCGGTGGGTCATCACCATGATCTCTCACTAAAATACTAGTTGGTTGTCTATGTGGTGGCATCCTCTAAAGAAACAGATGCTCCACGGTCAATAAGCTATACCTGGTGAGATGACTCAAAAAGATCAAAATTAAAACAACATTTTCAAAAACACACACAAATAGTGTTTTCATGTACCGAGTTGGAAATCAGAATTTAAGGACCTAGTGTATGGATACATCTGCCATCGCACCAACACTGGACTCCCGGAACTGAAACCTAAACTCAAGACACTTAACATTATTGCTCCATTTAAAACAAAGACCCTTAGTTCTTCTGGTAGAACCGACCGCCCTTTGATACCACTTTGCCATGACCCGTCCCCTAAGGCCCATGCTGTGACTACTCCAAACGCACCTTCCATAGGCCAGGGGTTGGCAACTAGCACTAGAAAGTCATATCCCTAAAATTGGGAAGTCATTTCCTTTAATCCTGTAAAGACACAAAACAGTTACACAATAAGAAAAACCACGTAGTATAACTACTAAAGGTAAAAGTGTGAACTGAAGCATAATGGGCCAGAATACAAACAGAACTAAAAGAAAATATAGAAGAATGGAAAAACAGATCCTAAGGTTGTCCTCCAAGGATCCTACCTGAAGAGTAGGTACAGCTCATCACTACAGCTCTCCACATCAACCAGTCACGTCCTTGAACTGTCTAGTCATGGCTCCAAAATCTTAGTCAAAGTTTTCCATCGTCTGCACAAGACACAATAAGGTGCCATGAAAGCCCGTGCAGGGGTGAGTATAACAATACCGTGTAAGGACCCTGAGACCCTAGAAGGTCTCTCAAAATTCCACAAAGGAAAAACCACAAATCATTATCTCAATCACAAATCACAAAGTAAAAGACATCTCACACCAGGTATAAAACTTAAAGTATATGAGTAAATATAATTATTCATAAATCTATATCATCTTATTCTATCGAGAGGATTTTTCTTATAGATTGCACAAGGTCTCTATGTTCTAACCCACAGAGGATCACTATGTGTTGACCCATAGAGAATCGCTTGGTGTTGACCTATAGAGGATCACTATATGCTGACCCAACAAGGATCCCTAAGTGTTGACCCATATACGGTATCTAGGTTCTAACCCATAGAGGATCCCTAACTGCTAACCCACATAGGATCTCTTTATGCTGAACCACATAGGATCTCTAACTATTGACCCACAGAGTAACGCTAGGTGCTCTATCACGTCACATCCAGCCACTCGATTCCCACACTTAGCACGATTGATTCTTGGAGGATCTAATCCTCAGGCCATCGGTTGTACCTCAACTACCAAAAATTCCCACGAATAAGTAACTAAAATAACCTCCACGTCATATGGGTTCCAATTCAATAGATGACACATCAATTAGACGCCCGGTCTATAAGTTATAGGCATTTTAGTACCGAGGGCCCAGTTAGATTTGGGTTCGATCCAAACATGCCATAATCCAACTTTCCCCAGAACCTAATTTTAGTATCTCAAAAAGACCGCCTCATATTAAGGATCCTAATGCTACTAACGGAACATCAAACGAGTGTCTGATTTAAGAGATTCACCCAAATTATCGAAATGGGACCAGTCAGGTCCGGGTCCGGTAGGGGTCCTGCCCGTTGGGCCCACAGGTCCAGCATGACTCATGGGTCTAGCCTAGTCAGTGGGTCCGGTCGGACTGGAGGGTTCGGCCCGACGCACTGGTCCGGCCTGACTGGCAGTTCCGGCTCACCTGGAAAACCCAGCCTGCGGTGCGGGTCGGTTCTCCTAACTGGCAGTGTCGGCCGGGCACCACCCTCCCTTCTAAAACGACAGACTCAGCCGGTCATTCTCTATCTATCTGAGTGGCTTGAGCGGGGCTCTCACCTCCCCCACATGGTGTTTTTGTTCCACGTCTTCCACTGCCGCCCCTCGGTTGGCCGCGACACCTGAGGGTGCCGCCCTTCCCACGGGGCCGGCTCGGCTGGCCGTCGTCGCACCGACTGTGCTACCTCAGGCTACTGGTGAAGCTCTGATGGTCTGATTTTATTCATGTATGTGCTTATGGGCCTCCTCGGATGATGCCTTCACTGTGTGGCCCCTGGTTCCATCCTTCCATCATGTTGATTATTCTCCCATGAAGAACGCATCAAAAACTGACAGCGGTGGAGGGTCCAGACCTTGTTCTGATTGTCTCACACCCTCCTCGTTAGCATTATATCATTGGAAGAAGTATAATAATCATTTAAAAACCCATAAGTATAACCCATCATCGACCTCCCAAAAATTCAAGTGAATCGTAGATCAACTCATTAGTCAGTTGATTTACGTTCGATATATTATTCAAGAATGGGGTAGGTTGAATCAATAATTCACTTTGATTAAACAAAACTCCTACGTGGATATTTTTGGAGACTCTTACGGAAGAAGAAGAAGATCTGCGGGCATTTTTGTTTGTCGACCTCTAGATTGATTCCTCAATAGGTATCATCAAACTTCGTTCTTAATTGGAGGATGGCATCGTCAACATTTCGTTAGAGGTTCCTCTCATGGGTTCCAAAACCCCAAGCCAACGATTTGATTAAATAAAATAAATTAACTCCTATGTTGGTTCATTAATATGATTCATTAATGAATCCTAATTAATGATATTATTAAACCACAAGGGATATGGTTACACAATGAGAGGATAAATTCATTAAAAGTATCTTATTTAATGCCTAATGTTACACTACGGTCCTACCATCCACCACTCAATTGTTGAAGAAAGAATAAAATAACTTATTTGGTTATTTTATTATTTTTTAGAAAGGTCCAAAAATTAACTTTTTCTTCCGACCCTTTCCGGTAAAATTTGAGCTTTTCCTAATCGAATCCCACCACTATGAATTCAACGATTCCCTCAGATTTCAATTTCGAGCACCTATTCAAAATATAGAAATTCACACCTGCATGTTTACTAAACGTACTTTAAAAAAAGTTCAAAATTCTGTTCTGGGCTCTCTGGGCCTCGGATTCACGTGCCTTTAATTTTCATAGTCTCGTAATAATTCCATATCGTTAAAAAAAATTATACAAATTTTCCATGTCTTTACATAAGTATTATATTAAAAATAAATTCCACATAACTTTGTGTTAGAATGATGTTATAAATCACTTTTAAATGTTCATTTCATTACATAAGGAAGATAATACCATTTAATTTTTATATAAATTTAAATAACAATTAAAAAAAATATTTTTTCAAGAATAAAAAACAAAAATTGTTAAGAAATATTCAAATAAAAAATTAGTCTAGATAGCGGGAAAATTAGTTCATGTGGTGTACGTTAAAACAAATATTATTTTTACACCTTTGGTAAAAAATAACTAGCTTGGGAAAAACAAGAATATTCCTTTTAAACCATTTTATAGAAAGTAAAAAATTGGTAAATAATGACTTTAATAAATATTTTTAGAATAGTAAAAGTGTAATGACCCCAACTCCAGTATCCCAAAGATGGTTCCTTACTTTATTACATTGGTATAATAAATAAGGAAGTCACATCCAGAATAACCAAATATTTCAGTATCTTTAGAAAAATAGATACATATGAAAGTTTTAGACTAAAAATTGAAAGGAAATACAACATATAAACTTCATTGGAAACACACATAAACTCCAAGATTATCCCTACATGTCATTCATAATATACATCTTCGCATCCCAGGGGAAAATAAAACCTAAGAAAGGGGTGATCTCATATTCTCAGTTAGGGTATTAAATACTTCAGAAGCTATCATAAAAATAAATAATAAGGAAATGTGAATAAATAAAACAAATTCCATTTAAATGTAATATTTATCATAATACTGTAGAAATAAAATCTAAATAAATAATGCAATATAAATAATCACATGAGAATGAAACTTAACCTTGCATATTCTACTACTCAAATAATCACATGGAATACCAATTATATGTATAATAATGATAGAATTCATAATTTCAGACATTATAAACATACCTTCAAGGCTTCATCCAAGACACCATACATAAATGGGTAAAAACCTAATCTAGTTTGTCTCATACGACTTACCGATGCATCAATGGGCTATAGTGGGACCCTCCCATCACTTACTAGTCCAATGAATTTTTCATATGTAGAAGAAAAATATATATTTAAATTAAAGTGTACCATAACAATTTTAAATATTTCAACCATAATTAGAGATGAAATTACTCTAATAAAATCCTTGAGAAATTCTTGGGAGAAATGCACTTTTCACTTTGCAAAGAAGTGTTCTTTTGGGGAGAAAATCATTTTTATTTGTCATAAAAATATTATTTTAAACATTTATATTGAAAAAAATAAAATTTAAGTGAAATAAAATTATTTTTGAGGCAAAAAGCTATCCAACTAAAGTGAAAACATGTAAAAATAGTTTTTAAGAAAATTTTGAAATGGGCTACTTTATGGCAGTTGAAGAGAAAATATTAAAGAGTCTTTAGGCAGAAAAGGATAAATTAATCAAATAAAACAATAAAAGAAATAAGATATCTATTCCTGATAAAAATAGTTATTTTAGAAAAAAATTGGGGTCTTAAAAAATATTATAGAGTGAACTTGAAAATGGGTAATAAATTGAGAAGTACTATTTAATTGGGATTGCTTGTCAAGGGGAATTGAAAAATGAAACTTTATAAAAACACGTATTGTCCCACAAAAGAAATATGAAATGAACTAAATACATGATTTTGGAACATATAAAAATAATTTATTGGAATTATATAAAAATAAATAACAATTAAATTGGGTTAAAGAGAGATAAAGTGTAATCGAGATAAAAATGGAGGTTCGAGAAGAATACCTTACCACTTTGTAATCAATAAAGTGGTATGACCCATAAAACTAATGATCATAAAATAATACAAATAATACAATTAAAATAAATAGATTTATAATATGATATATCAATGGTAAGTATACATACACCATACACAAGAAATAGTGATGAATAAGTCATATCTCACAGAAATAAAAGTGAGATGAGAAAACATTTACCTTATGTTTGAAAGAATTATGCACTTGTACTTAACGACCTGGATAATGAAATTATATACATTAACTATTTATTTAATAACATAGTAAAAATTTATTTTATTTAGTATAATTTTATTAAGTTCATTTATGTCCTTTTTAATGAGTTATAAGATTCCATTTTATCAATCAGGAGCGTTCAATTCCTTGGTTTTCATTATTGGTTCCCTTACATGTAATTATGGAAATTCAAGTAAAATGGAAGAAAAACAACATAAGTGAAATTATTTAGTATTAATGATATTTAATTATATTAAATGGTCTCATGAATCATTTATTTATATGTAATTTGGATGATTTATTAGATAAAACCTCAATGATAACTGTTTATATTATTTTTGTGTTTTTCAATCATCACGAACTAGTTTTGTTTTATTAATTAATATCATGTATATCTAATGGTTATAGAAAATTATATAACTTATAATATGTATGATAAAATACTATTTATAAATAATAATGGTTTTATGACCATCCTTTAATATGATAATGGAAAATGAAAATGCATCGTCCATGATGGTGGGAAATCCACACATTACGGATGATATTTTCATTTTTATAATAAAAGGGAGAGGAGAAGGGGGTTGATGATGGATATTAAATTAACATAATAAAATTAAATTATATATAAGATACTGGAGTTATAATTCATGTTTTTATATATGAGGTTAGGATATAATAGGAAAAGAAAAGAAATTGAAAAAAATTAAAAGAAAAGGAAAGAGTTTTTTACTTGCTGAATTCTTCTCCTTGAGAACCACCTTAAGAAACTTAGGTTTTTATATTTTATTAAGACCAAAGGATTATGGATGTGGGTGATAGAATTTGGAATAATATTGGTTATAAAGTTTACAATATTTAAGGCTTTGAGGTCTAAGGATAATAGTTGGTGAGGGGTTGTGTTTATTGTCGAAGCCAGGGTGTTTTTTGAATGTTTTATTTTTTTTCTTTATTTTTTGGATCAAGACTATGAATAGTTTGAGAATTTTCAATAAATATATTAAAATAATTAATTATATTTCTATATTATGGGATTAAATCATCCATACATTATCCATGACTCAATAATACATGTATTTAGCTAATATCATAAATTATTGTATTTCAATATTCACAAAAAATCAACTATTTTAGAAAATTAACAAAAATTTACCCGAACCATTTTTCAATGTTTGGAATTAAAAAATGAAATCTATTTTATGAAAATATTTTTCTAAATATGATAAATTTCATTTTAAAATAAAAAAAATCATTTATTCAAAAAATATCGATTTTAAAATTATAAATGATTTGGTAATACTTTGAAAAATTAATTAAGGTATCATAAAATTATATTATAATCATAAGACAAAAAAATATTAATTTATGAATCTATTTCATTAAAATTATTTTTCATTTAAATAATTATTTTATTTATAAAATTATGAATAAATATTTATGTTTCACCAAAATACCAATACTTAATTTATCATTTTTAAAACATTTAATTACTAATATAAATATATTATAATATAACTTATAAGATACCTAAATTTTATTTACATTTTAATAGTTTATTTTACTATTAAAATCATAAATATAGTATTAAAATAATGATAATGACATTTTTATAAAAATTGGAAATTTTAACAATTCATTCGAAAATAAATATTTGCAGTAAAATACCAAAATTTCACCCTAAGCTAATTATTATATTATGATTTTCAAAATAAAGTTTATTTTGTTTAATAGGATTCATAAAAGTGTTAAAATTTAGTTTTTATCCACATGAACTATTAAAAGGTGGTAAAATTGCCTTTAGAAAATACATTTTTATGAATAAAATTGGATTTATTCTTATCTTAAGCAAATCAAACTTATTTATTGAATTTAAAAATATTTTATTTAATATGTAGTATATAAATTTAATTAAAATCTTTCTATAATAGTGATTAATTTAATATAAAATTCCATTATGAACATAAATGTATTTTTTATAATACCAGATCCTTTATGTTGAATTGGTTATTATTTTCCTTTATAATTAATTTATAACAAGTGAATTCATTTTATAGATATGTGTAGACTATATTTTCGTAATTTACTTAATCCATTTTATTCCTTCCATTCCAATGGATATGCCACAATAATAATATTTAATCACTTGTTTATGCTTTTAAACTATTGAAGAATAAATTTTAAAAAGTTACATACCATAAAATATTGGGGTATACAAAAAAAATTCTTGAAAACATTTAAAAAAAATACATACACGTAATAAATAGAGTCATATGGAAAACTTCAAAATATTATTTTTTAAAGAATGACCCAAGTATGGAACTTACTAATTAATTCTGGATCTGTAAATATAATAAATGTAATATAAACATATAAACCACAACATAATTATATTAGAATAAAATTTATTGTGTTTAAAATATAAGTATAATATATATTTCCAAGAGGAAAACTAATTATAAAAAATCATGAAATAAAATGATATTTTAATAGAACTACCTTACCTTGGGTCACTGCTTAATCATACCGGTTTTATCCTCTTATAAAATGATTTTAAAATTATTATATTCTTGATTAGTAAAAAAACTAGTTTATTCCACTTATTAAAGTCTATTTATATCCATTTTAAATCCATTCATCGAATAGTTATTTCTTATATTGAACAGTTTAAGGTTGTTCACTCAATTTCTCTAAAACTACTTTAGTATATTTTCTGTGTTTAATAGTTTCATGAAATAGTTAAATAATTTTATTAATTTTAATAATTTCATGATTTTAATTTTTAATCACTATATACAATTTTATAATCATCAATTCCTGGTGTTAATATAAGAATGAATCACATCACTTCGTGGAGGTGGTAGTACACATACATGCATGAGAGATGTTATAATTTTCCAAAGGATGTAAGGGTGAGAATATAAATTATATGTTTTATTTATATGAAAATAATAATGTCATAAATATCATATTTATTTCATTAATTACTTATTTATATCCATCCATGTTAATGCTGATGAAAAATAAATTGCAAAGCTATGTGGAAACAGTAGATTGTACATATGCATGAGCGATGCTTTATTTTTCTATTGGATGGAAAAGAGGTGGAAAAAGGTTGTCTTATAAAAATAATAAAATATTAGTATATTATTTAATCTTTATAAATTAATTTAATATGGATAAAATATATTTATAGTATGTACAATAATAAATAAACTTTGAAAGATTCGAGTAATACGATTACCTCTTCTTTGAGAGACTTCCTTTAGATTATGCCTTAAGCATTATTATGATAGTATTCAGGTAATAACATGAGATCAATAACTAATGGAAATAATATAGGATGGTTTCTTAGAAGGCAATTTATGATCTAGAGGTATCATAATTTGTGAATAAGGGGTATAAGAGGTTCCCTTTTATAAGTGCAGGGAGGGACACACATGAAATTACATAAAATATTTTAATAATATATGTCATTTTATTTTGAAAGTGGCAAAAAATAGTCATATATTCTAAAATTATATGTTTATTATTTAAATAAAATCATCCAATGAGGTTTATAAATGTTTTTTTGTTTTATCTTCAAGCCTTATCCCTTTATTTTCATCCATATCAACCCAGTAAATCCTTAACTGAGGTGATAAATATTTACCATGGTTACTATTAATTTTGACTAAAAAATTAAA
Organism: Viscum album; assembly: GCA_963277665.1. Classification (NCBI taxonomy): domain Eukaryota; kingdom Viridiplantae; phylum Streptophyta; class Magnoliopsida; order Santalales; family Viscaceae; genus Viscum; species Viscum album. The sequence goes on along the minus strand of OY728132.1, from coordinate 1,320,268,828 downwards.
TTGATATTACTACCTAATATCAATTATTATGATTAAAAATATGAAATCTATTTTTCATGACTCTAATTATCGAATATTTAGAAATTAATTTAAATATAAGATCCTAAACCACAATAATTTTTTTTCTATAAAAATGTTTATTTTAAGAATAAAAATAATTTTACCACAAAATAAACTATAATTTTTATTAAAATAGGATTAATATGACTATAATAAATCAAATTAGACTTATTTTCCTTTTAAACCAAAAAAAACTTAAAGTAACCTTATAAATACATTATTAGGAGCAAAGAATTAAAAACAATTTTTATTTGAACAAAAACAAAACATAGATTTCCAAAATAGTAAGCATTTATTTTTAAGCTAAAGATTATATTTTTATCTGTATTAAATTAGTTATTAAATATATTTTTTATAGAAAAAATATTCCATAAACATTCAATATATTCTTACATCATTATAATTTCATTAATGTGATGATTTTTGAAAAATCAGTATTTTTCACTATACGCTTAAAAATAAAATATTTCAAAAATTTATCAAAAATTTATCTTGAGATAATTTTTTACATGATTAATTATAAAATATATTTCAAGTATTCACATTAAATTTAAAAAAATTGGTAACTTTGGTTTTAATCACATTCTTGAATAAATTTATGTGCATTATGTTATTGTTTCTTTAGAAAGAAAAGAGCGCTTGATATAATTGAATATCAGAAATTAAAAGTTATAATTAACCCTTATTTATATAATTTTAATTCCTTTTAATGTGTAATTTTGAGTTATAAATGAGTTAGAGTATGTGAAAAGATGGAAATAGTATGAAGGGAGGACTATTGTGCTGGGATAACATCAAGTGGCTGGCCGTCACGGACTTGGTACCCTATGGTACATGGTAAGCTACAATATTACTATCAGCTCCATCAGATACCTAGATGAGTTTCAGTTTCCTTTTAAAAACAAAATGGAAAATTATTCATTTATACCTAAAATATAATCTCTCAAAACCATTTATCATGGGAATTTACCTCATTTACATTTCATAGGGATTGTGATGGAGCTCTCTTTTCCCTCTCTACCATCTCAACCAAACCCAACCTTAATCATTGAAATTATTTATCCCTATGGGTTATGAAAGATCATTTTTTTGGTCCATATCAATTATGAACTCTTAAGATCATACTCTCTTATGTTATTATTCATAGTATAGAACTCAATATCATATTCTCTTAACCAATGTCTTGTGGAATTTTTCATAAACTTTGGATCTCGTTTTGTCTAACAATTGTAGTGTTTAATCCTAAGTACATCCAAGGTGAGCATGTCATTTTTATCTCTTGGTTAACTCTAATTAATTAACCATGGTAGAAATCATAATATCCCCTCATGTTATATTGGTCCTATCATTCTAAGTGAAATACTTACTCTCTCTATCTCTCTATCTACATCTCGGAGAGGCATCCTATAATTATTTAGATAGATGACCGCTACTTCCTGTCATACTCTTAAACAACTAAGATAAAATAAATATGTGAAGAGTTAATTTAAATTAAATTAAATATTTTTTCTTAATAAATATTCTTAATTTTTTTATGAAATTAAAAAATGAGTTTTAGTTAATCCAATCTATATTTTATTATGGGCATTCATTGACTCTTTTGTATATATCTTACTCTTTACATGGTTGTTTACATAGAATAAACAATATGTTATATATGTTCAAAATAATATCTACATGATTTTCTTAAAATATTTCTCGGTTTTCCAAACTGATTTATATTAATAATTTTAATTACTAAAATTGACATATCTTTTTTAATTTATGTGAAATTTCATGTGATATAATCTTATAATTTTATGATTGTAAACCATGGAATAAAAGGTATATTTTGGATATAAAAAAGGGGAATAAGTAAACCTGTTGTTGATGAGTTGGTTGGTGGAAAGGGATAAGATTGAAACTCCCTAACTCTAGTATACCAATCCTATATCTAAGAAGGAATAGGATGCAATATTTCCCTAACTCTAGTAAATGTCATTCCCTTTATTCTAGGATGGGTATTATGCTTTGAATGCAAGATATCATCTTTTTTCAGGTATGTTACACTCTAATTTTTTTTGAATCATTAATTTTATGAATGAAATTTTTTTCATAGATAAAGTGATGTTTCATAGGTGTTCAAGGGGTCATAGGTGTTCAGCTTGTAAAATTATAGAGGTGGTATGCCACATTGGAGGTGTTGTAGTTGCACTGACTAGTTGTTGGGATTCCTAGAAGCTTAGTAAACCTGAAGTAACTATAAGGCCCTGACCTTAAACCTTACTTAATATTGAATTAAATGAATAATTCACATTGAGGATCTTTTCAGTATTAGAGTTTTGGAGAATTCGGACATAACTATTACATCTCAAAAGATTACAAAGTAGAAAATTATACTAAGTTTCAATAAAATAACAACTCTTAAAAAGAAACATGTCTAGTTCCACGTTTTAGGTAGCATGACTTTCCCTTGATCCCATCCTTGACCATATTCCACATCAAGTCCTGTGAAAAACATTTCAAAAACTTCGGGTGAGCATAAAAATCTCAGTAAGGGATACTCAATGAATGAAAACTATTAGTTTTTCAAAACAACAAGTAAACCATGTATACATTATCAAAGTAATACTTTTCACCTTTATGAAGTAGTAAAAACTCTTCACTGAATAAAATTTCATTACATACCCTTTTGTAACCAAAATATTACCATAAAACCCATATAAATATCACATAACATATAAAGGTACCTTGGGACATAAACATACTTAAATGGAATAACCATACGGTCGACTTCCACACATATCACTTAATGGAATAGCCATACGACTGAATTCCATACCCAATGCATTGGATGTTATAACGTAACCACCCGTCTTGGTATTCATGGCACCACCCGTCATATGGTTTATCACGTAATCACCCGTCAAATGTCCAAGTACCATTATAAAATCATAATACATAAAACAAATATAATGGATAGAAAACATTTCCACGCTTTGATCACAATATATCAATTAAATATATTGACATAACAAATCCATTATAAAAACCATTTTCAATACCAAAATACATAAAAGAGTATATGATTTTTATTTCATATAAAAAAACATTACGGCTTATTGATGAAGCCAAAGACCAAATAATACTCGCGGCAGCAGAAAAGATCATTGTCACCGTGTACGTTAAAAGAAACATACCTTTTTGTCGTTTAGTAAAACGCTTCGTAGAAAAAGATTCCTTTTGTATTAAAGAAAAAGTCAAAGGGGTTTATACACCATATAAAAGAACGAAATATGACTCAATGAAAGGAGATTGAGACGAAGTCCCTTACAAAGATGGTATCCTCGGATTAAGGATAAATAAATTACATAATTATGTGTGACAAACGAATACACCAAATATAAGTTGATATTGAGTGAAACAAATCATAGATCATTCACACAAATTCATAGAATGACATATTCAAGGGGTACAAGTTTATCCCAAAGAATAAAAATTGGGTTAAGATGTTCCCTTGCAAAAATTTGATAGCCTAACGGCGTCACATAAAAATTTAGAAAATGAGTTGATGAGAGATAACAAGGGTATATCATCACTTGGACATAAAATTTACATCAATAAGGATATAGAAGAACGCATCCCAACATTATAATATTTCAATTAAAATACCCAACAAAAGAAGTCTTTTAAAAAGAGGAGGGTGAAAGGTTCCCTTACCGACTGGGTATCTTTCGAAACATACTCCCCATCAAAGAAGGAAAATACAACATTGATGTAAATACCTATAAATGAAATTATATTACACAAATAGTAGAATAATGGGAAGTACATATACCACTCAAAGTAAATTGTGGAAAATGTATCATAAATCTCACGAGAATAAAAGTGAGATGAAAAATCCATTACGAAAACTCGGCAGCCTAACGACGCCACTTAAAACTTCCAAAAAACGGATTGATGAGATCAAGTAGGGAATCTCATCATATTAAAATAAAGTTTACAGAAATAGTAATATAAAAGAACATCCCCCAACATAACAAAGTGGATCTTGAAAGAAGTGACATAAAGGGGAGTACATAAAAATAAAGAGAGAGGTTGGATCTCTTACGAAAGTTCGGCAGTCTAACAGCGCCACTCAAAACATCCAAAAATGGATTTATGAAATAAAATAGGGTCTTTCATCATATGAACATAAAAATTAGCGTAATATTAATATAAATTAACATCCCAATCATAAGAAAGATGAGCTTAAAAGTAATGACGTAAAAGAGTGTACTTAAAAAGAAAGAGAGGGGTAGGATCCCTTATCTCATGTCCGACATGACTCGATCATTCTTTAATATCCTGAATAATAAAATTCGGTCAATTTATTATTTTTAAGGACCAACTTTAAAGATTATTATTGAGTTTATATCACATATTATAAGGCTATAATAATTTTTTAATAATGTGAGTTCATATCAGACGTTTTTCTTGATGTTCGGTACATGAGTAAAAATCGAACTTGTTGGAAAAGAATTTTCCATGTAGTTATAGGTACATCATATCCTGAATATTATTTATGTTTTAAATATAATATATATCCATCATATATTCATTTTATACTATTCCATAGCATTTTTAGATAAAAAATTAAAAGCACCGTTCATGGAGACGGTAGGCCGTACGTACGCATGAACGCTACTTTCATTTTTTGTCATATTAATAGAATTAAAACAATATGAGAGATATATATATTATAATTCCCGAATTATATATATCATTTAGATTTAATATATAACATATATATCCATTATATATATGTACATATAATGGCACATAACATTTGGAGATAAGAAATGAAATGTACCGTTTATGGAGACGGTAAGTCGTACGTATGCATGAACACTACTTTCATTTATTTTTATTTGTATTCAATGTAATTAAATAATAATAATATAAAGGTATATTATAATTCCAGTAGGATGTCATATGTAATACCATTAATTCCATTTTTTATACGTCCCACATATGGCATTAACGAATCAAATCACTTTGAGGGGGCAGTAGTCCGCACTTCTTAAAATGAAGATATCGCATTTACCCATAATGGAAACCATAAAGGTATGCCATAAATGAAAAATACAGAATCTTAAGTAAAACATAAACATATTATATATCATATATAAATATAGTGACATATTAATGGCCACCTTTGAAGGTGCTAAAATAATATTGAACAATCATCATTTTGTGAGGCAGTAATTCGCCATCCACAGAAACAATATGTTCTTTAACCATTAGACGAAGGTGTGTGTAAGTGTAGTTAAAATCCGTCACATAAAAACATCCTAGTATATTGAAGATACTAGTTTTGTTACAAAATAAAGGAATAAAAAGAGTTTATAGGGTTGGATAAGAAAAATAAAACATAAGAACACAAGAGTGGACACTACACTTAAATCGGGTTACTTTCTTTTATTTGAGCTCAAAGGCTTCCTTCGAAAGGATTCTGCCAAAAGTGAGGCTTTCATGATGAAGAGAGGGATGTGGAGAGATGAAATGGATAGGTTTTGGCCAAGAAAAAGGCTTGAGAGGTGTGGGTAAGGTGGTAGGGGTGGGGGTCTTTTATAAGAGAAGAGGAGAGGCACTCTTGGAAAGTTATAAAATATTACTTTATAATTTAATTATTTTCGGATTTTAAAGGTCCCAAAAGGATATATTTCGAGGATAAGGTGATAAGGTCTCTAAATCCACCCATATAATAGGTTTTTGAAAAGTTTAGGTCTTATATTTTACATTATCTTTCAATTTTATTTAAATCGTTAAATAATGAGGTAATCGTTTCATCATCATGGTGTCATAAATAATTTAATTTATTTAGTTTCTAAAAATTATAAAACAAATATAATGATTTAGGAAATCTTTTTATATTTCTAATGAATATTTATATTCAAATATATGACTTGTATAACCCCATGTAAAAATTGTTTTAGTAAAACAACACATGTTTGTGACATTTTAATTTTAACTTTAAATAAAAAGTTATTTATGTCATTTTCCTACCAAAGTGGCTCCATGGGGTCCCCAAGTTGACCCATGGATTTTATTGGTCGTCCATGACACATACAATTAGGGTATAACATGTGTATAGGTCATTTCATATTATTAAAACATTATTTTACCTTAAATTACACTAATTACCTTTAATCGCGATTAATAAAACTTAAAAATTATTATTCACCAAAAATTATTTTAATCTCATTGAACCAAATTTTACTTCTTAATGAAAACCATGTATATAGGATTTTTTAAAATCAAATCACATAAGTGGCAAAGTTTCATTTAAATGAAAAATCAGTTTCTTTAACTACCACTTAGTGGTTTCACTATTCATCAAAAATTAAAGTTTTTCAGAAAAATATCAAAAATTTACCCTAAGCTATATTAGATATTCTGAATTCAAAAATTATGTCTATTTTACAAAATTAAAAACATATAAGTTTCATTAATTAATATAATAATTAATTCCAGCTTTCAAAACAAATAGCATGTTTTTAAGAAACAATATCTATTAAAAGATTGACACTAGTTTAAGTCAAATTTAAAAGTGAAATTAATTCAAATGAACACTATTGTATTAAATGGTAAAAATATATTATAAATGGACTTTAAAACCAATTCAAAAGATAATCTAATAATATAAATAAATTATATTAAAAAGTGGTTTTGAATTAAAATACAACATTTTTCACAATTCATTAAAAAATGAACTTTATCGGAAAAATACCAAAAATTTACACAATTTAAATTTTGATGTCCCGATTGTAAAGAAAAATTTTATTTGGTCCAATATAACATAAGAAAATTTCAAAAAGTGGATTTAAAAAGAATTTGCCATCAAAAGGTGGTTAATGGACCTTTTAAAGAATATTAGAATGTTTACGCTTAAAATTGGATTCATTCGCATTTTTAATCCTCTAACATTTATTGTAAAAAGTAAAAATATTTGACACACATATATAATAATTGTGTAGTTAGTTCTGTTCATTCGCTCCATTACAACAGCTAGGCGTTAACTACCATTTAAAATAATATTATTTTATTATTAGAGTGCAACGTATGATTTCAAAGGAACTCATTGTTGTGTATTGGGTACGCCATCGAGCAAAGCATCCCCTTTAAAGTTATATTAATATTTTATTCACAAATATGGATAAATGTGAAAATTTCATATTATTTATTTACCTAGGGTGTTACATCCTTCCCCACTTTTGGGAATTGCGTCCTCTCAATTTTAAAATTGGGCTTGGAAACTTCATTGAAAATCCCACATCAGAACAGGAGTCGGTAAAACAATCACTTTAAAATAAATAAAGAGAAGTACAAAGGTCACCCGAGTTAACTCATACTAGGATTCCATATAGGAAAACATTGATATGGAGGAAAAAACAAAGGTTCATGTTCTGAGGGAGAGTGATAGTAAACATGTCTAGGAGAAAGTTAACCATAATAAAATCAAAAACTTGTGATGGGTTAAACGGTATTCGATTCCCCAGTAAGAAAAGTTTACAAACAACATTTTTGTTTTAAGTTACTCTTCATTGAGGAATTTATTTTTGAGCTTAAATAAATCATAATGAAACATACTTACTTGTCACGTAGACTTTCAACTTTTACTAGATTCCTTAATCAAACTCATATTTTCTCCAAAAGACGAGTATTTAGGAAGAATTGTTCGCATTAAGAGTACTATAATCAACTTCTTGAGAATCACCTAATCCCCAAAAGAGAACTATATATTTCCAATGTCTTTAGACAAAATCCAAAACCAAAACTTTTAGTATGAGATCAGTTAATCCACAAAAGTATAATCCTTTATAAAAAGAAAATCTATTCTTAATCTCAAAAATTTGTCCAAAAAAACCCCAAAGTTCAACAAAGACCATTCGATAAACAATTGTCAATATAATTCTTCAAAGTAAACCAAACTAAGATTGAAACCCAAATATTTTAAGGATTTAATCACATATTATTCCAAGGTACAAATTAACTTTTATCTCCAAATAACATCAGTTGTTCTTAAATTATCACATTGAAAAGTAATTAACCTAAACACATATCCTCCATGATAGGTTAATTATTTCTATAGATAACCCAAAATATATTTACTATTGATTCCTAAAATCATATAACTAAAAAGAATTAGTCAAACTAACCAGGGACTTCACGTAGTCCAGTGGTAGGTGATAAATACCAGTCGCACTTTGGTTGTGGGTTCGATTCTCGTAGCTTTGTCCGACGTGACGGGTTGTCAAACGGTCTGCATGTTAGCCTTTTTGGAAAACTATATAATTCTTAAAACATTCCCTAAAACGAGATAAAATCTTCAAAAATAATCATAACATACTTTAACCTCAAGTTTATCTCATGCCTTTCATTTTCCATCATAACATATAATAACCCATAATTACCACAAAAGTAAGGATCATATGAACCCTAATGGTTACCTTTATAATTACTTCCTGAACGTCCACATCGATTGGTCATCTCGTACATGATGCAGTACAGAACATAACAATGTACAAGAGGTTGATCATGACTCCTTGATAGTTGGTGTAGAACAACCACGAGTTTCCTCATTGAATCCCCCATTTCATCCAGTCTCTTAATTAGAGAACCACCACAGTTTCCTTCAAACCTATTGTCACTTTGGTGCATGATAGATCCATCCATTCACTAAAAATAGAAATGTAAGTGTGAGTATATCAACAAAACCATCATATACTAATGAGGAAGATTAAAACTATGATATACTTACTCATTCACATTATCTAAAACTAGGACTCTTTCTGAAATCCTAACCATTATGGTAATGTCACTTATGCCTAGAGAATACCCTAACCTCTAAAGTTATCTAAACCGACCTCTGATACCAACTATAAGGCCTCGACCTTAAACCTTACTTAATATTATATTAAATGAATAATTCACATTGAGGATCTTTTCAGGTTTAGAGTTTTATAGAATCAGGACATAACTATTAAATCTCAAAATATTACAAGGTAGAAACTTCTACTAAGTTTCCATAAAATAAAAACTCTTAAAAAGAAACGTGTCTAGTTCCATGTTTTAGGTATCATGACATTCCCTTGATCCCATCCTTGACCTTATTCCACGTTCAGTCCTATGAAAAACATTTCAAAAACTTGGGGTGAGCATAAAAAGCTCAGTAAGGGATACAGAATGAATGAAAGCTTTTAGTTTTTCAAAACAACAAGTAAACCATGTATACTTTATCAAAGGAATACTTTTCACCTTTATGAAGTAGTAAAAACTTTTCACTGAATAAAATTTCTTTGCATACCCTTTTGTAACCAAAAGATTACCATAAAACCCATATAATGATCACATAACATATAATGGTTACTTGGGACATAAACATACTTAAATGGAAAAACCATACGGTCGACTTCCACACATATCACTTAATGGAATAGCCATACGGCCAACTTCCATACCCAATGCATTGGAGGTTATAACGTAACCACCCATCCTGGTATTCACGGCACCACCCCTCATGTGGTTCATCACGTAACCACCTGTCAAATGTCCAAGTACCATTACAAAATCATAATACATAAAACAAATATAATGGAAAGAATACATTTCCACACATTGATCACAATATATTGCTTAAATATATTGACATAACAAATCCATTATAAAAACCATTTTCAATTCCAAAATACACAAAAGAGTATATGGTATTTATTTCATTTAAAAAAACATTATTTCTTATTGAGGAAGCCAAAGACCAAATAATACTCGTGGTAGCGGAAAAGGTCGTTGTCACCACATACGTTAAAAGAAACATTACTTTTTTTCATTTAGTAAAACACTTCGCAGAAAAAGATTCCCTTTGTATTAAAGTAAAATTAAAATGGGTTTATACACCGTATAAAAGAACAAAATATTCCTCAATGAAAGGAGATTTAGATGAAGTTCCTTACAAAGATGATATCCTCGGATTAAGGATAAATCAATTACGTAATTATGTGTGACAAATGAATACACCAAATATAAGTGGATATTGAATGTAAAAAAATCATAGATCATTCACACATATTAATAGAATTAAATATTCATGGGGTACAAGTTAATCCCAAAGAATCAAGATTTGGTTAAGAAGTTCCCTTGCAAAAATTTGACAGCCTAACGACGTCACATCAAAATTGAGAAAATGAGTTGATGAGAGATAACAAGGGTATCTCATCACTTGGACATAAAATTTAAATAAATAAGGATATAAAAGAACACATCCCAACATTACAATATGTAAATTAAAATACCCAACAAAAGAAGTCTTTTAAAAAGAGGATGGTGAAAGGTTCCCTTACCGACTTGGGTATCTTTCTAAACATACACCCCATGAAAGAAGGACAATACAACATTGATGTAAATACTCATAAATGAAATAATTTTACACAAAGAGTAGAATAATGGGAATTAAATATACCACTCAAAGTTAATTGTGGCAAATGTAGCATAAATCTCACAGGAATAAAAGTGAGATGAAAAATCCCTTACGAAAACTCGGCAGCCTAACAGCACCACTTAAAACGTCCAAAAAATGGATTGATGAGATCAAATAGGGTATCTCATCATATTAAAATAAAATGTACATAATAAGGAATATAAAATAACATACCCCAACATAACAAAGTGGAGCTTTAAAGAAGTGACATAAAGGGGAGTACTTAAAAAGAAAGAGAGAGGTTGGATCTCTTACGAAATTTCACCAGCCTAACAGCGCCATACAAAACTTTTAAAAATGGATTGATGAGAGAAAATAGGGTCTCTCATAATATTATCATAAAAAGTGCAGTAAGAGTAATATAAATGAACATCCCAATCATAAGAAAGATGATATTAAAAGGAATGACATAAAAGAGTTTACTTAAAAAGAAAGAGAGGGGTAGGATCCCTTACCTCGTGTCCGACATGACTCGATCGTTCTTTAATCTCCCAAATAATAAAATTTGGTCAATTTATTATTTCTTAAGGACCTAATTTAAAGATTATTATTCAGTTAATATCACATATTATCTGGTTATAATAATTGGTTAATAAAGTGAGTTCATATTAGACGTTTTTGTCGATGTTCGGTACATCACTAAAAATCAAACTTGTTGGAAAAGAATTTTCCATGTAGTTATAGGTACATCATATCCAGAATAGTATTGATGTTTTAAATAAAATATATATCTAGTATATATTAATTTTATACTATTCCATATCATTTGGAGATAAAAAATTAAAAGCACCGTACATGGAGATGGTAGGCCGTACGTACGCATGAACGCTACTTTCATTTTTTGTCATATTAATGGAATTAAAACAAAATAAGAGATATATATATTATAATTCCAGAATGATATTCATAATTTAGATGTAATATATTACATATATATCCATTATATATATGTACTTATAATAGTACATAACATTTGGAGATAAGAAATGAAATGTACTGTTCATGGAGACGGTAAGACGTACGTACGCATGAACGCTACTTTCATTTCTTTTTTTTGTATTCAATGGAATTAAATAATAATGATATAAAGGTATATTATAATTCCAGTAAGATTTCATATGTAATACCATTAATTACATCCTTTATACGTCCTACATATGGCATTAACGAATCAAATCACTTTGAGGGGGTGGTAGTCCGCACTTCCTAAAATGAAGATATCACATTTACCCATAATGGAAACCATCAAGGTATGACATAAATGAAAATTACAGAAGCTTGAGGAAAACAAAAACATATTATATATCATATATAAATATAGTGACATCTTAATGGCCACCTTTTAAGGTGTTAAAAGAATATTGAACAATCATCGTTTCGTGAGGCAGTAATTCGCCATCCACAGAAACAGTATGTTCTTTAACCATTAGACGAAGGTGTGTGTAATTGTAGCTCGAATAATTTACGTAAAAACATCCTATTATATTGAAGATACTGGTTTTGTTACAGAATAAAGGAATAAAAATAGTTTAGAGCATTAGAGAAGCAAAATAAAACATAAGAACACAAGAGATGACACTACCTTTAAATCGGGTAACTCTCTTTGATTTGTGCTCAATGGCTTCCTTGGAAAGGATTCTACCCAAAGTTAGGCTTCAATGATGAATAGAGGGATGTGGATAGATGAAATGGGCAGGTTTTGGCCGATCCAAAGGCTTGAGAGGTGTGGGTATGGTGGTAGAGGTGGGGGCCTTTTATAAGAGGAGAGGAGGGGCACTCTTGGAAAGTTATAAAATATTACTTTATAATATAATGATTTTCCGATTTTAAAGGGCCAAAAAGGAAATATTTCGAGGATAAAATGATAAAGTTTCGAAATCCACCCATCCAAAAGGTTTTTGACAAGTGTAGGTCTTAGATTTTACATTATCTTTCCATTTTATTTAAATCGTTAAATAATGAGGTAATCGCTGCATCATCATGGTGTCATAAATAATTTAATTTATTTAGTGTCTAAAAATTATAAAAAAAATATCATGATGTAGGAAATCTTTTTATATTTCTAATGAATATTTATAGTCAAAAATATTTCTTGTATAACCCCATGTAAAAAATGTTTTAGTAAAACAACACATGTTTGTGACATTTTAATTTTAACTTCAAATAAAAAGTTATTTATGTCATTTTCCTACCAAAGTGGCTCCATGGGGTACCAAAGTTGATCCATGGATTGTATTGGTCGGCCATGACACATCCAATGTGGGTAGGACATGTGTATAGGTCATTTCATATTATTAAAACATTATTTTTACCATAAATTACACTAATTACCTTTAATCGCGATTAATAAAACTTAAAAATTACTATACACCAAAAATTATTTCAATCTCATTGAACCACATTTTACTTCTTTATTACAACCATGTATGTCAGATTTCTGAAAATTAAATCACAGAAGTTGCAAAGTTTTATTTAAACGAAAAATCGTTTTCTTTAACTACCACCTTATGGTTTCACTATTCATCAAAAATTAATGTTTTTCAGAAAAATACCAAAAATTCATCCTAAGATATATTTGATATTCCGAATTCAAAAATGATGTATATTTTACAAAATTCAAAACATATAATTTTCTTTAATTAATTTAATAATTAATTCCCACTGTCAAAACAAATAGCGTGTTTTTAAGAAACAATATCTATTAAAAGATTGACACTAGTTTAAGTCCAATTTCAAAGTGAAATTAATTCCAATGACCACTATTGGAATAAATGGTAAAAATATAATATAATTGAAGTTTAAAACTAATTCAAAAGATAATCTAATCATATAAATAAATTAGATTAAAAATATTTTTTGAATGAAAATACAACATTTTTCACTATTCATTAAAAAATGAACATTATCGGGAAAATACCAAAAATTTACACAATGTAAATTTTGATGTCCCGATTCTAAAGAAGAATTTTATTTGGTCCAATATAACATATGAAAATATCAAAAAGTGGATTTAAAAAGTGTTCTCCATCAAAAGGTGGTTAATCGACCTTTTAGAGAATATTAGAATGTTTACGCTTAAAATTGGATTCATTCGCATTTTTAATCCTCACACATTTATTGTAAAAAGTAAAAATATTTAACAAACATATATAATCATTTTTTAGTTAGTTCTTTTCATTCCTGCTATTACAACAGTTAGGCGTTAACTACCATTTAAAATAATATTATTTTATTATTAGAGTGCAACGTAAGATTTCAAAGGAACTCGTTGTTGCGTATTGGGTACGCCATCAGGCATAGAGTCCCCTTTAAATCTATATTAATATTTTATTCACAAATATGGATAAATGTGAAAATTTCATATTCTTTATTTACCTGGGGTGTTACATCCTTCCCCCCTTTTGGGAATTGCGTCCTCACAATTTTAAAATTGGTCTTGGAAACATCGTTGAAAATCCCACATCAGAACAAGAGTCAGTAAAACAATCACTTTAAAATAAATAAAGAGAAGTACAAAGGTCACCCGAGTTAACCCAGACTAGAATTCCATATAGGAAAACATGGATATGGAGGAATAAACAAAGGTTCATGTTCTGAGGGAGAGTGATAGTAAACATGTCTAGGAGAAAGTTAACCATAAGAAAATCACATACTTGTGATGTTTTAAATGGTATTCGATTCCACACTAGGAAAAGTTAACATACAACATTTTTGTTATAAGTTACTCTTCATTGAGGAATTTATTTTTGAGCTTAACTAAATCATAATGAAACATACTTACTTGTCATGTAGACTTTCAACTTTTACTAGATTCCTTAATCAAACTCATATTTTATCCAAAAGATGAGTATTTAGGAAGACTTGTCCGCATTAAGAGTACTATAATCAACTTCTTGAGAATCACCTAATCCACAAAAGAGAACTATATATTTCACATGTCATTAGACAAAATCCAAAACCAAAATTGTTAGTATGAGATCAGATAATCCACAAAAGTATAATCCTTTATAAAAAGAAAATCTATTCTTAATCTCCAAAATTTGTCCAAAAAAACCCAAAGTTCAATGAAGAACATTCAATAAACAATTGTCCATAAAATTCTTCAAAGTAAACCAAACTAAAATTGAAACCCAAATATTTGAAGGATTTAATCACGTAGTCTTCCAAGGTACAAATTAACTTTTATCTCCAAATAACATCAGTTGCTCTTAAATTCTCACATTGAAAAGTAATTAACCTAATCACATATCCTCTATGATAGGTTAATCATTTCCATAGATAACCCAAAATAAACTTAATATTGATTCCTAAAATCATCTAACTAAAAACAATTAGTCAAACTAACCAGGGATTTCACGTAGTCCGGTGGTAGGCGATAAATACCAATCGCACTTTGGTTGTGGGTTCAATTCCCGTAGCTTTGTCCGGCGCGACAGGTTGTCACATGGTCGGCGTGTTGTCCTTTTTCCAAAACTATATAATTCATAAGACATTCCCCAAAACGAGATAAAATCATTAAAAATAATTATAACATATTTTAACCTCAAGTTTATCTCATGCCTTTCATTTTACATCATAACATATAATAACCCATAATTACCACAAATGTAAGGATCATATAAACCATAATGGTTACCTTTATAATTATTACCTGAACTTCCACATCGATTGGTCATCTCGTACATGATGCAGTATAGAACATACCAAGGTACAAGTGGTTGATCATGAGTCCTTGATAGTTTCTTTAGAACAACCATGAGTTTCCTCATTGAATCCCCCATTTCATCCAGTCTCTTAATCAGAGAACCACCACAGTTTCCTTCAAACCTATTGTCACTTTGGTGCATGCTAGATCCATCCATTCACTAAAAACAGAAATGTCAGTGTGATTATATCAACAAAACCATCATTTACTAATGAGGAAGATAAACACTAAGATATACTTACTCATTTACTTTATCTAGGACTCTTTCTGAAATCCTAACCAGTATGGTAATGTCACTTATGCCTAGAGAATACCCCAACCTCTAAATTTATCTAAACCGACCTTTGATACCAACTATAAGGCCCCGGCCTTAAACCTTACATAATATTTAATTAAATTAATAATTCACATTGAGTATCTTTTCAGGTTTAGAGTTTTAGAGAATTAGGACATAACTATTACATCTCAAAAGATTACAAAGTAGAAACTTCTACTAAGTTTCCATAAAATAAAAACTCTTATAAAGAAACATGTCTAGTTCCATGTTTTAGGTATCATGACTTTCCCTTGATCCCATACATGACCCTATTCCACATTAAGTCCTATGAAAAACATTTCAAAAACTTAGGGTGAGCATAAAAAGCTCAGTAAGGGATACACAATGAATGAACACTGTTAGTTTTTCAAAACAACAAGTAAACCATGTATACTTTATCAAAGTAATAATTTTCACCTTTATGAAGTAGTAAAAACTCTTCACTTAATAAAATTACATTACTTACCCTTTTGTAACCAAAATATTACCATAAAACCCATATAATGATCACATAACATATAAAGGTAAGTTGGGACATAAACATAATTAAATGGAATAACCATACGATCGACTTCCACACATATCACTTAATGGAATAGTCATACGGCTGACTTACATACCCAATGCATTGGAGGTTATAACGTAACCACCCATCCTGGTATTCACGGCACCACCCGTCATATGGTTTATCACGTAACCACCCGTCAAATGTATAAGTACCATTATAAAATCATAAGACATAAAACAAATATAATGGAAAGAAAACATTTCCACACTTTGATCACAATATATCGATTAAATATATTGACATAACAAATCCATTATAAAAACAATTTTAAAAACAAAAAAACATAAAAGAGTATATGGTATTTATTTCATTTAAAAAAACATTACGGTTTATTGAGGAAGCCAAAAACCAAATAATACTCGCGGCGGCGGAAAATGTCGTTGTCACCGCGTACGTTAAAAGAAACATTCCTTTTTGTCGTTTACTAAAGCACTTCATAGAAAAGGATTCCTTTTGTATTAAATTAAAATTCAAAGGGGTTTATACACCGTATAAAAGAACGAAATATGCCTCAATGAATGTAGATTGAGACGAAGTCCCTTACAAAGATGGTATCCTCGGATTAAGGATAAATCAATTACGTAATTATGTGTGACAAACGAATACACCAAATATAAGTGGATATTCAGTGTAAAACAATCAGAGATCATTCACACATATTCATAGAATGACATATTCAAGGTGTACAAGTTTATCCCAAAGAATCAAAATTGGGTTAAGAAGTTCCCTTGCAAAAATTTTACAGCCTAATGGCGTCACTTCAAAATTTAGAAAATGAGTTGATAAGAGATAACAAGGGTATCTAATCACTTGGACATAAAATTTACATCAATAAGGATATAGAAGAACACATCCCAACATTAAAATATTTAAATTAAAATACCCAATAAAAGAAGTCTTTTAAAAAGAGGAGGGTGAAAGGTTCCCTTGCTGACTTGGGTATCTTTTGAAACACACACCACATGGAAGAAGGACAATACAACATTGATGTAAATACTCATAAATGAAACTATATTACACAAAGAGTAGAATAATGGGCAGTACATATACCACTCAATGGAAATTGTGGAAAATTTATCAAAAATCTCATGGGAATAAAAGTGAGATGAAAAATCCCTTACGAAAACTCGGCAGCCTAACAGCCCCACATAAAACATCCAAAAAATGGATTGATGAGATCAAATAGGGTATATGATCATTTTAAAATAAAATTTACAGAAATAGGAATATAAAAGAACATCCCCCAACATAACCAAGTGGAGCTTGAAAGAAGTGACATAAAGGGAGTACTTAAAAAGAAAGAGAGAGGTTGGATCTCTTACGAAAATTCGGCAGCCTAACGACGCCACTCAAAACTTTTAAAAATGGATTGATGAGGGAAAATAGGGTCTCTCATCCTATGATCATAAAAAAGTACAGTAAGATTAATATAAATTAACATCCCAATCTTAAGAAATATGAGCTTTAAATGAATGACATAAAATAGTGTACTTAAAAAGAAAGAGAGGGGTATGATCCCTTACCTCGTGTCCGACATGACTCGATCGTTCTTTAATATCACGAATGATAAAATTTGGTCAATTTATTATTTATTAAGGACCTACTTTAAAGATTATTATTCAGTTAATATCACATATTATAAGGTTATAATAATTGGTTAAAAAAGTGAGTTCATATCAGACGTTTTTGTCGATTTTCGGTACATGAGTAAAAATCAAACTTGTTGGAAAAGAATTTTCCATGTAGTTATAGGTACATTATATCCAGAATAGTATTTATGTTTTAAATATAATATATATCCAGTATATATTCATTTTATACTATTCCCTAGAATTTGGAGATAAAAAATTAAAAGCACCGTTCATGGAGACGGTAGGCCGTACGTACGCATGAATGCTACTTTAATTTTTTGTCATATTAATAGAATTAAAACAATATGAGAGATATATATATTATAATTACAGAATTATATCCATAATTTAGATGTAATATATTACATATATATCCATTAATATATGTACTTATAATAGTACATAACATTTGGAGATAAGAAATGAAATGTACCGTTCATGGAGATGGTAAGCCGTACGTACGCATGAATGCTACTTTCATTTCTTTTTTTTTGTATTAAATGGAATTAAATAATAATGATATAAAGGTATATTATAATTCCAGTATGATGTAATATGTAATACCATTAATTCCATCCTTTATACGTCCCACATATGGCATTAATGAATCCAATCACTTTGAGGGGGCGGTAGTCCGCACTTCCTAAAATGAAGATATCGCATTTACCCATAATGGAAACCATAAAGGTATGTCATAAATGAAAAATACAGAAGCTTAAAGAAAAAATAAACATATTAAATATCATATATAAATATTGTGACATCTTAATGGACACCTTTGAAGGTGTTAAAAGAATATGGAACAATCATCGTTTCGTGAGGCAGTAATTCGTCATCCACAGAAATAGTATGTTCTTTAACCATTAGACGTAGGTGTGTGTAATTGTAGCTAAAATACTTCACATAACAACATCACAGTATATTGAATATACTGGTGTTGTTACAAAATAAAGGAATAAAAAGAGTTTAGAGGGTTGGAGAAGCAAAATAAAACATAAGAACACAAGAGAGGACACTACCTTTAAATCGGGTAACTCTCTTTGATTTGAGCTCAAAGGCTTCCTGGGAAAGGATTATTCCAAAAGTGAGGCTTCAATAATGAAGAGAGGGATGTGGAGAGACGAAATGGGCAGGTTTCGGCTGAGCCAAAGGCTTGATAGGTGTGGGTAAGTTGGTAGAGGTGGGGGCCTTTTATAAGAGGAGAGGAGGGGCACTCTTGGAAAGATATAAAATATTACATTATTATATACTGCTTTTCAGATTATAAAGGTCCCAAAAGGATATATTTCGAGTATAAGGTGATAAGTTTTCGAAATCCATCCATCCAATAGGTTTGTGACAAGTTTAGGTCTTAGATTTTATATTATCTTTCCATTTTATTTAAATCGTTAAATAATGAGGTAATCGCTCCATCATCATGGTGTCTTAAATAATTTAATTTATTTAGTGTCTAAAATTTATAAAACAAATTTCATAATTTATTAAATCTGTTTATCTTTCTAATGAATATTTATAGTCAAAAATATGACTTGTATAACCCCATGTAAAATTGTTTTAGTAAAACAACACATGTTTGTGACATTTTAATTTTAACTTTAAATAAAAAGTAATTTATGTCATCTTCCAAACAAAGTGGCTCCATGGGGTCCCCAAGTTGACCCATGGATTTTCTTGGTCGTCCATGACACATCCAATGAGGGTAGGACATGTGTCTAGGTCATTTCATTTTATTAAAACATTATTTTTACCTAAAATTACACTAATTATCTTTAATCGTGATTAATAAAACTTAAAAATTACTATTCACCAAAAATTATTTTAATATTATTGAACCACATTTTACTTATTAATTACAACCATGTATGTTGGATTTTTTAAAATCAAATCACAGAAGTGGAAAAGTTTCATTTAAACAAAAAATCAGTTTCTTTAACTACCACCTAGTGGTTTCACTATTCATCAAAAATTAATGTTTTTTCAGAAAAATACAAAAAATTCACCCTAAGATATATTTGATATTATGAATTAAAAAATGATTTCTATTTTACAAAATTCAAAACATATAAGTTGCATTGATTAATTTAATAATTAATTCTTTCTGTCAAAACAAATAGTGTTTTTTAAGAAACAATATTTATTAAAAGATTGACACTAGTTTAAGTCCAATTTCAAAGTGAAATTAATTCCAATGACCAATATTGGATTAAATGGTAAAAATATATTATAATTGGAATTTAAAACCAATTAAAAAGATAATCTATTCATATAAATAAATTAGATTAAAAATAGGTTTTGAATTAAAATACAACATTTTTCACTATTCATTAAAAAATAAACTTTATCGGAAAAATACCAAAAATTTACACAATGTAAATTTTGATGTCCCAATTCTAAAGAAGAATTTTCTTTGGTCCAATATAACATATGAAAATGTCAAAATGTGGATTTAAAAAGTGTTCTCCATTAAAAGGTTGTTAATCGACCTTTTAAAGAATATTAGAATGTTTACACTTAAAATTGGATTAATTCGCATTTTTAATCCTCTAAAATTTATTGTAAGAAGTAAAAATATTTGACAAAAATATAAAATCATTTTTTAGTTAGTTCTATTCATTCCCTCCATTACAACAGCTAGGCGTTAACTACCATTTAAAATAATATTATTTTATTATTAGAGTGCAAAGTAAGATTTCAAAGGAACTCGTTGTTGTGTATTGGGTACGCCATCGAGTATAGCGTCCCATTTAAAGTTATATTAATATTTTATTCACAAATATGGATAAATTTGAAAATTTCATATTCTTTATTTACTTGGGGTGTTACATCCTTCCCCCCTTTTGGAAATTGCATCCTCGCAATTTTAAAATTGGGCTTGGAAACTTCATTGAAAATCAGACATCAGAAAAAGAGTCAGTAAAAGAATCACTTTAAAATAAATAAAGAGAAGTACAAAGGACTACCGAGTTAACCCATACTAGGATTCCATATAGGAAAACATGGATATGGAGGAAAAAAGGGTCATGTTCTGAGGGATAGTGATAGTAAACATGTTTAGGAGAAAGTTAGCCATAAGAAAATAAAAAACTTGTGATGGGTTAAACGGTATTCGATTCCCTAGTAGGAAAAGGTAACAGAAAAATTTTTTGTTTTAAGTTACTCTTCATTAAGGAATTTATTTTTGAGCTTAACTAAATCATAATGAAACATACTTACTTGTCACGTAGACTTTCAACTTTTACTAGATTCCTTAATCAAACTCATATTTTCTCCAAAAGATGAGTATTTAGGAAGACTTGTTCCCATTAAGAGTACTATAATCAACTTCTTGAGAATCACCTAATCCACAAAAGAGAACTATATATTTCCCATGTCTTTAGAAAAAATCGAAAACCAAAATTGTTAGTATGAGATCAGATTACCCACAAAATTATAATCCTTTATAAAAAGAAAATCTATTATTAATCTCCAAAATTTGTCCAACCCCCCCCCCAAAGTTCAACAAAGACCATTCGATAAAAAATTGTCCATAAAATTCTTAAAAGTAAACCAAACTAACATTTAAACCCAAATATTTGAAGGATTTAATCACATAGTCTTCCAAGGTACAAATTAACATTTATCTCCAAATAACATCAGTTGCTCTTAAATTCTCACATTGAAAAGTAATTAACCTAATCACATATCCTTCATGATAGGTTAATCATTTCCATAGATAACCCAAAATAAACTTACTCTTGATTCCTAAAATCATCTAACTAAAAAGAATTGGTCAAACTATTTGGGGACTTCACGTAGTCTAGTGGTAGGCGAGAAATACCAGTCGAACTTTGGTTGTGGGTTCGATTCCCACAGCTTTGTCCGACGCGACGGGTTGTCACACAATTTGTGTGTTGTACTTTTTCCAAAACTATATAATTATTAAAACATTCCCCAAAACGACATAAAATCTTCAAAAACAATCATAACATATTTTAACCTCAAGTTTATCTCATGCCTTTCATTTTCCATCATAACATATAATAACCCATAATTACCACAAAAGTAAGGATCATATAAAACCTAATGGTTACCTTTATAATTATTACCTGAACTTCCACATCGATTGGTCATCTCGTACATGTTGCAGTACAGAACATAACAAGGTACAAGTGGTTGATCATGACTCCTTGATAGTTGGTTTAGAACAACCACGAGTTTCCTCATTGAATCCCCCATATCATCTAGTCTCTTAATCAGAGAACCACCACAGTTTCCTTCAAACCTATTGTCACTTTGGTGCAAGATAGATCCATCCATTCACTAAAAATAGAAATTTCAGTGTGAGTATATCAACAAAAAAATCATGTACTAATGAGGAAGATAAACACAAAGATATACTTACTCATTCACTTTATCCAAAAATAGGACTCTTTCTGAAATCCAAACCATTATGGTAATTTCACTTATGCCTAGAGAATACCCTAACCTCTAAAGTTATCTAAACCGACCTCTAATACCAACTATAAGGCCCCAACCTTAAACCTTACTTAATATTGAATTAAATGAATAATTCAAATTGAGGATCTTTTACGGTTTAGAGTTTTAGAGAATTAGGACATAACTATTACATCTCAAAAGATTACAAAGTAGAAACTTCTACTAAGTTTCCATAAAATAAAAACTCTTAAAAAGAAACGTGTTTAGTTCCATGTTTTAGGTATCATGACTTTCCCTTGATCCCATCCTTGACCCTATTCCACATTAAGTCCTATGATAAACATTTCAAAAACTTGGGGTGAGCATAAAAAGCTCAGTAAGGGATACACAATGAATGAAAACTGTTAGTTTTTCAAGACAACAACTAAACCATGTATACTTTATCAAAGTAATACTTTTCACCTTAACGAAGTAGTAAAAACTCTTCCCTGAATAAAAGTTCATTACTTACCCTTTTGTAACCAAACGATTACCATAAAACCCATATAATGATCACATAACATATAAAGGTAATTTGGGACATAAACAAACTTAAATGAAATAACCATACGGTCGACTTCCACACATATCACTTAATGGAATATCCATACGGCCGACTTCCATACACAATGCATTGGAAGTTATATTGTAACCACCCCTCCTGGTATTCACGGTACCACCCGTCATATGGTTTATCATGTAACCACCCGTCAAATGTCCAAGTACCATTATAAAATCATAAGACATAAAACAAATATAAGGGAAAGAAAAAATTTCCACACATTGATCACAATATATCGCTTAAATATATTGACATAAAAAATCCATTATAAAAACCATTTTCAATACCAAAATACATAAAAGAGTACATGGTATTTATTTCATTTAAAAAAACATTACGACTTATTGAGGAATCCAAAGACCAAAAAATACTTGTGGCGTCGGAAAATGACGTTGTCACCGCGTACGTTAAAAGAAACATTCCTTTTTTTCATTTAGTAAAATGCTTCATAGAAAAAGATTCCATTTTTATTCAAGTAAAATTCAAAGGGGTTTATACACCATATAAAAGAACGAAATATGCCTCAATGAAAGGAGATTGAGATGAAGTCCCTTGCAAAGATGGTATCCTCGGATTAAGGATAAATCAATTACGTAATTACGTGTGACAAACGAATACACAAAATATAAGTGGATATTGAGTGTAAACACATCAGATATCATTCACACATATTCATATAATGACATATTCAAGGGTTACAAGTTTATCCCAAAGAATCAAAATTGGGTTAAGAAGTTCCCTTGCAAAAATTTGCCAGCCTAATGGCGTCACTTCAAAATTTTGAAAATGAGTTAATGAGAGATAAAAAGGGTATCTCATCACTTGAAAATAAAATTTACATCAATAAGGATATATAAGAACACATCCCAAAATTACAATATGTAAATTAAAAGACCCAACAAAAGAAGTCTTTTAAAAAGAGGAGGGTAAAAGGTTCCCTTACCGACTTGGGTATCTTTTGAAACATACACCCCATGAAAGAAGGACAATACAAAATTGATGTAAATACTCATAAATGAAATTATATTACACAAATAGTAGAATAATTGGCAGTACATATACCACTAAATGGAAATTTTGGCAAATGTAGCATAAATCTCACGGGAATAAAAGTGAGATGAAAAATCACTTACGAAAACTCGGCAGCCTAACAGCGCCACTTAAAACTTCCAAAAATTGGATTGATGAGATCAAATAGGGTATATAATCATATTAAAATAAAATGTACAGAATGAGGAATATAAAATAACATCCCCAAACATAAAAAAGTGGAGCTTGAAAGAAGTGACATAAAGGGGAGTACTTAAAAAGAAAGAGAGAGGTTGGATCTCTTACGAAAATTCTGCAGCCTAACGACGCCACTCAAAACTTTTAAAAATTGATTGATGAGGGAAAATAGGGTCTCTCATCCTATGATCATAAAAATTACAGTAAGAGTAATATAAATGAACATCCCAATCATAAGAAAGATGAGCTTAAAAGGAATGACATAAAATAGTGTACTTAAAAAGAAAGAGAGGGGTAGGATCCCTTACCTTGTGTTTGACATGACTGGATCAGTCTTTAATCTCCGGAATGATAAAATTTGGTCAATTTATTATTTCTTAAGGACCTACTTTAAAGATTATTATTCAGTTAATATCACATATTATAAGGTTATAATAATTGGTTGATAATGTGAGTTCATATCATACATTTTTCTCGATGTTCGGTACATGAGAAAAAATCAAACTTGTTGGAAAATAATTTTCCATGTAGTTATAGGTACATCATATCCAGAATATTATTGATTTTTTAAATATAATATATATCAATTATATATTCATTTTATACTATTCCCCAGCATTTGGAGATAAATAATTAAAAGCACCGTTCATGGAGACGGTATGCCAGACGTACGCATGAACGCTACTTTCATTTTTTGTCATATTAATGGAATAAAAAAAATATGAGAGATATATATAGTATAATTACAGAATGATATCCATAATTTAGATGTAATATATTAAATATATATCCATTATATATATGTACTTATAATAGTACATAACATTTGGAGATAAGAAATGAAATGTACCGTTCATGGAGACGATAAGCCATACGTACACATGAACGCTACTTTCATTTATTTATTTTGTATTAAATGGAATTAAATAATAATGATATAAAGGTATATTATAATTCCAGTAGGATATAATATGTAATACCATTAATTCCATCATTTATACGTCCCACATATGGAATTAACGAATCCAATCACTTTGAGGGGGCGGTAGTCTGCACTTCCTAAAATGAAGATATCGCATTTACCCATAATGGAAACCATAACGGTATTCCATAAATGAAAAATAAATAAGCTTAAGGAAAACATAAACATATTATATATCATATATAAATATAGTGACATCTTAATGGAAAACATTGAAGGTGTTAAATGAATATTGAACAATCATCGTTTCGTGAGGTAGTAATTCGCCATCCACAGAAACAATATGTTATTTAACCATTAGACGTAGGTGTGTGTAAGTGTAGCTCGAATAATTCACATAACAACATCCTAGTATATTGAAGATACTTATGTTGTTACAAATGAAAGGAATAAAAAGAGTTTAGAGGCTTGGAGAAGCAAAATAAAACATAAGAACACAAGAGAGGACACTACCTTTAAATCGGGTAACTCTCTTTGATTTGAGCTCAAAGGCATCCTGGGAAAGGATTCTGCCCAAAGTGAGGATTCAATGATGAAGAGAGGGATGTGGAGAGATGTAATGGGTAGGGTTTGGATGAGCCAAAGGCTTGAGAGGTGTGGGTAAGGTGGTAGAGGTGGGGGCCTTTTATAAGAGGAGAGGAGGGGCACTCTTGGAAAGTTATAAGATATTACTTTATTATATACTACTTTTCTGATTTTAAATGTCCCAAAAGGATATATTTCGAGTATAAGGTGATAAGTTTTCTAAATACACCCATAAAATAGGTCTGTGACATGTTTAGGTCTTAGATTTTACATTATCTTTCTATTTTATTTAAATCGTTAAATAATGAGGTAATCGCTCCATCATCATGGTGTCATATATAATTTAATTTATTTAGTGTCTAAAAATTATAAAACAAATATCATAATTTATTAAATATTTTTATATTTCTAATGAATATTTATTGTCAAAAATATGACTTGTATAACCCTATGTAAAAATTGTTTTAGTAAAACAACACATGTTTGTGACATTTTAATTGTAACTTTAAATAAAAGGTTATTTATGTCATTTTCCTACCAAAGTGGCTCCATGAGGTCCCCAAGTTGACCCATGGATTTTCTTGGTCGGCCATGACACATCCAATGAGGGTAAGACATGTGTCTAGGTCATTTCATTTTATTAAAACATTATTTTTACCTTAAATTACACTTATTATCTTTAATCGCGATTAATAAAACTTAAAAATTACTATTCACCAAAAATTATTTTAATCTCATTGAACCACATTTTACTTCTTAATGACAACCATGTATGTCGGATTTTTGAAAATTAAATCACAGAAGTGGCAAAGTTTCATTTAAACGAAAAATCAGTTTCTTTAACTACCACCTAGTGGTTTCACTATTCATCAAAAAAAAAGTTTTTCAGAAAAATACCAAAAATTCACCCTAACATATATTTGATATTCCGAATTCATAAATGATGTATATTTCTCAAAATTCAAAACATTTAAGTTGCATTAATTAATTTAATAATTAATTCCCACTGTCAAAACAAATAGCGTGTTTTTAAGAAACAATATCTATTAAAATATTGACACTAGTTTAAGTCCAATTTCAAAGTGAAATTAATTCCAATGACCACTATTGGATTAAATGGTAAAAATATATTATAATTGGACTTTCAAACCAATTCAAAAGATAATCTAATCATATAAATAAATTAGATTAAAAAGAGGTTTTGAATTAAAATACACCATTTTTCACTATTCATTAAAAAATGAACTTTATTGGAAAAATACCAAAAAATTACACAATGTAAATTTTGATGTCCCAATTCTAAAGAAGAATTTTATTTGATGCAATATAACATATGAAAATGTCAAAAAGTGGATTTAAAAAGCGTTCGCCATCAAAAGGTGGTTAATCGACCTTTTAAAGAATATTAGAATGTTTGCACTTAAAATTGGATTCATTCTCATTTTTAATCCTCTAACATTTATTGTAAAAATTAAAAATATATTCCAAACATATATAATCATTTTTTAGTTAGTTCTGTTCATTCCCGCCATTACAACAGCTAGGCGTTAACTACCATTTAAAATAATATTATTTTATTATTAGAGTGAAACATAAGATTTCAAAGGAACTCATTGTTGTGTATTGGGTACGTCATCGAGCATAGCATCCCATTTAAAGTTATATTAATATTTTATTCACAAATATGGATAAAAGTGAAAATTTCATATTCTTTATTTACCTAGGGTGTTACATCCTTCCCCCCTTTTGGGAATTGCGTCCTCGCAATTTTAAAATTGGGCTTGGAAACTTCATTCAAAACCCCACATCAGAACAAGAGTCAGTAAAACAATCACTTTAAAATAAAGAAAGAGAAGTACAAAGGTCACCCGAGTTAACCCATACTAGGATTCCATATAGGAAAACATGGATATGGAGGAAAAAACAAAGGGTCATGTTCTGAGGGAGAGTGATAGTAAACATGTCTAGGAGAAAGTTAACCATAAGAAAATCAGAAACTTGTGATGTGTTAAATGGTATTTGATTCCCCATTAGGAAAAGTTAACAGGAATATTTTTTGTTTTAAGTTACTCTTCATTGAGGAATTTATTTTTGAGCTTAACTAAATCATAATGAAACATACTTACTTGTCACGTAGACATTCAACTTTTAATATATTTCTTAATCAAACTCATATTTTCTCCAAAAGATGAGTATTTAGGAAGACTTGTCCACATTAAGAGTACTATAATCAACTTCTTGAGAATCACCTAATCCACAAAAGAGAACTATATATTTCCCATGTCTTTAGACAAAATCCAAAACCAAAATTGTTAGTATGAGATCAGATAATCCAAAAAGTATAATCCCCTATAAAAAGAAAATCTATTCTTAATCTCCAAAATTTTTCCAAAAAAACCCCCAAAGTTCAACGAAGACCATTCGATAAAAAATTGTCCATAAAATTCATCAAAGTAAACCAAACTAAGATTGAAACCCAAATATTTGAAGGATTTAATCACATAGTCTTCCAAGGTACAGATTAACTTTTATCTCCAAATAACATCAGTTTCTCTTAAATTCTCACATTGGAAAGTAATTAACCTAATCACATATATATCCTCCATGATAGGTTAATCATTTCCATAGATAACCCAAAATAAACTTATACTTGATTCCTAAAATCATATAACTAAAAAAAATTATTCAAACTAACCAGGGACTTCACGTAGTCCAGTGGTAGGCGATAAATACCAGTCGCACTTTGGTTGTGGGTTCGATTCCCGCTGCTTTGTCCAACGCGACGGGTTGTCACACGGTCTGCTTGTTGTCCTTTTTCCAAAACTATATAATTCTTAAAACATTCCCCAAAACGAGATAAAATATTCAAAAATAATCATAACATATTTTAACCTCAAGTTTATCTCATGCCTTTCGTTTTACATCATAACATATAATAACCCATAATTACCACAAAAGTAAGGATCATATAAACCCCAATGGTTACCTTAATAATTATTACCTGAACTTACACATCGATTGGTCATCTCAAAAATGATGCAGTACAGAACATACCATGGTACAAGTGGTTGATCATGAATCCTTGATAGTTGGTTTAAAACAACCATGAGTTTCCTCATTAAATCCCCCAATTTATCCAGTCTCTTAATCAGAGAACCACCACAGTTTCCTTCAAACCTATTTTCACTTTGGTGCATGTTAGATCCATCCATTCACTAAATATAGAAATGTCAGTGTGAGTATATCAACAAAACCATCATGTACTAATGAGGAAGATAAACACTATGATATACTTACTCATTCACTTTATCTAGGACTCTTTCTGAAATCCTAACCATTATGGTAATGTCACTTATGCCTAGATAATACCCTAACCTCTAAAGTTATCTAAACAGACCTATGATACCAACTATAAGGCCCCGACCTTAAACCTTACTTAATATTGAATTAAATGAATAATTCACATTGAGGATTTTTTCAGCTTTAGAGTTTTAGAGAATTAGGACATAACTATTACATCTCAAAAGATTACAAAGTAGAAACTTCTACTAATATTCCATAAAATAAAAACTCATAAAAAGAAACATGTCTAGTTCCAGGTTGTAGGTATCATGACTTTCCCTTGATCCCATACTTGACCCTATTCCACGTTAAGTCCTATAAAAAAAACATTTTAAAAACATGGGGTGAGCATAAAAATCATTGTATGGGATACACAATGAATGAAAACTATTAGTTTTTCAAAACAACAAGTAAACCAGGTATACATTATCAATGTAATAATTTTCACCTTTATGAAGTAGTAAAAACTCTTCACAGAATAAAAGTTCATTAATTACCCTTTTTTTGCCAAAATATTACCATAAAACCCATATAATGATCACATAACATATAAAGTTAACTTGGGACATAAACATACTTAAATGGAATAACCATACGGTCGACTTCCACACATATCACTTAATGGAATAGCCATACGGCCGACTTCCATACCCAATGAATTGGAGGTTATAACGTAACCACCCATCCCGGTATTCATGGAACCACACGTCATATGGTTTATCACGTAACAACCCGTCAAATGTCCAAGTACCATTATAAAATCATAAGACATAAAACAAATATAATGGAAAAAAACATTTCCACAGTTTGATCACAATATATCGCTTAAATATATTTACATAACAAATCCATTATAAAGACCATTTTCAATACCAAAATACATAAACAAGTATATAGTATTTATTTCATTTAAAAAAACATTACGGTTTATTGAGGAATCCAAAGACCAAATAATACTCGCGGCGGCGGAAAAGGTCGTTGTCACTGCATACATTAAAAGAAACATTCCTTTTTGTCGTTTAGTGAAGCTCTTCATAGAAAAAGATTCCTTTTGTATTAAAGTAAAATTCATAGGGGTTTATACACCATATAAAAGAACGAAATATGCCTCAATGAAAGGAGATTGAGACGAAGTCCATTACAAAGACGATATCCTCGGATTAAGGATAAATCAATTACATAATTATGTGTGACAAACAAATACACCAAATATAATTGGATATTGAGTGTAAAACATTCAGAGATCATTCACACATATTTATAGAATGACATATTCAAGGGGTACAAGTTTATCCCAAAGAATCATAATTGGGTTAAGAAGTTCCCTTGCAAAAATTTGATAGCCTAACGGCGTCACTTCAAAATTTAGAAAATGAGTTGATGAGAGATAACAAGGGTATCTCATCAATTGGACATAAAATTTACACAAAAAAGGATATATAATAACACATCCCATCATTACAATATGTAAATTAAAATACCCAACAAAATAATTCTTTTAAAAAGAGGAGGGTGAAAGGTTCCCTTACCGACTTGGGTATCTTTCGAAACATACACCCCATGAAAGAAGGACAATACAACATTTATGTAAATACTCCTAAATGAAATTATATTACACAAATAGTATAATAATGGGCAGTACATATACCAATCAATGGAAATTGTGGAAAATGTAGCATAAATCTCATGGGAATAAAAGTGAGATGAAAAATCCCTTACGAAAACTCGGCTGCCTAACAGCGCCACTTAAAAGTTCCAAAAAATGGATTGATGAGATAAAATAGGGTATCTCATCATATTAAAAAAATTATAGAAAGAGGAATATAAAAGAACATCCCCCAACATAACAAATTGGAGGTTGAAATAAGTGACATAAAGGGGAGTACTTAAAAAGAAAGAGAGAGGTTGGATCTCTTACGAAAATTCGGCAGCTTAACGACGCCACTCAAAACATCCAAAAATGGATTGATGAGAGAAAATAGGGTCTCTCATCATATGATCATAAAAAGTAAAGTACTAGTAATATAAATGAACATCCCAATCATAATAAATATGAGCTTAAAAGGAATGACATAAAAGAGTGTACTTAAAAATAAAGAGAGGGGTAGGATCCCTTACCTCGTCTCCGACATGACCCGATCGTTCTGTAATCTCCTGAATAATAAAATTTGGTCAATTTATTATTTCATAAGGAACTACTTTAAAAATTATTATTAATTTAATATCACATATTATAAGGTTATAATAATTGGTTAAAAAAGTGAGTTCATATCAGATATTTTTGTCGATGTTCGGTACATGAGTAAAAATCGAACTTGTTGAAAAGAAATTTCCATGTAGTTATAGGTACATCATATCCAGAATATTATTTTCATTTTAAATATAATATATATCCTGTATATATTCATTCTATACTTTTCCATAGAATTTGGAGATAAAAAATTAAAAGCATCGTTCATGGAGACGGTAGGCCGTACGTACGCATGAACACTATTTTCATTTTTTGTCATATTAATGGAATTAAAACAATATGAGATATATATATATATATATATATATATATTATAATTACAGAATGATATCCATCATTTAGATGTAATATATTACATATATATCCATTATATATATGTACTTATAATATTACATAACATTTGCAGATAAGAAATGAAATGTACCATTCATGGAGACGGTAAGTCGTACGTACGCATGAACGCTACTTTCATTTCTTTTTTTTGGTATTCAATGGAATTAAATAATAATGATATAAAGGTATATTATAATTCCAGTAGGATTTCATATTTAATACCATTAATTTCATCCTTTATATGTCCCACATATGGAATTAACGAATCAAATCACTTTGAGGGGGCGGTAGTCCGCACTTCCTAAAATGAAGATATCGCATTTAGCCATAATGAAAACCATAAAGGTATGCCATAAATGAAAAATACAGATTCTTAAGGAAAACATAAACATATAATATATAATATATAAATATAGTGACATCTTAATGGCCACCTTTGAAGGTGTTAAAATAATATTGAACAATCATCGTTTCGTGAGGCAGTAATTCGCCATCCACAGAAACAGTATGTTCTTTTACCATTAGACGAAGGTGTGTGTAAGTTTAGCTGGAATAATTCACATAACAACATCCTAGTATATTTAAGATACTGGTGTTGTTACAAAAGAAAGGAATAAAAAGAGTTTAGATGGTTGGAGAATCAAAATAAAACATAAGAACACAAGAGAGGACACTACCTTTAAATCTGGTAACTCTCTTTGATTTGAGCTCAAAGGCTTCCTTGGAAAAGATTCTGCCCTAATTGAGGCTTAAATGATTAAGAGAGGTACGTGGAGAGATGAAATGGGCAGGGTTTGGCCATGCCAAAGACTTGAGAGGTGTGGGTAAGGTGGTAGAGGTGGGGTCCTTTTATAAGAGGAGAGGAGGGGCACTCTTGGAATGTTATAAAATATTACTTTATTATATAATTATTTTTGGATTTTAAAGGTCCCAAAAGGATATATTTCGAGTATAAGGTGATAAGGTTTCTAAATCCACCCATCCAATAGGTTTGTGACAAGTTTAGGTCTTAGATTTTACATTATCTTTCCATTTTATTTAAATCGTTAAATAATGAGGTAATCGATGCATCATCATGGCGATATAAATAATTTAATTTATTTAGTGTCTAAAATTTATAAAAAAAATTTAATTTAATAAATCTTTTTAGATTTCTAATGAATATTTATAGTAAAAAATATGTCTTGTATAACCCCATGTAAAAATTGTTTTAGAAAAACAACACATGTTTGTGACATTTTAATTTTAACTTTAAATAAAAAGTTATTTATGTCATTTTCCTTCCAATGTGGCTCCATGGGGTCCCCAAGTTGACTCAAGGATTGTATTGGTTGGCCATGACACATCCAATGAGGGTAGGACACGTGTCTAGCTCATTTCATATTATTAAAACATTATTTTTACCTTAAATTACACTAATTACCTTTAATCGCGATTAATAAAACTTAAAAATTAATATTCACCATAAATTATTCTAATCTCATTGAACCACATTTTACTTCTTAATAGAAACCATGCATGTCGGATTTTTGAAAATCAAATCGCAGAAGTGGCAAAGTTTCATTTAAACGAAAAATCAGTTTCTCTAACTACCACTTAGTGGTTTCACTATTTATAAAAAATTAATGTTTTTCAGAAAAATACCAAAATTTCACCCTAAGATATATTTGATATTCTGAATTCAAAAATGATGTATATTTTAAAAAATTCAAAACATATAAGTTTCATTAATTAATTTAATAATTAATTCCCGCTGTCAAAATAAATAGCGAGTTTTTAAGAAACAATATCTATTAAAATATTGACACTAGTTTACGTTCAATTTCAAAGTGAAATTAATTCCAATGACCACTATTGGATTAAATGGTAAAAAAATATTTTAATTGGACTTTAAAACCAATTCAAAAGATAATCTAATCATATAAATAAATTATATTAAAAAGAGGTTTTGAATTAGAATACAATATTTTCACTATTCATTAAAAAATGAACTTTATCGGAAAAATACCAAAAATTTACACAATGTAAATTTTGATGTCCCGATTATAAAGAAGAATTTTAATTGATCCAATATAACATATGAAAATGTGAAAAAGTGGATTTAAAAAGCGTTCACCATCAAAAGGTGGTTAATTGACCTTTTAAAGAATATTAGAATGTTTACGCTTAAAATTGGATTCATTCGCAATTTTAATTTTCTAACATTTATTGTAAAAAGGAAAAATATTTGAAAAACATATATAATCATTTTGTAGTTAGTTCTGTTCATTCCCTCCATTACAACAGATAGGCATTAACTACCATTTAAAATAATATTATTTCATTATTAGAGTGCAACGTAAGATTTCAAAGGAACTTGTTGTTGCGTATTGGGTACGCCATCGAGAATAGCGTCTCCTTTAAAGTTATATTAATATTTTATTCAAAAATATGGATAAATGTGAAAATTTCATATTCTTTATTTACCTGGGGTGTTACAGTAACACACCTCAGCCCCAGACTACCCTGGAGCTGGTGCAGTTTCAATAAAACATGGTGTGTATTTTTTTATAAAAATAAAAGCTGATAAATTAAACATAATGTTCCAATAAATAGGATATTTTCAGTTTGGATTCTGGAAAACCAGATACACATATTATAATCCTTCAAAACTGAAAGACAAAATAATCTCCACAAAGCTGCGACTAATCAATGTAACTCAAATCTAATAAACCTATGAATTTTAAATTAAAACCTTGGGTGAGAATATGAATGCCCTTTAAGGGGTTTTAAAATAAAATAATATTTCAATTAAAATCTTTTGAAAACATCCCTTTATAAATATTCATAAAGCATTTTCTTAAATAATGTTGCAATACATGAAGCATAACATAATAGTTTTTCCAAGAATTACAAGCAAATGTTTCAAGGAATATTAACAGGTTTACAATGAAACATGTTTGAATCATAAGCATGCTTATAAAAAATATATGATGTGAAGCATATAAATAAAGAGTTATTCTAACAATACAAAGTGTGTGATGTGTGAAAGTGAAAGTACATAATTTAAAAATGAAAGTAATACATGATCAGAGTTTTCTTAAAATTATAACTTTAACCTCTTTCCTTAATAACTGTAAATCATAAATTGGAAGATAAATCTATGAGTGCTAAATAAACATGATGCCATGTGCATTTACTTCTTCTGATACTCATAAGTACAGGCTCTTAACCAAGTATATTAGAGTAGTCGAATATCCACTTGGTTAATTAAATATCATAAACATAATGAGGGAAAGTATAATGCCAGACTATGTCAAAGCCTCATGCCATGACCTGACTTGTCTCATGAGAACTACTAATGTGTCATGGGGATTTCATTAACCGGCCCCAACCTGTAGGGATTTCATTAACCAGCCCCAAAGCTGCATGGATTTCATTAACCGGTCCCCAACCTATTATATTCTGAGTCCAATACATTCCCCATATGCTAAGTAAGGTGTATGTTCAAAGTGTCCCATACCACATTGAAAATTTAATTGATCATTTCATATTATTCAAAGTGTCACATACCACATTGAACATTTAATTTGTCATTTCATATTACTCAAAGTGTCCTATACCACTTTGGATAATTTATTTCTTATCTCCATAAAAGCTAATAAGAGTTTTAATTACATTCCTTATCATTTAAGTATACATAGTGATTAATGCATTAAGTGTCAACAAAAAAACTAACAATTGCATGGTTATGGAAATTTAATAAATGGAAAGTATTGCAGACAGATTATAGAACATGTAATGATATCTAATTCACATAAAATGTTGGTTTTGTCATATATAATGATAACCAATAAATCCAAAAGTATGTATTATGAAAGTAAACATTTTATATTCCAAAATGCATAATTTGAATTTAAGGTAGATGTCATTTGTATTTAAACATACGCTGATAAATGGGTATCATAGATTTTTATTTAAAACTATGTTAATATATATATTTATATATATATATAACCAAAAATAAAAATTGTATAAATTGGTTTTGTGCATGGAAGACAAGGTATTTTAAACCCTTAAAATTAATAAATACTTTATAACATTATTTATTCACCAATGTCACCACATTGAAAACCAAAACTCAAGTTAGGTTTAAAGTACATAAACACATGTACATACATACATAAAAACTAAATATTTGCATTATAATACAAATACATTTGAACCCAAATCTTTATTCGCATCCAAGTATTTATTTAAATTTTGAAAATCATCTTTAATGACATAAAAATTTTGAAAAGAATTAAACGTATATGTCCAAATATTCGCTTAGCGTATATTCGGTTTTATGAAATCAAAAACCATGTTAAATGAACCCTTACATAATCATAAACCTTATAAATATTAATACACGCAAAATTTTAACCTTTTAAAAACCTGCATTCACCATAGAGATTATATCTATATATACTTATATATACATAAACTGTATATACATATAAATAAGTTAATGGTTTTTCATTTCACAACCAAACAAGTACTTCTCGAACCAGTTAAACACTGATAAACAACAATTAGATATCCAGTATAGGTTTAGGATGTTAAACTATATATATTTATGTATTAACATATACATATCCATATATAAAAAGTGTGTATATATATAATTTCTCATAAGAAAGACAATTAATAAAAAGAACACCCTTACGTGATTCAGATTAAAGGAGGGCTAAGAGATTCTGGACACCAGGAGAGGTATTGGAAGATTGAGGTTCAAGTGTAATTGGGCGTGAAAGCAGGGTTTTATATATAGATATATTATTCCCCATGTTTCAACCTGAATTTAACCAAGAAAAGGTATACAAAATTGAGAATCAGAGCAAAAATTATAAAAAACTCAGATTGATAGGAAACTTGAACCAGAATCTAAGATTCCAGTCATGGGTTGGGTTTTAAATAATTCACTCTTTTCATTGAAGTGGAAACAGGTGTGACCATGGGTCCATGTACATAGATGGATGGTATAAGGACCCGACCTTAAACATTATGTAATCTTGAATTAAGTTAATAATTCACATTGAGGAACTTTTCATGTTTAGAGTTTTAGAGAATTAGGCCATAACTATTACATTACATCTCAATTATTGCAATGTAGAAACTTCTACTCAGAATACATTTTTTTATAAAATAAAAACTTTTAAAACAAAAAACATTTTCTTTTCTTGATAAAAATATTCTTGAATTATTACTTTCTTCTACCCTTCCTTATGTCATATGAAAAACATTTCAAAAACTTGGGATGAGAATAAAATGATCAGTAAGGGTTATAAAACAATGAAAGAAAACATTAGTCCATAAATACATACAAATCAATGAAATCATACTTTTCAATCTTTAACGTACCACACAAAATCATAAGATTTAAGAATAACACATGGAAATCAAAAATCATAATGGTAACTTGTGGCATACATAGCATACTTACATTATAGACTTTACAACTATATAGGGAGTTATGTTTAGAATACATATCATAGTATATTCCATAAATCTCTTGGTAGAGACATTAATGTTTACCTTCGTCATGTTACCCAATGCATTGGAGAGCTATCTGGGGCTCAACCACCCTTGGTTTATCATGGAACAACCCATATATGTAAACAATGCCCAAGAACAATAACATATTCACAACACACAAAACAAACATAAAGGAAAGATAACATCTCTACATTGCAATACCAATATATCATTTAAATATATTGACATAATCAATCCATTATCAAAACTATTTTCAATTACATAATATTTAAAAGATTATATGGTATTTATTTTTGAATTTAAAAACATTACGACTTGTTAAGGAAGCCAAAAATCAAATAACGCTCACTGCGGCGGAAAGGTCGTTGTCATCACGTACGTTAAAAAGAAACATTATTTTTTTAGTTCAGTAAAACACTTCGTAGAAAATTTTTCCCTTTTAATGAATTGAAAAGGTATTTATACATCGTATAAAATAACGTTGTGTAAAAATCAAAATATTCCTCAATGAAAGGATATTGAGACAAAGTCCCTTACAAAGATTGTATCATTACATTAAGGATAAATCAATGAAATAATTATGTGGAAAAAAATAAATAGACCCAATATAAGTGGATATTTAGTGTAAAACAATCATAGGTCATTCACATATATTCATATCATGACATAATCAAGAAGTATAAGATTAACCCAAAGAATGGATATTGGGTTAAGGAGTTCCCTTACCTCGTGCCCGACTTGACTTGTTTATTCTTTAATCTCCTAAATAATAAACTAAAGTTAATTTATACTTTCTTAAGAACCTTTTTCAAGTTTATTATTCCTTTTATATTACTTATTACCATGTTATAAACATTACATAATCATTGAAGTTAATAATGGTCGTTTTGTCGATATTTGGTACTTGACTCAAAAATAAACTTCCTATAATAAAAGTATTCCTAGTGGCCAAAATTCCATTATATAAATAATTATATTTATGAATTAGATATCATATATATCATATATATCCAGTATATATATTTATTTATAATAGTACATGACATTTGGAGATAAGAAATGAAATGCACCGTTCATGGAGATGGTAAGTCGTACGTACTCATGAAATCTACTTTCAATTATATATCATATTTAATGAAAAGAAAACATAATTATACATATGTATATTATAATTCCATTATAATATCATATATATTTTTAGAAATTCCATCCTTTATACATTCCACGTATGGAATTAACGAGTCATATCACTTTGAGGGGGTGGTAGTCCGCACTTCCTCAAATGAAATTAACGTATTTAGCCATTATGAAAACCATAAAGGTATGATATAAATAAAAAATACATAATCATAAGGAAAATATAAATATAATATATATCACATATAAATACAGTTCCGTCATAATGTCCACTATAAGAGGTGGTAGGAGAAGATTGAACGATCATCGTTTCGTGAGGCAGTAATTCGTCGTCCATAGAAACATTATGTTCTATACCCATTATATGGAGGTGTGTGTACGTTTATTTTAAATACTTATCATTTAAACAACATATTATAGTCAGGACACATGTTTTTTAGGTAAAAAACAATAATAAGAGCATAGGAAGTGAATAAGTAAAATAAAAGAAAAGAACTTGAGGGAAGATGTTACCTTTAAATCGGGTAACTCCCTTTGGTTTGAACCAAAATGATTTCTTGAAGTGATTTATGCCTATGTTAAGGATTTTAGGAGGAAGAGAGGTATCTTGAGAGATTATTTGGGTAGTTTTTTTGACGATCCAAGGGGGTTTTAGAGGTGTGATTAGGAGTTAGAGGTGATAGATTTTTATAAGGGGGGAGGGGCTCTTTAGGAAATTTGGAAAATATTATTTTATTATTTAATTATTTTCGGTTTCTAAAGGTAAAAA
Organism: Viscum album; assembly: GCA_963277665.1. NCBI lineage: Eukaryota > Viridiplantae > Streptophyta > Magnoliopsida > Santalales > Viscaceae > Viscum > Viscum album. Next base: position 1,320,229,950 of record OY728132.1, on the reverse strand, counting down.
ACTTATTTAATTATAATATAAGGTGTATATAAGTCTAAATAAAATCACACAATATGAATTGGATAGGTTTTGGATATTTTTTTATCCTTATATTTTTTATTTAACCATTTGTTATCTTTTTTAACTTTTACCATGTCCTCTCATATATTCATACTCTATGTTTAATATATTTACTAAAAAATACTAAGATACCCAAAATGGATCATTAATGAAAATTTTAACATCATATATGTCATTTGGACTAATATTAGATTTTTAAGACAATATTATCATTTAATAAAATATTGATTTATTTAAAAACTCTTTTATGACAATTTTAATACTATTCATATCATTAATTTTTAAAAAATCCAAAACAACTTGATTCTTTCAAAAAAAATTAATTAAAATATAACAAGTCATAATAATATATAAAATTCTTGAATGGCATAAAAAGGTTCAAAATAAATTTATTTTAATATTTATAATATCATTTATTTGAATCCTTTATTAGTGAAGCAATTATTTCATCACCATTGTGTCATAAATAAGTTTATTTATTTATTGCCTAAAATTTATAAATAAAATACCATGATGTATTAAATCTTTTTATTTTTCGAATTAATATTATATTCGAATAGATAACTTATATAACCCCATATATGAAAATAATTTTGTAAAAAGATTCATGTTTATGTTATTTCTGTCTTTTAAATTAATTAATATAAAGTGTCATTATCACTACCAATTGGCTCCATGGGGTCCCAAAATATACCCAAGGATGACCATGGTCAGACATATATCAGAAAATATGGTTAGGATTAGATGAAGGGTAATTTAATATTATTATTATATTATTTTTCTCCCTTATTTACCATATTTACCCTTTAACCATGGTAAATAAAATATTTACTGAAGTAAATATTCATAATGTATAAAAAAAGTTACATATTTAAACAATTTGGACCTCCTGATTCCAAATATGGAATACATTTTTCTAAATACAAAAACATATAAGTGGAAGAAATTAATTTAAAATTAATTCCTGTTGTCAAAACAAAAAGTGTGTTTTTAAGAAATAATAACTATCAAAAGATTTAGCTTTGTTTATGTCCAAATTAAGAATGAAATTAATTCCAATGAACAAAATTGGATTAAATGGTAAAAATATAATAAAAATAAACTTTAAAACCAATTAAAATAAAAAATATATATATAAATAAATAATATTAAAAAGTAGATTTCAATTAAAATGAATTATTTTTCACTACTCATTAAAAAATGAACATTATATGAAAAATACCAAAATTTCGTCCAAAGTAAATTTTGATGTCTGGATTCTAAATAAGTATATTAATTTTTCAAATATAACATGTAAAATTTAAAAAAAGGATTTTCCATCAAAAGGCAGTAAATCGACCTTTTAAAGAATATTAGAGTGTTTATGGTTAAAATTGGATTCATTCACATTTTAAACTTCTAACTTTTGTTTGATAAATGTAAACACATTAAATAAACATGTGTAATAATATTGTAGATATTTTTGTTTATTTATGCTAATAAAACGGCTATGCATTAACTACTATTTAAAATAATAATAATATATTATTATTTTTCAGTATAACTCAACGTTGTGTGAAACGTAAGATTTCAAATAAACTCGTTGTTGCGTTTCGGGTATTCCATCAAACATAGCATCTCCATTAAAGTAAAATTAATATCTAATTCAAAAATATTAATAATTATGAAAATGTGATATTCTTTATTTACCTAGGATGTTACATCCTTCCCTCCTTTTGGAAATTGCATCCTTGAAATTTTAAAATTGGGCATGGAAATTTCATTAAAAGTCCAACATCAGAAAAAGATTCAATAAAACTATCATTTTAAAAGAATTAAATAAAAGTACAAAGGTCACCCAATATAACCCTTACTATTATTCCATGAAAACATGGATATGGAAGAGAAAACAAACCATCATGTTCTTATGGATTGTGATAGAAAACATGATCAGGAGAAGGTTAACAACAAGAAAACCACAAACTTGTGATGGGTTAAACGGTCATTGGATTCCCAGTATGAAAAGTAAACGAAAAACGTTTTTGTTTTTATTTCCATTTAATAAAGTGGGAGAATTTATTTGTGATATTGACTAAGGACATAAGTAAATATTCATACATTTAAACTATAGTTTCATCCTTCAGCAAGTTTCTACCAAAAACTCATCTTTTCTCCAAATGATGATTTTTCAATATGACTTGGTCACACCTAAAGCACTAGAATGAACTTCTAGAGAATCAGATAATCCACAAAATATGAACCATATATTTCCCTTATCTTTAGACATTAAGTAAACCAAAATGGTTAGTACAAGATCAGATAATCTCTAAAAAGGGTAACCTTAATTAAAAATAAATACTACTCTTAATCTCCAAAATTGAATAAACAATACCCAAATCTCAAAAAATACCATTCAATACACAAATGTCCTTAAAATTCATTAAAATAATCCAAACTAATTCTGAAACCCAAAATTTACATGGATTTTATCACATAGTCTTCCATTGTAAATCTTAATATTTATCTCCAAATAACATCGAATACTCTTAAAGTATCATACTGAAATGTAATTAACCAAATCACATATTCTCTAAAATAGGTTAATAATTTCCATAAATAACCCAAATAACCATATGTCCACAATAAAAACATATATTCTTTCAAAATAAAATTCCACCATTACTCATCAATTTAAATCCCAAAGTATTCTATTTTCCTTAGGCATATACTTTCCCAAAAAGAGAAAACATCTTCCAAAATAACCTTTATCACTTAATCCCCAAATCATTTTCCTATACTAAGGATATAAATTTGATAAAACATAATATACCAAATCAAATTATTCTTGATCAATAAAATTATTTTACTAAAAATAATAAATCATAATAACCAGGGACTTCACGTAGTCTAATGGTAGGTGATAAATGAAAATCGCACTTTGGTTGTGGGTTTGACTCCCGTAGCATTGTCCGATGCAATGGGTTGTCACACGTTCTACAGGTTGTCCTTTTTCAAAAACTATAAAAGCATATAAAATTCCCAAAAATGAGATAAACTCCTCAAAAATAACCATAACATTATTTAACCTCAATGATTGTCTTATTCCTATCATTCTCATGCCAACTCATTATGACCTCAACATCACAATTCAGGAAGTCTTACATATATTCACTATTTTTTTTACCTCTTTAAAATAACACTATTCCAAAAGAAAGAACATCGTACCTTGATCATGGTGTCCACCTGGTTTCATCGTCATCTTGTTCACATAGAGAAATGGTCCATGCATTGAAACAATGATTTAGAGATCCTTCAAAATCATCTGATTTCTTTATCCAAATACACCTTGTACAACTTGGGTCATATGGGTGATCAGAGAAAAATAGTTTTGTAAAATAATCATGTATGACATATAATTTCAAAGCATCGGATAAAACTTTATTTTTATAAAACATTCGAACCGAGCTTGAGTAAAAATATTAAATCAATGGCCCTTTTAAAATACCATAAGTATGTGATGAAAGACTATAATTTAAAAGAAAATATAAATAGGTTTCACAAGGGTCTCCTTCTTTAATACCTTTTTCAAAATCATAATACGCTTCAAAATCATGTGATAATTTAAAATATTTGAAAATGCCTTGATAGTATTTACCTTTCTTGAAAACATGAGAATAATGTGAAAATAAGATTTGATTAAATACAACCCATGATCCATGATGGTATCTAGGTATAGAAGAGGTGTTTTATATCTCAAATAATTTCTTGCAAGTGAGTTTTATGTTAGAAAATGTTTCATATTTTTCTAGACATTACGTTGAAATAATTATTGCAAGCAAGTCAAAAGTAAGATATAGGAATGTCATTTGAGATCCTCCTCCTTCCATTTGTAACAAAATTTCATTGATCAAAAAAAGTTACAAAAAAAGGATCTAACTTAAAGAATAGACATAGAGACTAACCATGTGTCTAAAAAAACTCTTAATCCCTAAAGTTGTCTAAACTGACCTTTTATACCAACAATAAGGACTCGACCTTAAACATTATGTAATCTTGAATTAAGTTAATAATTCACATTTAAATATCATTTCATGGTTAGAGTTTTAGATAATTAGACCATAACTATTACATTACATCTCAATTTTTAGAAAGTAGACACTTCTACTCAGTATCCATTTTTTCATAAAATAAAAACTCTTAAATAAACAAGAGTTCTTTTCTTGACAAAAATCTTCTCAAATTCTTCCTTTCTCTTACCCTTCTTTATGTCCTATGAAAAACATTTCAAAGACTTGGGATGAGCATAAAAATATTAGTAAGAGTTATAAAACAAGGAAATAAAACATTAGTCCATCAATACATAAAAATCAATGAAATCATAGTTTTCAATATTTAACATAGCACGCAGAATCATAATATTTATGAATAACACATGGAAATCATAAATCATAAAGTTAGCATGTGTCATACATAACATAATTACATTGTAGCCTTTATAGCTACATAGGGAGTTACAATTGGAATACCCATCACAATACATTCATCAAATATCTTAGGAGAAACATTAAAATTTACCTCTGTCACATTACCCAACGTATTGGAGACCTATCTCGTGCTTAACCACCCTCGGTTTATCACGAAACCACTTTTAAACATAAACAATTCCCATGAACCATAACATATTCACAACACATAAAACAAACATAAAGGAAATATAAAATCACCACATTGAAATCACAATATATCATTTAAATATATTGACATAATCAATCCAGTATCAAAACCATTTTTAATTTCAATATACTTAAACGAGTATATGGTATTTATATTCCATTTAAAAACATTACAGCTTGTTAAGGAAGCCAAAAATAAAATAGCACTCGCGGCGGTGGAAAGGTCATTGTCACCGCGTACGTTAAAAAGAAACGTTATTTTTTTGTTTAGTTAAATGATACATAGAAAAATATTTCATTTTTATTAAATGAAATGTTTTTTATACACTGCATAAAATAAAGTCGTGTATAAATCAAAATATTCCTTAATGAAAGGAGATTGAAATGAAGTCCGTGACAAAGATCGTATCATTACATTAATGATAAATAAATGACATAATTATGTGTGACAAAAATAAATACACCCAATATAAGTGTATATTAAGTGTAAAACAATTAATGGTCATTCAAAAATATTCTTACCACTACATAATCAAGAAGTAGAAGATTAACCCAAAGAATGGAAATTGGGTTAAGGAGTTCCCTTACCTCGTGTCTGACTTGACTCGTTTGTTATTTAATCTCCTGATTAGTAAACTAAAGTTAATTTATAGTTTCTTAATAACCTTTTTCAAGTTTATTATTACTTTTATATTAAATTATTACTAAATTATAAACATTACATAATCATTTAACTTAATAATGGTCATTTTGTCGATATTTTGTACTTGAGTCTAAAATAAAATTCCTATAATTAAAAGTTTTCCAAGTGGTCAAAATTACATTATCTATAGAATTATATTCATGAATTATATATCATATATATCATATATATCTAGTATATATATATATATATATGTATTTATAATACTACATAAAATTTGGATATAAGAAATGAAATGCACCGTTCCTGGAGACGGTAAGTCGTACATACGCATGAATGAAACTTTCAATTATATTTTGTATTTAATGGAATGAAAACATAATTATAAATAGGTATATTATAATTATATAATAAAATCATATATAATTTTATTAATTTTATCCTTTATACATTCCACGTATGGAATGAACGAGTCATATCACTTTGAGGTGGCCGTAGTCCGTATTTCCTTAAATAAAATTATCGTATTTACCAGTTATGGAAACCATAAGTGTATGATATAAATGAAAAATAAAGAATAATAGATAAAATATAAATATAACATATATCACATATAAATATAGTTCCATCATAATGTTCACCATAAGAGGTGGTAGGAGAAGATTGACCAATCATTGTTTTGTGAGGCAGTAGTTCGTCGTCCACAGAAACATTATGTTCTATACCCATAAGATGGAGGTGTGTGTAATTGTAGTTCAAATAATTCTCATAAAAAAACCTAGTATAGTGAGAATATTGTTTTTTTATGTAAAATAATAATAATAAGAGCACACGGAGTGAAGAAGTAAAATTAAATAAAAGAACTTGAAGTAATATGTTACCTTTAAATCGGGTAACTCCCTTTGGTTTGAACCCAAAGGCTTTCTCGAAGTGAGTTATGCCTCAGTTGAGGATTCTTTGAGGAATATAGGGATATTTAGAGCTTATTTGGGCAGATGTTTGATGATACAATGGGTATTGAAAGGTGTGAGTAAGAGTTAGAGGTGATGGATTTTTATAAGGGGGAGGAGGGGCGCTTTAAGAAAGTTTAAAGTTATTATTTTATTATATAAATATTTTCGGTTTCTAAAGGTCCAAAACTTATTTATTTATAATATAAGGTGTATATAAGTCAAAATAAAATCATCTAATAATAATTGGACAGGTTTTGGAAGTTTTTTTATCCTTATATTTTTATTTAACCTTTTGTTAACTTATTTAACTTTTACTATATCCTCTTATATAATCATACTATATGGTTAATATATTTACTAAAAAATTCCAAGTGACCCCAAATGGATCATTAATGACATTTTGAACAAAATTTATTTTATTTGGAAGAATCTTAGATTTTTAGGACTATTTTATCATTTAATAAAATATTGATTGATTTAAAAACTCTTTTATGACAATTTGAATACTATTCATATCATGAATTTTTAAAAAATCCAATCCAACTTGATTATTTAGAAAAAACATCATTAATTAAAATATAACCAGTAACACTAATATATAATATTTGTGGATGGCATAAAAAGGATCAAAATATATTTATTTTAAAATTTATAATATCATTTACTTAAATCCTTTATTATTGAAGCAATTATTTCATCACCGTTGGGTCATTAACAAGTTTATTTATTTATTTTCCAAAACTTATAAATAAAATAACATGATATAAAAAATTATTTTAGATTTAAAATTAATATTTATATTTGAAAATATAACTTATATTACCTCATATAAAAATTGTTTTAGAAAAAGGATTCATGTTTATGTTATTTTTGTCCTTTAAATTAATTAATATAAAGTATCATTATCACTCCCAAGTGGCTTAATGTGATCCCAAAATCGACCCAACGATGCTCATGGTCGTAGATGTATCATCTAATAGGGTTAGGACAAGTTTAGGGGTAATTTAATATTATTATAATATTATACTTGATCCTTATTTACCATATTTACCCTTTAACCATGGTAAATAAAATATTTACTAAAGTAAATATTCATAATGTATAAAAATGAAAGTTAGCTATTTACACAATTTTTAACTCATGATTCTAACTATGGAATAAATTTTTTGAAATTCAAAACATAGAAGTGGCGTATATTAATTTAAAATTAATTCCCATTGTCAAAACAAAAAACGTGTTTTTAAGAAATATTAATTATCAAAAGATTTACCGTTGTTTATGTCAAAATTAAGTGTGAAATTACTTCCAATGTCCAAAATTGGATTAAATGGTAAAAATATAATCCAAATAAACTTTAAAAAAAATTAAAATAACAATCTAAATATATAGATAAATTAGATTAAATGGTAGTTATGAATAAAAATGAGTATTTTTCACTATTCATTAAAAAATAAACATTATCAGAAAAATACCAAAATTTCATCCAAAGTAAATTTGTATGTCCCGATTCTAAATAAGAATATTATTTTTTTCAAATAGAACATTTAAAAGTTAAAATAAGGGGTCTCCATCAAAAGGTAGTAAGTCGACCATTTAAATAATATTAGAGTATTAATGCTTAAAATTGGATTCATTCACATTTTAAGCTTCTAAATTTTATTGGATAAATGTAAAAACATTTAACAAACATGTGTAATAATATTGTAGTTATTTCTATTCATTCCTACCAATAAAAATTCTATGTGTTAACTACAATTTAAAATAATAATATTATATTATTATTATTCAGTATAACTCAACGTTGTGTGCAATGTAAGATTTCAAAGAAACCCGTTGTTGCATATCAGGTACGCCATCAAACATAGCATCCCCTTTAAAGTAAAATTAATATTTAATTAAAAAATATTAATAAATTTGAAAATGTCATATTCTTTATTTTACCGGGATGTTACAGATGGAGCATCACATTTTGATGAAGAAGAAAAGTAAAGGAGGAAGAAATTTCATCAGTCAACCCACTATGCAACACGAACTGGAGTGCATAATAGAGAAGACGACGAAGGAATGAATGGGTGGTCATGATGAAGGTATGATGATCCAAGGGCTGGGATAAAATATCATTTGTTTTCCACTTATGTGGTGTTACTCAACTGATAAGAGGGGAAAAAGATAATGTATGGCTGGGATTAAAAACAACTCAATCCCCCGCCTGGTATAAACCCTCATATTTTAAGAGGAGGGATTCGATCTATTATTGGGGGGATAAACATTTAATCCATTTTTAATCAATTAACATTTTTTTCTTCTTATGATTTCTTTTACGTTTAATTTTTTCAATCATGTTTTCTATTTTTTTGCTTTACGTGTCACACTTTTCTTATTTTATTATATAATTCATCATTGAATTTTTATATTATCATAATTTTTTATTATAATAATATATTGTAATAAAATTCATCCATTTTTTAGCATATAAATTTAAACCAATTTTATGGAATTATATATACTTGAAACAAAAATGTTTCTCATTTTTTAATAAGTAAAAAAATTTGTTTTTATATATATACCTCATTTTAGCATTTTTTTTAATATATATATATATATATTTATATTTATAAATATCATCCTTTTTTAATAAAAAAAATATTTTTTAAACACTTTTTTATATATATTGTTTTATCATCTCAAAAGTTATTATAAGATATATATAGTTTATATTCATAATTATGATTTTGTTTCAAAATTTATGAAACAAGTTTAAAATACATAATCCTAATTATTAAAAATATTTTTATATAAATAAAAATCAATTAACATATTTTCATTGTTTTATAAACCAAAACGTTATAATTTTATAAATGTAAAACAATTAATTCTAACATTTTCTATACATATATATATATTTCATATTATATACTTTAAATGTTATAAATTAAATTATTAATTTGAATATGTATTTAATTGAAAATAAAAATAATAATTATCATAATTTGTACAAAATATTTGTAAGTTTGAAAAAAAATGTTAATAATGTTATAAAACTTTTATCTAACCAAAATTTGAAATCTAATAATTATTAATATATATATGTATATATATGTATATATCAAATTTTATAAAATATATAAAACTCATATAATGGATTAAATAATTGTCTATATAATTAAAACAATTCACTTTTACAAAATAATGTCTTTAAAATATTTTAAAACAATAATTTTTAATGTCATATATAACCTCAATATAAATTTATAGTATTAGTTTTATATCATAATTATAATGAAAGTCTAGTATAAATATGTATATATATATATATCATATTTGTGAAATCAAACTACAAATTAGCTATATTTATATATTAGTGTAATTATTATTTAAATTTATTTATTAAATAATTATTTTATTAGAATAAATTATATTTGATGAAAATTGTTATTTTGAAATTATTCTTTAGAAAATGTGAGATAATATTTACATTGAACATTTCACTTATAATAAAACAATATTAATTTTCAATTTATTATTTTAAAGAAAAGTGTTCTTGAAAAATGTTTAAATTATAAATATATTAATTTAATAAAACACCAATGGTCATAAAAAAACAGTTGTCTTAATTCTAAATTTTAATGGCTATAATAACTATCACAAGTATTTATAACAGTTAAAAATACCCTTATAAATACATGTTTATGGTATTTCGTACCTCTAAGTCAGTTTGGATTTCAAAGATGGTTTTCTACATCCCTTTGCTGAATAGCATTATTACCATTGTTCGGGCCATAATATTTTTCGTTATGACCATCCTGAAGGATCTTCACTACTTAATGGGTTATTTTTTGTGGTAGGCGGCCTCCTGCTAGCTCTAATAGGTCTTTTAGTAGGAATCCTGGGGTAGTAAGGTTCTTCTAGACATGATTCAATGTAATCGTTTCAGTATTTAATAAAACATGATTTGTTTTTATTTTGAAATCATTATTTAGATAGCATGAGGATTAGATGAAATAAAACTATAATATTAATATTACACATGAAATAAGTTCGGGGAGTCATATTATTCCACCCTTTAAATAATTGTGCCCTCCCAACTATATCATACTCGCACACTTCTACCTACAAAACCAGATAGACTTCACCCTCGAGGTCCCCCTTTATCAGGTCCACTATCGTCATGCAATTTCCTGATAGGTTCTTCTAGTTAGATTGATACCTAAAACTTTCTTAAACTCCTCAATTTCATTCGCCCAGATACACCTCTCAAAACTCAAGTAAAACTCATTCGGGTAATAGTTTGTCCTCGAAAGGGTGGCACATGAGGTGTAGAGTTCAGAGATATCAAAATGAATGTGGTTCTGATAGACCAATCAGATGAGTTGGTTTTCTAAAAATGAGATGTTATAAAGCCTATCATACCTGCTGTAACTCAAGACTTGGAACATATAGGCTGCGCAGGGGTCGCCTGCCTCTACAGCTTCCTATAACTTCTTTAGGGCCAGATAACCCTCAGATAGGGTGAAGCACAAGAATATGCCTTCATAGTACCTTCCTCTATGTGTATAAAAATAAATTTGTGCTTGAAACATGAGGTAGTAAACGTGACTTGGTCCTTGATAAAGTCAAAGGATATTTGGGTTGTTAGACACTCGATAAATGCATTTACAGGTGAGATGCAGGTTCACAAATGGATGGTATGTCTCTAAACCCGACTAAAAAAATATCTGTTCTAGTAGATCGGTGGGGAGAGAAAAAAGACTTAATTCGTCTTAAATATGAAAAAATTAAGAAAAATTATACTTATTAAAACATAATTGAGTTTATAATGTTGTTATAATTTTCTAGGGTTATCTAAACAAATCCTCTAATACCAATTATCACACCCCAGCCCCAGACTGCACTGGAGACGGTGTGGTTTCAATAAAACATGGTGTGTATTTTTTTTATAAACATAAAATCTGATTAATTACACATCATGTTCCACTAAAGAGGATATTTTTGGTTTAGATTATGTAAAATTAGATATAAATAATACTATCCTTCAAAACTGAAAGAGAATATAATATCCACAAAGCTGTCACCAATCAATGTAACTCAAATCTACTAAACCTATAAAATTTAAATTAAAACATAGGGTGATCATAAGAATTCCCAGTAAAGGGGTTTTAAAATAAAATAAATTAAAACCTTTTAAAAAAACACCCCTTTATAAATATTCAGAAATAATTTTCTTAAAGAAAGCTATAATACATGAATCATAATATAAAATTTTGTCCACGAATTACAAGCAAACGTTTCAAGGACTATTAATAGGGTTACAATGAAACATGTTCCAATCATAAATATGATTATACAAAATATATGTTGTAAACCATATAAATCAAGATTTATTCTAAATATACTAAGTGTGTGATGTGTGAAAGTGCAAGTACAGAATTTTTAAATGAAAGAAATACATGATCACAGTTCCACATAAAATGATAACTTTAATTTCTTTCCATACTAACCGTAAATCATAAATTGGAAGATAAATCTATGAGTGATGAATAAACATGATGTCATGACCATTTACTTATTCTGATACCCATAAGTAAAGGCTATTTACCATGTATATGCTACTAGTTGAATATTTACTTGGTCAATTAAATATCCTAAACATAATAAGGGAAACTATAATGTCAGACTGGGTCAATGCCTCATTTCATGACCTGATTTGTCTCATGAGAACTTCTAATGCATCATGGGGCTTTCATTAACTGGTCCCTGACCCATAGGGCTTTCATTAACCAATCCCAAACCTATCGGGATTTTATTAAACGGTCCCAAAACCATTATATACTGAGTCCTATACATTCCTCATATTCCAAGTAAGGTCGTATGTTCAAAGTGTCTCATACCACTTTGAACATTTAATTCCTCATTTCATATTATTCAAAGTGTCCCATACCACTTTGAATAATTTATTTATTAACTCCATAAAATTTCATAAGAGTTTTAATTAAATTCTTTATCATTTACATATACATATTTATTCATGCATTAAGTGTCAACAAAAAAACTAGAAACTGCATGGTTATGGAAATTCAATAAATTTAAAGCATGGAAGACAGATTATAGAACATGTAATGATATCTAATTCACATAAAATACATGTTGTGTCACATAAAATGATAACCCTTGAATTATAATGTCATTATTATGAAAGTAAACATTTTATATTCCAAAATTAATAATTTCAATTTAAGGTAGATGTTATTTGTATTTAAAACATATGCTGATAAATGGGTATCATAGATGTTTATTTAATACTGGGTGAATATATATATATATATATAACCACAAATAAAAATTGTATAAATAGGTTTTGAATAAGGAAAACAAGGTATTTTAAACCCTTTTAATTAATAAATACTTCATAACATTATTTAATCACCAATTTCACCGAATTGAAAACCAAAAAATCATGGTAGGTTTAAAGTACATAAACATATGGACATACATACATAAAAACTAAAGTTTTTCATAATAATACAAATCCATTTGAACCCAAAACTTTATTCGCATCCATGTATTTATTTAATTATTGTAAATCATATTTAATAACATAAAACCGATTTGAAAAGAATTAAATGTATATGTCCAAATATGCACTAAGTGTATATTCAGTTTTGCATAACCAAAAACCATGTTAAAAGAACCCTTAAATCATCATCAACATTATAAATATTAATACATGAAAAATTTTAACCTTTTAAAAACCTTGATTCACCTTAGATATGGTATATATACACTTATATGTAAATAATCCGTATATACATATAAATAAGTGAATGAGTTTTTCATTTCATAACTAAACAAGTACTGCTCGCATTAGTTAAACACTGATAATAAAAATTTAGAAATCCAGAATAGGTTCAGGATGGTAATATATATGTGTATATATCTGCGTGTGTTTGAAAATATATATCTGTATATAAAAAGTGTGTATATATATATGATTTTGCACAAGAATAAAAAATCATAAAAAGAAAACCCTTTCATTATTCGGATAAAAGGAGGGATAAGAGATTCTAGACATTAGGAGAGGGTATGGAAGAGTGAGGTTAATCTGTAATTGGGTGTTCAAATAGGGTTGTATATATATATATATTATGCCCCATGTTTCAACATCAAATTAACCAGGGAAAAGTAATCAAAATCAACAATTTGAGCAAAAATTATAAATAATTCAGATTGATAGGAAACTTGAACTGGAATATGATATTTCAGTCATGGGTTTGGTTTTAAAATAATTCAATCATGCCATTAAAGTGGAAAGAAGACCGACCATGGGGCCATGAATAGAGATGGATGGAGCATCATGGGTTGATGAATAAGTAAATTGAAGAAGGAAGGAATCTCATTAGTCGACCCATTGTGCAATGTGAAATGGTGTGCGGGGTGGAGAAGACGACCAAGGAATGACCGGGTGGTCAGGATGAGGGTGTGATGGTCCAAGGGATGGGACAAAATATCATTTTTTTTCTTGTTGCACTAGTGCAGAAAACGTTATTTACGTCACCATTTTTTACGTCGGTTATATATAACCAACGTGGTAATCTGTGAAACGTGGTTTTTTATGTCGGTTATAAAATAACCGACGTAACAAATGTGGTGAGTAGATTTGTAACGTTGATTATTTTAATAAACGACATTAAAAATCACCCGTGGGAAGTTTTTTACGTCGGTTATCAAATAACCGACGTAAAAAATCGAAGCGCAGGGGGTTTTTTTACGTCGGTTATAAAATAACCGATGTAAAAACCAAAGCGCGTGGGATTTTTTACATCGGTTATTTGATAACCGACATAAAAAACGAGATATCTACGAGTTTTTTACATCGGTTATGTTATAACCGATGTAAAAAACTGTGATTTTTTATGTCTTTTTTAGGTCGTTTATAAAATAACCGACGTAAAAAAACTTTTTTTACGTCGGTTATTGTATAACCGACGTAAAAAAAAGCCGTATCTGATACATTTATAACTTCGGTTATTATAATAATTGACGTTATAAATGTAAAAAACAGTTTATAACGTCGGTTATTAAATAACCGACGTTATAAAAACATTTAAAAAATTAACAACCCCTGAGGTTTTTCATTTACGAATTTTTGTTCGAAAGACTGGCGGCTCGTCTCTCTCGCACGATAAACCCTAATCGTCTAGTCGATCTCGCTGCGTTAAACTCATTTTGCCTATAACGTTTATCATATTTACTCTTCTCGGATCTATCATCTCAACTCGCAACACTCAAGTAAGCCTTCCACGAATTTATTTCGTTCATTTTTTTCAGGATAGTATATATTTATGTTTTACGATTTTTGTGTTCTTTTTTTTCGTTCGTTTTCTGTGCTTTCAACTCATTTGATTTTTGTGTGTTTTTTTCCCGGATCTATCATCTCAACTCGTTTTGTGTTCTTTCAACTCACAACACAAAAGGCATTCCAAAACCCCCATTTCACGTAAGCCTTCAACTCGCAACACTATATTTTTGTGTACTTTTTTTCATTCGTTTTTTCTACATCGTATATTTTTTGTGGTCCCAATTTTTTTTAATGGATTTGGATATGTCTTTAATTTTAAATATTCATTTTATCTTAAAATTGGGTGCTTTCAATGTGTGACTCTTAGGTTAATATTTGGGTGTATTTTATAACCTATGAAAGTGATTCATTAATTTTGAAAGGAGAATACAATTATGGTTTTTTAATTCTTTTTTGTCATGTGGGCCTCAAAAGGGGGGTTTTGAATGGGTGTTATGTGTAAAACCTTATCACACTTCTTGAAGGTGTTTTATGAAAAAGTTTATTTTTCATGTGTATTGTTTGTGACATTATTTGAGGTAAATTATTAAAATATGGGGGTGGTTTAATAAATGTGTATTGAGCTGAAATTTATATTTTGGATTTTTATTGGTATGATTTTTTTCTTGAATGGGGGTTTTGGAATGTCTTTTTTGTGCAAAACATGGTTGTTCTTCTTGGGATTGTTTTATGAAAATTGAAAATGATTTAGTGAGTTAAAAACGGTGAAAAAATGGTGTAAATAAAATATTTTGGGGATGTTATTCACCTAATAAGGGGTTTTGAAAGGTAAAGGGGTGATTTAAGATGTCAAACATTTTCAGAATGTTTTATAAATTGAGGAATTGTTTTATTAAATTGTGATGTTGGTGTGAAACATGTTTGTGGACTATTTTGTGTGACTTTTTTGATAAAATAAATTATGATATTAGTTATCGAGAAACTTGTGATCATTTGACTAGTTGAATATCAATGATTATTTTTAATTATCATATGATCATTTAAGTATCCATATTTAATAATATTTAATTCCATCTATTTCATGCTGAAGTATATATTAAATGCATGTGTTTTTCATTGTTCACCGTCCCTAATTTTATATGTAAACCATTGTTTGGGGGGTTGTCCGGGGGGTGGGGGCTGTCCAGAGGGTTGGGGGTGTCCAGGGGGTGTCCAAGGGGGTGGGTGGGCGTGGGGGCTCTCCAAGGGGGTGGAGGCCTATCCAGAGGGTTTTGGGGGTTGTTCGGGGGGTAGGGGCTGTCCAGAGGGTTGGGGGGTGTCCAGGGGGGTGTCTATGGGGGTCGGGGGTGGGGTGTTGCCCAGGGGGTGGGGAGCTGTCCAAAGGGTTGGGGGTGTCCATCAGGGTGTCCAAGGGGGTAGGTGATGGGGGTGGTGTCCAGGAGGGGTGGGGGTGTTGTCTAGAGGGGTGGGGTGGGGGGTGTCCAGGGGTTGGGGGCTGTCCAGAGGGTTGGGGGTGTCTTGGGGGGTGGGTGGGTGTGGGGGGCTGTCCAAGGGGGTGGAGGCCTGTCCAGAGGGTTTTTGGGGTTGTACGGGGGGTGGGGGGCTATCCAGAGGGTTGGGGGGTGTCCAAGGGTGTTTGGATTTACATTGTGATTTTCTCCATCTGTGTTTTTATTTTAAATATGATTTGATTCTCAGGTTTACTGCATTCTCTCCAATTTTTTATCAACCATGTAGGCGCCATGGTTTTCTTTTATTGAATGGAATTTTAAAACTATTATATCTCACTATATTTTCTTTTAATCATAATATTCAAGAATATTTTTTAAATACGCATAGATTTGTTTTATATTTCAAAATTGTTTTACATTCAAATTATGATTTTATTCATATAAATTTATATTTTTATTATCTTAAAAATGTATATATTTTTGATATTTTTTATAGGTAATAATGATTCAAAGTTGGATTATGTCACATTGAATGAGAAATGAATATGAGGAAGGTGTTGATTCCTTTTTGGAATTTGCTAAAAGAATTGTTCCAAGTAGTGACATTTTTTTCAGTCCATGTCTAAAATGTTTGAATATGAAGAAGTTGAAAAGTAGAGAGATAAAAGATCATATGATATGTCATGGTTTTAATCCAAGTTATAGCCCTTGGATTTGGAATGGTGAAACTAGATGAAATGTCACTGATGATGATGATTCACAAGATGGTAACTCCGATGGAATTGAAGAAATGATTCGCGATATTGTAGCAGAACAAATTGAGATAGAACCGATAGTTGCGCGTCTATATGGTGATGCTGAAAAACCACTATATCCTGGTTGTACAGATTTTACAGTCTTTTCAGCGGTGTTAAGATTGATTAACCTGAAGGTGAAACATGGATGGAGTGACATAAGTTTTACAGATCTGCTACAATTGATGAAAGACATTCTTCCAAAAGGTAATGATCTTCCAGATTCACATTACAAGGCCAAGAAAATATTATGCCCGATGGGATTGAGATACAAGAAAATACATGCCTGTCTGAATGACTGCATTATTTATAGGAAGCAATATGACTTTCTGTCAGAGTTTCCTAAATGTGGGACATCATGGTATAAGGTGAAAGAGAAATCACAGGCTGATGTAGATATTACAAAGCTCCCTGCAAAGGTATTTTGGTATCTTCCTATAATTCATCGTTCCAAACGTTTATTTTCTAATTCACATGATGCAAAAAAGTTAATATGGCATGCTGATGAGAGGGTATGTGATGGAAAAATACGTCATCCAGCTGATTTTCCACAATGGAAGAAAATTGATGCGCAATATTCTACATTTGGAAATGAAATAAGAAATCTCAGATTAGGGTTGTGCACAGATGGAATGAATCCATACCGAACACTTGGTAGCACACATAGTTCATTGCCTATTTTATTGGAAATTTACAACCTCTCTCCTGAAGTTTGTATGAAGCGCAAATATGTTATGTTGAGTATAATGATCTCTGGTCCAAAGCAACCCGGCAATGACATTGATGTTTACTTGTCACTGTTAATTGATGATTTGAAACTGTTATGGGATGATAGTATTAGGGTGTATGATTCTTATAAAATGGAATATTTTCAACTACATGCAGTGCTTCTGTTCACTATAAATGACACTCCTATCGTATGGAAATTTGTCTGGATACAGTGTTAAAGGGCATAAAGCATGTCCAATTTGTGAAAAATAGACGTCATATTGTCAATTGCATCATGGGAGGAAAATAGTGTACATGGGTCATTGAAAGTTTTTGACTATGGATCACCCTTATAGAAGACTCAAAAAGGCATTCAATGGCTCACAAGAATTTGATACTACTCCAAAACCTTTATCACCAGATCTGTATTTTGAGAGGGTGAAAAACCTTGATGTGACATTGGGAAAGACACTGAAATCTGGTAATGATGAAAAAATTTGGAAGAAAAGGTCAATATTTTTTGAGCTACCATATTGGAGGTATCATAAAGTTAAACATAATATTGATGTCATGCACGTGGAGAAGAATATATGTGATTGTTTGATTGGAACATTGTTAGATATTAAAGGAAAGAATAAATATGGGTTGAATTAAAGATTAGACTTACTATCAATGGGAATACGTTTGGAGTTAGCTCCCACTCCTAAAGGAAAACGAACATTTATTCCCTTGGCTTGTCATACATTATCAAAGAGGGAGAAAATTAGCTTTTTTCAGTGTCTTCATGATATCAAAGTGCCTCAAGGTTATTCTTAAAATGTAAAAAATTTTGTCTCATTGAAGGAATTGATGTTGATAGGTATGAAATCACATGATTGTCACGCCATGGTGCAACAAATTCTACCAGTTTCATTGCGTGGAGTATTGCACATTCGTGTCAGAAAGACTATGATGAAGTTGTGTTATTTTTTCAATTCAATTTGTAACAAGGCGATTGATGTGAATGCTTTGAACATTTTGGAAAAGGATGTAATTTTTATACTTTGTCAATTGGAAATGTATTTTCCTCCAACTTTTTTTGATATAATGGTGCATTTAATGATTCATCTGGTTCGAGAAATAATGCATTGTGGACCTGTATATCTTCATTAGATGTATCCTTTTTAAAGGTATATGAAAATCTTAAAGGGGTATGTTAAAAATCCATATCGACCTGAAGCCTCCATTATTGAAAAGTATATTTATGAGGAGGTAGTAGAGTTTTGTACGAGCTACTTGGCTGCGGCGCAACACATAGGTTTGCCTCCATCTCTCCATGAACGAGTTAATAATGTGGGAAAGGGGATTCGTGGCTTGAAAGTCAAATCCTTGTCAGCTGAAAAGATGAAGAAGTTATAATTATACATCTTGAATAACATAGCTAATGTTCAACCGTATATCACATTTCATATTAATGAGTTGAAAAAATGTCATCCAAAGAAGAAAGAAATGTGTATTTTGAATGAGCACAACAAAACTTTCTTGTCATGGATTAAAAAGACTTTTCTTGGTAGATCAGATGTATCAGATACATTAAAATGGATAGTGGGTGGTCCATGTTTAAATGTGATAACATGGTCCGGTTATGACATTAATGGCTATACATTTCATACAATATCTCAGGACAACAGAAGTGCAGTTAAAAATAGTGGTGTATTGGTGTTTGCAGAAGCAATGCATTTTTTGAGTGCTAAGGACAAAAACCCAATTTCTGCATCAAGTGCATATTATGGAGTGATTGAAGACATATGGGAGGTTGATTACTTTAAAATTAAAGTTCATGTTTTTAACTGTAAATGGTTTATCGATAACAACAGTGTCAGACACGATGAATTTGGAATGACACTTGTTAATATGAATAGATTGGAAGACACAGCTGATTCTTTTATAATGGCAACACATGCAAAGAAAATTTTCTATGTAGAAGATCAACCAGATATGCAGTGGGCTGTTGTTTTACAAGGGAAAAAACAATATGTTGGTGAGGATGAAGTTGATGAAGATGCTTATTTATGTGATATCCCTACATCCATGGAAGGATTAACTAAACATAATGATGAGCATGTTGAAGACATGGTTTGTGCCATAAGGAACGATCACGATGAAGGAATTTGGGAAAAGAATCCATTTGTACATTCCTAAAATTACAGGTAACATATGTTTATTTCTTGTTTACATTTATTTTTTTCATAAATGTTAGATTTTGTAAGTTTTTTATTTATTAAAACATGTTTTAAAACAAAATATGTATAAGTTTTTGTTTGTTTTATGTTTATTTAGTTTTCTTTATCATATTTACCATTACATGTATTATATATCTATTATTTTTGTTCAGTGACAATTACTTTACCACGTTTACTAGGATTACCATGTTTACCATGTTTACCATCTTTACCATCTTTACCATCTTTACCATCTTTACCATTGTTTAACATGCTTACCATATTACCAATGTTTACTATTACGTAACAACGTACACTTTTCTATTTTCTGATTATAGTAGTATTAAAATATTTGAATTTGTATATTTTTGAACTAACGTTTGTTTTTTGATTTGAAGGATAATGACAGATCATTCAGTTGATCAACCACATGATTCTGGAGATGAGAATATTGGTCATACCTCTTGGGAGTAACATTTACATGCTCCTATTAGAACAAAGAGTTCAAAGGTTGGTAAACGTGGTTGCACACGTTTACCAAAATTATCAGTTGCTCGTACGCAAGATCATAGGATAGTCATTGAGTTTGATGATGATGATATTTCTAGAGGTCCAAATGCAAAAGATTTTAAGAGTTTTGTAGCAACTCAGGCTAAGAGCAAAGTAAGCATTCTGTATGATGACTGGAGAAGTGTGGATAAAGCGATAATCTCTCAGTTATGGGAGACGATTTTGGTAAGATCTATTGCTATTGTTTGAATATTATTTAAATGTTTCTAGTATATATAATATGTTTAACCTCTTCTTTATCAGATGACATTTGATATTCCTGACACTGGAAAAGTCAGGATGAAATGCTTATCATTGGCTTCCAAGAGATGGAGGCATTTCAAATAAACCCTCTAATCTGATTTCATTTATGGTCATAGGACACATGACAATCATTGTCGTATATATCCCTTTCTAGATGAAGACACATGGAGACATTTTTTTGAAAGTAGAAGAAAAGAGTCATTTTTGGTAAGGGAAGTGTAAAATTTTATAAGATTTCTTATATAAATGATTATATTAACGTTTTGTTAATGATTTCTTATTCTTAATTTACAGAAAACAAGGAAAGCTCATCAGGAGATCCAATCTAAAAATGAATACCCTCATAGTTTATCTCGGGGAGGGTATGCATTATTGGAAGAAGAAATGATGGAGGAAAAATTTCAACAACTAAGAGCTGAGTCTTTAAGCTCTGGAGAGGTGGCCCCTCCATCCCGTCCATCTAGACATGAAAAATGGAAGAGAGCTCAGAAGGGAAAAAAAGGGAAATATCTTTCGAAAGAATTGAGAATCGTAGATGAGAGGATTGTAAGATATATATTTTATTTATTTAAGTTAACCATTTTCTTCATATAATTTTAATAATTACAGAAATGTTCATTTAATTAATACAGGACTCTCTTGAGGATCAGAGTTCACAGGGGACATTTACAGCTACTGGGAGGGAGGATATTTTATCTGTATCATTGGGAAGGCCCGAACATCCTGGTCATGTAAGAGGATATCCAGTAGGTTTATCGGTAAGAAAAGTGTTGCCAAATTCTTCAACTTCAAACATTGAGGGGGTTTATAGAAAAAAAAAGTGATTCCTTGGATTCTGAAATTCATAATATTAATGCGACGATGGAGGAAAAGATTAGAGCGTCGGTGCAGTCTATGTTTGCAGACATGCAAAGACAATTTCATACTATAGCTCCCACTCCTCCACCTCCCCCTACAGACCCCATTATTTATCCTCCACCTCCGCCAGTAGCTCCCACTCGCCCACCTCAACCTGCTGACCCCATTTTTTATCCTACTCCTCTACCGCAGATTCCTACTTATTGCGAGTTGTATGTTGATGATTCTCAATAGCATATAGTAGCATATGGGTTGGTATATTATATAGAAGATACAGTTCATCATCAACAATTAGAGGTAGAGAATCAGAGGTTCACTATACAGGATATTATAGATAGATCAGCTCGGGTACCATTACCTACAGATGAGGTGGCGACAGTTGGACATAGTATCGACCATTTTTTAATTTGGCCATCCAGTCTTCTTCGACTCATTACCATAGAGGTATGAATGTTATATCTTTTATTTTATTTTTTTATTAAAGTTGTTTTATCATTTGAAAACTAATATATTTTTCAATTTATTTTTACAGGAATACTTCAAAGGTAAATAAATACTGTATAGAAAACAACAAAGACAAATTGCTATGACATCAGATACAGAATCCAGTAGTCTTGACAGATTTTCAAGATATTTATATTTGTTGGCGGATCATTATGAGTTTCCAATGGAAGCTCATGTTTGTGGACATGAAATAAATGTGGGGATTATGAAAACTAATATCATGAAGCTTGTTACTAGAGATAAGTTGGGAATCAAAGTGGTGAAATTTTTTTCCCTGTAAGTCTTAACACCTTTCCCCTATGTTATATTTATTAAAAATGTATACTTATTTCTGTTTTTTATTAGGTATCTTTATAAAATTTGTGAGAGGAATGAGCTGACAGATGTATATGGATTCATGGACCCGCAATTGATTTCCCCTGAAGCATGTGCATTGGATGAGGAACAAAGAATGATTTATATTGCTGAAAGATTTGAAAAGAATATAGTCACACAATGTTGGATGATGACTTTTTGTGAGAGGTATGAAACACATCTCTCTCAAAGAGTTAACTATCTTTTAACATAAAAAACCACTAACGTTAAATTTCCTTTTATCAGTGATCATTAGATGTTAGGGGTTTTTTGTCCAAGGTAGAAAGCACTTTATTGGATATGCTCTGTCCATGATGATGTGCGGGAAAGTTTTAAGAATATATTATAAAAGTAAGTTTCAATTTCTCAATAGTTTTATATATTATAATGAATTTTAAATTTACCCCATTAGTATTATTTTCTAACAGGGCATGGGTCTACTTTCGAAAAAACGCAAAGAAAAGGAATGCAAAGATCAAATATGTAAATGTGAAGGTAAATATCCATTTATAATTTGTACTTTTTGATTTATTAAATTAAAATAATATATTGAATTTACACTCATTCAAACAGAATTGTCATGAAAAACAAGGCATCATCGATTGATGATATTATATGTTAAGATTTATGTATGAAATAATAACAACTGGGACAATTGTGAATTTTGACCTGATAAGATTTCCTCTTAAACTTTGCCATAATATTTCAATTTGATTTACTCATTATACACGTTAACTACTATCCTTTTCATTTTTAGCTTTTTGATGACCCTCAACCCTATAATGTTGAAGACATCAAACAACTACAAGTGGGGTGGTCAAATTATTTTACAGGTTTGATTAAATTTTAGTTGTTTGTAATGTAAAATTTAATTTTGAATATTGTCGTTGTAATTGTTTATTTGGTAGTCGTTTAGGTTGGATTTAGTTTTTTTTTGAAGTTGACAGTGTAAGTTTTGAATGTTATATATGTGAATGTTAAATTTTACTCTACTTCTTGTTTTGGTATACTTATGATGGTTTTTATGGTATGGATTCTAGTTTGGGGGGATGGGTTTCAAGGGTATGGGGGTGTTCAGTGGGGTTGGGGGTGTTTAGGTGTCCGGAAGGGCTGTCTGGTGGGGTGGGGGTTGTCGAGGGGTGTTTGGGACTGTCCAGGGGGTTGGGGGCAGTCCAGGGGTGTGGTGGGGGCTCCAATGGGGTGGGGGAGGGCTGTCCAGGGTGTGGGGGGAATACATGAGGGTGGGGGGGTTGTCCCGGGGTGTTTGGAGCTGTCTAGGGGGTCGGGGGGCAGTCCAGGGGTGTGGTGGGGGCTATCAAGTGGGGTGAGGGGGTGTTGTTCATGAGGGTGGGGGTTGTAGAGGGGTGTTTGGGGCTGTACAGGGGGTCGGGGGCAGTCCATGGGTGTGGTGGGGGCTCCAATGGGGTGGGGGCTGTCAAGTGGGGTGAGGGGGTGAGGGGGTGCTGTTCAGGAGGGTGGGGGGCAATCTAAGGGTGTGGTGGGGGCTCCAATGGGGTGGGGGAGGGATGTCCAGGGTATGGGGGGTATACATGAGGGTGGGGATGTCCCGGGGTGTTTTGAGCTGGCCAGGGGGTCGGGGGTAGTCCCGGGGTGTGGTGGGGGTTGTCAAGTGGGGTGAGGGGGTGAGGGGGTGCTGTTCAGAAGGGGGGGTTGTCGAGGGGTGTTTAGGGCTATCCAGGGGGTAGGGGCAGTCCAGGGGTGTGGTTGGGGCTGTCAAGTGGGGTGAGGGGGTGCTGTTCAGAAGGGTGGGGGTTGTCGAGGGGTGTTTGGGGCTGTCCAGGGGGTCGGGGGCAGTCTAGGGGTGTGGTGGGAGCTCCAATGGGGTGGGGGAGGGCTGTACAGGGGGTATACTTGAGGGTGGGGGCTATCAAGTGGGTATGTTTTATCTGTTATCAATGTAAATGCTTAAATTTTCTTTAGTTCATGTTTTGATCTTCTGTTTTTGTGGTATGAATTATTGATTTGGTTTCTGGTTGATTTTGGGGGAGAGCAGAGGACTGCAGTGGATTTTTTTTTAAAAAAAATTTGTCTTTCACGACGGTTATTTTATAACCGATGTGATAAAGAAATTGAGAAGCGTTTATCACGTCAGTTTTTTTTCATAACCGACATGATAAACATCTGTGGCATGGTTTATCACGTCAGTTTTTACATAACCGATGTGATAAATGACCTGGGACATGCTTTATCACGTCGGTTAATCAATAACCTACTTGATAAATGGCCTGGGAAATGTTTTATCACGTCGGTTATTTAATAACCTATGTGATAAACCATTTCTGAGGCCTTTTATCACGTCGGTTATTGATTAACCGACGTGATAAAACCCTCCCGGGACTGGTTTATCACGTCGGTTATTGAATAACCGACGTGAAAAACCATTTCCCAGGCATTTTATCACGTCGGTTATTGATTAAATGACGTGATAAACCCCTCCTGGGACTAGTTTAGCACGTGGGTTATTTAATAACTGACGTGATAAACCATAGCCCAGGAGTTTATCACCTCGGTTATTAAATAACCGATGTGATAAAGTCACCCGCACGTGTTTATGACATCAGTTATTGTATACGCGACGTGATAAAGCCCGCCCCCGGGTTTTTTCACGTCGGTTATTAATTAACCGATGTGATAAACATCGCTATGTTATGTATGTTACGTCAGTTTTTAAATAACCGACATAAAAAACTTTATTTATAACATCTTTCGTATTAACGTCGGCTAAAACCCGACGTAAAAAATGAAAAATAACCGACGTAAATAACGTTTTCTGCACTAGTGTTGTGCAACATTACTCAACTGGTAAAATGGGAAAGAGATATTGGATGGTTGGGATTAAAAACAACTTGATCCCACAGTTGTTATAAACTCTCATATTTTAAGAGGAGGGGTCTAATCTATTATAGAGGGGACAAAAATTTAAGCTTTTTTTAAGTAATTACCATTTTTTCTTCTTATGATTGCTTTCACATTTAATTTTTTAAATCATGTTTTCTATTTTTTTCCTTTAAATGTCATTATTTTCTTATTTTATTATATAAGTTATCATTGAATTGTTATATTATCACAATTTTTTATTCTAATAACATATTATAATAGCATTCATCCATTTTTAGCAAATGCATGTAAACTGTTTTTATGGAATTATAAATACTTAAAAGAAAAATGTTTTCCATTTTTATAATAATTAAAAAAATTCTTTTATATATATATATATACCTCTTTTTGGAATTTTTTTAATATATATATATATATATCATTCATTATTTTTTAATAAAATATTAAACACTTTTTTCTATATTGTTTTATCATCTCAAAAGTTATTATTAGAGATATAGAATTTATATTCATAATTATAATTTTTTTCAAAATTTATAAAACAAGTTAAAAATACATAAACCGAATTATTTAAAATATTTTTAAATAAATAAAAATCACTTTACATATTTTCATAGTTTTATAAACCAAAATGTTATAATTCTATAAAAGTAATACAACTAATTCTAACAATTTATACACACACATATATATATATATTTCATATTATATACTTTAAATTTTATAAATTAAATTAATAATTTGGATATGTATTAACTTGAAAATAAAAATAATAATTATCATAATCTGCACAAAATATTTGTAATTCTGAAAAAAAATGTTATCAATGTTATGAAACATTAATCTAACCAAAATTTATAATCTAATAATTATTACTTTATATATATATATATATATCATATTTTCAAAAATATATAAAACTCATATAATAGATTAAATAATTTTCCACATAATTTAAATAGTTCACTTTTACAAAATAATTTCGTTAAAATATTTTTAAAAAATAATTTTTAATGTCATGTATAACCTCAATAAAAAATTATAGTATTTTTTTATATCATAATTATAATTGAAATCTAGTATACATATGTTTATATATATATATATCGTATTTGGGAAATCAAAAAACAAATTATCTAAATTCGTATATTAATATAATTATTATTTAAAATATTATATTAAATAATTATTTGATAATAATAAATTATGTATGATAAAAATAGTTATTTTTAAATTATTCTTTAAACCAATTGAGATCATATTTACTTTGAAAATGTTAATTATAAGAAAAAAATATTAATTTTCAATTTATTATTTCAAATAAAATCGTTCTTAAAAAAATGTTTAAATTATAAATATATTCATTTAATAAAACACTAACGGTCATAAAAATATATAAATGGTCACCTTAGTTAAAAATTTCAAAAGATAAAAAAATGGTCACATGTATTTCTAATGGTCAAAAGATCCTTATAAATACATGTTTATGGTATTTCATATCTCTATGTCGGTTTGGCTTACAAAGATGGTTCTCTGCATCCCTTTTTTTCTTAGCACGATTACCATTGTTATGGCCATAATGTTTTTTCTTATGATCGACCCAAAAGATCTTCACTACTTACTGGGTCAAGTTGTTGTATTAAGTGGCCTCCTAGAGGCTATGATAGGAAATTTAGTAGGTATCCTAGGGTAGTAAGGTTCTTTCGGCCTTGATACATGTAATCAATATAGTGTTTAATAAAAAACTCTTTGTTTTTATTTTGAAATCATTTTTTAGATATCATGAGAATTAGAAGAAGTAAAACTATAATATTGTTATTGCACATGAAATAAGTTCAGGGCATCACATGAAGGATGATCGCTGGATAGTCGATGGATGTCAAGATGAATGGGTATCCTATAGTGGAATCACAAATCATCCAATGGAGGCCCATAAGCTAGTCCGTGGGGTCTCCATCCATGTGGGCACATTGGAGAACACGATCGGCTATCCAATGGTACCCCATAGGTAGTCGGTGGGGTCAGGCATGTTTGAAGTAATAAGGGTAAAAATAGTATCCCCCTCTAAAAAACCTTTTAACTCTAATTATCCTATCTTTAAACCCTAAAATGGAATTAGAAAAATTTGAAGGGCTCTTTAATTCTCTTAGAGCTTCCCAAACATCGTTCCTTAGTTCTTCGATCTGCAGTTCGATCTGAATGCATTGAAACATTGAATTTTTCTTGGAATTGGTAATTTCATATTATTTTATCCTTTAATCCCCTTCTTATTACATTGATATAGTGTTCTAGTAGTTATCCATATGGGGACATGGTGGGATTCATTGATCCATGCATTTGATCATTGGAGTTTCTTATTCTTTTCTTGAGGTGGGTGGTCTAAAACAACTCCCTAAGGTCTATATTGTTTCTTTAGTATGTGAAACCTTCATGATCACATTGAAACACAATTAATGTTACTTTAATTGATGGGAATTTTTAAATTATTCATTTATATAACTCCCATGGATCCAATTTGGTTTGATTACATTGATACAAATACTTTCATCCACCAGAGAGGTGTACCAACCCTTAACCCTAGATTGGAACTTGAAACATATGAAACTAGAGCCCTTTTATGAATTATATATTACTTATGTATTGGATTAAAAATATGAATTATATTTTCATGTGAAATTGTATAAATAGATTGTTATATAATCACTTGTAATGTAAGTAATTAAATGGAATGATTTTGGAATCGAAAAGATGATGTGATGGTTTAAATATATAACTTATAAATGGAATGGTAATTGGGATTAAATGGATTATTAAATATAGTTGTTATAATTATTGTCTTAATTGGTAACTTGGAATGAAATAGGAAATTTTATTAAATCATATAATTTCATATAGTTGAAATTGGTATTACAATTAGTAATATGAACGAATTAACCATTTTGGAATATATTAACAAGTTTGTATTCTTTGGTATTTTTTGTGATCTTAGATTTTGTTTTCATTGATTTCTTGAATTTATGTCATTCCCTTGGAATAATAATGAACCATAGTAACATGTTAGAGAATATAGAAAGATAATTCATATAGATTCTAATAAATATTCATCGTATATCCCACCCTTGGAATGGTAATGAACCATGGGAACACGTAAGAGACTCTATCATGGGATGTTTCATAACATCTAAAAAATATTTAATCTACATATCTCGCTTGGCATGGAAATGTGCCCTTGGACTAAGTAAGGGTATATATCATGAGAATTCACACATATCCCTATAGAACATGTATTTTTTGTTATTACATGTCATGGGAATCCACCAATATTTGGTGATGGTATAGAAAAACATACCATGTATCATGTCTAAGAATGTACTGGCTGCCCTTGGGTGTCAACCCAAAGCTCGAAGGTCAGTGAGTTATATTATATTCTATATTAATTTTTGAATTAATTCCCTGGTTTATTATACTATTTCATGCATTATTATTTTAGACTATATATGTTTAGACACTTTGGGTTTTGTCTAACTACGTTTTACTCACACTCTATTCAGACATCGTTTGGTACCTGGGCATACTTCATAGATGTAAGTATGAACAACTGAAAGGGGGGATGTGATTGATTGATTTATTTGATTACTGGGATTGGATCATAGATATAGGATGTGTCATGGGGTTCTATATAGGATTTTATTTTGGTTCCATCTTTTTAGTTATTTTCATGTATAACTTACAACATGATATTTAGTTTGGAATATAATATGTCTTGACATGGTTTATATTATTAGACTGATTAGTATTCTTTTTTTATCAGATAGAGTTTTATGTTTTATTTATTTATCTTATTTTCATTTTATTTATACTATCTTCTAGTGGGTATTGTCTCCCCACTATTTTACTTAGACCATCGTTTTTATTCAGTAGCCTCTAGAATATAAGGAGGCACACTTGAGGTGATGTAGTGACCGGTATCAGTCACTTGAGGGAGAATAAGTATGGGTAAGTTACAAAGTGGTATCAAATTTTAGTTATATTTTTTCTTCACTATTTGTGAGAAGTTATACAATATACTAAGATATTTTGGTGCTAGGAAATGAGCTCTAGAAAGGGAGTAACTAACCCATGTTTGGGGGGAGACCCAAGTTCCCATAGATGGGATTATTGTTCATGATGGTTAGTTATTATATTTTTTATGTTATTTTACCTTGTTGGATTCACATATTGTGTGATGTTACTATTTTGTGATATTTTTCTCATGGTAGGTATTGCACAAGATGTTTATGAATTCATTGTTGTGGGAATGTAGGGAAATATGTTTACATGAATCATTAATGCTAGGGAAATTTTTTAAAATTTGATATATTTTTCTATCTAAATAGTGAAATATAAACCCTTGATATATCAGATAAAAAGGAATAAATGAAACTGTTGTAACATTATAATTCACTTGTTTAGACAAGTTTTGAAGTAACCTTGTGCATGTGGTCATATATTTTCATATATTCCTTTGGATCAATATATTGTTATGTATTTTGTGATCCAAAGAGTATGTTATCCCTTTTAGAGAAAATAAATATGTTTTGTATTTGGGTTTATCTTCACAAGAGTGGTAACTAGAACACATCACACATAGTAAAGTTAGAACTTACTACTGCTCTGGAGAACCTGGTGGTGAATCAAATTCATGAAAGTTTCTTATGGGTCATGTGATCCATGTAGAGAGAGAATACTCACACTATGACTTCAATATTGAATTTGACTGGATACTTCTAAATTCAATTCCCACCCACATTCACTAGGGATGTAGAATCTCATGAAAGTGTGTTCTAGATTGATTCGATCCAGATGATCTTTAAGAAACTAGAGATTCCCATAGATAGGAGGGTGAAACTTACTATTTATATGATATGAAGACCATCCCAACACTTGTGGTACATTATATATAATATCATATATTAATAGGAGATAACATAGAAAGATTTTTAGGTGGAGTTTCTAATTCGCTTTTATCCTGATACGTTATGGTATGAGAGGTCTTGGGAGTCCATGAACCTAATGTAGGGTAGTGTTTCATAGATATACTACATTGAATGTTTTAATGACCTGGAATGTTTCTCTACGTATTTTTTAGTTAATGAGATAGTCAGGGAGAAGAGATTCCAATATTTTCTATGTTTTATGGTCATGTTTAATATGAATTTATTTCATTTTACAACATCTCTAACATGATGAATTAAGCTCTTATCACTGAAGAGAACTTGAAGGAGGACCCTAGTGGTGGGAATGTAGTCTTAACAAGATGATCGGGGAGCTATTCTTCATACATATTGTAACACCTCTATAAGAATTTCCACAAAAGGTAGTGTCACGAGGAGAATAAAGGGGAGAGACTACTATCTCAGAAACATACCTAGGGGTAGTTCTTTTAGTTTAAAAATTTTCCCATAATTTATTCTGGTCTATCTTACCTACTATATAGTATAACAATTTCCATTATTTGGACCATATATAGAAGTTATATAGGACGACTCAGTAGTTGAGTGGAGGAAGAGGGTCATGGAAGAAATTGAAGTCTAGGAAGGACTCAACCTCCTCTCAGAAAATAGGTATCTAAAGTTCCACTGGTCACTCAATTTGGGGTACGTGATGTGGTACCCTAACATACAGGTGATGGTATCTTATATATGGAGCATTGTAAGGGAGTTAGGTTAGATCCTAGTGTCGATAAGAATGTTATATGCGCACTATAAAATTTACTACTATCAATATAGATGATAGACCTTCCACTATTAGAGGTATGATTCTCATGTCATCTACCATTTATTGTCTTTTTTATATAGAGGTGTTACATTTCTTTATATATTATCAATTTTCCAATGGTTTAGGTTTAGTTTTGGAAATATTATATGTACTTATGAACATCGATATATTTTTAGGGGTGTAATAAGAGGGTATCATATGTAGTATGGAATGTCCTATCAAAATTGGTGGTTATAGTTTCCTTTGAGAGCTATTTTGTTTCGAAATGGTAGGATTCGTTTTGAATCTAGGTATGTATTTTCTAGTTCTTTACTAGTATCACATCAACTTTTATTAGAGTAGAGTTAGTTTTCTATCTCATGAATGGGGAATTTATATCCATCATGGTAAATCAGGTTTTTAGTCTAGTCTGGTAGGATCAATTTAGTGAAGATTGGATTGTATCATGGACTAGGTAATAAGACTTGTTTTGGAAGATGGATACTTGCATTAGAGTACTTTTCCTTTGGTAGTGGACTGCTTTTAGGACGCCTTTCCAAAAGATTTATCTTTATTACCACCTATGTGGGAGATCAAGTTCACTATATAGTTAGTTTCGGGAGATGAACCAATTTATATATTACCTTATAGGATGGTACCAATAAGGCATAGATATTAAAAAGTGCAGTTATAAGATCTATATGTTATGGGATTCATATGACCTAGTATGTCATCCTAGGGTTCTCTTCTGTTTTTCTCCAAAAAGGATAATGGGACTTTGCACTTATGTGTTTATTATTAGAGGTCGAACCAGATGAAAATAAAGAATCGATATCCCCTTCCATGAATTGATGATCTCTTGTATTAACTGAGATGTGACTAGATTTTCACCACGATTAACTTGAGGATATGGTACCATTTGTTGAGGGTGATACTAATAGACATAACCTGAAATTATTTTAGGAGAACATATGTATTTTATGAGTTCATGGTAATATCATTTGGTCTGAAGAATACACATGTGATATTCATTGACTTAATGAATCAATTATTTTATATTTATATGAACCAGTTTTGGTGGTTTTTATAGAATATATTTTGGTGTACTCCCATACTAGAGAAAATATAGTGACCCTACTTTTACATACATAACTATTACATCATTTTTAAGATAAAAAACATAATATAATTACAAAACCATGATCCAAAGGTTTGGTTTCATGGAAAAATTAAAACTATACATCACAAATGAAAAATAAAACATAAAAATTTATTTAAAAACATTCTTATTTACACTTCTAAAGCTCATAATTTCCTTACATATAGTCACCTAAAGTTATAAATTATAGTAATGGGTGATCTAAAATCCCAGTAAGATGATAAATAATGACATGAATCAATAGAACTTGGGTGATAATAATAATAATCATTATAAAATAATCATTGTTTCATCATCATAATCATTAGAAGAAGCATTAAATAAAGTAATGGAATGTGGAAATGCATAATAATGAAACATCATGTCTTATGTGTCAAATACCACACATAGTTGTGAAAAAAGATAGCATCATGTCCACACATGACCTATGTTCATAATCATAAAATCATCATTGTGAAAAAATATAGAATAATGTTCACACATATTTCACATTATCTCATGAGATAAATCACATTACCCAATGCATTGAAGAGCTATATAATTATGGGCTCACTAGGTCACATCATAACACTTACATAATCACACATGCCACATAGAACATATATCAATATTAGACGTGAAATATCCCATGTAAAGGAATGGGTTTCATTTCATAAATAATAAATTCATGAATAAACATTAGTTTCCCAAATGATAAGGGAAAAACATATTTTTTATAAGAATCGTCACACTTGACTGAAGAAGAAACAATATCAAGAAGAGATAATATGTGAATTGGAAAGAAGTGTTATTTTGTATAATGTTTATACTTTTCATAAAATAAGATTTGAAACATGTATATACTCAAAAAGAAAATGTAATGAAAAAAATTGTATTCAAATTAATATACACATTAAAATTTGGAATGAAACAGGAATAACCCTAATAAAAGGATTTGGGTTCGTGAATCCCATTGCCTTATGTCTGAATTATTTTTCCACATAAATTACCTAGATAATAAAATTAGATTAATTAATTAATAAATTAATAAAATCTTATACTTTTATTTTATTAATTATAAACTTATTAAGTTCGTTTATGTCCATTTTCATGAGTTCTGAAGTTCAATTTCATCATTTCGTGAGTGTTTGTTTTCTTGGTTTTCATGATTAGTTCACTTGTATACAAGTATGTAAGTTCACGTAAAATTGGAGTAATTCAAAAAAATTGAAATTATATGTTAATAATTAAATTATATATGTTTAAATGGTCGTATATATCTTTTTTATATGGTATGAGGATGATTCATTAGATAAAATGTTGATAAAATGTTTTAATTTATTCTGGAGATTTTTAGTAGCGTCATGAACTTGTATCATTTTATTTTATATCATGATTATATATTGGTTCTAGTACATTATAAAATATATAAAATGTATATTAAAATATTATTTAGCAATAATAATTGTTTTTAACCATCCTTGAAGGGGGTAATGAAAACTCGTCATCCAGGAAGGTAGTGAATCGACACATCACAAACGATGTATTCATTTTTAGAATAAAATGATGAAAGAAGATATTTGATGATGGATTGTTACATTAACACAATAAAATTATGGTATATATATGATACTGGAGTTATAATTCCACTTTTGGATAGTATGGTGAATAGATTATTAAAAAATAAAATAAATTGAAAAGAAATTAAAAGTGGACGAAAGAGGATTTTACCTCTTGAATTTATTCTCCTGGAGAACCTTCTTAAGGAACATGGGACTGGTCTTTTAATGATACCAGAATCTCATAGAGGTGTGGGTGATTATAAATATTAATGGGTTTAATTTAGTCAAGATTCAAGTCATAGAACTTGTGAGGAGAATAGGTGGTGAGCGTTGGTATTGATAGGGGATGATAGGGGTGTTTTTTGATTATTTTATCCATTAATTTATTATTTTGGCTCAAGAAAATTAGTTGTGTTGATTTTTTGTGACTAAATATAGGGAAAGGTTTTGTTTAGTTCTAAAAATGGGATCTTACCTCATCCATACATCATCCATGAGACAATAATTCATTTATTTAGCTTATATAATAAATTATCATATTTCACTATTCACCAAAAATTCAACTATTTTAGAAAAATATGAAAAATTCATTCTAACCAATTTTAAATGTCTAAAATTCAAAATTAGACTCCATTTTATGAAAAAAAAATCTATAAACATGGTAAATTTAATTTTATATAAAATCAACATTTATTTGAAAAAAACTAATTCTAATGTTATAATCGATTTTACAAGACTATAAAATTTTAATTAAGGTCTCATAAAATTATCTTATAATCATAATAAACCAAAATATTAATTTATGAATATATTTTATGAAAATAAATTTTTTTAAAACCGTTATATTAATTATAAAATAGTTATTAAATATTTACATTTCCCAAAAAATACCAACACTAAATTTATCATTTTTAAACATTTACTTACTTAAACTGTGATATAATTATATAATATTTTCATTTATAAGATACATAATTTTTATTTATACTTGTATAGGCAAGGTTGCAATTTTATTGGCTTGATTACTATTCCTAATGGTCATGTTACTATTCCAACACTCGAGTTACTATTCCATTAGTATAGGTTGATTAATTTCAATAAATATCACTTATTTCATTATTCATTTATGAGAATGATGTTTTTATTGGGATATATGTTCTATGTATGTGTTTTATACCATATAAAATAATTATAAAAATGGAAAAATTTCATTAATAAATGTTTGGGTGATTACATTCTTCCAACTTTTTGAAATTTCTCCCTTGAGGGTTAATTGTACATACTAAGCTATGAACGGATGAGGGTACTTCTCCTTCATTAATTTATCTAGTTCCCATGTCACCACTTCATACTTATGATTCCTCCACAACACTTTGAAAATGTGAGATAAATTTTTGTGTAGGAATTTTTATCTACGGTCCAAGATATTTATCAGTTTCTCCTCATAAGAGAGATTGTTCTCTAGTAGAACCACCTTTGGATTCAGTAAAAGTTAGGGGCTACGCATGTACATCCTTAGGAGTGATACCTGAAAATCTTCATGAACTTGAGCTATGTTTTTGGAAGTTTAAGCTGGTAGTCCACTTCTTCAATGTGATCAAGGATCTCAAAGGGACCAATGTACCTTATGATAAGCTTCCCTTTCATTCCACACCACATGAATCCTTTACATGTTGATATTAAAAAGAAGAATTGGTCTATAACATCAAAATCTAAGATTATTCTATGGTTTTAACATAACTCTTTTTCTGACTCTGAGCATATTTGATATTTTTGGGATGTCTTGAACCTTCTCTATCATCTATTATGCAAGATCAGGTCCAAGTTGCTTTCATTTGTCAACATCTTCCCAACATGTTTGATTTATACATTGCTTTCCATACAGATCCTCATATAGAGCCATATGAATACTCGAGTGAAAGCTATTGTTGTATGAGAACTCAACCAATGGGATATGTTGATCCCATCTACCTTTGAATAAAATTTAGTATTCTCTTAGAATTATTTAAGAATATAAATAGTCCTTTTAGATTTGAAATTAGTTTGGGGTGATAATTAAAGATGAAATTCATTTTAGTTCTAAAATAATATTGAATAATTTTCCAGAATTTAGATGTGAACATTGGATCACGATCAGATATGATCGAAAGTGTAACCCCATAAATCCTCACCACTTCCTTCAAATACATCTTAGCATGTTTTTGAAGTGATAGATATTCCTTAATAGCAATAAAGTAGGCAGTCTAAGTGAGTCAATCCATTACAACCCATATCAAATTATTTCCTTTGGATGTTTTGGGGGCACCAATGACAAAGTCCACAGTGACATCCTCCCATTTACTTGAGGGTATAGGTAATGGTTTCATCATCCCTTTTTAATTTTCTCTCTCTACTTTAACTTGCTGGAATATCAAGAACCTTTAGATATACTCCACAATATTCTTCCTCATGTTTTCCCAAAATAATTGTTCTTAAATATCACGGTACATCTTGGTAATTATAGGATGGATAAAGAAAGATGATATAGGTGAATTATCTAGTAGCTCCTTATTTATCTCAGGTGATGAAGGTAAACAGAACCTCAATCCAAAATGAATCACACCATCATCATCAATATGAAACTATTTTAGATTCCCTTCCTTTACTTCTTTCACCTTCTTTTGAAGCTCAAGATCATCAATTTGGGATACCTTAATCATCTCATGGAAGATGATTGGGAAATAATTTAGTCAAGGTATGATGTATTCCCAACTGTTATGATTTCCAAATCCATACTTTTCATGTCTACTAATTTAGGTTCTTTCTCAATACACATAACAGATAGAGTAAAAGGTTTTTTTCTAATGAGAGAATTAGCTACCTTGTTTGCCTTTCCTTGATGGTTACGAATAGAGAAGTCATAGTCATTGATTAGCTTTAACCATAATCTTTTATTCGTGTTGAGTTCCTTAAATATGAATATATAATTTATACTATTGTGAATGGTATATATGTTACACTTCTCACCATAGAGGTTGTGCCTCAAAATATTCAAGGTGAAGATCATAGATTCTAACTCTATATCATGCATCAGGTAGTTTTTCTCTTGGATCTTCAACTGTTGTGAGGCATAGGCTATCAATTTATCATTTTCATTACTAAAAAACACAAGCCTTTATTTTTTTCATCACTATATATCAAAACACATTCTCAACTTATTGGTAATCTGAGTAAAGGTGCAGTGATCATCCTTTTCTTTAGAACTTTGAAGCTTTCCTCACATTCTTCCATACATACATACATTACCCATTTACTTGTTAATTTAGTTATTGGGATAGAAAATCATGATAATTTTCTCACAAAACATCGGTAGTACCCTACTAATCCAAGAAAACTATAGATTTACATGAAACTATTGGGTCATGAACATTCATCAATTGCCATTGTTTTTTAAGGGTCCACAGAAATTCCCTAACTTGTGATCATATCTCCCAAGAATGTGACTTACTGCATCCAAAAGTCACACTTAATGAACTTGGAATGCAATTTCAAAGTATTTAATTTTTCCAACACAATCCTTAAATTTTCTTCATGTTCCTCATTTATCTTGGAGTATATGAGAATATCATCGATAAACACTAAAAAAATTCACGGTAGTTTATAAAGACTATATTCATGAAATATATAAAGATTATCAGGGAATTAACATGTCTGAAATGAATATATAGCTACTCATAGTGCCCATAACTTATATAAAAGGTTGCCTTATGAACATATTGTTTATTCACCTTTGGTTGATGATATCCAGAACAAAGATCCACCTTTGAGAAGTATTGATCTCCTTGTAGTTAATTTAACAAGTCATAAACACTTTAAATAGGATACTTGTTATTTATGGTGATCTTATTGAATTCTCAATAATCAATACAGGGCCACATTATTCCATCCTTTTTCTTTACAAAGAGCATTAGCACAGCCCAAGGCGGTCTACTAGGTCGTATGAACCCTTTGTCTAAATTATATTGAAGATACTTATTTAACTCCTCTAGTTAGATAGAGGCATCTTATAGGGATATTTTTAGATTAGGGTAGCTTTAGGAATGAGTTCTATTGAGATATCTACCTTATGATCTAGGGGAAATTTGGGTAACTATTCAAGAAGTACATCATTGTATTCCCTCACAATGAAATTTTCCTCCAGGTTGATACCTTCCTTTGAATAAACTATTTGGGAAAGGTATTATTATTCATAGGGAATCAACAACCCCACTATTGAGGGAGTTTCTAAAATATAATCATGGTATTCCTTACATTTGTAGAGGATCATGGGATGGGTTAGAATTTGAAATGATATTTCCTTTTCCTAATAGTTTCTGTGTAATCTATATAATGAGATCAAATCCATGCCCATAATAGTATTTAATCTAATCTAGGAAAGTATTATGAGATTACCTAGAAGAATATTCCCACATACGCCAATAAGAGAAGATTTACACACTTGGTTTACAATGATCACACCACTAGGTTATTTTATATATATCTCTATTTCAAGGTATATGGGACTTGATTCAATAGTTTTAGAAATATTTAATGATATAAAGGAATTAATATATCCATAATTAAATATGGATTTTTAATTATTTAGTAAATTGTAAGTGTACCTTGTATGACTCCATTTTCTTAATTCACTTCAGCAGTAGTGATGGAATACTATTTTCCTTTCTCCTTTGGATATGGTGGTTGTTGACACTAACTACCTTCAAGGACTTGAGGTTTAGTGCACTGTCCTGGATAGTTACCCTGTTCCCTACAATTGAAGCATTGAACCATGGGTGTTTCTCTCCTTTCCTCCATTATATTGGCCATATTATTTATGTCTCTCTCACATTAATGAGCTTGGTGTCTTTATCTCCCACACTTGAAGTATTTCCCCATCCCTTTAAAGAAATTCCCATGATTTTTATTACCACATTTTTGACACATGGGTGCTTGGATCATCTTTCCTCCTTTTTTATTTGATCTACCAACTTGAAAATCCTCTCTTGTCTTCTTATCTCTATAACCATGGGACCATTCTACAAACTCCATCTCCACTTTGAGATAACATTGAATCAATTATTCATAACTGCCTAATTAATTAATTTATAGATCCTTTTAAAGGTTTAGTTTTCAATCACTGAAGAATCAATATATTTTTCTATCATTGATGATAACAAAACTTGAGGCATACCTCACAAGCCTTGTAAAATGTACTTTGTAAGAAATAATAGATTCGCCTTCCTTTTTATTTATCTATTTGAATTCTCTCTCCATATTTTTTGAAAGATTTCTCGGGAAATACTTATTAAGAAATATTTTAATAATTTATTCCCATTCTATCTCTTTATTTCATCCTTCACCTCGGTGTTACTAATAAATTCCCACTATTGATCGGACTCTTTATATAAATGATAAACATCCAAAATAACCTTATCCTTCTTAGAATAGTGAAGAAAAAAAGATCTTCTCCATTGAGCTGACCCGCTGTTCTACAACTAGTGGATCATAAGATCCACTAAATGGCGGTGGTCGACTACAAAAACCTGCCCCTTTATTAGCGCTAAAAACCAGCATTAACAGCACTAGAAAAGCGCTGTTAATTCCGGCATAGATAAGGGGGGGGGGGGGGGGTCCCCTATATCAGTGCTTCTCGGAGCACTGATAAAGGGGTCCTTTATCAGCGCGTGGTGGAGCGCTGATAAAGGTCAACAATATCAGCGCTTCTCAGAGCGCTGATACAAGGTCCCTTTATCAGCGCTCCTCTAGCGCTGTTAAAGGTCGCCTTTATCAGCACTAAAAAAGCGCTGATGAAGGCCCCATCGCCTGCACCTAAAAAACAGTACCTGCACACCTGCACACCAGAATACCAGCACAAAGTAGCACATGCACACCTGCACACCATAGCACCTGCACCCAATATTTTTACTGACAATAGTATATACATTTACTTAACATCATGAATACAAAAAAACGCATTGCTATATACATTTAAAACATTGTTTTACATGGTTACACTTACAATTATTCAACAACAGTTATAAACATTCATGTTTCATCCTTTGATATCCATGATCCGCTCTCGATGGTATTTGTTGCCGAACAAAGCATCCGAACTCAAGGAAAAAAATTCCCCTATATAAGAAAACAAATATTATGTTATTAATGAAATAATGAAAGAAATTAAAACAGTAATATGAAAGAATACATTAATATAGAAATGTGAAACTAAAATATTAAATTTTAAACTCAAAAGTTTTCATTTTCATAACAATTAAAGGGAATAATGTAAAATTAATATGTTTTTGATTGATTTATCTCATTTAATAAATACTAATTCTTTATCTAATGAAAAGCTTTACCGGTCACACCGTGCGTCGGATTGAGGTGTGGTCGATTCGTACATGTCACAAATGACTCGTGGATTATTTTCCTAAAGTATCAAATCAATCCGAAGGCGTTTGCTCAGTTTGGCGTATGTCATTGGTGTTGTTTTCCAAAGTTTATGTCATTTTCAAACTGATATCAGAAAATTTTAGCCATACCGGTCACACCATGTGTCGGATTGAGGTGCGGTCGATTCGTAAACGTCACAAATGACTCGTGGATCGTTTTCATAAAGTATCAAAACAGTACGAAGGCGTTTTCTCGGTTTGGCGTATGTCATTGGTGTTGTTTTCCAAAGTTTATCTCAATTTGAAACTGATATCAGACACTTTTAGCCATACCGGTCACACCGTGCGACGGATTGAGGTGTGGTCGATTCTTACACGTCAAAAATGACTTGTGGGTCATTTTCCTAAAGTATCAAAACAATCCGAAGGCGTTTGCTTGGTTTGCCGTATGTCATTGGTGTTGTTTTCCAAAGTTTATGTCATTTTCAAACTGATATCAGACAATTTTAGCCATACTGGTCACACCGTGCGTCAGATTGAGGTGCGGTTGATTCGTACACGTCACAAATGACTCTTGGATCATTTTCCTAAAGTATCAAAACAATCCAAAGGCGTTTTCTTGGTTTGGTTTATGTCATTGGTGTTGTTTTCCAAAGTTTATGTCATTTTCAAACTGATATCAGAAAATTTTACCCATACCGGTCACACCGTGTGTCGGATTGAGGTGCGGTCAATTCGTACACATCACAAATGACTCTTGGATCTTTTTCCTAAAGTATCAAAACAATCTGAAGGCGTTTGCTCGGTTTTTAGTATGTCATTGGTGTTTTTTTCCAAAGTTTATCTCAATTTGAAACTGATATCAGACACTTTTAGCCATACCGGTCACACCGTGCGTCGAATTGAGTTGCGGTAGATTCGTACGTGTCAAAAATGACTCATGGATCGTTGTAATAAGGTATCAAAACAATCAGAAGGCGTTTGCTTGGTTTGGCGTATGTCATTGGTGTTGTTTTCCAAAGTTTATGTCATTTTCAAACTGATATCAGACATTTTTAGCCATACCGGTCAAACCGTGCGTCGAATTGAGGTGAGGTCGATTTGTACACGTCACAAATGACTCGTGGATCGTTTTCTTAAAGTATCAAAACAATCGGAAGGCGTTTGCTCGGTTTGGCGTATGTCATTGGTGTTGCTTTCCAAAGTTTATGTCATTTTCAAACTGATATCAGACAATTTTAGCCATACCGGTCACACCATGCATCGGATTGAGGTGCGGTCGATTCGTACACGTCACAAATGACTCGTGGATCGTTTTCCTAAAGTATCAAAACAATACGAATGCATTTGCTCGGTTTGGCATATGTCATTGGTGCTGTTTTCCAAAGTTTATGTCATTTTCAAACTGATATCAGACAATTTTAGCCATACCGGTCACACCGTGCGTTGGATTGAGGTGCGGTCAATCCGTACATGTCATAAATGACTCGTGGATCGTTGTCCTAAAATATCAAAACAATAAGAAGGCGTTTGCTCGGTTTGGCATATGTCATTGTTGTTGTTTTCCAAAGTTTATGTCATTTTCAAACTGATATCAGACAATTTTATCCATACCGGTCACACCGTGTGTCGAATTGAGGTGCGGTCAATTCGTAAACGTCAAAAATTACTCGTGGGTCATTTTCCTAAAGTATCAAAACAATCCGAAGGCATTTTCTCAATTTGGCGTATGTCATTGGTGTTGTTTTCCAAAGTTTATGTCATTTTCAAACTGATATCAGACAATTTTAGCCATACCGGTCACACCGTGCGTCAGATTGAGGTTCGGTCGATTCGTACACGTCACAAATGACTCGTGGATCGTTTTCCTAAAGTATCAAAACAATCCGAATGCGTTTTCTAGGTTTGGAGTTTGTCATTGGTGTTGTTTTCCAAAGTTTATGTCATTTTCAAAATGATATCAGACAAATTTTGCCATACCGGTCACACCGTGCGTCGGATTAAGGTGCGGTCGATTCGTACATGTCACAAATGACTCGTGGATCATTTTCCTGAAGTATCAAAACAATCTGAAGGCGTTTGCTCGGTTCGGCGTATGTCATTGGTGTTGTTTTCCAAAGTTTATGTCATTTTCAAACTGATATCATACAATTTTAGCCATACCGGTCACACTGTGCATCGGATTGGGGTGTGGTCGATTCGTACACATCAAAAATGAATCTTGGATCGTTGTCACAAAGTATCAAAACAATCCGAAGGCGTTTTCTTTGTTTGGAGTATGTCATTGGTGTTGTTTTCCAAAGTTTATCTCAATTTGAAACTGATATCAGACACTTTTAGCCATACCGCTCACACCGTGCATCGGATTGAGGTGCGGTCAATTTTTACACATCAGAAATGACTCGTGGATCGTTTTACTAAAGTATCAAAACAATCCAAAGGCGTTTGCTCGGTTTGGCGTATGTCATTGGTGTTGTTTTCCAAAGTTTATGTCATTTTCAAACTGATATCAGACAATTTTAGCCATACCGGTCACACAGTGCATCAGATTGAGGTGCGGTTGATTCGTACATGTCACAAATGACTCGTGGATCGTTTTCCTAAAGTATCAAAACAATCCGAAGGCGTTTTCTTTGTTTGGCGTATGTCATTGGTGTTGTTTTCCAAAGTTTATGTCATTTTCAAACTGATATCAGACAATTTTAGCCATACCGGTCACACTGTGTGTCGGGTTGAGGTGCTGTCGATTTGTACA
Source organism: Viscum album (assembly GCA_963277665.1). Classification (NCBI taxonomy): domain Eukaryota; kingdom Viridiplantae; phylum Streptophyta; class Magnoliopsida; order Santalales; family Viscaceae; genus Viscum; species Viscum album. Next base: position 1,320,187,203 of record OY728132.1, on the reverse strand, counting down.
CGTCACAAATGACTCGTGAATCGTTTTCCTAATGTATCAAAACAATCCGAAGGCATTTTCTCAGTTTGGCGTATGTCATTGGTGTTGTTTTCCAAAGTTTATCTCAATTTGAAACTGATATCAGACAATTTTAGCCTTACCGGTTACACCGTGCTTCGGATTGAGGTGCGGTTGATTCGTACACATCACAAATGACTCGTGGATCATTGTACTAAAGTATCAAAACAACCCGAAGGCGTTTGATCAGTTTGGCGTATGTCATTAGTGTTGTTTTCCAAATTTTATCTCAATTTGAAACTGATATCAGACACTTTTAGCCATACCGGTCACACCGTGCGTCGGATTGAGGTACGATCAATTCGTACATGTCACAAATGACTCGTGGATCATTGTCCTAAAGTATCAAAACAATCCAAAGGCGTTTGCTCAGTTTGGAGTATGTCATTGGTGTTGTTTTCCAAAGTTTATGTCATTTTCAAACTGATATCAGACAATTTTTGCCATAGTGGTCACACCGTGCGTCGGATTGAGGTGCGGTCGATTCGTACACTTCACAAATGACACGTGGATCGTTTTCCTAAAGTATAAAAACAATATGAAGGCTTTTTATTGGTTTGGAGTATGTCATTGGTGTTGTTTTCCAAAGTTTATGTCATTTTCAAACTGATATCAGAAAATTTTAGCCATACCGGTCACAAAGTGCGTCAGATTGAGGTTCGGTTGATTCGTACACATAAAAAATGACTCGTGGATAGTTTTCCTAAAGTATCAAAACAATCCGAATGTGTTTTCTTGGTTTGGCATATGTCATTGGTGTTGTTTTCCAAAGTTTATCTCAATTTGAAACTCATATCAGACACTTTTAGCCATACCGGTCACACCGTGCGTCGGATTGAGGTACGGTCAATTTCTACATGTCAAAAATGACTCGTGGACCGTTGTCCTAAAGTATCAAAACAATCCGAAGGCGTTTTCTCGGTTTGGCGTATGTCATTGGTGTTGTTTTCCAAAGTTTGTGTCATTTTCAGACTGATATCAGACAATTTTAGCCATAGCGGTCACACCGTGCGTCGGATTGAGGTGCGGTCGATTCGTACACGTCACAAATGACTCGTGGATCTTTATCCTAAAGTATCAAAACAATCCGAAGGCGTTTTCTCAGTTTGACGTATGTCATTGGTGTTGTTCTACAAAGTTTATGTCATTTTCAAACTAAGTAGTAGGAATTCACTAATCTAAGGATATGAAACATAAGAAAGGGAGATCATAGATGCTCAATAAGTGCAAAGGGAGATATCAATGACCATATAAAGATAACATAAGTATTAGTAATTCACCTTCATTGTCCTATTTGTTTACATTCTTCGATCTGGTACGCTGCCCATTCGTTTCTAAAGACATTTATATCATCTTCTGAATAGGAGTTTTTGCGACAGTCATAGTAGTACAGAAAAAATATAAATACACAAAGGATTAATAATTATTTTAAATAAAGTTGTAATTATTTTCAAAAATACCTCTTCAGGGATGCTAGTTTTTCCATGAAATACGATCTCTTTCATAAATTTACAAACATAATAACCGCAGTCCTTGTCATTTGTTTGTTTCGGACACTGCAGAAACATCGAAAAAAATAAGTAATTTTTTATATGTATTTGGATAGTGAAATATAATTATATATACCCAGATACTTCTCCATTTGTAGATCTTGTGGGCATTGTCGTCCTTACGCCCTGGATTCATTCCAACCTTTAGACGATATTCATACACCGCCCTATCATAACAAAATCCTCATTAAAAGATAATATAAATTATATAACTAGATATTTAGTTCTAAAATTTTGGATCTAGTGTTTTACAAATTTACAATCGCCATCATGTGTGGTCAGTTAGTTGGATATCCATGCAGTGAATCCAGAAAATAAATTTTTGGAGTATCCAAATTGACTGCAATGAGCATCCAATGTTCCCTAAAAACAAAAAAAGAAATAAGTACTGATTGAAATTAAAATATAATTGATATTATTAAAATGTATAGTTTTACCCTTGCATCGTTGGTATTAAAAAGAGCCTGTTAGTCGTAATTCTTCTTTGAAACGTTCTGAGCAGATTTGACATCAATTCAGCCTGAAAATTAGAATCTATTTCTGTTCATTGTGTAGAAATGATGTGAGGACTAACGAGTCAAAATTTGTATTCATGGGAAAATCCCTTCAATTGTTTTTCATATATACGCCTGTGAAAAATATGAGATGTATTTATCCATAATTATCAAAGTATACCAGCTTCTGTAAAATCAAATCATGAAAACATACCTAATGTATACATTTATAACTGAGGCACCTAGCCAGTCGTATGTGATGATCTCAGAAACAGCGTATGCACTAACGAAATCCATTGTTTCCTCTCCGTACATATCTTTTTCACAAAAAATTGTATGATTCTTTCCGTCTTTCATTTTCGTATCCACATGAGCTTGCAATGATATTAAATGTGGATATAGAACGGGCGGGGTGAACGTGCTCTTAGTAGACCGTTTTGATCGGTTGGTTGATCCAATCTTGGAGCCGCTCTTTCGTTTTAGCTTCTCCATTTTATCCTTCTGTAATAAAATTCATCAGTTCAACCATTTTTTAATTTAATGTTAAAGGTTCTGCTTGAAAAATGAACTGGAAATGAATACCTCCTACTCGACGTGTTTTTTTACAAGATTCGACGGCCATGCAACGAATTTTCCAATAGATTTTTCCACCGTATTAATGTCGTCATCGTCATTTGGCACGGGTATCTCGACGCTCGGCTCATGATCTACGTTAATCGACACTTTTACATGACCGGTTGGAAGTGGTCTGGAGTGTAGCGTGTCATTCTGCATATTGAACACCGTAGCCCTCGCTACAAGGCGATGGGTGGGAGTTGACAGATATAAATCACAGTCATTTTCACCCTGCAGAATATCATTAAATGAAAGGTATCAGTGTCTATGTGATTCACATCTCACAAAAATGAATATTATAACATTTATTACCTCGGTTAAGTCAGGTCTTTGAGGGGAATGGCTCGCCTCAAAGCTGGTGAGGGGTGGATCTTCTCACGGGGGTTGTTCTTGAGTTGTTTGTTCTCTTCTCCTCTCTTCCATCAAACTCTTTAGCATCTCTCCCTGAGTTTGGATTAGTTCTTCAAGGGTAGCTACTCTATCTCTCATTACATGCAATTCTTTAGTTTTTTCATCCTCTTGTTTTTTTTTCTTAAAATATGTCTTGGGTGACACCCCAAAACCCACATCTCTGATGCGGCCATACTGTTCTGGCTGTTTCAAGGCCGTTGAAAGTATGTCTGCATCCGGTGCGGGTGTTGATGTTTGCTATGACTATTTCAAATAGAAAATATGAAAAAATAAGTATAAATCGTTATGTAATAGTGATTTAAAGCAAAACAAGTTTATATTATATCATACTTACACATGTTTCCCACACTTTTTGTGTGTTTTCATCTATTAGTTTCTCCTCTTTATTAACACGTGCCTCCTTCCATAGCACATGGCGTGGATTGGAAGTGACTTGAGATTTTTCTTCATCAATCTGCTTATAAACATAGGAGGAAGAGGAGGCGGAGGCAGCGAAGGTAGCAGAGGAGGAGGAGGATGAGGCCGGTGGAGGGGAGGAGGAGCAGGAGCAGAGGAGGAGGAGGCGGCCGCGGCGGAGGAGGAGGAGGCAGCGGAGGCAGAGGAGGAGGAGGAGGAGGCCGCGGTGGAGGAGGAGGAGGACGCACCAGTGGCAGCGCAGAGGCAGGGCGGAGGCAGCGGAGGCAGCAGAGGAGGAGGAGGATTAGGCTGGTGGATGAGGAGGAGGAGGAGCAGGAGCAGAGGAGGAGGCGGTGGCCGCGGCGGAGGAGGAGGAGGCGGCGGCAGCAGAGGCACCGGCGTGACCGCGACATGACCGTAGAGGAGGAGGCGGCCACAGAGGCACCGGCGGCACCTACGGAGGAGGAGGAGGCATCGGCGGAGGAGGAGGAGGCCGCGGTGGAGGAGGAGGCACCGGCGGTAGTGCAGAGGCAGGGCAGAGGCAGGGCGGAGGCAGCAGATGCAGTGGAGGCAGTGGAGGAGGAGGAGGATGTGGCTGGTGGAGGAGGAGGAGGAGGACCAGGACCAGAGGAGGAGGCGGCGGCCGCGGCGGAGTAGGAGGAGGAGGAGGCCGCGGAGGCACCGGCGTGACCATGGCGTGACCGCGACGTGACCACGGCGTGAACGCGGAGTGACCACGGCGTGACCGCGGCGTGACCGCAGCGTGACCGCGGAGGAGGAGGAGACGTGGAGGCACTGGCGGCACCGGAGGAGGAGGAGGAGGCATCAGCGGAGGAGGAGGAGGCCGCGGTGGAGGAGGAGGCACCGGAGGCACCGGCGGCTACGCGGAGGCAGGGCGGAGGCAGCTAAGGCAGCGGAGGAGGAGGAGGATGAGGCCGATGGAGGGGAGGAGGAGAAGGTGTATAGGAGGAGGCGGCGACCGCGGAGGAGGAGGAGGAGGCATCGGAGGCAGCGGAGGAGGAGGAGGAGGAGGCCGCGATGGAGGAGGAGGAGGCTGTGGTGGAGGAGGAGGCACCGGCGGCAGCGCAGAAGCAGGGCGGAGGCAGGGCGGAGGCAGCGGAGGCAGCGGAGGCAGCGGAGGAGGAGTATGATGAGGCCGGTGGAGGAGGAGGAGGAGGAGCAGGAGCAGAGGAGGAGGCGGCGGCTGCAGTGGAGGAGGAGGAGGCGGCGGCCGCGGCGGAGGAGGAGGAGGCGGCGGCCATGGAGGCACCGACGTGACCGTGGCGTGACCGCGGCACGACTGCGGCTTGACCTCGGCGTGACGGCGGAGGAGGAGGAGGCCGAGGAGGCACCGGCGGAGGAGGAGGAGGCCGCGGAGGCACCGGCGGCACAGCGGAGGAGGAGGAGGCATCGACGGAAGTAGCGAAGGAGGAGGAGGATGAGGCCGGTGGAGGAGGAGGAGGAGGAGGAGCAGGAGCAGAGGAGGAGGCGGCAGCCGCGACGGAGGAGGAGGAGGTGGCGGCCGCAGAGGTCCCTACTCTAGGTGGATATATATGGATACTTTCCTTGACTGGTCTCTATATGAAATAATTCTAAAAGGCTCCCTCACCTTCCAAAGATATATTATTTCTAGAATTTTTTTTTGTGGGAGAATGAATTAATCATATATAGTTGATGTCACTTTTAGATCATATGATTCCTTACTCATCAAGATAAATAGACAAGAACCAAAACCTAAGAGGCCTCAGGCCTATCCAAATCTCTAGAAGTGATGACTTCCCAGTGCTTATTGGAAAACTATGGAAGTGTCGACTTCCCACATGCACATCCCCCCTCCCCATATCTTCCCCAGAAGACTCCTGCACATCCCCCCTCCCATCCACCCACTACCCCCCCCCCCCACTTGCACAACCCCCCTCCCCCACCCCCACCTTCACACCCCCCACTTGTACACCCCCCAACCTCACCCACCAATAGACTCCCACCTACCTAGACCCCCCCCCAACTAGAACACTCTCTTCCCCACCACCCACTTGAACAACCCCCCCCCCCCCCTCCCACTTGCATATCCCACCCACCCCCACCTGCACAGCCCACCCCCACCCCCACCCCGAACCTGTACACACCCCCACCTCACACCCAATAGACCCCCCATTATACGCCCCACCTACACATGTTCACCCACTGCACCTCTCCCCCACCTAAACACCCCCACCTTCACACCCCCCCCCCACCCACTACAACCCCGCAACACCTACACCCCCCCCCCACTTCAAATAAAATTGATTCACACAAATCATGATAGTTGAAATATAGAACAAAAACAAAAAACAAAGCAAATTAAAATTATTGGGCATAGCATACCGCACAATGGAGGAGGAGGAGGCCGTGGAGGCACCGGCGAAGGAGGAGGAGGCCGCGGTGGAGGAGGAGGCTGCAGTGGAGGAGGAGGCACTGGCGGAGGAGGAGGAGGCACCAGCGGAGGAGGAGGAGGCCGCGGTGGAGGAGGAGGCACCGACGGCAGCGACGCAGAGGCAGGGCTGAGGCAGGGCGGAGGCAGCAGAGGCACCAGAGGAGGAGGATTATGAGGCCGGTGGAGGAGGAGGAGGAGGAGGAGAAGCAGAGGAGGAGGAGGAGGCCGCGGCGGTGGCGGAGGAGGAGGTGGCAGCGGCACAGACGAGGGCTTCCGCGAGAGCCTGATTATGTGCGGGGAGGAGGAAGAGGACCCGAGGGTTTCTAACAAATCTGCGGTACCCTTTATCAGCGCTAGTAAAAATCACTGACAAAGGGTGTATTTATCAGCACTAAAATTAAAAGCACTGATAAATACAACCTTTATCTGCGCTAACAAATGCCCTGATAAAGGTCCACTTTATCAGCGCTTTTGTTAGCACTGATAAAGGTCCGGCCCTTTATCAGTGCTTTTCCATTAGCGCTGATAAAGGCAGGCGCATGCCTTGCCCAGTTTTGTGGTAGTGGTCATTTCCACATATAAGATTTGATAGTCAATTTATCTCTCTTATGTGAAGGTGGATATTCTACATTATTTAGGTTATTTTTTATACCCTAAGACAACTGGATAAGAATCACCATGAAATTTTTAACACCACCTCCCAGTGCATTAGGTATGACATTCATGAAATCACTATATTATCCAACACACTAGTTTTGGCCTGGTTTCTCCTAGTTCCAACCATTTTCTAAAATAGAAAAGGTTTAAACAAAATATAATTCAATAATTCATGAATAAATAATTTATTCCTTTGTGTAGTTAACTCTAAAGGAATATCTTGTGGGATGCCTATGGTTATCATTTTTCTAAAATGGGATTCTTGGAAACGGTAACATCCCGACCCAGCTCACCACTAAATCGGTGACCGGACCGGTCACCACATGACCTCAAGCGCATCTCCCCATACGCCAGAGGCTGCCGACTAGAAGAGAGGGTCTAAGGATAATCAGTGTATATACTATACCCTCTTATCAGAGTTACATAGTGGTATATTAGAGTAAATAAAAAACAATAGAAATAAATAGCAGAAGAAGTCTAATAAATGATAAAGCAGCGGAAGGAAGATTTTATAAATCTTTTATAAACAAATGGACAATGCCAATTATACAACAAATGCATGCATGACATGATAATGATGTAAAAATGAAAAATAGTGAACAAAATAGAATTCTTAACATTAAATTACAAAAATAAATAAATAATGACTTCATGCCCTGAGGGAGGTCTACTCGGGAATCACGAGCTTCCGCTAGGTCCGTTTCTTTTATCTTTCAAGTAATTGCTGACAACACAATCCTAAAACCAAATAGAATCTATACGGGTACCCTAATGCAATGGCGGCCTGAGTAGGGTGTGAGATATGAATCTCAGTAGGCTGGGACCGACGGTGTCTACCCCAAATCCAGACATTTAATAAATAATTTAAACCATGGGAAAGCATTCATAAATAAAGTAATAATTACCAGGTAACTATATACCCAAGTACCTGCTTCAGCCGTCAGCTGGTGTCTGAATGTGAAATATATAACTGTCTTGAAAACTGAAAAATCATTACATAATCATTTTCATTTTTCAATTATTCAAACCTCATTAAATTACAAAATTCTCAAGATTCGTCCCAAGCTCGGCATCCCCCGAATAAGTTACTCACCACATATGTCCCTAAGTACATATAAAAATTCAATGTAAAGACAAAATCCAAGCTTGTTCTTTGGCTTGGATAACGCGTCATAAGTTATTAAATTTAATCCTTCACATAAAATGTCTGAGTCCATACACTATAATAGTGATTCTCTCTTAGGTCCATCAACAAATAGTGATTCACCGAATTAATTAATAATTTTGAACCCTTTCTTATATTCAATTCAGAAATCATTATTTCACAACAGTTTTCATTAACCATTAATTCGTTTCATGTACGACCAATTGTAACCACAGTCTAATGTCAATTAATGGGTGTAGACCATCATGTCTAGCACCCTCGTGAGTATTTGGAGCATTATTCCATGTCTCACAACCCATGGGTATTTGGATCATCCATCCGTGACCCATAAAATAATGTTTGCTTGCAAGATGAGTGTAGAACGCCATGCCTAACACCCTGTGATTATTTAGAGCATCAATAACTATCTCAAAACCCTTTAATCACTCATACATATATATTTATCATTGGTGTATAATTCCACGTCTAACATCCCAAAACCATCCTTTAATTAATTCATAAATTAATTAATCCAATCAGTTAATTAATTCAACAACTAATTAACAACATAAATCTCCCGTCAAAAGTCAACCATTAATTAACCATTAAACATCTCAATAGTAAATAATTAGTTAAAAATTAATTATTCTTAGCAAGACAAATAAATAGTAAACCCAACATTTAATTATCCAAATTCTTTAACAAGTCTGAAACCGTCCACTCAAACAGTGATTTGTCCATGACATTAACAATTTACATGCATGTCATAATCATCTCAAAACATGCTAAACAAAACACATATATTTAGAAACCATCTCACGCAACATCTCATATTATAAAGCAACTCCATCCAAGACAACTTAATTCATGGAAATCTAACATGTGTCAAAAGGTACCAATGGACAACAGTCGTAATAAAAAATCAATTCAAAATCTTAATTTAATGCATGAAAAATAATTAATTCAATAATTAATTAATTAATTAATTATCTATTTAACCAATCATCAATTAGTTAAACATTACCATTTAACATGTAATAGTTAATCCATACATTAATTATTACCAGTTTCCAATATATAACCCAAACATGTCAAATATTCAATATTCTCAATAATTAGTAAAATACAAAATTTTACTACAACTCATGACTTTATAATTAATTCTACAATTAATTAACTTTTTACACATTCTACCCAACCAAATCATTTAACTTTTTAATCATATCACTTTAACCAAATTAGAAAAACATGCTCATTGTTGGCGCCAAAAATGTGGCCCGAAAGGAAGGAACGAAAAAGACAGCCGGCGCGCTGCCTCGCGAAGCACAGCCGCGAAGCACAGCCGCGAAGCACAGCCGCGAAGCCCCGCCGCAAAGCGTCCCCACCTTGGTGGCCCCGCGAAGCTCCAGAGGCGGTAATCCTCCGCGAACCGGTTTGACGTTCGCGAGCCGCCACGAAGCACTGGAGGCGGTAATCCTCCACGAACCCGTTTGACGTTCGCGAGCCGCCGCGAAGCCCCGAAGGCGGCGCGCGAGCCCTGCTTCGCGGCGCCCCTTCCCTATAAATACTCGACTCCCCCTGAGTCCCGGGGACGGACGATCCGACCATTCGGTTTCTCCTCTCCCGAATCACGAAGCACGCTTTTCCCCGGGAATCATGAGCTCCGCGAGGTATTTCTACTTCGCGAGACGACTCTGATTTGTTTCGTTTTGAGCCCCTCTTCCGAGAGGGATGCCCTTCGCGAAGCTCAAGGGCGTTCGCAAAGGAAGGGGATTCCCAAGGGAACCTGGGCAGCCGCGGAGCACTTGTGCTTCGCAAAACACCCAACCCATACGAGTAATCCCTATGCTAAGGCAGGATCGCTCCACTTCGCGAAGTACATTGCTTGGCAGGACCCTGCTTCGCGAACCACTCCTTCTTCACGAGGCAGTGCTCCGCGAACACTGTTCCACTTCGCGAAGCACCTCCTACTCCCACCTATGCCCCATGCTAAGGCCAAGGCACCCCACTTCGCAAAGCACACTCCTCTGCTTAGCGATTCCTCTTTCCGTGCGACCCTCCAGGTTTGCACGATGTGATTTCAAAGTCCCATGGACAACACCTCCCGTAGCGTTGCTTCGCCTAATGCTTCTTCGCATAGGCATGCTAACGGCTATTGCTTTTTCGCATAGCCACGCTAACGTGGACCCCTTGATGGTTCGTCCCACGACCCCCCTTTACCATGGCCTTACCGGCACCTTCCCTTCCCCAAGGACCAGAGGGTACCGGTAATGTAAGACCTAGGGGTGTGGAGTGAACCCACCTCGTCCAAGCTGCAGGACGTTAAACTGCCAAGCACCATGTCCTCAACACAAGACGTTAAACTGTGACCCAACCTCGTCTCCCTCACGAAGGGTCCCCCCAACTCGAACATTTTTTACACCACTCGTCTCCACGGGAATGGAACTCTTCCGCACATGGAATGAGATCCTCCTTGTCGGAGTGGTGTATGTTCGCATGGGAAGGGTCGCCTCAGAGTGTAAGCCCCTAACCTTTGGTACGAATGATTGCACCCGTGCATCTCGGTACTTCCCCACTACCAAGGTCAGTGGAGGACGTGATAGGGAACGAGGCACCTCCCATCGTCGGACCAAGGTCCATCTTTCCCGTGCTTTGTCGCGCCATGGGCCTCCATCCTGGAGTAAGTCCCAACACCATGGGCCGCCCAACGCGTAAGCCCCTCTTCGCTTCTCACGGATGCACCCTTCGCGACGTGATCGTCAGGTCCGTGCAACCTCTTGTTTCTCACACCGAGCATGACTCACGTGGGCTTAGAGTGAGCACCGACCCTGACAATACAATTTGAACTACGAGGTCTTTGATCCATGTCAAGGCATGGTACGTAGGAAGCCTCCACGAGGTTCAAGCCACATTGCTCGGTCGTTCATTCACGTCGAGTTTCACCCACGTCCAACACGACGCTAAACTGCAATTCCCGTCCGACGGCAAGCCGTTGTGACCATCTAAACTACGAGGACTTTGATCCGTGTCAAGGCATGGTATGTAGGAAGCCCCCACGAGGTTCAAGCCCACAAATAGTGGACCAAGGTCTACTTTCATGTCGGTTCACCGACACACCCACCCGCCATTTCACGTCGGGTCTCACCCCCGTCCAGCACGACGTTAAACTGTACTCTGGTCCATTGGTAAGCCATTGCGACCCATCCATCCTAACGAACTACGGGGACTTTTATCCGTGTCGAGGCATGGTACGTAGGAAGCCTCCATGAGGTTCAAGCCCACCAATAGTGGACCAAGGTCTACTTTCACGTCGGTTCACCGACACACCCACCCATCGTTTCTTCACGCCGGGTCCCATCTTCGCCCGGCATGACGTTAAACTACATTACCTTTTGAACTACTAGGTCTTTGATCCATGTCAAGGCATGGTACGTAGGAAACCTCCACGAGGTTCAAGCCCACCCGTCGTTCATTCACGTCAGGGTTCACTATCGTCCCGCATGACGTTAAACTGTATTCTACGAACTACGAGGTCTTTGATCCGTGTTAAGGCATGGTACGTAGGAAGCCTTTATGAGGTTCAAGCCCACCACCCATTGGACCAAGGTCCACTTTCACGTCGGTTCACCGACAAATCCATTTGAACTACGGGGACTTTGATCCTTGTTAAGGCATGGTACATAGGAAGCCTCCACGAGGTTCAAGCCCACCCATCACCCAATTCACGTCATGTTCTACCTACGTCCATCATGACGTTAAACTACACTTTGGTCCGGTGGTAAGCCATTGCGACCCAACCATTTGAACTACGAGGACTTAGATCCATGTCAAGGCATGGTACGTAGGAATCCTCCCAGAGGTTCAAGCCCAACTCCCCTCGGACCAAGGTCCATCTTCACGTCGGTACGCTGACGATGCCCGTCGGACCATGGTCCAGCTTCACGTCGGTTTACCGGCACCATCCCGAACTACGCGGACATTGATTCCCTGCCACGGGGATACGTAGGAAACCTCGTCAAGGCTCAAGCCCAACTTCACTGTCGCCCCCCCTGTGATGGTCCCATTTCACTCTCATCCGTCTCCGCTAGACGTTAAACTCGCGGCATACCCTGTGTTGAACACGAGAAGCTGAGGAAAACCTCAGATACGTGTCTATGACATGTAATTCCCCGCGCTCGATGTGGGATGCCTCGGGCTTCCACGCCCTCGAGAAGCCTTGTGGTCAAGGATAACAGACAGACATGCCAGGTAACCCAGCATCCAGACACGCTACTGATGCCTCAACGTGACTACTCCCCTGACCGAAGGTTGCTGCCCTGACTGGACCCTTTGGAATGTCCCGACAGAAGCAGTGTAATTAACCGGCGTCCATGGAAACATGGCACTGGTAAGAGTTTCACGAACAACGTATTAAATCTATGAGGGAGACCCGGACTAGGTGACGAGTTCTGAGGAGGAATCCACGGAAGGAAGAACCGACATCCCATCATCCCATTTCGATCAAGGAGCAGACGTACCTGAATAAGGAACGAATGCCACCCGCCTTTGGAAAGCGGGAATGCGGGGCAACAAAGCCGCGTGTCCCCCCCTGACGGACGGACGCGCGCGCGCCCCGGCGAAAGCGTCGGAAACAGAAATGGTGAACCCGACGTGAAACTCTTCTCCTCAGCATGGAGATTAGTAGCGTTCGAGACACCAGTAGATTGACGTGTCACCGGATTCAGATATCTGTTGCCTGGTCCCACCAAGCAAATGGCGGGCCTGTCGTGAAACTCACCGGCAGTCGGGGTAGTAGAACGTGGGGCACTCCGCTCTGCAGCATGTTGGCGTGGATCATTCTCACAGACATGGAGGATGGAAGAACGCTGGGGCACTGGCTGTCAATCCTTTTCCTCTCAGTACTGATGAGTTGATCCCTTCGCTTTCCAGGAACCAGGTTGCTATTTCAGAGATGCGGTCACCATCCGCTCCTCGCCTGCGCAGGGGCAGGGGAAACACCACAACGGCCACTCCACATGGCACCACCACCGCCACGACGGCTGCCACATCACGGAATACGGGATGTCCACGTCCCCTTTCCCCATCAGAGGTCATCCAACGAAGGGTGATCAACAGCCTCGTGCGCAGGTACGAGGAGGAAGGGGTCATCCCGACCAGGGATATGGCCTGCTTGGACCTGGAGGCCTCCAGGCCCCGCCGTCAACGCCGCCCTAACAGGCCGCGCAGGGATCCCCTGCTCCCCACCCAGACATTAAACCGTTTCGGGAGCCTATCTCCGGAACGCCTTGACGACTCTTCGCCTTACGCTGAAGAGGCAGGCGCTGTTCGGCTCAGTCCGCTCAGGGCCTCGACCCAGGGCCCCCAGGCGAGAGCTCCCATCCGGCCATGTCAGCGCCGTCATCCGGCCCCGCAGGAAGAGCAGGCAGACTATGTCCCTGCACCACCTGCACCGGCCCGCCTGACCCGATGTCAGCGCCGGGCCCGGGCTGAGGACGCTCTCCTAGCCGCGTCCACGTTGACAGCTATAGTGGCCCGAGCCACCGCCGACGTACATTATGAAGCCCCCGCGTACATTGAGCAGGGGAACCCCTTCGCCCAACCAGGATCGAGACCCCAACCGCCCCACGGGCAGGCTGGGTTGACTCTTCGGGTTGCAGGCCCAAGTAGTGATCGCCGCGAGCTAACCTGCGGTGATGCCACCCCGTACGAAGGTCCTCCCCGTACCACTACTCCACAGAGCGTGGGCCTTCCCCGCTCCGAGGTTCGTCATGGAGGCATGCCTCGTGCTGCCCCCATCCTGCAGGAAGACCTGCCCCGTGGCAGTGATGCTCAGCGTGGAAACATTTCCTGCGCCTGCTGTACGGGGTATGGGGTCCATCCTTCTGAAGGCACCGTCCATCCGGTCCTTCTCCAACATGGGGTCCCTCCCTACGTCCTCTCTGCAACCGGCGAAGGTCCTCCTCACCCCAGCAACCCGAGGGGTGAAGGTCAGCCTCGCTCCACTCGCATCGACCATGGAGGTCTTCCCCATGCTCCTGACAGTTCCAACAGAGGCCCCGCCCACATGGGTACTATTCATTGAGGTCCTCCCCATGTACCCTTCGACATTTGCCCTGTTGCCCCTCGCACCCCGGCTGTCTCGAGTGGGGGCCCACTCCGCCACGGCGCCAGCGCCGCCCCAAGGATGCCTGATAGGGGTCAACCCTGTCCCGAAGAGCCACCCAGGGGCAGAAGAGCGGGTCGTCGCCGCCACAAGAAGAATCCTGGGAAGGCCCAGGCGGAGATCAAACCTGCCTGCTTCTCCGATTCGGAAGCGGAATGCGATTCAGCAATGGAACCTTCTCCCAGCTCCTCCGTATCAAGTACTGGGGCAGGAACCAGACGCGTCAGCCTCGTTCTCCCAGAATTTGAGGTCCACCGGATTCTCGTCTCTCTCCGCAGGTACATCCAGGAGGAAGAGATTCTGAGAACTTCGCAGGTTTCGACCGCGCGATCACCGCCATCGTCACACGAAGCGCCCTCTACCTCTACTCGGGATCACGAGGAGCTGTTTTGGGGGTCAACGGTGGTAGAGCCATGACATGACCGGACACCGGTAATGGCGATTCCCGTACCCGAAGCAGTGGCTGTTAGCCCGTCCTATCTTGACATTGTGGTCAGGTCACCTCGCTCTTCAGAGGAAGGCCCAGAATTCGGTGGCCAGTCTGCTCGCTCGCCGTATTCTCCACCGCCGAGTTTTCTATCCCAGAGGTCCGCCTCGGTACCGCTACCGGTCCCTCAGCCATCCCCGGTTGATGAGTGGGGTAATGTAGGGCCGAACCCCGAGGAAGAACCCAGGAGCTTCTGGAGTATTCTTGCAGCGGACTACTTCCCAGAGAAGTTCTGGCCCACGTCGGCACTGAATTTCCGCATACCCGAGTCGCTTACCCCTGAAGAAGTGGGATGCTTTTGTCGAACCCTGTGGGAGACGCACTTCTGCCTCCGCTGTGAACGGGTAGTGTACCCCAGAAGTCGAGAGCACTTCGAGGAGATTGGAAAACAGTGCCGCCTGATTGATGCAGCGGTGCTCCTTGTGGCCCAGCACCCCGAGTCGCCCGGTCACCAGAGTGCCCTCCAACGAAAATGCGTTCAGAGTTTCAAGGCACTCCGCAAGATCGTCAGGGAAGCCACCCCCCATGTGCAAGTTCGTGGCTGGGGACACTATGTTGCCCTTCTGTTCGATCCTATTCGACGACAACCCGATTCGCTATGCGACATCGAGGACATGCCCTCGAGAGGAATCGCGGTCCACATGGCCGAAATTGTGGACAGGGAAGATGAACTGGAACTCCTTGATGGATACTTCCCCCCAGAGGGTGCACCGCCACTACTTGACCCATCAGGGAGAGTCACCCGTCAGCAGAGGAACCTGCTAGGCCTGCCCATACCCACCGAGTCGCTGGTACTCAGTCGAAACACCGGCAAAGGTAAAGAGCACGTCGGAACCGTCAAGCACTCCGACCCGTCCGCCTCTGTGCAGAAAACGGACGAGGATCCTGAAAAGGCCGCGTTACACCAGCAGCTTTCTGTGCAGAAGAGGCTGGTTGATGAACTATTGGCTGAGCGCGCCACAGAGCGGCGACCCGACTATGGTAATCCCAGGCCGGGGCAGCAGGGGCAGGAACAATTTCCCCCGGTGAGATGCCTCCGAGCAACCCTGATCATGCTACTACCGCAGACAGGGCGGAAGCCGGAACATACGGCAAGAGGGCGCGATACGTCTCGCCAAACACCCCTGAGCGACGGGGCAATCTGAAGAATCCAACCCGGGTTCCCCCAGTCGCCCAGCAGGTCGTCCAGCCAGTTGACCCACGAGCGGCCGAAGCCGTCTACCGTGTTGAAGAACCTGGCAATGCGCTTGTGGTTAGGGATCCCCGTCAAGACAGGGACCCCCACCCGGAGGACCTTATTGCGGCACTCCCAGCCCGCCTCGAGGCGTTGGAAACACGGCAGGTGGCGGTCCCACCGGATGGCAAGCCTTATCCCGCGTGGGTGGATGATATGCCCGCGCCTCCGGGATTTGGGAACCCCACTTTCTCGCCTTTTAATGGGACAGGGGACCCACCCCAGCACTTGGCTCATTTCTCTTCCAAGTGTGGCCCCATGCTGGGGACCCCGGCTCAGCAAGAAGCCGCTAAGCTCTGATGTTTTGTACTGACATTGGAAGGTCCGGCATTCGTCTGGTACAGCCAGCTCCCTATCGGATCAGTGACCGGTTGGGAGGATCTTCTCCGGCAGTTCTTATACCAGTTCAGCTCCACCACGCGAAAGACCAGCATTGCGGACCTCTTCAAGTGCAAACAGAGGCCTGATGAGCGGGTTGCAGACTTCATCGCCCGGTGGAAAAGACTTACGTATTCCCTCGATATGCCACTGACTCAGGAGAAATTACTGACGATGTGTGTGGGGAACGTCAAGACAGAGCTGGTACCCTCCTTGATTACCCAGAACTACCCTGGAGGGTTCAGAGATTTCTCAGATAAGGCCCAGCGCCTCGAGGAGGCCCTGCAACAGGCTAGTCAGGCACGTTTGCTGCCCCCTATGATCCCAGCCAGGAGGGCCGCCAGGGCTGAACCCGCCGCGGTGGCTCAAATAGAAGCCCCGAAGCAGCTGGAATTGCTACCGGAGGCACCACCCCCGCAACCTCGCAGAGGTCCTCCACCTCAAGCGCAGGCTCCTGCCCAGCAGCGACTGCCTCAGAACCGACAGGTTCCCCCGCGCAATGCGCCACCGCCACCTAGGCGAGACAACCAGGCGCCGCCTCCTTGGCAGGCCCCTCCGGTCCCTCGACAGGACCAGTCCCCCAGGGCTCCTTACCCGGAAAGAAAGTACCATACCTATTCGTTCAACGAAAATCAGGTCCCTGGCTACTTCCGAAGTGCTCTAGAGCAAGGGATTGTGCGTCTGCCTGAGTGCAGGAGGCCGGAAGAGGCGCATCTCACCGACCACCCCAACTACTGCCCTTATCATCGCATCCTGGGGCACACCCTCAAGCGATGCTATGTGTTTAAAGACTGGCTTCAGGACCAGGTCAACAACAACATAGTCAAGTTGGGCCCAGCGCCAGCGCAAGTGGCAGGCGTCTTTGCAGGATCAGAAATCGGCAGCGACAGCGAAGGTGAGTGGCAGCAGGTCCCTAGCCGCGGGTCCCAGAAATACGACAACTGGATGGCTCGAAAAACCGTCGTCCATGCCCAAGGTATCATCCGGGCACGCCTGAAGCAGCGGAACCTTCAGAAGAAGTAGCTGGTGCCTCAGCATCGTCTTCACAGTCGACCTCTGCCCAAAAGGGCAAGCAGCGGCGACGTAAGAAGAAGCAATGTGCACCGCCAGTGTCGTCGTCATCCCGCACTCTTGGCGACTTTATGCCTCCCGAAATGGGCATTTCTCCCAGAATCCGCCCAGCGGTGGATGACTCTTCGAGCGACAGTCAAGGGTACGCTTCGGTTAACACCGTGGAGCTGGTAAAGCCCTATATGACCCCCGACGAGGGGGAACCCCAGACAGACCTCCCCAAAGTTTCCAGCCGACGTCAGCGTCGGCGGAATCGCAATCGCGCCGGTCATCGAGGTACGTCAGCGGGCACTTGTGACCAAGCCGTGCATGCTACCGAGACCAGGCAGCAGGCTCAGCTTAGATCTCAGCACGCGCAGACCCATCCAGCACCCTCGGCTCTACCTCCACCGCCGTTCGTGCTGCTGGATCGGGGGGAGCCGCCTCGTTCGTATCACAGCCAGTCTTGCCCAGCGACAGGCCAGCCTCTGCTGTCCGATCCTAGCCCGGCGACTACTCTTCAGGCTTCTACTGGTAGGCAGCAAGATGTACCCAGTACTAGTTACTCGCCAGTTCGGCCAGCCAGACCCACTGTGCATCCAAATGCCGAACGACCTCCAGTAAGCAGAGGTTCGTGTTTGGCACGAAATTACGATGTTCTGAAGCATCTGGCCGGCATCCCGGCGAGGCTTTCCATCCTCGAGGCCCTTCGCCTGTCATCTGAAATGCGCGAGGAACTTGCCGAGGCCCTAAGGAGCCCCCTCCAGTTCGAGACGGAAGTGGCAGTTGCGGAATCCTTCCATACCGAGACGATTGAAAACGCCGAATGCCAGGCGGTTATCTCGTTCTCCGGTGAAGATGAAGACCCCCCTATACAGGGGCACATTCTCCCACTGTATATCACTGGCCACTTCAACGGTGTGGAAGTCCGCCGATGCCTCGTTGACACGGGTTCTGGAATCAACTTAATTCCGACCCGGACGCTGCGAAAGCTGGGTCTGTCCGAAGGTGATTTAACTCCCTCTGACCTCAGGATCCAGGGGTACGACAGGACAGAGCAAACCCCAGTCGACAAGATCCGCCTGAAGACCCAGTTCGGTGGCTTAATTGCCAGCACCGAGTTCATGGTTGTTTCTCAGGACACCGCCTACAACGCATTGATGGGTAGGCCATGGCTCCATCTGCATGCAGCAGTCCCCTCGTCGTATCACCAGTGCCTTAAGTACTCGCTCAACGGTCGAGTAGGCGTGCTCCAAGGAGACGCGTCCCCTTTCGCTTCTTGTGAGGCCCGCTATCTGGATGCGTTTTATTACAAAAGCAAGGACAAGCAAATCCTGGTAAGCAAGGATGAGCCTGCCCCAATCACAAGTGATCCCTGGGAAAGCATGGACGACGCCTACATCCTCCCGATACACCGGTTGGAGGCCACGACCCCCGACATGGGACAATGTTTTGTTGTTTCGGGTATGCAAGGAAGACATGTTCCCGTGTCCAAGCGACGGCAGAAAATCACCTCGTACTCCTACATCAACCAGGCTCGGGTCATCCCGGAACCTCCTACCCCTGTACGGTACCGGGACGTCAAGATGATGACAACGGCGGTGCTCTATACGTGTCTATTTCGCTGGGCTGGAATTAACCGACTTAGGCCGACACATCACCACTGCTTTGATATCATCAAGCGTGGCCCCTTAGGCCGAAGGCCAGATGGGATCGGATCAAATGCATTCATTGCTATGGTCTCAACGACAAGTGAGTCTCTTGATGTGATGACAGCTGCTGCCCAAGCCGGCACCAGTTGCCCCTCGGGTTTTGAGAGCCCAGAAGCACCTTCCATCGCAAGAAGTCCCCCCACGGCTGGGGAGGAAGACTTGGAGGATGCTCCCCCAGCCTTCGAAGAAGGCGTCTCTACCATGGTTGATGAACTGGTACAGGTGAACCTTGGTAGCGAGGCAGATCCAAGAACCACATTGATCAGTGCGGCCATGTCCCTCGAGGAGCGGCAGTAGTATGTAGACTTCCTCAAATAGCACCGCGATGTGTTTGCCTGGAGTTATGATGAGATGCCAGGGCTGGATCCCCAAGTGGCCGTCCACCGTCTGGGCCTCTCAGCAAAACATCGTGGGTTCAAGCAGCCTCCCAGGAAAATGCACCCTTCTCATGGTGCTATGGTTGAGGCCGAAGTTGACAAGCTTATCAAAGCCAACTTCATTAAGGAGGTCCAGTACCCCAAATGGCTCGCCAACATTGTGCCGGTCAGGAAGAAGAATGGGCAGATCAGAGTCTGCATCGACTTCCGCGATCTCAATCACCACTGCCCAAAGGATGACTTCCCACTCCCAGTGACGGAGCTGTTGATTGACTCCACGGCCGGGTTCCAAGCCCTCTCTTTCATGGATGGGTATTCCGGGTATAACCAGATCCGGATGGCCCCCGAAGATGAGGAGTCCACTACCTTCAGGGCTCCCCAGGGTACCTTTTGCTACCGGGTAATGCCATTCGGTTTGAAAAATGCAGGTTCCACTTATCAGAGGGCCATGCATCGCATATTCAAACCGATCCTCGGGACATTGGTGGAATGCTACGTGGATGACCTTGTAGTCAAATCACGCCAGCGCCAGGACCATCTCAAAGACCTTGAGAAAGTGTTCGGTTTCCTCCGTTCCCGTCACCTGAAGATGAACCCGCTGAAGTGTGCCTTCGGAGTCACCTTCGGGAAGTTTCTGGGCTTCGTTGTCAGATAGCGAGGTATCGAGATCGACCCGGAGAAGATCAAGGCCATTAGCCAAATGCCTCCCCCGAGCAACATTTGGGAGCTTCGAGGACTGCAAGGCCACTTAGCCTATATACGCCGATTCATTGCGAATTTGGCTGGCAAGTGCAAGCCCTTTTCCCAGCTCATGAAGAAAGACGCTGCCTACGAATGGGATGAGGAGTGTCGGGCCGCCTTCGAGGAAATCAAGCAGTATCTGCTCCAACCACCGGTCTTGATGCCACCCGTCTCCGGAAAGCCGCTGGTCCTTTATGTGACCGCCCTGGAGAGATCCCTCGGTGCGCTGCTCGCCCAGAAGAATAACGAGGGTACTGAGAACAGTCTCTACTATCTTAGCCGCATGCTTCTCGATACGGAGGTCAGATACCCCCCTATCGAAAAGAGCTGCCTTGTGCTCGTCTTCGCTGTGCAGAAGTTGCGGCACTACCTGCAACACCACGAGGTACAATTGATCTCTCGGGTAGATCCACTGAAGTACATCCTGAACCGCCCCATGCTGACTGGCCGACTAGCACGGTGGGTGGTGATTCTCTAGCAATTTGATATCAGGTTCGTGCCTCAGAAGTCCGTTAAGGGACAAGCGTTGGCAGACTTTTTAGCTGCCCATCCAACCTCCGCGGATCAATCCCTGGACCTGGATTTTCCCGACGAGACGATCCTCTCAGTCGATCATGCTGCCCCATGTTGGCAAATGCATTTCGACGGCGCCTCCCGGAGCCCCACCGGTAGAAGGCTCAACGACCCCAAGCTCAACAGAGTGGGTGTGAGCATTGTTTTCATTACCCCGGTGCAAGCCGTCCTGCCGTACTCGTTCCTGATGTCAGAAGGTTGTACAAACAACGAGGCAGAGTACCAGGCTCTCATTACCGGCCTCGAGTTGGCCCTTGAGATCCATGTTCTCCATCTACATGTGAAGGGAGATTCCGAGCTGGTGTTCAAACAGGTTAATGGCGACTACGTCGTTAGGAAGCCAGAGCTTGCACCGTTACTGGAGTACACCCTCCTCCTAATGGCCCAGTTCTCTTCTCGGCCAGAGGTTACCCATGTCCCAAGATCGCAGAACGGACAAGCGGACGCCCTGGCTGGCATAGCCGCATCGTTCGCAGAACCCGAGCAAGATGATTTGGTCATACACATGGCCCACCGGAGAGTCATTTCTCCTGTCACCCAAGAGGACTGTGATAGCCTGCGGGTAAGTCATCTCACCGCCGGACCCTCCATATCGGGAGTCCCGGGTTCGTCAGATGCAGTGGTTGAAACCACCCCCGACTGGAGAGCACCTTTTGTCGAGTATCTTCAAAATGGTCAGCTCCCAGACGACCGGGCCGAACGCGAGCGAATCCGACGCTGCGCGCTGCAATTTACCCTCCAGAGCGGCCCCAGTCTTGAGAAGGCCCTCTATAAATGGAGTTTCGATGGTGTCCTCCTCCGTTGCATCCATGGAGTAGAGATACCTCAAGTTATGCAAGAGGTTCACGCCGGTTCCTGTGGCGCCCATCAAGATGGGCCGAAGCTGTCCCAGCAAATCCGGAGGTTAGGGTACTTTTTGCCCTCCATGATCCACGATTGTATTGGATACGCCAAGAGATGCCACGCGTGCCAAGTACACACCAACTTCTTGCATCGGCCGCCAGAACCCCTCCACCCCACCAAGTACTCTTGGCCATTTGCGGTATGGGGACTTGATGTAGTGGGACCGTATCCGCCGACAACAGCCCGCCAGTGTAGGTTCATCCTGACTGCTACAGATTTCTTCTCCATGTGGGCAGAAACAGTTCCGCTCAAAGAGGTCAAGGCCCGTTCCATCGTTGACTTTGTGAGCTCCAACATTATCCACTGGTTTGGAGTCCCTCACACTGTCCTCACCGATAACGACACCAACTTCCGGGCAGATGAATTGAAGAAATTGTACGCTAAGTATGACATCCGGTCGAACCATACCTCCCACTACCACGCACAGGCGAATGGGAAGATCGAGGCATTCAACAAGACCCTCTCTAACATTCTGCAGAAGATGGTTGGTCAGAACAAGAAGAGTTGGCCGGACAAGCTCCCCAACGCCCTCTGGGCTTACCGGACGACGACTCGCAACTCTACCCAGGTGACCCCATATTCCCTGGTGTATGGAGCTGAGGCCGTCCTACCCATTGAGATCCAGCTGTCGTCGCTACGCACTGCAGTTTATGATCACCAGACATCAGATGAGGTAGCTGAGATCCGTCTAGCTGAATTAGAGGCACTGGACGAGAACCGGCTTCGTGCCCTGCACAATCTGGAAAGGCATCAGGACAAGATAGCGAGAGCCTTTGACAAGAAGGTTCGTATCCGCTCTTTTCTGCAGGGTGACCTGGTTTTGGCCCTTCGAGCGCCAATGATTCCTGGTAGGAAACCACCCAAGTTAGAACCCAAATGGGAAGGCCCTTATATCATCCATAAGGTTTACCCCAACGGAGCTTACTCCTTGGTGACCACAGATGGAGAGCGTGTAACTCCTCCCACCAATGCCAAATTCCTCAAGCGATACTTTTCCTAGGGCAAAAAAAAAGTGGTCCTGCACGACCCTAAACTGCGAGAGGGTCCTGCACGACCCTAAACTGCGACTTGGTCCCGCATGACTGTAAACTGCCTCTCCGTCCTCACTGCAAGACGTTAAACTGCAAGCCAGTCGGGTCTTCCTGACCGAGGCTCAGCCTCAGGCCCCTCGGCCTCTTTGGGCCCCTGGCCCTGTCTCCACCGCGATCTGGCCCCAGGCCCCCTCGTTTCTCTCCGACCTACCCTCTTACGGGATCGTGCGGAACGGTGTCGGACTACGTCCTCACGTTGGGATCATGTACCATACTGTACACCTCCCCGAATGAGATGCCCCTCGTCCCGCATGACGTTAAACTGCATGTCAAGAACTACGTACGGCTTGATTCCCATCTTCATGGGATACGTAGGAACGCTCGGACGCCTCGTCTTGAGCCCAGCCCCATGCTTTTCTCTTCCGCTGTTCCCCCTGGGGATAGTCTCCTTGGAGGATCTTTGTGTAGCAGGGAGTAGGCTTTCTTGGCCCCGCTCATGCAACCCCACTCGCGCAAAGATTGTAAAGGTCGCACCATGCACCCACTCCCGTTCTTCTACCCTCCCACGTCCTCACCGCATGACGCTAAACTGCATGGCCTTCAAGAACTACGTATGGCTTGAGTCTCATCCTTATGAGATACGTAGGAACGCCCGGACATTTCGTCCGTTGGCCCAGCCCAAAAGCCAAAATCTTCCCCTCAGGTCAAGACATGGAAGGGTGCACACTTTTGCCCCGACCCACGTCGAGCAAGCCTCGACTCGGCTGCATATTCCCCCTAGAGGTGTTTGCCCCTTTCATGGATGAACGCAACTGAGCTTCACCCGCTCCTTGACTGGGATTCTGTTCCAAGGTGACAAACTTTCCCCAGGTGGTGCTAGCGATTTGGGCCACGGCCCAGGATTCCTCATAAGGGTGTACGGTGTGATGTAGGACTGAGTCCTCATTCACATCGGGATCATGTACCATGTCGTACGCCCTCCCTTTACGAGGCTCAGCCTCAGGCCCCTTGGCCTCCTCGGGTCCCCAACCCCCATCCTCATGTAAGACGTTAAACTACAAACCAGTCAGGCCTTTCTGACTGATAACTTCCACTTTTCTCCAGGCCACGGCCCAGGATTCCTCACCTAGAGTGTACGGTGTGGTGTGGGACTACGTCCTCATTCACGTCAGGATCATGTACCATGCCGTACAACTCCCCTTACGAGGCCTAGCCTCAGTCCCTTTGGCCTCATTGGGCCCCTGGCCCCACGTCCTCATGTAAGACGTTAAACTACAAACCAGTCAGGCCTTCCTGAATGATGCTTGACCTTAGGCCCCTTGGCCTTTCCAGGTCATAGCTTAGGTCCCTTCTTACCCGGAGTGTATGGTGTGGTGTGGGACTACGTCCTCATTCACGTCAGGATCATGTACCGTGTCGTGCAACTCCCTTTACGAGGCCCAGCCTCAGGCCCCTTGGCCTCCTCGGGTCCCCGACCCCCGTCCTCATGTAAGATGTTAAACTACAAACCAGTCAGGCCTTCCTGACCGAGGCTCAGCCCCAGGCCCCTTGGCCTTTCCGGGCCGCGGCCCAGGACCTATCTTATAGGATCGTATGGTGTGACGTAGGACTACATCCTCATTCACGACGGCTTCTTTACCATGCCATACACCTCCCTTGTTTAGGGGTATATTACTCCCCTCCTCGTCCAGTATGACGTTAAACTGCATTTCAAGAACTACGTGTGGCTTGATTCCCATCCTAATGGGATACGTAGGATCACCTGAACGTCTAGGCTTCGGGTCCAGCCCCATCTCTCGGGAATCCCCATCCCATATTGGCCCCTTGGCCTATCCTTCCTCCATGAGGGGACCATATGGTGTGGTGTGGGATCATGTCCTCATTCACGATGATCTCGTAATGACTACGCCATGCTCCCCCCCCTACTGAGTTGTTTCGTCGATCCTTTTTCTTTGGCGGTTCACCAATGTGCTTAAGAGTACTTTGGTTTATTACCTGGAATGCCAAGCTTTACTCGGACACGTCCGCACCCGCTTTCCAGGCTTTGCGTATCCCCGCATCAGGGCTTTCATCATCTTTCACACCCGGAGGGACCCCCAAGAACGGCCTGGACACAATGCCCAAGGGCTATCCTACCGATACGGGCCAACGCCCCCCAGGGTTTCGGACAACAAATCGATAAAATCCCGCGTTGCGAATATGGTCAGCGGTCGATGCTCGTTTGTTGTTCCCACCTCAGGCTAACGCGATACAGACGCTGTGTTTCCATCATGGATAACAGTTTTCCTCTGTCGTCACGCCAACCCATTAAGCCCAAATGCCGGGTACACAATTCACACCCTTCATCACTTCATCATGTCCAAGTAGAGTCTCGGGACTCTTGGTACTTTTCCCCCGTGCACGTCTGCGCATTCGAGGAACAAGCTACATCAAAGGTGTCCTTCGAAACTCTCTGCTGACTCCCCTTTGATGGACGCCCCAAGTATTGCAATGAGGATACCCCCCTTGTTTCCCACACCGAGTTTATCTCACGTGGGCTTAGGGATTGGGTTAACATCTGTGCTTACTCGGGAGTTGTCACCATCCATGGTCCGAGCTCTAAGACCATAAACTAAGACTCTCATCTGGAACTACGTTCAAGACTCCTTGTCTTCAGACCCAGCTTGAGTTTAGCAAATTTACCTCTCTAATCCTGCCTTCAGGACCCTGATCACAGGGTTGCGTGGCACAGTGTAGGACTACGTCCTCATTCACGTCGGGTTTGCAACAACTGCACCACGCACGCCCCCATTCTGAGGTTCGGTCCTCCTGTTCTCTGTCCTGCATGACGTTAAAAGGCACCCTTCAGAACTACGTATGGCTTGATTCCCATCCTGATGGGATACATAGGACCACCTGAATGTCTAAGATTCGGGTCCAGCCCCACCTCTGGGAGATCTCCTGATTTCCCGGTCACCTAGGCCACTTGGTCCATCCCTCTCCAGCGGGGGGGGGGGGGGGGTGTAGGTATGATACAAGGTTTTGGGCACCATGCCCCCTTCCCATGGGAATCTGCCATCTCTCGATCACCCTCAAGGTTGAGTCCCTTGGCTCCCTGCAGTGGTTCACCCATGTATTAAGAGCACTCTAGTCTAGGACCAAGAGTGTCAGATTCAACTTGATCAAGTTCCTTCCACTTGTCAAGCTTCGTGTTCCCCTCTATTCGGACTTCCATCATCTTTCACACCCGGAGGGACCCCCAAGAATGGCCTAGATACTACGCCCAAGGTCTCTCCTACCGATACGGGCCAACGCCCTCCAGGTTTTCAGACAACAAATCGATAAAATCCCACGTTGCGAATATGGTCAGCGGTCGATGCTCGTTTTGTTAGTCCTCATTTCAGGATAACGCGACAGGATGCTGTGTTGCGAACATGGTCAGCAGTAATCCTATGTCGTCACGCCAGCCCCTTCAGTCCTTGAATGTTGGTTGCATGATTCACATCATTCCCCCCCCCCATCATGTCCAGGTGGAATCTCGACACTTTTGGCGCTATCCCTCAGTGCACCTTTGCATGTTAGGGGGACACAGCTGCAATATGGCGCCCTTTGGGGCTCCCATGGTCCGAGCTCTAAGACCATAAACTACGATCCATTCGGGACTGCGTTCAACTTGATTCCCATCCTCATGGGACACGTAGGACCGCCCAGACGCCCTGTATCTGGGTACAACCCATTCAGGAAGCTAGTCTCTCTCCTTGTTTCACCTCTGTGTAGGCCCCTCGGCCTAAGGTTTCCCTCTCCGGATGGCGTACAATCTGATGTGGGATCATGTCTCTGTCAATTGTGTTTTATAACACTGCGCACATTTCCCGCCTAGCATCGTCTCTTCTACGTCCGCGCTGCATGACGATAAAATGCATGCTTGGTTCTATCATACGACCCTAAACTGTGACATTATCGTCCTGGCCGCACGACGAAAAACGGCACCGCATTGTGGTGACCTCGCTGTAGAGGACATCACGTTGGGTATTGGTCACATGCCATGCCATTTGTCAACACCCATCACAGCTTGATTCTTGTGGCGACATCACGACCTACTGTTCTAGGCCTGTCGCTTCACAAAAAAAACCATTCACCTTAAAGAACAAACAAGATACATCAAATTCCGCTTCTTTAGTGCAAGGGCTATGCCCACACTTCCCTTTTCCCCTTGCACTGGTACCTTACCGTGCCACCTTCTAGAACTACGTATGGCTTGATTCTCATCCTTATGAGATACGTAGGAGCGCCCAGGTACTTCCCCGCGGGACCAGCCTAACCCTGGTGTTCGGTCCCTCGACTCGAGCATTTCCTCGGAGAACGCATAGTAAGCAGGACTATGTCCTCATTCACGTCAGGTTTTGATGTCATGCATCCCCTGATCCCCTTTTCCCATCCATGGTCCGAATTCTATGACCCTAAACTAAGATCACCCCAAGAGAAAGGAATCTGCTCCCTCTCTCTAATACGTTTCGTTGCCGTATTCAGATGTGTTTTGACAAAAGCCCGAAGCATGGGATTTTCACAGGGACATTCCCCTCATCTCATGACCAAGCTTCGTGAGCTCGCTATTTGGATCCTCATCCTCTTCCACATCCAAAAAGACCCTCGGACAACGTGGATACTAAGCTTAAGGGCTCTCCATGAATGCTGGACCTAAGGGCCCTTCAATCGTTTCAGGCCAACGTCCCTACAGATATTTGACAACATTTGCGACATGGTATCGTGTTTCGAACATGGTCAACGATTGACCCTCATTTGTTTGTCCCCATTTTAGGCTAACGCGATAGGATGCTGTGTTGCGAACATGGTCAGCAGTAATCCTCTATCGCCACGCCACCATCATCGTGATCTGAATCTCGAGCGTCATGATTCACACATTTCCACTCCCTCATGTTCAAGTGGAACTTCATCATACTCGGCTCTTTCTCTTCGCGCATATAGGTGCGCTGAATGATCGTGTTAGTGTCATCGGGCCGGTAGTCACCGAGCATCCCTTTTCCCCAACCTGCCCCTCTCTGCGTCGGGAAATTCCCACCACTACTGCTTGTTTCCCACACCGAGCACGACTCACGTGGGCTTAGTAGTTTTGGCTGGATGTGTACAAACACGGTTAGGCTACTCCTCATCCAGTATGATATTAAACTGCGCTACCAGAACTACGTGCGGCTTGATTCCCATCATCACGTGGGATACGTAGAGACACCCAGGAATTTCACCTAGGGTTCAGCCCCTAGAATCACGAAATCTTGTTCCTCCCCATTTCCAGCCCTCGCCAGAGGCCCTGTCTGGAAGAAAGAATGATCCGTGATCAGGCTAATGCGCCCAATTTGGCGTGCTCCCTCCACGGTGGTGCAACTACCAAGGTGTTGGATTCTGTTTGAACAAACCACCACTCCATGTTCCACGCTTTGCGTGTCCCTTATTCGGACCCTCGTCCTCTTTCATGTCTGAAGGAACCCCCTAACAGCCTGGTCTTATGCCGCATTGGCTCACCTACCGTCCTAGGCCAACGTTCCAGAAGACTGGTCATGTCTGGAAGGACCCCCTAACAGTATGGATGTCTGACCTATGGTCCACCAACTGTCCTGGGCCAACGT
The DNA here is from genome assembly GCA_963277665.1 of Viscum album. Classification (NCBI taxonomy): domain Eukaryota; kingdom Viridiplantae; phylum Streptophyta; class Magnoliopsida; order Santalales; family Viscaceae; genus Viscum; species Viscum album. The sequence goes on along the minus strand of OY728132.1, from coordinate 1,320,159,196 downwards.
CCTGAAAGATTGATCGACAACAAATTGATAAAATCCCGCGTTGCGAATATGGTCAGCGGTAGATGCTCATTTGTTGTCCCCATTTCAGGCTAACGCAGTAAGGATACTGTTTGTCCGCGACGGTTAGCGGTTGTCCTTTATTTTCACGCCATCCCCACAGTGTTCCGAATTTGGGCATCGTGATTCACACTTCCCATTTTCATCTGTTTGAACCGATTTCAGTGCCCCTGGTGTTTCCCCGTTCGTTCATAAGAGCACGTTGGAGAAACGGTAATTCGGCTATCCTGGAAGTTCCTCCTCCGATCAAGCCTTCCCCATCTTTCGGGAATCTGGACTGGTTTGAGGGAATTGTCGCCAAACGTCCCGCATACATTGTAGGGATGTAACAAGGCAATTCAACAGTGTAAATCATGTGTGCTATGGAGCTCAAAACAAAGGAGAAAGAAAGATTTGAAGCACAAAAGTGTTAATAAAAGTTTCTTTCGGGTTCGATACAATACTCGGGGGTTGAATTCCCCCATGGACGGGTTGACTCTGTCAAAAGAGCGTTGCAGCTCCGCCACCCGTTGACTTACGGCGTCCAAAGCCCGTTGCCGCTGATTCAACTCCCGCTCCTCTTCAGCAGCAGCGGGGCGTAATTCGTCAACTCTGGCCCTGGCCCTTTCTACCTCGGCCCGGACGACAGCCATCCTTCCGGAGGTTTGCCCCATATGTTCCTCAGCCTCCGCTAGCTGGGCCTTCAATCGTGAGACCAGCTCGGACTGCACATCGAGAGTGGCTGAAAGCTCGTTGGCCCGGATCTGCATCTGTTGGACCTCGCCTTCAGTCTCCTGGAGCTTCCTAATGCTGGTCGCCTTCCTCTGCTGCCATCCCACGCTCAGCCCACGATCATGCTCCCGGATCTTCTCAGCCATGAGGTCTCGGATGAGCGCATGAGGGCGTTGGGCATCCAATCCCCCGGCACACAGTTCACGCAACCGCGAGCGGAGCCTATCCATTTCGGCCAGCCATTGCGCTTGGGGAGTGTCCCTGATAAAGCGCGTGATCAGCTTCCACGACCGGCGGCGGACTATGCTGTTGTCTTCCTCATCAGAGGCCGTTTCGTCCCAATCCGCACGGTCGGCAGGCTCGTATGCAGGATATGCCTACAGGAATTCCTCAGCGGGATCTGCATCAGGTGTTGAGTCTGGTACGAAACCTGACACCGGCGCAGGCACGACAGGACTGGGACCGACCGGTTGATCCTCTTCCTCAGAGTCCACCTCGATGACTTCAGGTATGGCCCTGCTGGTGGTCCCACCAGTGATGGTGTGCGCCGCAGCTTGAGGAGGTGAAGGGACTATCGTCACCATCACCGGCATGCCCCTGGGAGGGACGCCGCCAGACATCCCGACCATCCTCGCTGCAGCAGCCCACGCCAGTCGGAGAACTGTATGACAGAAAGAGACATAAACGTTAGTTGGCATGGCCCACATGTGGCAACGAGGAGACCGGTGGAGGAGACTTACGAAGATCGACTTCCGAGCGCTGCTCCTGGGCCGGTACTGATGGGACTCCGAGACGAGGCCCCCCATATACTGTTGGAAGGTCTGGAGATTCCAAAGGAGCCGCCTCAGACCCCTTGGTCCCACCAGACGCAGAACTGGACGCAGCCATAGGCGCGGGTTCTGAAGGTCCCGCATCATCACCCGTCAAGGAGCGAGAACGAGGCCTACGAACAAGTTCCTCCTGCATGACTCAAACATTGGTGAGAAGTCCATAGGGATTCAAGAACAGATCGTAAGAAGAGAAGTTCGGAATGCTACCTCGGGAGCCTCCGTGAAGTCGTCGGATTCTGAGCTTCGGTCTCCGACCTCGCCCTCCTCCAGCGGGCTCCCTCCTCCAGCCTCATCCTCCCGAGAAGAGTCCCCTGATTCCTCCGGCAAGGGGAAGCGCTCCCTCAGATCGGCAGCCGATAACTGTGGAGGGACTGTCTGATTCAACAGTACCCTCACCCAGTCTGTCATTGGGCGAGGAACACCGCTGGAGTGGACGTAATCCTCCAGCTCGTTCAAGTATTGCTCCGCCTCCGCCGGAGACACCATGAATCCATCCCGAACTGGGCCTATGCCCGGAAGTTCCATCCCGAGGTGATTCAGGTGGGCCCACATCTCAGGTGGGCTGAGGAATTGCCGGTTGACATCCCAAATGTCCAAAGCTTCCGGAAAGACAGCATCTTCTGCCATATCGATGTGACGCAGCCGCTTCCCCGGAGCCTGAGTGGATATCCGACGGAATCCCCTCGGTGGTCGCCCCTCCGGATGACCCTTCTCTCCCGGAACCACCGGATCCGCCGCTGCTACCATACCCTCGGCCGGTGCGGGTCTCGCCGCCATGGCAGCCCCGCTGCCGCGAGCGGCCCTAGCTGCCCTCCGACCTCGACCTCGAGATAGAGGAGGCCCACCATCGCCAACCCGAATCGTTGGCTGCTTCAGCATCTCCTCGGGATAAGCGGCCTCCCAGCTGATGGCGTACTCCTTCACTAAGCCGAAGGCGGCGGTGGACGGAGGCAATGCGATCTGCATTTTTCCATCCTCACATGTGAACATGAGCCACAGCTGCCTCATCACACACGGGTGCTCCTCGTGACGCACCTCCCAGTATACCTGCGGGGTCAGCCGCTGGAGGCACCAGAACTGCCTCGCAAAACGATGTGGGGTGTACGGTTCACAGATTGGCTCACGATCTATCCAAGCCACCAAAACTCCACCTCGGAAGGCCAGGAGGTAAGCCCGATGTTCTTCCGTTCCCCGTCCATCATCAGTAAGCCTCCCTGTCGGCAGCGGGAAGGGATAAAAGTTGAACTCGTCCGCCCTCCACACCCTATTCAGCACCATCGGAACGGCCAGTTTGAATGGGAAGCTCCCAACTGCGTTCAGAATGGAGGGGCGAAAGTCTGATCCTGTCGGCGAAATGGGGTTTGGATACTCGTAAATCCCCCTGATATGCGCCGCGATCCACCCATATAAGAGGTGGAAGGGCCCGCATATTCTTGGCGGCTTCTTGCCCTCGCTAATACGCCGCAACATTCTGTATAGTTTGGCGAGCATCGGGATCCCCAGGTTGATCCGCTGCCCCATGGCCAACATCGATGCCATGATGAATGAGCTGGGCCGTACCCCCATGCTTGTATCTCTCACCGGTAGGATCCACCCACAGATGAGAGCCGCGATGAATGCTGCCAGCCTGACTATTGGCTGTTGTTCAGTGCTAACACTGAAACCCCAAGTCTTCCATTGGCTGTCCTCCAAAACCCGCCAATACGAGTGTCCCTTGCCCCGTTGGGCTGCCCTCAGACAAGTTCGAGGCCTTGGAGGGAACTCTCGATCTTCTGGGAAGTTCAGGAAGCATTTGAACCATCTTCTGAAGTGGAAATCCCTCACTGCTTCCTTTTCCTCTCCAGGGACAAGCGCCATCAGCGCTGACGCCAGCCGTGGCATTTGCTCAGCATCTCCCCACATGTTGGCAACGGGGAGGAACTCGTCATACATGGCCCCCAAGATCGGGACCCCGGAAATCTGGTGGACATCCCACAGGCTGATGCCCACCTCCCCGTGATGCAGGTGAAAAGTGTTGGTCCTAGACGACCATCTACTCAGCAGTTCCGGCATCAGCTGCTTTGGTTGGTATATGTGGAACTGGGAGGCCCATTCCGCCTCATACAATCCCACTCTCCTCAGCTCGGCCTCGAACTCCTCGCATGAGGCGCCTACCCAGTAGGCCCAGGCCCAGTCATCGGTAAAGTTGCCGCCCTGGTGCAGGTCCCACTCATCGGACCATCCCTTCTTCGGATCCTGCAGAGCCGCCTTTAGCATGGTGCGGTAGAGAGGAGGGGACATCTCTGGTTGCAGTGGCCTCCCGTCAATGTCGTTCATATGATTGTGGAGGCAATCAGCGGTGACGGGTGTGAAATCCTCCTGTGCATGACCATCGGCCGCCCTGAACCATTGGTGCTGGCATGGTGTGCTCCTGAACCAGCAAGCTGGTTCATCCCTTCTTGCCTCAGGGATGAAGACGTCATCCCTCAGCCCAAAGCCGTACAACGGCAGTTTCTTGCACCGCGGGTAATCCTTCTGACCTTCCGACAGCAGGTCTGTCATGGAAGTGTGGTCCAAGTGGCTCCGAACCATTTCCCCCAAGCCTGGACGGTTGGCCATCTCATCTCGACGAGCAGCATCTGCGAGGACCCCCAAGATAGCTTCTTGATGGGCCATTTTAACTCTGGCCCTCAGAAAAAAAATTCTTTCGGATGGATCGCGAATCTCGATCGCGAAGCTAGATCGCGAAGCCGGATCGCGAAGGTCGGTCGCAAGTTCAAACAGCGAAGTCCGGCCAAGGCAGACACGCAAAGGTTCGCTTGGCGCGGACGCGGAGTCGGAGACTCGCGGTTCGCCGCGAAGCTCGATTCGCGGAGTGCTGTCGCGGAGTACGCGGAGCGTCACGAAATCGAGAGCACAAAAGGACAAGGAAGGCACGTAAAGACAAAAGAGGGCGGACCCCCTATTTATAGGCGACGACCCCGAAGCATCGCGGCGCGCCTCACCCACGCGAAGCATCACGGCGCGTCCGGATCCGCGGCCCCGGCGAGCATCGCGACCCCCCTTCGCGATGACGCATCGCGAACCACCGACAGTTTTGGCGATTATCCCTCAGACTTCGACCCTTCGCCCTCCGCGGCTCCAAGTCTGAGGGGGGGCATTTTTTGGCGCCAAAAATGTGGCCCGAAAGGAAGGAATGAAAAAGACAGCCGGCGCGCTGCCTCACGAAGCACAGCCGCGAAGCACAGCCGCGAAGCACAGCCGTGAAGCATAGCCGCGAAGCCCCGCCGCGAAGTGTCCCCACCTTGGCGGCCCCGCGAAGCTCCAGAGGCGGTAATCCTCCACGAACCGGTTTGACGTTCGCGAGCCGCCGTGAAGAACCGGAGGCGGTAATCCTCCGTGAACCCGTTTGACGTTCGCGAGCCGCCGCGAAGCCCCGAAGGCGGCAAGCGAGCCCTGCTTCGCGGCGCCCCTTCCCTATAAATACTCGACTCCCCCTGAGTCCCGGGGACGGACGATCCGACCTTTCGGTTTCTCCTCTCCCGAATCGCGAAGCACGCTTTGCCCCGGGAATCATGAGCTCCGCGAGGTATTTCTACTTCGCGAGACGACTCTGATTTGTTTCGTTTTGAGCCCCTCTTCCGAGAGGGATGCCCTTCGCGAAGCTCAAGGGCGTTCGCAAAGGAAGGGGATTCCCAAGGGAACCCGGGCAGCCGCAGATCACTTGTGCTTCGCGAAACACCCAACCCATACGAGTAATCCCTATGCTAAGGCAGGATCGCTCCACTTCGTGAAGTACATTGCTTGGCAGGACCCTGCTTCTCGAACCACTCCTTCTTCGCGAGGCAGTGCTCCGCGAACACTGTTCCACTTCGCGAAGCACCTCCTACTCCCACCTATGCCCCATGCTAAGTCCAAGGCACCCCACTTCGCAAAACACACTCTTCTTAGTGATTCCTCTTTACGTGCGACCCTCTAGGTTTGCACGATGTGATTTCAAAGTCTCATGCACAACACCTCCCGTAGAGTTGCTTCGCCTAATGATTCTTCGCATAGGAACACTAACGGCTATTGCTTCTTCGCATATCCACGCTAACGTGGACCCCTCGATGGTTCATCCCACGACCCCCCTTTACCATGGCCTTACCGGCACCTTCCCTTCCCCAAGGACCAGAGGGTACCTGTCATGTAAGCCCTAAGGGTGTGGAGTGAACCCACCTCGTCCAAGCTGCAGGACGTTAAACTTCCAAGCACCACGTCCTCAACACATGACGTTAAACTGTGACCCAACCTCGTCTCCCTCATGAAGGGTCCCCCCAACTCGAACATTTTTTACACCACTCGTCTCCACGGGAATGGAACTCTTCCGCACATGGAATGAGATCCTCCTTGTCGGAGTGGTGTATGTTCGCAGGGGAAGGGTCGCCTCAGAGCGTAATCCCCTAACCTTTGGTAGGGATGATTGCACCCGTGCATCTCGGTACTTCCCCACTACCAAGGTCAGTGGAGGACGTGATAGGGAACGAGGCACCTCCCATCGTCGGACCAAGGTCCATCTTTCCCGCGCTTTGTCGCACCATGGGCCTCCATCCTGGAGTAAGTCCCAACACCATGGGCCGCCCAACGTGTAAGCCCCTCTTCGCTTCTCACGGACGCACCCTTCGCGACGTGATCGTCAGGTCCGTGCAACCTCTTGTTTCTCACACCGAGCATGACTCACGTGGGCTTAGAGTGAGCACCGACCCTGAAAAATACCATTTGAACTACGAGGTCTTTGTTCCATGTCAAGGCATGGTACGTAGGAAGCCTCCATGAGGTTCAAGCCACATTGCTCGGTCGTTCATTCACGTCGAGTTTCACCCACGTCCAACACGACGCTAAACTGCAATTCCCGTCCGACGACAAGCTGTTGTGACCATCTGAACTACGAGGACTTTGATCCGTGTCAAGGCATGGTACGTAGGAAGCCCCCACGAGGTTCAAGACCACCAATAGTGGACCAAGGTCTACTTTCACGTCGGTTCACCGACACACCCACCTGTCATTTCACGTCGGGTCTCACCCTCGTCCAGCACGACGTTAAACTGCACTCCGGTCCAGTGGTAAGCCATTACGACTCATCCATCCTAACGAACTACGGGGACTTTGATCCGTGTCGAGGCATGGTACGTAGGAAGCCTACACAAGGTTCAAGCCCACCAATAGTGGACCAAGGTCTACTTTCACGTCGGTTCACCGACACACCCACCCGTCGTTTCTTCACGCCGGGTCCCATCTTCGTCCGGCATGAGGTTAAACTACATTCCCTTTTGAACTACGAGGTCTTTGATCCATGTCAAGGCATGGTACGTAGGAAACCTCCACGAGGTTCAAGCCCACCCGTCGTTCATTCACGTCAGGGTTCACTATCGTCCCGCATGACGTTAAACTGTATTCTCCGAACTACGAGGTCTTTGATCCGTGTTAAGGCATGGTACGTAGGAAGCCTTTATGAGGTTCAAGCCCACCACCCATTGGACCAAGGTCCACTTTCACGTCGGTTCACTGACAAATCCATTTGAACTACAGGGACTTTGATCCGTGTTAAGGCATGGTACGTAGGAAGCCTCCACGAGGTTCAAGCCCACCCATCACCCAATTCACGTCGTGTTCTACCTACGTCCAGCATGACGTTAAACTACACTTTGGTCCGGTGGTAAGCCATTGCGACCCAACCATTTGAACTACAAGGACTTTGATCCATGTCAAGGCATGGTACGTAGGAATCCTCCCAGAGGTTCAAGCCCAATTCCCCTCGGACCAAGGTCTATCTTCACGTCGGTACGCTGACGATGCCCGTAGGACCAATGTCCAGCTTCACGTCGGTTTACCGGCACCATCCTGAAATACGCGGACTTTGATTCCCTGCCACGTGGATACGTAGGAAGCCTCGTCAAGGCTCAAGCCCAACTTCACTGTCTCCCCCCCTGCGATGGTCCCATTTCACTCTCATCCGTCTCCGCTAGACGTTAAACTCGCGGCATACCCTGTGTTGAACACGGGAAGATAAGGAAAACCTCAAATACGTGTCTATGACATGTAATTCCCCGCGCTCGATGTGGGATGCCTCAGGCTTCCATGCCCTCGAGAAGCCTTGTGGTCAAGGATAACAGACAGACATGCTAGGTACCCCAGCATCCAGACACGCTACTGATGCCTCAACGTGACTACTCCCCTGACCGAAGGTTGCTGCCCTGACTGGACCCTTTGGAATGTCCCGACAGAAGCAGTGTAATTAACCGGCGTCCATGGAAACATGGCACTGGGAAGAGTTTCACGAACTACGTATTAAATCTATGAGGGAGACCCGGACTAGGTGACGAGTTCTGAGGAGGAATCCACAAAAGGAAGAACCGACATCCCATCATCCCGTTTCAATCAAGGAGCAGACGTACCTGAACAAGGAACGAATGCCGCCCGCCTTTGGAAAGCGGGAATGCGGGGCAACAAAGCCGTGCGTCCCCCCCTGACGGACGGATGCGCGCGTGCCCCGGCGAAAGCGTCGGAAACACTCATAATCAACACATGTCACATCCTCATTTATCTCATGTGGGCAGAATTATATTATAACATAAAAAATTCCATTCATTGACATATCATAATCAAGGAAACTCATATTCTCAATTTATTTATTGAAGCTATAATTATTAAATAAAGTCTTAAGGATTTGGGACCCTACCTTGGGGTGGAACCCTTTTTATTCTGCAATTCATTAATGTACTTGGCGGAAACCAGTCCACAACATGTCTGCAGTCGCATGCACAAACACCTTTATATATTTGTGTGTGTGTGTGGGTGAGTGTGTGTGTGTGTGTTGTCTACATTGATAAACAAAAATTCAATATATTAAACTTGTACTGATAATGGAAGTAGTAATGAACAAATCTCCTCTAAAAAAGTACCAATAACTCATAAAAAATTAAAAGGCCTTAATATACCCATTGAAAAACCAAACAGTGTGTTTAGAAACATACCCAAACCATTGGTGAAAAAACAATTCGAGACCATTTTCCTCGCCCTTAGAAACTGATGTCAGATTATGGTCCAAGGATTCCTCAGTCAAGATTCACATATCCTAAAAATAGAGGACCACAATGATCAGATTAAATACAAACCTTAGGGTTTTATCCAAAAAAAAGGAGAGAAAGAGGAGTCAAATGGAGGATGAAAATAACGAGTTATATGCGGACAGACTCACCTTGATGAGGTAGAAAAGATTCATTAACATTCTGAGTGGAATCATCACACGCAATGTGGAGTCCGGGAGAGGGGGTGGCGTGCCTCTAGCAACTACCCAGAGGGGGGTCACGTGCTACTGTCATAGGCTGTATGGGGGTCGTGCAATTATATTTCACACCGCAGGGTGGTCGAGGTTCAGCCGGGCAAGAAGTGTGGAGGAGGAGTTGTGTGGTTTTGGGGTTTGTCACGCACAGGGGGCGGAGCAGGTATGTTGCGCCTCACCTGGGAGGAAGAAGAAGAACAGGAGGGTCGCGCCTCCCTTGTACAGCACCTCACCCTCAAAAAAATTATAATATACTAAATAAAAAATAACAATACACATAATAATAATATTAATGATAATATTCATAATATTATTATTATCATTTCCATTTATTTTATTAAAGCCAAAACTCCCCATTTAACAAAAACAATACATTGATAAACCCCATAATTAAATTATTTTTAAAGAAACAATAAAATGCTCCTTTTGATTGTATCCAACCTCCATTTAAATCCACATTAATTATTGAATTCTTTTTTAACCTTCATTTATTATTATCTTAATAATTATTTCGTAATTAATTATAAAACTCCCTATTGATCATTACATTATTTTAACATTTATTTAAATAAATAACCACTAAAATAATAATAACATTATTATTATTATTATTCCAATAGTCATTTATTTAAAACCCAAACCCACAATTTATTACAATATCATTAATATGATAAAACTCCAAACCATAACACCTAATTTAGTTTCCATAAAAATAATAATTATTACATTCCTAAAACTAAAATGATAATTTAATAATTATTATTTTTCAAACCTTTGATGAGGCCAACACCTCTATTTAATAATAAATCTTCATTAAATCTGAAAACCCTCATTTAATTAAACGTTTCTTTGAGAAGTTCAAAAGCCACATTAAATTCTCGTAAATGATACACTCCTTTAACATGCAATTAAAATATCAAAGCATCAAAATAATTAATGACACAATAATAATAATTACAATAACATTATTATTATTAATAAATTCTTCAATTTAATAAAAAGTGGTCATTTAATAATTCTAAAACTCTTCATTTAATTAAAATAGTTCTTTGATAAAACCAAAATCTACATAAATTTCTTCAACCATCATTTAATTAATTCTTTAACATTCATTAAATTAAACAACCATAATAATAATAATAATAATAAATTTATTATTATTATTATTATTAAAACTTTATTTTAATTAATCACAAACTCTCATATAATATTATTCATATAAATTAAATAATTTATTAAATAGTTTAAACTGCACGGGTTGGACCGCAACTGTATGCTACCTGCACATCTCCATTAAAGTGGTATTTTCCAGATCTAGTGCTCCCAAGACTCATCGGGACACCTGCTAAAATTATAGGGTAATTATGGTAGTCCAAAAATGACACTGTTAAGTGATCCAACACTCAAAATAAAATTTTGATGCTTGGTTTAAAAACAACTGATCTGTTGATAAACCGAAAAAAAGAAATTCGAAAAAATTCATATTTTAACCCGGTTCAAAAACACAAGATTTTACAATATACCCACCTTAAAAACTTCTTGTCCCTAAGAAGCCATTATGGAAACACTACTAAAACAACTAACCCACCATGTTCATTTAATCTTGTTATAAGTGACATTTTGTGTTCCCAATTCCAAATGCACCTTTAACTCTTCACAAGCCTAATGGCTAAGCCTTTAAAACCATAGACAATGCTCAGTTTATAGCTTAAACATCAAAAAATTTCTTATATCTTAGTTCATTAGAAGTACCTTGTCAATGAAAATGGTTTAATCTCGACTAAACAACATAACATGTTTTACATGCTTCCCTCGAAAGACGTTGCAGATCCAAAACACAATTTTTCCCTTTTATCTAACGATGTTCCTTTAAAACTATCCAAAACCATATTCATGTAAAACAAAGTCCTTACCTTACCTCTAGTGAAATATCCAAGTCAATTCATCACAAGGATATTTAATACAACTGTTCCCCAACAAAAAAAGAAAAGTATCCCAAAGAATCAACACATCCCATGTATTAACCATATAACAACCACTCATCAATCCCAACAACATTTAAATTGTAGCACGACATAAGACCAACACCATCTTAGTGTATGCATGATGAAGTCAAGATAGGGGACATGCTCGTCGTATTTAGAAGAGATTAATAATAGAAAAACCAAGGTCATTAAGAAGATCAGTCAAACTATTACCAGACAACTATGTTCTAAAAGATCGACATAACCTGCTAACACGTTTATCGAAAATGATGCAACAATACCCACCTTAGGATTTTCCATGAAATCGCAAGAAAAGATCAGCCACTCAACATCACGTGTTTTTGAAAAAGAAAATGAATTCATGTGACATTACTCGAACCACGATCACCACGTCAAACTTTGATCATAAAGGTCGTAACATAAACCTATCGGCGTGCCATAATAGACGAGTCCCAAGAAGTCCTCCCAAGCAGTGGGACAAACTAACTTTAATAACCTAGAACAATATAAGGGTACTACCTATCATGGGTTATCCCCATACGAAACATAAATGTCGACCCTCTCATTCTTACACAAATCCGAAATCACATGATTTAAAAGCCCATTTTTCATTTTATCCATTTTAAATAATTCATTTAAACCTTTCAATATTTGAATGAATTTCAAAAACAACAGAAGTACTTTTTCACAACAAGGCACTTAGTTTTCAAAACAATTCCTTACAAAAAAATATGCATGCTATCACAAACTTCCTCATTAAACACTTAACATACAATGTTATTCAAATATAAAATAGGCAATTTAGAAACCCCTTAATGGTTCATTACAATCAAAACTCGGAAATTTTACATTCATAGCCATTTTCAAAACATACTATGTTTATATAGTTTAGTCACATTGGTGTCCATCTACCAATCGATAAGGCGCCCATACACCTTATCACTAACAGTTGGCTCCCATTTATCACAATCAACATTCATTTAACATTTTAACTTTTGCAGCCCTTTAATATATCAAAACATAAATAACATGTTAGCATAAGAAGTATCACAACAACATGATATAACATAGAAGAATGGAACAAGAACAAAACATGCTAATAAAAAATGCAGTATGGCATATAATCACTCAAGTGTGTTAAATATTTCACCAAAACATTCTATCTAGAGAGGCATGCTAAAGCAGATCAAAACATGGCATTGCACCCAAGGAACACAATCCAAATTAGCAGGCACCCTACTAATGCAACTACATGGCATGTTATATGCATTAAATGTGAATATATAAGGTACTAAGATGATTTAAGTATGAAACTTCCTTGCCATTTCAGGCCAAGAAAATTATTTTTTGTCAAAATTCACCAAATCAATAAACTGCGGAAAATACACCAGTCACTCAAGGTGAAATCATATCAACTATAACCTCTAATAATACAAACATCAATTCGCATCCATGGCCACTTGGTCATTTCACGTACATGGGGTGATCATTCCCAAGCATGGCTATTAACCAAATCATTGGAAAATTCCTAGTCTCATATCTACGAACCCCAAAACAGTAAGACAAAGGAAAAGAAAGCAAACATAAACCCCTAATACCACTTTGTAACGTCCCAATCCGACTCACCAATAAATTGGTGGACAGACCAGTCACCACATGACCTCAAGCGCATCTCCATAAATGCGAGAGGCTTCTGACTAGAAGCGAGGGTCTAAGGATAGTCAGTGGGGAGACTATAGCCTCTTATCAGAGTTTCATAGCGGTATATCAGAGTAAATAACAAACAATGGACATAAATAGTAGATGAAGTCTAATAAATGATAAAGCAGTGGAAGCCAGATTTTATAAATCTTGTAAAAAGAAATGGACAACTCCAATTATACAGTAGATGCATTCATGACCTGATAATGATACAAAAATAAAAAATAGTGAACAAAACAACATTATGAATATTCCATTACAAAAAAAAATAAACTATGACTCCACACCCCAAGGAAAGTCTCCTCAAGCATCCCGAGATTCTGCTCGGTCCTTTTCTCATAACTTCTATGTAAATGCAGAGAACACAATCCTATAACCAAATAGAATCTAGTCAGGTACCCTAGAGCAATGGAGGCCTGAGTAGGGTGTGAGATATAAATCTGAGTAGGCCGAGACCACTGTTGTCTACCCCAAATCCAAACATTTAATAAATAATTTAAACCATGTGAAAGAATTCACAAATAAAGTAAGCAGTACAAAGTAACTATATACCTAAGTACCTACTTCAACCTTCAGCTGGTTTCTGAACGTGCAATATACATTTTTCTTGCATACTCAACAATCATTACAAAATAATTTTCATTTTTATATTATTCAAACCTCATTAAATTACGAAAGTCTTGAGATTTTTCCTAAGCTCGACATCCCCCATATAAGTTACTCACCACTGATGTCTCTAAGTCTATATAAGAAATCAAAGTAAAGACTGAATCCAATCTTGTTTTTTGACTTGGATAATGCGTCATATGTTATTAAATTTAATCTTTCATATAAAATGTCTAAGCTCGTCCAGTAAAATAGTGATTAGCTCCTAGGTCCATCCACTAACAGTGATTCACCCAATTCATTAATAATTTTGAACCCTTTCTCATATTTAATTCACAAATCATTATGTCACAATAGTTTTCATTAACCATTAATTCATTTCATGTATGACCAATTGGACCCACAGTCCAATGTCAATTAGTGGGTGTAGAACATCATGTCTAGAACCCTTGTGAGTATTTATAGTGTTAGTCCTTGTCTCACAACCCAAGGGTATTTGGAGCATCGGTCACTGATCCATAAAATAATGTTTTCTTACAAGCTGGGTGTAGAACGCCATGTTTAGCACCCCGTGAGTATTTGAAGAATCGGTCCCTGTCTCACAATCCATTTATAAATCATATATATATATGTATCATTGGTGTATACTTCCATGTATAACACCCAAAAACCATCCTTTAATTAATTCATAAATTAATTAATCCAATCCGTTAATTAATTCAACAACTAATTAACAACATAAATTTCCCGTAAAAAGAAAACCATTAATTAACCATTAAACAACTCAATAGTAAATAATTAAATAACAATTAATTATTCATAGTAATCTATATAAATAATAAACCCAACATTTAATTATCCAAATTTGTTAACAATTCTGAACCTGTCCACTCAAACAGTGATTCGTCCAGGAATTTAACAATTTACATGCACGTCATAATCATCACAAAACATGCTAAACAAAGCCCATATATTTAGCAACCATCTCACACAGCATCTCATATTATAAAATAACTCCATCCAAGACAACATAATTCATGGAAATTTAACATGTTTCAAAAGGTACCCATGGCCAAAAGTCTTAACAAACAATCAATTCACAATATTAATTTAATGTATGAAAATTAATTAATTCAACAATTAATTAATTAATTAATTAAATCTTATCTATTTAACCAATTATCAATTAGTTAACCATTACTATTTAATATGTAATAATTCATCCATCTATTAATTATTATCAGTTTTCAATATATAACCTAAACACATCAAATATTCAATATTCTAAATAATCAGTAAAATACAAAATTTTATTACAACTCATGAATTGATAATTAATTCTACCATTAATAAACATATTAACCATTATGCCAATCCAAATCATTTAACTTTATCATCATATCACTTTAACCAAATTAGAAAAACATGCTCAAAATCAACACATGTCAAGTCCTCATTTATCTCACGTGGGTGGAATTATATAATAACATAAAAAGAGTCATTCATCAACATATCAAAATCAAGTAAACTCACATTCTCAATTTATTTAAATAAGCTATAATTCTTAAATAAATTGTTAAGGATTTGGGACCCTACCTTGGGGTGGCACCCTTTTTATTCTGCAACGCTTTAATGTACTTGGCGGAAACCAGTCTATAGCTAGTCCACAGTCGCATGCGTGCACACCTTTATATATATATATATATATATATATATATATATATATATCTATGTGTGTGTGTGTGTGCTTTGTCTACATTGATCAACAAAAATTTAATATATTAAACTGGTACCCAAAATGGAAGTAGTAATGAACAACGCACCTCTAACATGGTACCAAGAACTCATAAAAAATTAATATGCCTTAATATACCTTGTGAAAAAAAAAACATCGGGTTTAGAAACATACCCGAACCAATGACAGCAAGACAATTTGATACCATCTGCCTCACCCTTATCGACGGATGCCAGATTATGGACCAATGGGTCCTTAGTCAACATTACCATATCCTAAAAATAAAAGACAACAATGATAAAATTAAATCTGAACCTTAGAGTTTTAGCTGAGAAAAAAAGGTGATAATGAGGATTCAAATGTACGATGTGAATAACAAGTTATACACAGACAGACTCACCTTGACGAGGCAGACAAGATTTGTGAAGAGTCTGAGTGGAATCGTCACGCACAATATAAAGTCTGGGAGAGGGGGTGGCATGCCTCTATCTACTCCCCAGAGGGGGGGGGGGGGTCACGTGCGGGTATTGTAGGTCGTCTGAGGGTCGCACACTACTGGGTCACACCGCAGGGTGGTCGAGGTTTGGCTGAGGAAGAAAGGCGAAGGAGGACCTGTGTAGTGTTGGAGTTCCTCGCATACAGGGGGAGGACCAGGTATGTCGTGCCTCACATGGGAGGAAGAAGAATAAAATTAGGGTCGTGCCTCTCTTGTACATCACCTCAACCTTAAAAAATTATAATATACTAAATAAAAAAAATACACATAATAATAATATTAATGATAATTGTCCTAATATTATAATTATCATTTTCATTTATTTCATTAAAGCCAAAACTCCCCATTTAATAAAAATAGTACATTGATAAACCCCATAATTAAATGGTTTTTAAGGAAACAATAAAACACTCCTTCTGATTATATCCAACCTCCGTTTAAATTCACATTAGTTATTTAATTCGTTTTTAACCTTCATTTATTATTCTCTTAATAAATGTTTCGTAATTAATTATAAAACTCCCTATTGAGCATTAAATTATTTTAAAATTTATTTAACTAAATAACCACAAAAAATAATAATAACATCGTCATTATTATTATTCTAATAGTAATTTATTTAAAACCCAAACCCACAATTTATTACAATATCATTAATATGATAAAAACTCCAAACCATAACCCCTAATTTAATTTCCACAAAAATAATAATTATTAGATTAATAAAACTAAAATAAAAATATCATTATTATTATTTTTAAAACCTTTGATGAGTCCAACACCTCTATTTAATAATAAAGCTTCGTTAAATCTGAAACCCCTCATTTAATTAAATGTTTCTTTGAGAAGCTCAAAATCCACATTAAATTCCCCTAAATGATACACTCCTATAACATGCAATTAAAATCTCAAAGCATCAAAATAATTAATGACACCATAATAATAATAATAATAACATTACTATTATTATTATTAAATTCCTCCATTTTATAATAAATGGTCCTTTAATAATTCTGAAACTCTTCATTTATTTAAAACGGTTCTTCGATCAACCCAAAATCCACATTAATTTCTTCAACCATCATTTAATTATTTATTTAACATTAATTTAATTAAACAACCACAATAATAATAATAATAAATTCATCATTTCTATTATTATTAAAACGTTCTTTTAATTAATCACAAACTCTCATATAATATTTTTTAATTAAATAAAAAAAATTATTAAACATGGTAAACAACACGGGTTCGACCGCAACCATGCACTGCCTGCACATCTCCATTAAAGTGGACTTTTCCAGATCCGGTGCTCCTGAGACTCATGGGGACACCCGGTAAAATTATAGGGTAATTACTCAAGTCCAAAATGACACCTTTAGGTGATCCAACACTCGAAATAAAATTCCGAAACTCGGTTTAAAAAAACTGACCCATTGATAAACCGAAAAAAATAAATTCAAAAACATTCGTATTTTAACCCGGTTCAAAAACAAGTGATTTTATAGAATCTTACATATAATTAGTCTCATACTAAGGGTTTTCCAATTTTTATCAAATACTAATTCCAAAATTAACTAAATTGCGTTCTACTACCAACTATACTAACCCTTTTTTTTCTTAAATAAATATTACATCAATTTTAAGATAAATAATATAAAAGAGTTATAAAACCAAGATACAAAGGATTACTGTATTAGGAAAATTAGACCATACATCAAATATACATAATAAAACATAAAAAATTATTTAAAAATATTATTCTTTATCCTTCTAAAGTTCATGATATCCTTAGTACATGTAGCCACCTAAGGATATACATTAAAGAAAGAGGTTATCATAAAGAAGATTAAGTGGATAGATAAGGACATGGATCAATATAACATGGTTGATAATAATCATAGTTTCATAATCATAATAATGTGGGGAAGAATTATATAAATTCATGGAATGTGGAAATGCGTAAAAATGAAACATCATGACTTAGTGGTCAAATACTACACATAGTTTTGAACAAAGATAGCATCGTGTTCACACGTAACATATGATCATAATCATAAAATAATAATTGTGAAAAAATATAGAATCATATTCACCCATATTTCAACTATCTCATGAGATACATCACATTACCCAACACATTAGAGTGTTATATAATTATAAGTTTACTTGTCACATCATAACATTTACATAATGAGTATTCCACATAGAACGTATATCAATATTAGACATACAATAACCCCTGGAAAGGAATGGGTTTTATTTAATAAAGAATACATTCATGAATAAACTTTAAGTTCCCAAATTAGAAAGGGAAAAACATATTTTGTCTAAGAGTCGTCACACTTGAGTAAAGAAGAAACAATTTGAATATGAGTCAAGATTTGAATTGGAAAGAAGAGTTTTTTTTGTAAATTATTTATATTTATCATAAAAACATATTATAAACATGTATGTACTAGAAAATAAAATATAAGTATAATTAAATTGTATTTAAAATAACATTCACATGGAAATTTGGAAAGAAAGAGAAAGAGCCCAACGAAAATGATTTTGGTTCAAGAATTCCCTTACCTTTTGTCTGAACACTTTATTAACTTTAATATCCTACATAATAAAATTATATTCATTAATTAATAAATCATGAACCTATTATATAGGTTTTTGAATTATAATAATTTTAGGAAAGTTCATTTATGGATATTTTGATGAGTTATAGAGTTCAATTTCATCATTTCGAGAGTGTTTGTTTTCTTGGTTTTCATTATTTATTCACTTGTATACAAGTATGGAAGTTCATGTAAAATTGGAATAATTCAATAGAATTGAAATTATATGTTATTAATGTACTTACATAATTTTAAATGGTCTTATATATCATTTGGTTATATGTTATGAGGATTATTCATTAGATAAAATGTTGATTAAATTTTTTTAATTTATTTTTGTTATTTTTATGACCATCATGAACTTGTATCATTTTATTTAATATAATACTTATATATTGGTTTTGGTATATGATAAAATTTATAATATGTATATTAATATTTTATTTAACCATAATAATGGTTTTATGACTATCCTTTAATGTGGAAATGAAAACACATCATCCATGAAGCTAGTGAATCAACACACCACAGATGATGTATTTATTTTTAAAATAAAAGGAGGAGAGAAGAGATTTGATGATGGATTATTCCATTAACACAATAATATTATTATATATATATAATACTTTATTTATCATTCCACTTAGAGATATGGAGGTGAGGAGAGGATGATAAAATAAAATAAATTTAAAATAAATTAAAAGTGAACGAAAGAGGATTTTACCTCTTGAATTTCATCTCCTTGAAAACCTCCTTAAGGAACTTGGGTTTGTTCTTTTGTTGAGACCAAAAGATCCTAGATCTTGGAGAGAGGCTTGGTAATAGGATTGGTAAAATTTTATTTAATATTCAAGGATTATAAGGTGTGATTAGTAGAGGTGGTGAGGGGAGGTACTTATAGGGGAGGAGAGGGGTGTTTTTAATTATTGTATCCATTTGCTTATTATTTGGCTCAAGACTATCAATATTGGTGATTATTGTAACTAAATACAGTAAAATATTCATGAGACTTCAAACCAATCCATTCTTACCTCATCCATACATCATTCATTTCTCAATAATTCAAGTATTTAGCATATATTAAAAATTATATTATTTCACTATTCACAAAAAATTCAACTATTTTAAACAAATCCAAAAAATAAACACTAAGAATTTTTAAAATATAGAATTTAAAAATGGAAACTATATTATTAAAATAATTTTATAAATATGAGAAAATTAATTTTGAAATAAAATCATTATTTAATCAAAAATACCAATTTTAATATTATAATCGATTTTATGACACTTTGAAAAATTAATTAAGGTCTCATAAAGTTTCCTTATAATAATAAGAAAGAATAAATAAATTAATGAATATATTTTATGGAAATAAATTTCATTTTAAATCATTATATAAATTATAAAATTGTGAATAAACATTAACGTTTCACAGAAAATTACCAACAATTAATGTATCATTTTTAATACATTTATTTACATACACTATTATATAATTATATCATATTTTCATTTATAAGATACATAAATGTTATTTATAATCTCATAGGTGATGTTATTATTCTATTGGCTGGATTACTATTCATAATGGTCATGTTACTATTCTAATGGTCAGGTTACAATTCCATCGATATAGGTTCCTTAATTTCTATAAATATCACTTATTTCATCCTTCATTTATGATAATGATTTTTTTATTGTGATATTTATGATATGGATGTCTTTTATAAGGTATAACATAATTATAAGAAGAGAAAAATTCAATTGATAAATGTTTGGGGCGTTACAGACAATAATTTCCAACATATTAACATCATCCTATGTATGTTGAGAGGGAATCGACTATACACTGATCTATATAAGTGTGGTTTCTATATTTACAAAGAACACTTCTTGGGTCACGTTATCTCATAGGATAAATTGTTATTATACCCAAAAGGTGGTAATCATTTTATCTTGTTTGTGACCAAATAACATCTTCGAGATTCATATTTTTCAAGGTTTGGTAGGCTATTACCAATGTTTTATCATGTAATTCTCCCATATGGAATCATCGATGTTTGATATGACCAAGAAAGGGGTGATGCATATTTGATTAAATTCTTATGATGAGGCTTTCCAAGATTTAAAGATCAGTTTTACCACAACACTGATCCTCACATTACCTATGTCGAGTAAGTAGTACAACATATATTTTGATACATTAAGAGTTGGGTTTGGAGTAGATTTTGATGCAGGAGGATCAAGTGGTTACTTATGGATCCAGATAGTTGAGGTCATATGAGAAGAGTTTTCCTAATCATAATCTGAAGTTAGCTGTGGTGGTACACACCCTAATATGTTGGTTCCATTATCTATTGGTCTAGTGGTTATTTGTGCACATGGATCATAAGATCCTAGAGCCGCCCAAATAGCCCAAAGGCCCTTTTTTATTTTTTTTTATAACCCCCATTTCAAGGGATGAGGGGGAACCTTTACAAGGCTTATAGGCTTAGAGATTACATTACCCGTAGTCCTAGAAGAAATATTCATACTATGACTACATAGAACTTCTCCTCTATAGTATCTACATCATGATATCATCTCTCCACCTTCACATGACGATTCGTCTAGGATTCCCATTCATGCACAGTTTGGTCCTGATGGGAACATCATACCCTCTCTTTCTTCCACATATGTTAGCTTCTTCTCTGGTGAATATGCCTGCTCTGAATCCTTATATGCAGTTTTCTACTTTGTAGAGTCAACCTGGTCTATTCTGCATATGTTCAGGTGGCCTAAAATCCTTAAGGTGGCCCAAAATCCTTGAGGTGGAACAAAGGCCTTGAGGTGGCCTGAAGGCTTTAAGGTGGCTCGAAATCCTTACAGGCCCGAAGTGCTTGGGTTTCCCAAAGGCCATAAAAGACATGGGGACCAAACCGGTGGCCCAAAATCCCAAACGGATGAATATTTCCTATTACTACAGTACCTTCTACAGTATTGATACATTACCTATAAATATGTATCCACCCGGTTTTGAACTCAGGTCTCTTGGATGCACTTGTAGAGTCCTCACCAATTGGGCTATGGCCCTTGTTCCATAAGATCCTAAAGTACATTTTTTCACAGTTCCACATGATCCTTCAGCATAAGAGGTGGGTCTAGTATCTATAGTCTTCTGATTTCAAGTTAATATATACTACAGGAAAGTTAAATTATATTATGAACACTTTAAGGAAGAATATATAGTCATAGGTAGTGTGGTAATCTTGTCATGAATTCTGGATTATGAAACTCTTTGTAGATATGTATCTTGATTTTCATGATTCCAAAGGGTGAGTGAATTTAAAATCAATCTCTATCTTCCTCACGCTTTTAAATTGAATCAATATATGGTAGTTCTATGATTCCGAATGGTTATCCTTTAGGGGCAAAATTTGTTTTATGGATCCACCGTCAGGTTTTTATATTGGAAGTGGTGAGGTTATTTATGTCCATGACCATATCTGGGTACCTATGGGTTTATACAAGGAGTTGAAAAAAGAATTTCATGATTCTAAATGGGTGGTACATCTATTTTTGATAAAAAATGTATCATGAAATCCATATGAAATATCAATGTCCTTGTATGTAAAAATAGATAGCGGGCTTTATGGTGTGATACTTCACCTGTTAGTAGGTAAATGTTAAGAATCAGATACCTATTGGATTACTGCAACCATTACCCAACTTATAATTTAATTTGGATGATATCATGATGTACTTCATGATAGGATTACCAAGGAAACCTTGGATAAATTATGTGGTATGGGTGATCAAGGACTGACTGATGAACATATACCATTTCTTGGCCATCAGGGGGGGCTTAACCATAAAAAATATGGGTAATATCTATTTGAGGAAGATAATTTTATTACATATTATTCTAAAGAGCATCATTTCTCTTCAATATCTCTATTTCACATCACTCTTCTAGAGGATCCTTCATAAGTCACAAAAATCATAGGTTATTTTAATAATATATTACCAACCTTATATTGATAACCAATCTAAGTAGAAGATTTAGATTCTAAAGGACATGTTATAAACCTATGTTTGTCACTTTGGGGGATCTTAGGATTAGTATCATGAAATCCTGGAGTTTTATTATAATAATATCTTCTATACATAAATCCAAATGGTTCCTTTTGAGGATTTATTTGGAGGGTCATTTCATTCACCTTTATATTGGTCATAGTTAAGTGAATCAACGCTATTTGGATCTAGACTCATGTATGACATATCTAATTAGGATCAGTTGTTTAGAAAGTGGCTGGTAACCACAAAAATCTAGAAGAAATATTATGTTTACCATCAGAGAATACTTCTAGAGTTTGAGGTTAGTCACAAGGTTTTTCTTTGGGTGTCTCCTAGGATGGAGAAATAATATATCTCGAATTACAAAAATCTAGTTCTCGAGTTCATTAATCTGTTTCATGTAGTAGAGATAATTGATCTAGTAGCATATCAGTTGGATCTTTCATAGTTCTATAGTGGCATGAATGACATGTTTCATGTGTAAAAACTTTGATGATATCACCCTATCCATTCTCATGTGATTTATTTTTCTGATGTTGATCTTGATGCTTATTCATGTTTTGAGGATAAACTAATATGTATCTTATACCTTAGTGAGAATAATATCTGATGAAATATTATTCCCTTAGTGAAATAGAAGTGACAGAATGGTCAGGTTTAGTAGGATACTTGGTAGAGTGAATCTAAAATGAAGGCATAATGTCATGAGTTTTTCACTGATACCTCTAATTTATTTGTGGGAGCACAAATCAAGGATTATTTGTTATATGGTGGGGAGATTTTAGGATCCCATATTGTTTCCAAGTAAATTCTATTTTGAATTTTAGTTTGAGCCTCTTTATATTTATGAACAAGCATTGTTTCTAGGTTTAAGAGATTTTTCATAGGTTTTGGGGGGCATTCATGGGTCATACTAGTTGAAGGATAGATGTTACATGCACCATTAGATATGTTATAGTGCCACTATCTTGTCAGTTTAGTCCACCGACTAACCATTGGGATGTACAGAACATCAATAATCTTGTAGGAGGTTCACAGACTAGCCAGTGAGACCCATCTTCTATTCATTAGAGCCCAGGAAAAGTAGTTTTCCTATAGTATACCCATCACCCAGCCATTGGAAGCTCACCACCTCTCTAGAGATTCCCCCTGCCCAGTCTGTATCATTGGTAGGGATGGAGAAACGAAGTAAAAAATCATATCCCCCCCCCCCCGAAACCACATTTTAATGACAATTAACCTCTATTTCGAACCTAACATGGTATTATAAAATTTAAGGGGTTCTCTAAGTCTCTTTGGGCTTCCCCAACACCTTTACCTGGTTTTTTAATATTTGGTTTCATTTGGATGCCTTGAAACGATGGATTCTTCATGGATTTAGTGATTTCATCTTGATTTCTCCTTCAATCCTCTTATTCTAACCTTGAAATAATGTGGCCATAACTTCCCATAGTATATCATTGCCGTATTTGTTGATCTTTATATTTGATCCTAGGATTTTCTTCTTTATTTATTGAGTTGGGTTCTCCAAAACAACTCCATATGTTTTTTTTGTTTCTCTACTATTTGTAACTTATGTGATCATGTATGTACACTATTCACATGACATTTCATTATAGTAATTGTTAAATTATTTATTTATTGACCTCCCATGGATATCCTTGGGTCTGATGATGTTGATACCAGGACTTGCAGCCACCCAAGAGGTGTGCTAACCCTTGATCCAAGGTTCGAACTTAGAACATATGAACCAAGATCCCATTGATGAGATAGTAATTTTATATATATTATATTAACAATGTGAATTGGTTTAGCATTTTAAATGGTCTAATTGTATTTTTCAAAAATCACTTGGAATGTAAGTTGTCAAATAGAATGATATCGGAATTGGAAACATGATATGATGTTTAAAAGGTACAACTAATATATGAAAACGGAAATTCGACTTGAATTGATTAGGAAATGGAATTTTACTAATAATTATAATAATTAGAAACTTAACATGAAATTGGAAATTTAGATAAATTGAAAAATGAAATATTTTTTGAAATTTTTATGAGAATTGTTAATTGGCATGAATTAACTATTTAGAATATATAAACATGTTTGGAATATTTGGTATTTTGGGTGCCCTTGGCACTTTTTCTCATTGATGTCTTGAATGTATTTATCTCTCATTGTGTGGTAATGCACCATGGAAATATTTAATTGGATTTATCATGAGAATTCACATATATTCTAGTAAATTTATAATTTATATCTCACCCTTGAAATAGTAATTCATAATGGGAACACATAAGCATCTCTAGCATGGTAATTTTTATAAATTCCAGTAAATCTTAGTTGTATATCTCACCCTTGGAAAGGAAATGTTCCCTTGGAACAATTAAGAAGATCCAACATGGGAATTTGTATATATTTTAGTAGAACATAAATCAATGATTGGATCCTAGAATGGGAATCTAACTTGATTCATTAATTGTACAGATAGAGATATGCAGCATCATGTAGAAGCAAGTACTCGCTGATCCCAGGTGTAAATTAGGAGCTCAAGGATCATTGGGCTATTTGATATTATGAAATAATTTATGAATTAATTTCCATGTTTATCATACTTTTTCATGGACTATTACTTCATACAAGATACGTTAATACACCATGGGTTTTATCCTACTTAGTTTTACTCACATCCTATTCGACCACCATTTGGTACTCGAGAAGACTTCATGGATGCAGTCCTGGAAAAGGGAAAGGGGGCATATTCTTCATTGATTACTTTATTAGTTGTAATTATAGATTAGATATAGGACTTAGAATGTGTTTTGGGATTATGTTTTCTATTAAGTCTTTATTTTTTGGTTATTTTCTTATATACATTCCATCATGACATTTATTTTGGCATACAGTATGGAATAACATGTTTTATATTATTGGATTTTTTGGTATTCATATGTTATATAATAGAGTTTTATGTTTTTTTGGTTTGTATTATTTCCATTTTTTTTACTCTCTTACAAAGGGTATTATCTCCCCATTAATCTCTTTAGACCCCCACTACTAGTTGTCGTTATCTAGCATATGAAAAGGTGTGCTTGAAGTCACATAATGAACCATCTCAATCACATGAGGGACAAGTAGTCTAGGCATGTTAAATTGAATCTAGTATGTTCATTTATATTTTATTATAGGATAAGTTTGGATTAGGTAATTAGTGTATGGATCCTATCAAAATTGTGTGTTTCTTAGTGTACCTTAAATTGTTGATTAAATATAACTTTATAAAAAGTTTTCTACTTTGTTTTATTTAGCATATTCAGCTAGTTTATATTGTTATTTTATACAATTTGGTTTATAAAAATAAAGTAGGGGTGGGAAGATATCACCAAATAAGTATAGCAAGATCACACCATACACATTTCTCAATTAGGATATGCGTAGATCCTTTTATTCGTGATCCAGGGAAAGGAAAGTCCATGAAGCATGGGAGTTAGTTGCGTATAGATTTTTTATTTTGGGTGGTATGTTTTTTTCTTTTATATTGAAATATTAGGAGAAATTTTGGGGGATGTCCTCAGATGTTTTCATGAGTCCTTACTCATGGTACATTCCATTGTTTTCCTTAGGGAGTGTTTTTTTGACCCAAAATCTACATAAACAATTTTTTTCTAATTCCACTTGTTTACTCAATTGTATAGATGATTTTAGTTATAGATATATGAGTATATATATATATATAATGGGTTTAATTTATTATTTTATAGGTTTCTTGAAAAAAATTACCTCATTGGTGGTAAGTTACCTCTTTGCTTATACATACAATGTCTCTAAATATCATTTTAAAATTTTAGTTTGACATAAATATTATTTATTTTAGATTAAAATAGAGTAAACCATTTATCACATTGGTATTTCCCATCCCTTGTTATTTACACCAACATCTAGTGATCGAGAGGTTCTACGGAGATGTTTTTATTTTTTAGCCTAGTGATGTTTGGGAATTCGATTCACAGCCATTTGAAATTGTATTAAAGAAAACCTAGGGACTTTTGATATAGTTTTTGAGATTATCCAGAAGATAATATTTTTATGACTCAGAAAGAAACACATTTATATACTTGGATGACATAATTATAATGAAATATTGAGTTATATAGTGTAGTTAGCCATTTATCTTTATTCTTTCATTGATTTTTTCCTAAATTTTAGGGTCACATACATTATAGATAGGTGTCGATGGGTACTGACAAGTAGGGTAACTTTCCATATCTTGTCCTTTATTATATCTAAATATACATTTTTTATTCAAACCAATTGATAATTTATATTAATTAAGAAAATAAATAAATAGTGTTTTCTTATTTATATATGGATGATGAATAATTTAATTTAAATAAATAATTGATTCCTTTGATAAAGGAAACTTCATTTTTTTTGTTGATTTTTATAATTTCCATCATCATTTTATAATCTTTACTTTAATAGTTTTTAAATAAAATAATAATGTATATAGAAATGTTTTTAAATCATTTTGAATTGAATTTTAATATTTAAAGAGTTTTGGTAAATTGAATTAAGTAAGAGAGATGGATGAGGTTAGAGTTGATCATTTATTATCATCTAAAATATCAATTGTCTATTTTTGTAAGAGGATTTTCAATGTCAGTCTCAATGTAATTTCAGATTATATGGACCATAATACCACCTATTGGAATGCATGAAAGAGAAAATACCATATACCACTACATCAACCTATAATTAATCCTTAGGTTTTCGAGGTGCATGATCAGCTGCTTCAAGCTATAGGACAAAGAAATCCTTAAATGGAGACTATAATAGCTAATATTATGATGGATTTCCAATTTCATCATACCCTAACTTTTTAGGTTGATGTATCTCCTCAAATATTAAAGGAGTGAATTGATTGTCTCCACCATATATTTGAGAGCATTGTGACACTAGAGTAACACCAAGTTTGATTAGGCACCATTATGTAGAAGGGATAGCTCTCTGGTGGTGATACGTTATTTTTATGGATAAGAATTATTAGGGTCTTATGTGGAAGAACTTTTAGGATCTATTTTTCAAGGAAATTTTCCCTAAAATCCTATGTCGATTAAAATATCAAGATTTTATCGACCCTAATAAAGGTTTAATTTTTGTTACAGAATATTCTTACTTTGCTCCATAATTTATTGGAGATAAGAAATATAAGGAAATGAAGTTTCAAATGTGGTTAAAGGAGTTATTCTAGACTCAAGGGATTTTTATTTATTTTTATACCATCTTTATAGTGGAAAAAAAGGTTTTTTTTATTGAAAAATGGTATAAGGGGGGATCTGTTGTGGGTAGTTTATTACCTTCTTGATCTATAGGTGACAAATTTTAGTGGATGAATGAGATGGTGAGAAAAAATATAAAGAGGTGTATATTTTTATAGAATGCAAGGAAGTGGTATGAATTCTTCCCATTTCCCAAAAGACATCATATTTAGCAACATTTGTGAAGTTGTTTAAGATATATTAAACTAAAATACAAATTTGAGGTAAAGGTTTATTATTTATGTGGATAATATAGCTATCTTTAGAGATTTTACAAATGATGTGTATTAGAATATGTTGAGAAATGACCATAGCTATCCCAAGTGTCACAAGATCAGTCAGTTGGGTAGTCTACTAGAGGTAGTTTAACACTTTTTATAATAGTTTTTTCATAGATTTGAACATGGTATCCAGGTTCTATTTGGTTTATTTTCATTCATCTAAGAAGGTATTATCACATTAGAGTCACCTTGAGGGTTCCAGTAGGAGGTGTAATATAATAAAATATACAATTAGTGGTACTGTTATATTTTAATCTACTTTATTATGTTCCTTATTTGATATAGAGGGTTATCATTATTTTTTCTCTAAGAAATTGGTGTCTCTACTTGATCTTATATTAAAAACATTATCTTTATACATGATTAACGTAAAGGTGAAGGGATAAAGTCGACTTGGAAGTGTTTATCACATTCTTTATTAATATATTATTTGTGAATTTTTGGGATATAATTGACCATAATATTACATATTTTAATATTATATTTGGAATGGATTGGTTAACCCGATTCTATACATGTATCGATTAATATAATATAAGATTATCTTTCTATTATATGGATAGTATTTAGTATAATATTATTAGTGAATAGAAATTTCAATCTAGATGAGTAGGTCCTAATCAAGGATAAGTAAGGGAGATTACTAATAGAATTTTTAGTCTTGTACTCAGTTCATTTGACAAAATGGAATAATTGGTGTTACCTATAATGGTAGAATTGTTTCTTGATATTTTACCAAAATATTTTTCAGGATTTTATCATAAGTAAGAAAGTGATATTTTTTATTGATATGTTTTCTAAAATTAAATCTGAAACAATATATCAATATCAAACATAATTAAATTAGTTGAGGGAATTCAAAATGTCATTATATAAGATTAATGAAAAGGGTATTATTAGATCAGTAACCTCTCCCAGAGGTGTTCCATTCCTATTCACAACGAAATTCATTGGAAATTTAAATCTATGTGTAAATTATCATATTTTGAATCAACAAATGATTGTGAATTATGACCCTTTATCTGGAATTGTAATTTATTGGATCAACTAAATGGGTAAATGGTTTTTCATGATTAAAATATGATTAGGTTATCAGAAACATTAGGTAATGATATAATATATTAAAAGGATGTATGTTTATAGTCATTATGTTTATTTTTAATATTTGAAAATTCCTTTTGGATTGAATAATTATCCATCCATGTTCATAGTTCTGAAGAATTGTATTTTTTCATCCATTTCAAGACTCATTCTTAGTATCCTTTATAGATGATATCCTAGTATATTCAAAATATTGAGATGACCATAGTTGATATCATTGTATTTTTTTCTAAAAATTATGAGAACATAAAATATATATGATATTTTTTTATAAATAATCATTCTATATTTGAAAATTTAAGTTTCTCAATCATGAATTTTCTATATCTGATGTATATATGAATCCTGATAAATTAGAATCAGTGATGTCCTAGAAATTCCCTTAAAAAATTATTAAATAAACATTTTCTTTATACTTGTAAGATATTATCATTTTTTTATTCATAATATATCAAAGATAGTTACATCAATGATATCCTTGATAGGAAACGATAAAAATTTATATACCGTAACATTAATCCTGATATTACCTTAGTCTGGTGAAGGTTTTGAGGTGTATCATGATAAATTCTTTATTTAATTATCATTCTAGATGATTCTGTATTGGCATAATGTTATAGAAAATTTTGTCTTCATAAACATAACTACCCTACCCATGATTTAGAATTGGCACTATTGTTTAAATTTTAATGTTTTTGAGAATCTATCTTTTTTATGGGTGATTTATTGTCTTTACTAATAAAAAAATTATTAAATATATCTTTTCACATTGATATTTGAATCTGAGGTATTTTCATTAGGTGTAATATATGTAGTAATTTTATTTTAATATCCAATATGTGACTGGAAAATATAATGTGGTTGTCGATGCTCTCATTAGTAAAATATACTCTTAAATTGGGAAATTGGAAAATGAAGAATGAAGGTTGATATACCTAATGGATGAACTCTGCTTGTACATGATTTAAGACCATAGTGGAACATATTTATTCAACATCAATCTTATATCATATATTTTGGAGTGCATGAAGGACCCCAAAATACCTAACCGTGATTGTATCATTATTTGATAGAAACATGATGGTGTGGAGATACTTGATAGGTAGTTTCAAGATTCCTATTATTTATTATTTATCTATGATAATTTAGTACCCACATTAGTTGGAAAATAAAAATTAATGATAAAATATAATGCTTCTATATAGGTCATACATCTTGGAATAGAAAATATGCATCATGATTTTCATCGCTAATTTTGGTGGTTTGGTATGAAAAAAATTTATTGTAGTGTTCATCTCTATATGTTTCACCTGTCAAAGAGTGAAAGTAACAAATAAAATACCCATAGGATAAATTTAGTAAATTCCTCTATTATTATGTAAATGGTATGAAATTACTATATAATTTTTAACCATCCTACTAAGATCTTCTTGAGGTCGGGATCCATTTTGGGTGATTTTGGATCAACTAATTAAGACATCTCATTGTATGAAAATCAAGGAATCCACTTTTATTAATGATATGGAGAAGTTATATTTCAAGGGGATTATAAAAATTCATGTTTTTATAGCTAATATAATCTATAATAGGGATTCATGGTTCATTTATTAGTTTTGTTGAGGGTTGCAACATGACATGGGTACTTAGGTAAATTTAGTATAACATTCGATCCTCAATTTGATGCTTAGTTTGAGTAAACAATTTTGATTCTAAATAATATATCTTCAGTTTATATCATTGATATAAGTGTCTTAGGTTGAAATTCCAATTGATCTGTGTAATCTCCTAATAGGGGTTAAATCAATGTGAATTTTTAATCAAATTACTTTTACCCTTTCAAATTCCCCAATCAATATCGAAACATATATTATTGGTTAAGATATTAGTTGATCTATTTAAGAATTACCAACAAAAAATTACCACATTAAATATATAAATAAATAATAACAAAAAAACAATATTTTTTTAATGTTTGAAACTGAAGTCGGAATCTACTCCTTGTTGTGCTCTTGTCCAGTCTGAGCCAAAAAAAATTACTCTGTATAAAAAACGTTTTTTTAATAGGCTATCTTTAGAAAAATCCACTTCTTTCTCTGAGAATTTATTATAATATTATAATTTTTTTCTTTATACTATCTCTTCTAAATTAATAATAGATCTTTAAAAACCCCATAATGAAGAATATATTCATGTTTTTACTGATTTCATTAGATCATTATGAGATATCTTCTTCCTTAATCAGAGTCTTTTATAGCTAAAGAATAATTTATTAAACCTACATTCATGTTAGAATCTTAAATTTTAAAAACATAAATACCATATGCAGGATCTTAAATACAAGACTTACTCAGTTTTATATTTTATGATCCTTAATTTATCTTTAATCACAACAGCTTCTCGATCGGATTCTGATACATCAAATAAGAATAAGCAGTAGAAGTTATGATAATCAATATTTTCCTTAGATCTTATTTTTCATTCTTACGATTCACCTTATATGATATAGGAATATAACATGGAATTTGTTATAGCAATTATCCCTCTTATTACTCCATTTTTTTAATCTTCAAAACACAAGATTACCTATCACTAAATAGAACAAGATTCTTTTTCCCTTCGACATACAAATATTCGTTCACTTCTTGAATACAGTTTCAGGTTCTCATAAATTCATATTCTCTCTACTTATTATCCATTTTAAATTCAAAATCACGGGAATATAATTTTCATATTTTAATATGTAAAATCCCTTTAATCATGTTACATGATACTCTAATTAATCTTTCAATATGATCATATGGTCATCCCTCCCATGAACTCAAAATATTCTCTTTCTCATAAGAGCCTATTTCAACTTATATTACAAGAATACACATAATATCATTTAAAACAGTTGAATAATATTTCTAATAAATCATCTAACTTTGATCACCATTAAAAAGATTAAATATTCATATTTTAAACCCCCTTAATTATCACATGTATATCCTTGAACTTTACTTCATATTTATACAAAATATATATGTAGTTAATTTTTCATATATGTCGATGATATGAAATGGCCCTATCATAGTGTGTAGCACAACTATGAAATTTTATTCATCAAACATTATGGTGTGATCATTTGATCATGGTGGGACTATACCTCAATTCATTGAAATTTCTTTAAAATGTATTTTATTCTCAAATAGATTCACTATGTGATCTTATCTTCCATATCATGAAGATCATATTCTGAAATTTTTCTTACAGATAAACTCAGGTATATAAAATATTTACAAATTTATACTATAGTATTAATCCCATTGTTAAAATTCCAAACAGTGACTATTACATAAGAGTAAATGAATCTTATCTACATCAGTATGATCCATGAATTTTCCAAATTATAGTGAGAAACCCTCACATAAGAGTAAATAACCCTTATATATCACAATGGGGTTCTTTCCTTTTCGAAATTATTCACTATGAGTACCTTAATTAATCTATAAGATGAATCTTACATAGCACAGTGGGGTCATAAAATTGTAAAATTATGATCATTGATTACCATTAAACATTTATCTATGAACTTGTGATGACCTTTACATATCCAAAAATGTATTCTTACATCTCATAGTATGCCTCATAAATTTTTCAAACTCATATCTATAAGGTCTACAAAAAAATTTCATGCCAAGTATTTGACCTTTACATATTCTATTCATTTTACTGTATTGTAGACCATATGTTTTGAACTACCATTATTATTATAGGGTAACTCTGGACTTTTAAAATTTCACCAAAATCTATTTTAGAGTTACCTTTATGTATCTAGGTAGCTTCAAAAAAATTTCCAACATTCTACTCTTGATAATTCTTAAATATTTTCTAAATATACAAAGTTAACTTTACATATGGATCATATTCTTGG
This sequence comes from Viscum album, assembly GCA_963277665.1. Taxonomy (NCBI): domain Eukaryota; kingdom Viridiplantae; phylum Streptophyta; class Magnoliopsida; order Santalales; family Viscaceae; genus Viscum; species Viscum album. The sequence goes on along the minus strand of OY728132.1, from coordinate 1,320,126,494 downwards.
AGTTAATTTTACATGTCACTTTGAATACTCTTACACATTAATACCTTTTTTAATTTCAATAAAAAATTAAAACTTTGAGAACATCACTCTAGGATTCTTAAAATGACATAATATCTCTCCAATGATTTTATAGAAACACCAAAACATCTCTTAAAACTTCAAATTATTTTTGAAAATTTTCATAATTTTTTCAAACCTATTTAAACAAATTTCTAAATTCTTAAAACATATATAGACTAGAATTTGAGTGAATCAATGAAACACCATAGATTAATTAACTCTAGCTTCATATCAATTATATAAAATTCATCATCCAATATTTTTTTATATAGTTCAGTAACCTATGTGCTTCATAATCTATGGATGGATTCTCACTTTTCATCTAACCTTTTCAATTTTTAATCACAACTACTCAAGATGTTCAGAATCCAACTTATTAATCTTCATGAATCTACTATAGATAGTGAATTTTACTCATCTAATAGAACATGTCATTTATTCATTACAATCTATAACATCAATCATAAAAAACATAGGTTTTCCATACAACGCCAAGCAGTATCTCAATTCCTCCAATTCAATAACTTTTTCCAACATATGATTAAATATTATTTAACATATTCAATAGTAAAAAACCCTAATACATGAGATCCAATGGAAATATAATCCTATCCTCAATCACAATGAACTATTTAATATCTCATTATCTTTAGACACTTATTTGATCATGGGATACATCATATTTTCATTAATTGGGCTCTCTATCTTCTCCCAACATCAAGATATATTAACTTTCCTTCACATTGAGATATTAAAAACACATATTACTCATTATCATATCCATTTGAGATAGTAGATTTCTCTATTTGAGTTTTTGTTAATACCCATTTCAATTTCAATTTTAATATCTCCCCCTTATTGATAATAAATTAAAAGGTGTGAAAGAAAGGAAATTTCCTCCGCATTTCATGCTTTTACTTTTTAAAAAAAATCAACTTATCATATTTTTTCCCCTTTCTTGAGAGATAAATCCTGATTCACTTATGAGATGTTTTGAATAAAATTTCACTTATAAATAATTTATAAATTAATCACCTCTAAGACAATATAATTAATATTAAGTATAAAAAACCAGAGTGATTAATCGTGATATCAAAGTTATCCATAAAACAATCTATAATTTCATACCAGCTTAGTTTTCTCTATATATAGGTTGGTTAAAATAGATTAAATAATAAATTTTATCACATTTACTTAACTCAACAAAAACATTAAAATATTAAAGATCAAGAAATTATCCCCTTCAAGTTATTGTTCAATTTGACAAACACTCCCACATAATAATCAGATTTGATTCAACATAAAAAAGGATGAGAAAGTTATTATCATACCTAAACTATATATTTGAATGAAAATTTTCCATATTTATATATTCACATGAAATAAATTCATCTCACAGCTAACTTATCCAATTAGGTTGCACTCAATGAATGCACTCCATCATTCTTCATCATGGTGAGTTTTTAGTCAAATCATTACATGATGGATAACTATTGACATTGTATAGTTATCATGAAATCTATCCAATTATATTTTATTATACATAACCATAAATTCTCTGAACATAAATATAATCAAATCGATATAGGAATAAGGTGAGTCACCATAGCTTATTTTTAAGATAAAAGGGGATAATGTTTTCTTCACAACTCGGAAAATATTTTCTTCTCAAATTGAGTCTATTAAGAACTCTTTATGATAGATTCTACTTTAATATTATTGATTCAAACTTATTTTGGTAGCATGGTCTTATTTTTTATTTTTAGCTTTATCCGTGTTTAAAACAATACATTTCTTATTGGATAGTAAACCACATGGAGTTGATGGTGTTCTATATTTTTTTCATGACCTTCTTCTGTCCTAGTAGCCATGTTATAAAATTATTACGAATGTTCTAATACTATTTTCACCTTACTCATATATTCTTAATAACTATTAGATTATCATTTTTAGACAACCTCTTATGAAATTTGTCATCTTTTTCATGTGTAATTACTTGTTTTCATTTTGAACTTACACTATATTATTATTTATCTATATTTAAAGAAATTATCACTTGAGTAGTAAATAAAGTTGACCATTATTTTATAAAATTCTCAAATTTATTATATTTTACACATGGTTTCTTACCAACCCTTAATTTAAACTTTATATGAAACATCTTAAGATCCTTATCTTAGATAAGTTCCATCATATCAATCCTTTTATTTAATGATTTAATGGATTATTTATTTAAATCTAGTTTTATTCCTTCAACATTTATATTAATAACTTTTTTGAAATATTCCATGATGTTGGAATTTTCTCTCTTATTAGAAATATGTCTTCCCTAGTGTATCATCCTTCATAGTATTCTTCTTCGGTGTATTTTTTTAGTATTCATATTCTACTTATATGTACAAGAAAACTCATCTTAATTTCTCTATTTATTCATATTTTTTGTTATTATAATCTCAAAGGAATATAAATTATTCTTGATAGGGTTATACCAACATTATATCATAATTACCACTTTTTTTAGTTCCTATTGAAATTATTCGGACGATAAAATATATTATTTTTTAATATATTTTTTATTTTATATGAACATTTCCACATATCAGAAAGATTCATTTTACCTTTATATATTATACCCCTTAATTAAAATATTCTATAAACTCTATAGATTGATATATTATGAAAATATTCAATATAATTATTTTAAAAACCCAAAAAACACAAAAAAATGTTCAATGAATCTCATTCACAACCCTTTGGTTGAAATATATAAATATTTTAAAACTTGATGTTTTTGGTTAGAAACATTGTCCTTTTGAGTAATTATCAAGAAGTTACCATTATTCCAAAATGTTCAGATCACATGGGATATACTCAACACTGAGAGGGGGTGAATCAATGTTGATTTAATTTTGTTACAATTTAATTTTTTTACCCCTTTACATATTTTTCTAGTTAAGATAATTATTCAATCATTATCTTAGCTATAATATTTTTGTCATAACATACACAAAGTGGATAGGATATTTTAACGGTTAAATATTTAATAATAAATATAATCCTTGGTATAATCGGGAAGCTATACACTATCACGCAAGCCACTATAATGAGATATGAGTTACAGTGGGTCTTTGAAAAAATAATCCTGAACCAAAAGTGTGGTGACCTACACTCAAGAGGAGAGACAAAAAAATAATACTGAGTACCTAGACTAGTGATAGATTAGTCCAATATATATCTTCTTACTAGATATTTATAATACTTATGTATATAATATTAAAATTCTTCAAAAAAATTTCAACATCAAGAGAGTCCTCCACAATATTTGAATTCTATTGAATATCATAATTCTACAAAGATTTTATCATATCTTACCTATATAGTAGCATACATGAAAATCCTATTATTTTTCTCTTATATGAACCATTGTTCGCACAACCTTCTTTCCACTCTCATTATTCTCTTATTCTTGTAAACCTTATGGATAACTCAACCAATTAATCTTCTTCTTATTTATGTACAACAGAACTGCACAATAATATTCTATTATTCTCTCTTATTCTTATTTTATCTTTATGTGAAAAAAAATTTTCATAGTACCTTCTTATTTTCTTCTATCTCCTTCCCTCCTTTCTTATCTTAATATTCACTACATATAATATACATTTTTTCTCTTCTTCCTAGAATCAACTCATAAAGTTTACTAATATTATAATTGATTTGAATCACCTTATTCATAACATTAAAATATTCATTCTTTAATTATAGTTTCAAACATCCATTAAACTTTCACACACAATTATTCATTGACCTATGGTATGTATATATATATATATATATTTATAATAAAACATACCAAATTTATTACATTCCTCTTCTCATATTTCTTTGATATTCATAATACCACATGAACACATGATTTTAATTAAAAAATTTTATAGTAATTAAAATCCTTATTGATATTTAGTAATCAATGTCAACCAAATCCACATTACTTATCCTTCTACACTTTAATAAAATTTAAAAAAATTCTAAATACTTACCTGAATACTTGGTTCTACCTTATATTTTCTTTCTATGACATATGTGAATATCACACACTCATCATTCCAAAAAATCCAAGTATTTAAATTTTATTCAAATTGGTGGTGGTTTTGAATCCCTTGATTAATGAAACACATATCGTAGTTCTTTATTCCTAACCCTTAATTAAAGAGTCTTGATCAACTCTCCTTAATTTTTTGTGATATTTCTCCATCAAAAATTATTCTAAAATTTTTATCAAAAATACTATATCACATAGAGAACTCATATGATATATATTTTAATTTAATTTCTATTTACCCAGAATATTCTGACTATCTCGGTTTTGACTTAAATAAAAAAGGATCATGATAATATGTATCATGTGTTAATATCACTAACATTTAGTTTATAATGCACTATCAAAAATTATTTCCTTATTTATAAAACAGAGTAACTATTTTCATACTTGATGAAATTCATATACATGGCCAATTAACATACATCATGCTTTGCATGAACATTCCATGACTTGGTGAATTATTATTTTTAGCTAGTTTATATACTTGATCATTTCAACTACACGTCCCATAACATATTCAAATTCTATTGCATGAATACTTTCTCTATGAATATATTTTTCTATAGTAGAATATTTATGCCTATAGATTCACCAATCATATATCCAAATTTGCATACATAGAGATCTACTTCTATGGATATTTAGATATATAGGATCATATTCTTCAATATAGATTTCCCTATGTAGAGAAAATAATATATGGATATGAGAACCCATTGGAGGATGTTCAAAAATAATGAACCCAACCTAAATTATTGTATAAAATTAAACACCTTGCAATCAATTTTTGGGTACATGATTTTTTTCCAGAAATAATGACTAAAACCATTTCAAATAGTAGCACAATATAAAATATTCATGATCTTATAATTAATATTATACTTATATGTATCATTACTAATGAGAGTATCATATTAATTCGTAGTAAATTTATAATTTTCTTCAATTACGATCCAATGTTCGAGTGATTAATTTCTTGATGTAGTTTTCCATCCCATATTTCCAACAACCCCAGTCTTTCCCATCAAATAAGGGCAGGATCTGTGAAATTCAACCGTCATTTGATCTTTGACATTCCATATTAAACTAATATTTCCCATAGATTTTTAAAATCTAGGATAAATAGAATATATCTAAAATATGATATGATCCAATAATACTCATTTTTCTGGTGAATGACATGTGAAGTGTACATATATATGGTCAGTCTATACACAAATAATGGAGAATGTATAAATATTGTATATGGTATTGAAAAACTTAATATCCCATGGTCACTCAATGTCATAGATAAAGGGATTATATGATTAATTATACATATATATGATATAGTTGGTGGAAATACCTATGAAGATATATTTGTTTGGTAAATATCATGTTAGATACCTTTATAGCTTGAGTAGAATTAATGGATTTATAGAGACCACAATATTCTTATTATTATCAATTGGGTAATTAATAATTGTTTTTAATGCTAAAAAGTCCCATGGGGTCACACTTTATGTTTTTTTAATGAGGATGATGTTTATAAAACTTTGAGTGTTGCCCCAAATGTTTTTTCGAGGATATTTGGAAGAATTTCAAAACTATTTTTCATAAAATATTACATGTGATATAGAATAAGGTGAAAATGTATGATATATTTTCCAAATATAGTTTTCATATATATATATGTGTGTGTGGGGGGGGTGGGGGGTTTGGATATGGTTTCAAAATTTGTTACATGTGATATGATATAAGGTAATAGTGTGCTATGTTTATGAGGCATTACTGAAAGTACAATATTGATAGATATTTACAATAAAAGGACCACTATATAATGGTGGTTTAGACCATATCATGGTATATATTGGGATATACCATGGCATGGTGAGTTTCACTACATTGCAGTGCTCTTCATGGTAGTATATATGATATATGATATCACCTGGATCGATGTATCCAACTACATCCTATAATTCATGGTTAGATTATCATGTGATGATAATTATAAGAGTTTTAAAGACCCAAATTAATAGTTCAAGTATTAAATTATTAACCATAAAATAAGATCCAGGAGTTACAAATATTGTAACTCATGAATATTTTCATTTAATATGGTTGTATATTTAAAATCCAAATGGTATCCATTGATAGATATATAATTTCTATTAGTTTTTGATGGGTGTGAATTTGAGTATAAGACTCATGAAATGAAAATTATTTAATTAAAGATCCCCAATGCCCCTCATCCTCCATATCTCTCTCTCTAAACTCAAGGTTCTAGGAAGTCTTAATGAAGAGGAGGTTATTCCAAAAGTTTGGGATATTCCCATAGCCGGTGGATACCCTTATGAATGGATTCCTTCAACTAATTCATTGTGATATTGATGAAACTTATGTGATGATTTAATAGGTTAAATGCCAAGGTGTATAGTACAACATTATTTCTTAATTTTATTCAATCCAATTTAAATGTAAGATCCTATGGTTTTAGGTATTGGTTATTATTACCTATATCTTTGTAATGGTGTTATCCCCGTTAAAACCCTTCATTAATTATTAATAAATCTAATAATATTTTATATCTATGTGAATAATATCAAAAGATGAATCATGTAATGATCATGAATTGTTACCATTTTCCTGTAATTAATGATTTATTAGATCAATTAAAAGGGGAAATTTGGTTTTCCAAAATTGTCATGTTATTGGGATATAGTCAGTTTTAGGTAAGGATAGAAGATATTAAAAAGATGGATTTTTGGAGTTGATATGGTCATTTCAAATATCATGTAATGTTTTTTGGTTAAATAAATTCTCTATCTATGTTCATAGAACTAATGAAAAAAAACATTATCCATTTTTAGACCCATTAATCATAGTCTTTGTGGATGATATCCTGGTATATTCAAAATCTCATGAAAATCACGGTTTACTTATTTGTATTTTTTTCAATATTTTGGGTGAAAAAAATCTATATGACATGTTTCCTAATTTATAATTTTAGATCCAAGATGTTAAGTTTCTTAGTATGGTAATTTTTGAAGCTGGTATCTAAATGGATCCAATTAAAGTGGAATTAGTGATATCCTATAATGTATCTTCAAATGTGTTTAAAATAAAAAATTTCTTTATAAATATAGGATATTTTTCAATTTTATTAATAATTTATCAATGATAACTACTCTATTGAAAAATATGATAAATAAAGGATAAAAATTTATATGGTCTAACCATTATAAATAATCTTTATAAGAGTTGAAGAAAACATTAACCGTACCTCTAATTTTGATATTACCTCATCTGGGTGAAGGGGTTGAGGTGTATTTTATAACTTCATGGTAAGTCTTTTTTACATTCTTATGAAAGATCTTCAAATAATTGAATATCATTTGAGATATTTGAGACCTTGTGAATATAACTTCCTTACTAATGTTTTATAATTTTCCACTCTTATTCATGTGTTAAATTATTCGATACATTATCTATTTGACAAAAACGTTATGATATTTATTGATTAAAAAAATACTTACATATATATTTTCACAATTATATTTGAATTTGAGATAGTGTATCTTGGTATAATATCTCTAATAATTTTATTTTTTATATCCGTTATTCTATAAGGAAATGAAATTTTGTTGTTGATAATCTCAACAGGAAAATATAACATTAAATTATATAAGAGGAAAATAAATAATATGCTATTATGAACCTAATAGAAGGAATCCACATAGAAATGATTAAATATTGTAGTGGGATATATTTATACAACAATGATTTTATATCATCTATTATGGATTCCATCAAGGACTCCCAAATATATAACAATTATTATATAATTATTTTATAAAAACATGATGGCTATGAGATATTTAATAGATGGTGTAAAGATTTCTCTTATTTATTATACATATATAGAAGGCTAGTAGTCTATAACAATATGATATATGAAGTAATAAGATAATTTCAATATTATATATAGGCTATATATAGTACAATTTTGAATATGTATTGTGATATTAATCTCTAATTTCGGGGGCTTATCTTGAAAAAGGAGATTGTAGGGTTCTTTGCCAGATGCTTCAAGTTCTAATTGTTTAAATAATATCATCAAAGAATTAAATGATAAATTTATCTGCTTCCTATACCATTATGAAAACGGGATAAAATTACTATGTTTTTTATAACAAGACTACTAACATCGTATAGAGGTCTAGATGAATTTTGGGAGATTATATATTATTTAACTAATACAGATCACTTTTTACATATTGAAAAATTATATTGTATTGATGATCTGGGGGATTTTTTTTTCTTGAGATAATATAATGATTAATGGTGTTCAAATTTGTATTTTCTCTGATAAGGATCCATGTTTTGTGATTTTTTTCTGGTGGGGAATATAACAAACTTTGGGTACTCTGGTGAAATTTTGAATAACTTTATATCGTCAAACTAATGTTTTTTTTGAATGAATAATTTAGATTCTAGAAGATATGTTATGAGGTATTATCCTTTATTTTGGTGTCTTGTGATAGAATTATAACTCATTAGTGTAATTCTCCTATAATATCAATTATTATTCATCTATTCAAAGGGTTTAATTCAAGTATCTTTATAGAATTTCGTTTCATTATCTTTATTGGAGTAAAATAAGTGAATTTAATTTAATAGTGCATAATATTATTAAATATATGGAGCAAGTAAAATATTAAAAAAAAGATTAATGAATTAAAATTGATATAAGTCATATTTTGATTATTAAAGATTAACTTTCTAGTTTACTGTTTTTTATCACATATTTCTTTGGGTTTATTAGATATTTTTTCACTAATTAATTGGAAATTGGGAAAATAAAAATCCAAGTTTTTTCATGTTTTTAAAATTTTGAAGAGTCATATTTACAACTTATTAACTTGATGTCCCATCAAATTTCAATAGAACATATAATACCTTCCATGTTTCATAACAAAGGAAATATGTACCTTATCACGTGCATGTGACCTAATAAAATGATTTGAATATTTATGTCGTGGAGAAACCAGTTTATATCATCAATAAATTCAAAAAGTGTTGTGAGGAAACATGAATCTTCTTTTTCATGTTATGTGGTAGACTTGTATGCTAAAAGATAAAACTTTGGAGTGGGAATCATAAGTGAGGATGTATTATCCAAAACTGTTCATTAAAGAAGCTATATGAAGCTTCTTAGGGATGATAAACCATGTAGTTGTGATTTTATTGTTACTATCATCCTTTATGGTTAGTATTTCCCATTAATTATAGTTTTTAAATTATTTTTCTTAAATTATTTTGAGTTTAAAAATGAGTTAGAGAAGTTTGAGAGAATACGGAAATACAATGGAAAAGGCAGTATGGCATTGGGAAAACACCATGTATCTTGTGGTCATTGATTGGGAGCCCATGGTACCAGGTGGGATGTAGTATCACTATTATCTCCACTAGGTACCTAGTGAACCTATATCAGGTACCTAGAAAAGGTGTATTGTTTTTTAAAAAATTTAATGTAAAATGTTTCATTCTATCCTAAAATATAATCCTTCAAAACCTTTTAACATGGGTATTCACCTATTTTTTAGTCTGAAGTTCTTGTATATGGGATCTCATTTTCCTTTAATCCATCTCAACCACACCCAACCATAATCCATTTTTTGGATTAATCCCAAAGGTATGTAAAATATCAACATTGTCTTGGTATCAGTAAGTACCTCATATTATATTCATCTTTCTTATAATTCTATATATTAACCTAGGTTGTATGAAACTCATCAAAAACTTTGGAGTTTCTTTAATTTAGATTTTGGGGGTTAATATTAAGTAAATCCAAGGTGATAATTACTTTTTTTCTCTTTGAATTAGATCTAGTTTATTTAAAATGTTCGAAACCATAAATCTTCCCACTTGTTAGTTAGTTCCATCATTCTAGTGGTAACATCTACTCTATTTAGACTATGAATAGGCATTCTTCACTGGTTTCAGTAGGTGACCCATTATTACTCTCATAATCTTAATGAGTTAAAATAGTAGTAGTATGAGGATGGGAAATTTTATTTATATAAAATGAATTTTATTAATAAATATCAATAAATTGATTTATAGAAGTCGGAAACCTATTTCATTTAACCAAAACTATATTTTTTTAGTATGCCTTGAATATTTTTGAAATATATTACCAATTAATTGGTTTCTTCTTATTATATGTAATATTTTATGTATTTTAAACATCAGTTATGAATTATTTTCTATCTATGTTTAGTGGATTTACATTATTTTTAAAGGTAAAATTCAATATGTTAAAAAAAATTATTGTATGATTCTAAATGAAATTTAATGTGATTAAATCTTATCATTTGATGATTATAAATAATGTTATAAAGGGTATATTGTGGATATATAAAAGTGATTAAGTACACCTATTGTAAATTAACATGATAGTGGAATGGGATAGCCTCACAACACCTTGACTCTAGAATACATTTTCCCCTACCCCTGAAGGTAGTATATGCAAGATTCCCCTTACTCTAGTATACACCATTTCATTTATATTGAGAAGGGTATTTTACCCTAAATCTATTATATTTATTTATCTTGGATTTTTAGCTAGGCCCGAATAATGTAATTATAGTATGGATTCTTTCTTTTTGGGGTCTAGTTAATGCATCTTGAATCATTAATTGAAAATCACTTTATATCTTATTTTCTACATTTTATTTATTAGAATATCCTCCAAATTTTTATTTTTGTTTCATAAACTTTATTTTATGAAAAGAATGTATGGGTGGGGTGGTGAACACCTATTGAGTATGTTATACTCACACCATATACAAGTATCAAATGATATGCATATATATTCTTTTGTATGTGATACAAAGAAAGGAAAGGAATTGAAGCATTGCATTTGGCTGCACATGGTTTCTAGAGTTCAGATGGTATCATTAAGAATTTCTGATGCACAATTCAAGATAATATATATAGTAAAATACCCAATTGATGATGCATTCACACTCATGAGGGTGAATTAGGTGTGATTTTTTTACTGGATTTTTTTTCTTTTACCCCATTTTAATTCAAACGATTGTTTCCTATTAGGATGAGTGGATCTTATATCAAATGAAAATAGTAAATAAAACAAGGAACATGATATTTTTACAAGGTTTGGTACTAATATCCACTCTTATACATGTTTCTTAGACCTACCAACATGTATTCACCACTATAATCTTTCCATCAATTAAAGTGGTCTAGTAAGCAACTGGTTATACACCCTAGTATTCAATACTCTAGTTGATCATGGTCATACCCCTCAAAATACAACTATTCAACCTTGGTTGGTTAAAATCCACAACCATCTTCTCTTATACACTTTATAAAACCCAACCACAAGCCTTGTCAGCAACTAGTTAGACCCACCCCCAGTCATAATATCCTTCGTCTTCTTATTTTCATCCTTTAATAGAAAGATCTTATGATCCTAGTTTTTCATATACCAATGTATGATGATCCTCCTCCCAAAGATTTCTAGATAAACTATATTTATTGGGTACTCTTCAAGAACCTTTTTATATTTTTGTTCTTTCTCAAATATTTTTGATCACCTGAATATGATCATCCAACTTAGTGTAACATTTCTTGGGAAATTCTTACTTCTATTGATGAAATCTCAGCATCATTATAACTATTCATTGATCTCTAAATGATTTTAAATGATCTTAATATACACTGATAACTAATATTTGAGTGCCTTATGAAATACTATCCAACTCAGTCTCAAATCACTACACAGTATTCATGCAAAATATTTTACATATTCCCAACCTTCGTGCATACATGAAAAAATTATTAATATGCACATTTTATCAATAATGATTTAAAAATAATGAATGTACCTCATGTAATCCTTTACATTAACTTATAGTGAGGATTCTAAAATATTCTATTTTTATTTATAATACATCCACTTTTCAGAAGTCTCACATAGAAATTATGAAAACATTTTTAAACCCTAACGCATATAGTCAAAATACACAAGACCTATATAAAGCTTAAAATAGTACATGATATTGCTTCATGGTTTCATCACACCAAATAGTGTGCATTAATATTAAAAAATGTATCATGAAACTCATTTTAGAAATCTTGGACAACTCACGATACTCTTACTCTTTCAGGTAACACAATATATTTTTATATTCATTGTGTCTTCACATGACCAAGAGTACGCACCCTCTGTTCTTCTTTCTTTATCATGAAAGAGTAAATACTATATGAAATAACCAGTATTCCTCCTCATAATCTAAATCTCATATACTACCTCACATATTCTTCGTGAACTAATTTGAATGAGAGTTTCACTATAACACCCCAATATGTTTCGGTAAGTATCTTCTTAAATAAATTCAATTTCTTCAATAGCTTATGTTATATAGAACACTAAGCATCAACAAATGATTAAATATAATTATTTAATTATGGTAGTTATCACCTAGACATATGAATGGAGGGAATTAATGAGATTAACTAAATTATGAAAATATAGTTCACACATGTTTATAAAATTAAATCATTGGTTACCAATTAATTAGAAATAAAAATGTAAACAATTTGAACATAAAGGATGTGTTTTATAAACAAACTATTATATGCCCACAGTGGAATTTTATCTTAATAAATTAAATTAATCACTATTAGTGAAATATATTAATTAAATTTATATTTTACATATTCAGAAGAAATTAAATTCATGCAATATGTTTTATAGACTTAAGATAAGAATAAATCCAATTTTAAGCATAAAAAACAATATTTTTTTAAAGGTAATTTTGCCACCTTTTCATGGTGCCCCTATTTTAAATCTAAATTATGACACTTTTATAAGTTTTTTTTGAAAAAATTAAGTTCATTTTTTAAATCAGAATATCAAAATTATAATAGCATAAAATTTTGGTATTTTTTGAAAAAATTCGTTTTTTGATGAATAGTGGAAAATACTGAATTTTAATTAAAAATTAATTTTAATCTAAGTTATTTATATAGTTAAAATATATTTTAAATTTATTTTAAAGTATTATTACTTAAACTATACATCAATAAAACAAATATATGTCATTTTAATAAATTTCCCATTGAAATTAAATATAAAAACATTTCAAACATCTGAATTTTAATTTTAAAAACCCATTTATTCATTGTGAATGTGGAATTAATTTTAAATATAATTTTTTAAATTATGTGAATTTAATTTTGTAAAATGGATTCCATATTTTTAATATCAAGGTGAAATTTAGTTTTTATATTTAATTTCATTTTTAGGTATAAAAAATTTACCATGGTAAAAAAATTATTTACTGTAGTATTGGTAAAATAGCGACATGGGTTAAAGCTAAATGGTAAAAGCTTATAATAATTAAAAATAAGAGAATTTAATGGTTTATTGGGGTATTTATCAACCCTAAGAATCCTAAAAGACATTAATTAACAATACATTTTTTTGAAATTATTTCCACCTCATTGTGGTTGGCTTTAATTGTAAAATAACCATTATTTCATTCACTTAAACACACTTATTATCATGTATAAATACCATAAATCACCACCCCATTCGAGCCAAAGGCATGAATATCCTAAAATATCATTTAAATCATATCCTACTCACTTTCCCCACATCCTAGTGCTTCTCATCACACCAAAATACCAAATCCTAGTTCATCAAGGATCTCTCAAGAATGTGATATTAAAGAGGCAATTTTCTCAAAACACCTGTCATATTTTATTTACTTTTTCTACTTTATCCTCATCTATTAATCCATCATGAAATAATACTTACATAATCATTTAAATACTATAATTTTATGTTGATAATTAGATACACTATATTCATCGCTTTTATTACCTCATCTTATTCAAAGAAATGAAACTACTGTCCAAATTATGTCAGTTAATCATCTCACTACAGGAAAAATAGATTTTGGAGAATAGTCTTTTTCGATGGGACCCTGTCACCAATGACCCCTTGTAGAAAATGGAATTGAAAATATTACCTTTTGTGACAGACCATCAGAAAAACTTTTTATTTGCGACGGGCTGTAGCACCATCGCAAAAAAGATTCGGTGAATCTTTTAAGAAAAAATTTACGACAGACCAGCAACCCATCTCAAATAATTTTCCAGTTTTTAATTTTTTGGAATTGGCCATCACAATAACAAATTGTGATGGACCATCACAATTACTTTTGGAAATTTAAAAAAATAACTCCTTTTCCGACGGACAATCGCAATTAGTATTTACGACGGGCCCATCGAAAATAGTTAATAAATTTTAAAAAAATAAAATAAAATAATATTAATTATAATTTAATATTAATATAAATAAAATCATAAGATTGATATTAATTGAATTAAATCATTTATAAAATAATAAATATAATATAATATTAATATAATAAAATTATAGTATTAATATTCGTAAAATAAAATTTTTTATAAAATAATTCATTAATATTATAATATTATTATTAATATTAAGGAAATAATAATATTAGTAATATAATAAAAACCTAATTATTCACTAAAATATAAAAATATATTAATTGATAAAATAATAAATATAATAAATATTAAATAAATAATAAAAAACTCTAATCTTTTAGACAATATAAAATACACACTATATAAAAATTTAAATATTTAATATTAAAAAAATACATTCAAATGTGACATCATAAAATAAAAATACATCACTCAGGGGGAGGGTTGTCACACCCGTTTATTTTAATTAATTTTTATTTTATTAATCCTTGGCATCGGGTCCCCGCGCCAAGGTTAGGGCAGGGTCCCGGATTTAAAAAAATTATCCTTTAGTATATCCACAAGGTTTCAGACTTGTGCACGGTCTCCGTGCAGTTGGTGGTAGTTGCGCGGCCGGCCCAATGTCAGGATTTTTCTACTTATTATTATTATTTTTATTTGCAATATTATTATTATTATAAGTATTATTTTTATGGTTAATAAAATTTATCAATATTATCTTTATTTTTTTTGTTTTTATTATTATTATTTTTGGTATTATTATTATTATTATTATTACGGTATTATTAATATAATTATTATTAATATTACAAATATTATTATTATTAATATAATAGAATGAAAAAAAAGAAAACCCTAATACCCCCCTTTCTCTATTCCACACTACGGGCCGCACCCCTCTTCCCCGATCGCACTCCGCGTGCCCCCCCTTTCAGGCTTCTCCTCTCAGCGTGCCCCGACTTCTTCGTCCTAGCCTCGGCTCCGTCGTCCCAGCCTCCACACCACTACCACAACCTCCCACTCGCACCTTGGCTCCGCCCTCCCGGCCTCCTCACAGCTGCCCCAGCCTCTCGCTTGCGCCCCGGCTCCGCTGTCCTGACCTCCGCAATGCCATCCCGACCTCTACACCGCTACCCTGGCTGACCTCCCCATATCTTTGCGCATCCAGTCGCCCCTACATGTCCTCACCGCATCGCCCCTCCTGCTCCAGACTTCACCCCAGCCACCCAGTATATCGCCCTTCGGTCTTCCCCATTACCCACTGCTCCGCACTCTTCCCATCTTCACAAGACCTATTCACCCTCGCGCTGCAGACCCGCCTCCCCTGGTTCGCCCGAATTTCCCCACGAATCCCAGTTGGGACCCCCACCTCCAGGCCCTCTCGTCCACCTCCTACTCTCCGCTCCCCAGTGCCTTCGGCCAATAGTTGCGCTCCATCCCCCACCTATGTCTTCCCTCGCCCCTCCCCCAGTTCGCCTCCAGCTTACGCCGGCCAGCCGCGCACCCGACCCCCCTGCCCCAGCCGGCCTCACTTGCATCTCCGACCAACTACCTCACCCCGCCACACCTCCGAAAAGGCCATGCTCCAACCCCTTCACTGTTTCCCTTCTCCATCAGCCCGGAAAACCCCCTTTCCCTCCTTGCTTTGGACCCCGCCAGCCTCGTCGTGCCTCCTTCGCGCTTCCTCTCCCTTTCCAGCCGACAATGGCATCCTCCGGTATATTATTTTAATCATTTATTTATTTATATATTCTTTTATTTATTTATGTATTATTTTAATCATTTATTTATTTATTCATTTATTTATTAATTTATTTATTTAATTATTCTTTTAATGATTTATTTATTTATTTATTCTTTTATTTATTTATTATTTTAATCATTTATTTATTTATTTTTTATTTTATTTTATTTATTTATTTATTCTCTTAATCATTTATTTATTTACTTATTATTTTATTTATTTATTTATTCTTTTAATAATTTATTTATTTATTTTCCCTTCATTTCATCTTTGGTATTTTTATATAAGTTAGATAAATCGTAATACTATCGTGAGTTGTGTGTAGTGTGTTTTTATCGTTGTTCAGTATGTGCAGGTAGTTCGTGATGGATTTTTATACCTTCCATCATAGTTTTGTCACGTCTGTACTTGGTTTGAGGTAGGCATTTCTGACTATTTTCTTTCCCGCATAACTCATAGACACTTTCATGGTTTGAATTAATATTTATATGTTGTTTGTACCATCATTGATGTTATTGTTAATTTATTAAAGTTCTTCTGGGTTAGTTAAAATTGTTGAAAATAGTTTCTAGATGAATTATCTTATTCGTTTTGAGTTGTTTTGTGAAAATCATGACTTTGTGAATTATTTCTCATGTACAATTAACATAGAAAGTTCTTTAATTAAATTGGTTGTAGAAAACTTCGTTTTTAAGAAGATAAAACTTTGTTTGTTTTATTTTTTATTGTATGTTTGTGTGGCATGAAGTGTTTTTGGGAGAAAAACTATTTTGAGCTACGTGTTACTTTTCATAAAGTGTGCAATTAGTTCTTTTAGTTGTGGAAGTGGTACGATTCAAGTTTTTAAAAGTACGAAATTAGTTTTTGAAATTTTTGGAAATGCATCGGATGTTTAAATGGAATTTGTGTGTGAAGTTGATAGAATCATAATGTAAGCCTTTTTTGTGTTCTTTTGAAATTTTTTTCTTAAATTAGTAAATGATTTATTTAATGATGTTTGAAATACGAATCATGGGTTTAAGGTGTTTCAATGTGCATTTGGTTTTGGTTTTCAAATGTTCTCTTTGGATTTTATTGTGCCATTCGATGTTGGCACATCAATGGGTGCATGAGGTGCACACATGGATGTGCTCACAAATTATAATGGCACCGTTCAAATGTTGTTTCATTAAATACCTGGTTTTCTATATAATCCATGTTTTCCTAAATGAGGTTTGGTCCTTGGTTTGTTTCCCTTAAATGACTGGAAATATTTTCTTTAAGGATTTGGCCCATCAGGCATTAGAAAATGCTTTAGTGTGTGTCTGGAAAGAATAAGGGCTCGTTTGGAACTTTGAACATAAAAAGGGTGATTGTTGATTAAGATATTTTTAAGGGATGTGGCTTTGAAATATGTATGTGTCTGGTTTGAGCTTTAAAAAAATTAGAAAGAAAATGGTTTTGACATGATGTGACGTGACAACCCATTTGGCTCTCTCAAATTTAGTGTATGGTTTGTGTTGATTTTTTGAAATGATGATGTTTATATTTACTACATTCCCATTTAACAATTTTTTTATTTTGAAAAAGGTTTCAAATGGTTGTAATGATTTCATGGAACGAAGGCCCGATTGGCACCTTTGATGATATGATATATTTATATATATATTTATGGGGCACCTTTATTGTAACGCCCTGACCCCAGCTACCCAGAGTCGGTGCATTACTTCGTAACATTGGCATGATCACAAGAAAGATCAAATCTCGAAAGACCGATTGGTTTAGTAGCCTTGGAAACACTAGATATATTCATAAGTTTCACATTACATCATAAAATGAAAAACTACTACAACAACATAATGTTTCCACAGTCCACACTACAATCCCCTCATAATATCCCTGCAGGTCATTCATAACTTTCATCTTCACTTCCTGGGAAAAATAAAACATAGAAAAGGGGTGAGCTCAAATGCCCAGTAAGGATAACAATATAGCGGAAACTTTCATCAATAAGAATAAACATTTAAGGCAATGTATAACTAAAACAAAAGCCTTTTAAACATGAACCTTCAACATGGTATGGCATAAATAAAATGAAATAATGCCATTTACTTATTCACATGGATATTCTACTAATCGAATAATCACATGCAAAAATCAATAACCACTTTCATAATGTTGGAATGCATAATGTCAAACATTAATTTCATTGTCTAGGCCTCATCCCAAGACCTAGGGGTTACTTCTAACCGGAACCCAACCCAGAGTGCCTCTAATAACCGGACACCAACCCGGAGTGCCTCTAATAACCGGAGACCAAACCGGAGGGCTTACTTTTACCAGTCCCTAACCTGGAGGGCTTACTTTAACCAGTCCCCAACCTGGAGGGCTTACTTTTACCAGTCCCCAACCTGGAGGGCTTACTTTTACCGGTCCCCAACCCGGAACATACTTGTTTAGCACATTCATCTGAAGAAAAGTTTGAAATATAACATAAACATTCGGATTAAAACTAGCATACGAAATGTCAATAGTTTCACTATAAACTATGAATGGTATAAATTAGCACATCCATAGTCAAAAATATCACAAAACCTTCAATACAATATAGAAGTTTTGTATTATAATAAATCAACTTCAAATAAGCGTAAAATCCATTAAAGGATGTTGACATAGATGAAATCAAAACACTTTTTAGAGAAATATCTCTTTCTATTTTTGAAATCATTTAAGAGCCATATAAAATAAAACATTTTCTTGAAAATATTCTTGTAAGCTTGTAAGGAAATCTTTGACGATTTTATAACGGCGTAAAATAACCGCACCCGCCGTATAAGTTAAAAAAAACATTCTTACCTCAATTCTGTCGAAAAGGTTAAAAAGGACCTTGTTTTGAAAATGACGGAAAGATTCCTTTATAAACCTCTTATAAAAAGTCAAACAAGGGTATAAATGACTTTAAACCATATTCTTGTAAATAGTAAAAATGTTTTGAAATACATTTTTAAGAAACATGGATGTGGATGATAAAGATATCCCAGTAGATTATTACGTATAAACAACCTCAGATAAGGAAGAGATTGTGAAATAACCCTTACCTTGTACTTTTCCTTTGTTGGGGTAGGTTAACCTCTTGTATAATGGTGAAATAATTGTTATTAAATTATACAAGAATCATATACATTAATATGATATCATATATGATCTTTTAACATTGCTTTATTAATAATATCTTAGTATTATCGTCGTTTCGGGTGATAATCGATTCGTTCTCCTTAAATGTTTGGTTACGTAAGACATGTTTGTAATGGATAGATTATATCTTATTCATAATCAGAATGATATTAACATTATTTTTAACCCTAAAATGAGAATAATACTTGAATGGATATGATGGAGAATGAATCTTATCGCGTTCGTGGAGACGGTAGTCCGTACGTACGCACGAGCGACAATATCATTCTTTTGATATTAAAATAATATATAAATGGATGGTATATCATATATACAGAATCATTAATATGTTATATTTATTATTTACATGAGTTACACATCATTATTATACCCATCCAAATAATAATATATTGAATAACAATTACACCACGACGTGGAGACGGTAAGCCGTACGTACGCACGTATGGTGACATGTTATTCAAAGGGTGGATAGAATACTGAATATGGTTGTACCATATTTATAATAACATCACAGTATATAAATGATACTGGAGTCATTATTTTAGAATGGTAACAACAAAGGAAGAAGAAGTGGAAGAAGAAATGAACTTGGAAAAGGGGTGGTGAAAACATTACCTCTTCTTCGGGTTCTTCCTTTTGATTTGATCAAAAGGGCTCCTTAGGTTGTCTTTCTGATCAAACTAAGGCCCCTAGGTTGTAGTGAGGGATGTTGGGAGAGTATTTGGGCAGAGTTTGGCCGAACCAAAAGGCTTTATAGGTGTGAAGAAATGAGAAGGAGGAGTGCCCTTTTATAAGAGGGGTGAGGGGCACCTTTGGAAAAGCTAGAAATATTAATTTATAATAAATTCATATTCGGTTTCTAATGGCTCCAAAGTTGACTATTCAAAGTTTAAGGTGGGGATAGGTCGAAAACCACTCAACCAATAGAATTTAGACAGGTTTGGGTACTTATATTAACCTTATCTTTAAGTATTAACTCTAAGTTAATTAGTTTCACTTTTACAATGTCTCTTTGTATTTTTATATAATATGGTTAATAAACTTACTATATACATCCAAGAAACCCCCAAGTGGTCCATTAATGATTAACCTATCATAATATAAGTCTCTTCGCCGAACCTTAGATTTTTAGGAATTTAATATCAATTAATAATATAATATTTGTTTTAAGAACTCTTTTATGTCAATTTTGACACTATTCAATAGTTGATTTTTGTGAAACTCATAACAGATTGATTACTTCGAAAAAAGTCAATTAAATCAATCTTAATATATCATAGTATCCTAGAAAATTAGTTTAATTCATTAAAAGCTTCATATTATATTTATTTGGGTATTTATAATATAAATTATTTTAATTTTTCACTATTATAGTAATTACTGCATCATCATTGTGTCATAAATAAAATAAATTATTTAATGTCTAAAAATTATAAATAAAATATCATTATGTAGGAAATTATTTTAGCTTTCTAATGAATATTTATAATCTAAAATCCAACATATATAACCCTATGTAACAATTGTTTTTCTAAAAGATATATGCTTGTGTCATTTTTGTATTCATTTTAACTTAATTAAAATAAAGTGTCATTATCACTTACAAGTGGATCCATGGGGTCCCAAAATAGACCCAAAGATTCCCATGGTCGACCATTTATCAACCAATAGGGTTAAGACACGTTTTAGGGTAATTTAGTATTATTATAATATTATTTTTTAACCCTTATTTACCGGATTTACCCTTAACCATGGTAAATAAAATATTTACCGCAGTAATTATTCAAAATGTCTAAAAATAAAAGTTACCTATTTACACAATTTGAACATCCTGATTCCAAATATGGAATCCATTTTCCTAAATTCAAAACACAGAAGTGGCAGAAATTAATTTAAAATTAATTCCCGCTGTCAAAACAAAAAGCGTGTTTTTAAGAGATAATAACTATCAAAAGATTGACACTTGTTTATGTTCGGTTTAATTGTAAAATTATGTCCAATGACCAACATTATATTAAATGGTAAAAATATATTCTAAATATACTTTAAAACCACTCAAATTCATAATTTATCACTATTAATTATTTTGATTAAAAAAGTTGTTTTTAATTAAAATTTAGTAATTTTCACTATTCATCAAAATATGAAAGTTATCCGAAAAGTACCAAAATTTCACCTTAGGCTAAATTTGATATTCTGAATCCAAAAATGAAGCCCATTTTGAAATATAAAATATATATAATTTCAAAAATTAGTTATTACTATTCATAACGGCTAGTTTAATTGGTTGTTAGAACTCGGTGTTGCGTACAACACACGCTATCACATTATTCAAAGAGAAGCGTACCGTAGAAGCTTGGGATGTTTCATTTTAAATTTTTGATGTCCCCATTTAGTCAAAAAGTTTAAAATATAGTATTTAAAAAGGGTTCACTATTAAAGTTGATAAAAGTGCAATACTGAAAATGAATTTTTTCTTGCATTATATCTAAGAAACTCATAATATGGATTCTAAAATTATAAGGATTATATAAACATTAAAATTTATCTAATACTATTCATAACCTCTTTTGAACGGCTTGTTTGGTAAGTCATGGTGTGCTTGAACTTGGTGTTGCATGTAGTGAAAGTTATTGAATTATTTTGAAGAACTAACACACTATGAAATCTTGGGGTGTTACATTCTCCCCTCCTTCAATAAATTGCGTCCTCGCAATTTGAAATTGTTCTTCGAAAATAAAAGGTTGAAAATAGATAATATATTTGTGGGAAACCCCAAATCGGAAATTGGGTTACTAAAATTTAGTCTTAATATGAGGAAAAGAGAAATTAAAGGGTCACCACCAAATTATGATCTCGATTTGGAGAACATTGGTGGCATTTGGAGACATATAATTGGAGGAAAAACGTAAATATTTATAGGTAGTGATTGAGGTCATCAATCACAAACAAGTATAAAATTGAGGTCCTTAAAATCATCAATCTATGATGATTTGAAATACCATCGGTTCAACAAAACATAGGGTATTGGGATAACACATTTTTGACGTTTCAAAATATCTTAGTTGAAATTCCACATCGAAAAATGAATTAACGAGGCCTCTATTTAAAATAAAGAGTCGAAAGTATGAAGATTACCGAAAATAACACATACTAGGGTTCCATGTAGGAAAATATGGATATGGAAGAAAAATCTAACCATCAATTATCTGATGGAGAGTGGTAGAGAACATGGCTATGAAAAGGCCAACAATCCCAAAGCCATAAATTAGTGATGATTTAAGGTACCATCTAGGAAAACATTTTTTTTCTAAGTTGCTTTTCTTAATATTGATGAATTTATTTATGAGATTGGCTAAGATCATAAGGAGATATACTTACTTTATAATTAGAGTTTTATCCATTAATAAATTTCTACCATAAACTCATCTTTCACTCTAAAAGATAATAGAATGTAAAAAAAATTCTATTTACACTATTCGTATAGGGTTCCAAAATAAACGAATTTATAATTCATCTACAAGATCTTTTAATAAAAACTACATTATTTAATCCAGGACATCTCATGGGCCAGTGGTAGGTGATACACCCTTGTCGCCCTTCGGTTGCGGGTTCAAGTCTCGCAGCCTTGCCGGACGCGACGGGTTGCCGCCCGACCTCCGGGTTGTCCTTTTATGGCAATCCAAAATAATCCAAACTAGAACTATCCAAAATACTTCTGTCCAAACTCACATTCCAACATTTATAAGGAAGGTAAACATAATATAGATCCTTTTTACCCCGTAATAGCATATGAGTACCTTCATCATGTATTACCATATTCCTTATTGATTACATTCATGCTCCCTTATTCCATATAGAATGTTGGATATAATTCATTAATCCAAAATTTTTTTAAACCCCAACAATGATGGAATATACAAATCATTAATCAGTTCCAAGGTAGTCAAGAATATCCAATATAATTTATCCAAAACAATCACATATTATTCCAAAATCACTACCTCAGTATCATAACTATATTATGATTTATCATTCTCTCAACCATATATTTTCCAAAAATTTATCCTGCTATTGAGCCACTTTTCTTTGTTCCACACAATCTCAAGTCCTTAATGAAATAGTACTGTAGTACAATCCTTATATACTCCATAATTATTATAACAAGTACATTGTTGATACCACACTCAATTGACATAATCAACATATGAACTCTAATCATTCCTCTTCATCTGTGGTAGTATCATAACTTTATTATTATCCAATAGCATCATTTGCGTCATAGTCTGATGACTGGGACATAGGTTCGCGTAGTGTCCAAACTCCTTGCAAATGAAGCATTGTACATTTGAAACCATTTTCTTACCCTTGTAGTCACGTACTTTGTGCCCTTTTCCTCCACACTTATAACAAACTCCCATTCCTTTCAGGCAAGTTCCAGGGTGTTTCTTTCCACAGTTACCACATATGGGAAAATTCTTCTTTTCCCTCTTCCCTTTATCCATCTTTCTCTCTTCTATCCTTTTCTTCTCTTGCTTCCCTTCAAAGCCATAGGACTCAGTAAACTCTTTACTTATCTTATCAATACATGATATTATTTCTTCATATGATGATAATACATGGGAGACTATTTCTCTTATAAATTCTAGCTTAAGACCATGAAAGATATGATCCTTCCTTCTCTTTGGATCATGTGCATTTCTGGAGTTCTCATTCCTTCTACTGGGCGCCATTTCTAAACAATGGCATAAACTAGATCAGTTTATGAATCAAAATACATAATCCCATACTTATAAAACACCTAACATAAATTGAA
The DNA here is from genome assembly GCA_963277665.1 of Viscum album. NCBI lineage: Eukaryota > Viridiplantae > Streptophyta > Magnoliopsida > Santalales > Viscaceae > Viscum > Viscum album. Next base: position 1,320,102,287 of record OY728132.1, on the reverse strand, counting down.
CTATTTATGGATATAATCCATAATCATAAGAATGTTTTCTTTGAGGAAGTATATACTCATAATCCCTTCAAAATGATTTTTAAAGAAAATGAGAGTTATCCTAATCATATCCCCCGGGAGTGTCGTAACCAAGAGTGTAGCAAGGCCCGTTGTCGTGCACCAGTTCCCGTTCGAGTCTAGCTCAAAGCGGTGTTTTTGGGTTTTACCCCTAGGTACATCTGTGCCAGAGCCGCCTCTACCTGCTCGTATCCAGACAGGGATGTATTGCTCGGAAAACTCACAAAATCTCTACAATACCAAAATTCTAGGAAGTTCTTCTATACTAATCCTCAAAGTTCATCTTAGGTCTACGTGCTCTAATCAGAGTTTATCTAAATCTAGCTTCCAAGGTTTGTACTAAACTTCCTCTGATACCAACTGTAACGCCCCGACCCCAGCTACCCAGAGTCGGTGCATTACTTCGTAACATTGGCATGATCACAAGAAAGATAAAATCTCGAAAGACCGATTGGTTTAGTAGCCATGGAAACACTAGATATATTCATAAGTTTCACATTACATCATAAAATGAAAAACTACTACAACAACATAATGTTTCCACAGTCCACACTACAATCCCCTCATAATATCCCTGCAGGTCATTCATAACTTACATCTTCACTTCCTGGGAAAAATAAAACATAGAAAAGGGGTGAGCTCAAATGCCCAGTAAGGATAACAATATAGCGGAAACTTTCATCAATAAGAATAAACATTTAAGGAAATGTATAACTAAAACAAAAGCCTTTTAAACATGAACCTTCAACATGGTATGGCATAAATAAAATGAAATAATGCCATTTACTTATTCACATGGATATTCTACTAATCGAATAATCACATGAAAAAATCAATAACCACTTTCATAATGTTGGAATGCATAATGTCAAACATTAATTTCATTGTCTAGGCCTCATCCCAAGACCTAGGGGTTACTTCTAACCGGAACCCAACCCGGAGTGCCTCTAATAACCGGACACCAACCCGGAGTGCCTCTAATAACCGGAGACCAAACCGGAGGGCTTACTTTTACCAGTACCTAACCTGGAGGGCTTACTTTAACCAGTCCCCAACCTGGAGGGCTTACTTTTACCAGTCCCCAACCTGGAGGGCTTACTTTTACCGGTCCCCAACCCGGAACATACTTGTTTAGCACATTCATCTGAAGAAAAGTTTGAAATATAACATAAACATTCGGATTAAAACTAGCATACGAAATGTCAATAGTTTCACCATAAACTATGAATGGTATAAAATAGCACATCCACAGTCAAAAATATCACAAAACCTTCAATACAATATAGAAGTTTTGTATTATAATAAATCAACTTCAAATAAGCGTAAAATCCATTAAAGGATGTTGACATAGATGAAATCAAAACACTTTTTAGAGAAATATCTCTTTCTATTTTTGAAATCATTTAAGAGCCATATAAAATTAAACATTTTCTTGAAAATATTCTTGTAAGCTTGTAAGGAAATCTTTGACGATTTTATAACGGCGTAAAATAACCGCACCCGCCGTATAAGTTAAAAAAAACATTCTTACCTCAATTCTGTCGAAAAGGTTAAAAAGGACCTTGTTTTGAAAACGACGGAAAGATTCCTTTATAAACCTCTTATAAAAAGTCAAACAAGGGTATAAATGACTTTAACCCATATTCTTGTAAATAGTAAAAATGTTTTGAAATACATTTTTAAGAAACATGGATGTGGATGATAAAGATATCCCAGTAGATTATTACGTATAAACAACCTCAGATAAGGAAGAGATTGTGAAATAACCCTTACCTTGTACTTTTCTTTTGTTGGGGTAGGTTAACCTCCTATATAATGGTGAAATAATTGTTATTAAATTATACAAGAATCATATACATTAATATGATATCATATATGATCTTTTAACATTGCTTTATTAATAATATCTTAGTATTATCGTCGTTTCGGGTGATAATCGATTCGTTCTCCTTAAATGTTTGGTTACGTAAGACATGTTTGTAATGGATATATTATATCTTATTCATAATCAGAATGATATTAACATTATTTTTAACCCTAAAATGAGAATAATACTTGAATGGATATGATGGAGAATGAATCTTATCGCGTTCGTGGAGACGGTAGTCCGTACGTACGCACGAGCGACAATATCATTCTTTTGATATTAAAATAATATATAAATGGATGGTATATCATATATACAGAATCATTAATATGTTATATTTATTATTTACATGAGTTACACATCATTATTATACCCATCCAAATAATAATATATTGAATAACAATTACACCACGACGTGGAGACGGTAAGCCGTACGTACGCACGTATGGTGACATGTTATTCAAAGGGTGGATAGAATACTGAATATGGTTGTACCATATTTATAATAACATCACAGTATATAAATGATACTGGAGTCATTATTTTATAATGGTAACAACAAAGGAAGAAGAAGTGGAAGAAGAAATGAACTTGGAAAAGGGGTGGTGAAAACATTACCTCTTCTTCGGGTTCTTCCTTTTGATTTGATCAAAAGGGATCCTTAGGTTGGCTTTCTGATCAAACTAAGGCCCCTAGGTTGTAGTGAGGGATGTTGGGAGAGTATTTGGGCAGATTTTGTCCGAACCAAAAGGCTTTAGAGGTGTGAAGAAATGAGAAGGAGGAGTGCCCTTTTATAAGAGGGGTGAGGGGCACCTTTGGAAAAGCTAGAAATATTAATTTATAATAAATTCATATTCGGTTTCTAATGGCTCCAAAGTTGACTATTCAAAGGTTAAGGTGGGGATAGGTCGAAAACCACTCAACCAATAGAATTTAGACAGTTTTGGGCACTTATATTAACCTTATCTCTAAGTATTAACTCTAAGTTAATTAGTTTCACTTTTACAATGTCTCTTTGTATTTTTATATAATATGGTTAATAAACTTACTATATACATCCAAGCGACCCCCAAGTGGTCCATTAATGATTAACCTATCATAATATAAGTCTCTTGGCCGAACCTTAGATTTTTAGGAATTTAATATCAATTAATAATATAATATTTGTTTTAAGAACTCTTTTATGTCAATTTTGACACTATTCAATAGTTGATTTTTGTGAAACTCATAACAGATTGATTACTTCGAAAAAAGTCAATTAAATCAATCCTAATATATCATATTATCCTAGAAAATTAGTTTAATTCATTAAAAGTTTCATATTATATTTATTTGGGTATTTATAATATAAATTATTTTAATTTTTCACTATTATAGTAATTACTGCATCATCATTGTGTCATAAATAAAATAAATTATTTAATGTCTAAAAATTATAAATAAAATATCATTATGTAGGAAATCTTTTTAGCTTTCTAATTAATATTTATAATCTAAAACCCAACATATATAACCCTATGTAACAATTGTTTTTCTAAAAGATATATGCTTGTGTCATTTTTGTATTCATTTTAACTTAATTAAAATAAAGTGTCATTATCACTTACAAGTGGATCCATGGGGTCCCAAAATAGACCCAAAGATTCCCATGGTCGACCATTTATCAACCAATAGGGTTACGACACGTTTTAGGGTAATTTAGTATTATTATAATATTATTTTTTAACCCTTATTTACCGGATTTACCCTTAACCATGATAAATAAAATATTTACCGCAGTAATTATTCAAAATGTCTAAAAATAAAAGTTACCTATTTACACAATTTGAACATCCTGATTCCAAATATGGAATCCATTTTCCTAAATTCAAAACACAGAAGTGGCAGAAATTAATTTAAAATTAATTCCCGCTGTCAAAACAAAAAGCGTGTTTTTAAGAGATAATAACTATCAAAAGATTGACACTTGTTTATGTTCGGTTTAATTGTAAAATTATGTCCAATGACCAACATTATATTAAATTGTAAAAATATATTCTAAATATACTTTAAAACCACTCAAATTCATAATTTATCACTATTAATTATTTTGATTAAAAAAGTTGTTTTTAATTAAAATTTAGTAATTTTCACTATTCATCAAAATATGAAAGTTATCCGAAAAGTACCAAAATTTCACCTTAGGCTAAATTTGATATTCTGAATCCAAAAATGAAGCCCATTTTGAAATATAAAATATATATAATTTCAAAAAGTAGTTATTACTATTCATAACGGCTAGTTTAATTGGTTGTTAGAACTCGGTGTTGCGTACAACACACGCTATCACATTATTCAAAGAGAAGCGTACCGTAGAAGCTTGGGATGTTTCATTTTAAATTTTTGATGTCCCCATTTAGTCAAAAAGTTTAAAATATAGTATTTAAAAAGGGTTCACTATTAAAGTTGATAAAAGTGCAATACTGAAAATGAATTTGTTCTTGCATTATATCTAAGAAACTCATAATATGGATTCTAAAATTATAAGGATTATATAAACATTAAAATTTATCTAATACTATTCATAACCTCTTTTGAACGGCTTGTTTGGTAAGTCATGGTGTGCTTGAACTTGGTGTTGCATGTAGTGAAAGTTATTGAATTATTTTGAAGAACTAACACACTATGAAATCTTGGGGTGTTACATCCTCCCCTCCTTCAATAAATTGCGTCCTCGCAATTTGAAATTGTTCTTCGAAAATAAAAGGTTGAAAATAGATAATATATTTGTGGGAAACCCCACATCGGAAATTGGGTTACTAAAATTTAGTCTTAATATGAGGAAAAGAGAAATTAAAGGGTCACCACCAAATTATGATCTCGATTAGGAGAACATTGGTGGCATTTGGAGACATATAATTGGAGGAAAAACGTAAATATTTATAGGTAGTGATTGAGGTCATCAATCACAAACAAGTATAAAATTGAGGTCCTTAAAATCATCAATCTATGATGATTTGAAATACCATCGGTTCAACAAAACATAGGGTATTGGGATAACACATTTTTGACGTTTCAAAATATCTTAGTTGAAATTCCACATCGAAAAATGAATTAACGAGGCCTCTATTTAAAATAAAGAGTCAAAAGTATGAAGATTACCGAAAATAACACATACTAGGGTTCCATGTAGGAAAATATGGATATGGAAGAAAAATCTAACCATCAATTATCTGATGGAGAGTGGTAGAGAACATGGCTATGAAAAGGCCAACAATCCCAAAGCCATAAATTAGTGATGATTTAAGGTACCATCTAGGAAAACATTTTTGTTCTAAGTTGCTTTTCTTAATATTGATGAATTTATTTATGATATTGGATAAGATCATAAGGAGATATACTTACTTTATAATTAGAGTTTTATCCATTAATAAATTTCTACCATAAACTCATCTTTCACTCTAAAAGATAATAGAATGTAAAAAAAAATTCTATTTACACTATTCGTATAGGGTTCCAAAATAAACGAATTTATAATTCATCTACAAGATCTTTTAATAAAAACTACATTATTTAATCCAGGACATCTCGTGGGCCAGTGGTAGGTGATACACCCTTGTCACCCTTCGGTTGCGGGTTCAAGTCTCGCAGCCTTGCCGGACGCGACGGGTTGCCGCCCGACCTCCGGGTTGTCCTTTTATGGCAATCCAAAATAATCCAAACTAGAACTATCCAAAATACTTCTGTCCAAACTCACATTCCAACATTTATAAGGAAGGTAAACATAATATAGATCCTTTTTACCCCGTAATAGCATATGAGTACCTTCATCATGTATTACCATATTCCTTATTGATTACATTCATGCTCCCTTATTCCATATAGAATGTTGGATATAATTCATTAATCCAAAAATGTTTTAAACCCCAACAATGATGGAATATACAAATCATTAATCAGTTCCAAGGTAGTCAAGAATATCCAATATAATTTATCCAAAACAATCACATATTATTCCAAAATCACTACCTCAGTATCAGAACTATATTATGATTTATCATTCTCTCAACCATATATTTTCCAAAAATTTATCCTGCTATTGAGTCACTTTTCTTTGTTCCACACAATCTCAAGTCCTTAATGAAATAGTACTGTAGTACAATCCTTATATACTCCATAATTATTATAACAAGTACATTGTTGATACCACACTCAATGGACATAATCAACATATGAACTCTAATCATTCCTCTTCATCTGTGGTAGTATCATAACTTTATTATTATCCAATAGCATCATTTGCGTCATAGTCTGATGACTGGGACATAGGTTCGCGTAGTGTCCAAACTCCTTGCAAATGAAGCATTGTACATTTGAAACCATTTTCTTACCCTTGTAGTCACGTACATTGTGCCCTTTTCCTCCACACTTATAACAAACTCCCATTCCTTTCAGGCAAGTTCCAGGGTGTTTCTTTCCACAGTTACCACATATGGGAAAATTCTTCTTTTCCCTCTTCCCTTTATCCATCTTTCTCTCTTCTATCCTTTTCTTCTCTTGCTTCCCTTCAAAGCCATAGGACTCAGTAAACTCTTTACTTATCTTATCAATACATGATATTATTTCTTCATATGATGATAATACATGGGAGACTATTTCTCTTATAAATTCTAGCTTAAGACCATGAAAGATATGATCCTTCCTTCTCTTTGGATCATGTGCATTTCTGGAGTTCTCATTCCTTCTACTGGGCGCCATTTCTAAACAATGGCATAAACTAGATCAGTTTATGAATCAAAATACATAATCCCATACTTATAAAACACCTAACATAAATTGAACTATTTATGGATATAATCCATAATCATAAGAATGTTTTCTTTGAGGAAGTATATACTCATAATCCCTTCAAAATTATTTTTAAAGAAAATGAGAGTTATCCTAAGCATATCCCCCGGGAGTGTCGTAACCAAGAGTGTAGCAAGGCCCGTTGTCGTTCACCAGTTCCCGTTCGAGTCTAGCTCAAAGCGGTGTTTTCGGGTTTTACCCCTAGGTACATCTGTGCCAGAGCCGCCTCTACCTTCTCGTATCCAGACAGGGATGTATTGCTCGGAAAACTCACAAAATCTCTACAATACCAAAATTCTAGGAAGTTCTTCTATACTAATCCTCAAATTTCATCTTAGGTCTACGTGCTCTAATCAGAGTTTATCTAAATCTAGCTTCCAAGGTTTGTACTAAACTTCCTCTGATACCAACTGTAACGCCCCGACCCCAGCTACCCAGAGTCGGTGCATTACTTCGTAACATTGGCATGATCACAAGAAAGATCAAATCTCGAAAGACCGATTGGTTTAGTAGCCTTGGAAACACTAGATATATTCATAAGTTTCACATTACATCATAAAATGAAAAACTACTACAACAACATAATGTTTCCACAGTCCACACTACAATCCCCTCATAATATCCCTGCAGGTCATTCATAACTTACATCTTCACTTCCTGGGAAAAATAAAACATAGAAAAGGGGTGATCTCAAATGCCCAGTAAGGATAACAATATAGCGGAAACTTTCATCAATAAGAATAAATATTTAAGGCAATGTATAACTAAAACAAAAGCCTTTTAAACATGAACCTTCAACATGGTATGGCATAAATAAAATGAAATAATGCCATTTACTTATTCACATGGATATTCTACTAATCGAATAATCACATGCAAAAATCAATAACCACTTTCATAATGTTGGAATGCATAATGTCAAACATTAATTTCATTGTCTAGGCCTCATCCCAAGACCTAGGGGTTACTTCTAACCGGAACCCAACCCGGAGTGCCTCTAATAACCGGACACCAACCCGGAGTGCCTCTAATAACCGGAGACCAAACCGGAGGGCTTACTTTTACCAGTACCTAACCTGGAGGGCTTACTTTAACCAGTCCCCAACCTGGAGGGCTTACTTTTACCAGTCCCCAACCTGGAGGGATTACTTTTACCGGTCCCCAACCCGGAACATACTTGTTTAGCACATTCATCTGAAGAAAAGTTTGAAATATAACATAAACATTCGGATTAAAACTAGCATACGAAATGTCAATAGTTTCACCATAAACTATGAATGGTATAAAATAGCACATCCACAGTCAAAAATATCACAAAACCTTCAATACAATATAGAAGTTTTGTATTATAATAAATCAACTTCAAATAAGCGTAAAATCCATTAAAGGATGTTGACATAGATGAAATCAAAACACTTTTTAGAGAAATATCTCTTTCTATTTTTGAAATCATTTAAGAGCCATATAAAATAAAACATTTTCTTGAAAATATTCTTGTAAGCTTTTAAGGAAATCTTTGACGATTTTATAACGGCGTAAAATAACCGCACCCGCCGTATAAGTTAAAAAAAACATTCTTACCTCAATTCTGTCGAAAAGGTTAAAAAGGAACTTGTTTTGAAAACAACGGAAAGATTCCTTTATAAACCTCTTATAAAAAGTCAAACAAGGGTATAAATGACTTTAACCCATATTCTTGTAAATAGTAAAAATGTTTTGAAATACATTTTTAAGAAACATGGATGTGGATGATAAAGATATCCCAGTAGATTATTACGTATAAACAACCTCAGATAAGGAAGAGATTGTGAAATAACCCTTACCTTGTACTTTTCCTTTGTTGGGGTAGGTTAACCTCCTGTATAATGGTGAAATAATTGTTATTAAATTATACAAGAATCATATACATTAATATGATATCATATATGATCTTTTAACATTGCTTTATTAATAATATCTTAGTATTATCGTCGTTTCGGGTGATAATCGATTCGTTCTCCTTAAATGTTTGGTTACGTAAGACATGTTTGTAATGGATAGATTATATCTTATTCATAATCAGAATGATATTAACATTATTTTTAACCCTAAAATGAGAATAATACTTGAATGGATATGATGGAGAATGAATCTTATCGCGTTCGTGGAGACGGTAGTCCGTACGTACGCACGAGCGACAATATCATCCTTTTGATATTAAAATAATATATAAATGGATGGTATATCATATATACATAATCATTAATATGTTATATTTATTATTTACATGAGTTACACATCATTATTATACCCATCCAAATAATAATATATTGAATAACAATTACACCACGACGTGGAGACGGTAAGCCGTACGTACGCACGTATGGTGACATGTTATTCAAAGGGTGGATAGAATACTGAATATGGTTGTACCATATTTATAATAAAATCACAGTATATAAATGATACTGGAGTCATTATTTTATAATGGTAACAACAAAGGAAGAAGAAGTGGAAGAAGAAATGAACTTGGAAAAGGGGTGGTGAAAACATTACCTCTTCTTCGGGTTCTTCCTTTTGATTTGATCAAAAGGGCTCTTTAGGTTGGCTTTCTGATCAAACTAAGGCCCCTAGGTTGTAGTGAGGGATGTTGGGAGAGTATTTGGGCAGAGTTTGGCCGAACCAAAAGTCTTTAGAGGTGTGAAGAAATGAGAAGGAGGAGTGCCCTTTTATAAGAGGGGTGAGGGGCACCTTTGGAAAAGCTAGAAATATTAATTTATAATAAATTCATATTCGGTTTCTAATGGCTCCAAAGTTGACTATTCAAAGGTTAAGGTGTGGATAGGTCGAAAACCACTCAACCAATAGAATTTAGACAGGTTTGGGTACTTATATTAACCTTATCTCTAAGTATTAACTCTAAGTTAATTAGTTTCACTTTTACAATGTCTCTTTGTATTTTTATATAATATGGTTAATAAACTTACTATATACATCCAAGCGACCCCCAAGTGGTCCATTAATGATTAACCTATCATAATATAAGTCTCTTGGCCGAACCTTAGATTTTTAGGAATTTAATATCAATTAATAATATAATATTTGTTTTAAGAACTCTTTTATGTCAATTTTGACACTATTCAATAGTTGATTTTTGTGAAACTCATAACAGATTGATTACTTCTAAAAAAGTCAATTAAATCAATCCTAAGATATCATATTATCCTAGAAAATTAGTTTAATTCATTAAAAGTTTCATATTATATTTATTTGGGTATTTATAATATAAATTATTTTAATTTTTCACTATTATAGTAATTACTGCATCATCATTGTGTCATAAATAAAATAAATTATTTAATGTCTAAAAATTATAAATAAAATATCATTATGTAGGAAATCTTTTTATCTTTCTAATTAATATTTATAATCTAAAATCCAACATATATAACCCTATGTAACAATTGTTTTTCTAAAAGATATATGCTTGTGTCATTTTTGTATTCATTTTAACTTAATTAAAATAAAGTGTCATTATCACTTACAAGTGGATCCATCGGGTCCCAAAATAGACCCAAAGATTCCCATGGTCGACCATTTATCAACCAATAGGGTTAAGACACGTTTTAGGGTAATTTAGTATTATTATAATATTATTTTTTAACCCTTATTTACCGGATTTACCCTTAACCATGGTAAATAAAATATTTACCGCAGTAATTATTCAAAATGTCTAAAAATAAAAGTTACCTATTTACACAATTTGAACATCCTGATTCCAAATATGGAATCCATTTTCCTAAATTCAAAACACAGAAGTGGCAGAAATTAATTTAAAATTAATTCCCGCTGTCAAAACAAAAAGCGTGTTTTTAAGAGATAATAACTATCAAAAGATTGACACTTGTTTATGTTCGGTTTAATTGTAAAATTATGTCCAATGACCAACATTATATTAAATGGTAAAAATATATTCTAAATATACTTTAAAACCACTCAAATTCATAATTTATCACTATTAATTATTTTGATTAAAAAAGTTGTTTTTAATTAAAATTTAGTAATTTTCACTATTCATCAAAATATGAAAGTTATCCGAAAAGTACCAAAATTTCACCTTAGGCTAAATTTGATATTCTGAATCCAAAAATGAAGCCCATTTTGAAATATAAAATATATATAATTTCAAAAAGTAGTTATTACTATTCATAACGGCTAGTTTAATTGGTTGTTAGAACTCGGTGTTGCGTACAACACACGCTATCACATTATTCAAAGAGAAGCGTACCGTAGAAGCTTGGGATGTTTCATTTTAAATTTTTGATGTCCCCATTTAGTCAAAAAGATTAAAATATAGTATTTAAAAAGGGTTCACTATTAAAGTTGATAAAAGTGCAATACTGAAAATGAATTTGTTCTTGCATTATATCTAAGAAACTCATAATATGGATTCTAAAATTATAAGGATTATATAAACATTAAAATTTATCTAATACTATTCATAACCTCTTTTGAACGGCTTGTTTGGTAAGTCATGGTGTGTTTGAACTTGGTGTTGCATGTAGTGAAAGTTATTGAATTATTTTGAAGAACTAACACACTATGAAATCTTGGGGTGTTACATTTATTTGGTGGATATCCCTATTGGGTTATCCTATGGAGTGTCCTTGTTTGGGTTAGGTAAGTGTGGTGAGATAATTCTTGCGTGCGAGGGCCTCATAGTTACACAATATTATTATAATCACCATTGGTTCATGGGAATCTTTTTGATGATTGAGTGATGGTTGCTGACCTACGCCGATTAGATGGATTGGTACCCCCTAGATTTGTTGTTAGGACATGCAGGGTTTTCTACTAGATTGGTTAGTTTAGGGTGGCCGGTTGGTTATAGATTTAGGAGCTTCACCATATGCCGATAGGTGGTTTTGAAATTGACTACGTCTAGGGGTCTTCTAGGGATGTTTACGATCACCCATGGGTCGTATTTTTTTTCTTGTTTTCTTTCAGTTATAATTTTTTTCTAGCTTATACTATCACCTGTTTCTTTTATCACTACTTATTTTCCTTGTTTGGATTTTATTTTCAAAATTGAAGTTGTTTCAGAAATGGAACGTGGTTTGAATTGGGTTTTTAAAATGGGTAAATGATATTTTTTTAAAAATATGGAAAAACTACTTTTATAATTATATTTCAAACTTGTGTCATTGGATTGTTTTGGGATAGGGAATACTTTGATTCAGTGGTTATATTTGGAATCCCTACTGAGCATCTCGGTGCTCATTCCAATCATATTCATTCAGTTATAGGTTCAGTTCTTGTTCAGGTTCTTGGTTCAGCTACTCAGCGTTGGAGTAGACTTGACTCTAAGTTGGGTGGTGACCTAGAAGGCCACAGGGACGTATGTTCAGTTTTATTTTCTTTCTGCTACTAGTTTTCATGTTTTAACGTCAGTTTTTTTTATCTATTCATCTTTTGTTCATGAGAGAAATTGTTCCCAACAGTAAAATTTTGATGCCTGGCAGTTGTTGTTGGACCTTGGGGATCGGGAGCACCCTTCGGGCCATGTCACAGACCGTCTCGGGTGACCGGTTCAGGGTCCACCTGGGTTGGTTCATGAAAAAATGGTATCAAAGGCATGTTCTTGTTATTTGGGGTATCTGGTAGATAGAGATTAGGACTGTCGGGACATGAGAGGTAGGTACGATAAGGACGTAATGAACCCTCGCCCGTTCCGAACATTGAGTCTCCAGGGGTAGTCCAGGAATTGAGTCCTTGTTTCGTTCTGGTTTGTTTTTTATTGAGGGATGACAATAGAGGAAAGCCTATGTAACATCGTGATTTCACATAGAGTAGTGACCCATGTGGAGTCTGAGTATACAGTTTATGTTCCTCCTAGTTGTTGGAACTTACTTGGGGCATGGCCCACTACCATGTTGTCCGGTTAAGCATGACTACTATTCCCTCACTTCGGTAATTTGATGAAATTTTTGTGTTGTCTTGGTTCTTTAGGGTGTAAGTGCACTTTTGAAAATAAAAAAGGGCTTTTTAAATGTGAAATATTTCTTTTAAATGGATTTAAATTTGTGAAAGGGAGTTTTTAAAACTGAAATCTATTTATCTAAAAATCTGGTGGTTACTTGGAACTATTAGAGATATGGTTGGGGTGAAATATCAGATACTCTTTATGAATGTTTTAACATGTGAGAGAATGCATGGTAACTGTGTTTTGGTGCGTAAGGGTGAAATTAGATGAAGACATGTGCAACGGTTCATGTGCTTACTAGGCTGTGCACTTGGAAATAAAGTCTTGCCCTTGTTTTTGTAAAGAGATTTTAAATAGGGAAAATGATTTTTAGAAATTTAAATTGGTTTGAAAATTGGGTTTAGTATTTGGAGAATGGACTTGAAAAATATCCTTTTTTGAAATCTAAAAAAGGGGTTTTGAAAAGGGAATTTTGGGATGTGTTTGTATTTGTTTTTTCTTTTTCTGAGCTGGTTTTTTTCAGATAATGGTTCTTTCAATGATTTTGCTTCGGCTTGATATTGTTTTTGGTTCTGTGTTTTATATATTGTTTAGTAATTAAGACCCAGAAAGGTCCCAAAGGTTTCTGATAAGTCATGCCTAGTTTTTGTTCCTTTTCGGACATTTCCTATCCTTTATAGTGATCGGGGTCCGTTAGAAGTAGTAGAATGGATTGAAGGGGTTGAGTGTTTCTTCATGGTTTTGGGAACTCCCTAATCTGTCAGAGTGCGTGCTGTTTTGGGTCCGTTTGAAGGCACAACTTTGGACTAATGGGAGTTGGTCGCCCCACTGTTGCTACAAGTTGAGATGACGTGGGATGTCTTTCAATCCATCTTCATCCAATGTTTTATACCTAAAGAGGTGAAGATGAAGAAAAGGGAAGAACTCATGCGTATTCAACAAGGCCAACGGATGGTGAAGGCATATATTGACCATTTCAAGGATCTTGTGTCTTTTTCTCCAAAGGAAGCATAACAAGATTTGAATAAGACTTCTCTCATCATCTGGGGTCTTCATCCAAAGATCAAGGAGTGGGTGATCCTTTCTAAATACCATCATTTTTAGAAGCTAGTGGATGAGGTGTTCCTAGCTAAGTTGGTCTCTGGAGTGTAGGTGCTCGGAAATCTAGTGAATACAGCTGCTCACAAAGGTTCTTCTTCTGATGAGTAAGGTGTGCTAGAGGGACCTATTTCTAAAGAGTCATCTGTGGTTGTTTTGGCTTCTAGTTCATCGGACCGTTCTGTGGTGTGCCACTAGTGTGGCCTATTCGGGAACATGAAGTCGTCATGTCGCATCCCTCTTAAGACGTGTCATTGTAGTGAGTGTCTAGGTCATCTAGAGAAGTTATGCAGGAAGCGTTTCCTGAAGAATATGTTGTGGCCAGAGGAATTTTAGTACCATACTGTGAGCCAGGAGATCCTTCATCCATCAGAGCCTCAACAACAGGGCTTGGGGTGAAACTCACGCGCAGTCTGGAGTGTCCAAGGGTATGAATCCTTAGTTCGGGTTCTATGTTCTATATTGGTGGTGGAACATTTGAAGTCTCTTCATACTTGTTTTTCAACTATTAATGTTTTGACATAATCGCAAGTTCATTGTTTTATCATTGGGTTATAACAGACATGTTCTATTATAATCTAAATAGTTTTTTTGTCTGATTATGGTTTATTGAATTGTGTTCTTTTCTTAAAAGTGTGTTTTTCCCCTGTATGGTTTGATCTTGGTTTAGAAGTTTTCTTTTGGAGGTGTAAGTTCTTGTGGTAGAAACGGTGTTTGTAGTTATTCTCTAGTTTACTATACAGATTAAATTCTTCTTAGAGGTTTTTCTCTAGTATTTCGAGTTTTGTTTTGGGCCGAGAGTCCTTGTTTTAATGGAGGTGTCATTCGCTCGTGCTATAGTAGTTGGGTTGGATCGGTTGGGAGTTCCCATGTCCCCCCCCCATTCTAGGGTGTTATGTTTGGGTGTTAAATTTCCACACTAGTTGAGTTGTTGTGGTGGGGGGAACCCTCTCGTGTTCTCTCATTCTCTTTCGTTGTGGTTTCTTTCGGTTTCAATTGGTCATAGATTCTTATTTTGTCTATTATTATGCTAGGTGACTTTCTGGGGGAAGAAAGTGTCTGTGGTGGGAAGAATTTTGACACCCTTTTTTTAATTAATTTTTATTTTTTTAATCCTTGTCTTAGGTTCCTCCGACCATGGTCTGGGCATGGTATCGTATTAAAAAAATATGTCGTTTAGTATGTCCACTGGGTTTCAGACTTGTGCATGGTCACCGTGTGGTTGGTGGTAGCCGCTTGACCAGCCCAGGGGTCAGGATTTTTCTAATTATTATTTTATTATTTTCATTATTATTCTTCTTATTCTTATTATTTTTATAAGTATTATTTTTATTGTTGATACATTTTATTAATATTATCTTTATTATTGTTATTGTTATTATTATTATTTTTGGTTTTATTATTATTATTTTAATTATCATTATCATTATTATTATTATTCTTGTATTATTATTAATAATATTATTAATATTACTAATATTATTATTATTAATATAATAGAAAGAAAAAAAACACAAACTCTAATACCCCCCTTCCTGGTTTTGTGTCTCGGGCTGCACCCCCTTCCCCGATAGCACTACTTGATCCCCCCCTTCCTGAATTCTCCCCTCAATTCCCCTCGTCTCCATCGCCTCAGCCTCGGCTCTGCCATCCTGGACTCTACAACGCTTCCCCATCCTCCCTCTCTCACCCCGGCTCCGCCGTCTAGGCCTCGGCTCCACCATCTCGGCCTCCGCACTACTGCACTAGCCTCCCGCTCAACCCCCCCGGCTCTGCTGTCCCGGCCTCCACACCATTGTCCCGGCCTCTACACCGCTGCCCTGTATGTCTTACACCTCTCCTTGCGCCTCTAGCCATCCCAGTAGGTCCTCTCCACCTCACCCCTCTTACTCCGACCGTCACCCTAGACACCTTGTATATCACCCTCCTATCTTCCCCCTTACCCACTGCTCTGCACTCTTTCCATTTTCCCAAGCACTCTACACCCTAACGTTGCGGACCCGCCTCCCCCAATTTGCCAGACATTTCCCCCGAATCCCATCTGGGACCCCCGCCTCTAGGCTTTATCGTCCGCCTCCTACCCTTTGCTCCCTAGTGCCTTCGGCCAATAGCTGCACTCCAGCCCCCACCTCTATCCCCACTTGCTTCTCCCTTAGTTTTCCTCTAGCTTGCGCTAGGCAGAAGCGCACCTGACCCCCCAGTCGGCCTCGCCCGCATCTCTAGCCAACCACCTCACCTTACTGCACCTCCGACCAGGCCATGCTCCAACCCCTTCGTTGTTTCTCTTCTCTAGCATCCTAGAAAACCCCCTTCCCTCTTTTTTTTGGACCCTTCCATCCTCATCACGCCTCCTTCGCGCTTTCTCTCCCACTTAGGCCGACAAAATCCTCCTCCATTATATTATTTTAATCATTTATTTATTTATTTATTCTTTTATATATATATATATTTATTCTTTTAATCATTTATTTATTTATTTATTCTTTTATTTATTTATTTTTTTAATCATTTTTTTGTTTGTTTATTTGTTTGTTTATTATTTTAATCATTTATTTATTCTTTTATTTATTTATTTATTCAATTAATCATTTATTTATTTACTTATTTATTTATTTATTCTTTTAATAATTAATTTTTTTTATTTTCCCTTCATTTTATCTTTGGGGTTTTTATTTAATTTAGATAATTACTGATACTATCACGGATTTTGTGTAGTGTGTTTTTATCGCAGTTCAGCATGCACTGTTAGTTCACAAGGGATTGTTATACCTTCCATCAGAGTTTCATTACATCCGCACTTGGTTTGACGTAGGCATTTCTGGCTATTTTCTTTCCTACATAACGCATAGACACTTGCATAGTTTGAATTAATATTTATATGTCGTTCTCACCATCATTGATGTTATCGTTAATTAATTTAAGTGTTTATGGGTTAGTTAAAATAATTGAAAATAGTTTCTGGATGAATTATTTTTATTCATTTTGAGTAGTTTTGTGAAAATCATGACTTGGTAAATTATTTCTCATGTCTAATTAACATATAAAGTTCATTAATTAAAATGTTTGGTGAAAAATTAGTTTTTAATAAGATAAAACTTGTTTTTGTTTTATTTTTGATAGTATTTTTGTATGGAATGAAGTGTGTTTGGGAAAAAACCTATTTTGAGCTATGTGTTTGTTTTCATAAAGTGTTCAAGTTGTTCATTTGGTTGTGGAAGTGGTATGAGTCATGTTTTGAATGGTGCAAAAGTAGTTTTTGAGATGTTTGAAAATACATCAGATGTTTAAATGTAATTTGTGTGTGAAGTTGATAGAACCCTGATGTAAGCCTTTTTTGTGTTCTTTTCAAAAGGTTTTCTTAAATTATTAAATGATTTAGTGAATGATGTTTAAAATAAAAATCGTGGGTTTAAGGTGTTTCAATCTGTATTTGGGTTTTGTTTTCAAATGTTCTCTTTGGATTTTATTATTCCATTGGATGTTGGCACATCCATGGGTGCATGAGGTGAACACATGGATGTGCACACAAAGGATAATGGAACCTTTGAAAGGATGTTTCTTTAAATCCTTGGTTTTCCAAATAATTCTTGTTTTTCTAAATGTGGTTTAGTCCTTGGTGTGTTTACCTTAAATGACTGGAAATATTTTCTTTAAGGATTTAGCCCATCAGGCCTTAGAAAATGAGTTAGTTTCTGTCTAGAAAGTATAAGGGCTTGTTTGGAACTTTGAACTTAAAAAGGGTGATTGTGGACTAAGATCTTATTAAGGGATGTGGCTTAAAAAGATGTATGTGACTAGTTGGATATTGAAAAATGTTTTTAGAAAAAAATGGGTTTGATATGATTTGACGTGACAACCCACTTGGCACTCTCAGCTTTAGTGTACTATTTGTGTCGATTCATTGAAATGACAATGTTTAGATTTACTACATTCCCATTTAACAATTTTAGTATTTTAAAAAAGGTGTCAAATAGTTTTAATTATTTCATGGCATGACGGCCCAGTTGGCACCTTTGATGATATGATATATTTATATATATATTTTTGGGGCACCTTTATAGGGGGATATCCCTTATGGGTTATCGTATGGAGTGTCTGTGTTTGGGGTAGGAAAGTGCGGTGATATGAGTCCCTCTTGTGAGGGAATCCTACTTACAAAATATTATTATAATAAAAATGGGTTCTTGGTCGTCTTTTAGATGATCGAGTGATGGTTTCTGGCCAACCCCGATTAGATGAGTTGGTACCCCCTGGATTTATTGTTAGGCTAGGCGGGCTTTTCCACTAGATTGGTCAATTTAGGGCAGCTAGTTGGTTATATACTTAGAAGCTTCACCATATGCTGACAAGTAGTTCCGAAACCGAGTAAGTCTAGGGGTCTTCTAGGGATGTTTAAGACCACCTGTGGTTTGTCTCTGTTTCCATCGTTTTCTTTGAGCTATACTAGTTTTCTAGATTATATTGTCACATGTTTCTTTTAGCACTTCCTTGTTTTCATTGTTTTTCTTTTGTTTTCAAAATTGTAGTTGTTTCAGAAATGGCACGTGGTGTGCGTTGGGGTTTTAAAATGGGTAAATGATATTATTTTATTAAAATATAGAAAAACTACTATTATAATTGTATTTCAAACTTGTTTCATTAGATTGTTTTGGGAAAAGGAATTCTTTAATTCTATGGTTATATTTGGCATCCCTAATGAGCATCTCGGTGCTCATGCCTATCATATTCTTTTAGTTGCAGGTTCCGTTTTTGTTCAGGTTCTTGGTTCAACTGCTCAGTGTTGGATCAAGCTTGAGTCTGAGTTGGGTGGTGGCCTAGAAGGTCATAGAGAGGTATGTTCAGTTTTATTTTCTTTTCACTTCTAGTATTCATCTTTTATCATCTGTTTTGTTTATTATTTTATCTTTTTTCATGGGAAAATCATTCACAAGAGTTAAATTTTGATAATAGGCACTAGTTTCCAGCTCGTGGGGATTGGGAGCGCCCTTCAGGCCATGTCGCGGACCAGCTCAGGTGACCGATTTAGGGTCAACCCGGGTTGGTTCGTGATAAGGGTCATCTAGAGGAGCTGGAGGAGATGGTGGAGGAAACTACATCCCTAAATTGCGAGTCAAAAATAGCATGTACTCTATCTCCTGCTCCAACTCCTGTCGTCATCGACATATCTCGTCCTGCATCTATTACTGATGCTGCTATCATAGGAAAACTTCCTGCTACTGCTGCTTCCACTGACACAACTTCTCCTTCTCCCTATACATAGTCTCTATAAGCCCACTCTAAGCCCGCAGCTTCTCCTAATATTTTGCATGAGATGATGATGACTCTATGTGAGCTCCTCTCGAGCTAGACACCGACATCAAAGAGGTTCCATAAAAAACCCCAGTGATAAATCAAGAGATGATACCAAAAACCTGGCCTTTCTTGAAGCTATACTGGGTCACCGGCATCCATGTTGCCTCATCAAATTGGGGGGCACTGGTCTGACCATCAGTCTTATCCTAACACTCAACATATGTCTCAGACATCACGGCCTCATATGAATCCTTAAATTTTAATTTAAAATTAAAATAGTTAAAATATTATTTGAAATTAAATTTGAAACTAAAAAACATATACTGACCACAATCTTACATTGGTGAGCACCTCTAATCTCCCCAGTGGCTAGATCACTGTACATCCAACTATAAAAATCGTACACCATAATATTGGGATGTGTGACTGCCTATATGAATATAAAATAAACCGTTTACGTTTACAGTTGTATACAATATTTAACAAAATTTACTTACCATATACTCCCTATCTATACTGAATGTATGACTACCAGCTCAATGTGTCACCTCCAGTCTCCCCCAATTTTGATGACCTACTGATGATCAACTCTGAAACTACCTACTCAACTAGTGTGTACATAATCCATCCCTAACCTAAGAATAAATATAATCAGGTCGGTGGATGCGACATGTCTCATCAAACACTTTTACTCGTTCTTTCTCCATTTCTTTTCCTTTTAAAATTGTGCAAAACCTTAGTGCAACGCAAAGGCATAGCCCTTTTCCATGCATTCCAAATAGCCCCAACCATGATTTCCTCAATGGGATACCATAAACCCTAAATTTAATTTATTATATCAAGATATTAATTAAATTAATTTCAAAATAAATATTATTTTTTTATATACCAGCCAATGCTTGAACACTACTAGAAAAATACCCTATACCAATGGTCTGGAACCATTGGTACAGGCCTCCAAACTGTTGGTATAAGCTATACAAACGGTTTGGAGAGCCGTTTCCAAGTAAGCCATGAGGATAGGTCTATACCAACGTTTTTCCAAAAACCATTAGTATAGACCAATACCAACAGTTTTGATAATCATTGGTATAAGTAATATGAAAATCTATACCAATGGTTCCATAAACAGTTGGTATATGTGATTCAAAAAAACCATCCGGTTGGTTTTGATCCCAGCACCTCCCATTTGTGATTGTACGAACTAACCACTAACCTAGCTTACTTTTGTGAATGTAATTTCATAAATATATATATGTATTATCATAAGTATTTTAAATATTGATTTATTCAATGTCTGTTGTAAGAATATTCCATTAATAATACATGTACCTATACCAACGGTTCTAAAAACCACTGGTATAGACCTATACCAATGGTTTTGAGAACCGTTGGTATACGTTCTTTGATTTTGGGACCTATATCAATGGTTACGGTCAAACCGTTGGTATTGGGGGGGACCTATACCAACGGTTTGGTGAAACCGTTGGTATAAGGTCTCCATAATAGACCTATACCAACGGTTTTGGCCAAACCATTGGTATAGGTCCAAATTAGCGAACCTATACCAATGGTTTGGCCAAACCGTTGGTATATGTCCCCCCTATACCAACGGTTTGTCCAAAAATGTTTGTATAGGTCCATATAAGTGACCTATACCAACTACTTTTGCCAAACCGTTGGTATAGGTTGATTTTAGTGAACTATACCAATGGTTTGCCCATAACTGTTGGTATAGATCATATTTCCAATAGTGGAACATGCGCTGCTGAACATAAATAGAAATATGATCCCATGACACCCACGCATCAGAAAAATAATTGCACAATATAGCGCTCCCCTGTCCAACAACTATATGTGTAAAGTTGTGAAAAAAATATTAATCAATCAGAAATTTAGAATATAAATAAATTAATGAAAACTAACAGACATTTACATGTAAACATACCTCTGTGTGCATGGATCGAAACCAATATGGGGATGTCGCTAGGGGATAGGGTCGGGAATCATCATTTGGGAAAGACCACGCCACGTCTGAGTTCCCCCTGAACTGCCAATAGTCTGATTGTCGGCTGATCCGAACTCCTTCTCGTCTAAAGGTATATAAACCTCCTGTAACATATGATATAAATCCTCATCCATATGAAACATGAAATTAATGTGGTTAGGAAATAGTTGAAAACAACTATTATATATAGATATATATTATATATGATTATAACAAGCATTTTACTATATCGATGTCCAACTTTATCCTCATCTTCATAGTTGTCAATGTCAATTTCTTCATCCTCCTCCTCAGCATCATAAATTTCTATATTAGTTTTAGTTTCATCGTCTCTTTTTATATCAAATTTAGTTGTAACATCATTAACATCATCGTCACCATCAGCCCTTAACTGTGGGGTGTCATCAATGATATTCATCTCCTGTCATGTCTAATTATTACTATTTTTTACTATATAGTACTATTTATTACTATTTGTTACTATTTATTACTATTTATTACTATTTATTACTATTTATTACTATTTATTACTATTTATTACTAATTAATACTAATTATTTCCAATTACTACCAATTATTACTAATTATTACTATTTATTACTAATTACTATTTATTGCTATTTATTGATATTTATTGCTATTTATTTCTAATTATTACTATTTATTTCTATTTATTGCTAATTATTACTAATTATTACTAATTATTACTCATTAATACTAATTATTACTAATTAATCCTAATTAATCCAAATTAATCCAAATTAATCCTAATTATTACTAATTACTTCTATGTATTACTAATTAATCCTAAATATTTCTAATTAATCATAATTATAAATAATTATTACTAATTATTATTAATTATTACTAATTATTGATAATTATTACTAATTATTGATAATTATTAATAATTATTCCAAAATATTACTAATTATTCATAATTAATCCTAATTATTATTAATTATTTCTAGTTATTACTAATTAAACCTAATTATTACTAATTATTCCTAATTAATCCAAATTATTACTAATTAATCCTAATTATTACTAATTAATCCTAATTATTACTAATTAAACCTAATTATTACAAATTAATCCTAATTATTACAAATTAATCCTAATTATTTCTAATTAATCCTAATTATTACTAATTAATCCTAATTATTACTAACCAATCATAATTATTTCTAATTAATCATGATTATTGAAAATTATTAGTAAATATTACTAATTATTATTAATTGTTGCTAATTATTACTAATTATTGATAATAATTATTAATTATTATTAAATAGTGCTGATTATTAGTAATTAATCCAAACTATTAGTAATTGTTACTAATTATTAATAATTAATCCTAACCATTACTAATTAATCATAATTATTTCTAAGTAATCCTAATTATTACTAATTAAACCTAATTATTACTAATTAATCCTAATTATTACATTTTTTACTAATTATTACTAATTATTACTAATTATTACAATTTATTACTAATTATTCATAATTATTGATAATTATATGGAATTATTTCTAATTATTACGAATGTTTTCTAATTATTGCTAATTATTACAAATTATTTCTAATTATTGCAAATTATTTCTAATTATTACCAAAAAATCTATTTTTTCTAATAATATCTAATTATTTTTAATTATTACTAATTATTTCTAATTATAAGTAATTATTTCCCATTATTACTACTTAATACAATTTATTACTAGTTATTACTAATCAATACTAGTTATTACTAATTATTTAAAATTATTTAAAATTATTACTAATTATTACAATTTATAACTAATTAACAGTTAGATATAACTATTCATAAAAATAAAAACTGGGAAAAAAATATCTAATTCAAATTTAATTAATTTACATCTAATTAACAATAATTATAAATAATTTAATATAAAATAAATTAACTAAACAATAAAAAATAGATAAATACATTGAGACTCAAGCTTTCAGAGTATTAAAGTCGCTGATAATGCTCTAATTTTAGAGTTTAAAATATGAAAAAATTTAGAAGAAATTTTTTCAAAATAGATAGAGAGAGAAGTTGAGTAAAGAGTGAAATGAGAGAGAAAACAGATGTGGGTATATATAGGTTAGATTAGTTGTGATGGTGGTAGTTGCGATGAGTAGCTCATCGCAAATAACATTACTTGCATTAATTACAGTGGGGCGTTAAAAATTTATTTTTGATGGGTCCCATCGCAAATGTGTACCTACTGACATAGTATTTGCGATGGGGCAAGAATCACATCGCAAATACTAAAACCCGTTGTTGGTTATTTGCGACGGGTCAATGATCACGTCGCAAATACCCTTACTCGCTATTTGGGGTGTATTTCATGCCAAACCTTTTGCGACGAGTCCTTATCTCCCATCGCAAATACTAGTTCTTTGGGACGGGGTACTTGGCACGTCGCAAATAACCCCTTTTGATGGGTTATTTGCGATGGTCCCCTGACTCATCACAAATATCAATTTTTCTGTAGTGTCTCTGTGGATAATGATTTTATTCGTTTTCCATTACCACCTTCTTGGATGGTCATAAATGTATTATTCTGGTTTAATAATATTTTAATAATTATATTATATCCTATTTCATGTTTTGTAACTAATATTTACTCATAATTGTAAATAAAATGATAGTAGTTTGTGTTGTTCGGAAAAACTGCCAAAATAATCTAAATGTTTATCATCAACATTTTATCAAATGAATATTCCTCATGTTAGAAACCAAAATGAAATAAGGGACCATTTATACTCCTAGAATTCATTAATACCATTTCATTCCACCTCTGTAGTTTTATACCCATTTGAAAAAAAAATCCTTAATTTTACCCAAATGAACGAGTCATGATACCATGAAACAAATGCACCCAGAACCCTGAAAACCATGAAATGTAATTAATGAACGGATCTTAATATGTTAAAAAATCATCACATAAGGTATTATAACTATAAATATAGTTTTGTAATGTGTTTATAACATTCATTAAATCATTATATAGTAGGTTAAAGTATGTGAAACTAAAGGGAAGCATGAGATAAGGGTTTTCTCGACTCACTTTTACTTCTATGAGATATATGTCATATTTAACAATTTTTGTTTTGTGGTGTATATACTACTCCTTTGACATGTTATATCACGAATCTTCTTATTTACATGATATTATAAGTTTCATTTAATGTTATTCCCTCATGGGGATTATAATTAAAATGTTTCAAAGTGGCATGGAACACTTTGGAATGTTTAAAGATTATTTTCCTTAAGAATTTTACAAAGATATCATTTAAATTATCTTCATCTATGTCAAAATACTTTTTTGAATCTTATTCTTCATTTAGGTTTATCTATTATGTTACCATCTTCCATATTTTATTAAATTTTAATTGATTAGTTTGTCAATAGATGTACTATTTGATATTATTCATAATATTACTCTTGATGGTTTAGGATTATGTTTACTTAATGGGGAAAGTTATTGACATTTTTATGCTTTTTTCAATAAAAATTTATATGTTGATTATGTTTCACACATTTCATATGAATAATTTATTGGACATATTAATGGATGGGTGGGGACCAATATATACCCTCGATGCATTCGTAGGTCTCACGAGACAAACAAGACTAGTTTTTGGCTGAGGCCTTACCCATTTATGTAGACTTCTTGGTCGAGGCCTTGATAGTAAGTTTTAGACATCCAGCATTATGAAATTTTTAATTATGATATTATTTATTAATTTCCATGTGATTACTCAATTAGAAGAATATCCATGGTTATTTTTTTAGCTCTTGTGATTATTTATATGTAATTATTTGGTCACCTTTTTTTTCATCCATATTATGCTCAAGTTATTGATTTAATCACATGTGTTTTAGTAATTTTCCTTTCCATATTTGTTATTTATTATTTATATCTTCTGTTGTACATATAACCCTTACTGAGAATCTGATATCACCCATTATGTTTTATTTTTCCTCAGGATTCCAATAAATTTCATATCAGTGATTTGCATGGTTAAGTTATGAGATTAACAGAATCCTCAAAGGATTGCATTTGTTATATTTTATATTTTATATTGTAATTTATGGGTAATGTATGTATCTAGTTTTTTGAAACCACTAAAATGTTAGTTCCTTTAGGATGTGATTTGTAACTCCCCGACTCCAGTTACCCAGAGTCGGCGCATTATTGCGTAACATTGGCATGATCACAAAGATCAAGTCTCGAAAAAATGATTAGTTTAGTAGCCTTGAAAATACTAGATATATTCATAAAAGTTACATTACATCATAAAGTAAAAAACTACAATAACATGGTCTCCATAGTCCACACTCATATCCCCTTCTGACTATCCCTGCAGGTCATTCTTAAAATACTTCTTCACATCCTGGAAAATATTAAAACATTGAAAGTGGTGAGCTCAGATGCTCAGTAAGGATAAAAATATAGTGGAATCTTTCATAAATAAACATAAACATTTAAGGCAATGTATAACTAAAACAAAATCCCTTTTAAACTTGAACTTCAACATAATATGGAAAAGATAAAATGAAATAATTCCATTTACTTATTCAAATGGATATTCTACTAGTTGAATAATCATATGAAATATAAATAACCACTTTCAAAATGATGGAATGCATAATTCCAGACTATCAAAACCACGTAGCCAAGGCCTTGTGCCAAGACTACAAATAAGATTTTTTCAAGGCCTCGTGACAAGACACTAGTTTGTCTCATGAGACCTACCAATGCATCGAGGAGCTATAGCGGTCTCCACCCGTCACTTATTATGTCCAATGCATTCCTCATAGAACATGTTTAAACATATCATAATCCATAACATAATCATATCACATAAAACATGCATAAAGGAAACATAAAATTTCCATATTTCAATCACAAGACATCAATACAACACATTGATATAAAAAAACACTTTCAAAACCATTTTCAATACCAAAATAAAAGAAAATTAAAACTTTGTAATTATTTTTCATTTAAAAAAAAGTTATGGCTTGTAGAGGAATCCGAAACTCAAATAATGGTCACAGTGGTAGAGAAGTCGTTGTCGCCGCATACGTACGACAAAAAAACATTCCCTTTTGTCGTTTAGTAAAATGCTTCATATAAAAAAGATTCCTTGTGAATAAACCTAAAAGTCAAAGGGGTTTATACACCGTATAAAAGAAAGTTGTGTATAAAACAAAATATGCCTCAATGAAAGGAGATTGAGACGAATTCCTTTAAAAATATCATTTTTTAAATAAAATAGATCTATTATGTGTATTCACTATAAGTACAAATAAATAAAGTACTAATACAATATTGGACATAATAATATCATGACATAATTTGAAAGTAGGAGATTATCCCAAAGAACGGAAATTGGGTTAAGAAGTTCCCTTACCTCGTGTCCGACTTCACTCGACCATTGTTTAATCTTGTGAATAATAAACTAGAGTTAATCTATACTTTCTTAAGAACATTTTTCAAGCTCATTATCCCTTTTATATCACTTATTACAATGTTATGAAAATTATTTAGTCATTTAAGTTAATAATGATCGTTTTGTCGATCTTTGGTACTTGAGTCCAAAATAAACTTCTTATAATTACAAGTTGTTCATGTGGTAAAATATCGATTATATCCAAAATTATATTCATTATGTAGATATCATATATATCATATATATCCAGTATATACATTCATTCATAATTTTACGTAACATTTATAGGTAAGAAATGAAATGCACCGTTCCTGGAGACGGTAAGTCGTACGTGCACATTAACGCTACTTTCATTTCTATTTCATATTTAATGGAATGAAATCATAATTATATAAAGGTGTATTATAATTCCAGAATAATATCCTATATAATATCATTTACTCCATCCTTTATACGTCCCACATATGGAATTAACGATTTAAATCACTTTGAGGGGGCGGTAGTCCGCACTTCCTAAAATGAAATTATCGCATTTACCCATAATGGAAATCATAAAGGTATGAAATAAATGATAAATACAGAAGCATAAGGAAAACATAAACATAATATATATCATATATAGAAATAGTTTCATCATAATGTCCACCATTAGAGGTGTTAAAGGAATATTGAACAATCATCGTTTCGTGAGGCAGTATTTCGCAACCCACAGAAACAGTATGTTCATTAACCATTAGACGAAGGTTTCTGTAAGTGTAAATAAAATCCTTCTAATAAAAACATCCTAATATATTTAAGATACTTTTTTTGTTACAAGATAAAGTAATAAAAAGATTTAAGGGGTTGGAGAAGCAAAATAAAACAAAAGAACACAAGAGAAGACATTGCCTTAAAATCGGGTAACTCTTTTTGATTTGAGCCAAAGGCTTCCTTGGAAAGAATTCTGTCCAAAGTGAGGCTTCTAAGAGTAATAGAGGGAAGTTGAGAGAGTATTTGGGCAGAGTTTGTCCGAGACAAATGTCTTTGAAGGTGTGAATATGGTGGTAGAGGTGGGGGCCTTTTATAAGAGGAGAGGAGGGGCACTCTTGGAAAGTCATGAAATATTACATTATTATGAAATGATTTTCAGATTTTAGAGGCCCCACAATGACATATTTCTAGGATAAGGTAATAAGGGTTCTAAATCCACTCATCCAATAGGTATTTTTGAAGTGTAAGGCTTATATTTTACATTATCTTTTCATTTTATTTAAATCGTTTATTAATGAGGTAATCGCTGCATCATCATTGTGTCATAAAAAATTTAATTTATTTAATGTTTAAAATTTATAAAAAAAATACCATGATGTAGGAAATATTTTTAGCTTTCCAATTAATATTTATAGTCTAAATGTTAACTTATATAACACCATGTAATAATATTTTCAGTAAAACAACTCATGTTTGTGACAATTTTATTTTTACTTTAAATAAAGAGTTATTAATGTCATTTTTTTACCCAAGTGGCTCCATGGGATCCCCAAGTTGACCCATGGATTTTCTCGGTCGGCCATGACCCATCCAATTAGGGTGGGACTAGTGTCAAGATATTTTCATATTTTTATAATATCATTTTTACATTAAATTTCACTAATTACCTTTAATTACGATTAATAGAACTTAAAAGTTACTATTCACCAAAAATTATTTTAATCACATTGAACCACATTTTACTTCATAATGAAAACCATGTATATCGGATTTTTGAAATTCATTACACAAAAATGGTAACGTTTCATTTACACGAAAAATTATTTTTTAAACTACCTCTTAGTGGTTTCACTATTCATAAAAAATTGACGTTTTTCAAAAAAAATACCAAAAATTCACCCTAAGCTATATATGATATTCTGAATTCAAAAATTATAATCATTTTACAAAATTCAAAACATATAAGTTGGTTTAATTAATTTAATAATTAATTCCTGTTATCACAACAAATAGCGTGTTTTTAAGAAGCAATATATATCAAAAGACTGACAATTGTTTATTTCCAATTTCAAAGTGAAATTAATTATAATGACCACCATTGGATAAAATGGTAAAAATATATTCTAATTATACATGAAAACCACTCAATAGTATAATTTATCACTATAAATTATTTTGATTAAAAAAGTTGTTTTTAATTATTTTCTCTATTCATAGAAAATTGGAAGTTCTCAGAAAATTACAAAAAATTCAACTTAGGATAATTTTGATATTCCGAATACAAAAATGAAGTCCATTTTGAAATATAAAATTAAAAAAAATTCAAAAAGTGGGTATTACTATTCATAACTGCTTCTTTGATTGGTTTTGGTGTGTTAGAATCTCGAACTTGCATACAGTGCAAGCTATTGCATTATTGAAAGAGAAGTGTATCGTGAAAGCTTGGGGTGTTACATTCTCCCATCCTTAAATAAATTGCATCCTCTCAATTTCAAAATGATCTTCTAAAATAAAAGGTTGAAAATAGAAAATACCATTGTGGAAAAACCACATCGGAAATAGGGTTAATAAAAATATAACATTAAAAGAAAGAAAGAGAAGTACAAAGGTCACCTGAGATAGCCCATACTAGAATTATTTGAAAATATGGATATGGAGGAGAAATACATCATCAAGGTCTGGTGGAGAGTTGTAGAAAACAGCATTAAGAGAATGTTTAACTATAAGAAAATCACAAACTTGTGATTGGTTAAACGATCATTGATTCCCCATTGCGTAAAGTAAACCGACAACGTTTTTGTTTTAAGTTACCCTTCATAAAGTTGGGTAATTTATATAGGAGATTTACTAAGAACGTAAGGAAATATACTTACTTCTCATGTAGACTTTCATTCTTTAATAAATTTTTACCACAAACCCATATTTTACTCAAAAAGATAATAGAACTCAAAAATATTATATTTATCCTAATCGTACAAGGTTCCAAATATTAACACATACCATTTAGATTAGGAAAACTATTTTGTAACAACCAGGGACTTCCTGTAGGCTAGTGGTAGGTAATAAAGGCATGTCACACTATAGTTTTGGGTTCGATTCCTACAGCTTTGTCCGACGCGACGGGTTACCCCCCAACCTGCCGGTTGTATTTTTCCTAAAACTATAGCATTATAATATTCAAAAAATAATCTTCATAAATGTTTTAACCATAAAAAATACTATCCAAAGTCAAAATTAATCCATTCCAACCTTTATAGTTATCCAAAATACCTCTATGCAGACTTTCTCTAAAAGGTCTCTAAATTTCCAAAATCAATTGTAACATCATATTCCCCAAACAAAGTAACGTTTCTCTTACTATCACATACTAAAAATATGATTACCTTCATCATATTAAAACCTTAATGAATACAACAAGTACTGCAGTACAATCCTTATATATATCACATTATTCTTATAACCAGAATATAATCATTGAGTCCAAAAGCACTAATACATTAATTATTCCACATCAACTGTAGTAACAACATAAGATTGTCCGTTATCCCTTGGACTTTTCTGAGATAAGTTTCCCAGGCGCTTAGGGAATTAATTTGCATAATGCCCCATTTCGTTACAATTGTAGCATTCAACATTGACAACCTCTTTCTTTCCCTTACAATCACGAGCCTGGTGACCTTTTTCCCCACATTTATAACAAAATCCCATTCCTTTTAGGAAAGTACCAGGGTGATTCTTCCCACAATTATCGCATAATGGAAAATCCTTCTTTCCCTTTTTCCCTTTATCTATCTCTTGTTCCACCATTCTCTTATTCTCTTACTTTACTTTGTTGTCATAAGACATAGATAATTACTTTTCTTTCTTGATAAAATATGAGACTATATCTTCGTACGATGAGAAGGTTTGTGAGACTAATGCTCGACGGAGAAATGGTTTTAACCCATCAAAGAAACGATAAATATTACTTCTTGGGTTATGTATATAATATGGAGCATGCCTTTCTAACCTTGTAAATTTAGCCTCATACTTTGTGACATTCTCATCCTCCTTCTACCTCAGACTCAGAAATTGCCTTTCCATATATGCTCAATGGTCATGTGGAAGGTATTTTTCTAAAAAGTTTCCTTACACTCCCTCCATTTGATACATAATACTTCTTCATCTTCCTTTGTGTTTTTAATCAGCGACCACCATTGATCGGCATCTCCAGTGAGGCGGTAAATTGCCATGACAACCTTCTCCCTTTCTCTACTCCACAAGGCATGGAATATTTTCTATAAGGAGTTTATCCATTGCTTAGCTACTAATGGATTTTTACCCCCATTATGGTGATAAGTTTATTAGCACCAGTTGTATATCCATCTCCACTATAATTATCTTGAGCAGGAGGGAAATCCCTACATGGAGTGCGTGCATTGATACAGTTTCCATTCCTCCCACAAGGCACCATTTCTAAACAATGTCATAAACTACATTAGTTTATGAATAAAAATACATAATTACAAACTTGCAAAACACTTAACATAAATTGAACTATTTATGGATATAATCCATAATCATAAAAACAATTATTTGAGGAAGTATATACTCATAACCCTTCATAATGGTTTTTAAAAAAATGAGAATTATCCTAAGCATATCCCCCAGGAGTGTCGTAACCAAGAGTGCATCAAGGCCCGTTGTCGTGCACCAGTTCCCATTAGAGTCTAGCTCAAAGCGGTGTTTTTAGGATTTACCCCTAGGTACATCTGTGCCAGAGCCGCCTCTACCTGCTCGTATCCAGAAAGGGATGTATTTCTTAGAAAACTCACAAAATATCTATAATACCAAAATTCTAGGATTTTCTTCTATACTAATCCTCAAATTTTATCTTAGGTCTATTTGCTCAAATCAGCGTTTATCTAAATCGAGCTTCTAAGGTTAGTACTAAACTACCTCTGATACCAACTATAATGCCCTGACCCCAGTTACCCAATGTCAGTGCATTATTGCGTAACATTGGCATGATCACAAAGATTAA
Source organism: Viscum album (assembly GCA_963277665.1). Lineage (NCBI taxonomy): Eukaryota > Viridiplantae > Streptophyta > Magnoliopsida > Santalales > Viscaceae > Viscum > Viscum album. The sequence continues at coordinate 1,320,070,707 of OY728132.1, read as the reverse complement.
GTCTCGAAAGACCGATTAGTTTAGTAGCCTTGAAAACAATAGATACATTTATAAAAGTTACATTAAATCATAAGGTGAAAAACTACAACAACATTGTCTCCATAGTCCACACTCATGTCCCCTTCTGACTATCCCTGCAGGTCATTCTTAAAATACTTCTTCACATCCTGGAAAATATTAAAATATTTAAAGGGGTGTGCTCAGATGCTCAGTAAGGATAACAATATAGAGGAAGCTTTCATAAATAAAAATAAACATTTAAGGCAATGTATAACTTAAAAAAATCTCTTTTAAACTTGAATTTCAACATAATATGGAAAAGATAAAATGAAATAATGCCATTTACTTATTCACATAGATATTCTACAAGTCGAATAATCACATGCAATATAAATAACCACTTTCATAATGATGGAATGCATAATGCTAGACTATCATAACCACATATCCAAGGCCTCGTACCAAGACTACAAATAAGATTTTTTCAAGGCCTCATGCCAAGACACTAGTTTGTCTCATGAGACCTGCCGATGCATCGAGGAGCTATAGCGGGCTCCACCCGTCCCTTATTAAGTCCAATGCATTCCTCATATGAACAGGTTTAAATATATCATAATCCATAACATAATCGTATCAAATAAAACTTTCATAAAGGAAACATAACATTTCCACATTTCAATCACAAGATATCAATACAACACATTGATATAAAAAAACACTTTCAAAACGATTTTCAATACCAAAATAAAAGAGAATTAAAACTTTGTAATTATTTTTCATTTAAAAAAAAGTTATGGCTTGTATAGGAAGCCGAAACTCAAATAATGGTCATGGTGGCAGAGAAGTCATTGTCGCCACATACGTATGAAAAAAACATTCCCTTTTATCATTTAGTAAAATGCTTCGTATAAAAATTATTCCTTGTGAATAAACGTAAAAGTCAAAGGGGTTTATACACCGTATAAAACAAAGTTGTGTATAAAAAAATATGCCTAAATGAAAGGAGATTGAGACGAAGTCCCTTACAAAGATCATTTTTTATATAAAATAGATCTATTATGTGTATTCACTATAAGTACACATAATGAAATTAGAAATACAAGATTTGGAATATTAATATCATGAAATAATTTGAAAGTAGAAGATTAACCCAATGAACAGAAATTGGGTTAAGAAGTTCTATTACCTCATGTCCGACTTCACTCGACCGTTCTTTAAACTCTTGAATAATAAACTAGATTTAATCTATACTTGCTTAAGAACCTTTTTCAAGTTCATTATCCCTTTTATATAACTTATTACAATGTTACAAAAATTATGTAGTCATTTAAGTTAATAACAGTCGTTTTGTCGATCTTTGGTACTTGAGTCAAAAATAAACTTCTTATAATTACAATTTGTTCATGTGGTAAAATATCCATTATATCCAAAATTATATTCATGTTTTAGATATAGTATATATCATATATATCTAGTATATACATTCATTCATAATATTACATAACATTTAGAGGTAAGAAATGAAATACACCGTTCATGGAGACGGTAAGCTGTATGTACGCATGAACGCTACTTTCATTTCTATTTCATATTTAATGGAATGAAATCGTAATGATATAAAGGTGTATTATAATTCCAGTATAATATCATATATAATATCATTTATTCCATCCTTTATACATCCCACATATTGCATTAACTATTTAAATCACTTTGAGGGGGCGGTAGTCTGCACTTCCTAAAATGAAATTATCGCGTTTACCCATAATGGAAATCATAATGGTATGAAATAAATGATAAATACAGAAGCATAAGGAAAACATAAACATAATATATATCATATATAGAATTATTTTCATCATAATGGCCACCATTATAGGTGTTAAAGAAATATTGAACAATCATCGTTTCGTGAGGAAGTATTTCGCCACCCACAGAAACAGTATGTTCATTAACAATTAGACGAAGGTTTGTGTAAGTGTAAATAAAATCCTTCTAATAAAAACATCCTAATATATTGAATATACTGTTTTTGTTACCAGATAAAGTAATAAAAAGATTTTAGGGGGTTGGAGAAGCAAAATAAAACAAAATAACACAAGAGAAGATATTGCCTTAAAATCAGGTAACTCTTTTTGATTTGAGCCAAAGGCTTCCTTTGGAAGAATTTTGCCCAAAGTGAGGCTTATAGGAGTAATAGAGGGAATTTGAGAGATTATTTGGGCAGATGTTGGCCAAGCCAAATGGCTTTGAAAGTGTGAATAAGGTGGTAGAGGTGGGGGCCTTTTATAATAGGAGAGGAGGGGAACTCTTGGAAAGTAATGAAATATTACATTATTATGAAATTATTTTCGGATTTTGAGGTCCCACAACGATATATTTGTAGGATAAGGTGACAAGTGTTCGAAATCTACTCATCTAATCGTTAATTAATGAGGTAATCAATGCATCATCATTGTGTCATAAACAATTTAATTTATTTAATGTCTAAAAAATATAACAAAATTAAAATGATGTAGAAAATATTTTTATCTTTCCAATGAATATTTATAGGCGAAATTTTAACTTATATAACACCATGTAATAATTGTTTTAGTAAAACAACTCATGTTTGTGACAATTTTAGTTTTACTTTAAATAAAGAGTTATTAATGTCATTTTCTTACCCATGTGGCTCCATGTGGTCCCAAAGTTGACCCATGGATTGTCATGGTCAATCATGAATCATCCAATAAGGGTAGGAAAAGTGTCAAGATATTTTAATATTTTTATAATATCATTTTTACTTTAAATTTCACTAATTACCTTTAATTGCGATTAAAAGAACTTAAAAGTCACTATTTATCGAAAATTATTTTAACCCCATTGAACCACATTTTACTTCCTAATGACAACCATGTATGTTGGATTTTTTAAATTCATTACACAGAAATGGTAATGTTTCATTTACACGAAAAATTAGTTTTTAAACTACCACTTAGTGGTTTCGGTATTCATCAAAAATTGAAGTTTTTTAAAAAAATACCAAAAATTCAACCTAAGATATATTTGATATTCTGAAATCAAAAATGATGTATATTTTAAAAAATTAAAAACCTATAAGTTGGTTTAATTAATTTAATAATTAATTCCCACTGTCACAATAAATAGCGTGTTTTTAAGAAGCAATATATATCAAAATATTGACAATTGTATATGTCCAATTTCAAAGTGAAATTAACTATAATGACCACCATTGGATAAAATGGTAAAAATATATTCTAATTACACATTAAAACCACTCAATATTATAATTTATCACTATCAATTATTTTGATTACAAAATTTGTTTTTAAGTATTTTCTCTATTCATAGAAAATTGGAAGTTCTCCGAAAATTACAAAAAATTCATCGTAGGATAATTTCGATAATCTGAATACAAAAATGATGTCCAATTTGAAATATAAAATTTATTAAATTTCAAAAATTGGGTATTACTCTTCATAACTGCTAATTTGATCGGTCGTGATGTGTTAGAATCTCGAACTTGCGTACAGTGCAAGCTATTTCATTATTGAAAGAGAAGCGTATCGTGAATTCCTGGGGCGTTACATGATTCCTTATATATTTTACTAATGTAATAATGTAAGGTACATGCTCCAGGCTAATGGGGTCGGGGTCGTTATAGTTTTTATTAGAGATAGGTTTAGTAGAAACCTTGGGAACTAAATTTAGGAAAACATATATTAGGGAATATAACCCTATGATTGACTATTAGGATAATTCTAATTATAGGAAAACGTCATATATATTTTGTAATGAACTTGGATAACCTAGGTTAAACATGCATCCTATAAATGATTATTCATGACTATGTGATAGATATATATGATTAGTGTTTCTCACATTGTTCATTTTCGATTTAGTCAATGGATAGAACTAGAAGTAACTAGGTTATTGTTGAATACATTTGAAAATATGTTGATGAGAAACCAAATGGTATGATGACTAGAGTAAAGGATATCGTGTTTATTCCTAATTGGTTATCGGGATATATAATTAAAAACACGCACCCTCACCAAATCTCAAACTCACCAAAGAAGAGAAGGATAAAATTTTGCTAAGATATTGAGTGGTAAAGGTCATGGAAAAACAAGATTTAATTTCCTATATATTTATAATGTGAACCAAAAGATGTTTTGGGAGTGGAAATAAGGATACAATGAAAGTGAATTCTGAGGAAAAATGAATATATTGGAATAATATTCTCCCCAACATATTATCGACTGGTGAACATTTCAAATGTGGAAAGTATGAGAATTATGAAACCAATAACCTATGGGGAAACTCGTGAATAGAAACAAAAATGTTATATAGGTAATGGTTATAAAACAGATGAAGAGACTATAAATGGAAAATGAATGAAATGAGTTATTAAGGAATAACATGATAAATCATAAATAATGTTTTAAGAATGAAGTAGAATGATTAAAGTTCATGAGAATTTTAATTAAAAATTTTTTATCAATGATTATCCGGTTATAAAAATAATGAGATATATAGGTATTTTACTACAATGCTTCTTCTTTAAGGATTTGAGAGCACATATTGAATAGTAATGATAAATAGGAAAGTGATTTAGTGGAATTTTTATCTTTTGGAAAACACATGATTAAATGAATATAAACTTTAATATGTGATTTATTTATAGACAATAATGAGAAATATATATTTATGAGATTGTATTTGTGACAATAAAAGTGGTTAATGATTTGATGTTTTATGTTATCTTTGCTGGGTTTACTACATGTTTGGATTTAAGGGATATATTCAACAACCTGATATCTTTTTTTTGGAATCATTCTTGTTTTCATTAAAATTTATAGGTGATCAAGGTATTGATATATTTGGTATGTGAAAATACAATCCATATTATGTCGGAAATTTGATGATTTTGAAAAATGTGTGACCTTCCTTCAAAAAAATTGGCCTTTGAATTTAGATTGACTTCTCTTAAATGTGTCTTAAATTTAACTAATTATAGAATTTATTGATTTGAACATTTTATATTATTGTTTAAATTTCAAGTATGATTATTCATATGTGATAACATGTTCTAACCATTTTTGTTTTATAAAATATTTAAAGACTGGTGAAATAAATTAAGGATCTTATGATTCATCAAAAGTGACTTAGAAAAAAAATCATCTTGGTTATCCATTTCCTGTCATAGGACATAAAGTGGAAATAGATCAAATAACAACTAAAGAATAAGAGAATTATTATGACCTTGAATTAAATCTGGTATGTTTTTTTAAAGTAATTATATGGATAGTAAAATAATAACTAAACTCTATGAAAATTATTTTGAAGCAAAAACATTATCTGATTACTTTTATTACAAATAAATGAATGGTATTTTACCCAATCAAAATATTTACTATTGTGTAATGGTTAACTTTCTAATGACCATTTCCTAGATCATTCTTTGTTAGAACATGATATTTAATTTTATCTTCCAAATCCATGTTTTCACTTCACACAAATTTTATACTATTCTAAATCCTAATTTTTGTGGTGAACTATGCATATCCCATTCCCTCTTATTAAGTTAAGGATTTATTAACCCTATTTACGATGTGGGTTTTCCACAAAGATATTTTCAAGTATCAAAATTTGATTTTAGAAATAGAATTTCAAATATTAAGAACTCCATTTATTGAAGGAGGGGAGAATGTAAGACCCCAATATTTTATGGTATGTCCCTTCTTAAATAAATTTAATTTCATTGATAGCTTACTTTACACAGAACATCAAGCTTAAACAAATGAATAAATATTATTATTAAATTATGATAGTTATCACCAAGCCATTAGAATGAATGGAATGAATGAAATTAAATAAATTTTTAAAATATATTTTACACATGTTTATAAAACTAAGTCATTGGTTAGTAATTAATTAGAAACAAAAATGAAAACCAACTAAACATAAAGGATGTGTTTTTATAAAAAAACTATTTTATGCCCACAATGTCATTTTTTCTTAATAAATTAAATTAATAAATATTATTTATAGATGTTAATTAAATTTATATGTTATATATTAATCCAAATTTTTTAAATCCATTCAATATGTTTGATAGTCTTAAGATAAGAATAAATCCAATTCTAGCATAAAAATTTATATTTTTCTAAAACGAAATTTTTCTACATTTTGATGGCGCACATATTTTTAATATAAATTGTCACACTTTTATTAGTTTTATTTGAAAAAATAAATTTAATTTTTGAATAATTAAAATCAAAATTATCTTAGGGTAAAATTTTGGTATTTTTTAGAAAAAATTCATTTTTTGATGAAGAGTTAAAAATACTGAATTTTAATTAAAAAATATTTTTTGTCTAATTTATCTATATAGATAAATTATGATTAAAATTGGATATAAAGTATAATTAGTTCAATCATACATCAATAAAACCAATAGATTTCATTGGAATAAATTTAACATTTAAATTGGATATAAAAATATTTCAAACTTTTGAACTTTTCACTTTAAAAACCTACTTATTCATTGTGTCTAAGAGATTAATTTAAAATATAATTTTTACAATTATTTTAATGTAATTTGGTAAAATGGATTCAATATTTGAAATCATAAGGTTAAAATTAGGTTTTAGGGTCAATTTAATTTTTATTTATAAAAATTTCACCATGTTAAAAAATTATTTACCGCAATATCCGTAAAATAATGACAAGGGTTAAAGTAAAAAGGTAAAAGATTAACATACCTAAAAATTACAAAATTTAATGGGTTTTTAGGTATTTATATACCCTAACTAGACTATACAATATTATTTAACAATATAATTCATTTAAAATAATTCTACCTCATTGTGGTTGGCTTTAATTATAAAGTAATCATTATTTTAATACTAAAACCAACCTCTCCTCAACTATAAATACAACCCCTCAACACCCCCATTTCGACCCCAAATCCATTAAGATCCTAAAATATCTACCCAAAACTCTCTTACTCACTCTCCCTGCATCTTAGATATTCTTTTATAACTACAATACCAAATCCAAGGTCCTCAAGGGTCTCTCAAAGAGGTGACATTAAAGAGGTAATTTTCTCAAAACACCTCTCTTATTTTGATTTCCTTTTCTACTTTCACTTAATATCTTCATCCATAATGACATAATAGTTAAATAAACATGTAAATACTGTAATTTTATGTTTCTAATGAAATATATTATATCCATACCTTTTATTTCTTCCTCTTATTCAATGAAATAAAAATATTTTCAAATTATGCTAGTTAATCATCTCCGTAAATAATGATTTTATTTATTTTCCATTACCTCTTTCATGGCCTATCACAGAAGTATTATTCTGGTTAAATAATATTTTAATAATTATATTATATCCTATTTCATGTTCTTTAACCAATATATACTTATAATATTAAATAAAATGAAACTAGTTTTTTTTGTTCATAAAAACCTCCAAAATAAACCAAATGTTTATCATTAACATTTTATCAAATTAATCATCATCATATTAGAATCCAAAATAAAATATGGGACCATTTATAATCTTGGAAATTTATTAATACCATTTCATTCCACTTCTATGGTTTTATTCCCATTTTAAATGATAATTCATAATTTTATACAAATGAACCAATCAACAAACCATGAAATGAAGACACCTGAAACCATGAAAATAATGAAAACTTATTATAGAAAGGATCATAAGATGTTATAAAATCATCACATGAAGTATTATAAATATAAATATAGTTCTTTAATGAGTTAATAATATTCATTAAATCATTATAAATGAGGTTAAAGTATGTGAAACTAAAGGTAAGAATGTGATAAGGGTTTTCGCGTCTCACATTAACTTTTCAGAGATATATGTCGTATTCAGCACTTATTTTTTTGTGGTGTATATGCTACTACATTAACATGTTATATCATTAATATATTTATTCTAGAGATATTATCTATTTCATTTAATGTTATTAATTCATCTCTCTTTAATTAAAAATTTTCAAAGTTGTATGGGACACTTTGGAATGTTACAATATTATTTTCCTCCTGATTTATTAAAAGATATCATTTAAGTTATTTTCATATATGTCAACATACTTTTTTAATCTTATTAATAATTTAGTTTGATCTATTATGTTAGAATATACCATATTTTATTAAATTTTTATTTATTAGTTTGATTGAAAATGTACTTTTTGATACCATTCACCATATTACTCTAGATGGTTTATGATTATATTTACTTAATCGGGAAAGTTATTTACATTTTGTATTCTAGTTTCAAAAAAAAATTATATGTTTATTATGTTTTACTTATTTCATATGAGGAATGTATTGGACATAGTAAGTGATGGTTGGGGCCCACTATATCCCATCAAAACATTTGTAGGTCTCATGATACAAACTAGACAGTGTTTCGGCTGAGGCCTTAACCATTTATGTACACTTCTTGTACAAGACCTTGATGTTATATTTTAGACATCCCATGTTATGAATTCACTCATTATGATATTATTTATTGATTTACATGATATTATTATATTAGTAGAATATTTATGGTTATTTTTTAGCTCATGTGATTATTTATATGGAATTATTAGATCATCTTTTATTTCAACCATATTATTCTCAAGTTATTAATTCAATAGAATGTGTTTTGGTTATTTACCTTAACATATTTTTTATTTATTATTTACATATTCCTCTGTATACTTAACCCTTACTAAGAATTTGATCTCAACCCTTTGTTTTGAATTATTTTTCCTTATAATTCCAAGTAATTTCTTATAAGTGATTTTCAGGGTTGAGCTAGGAGATTAACAACATACTAAGAGGATTCCCTTTGTTGTATTTTATATTTTATATTTTAATGTAAGGTTAAATTATGTATCTATTTTTTCAAACCTACTAAATTTTTCGGTCCTTAGGGAATAAATTCCTTGTATATTGTACAAATTTAATAATGTAAGGTACCGGCTCTGAGCTACTAGGGTCAGGGTCGTTGTAGTTGGTATCAGAGGAATGTTTAGTAGAATCCTTGCGAACAAAATTTATGAAAACATATACTAGGGAATATAACCTGGTCACTAACTTTCCGGATAAGTCTAATTATAGGATAATATCTTATATATTTGATAATAAACATGGATATCCTAGGTCAAAACTACATCCTATAAATTATTATTCATGACTATGTGATAAATATCTATGATTAGTGCTTCTCACACTATGATTTTAGGGATGATGACTAGAGTAAAGGATATCATGCTTTTGCCTAATCATTTATCATGATATAAGATTAAAAACATGCACCATCTCTAACTCTTGAACTCACCAAAGAAGAGAAGGATAGAGGTTTTTTTAGAGATCGAGTGGTGAAAATCATGGAGTAAATAATATTCAGTTTACTATATATTGATAATGTGAATATAAAGATGTTTTGGGAGTTAAATGAATGATAAAAATTAAGTTATTTATTAGGAAAAATGAAAATTTTGGAATAATACTCTCCCTAAGGTATTATCAACGGTTGAATATTTCAAATGTGTAAAGTATGAGAATTATAAAAACCTATGTCCTAGGTGACAAATCATCAAGATAATAAGAAAGGTTATACAAGTAATTGTTATACTGCTTAAGAAGAGACTAAAAATAGAAAACAAAAGAAATGAGTTATTAATGAATAAGATGATAAATCATAGTAAATGGTTTAAGAATTAAGTATAATTATTAAAGTTATTATTTATTTGGATTCAAGAATTATTTTATAAATGATGCACTATTTATAAAATAATGAGATATATTAGGATTGTACTATGATACATCTTCTTTAAGGATTTGAGAGCATGTGTTTATTGGTACTGATTACTAAGAAAGTGATTTAGTATAATGTTTATCTTTTAAAAAACACATGATTAAGAGAAGATAAAAGTTAATAATTGATATATGTTGAGATAATAATGACCAATATATATTTATGGGATTGTATTAGTGACCATGAATGTGTTTTGTGATTTGATGGTTTATCTTATCTTTGTTGGGTTTACTACATGTTTTGATTAAAGAGATATATTCAACAACCTGAGATCTTATTTTTGGAAGCATGATTATTTTCATTAAGTTTTAATGTTGGTCAAGTTGTTAATATATTTTGTATTTTGTAATAAGATCTATATTATGTAAAAAATATGATGATTTTGAAAATTTAATGACCTTCCTTCTAATTTATGGGCCTTTGAATTTGGATAGACATATATTGAATGAGTCTTAAGTTTAACTACTTATGGAATGAATTAAGTTGAATATTGTATATTATTTTTTGAATTTAAAGTAATATTTATCATATTGGATAACATGTTCTAACCATTTTGGTTTTAAAAAATATTTAGAGATTGGAGAAATGAATTATGGATCTTATGATTCATTAAATGTTCTTAAAGAATTAAAAATCATCTTGAATATCCATTTCCTAGCATAGGAGATGAAGTGGAAATAGATCAATGCACAAAAAAATCATAAGTCCATGTTTATGAAATAGAATTAAATCTAGAAAGTATATTTCTTACGTACTTATCTAGATATTAAAAGAATATCTCAAATCTAGGAATAGAATTTTGAAGCAAAAAAACGTCATCTATTTACTTTTCTTACTAATAAATAAACAGTATTTTAATCAATCAACCTATTTATGATGGTGTGATAATTATCTTTCTAAGGACCATGTCATATATCATTGTCCATAAGAAATTGGTAGTTATATTTCTCTTCAATTCCCATGTTTTCACTTCTCACTAATGTCATCCTATTTGAAAGCATAATTTTGTTATGACCTTCACATCTCTCCTTCCCTATTATTAAGTGGATGATTTATTAACCCTATTTACATAATTGATTTTCCACATAGGTATTTTTAAGTATCTACCGTTGATTTTCAAAGTGAAATTTAAAAATTATGAGGAATAAATTTATTGAAGCATGGTAGAATGTATCACCTCATTATTTTATAGTATGTATCTTCTTAAATAAAATCAATTTCTTCGATATCTTATATTACACAGAACATTGAGCTTAAACAAATTATTAAATATTATTACTTAATTGTGATAGTTATAATCTAGCCATTAGAATGAAGAAAATGAATGGGATTAACTAAATTTTAAAAATATAGTTTACCCATGTTTATAAAATTAAATAATTGGTTATTAATTAATTATAAATAAAAATGAAAACCAATTGAACGTAAAGGATGTGTTTTTATAAAAAAAAATTATGATCATAATGGAAATTATATCTTAATAAATTAAATTAATCACTATTAGTTATTGATATTAATGAAATTTATCTGTTATATATTTGTTAATTTTTTTTAAATTGATTCAATATGTTTTATGGCATTAATATAATAATAAATCCAGTTTTAAGCATAAAAATATATATTTGTCTAAAAGAAAATTGTGTCTTCTTTTGATGGGGAACCTATTTTAAATATAAATATTGACACTTTTATATGTTTTGTTTTAAAAAATAATGTTAATTTTTGATATTTTAATATCAAAATTATCTTATGGTAAAATTCAGGCATTTTTCAGAAAAGTTTCATTTTTTGATAAATAGTGAAAAATACTGGATTTTAATTAAAAATTGTTTTTCATATAATTTTGGTATATAGATAAATTGTGTTTTAAATTGGTTTTAAAGTATAATTAGTTCAAATATATATCAATAAAATCAATATAGGTCATTGGAATCAATTTAACATTGAAATTGGATATTAAAACATTTCAAACTTTTGAACATTTCACTTTAAAAACCCGCTTATTCATTTTCTACGGGATTAATTTTAAATATAATTTTACCAATTATGTGAATTAAATTTGGTAAAATGGATTAAATATTTGTAATAATATGTTATATATTAGTTTTTATGGTTAATTTTATTTCTGTGAATAAAAAATTTACCATGGTAAAAAAAATTTACCATGGTAAAAAAAAATTACCACAGTATTGGTAAAATAGTGACAAGGGAAAATGTAAAAAGGTAAAAGATTAACATACCAAAAAATTACAAGATTAAATATTTATTTGAGGTTTTTTTTACCCCAAAAACCCTCAAAAACATTAATTAACAATATAATTCATTGAAATTAATTCCACCTCAATGTGGTTGGCTTTAATTATAAAATAATTATTATTTTATTCACTTAATCCCACCTGTACTAGAGTATAAATACCACCCCTCACCACCCCATTTCAACCAAAAATACTTTAAAATCCTAAAATATTTGTAAAAACATATCTTTATAAATCTAACCACGTTCTAGTGCTTATTTTCTCAAAAAAATACCAAATCTAAGGTCCTCAAGGGTCTCACAAGGAGTTGATATTTAAGATGTTATTTTCTCAAAACACTTCTCTTTTTTTCTTTTATCTTTATACTTCCTCTTCATATATTAATACCTCATGACATGATAACTATATAATCATGTAATTAATGTAATTTTATGTTTATAATGATATTCTTTATATTTATCCCTTTTATTATATCCTCTTATTCAAAGAAACGAAACTATTGTCCAAATTATGCTGATTAATAATCTCCGTGAATAATGATTTTGTTCCTTTTCCATTACCGCCTCATGGATGGTAATAAAAGTATTATTCTTTTTAAATAATATTTTAATGAGTGTATTATATCATATTTCAGGTTTCTTAACTATTATATACTCATAATAGTAAATAAAATGAACCTAGTTTATGTTTAGAAAAAACACAAAAATAAACTAAACCTTTATCATTAACATTTTTTCACATGAATAATCCTCATGTTAGTAACAAAAAAAATATGGTACCATTTAGACTCATGTAATTTATATAATACCATTTAATTATACTACTGTAGTTTTATTCCTATTTTAAAAGATAATCCATAAATTTACACAAATGAACCAATCCTGAAACCATGAAACGAACGCACCTGAAACCATGCAAATAAATATTATTAATGAATGGATAATAATATGTTATAAAATCATCACATAAGGTATTATAAATATGAATATTGTTCTATAATTAGTTAATAACATTATTTAAATCATTATACAGAATGTGAAAGTATGTGAAACTAAAGGGAAGTGTGAGGTAAGAGTTTTCTCATCTCACTTTTAATTCTATGATATATATGACTTGTTCACCACTAATTTTTATTGTTTGGTATATTTACTAATCCTTTGAAATGTTATATCATGAATCTACTTATTATCATAATATTGTATGTTTCATTTAATTTTCATCCTTCATGGGGATTATAATTCAATTGTTTCAAAGTGGTATGGGATACTTTGGAATGTTTTAATATTATTTTCCTGAAGAATTTTTCAAAGATATCATTTGAATTTTTATCATATATATAAACATACTTTTTTGAATCTTATGGTTCATTGAGGTTGATCTCTTATGTTTCTGTATTCCATATTTTATTAAAGGGTTATTTATTAATTTGACAGGGGATGTACTATTTGATACCATTCACCATATTACTCTAGATAGTTTATGATTATGTATAGTTAATGGGGAAAGATATTTGCATTTTTTATGTTAGTTTAAATACAAATGTACATGTTCATTATTTTTCACCAATTTTATATGAGTAATGTATTGTACATAGTAAGTGATAGGCGGTGCCCGCTATAGTCCCTTGATGAATCAGTATGTCTCATGAGATAAATTAGATCAGGATTTGCCTGAGGCCTTACCCAATTATGTATAATTATTGGTTGAGGCCTTTATGGAATGTTTTAGATGTCCCAAATTATTATTTCTCTCATTATGATATTATTTATTGATTTCTATGTGATTATTATTTTTTAGAATATCCATTGTTATTTTTTATCACTCATATGATTATTTATATGCCATTATTTGATCATCTTTTTTTCCATCCATATAGGGATAAAGTAATTGATTTAATGGAATGTGTTTTAGTTATTTGACTTTCCATATTTTTTATTTTTTATTTATATCTTATTCTGTATACTTAACCATAATTGATCATCTAAGATCACCCCTTTATTATGTTTTATTTTTCCCAAAGATTCTATGAAGTATCTTATGAGAGATTTGTAGGGTTAAGATAAGAGATTAACGGTGTCCTAAAAGGATTTTTTATTTTGTATTTTGTATTTTATATTATAATTTATGACTAAAGCATGTATCTAGTTTTCCAAAACCACTAAACTATTCAGTATTTTGGGATGTGATTACTTTTATATTTTACTAATGTAATAAATTAAGGCATTATATATAGGTTACTAGGGTCAGGGTAGTTACATGCAGAATAAAAAGTTCATGGTACTCGATTTTTCATCATACACATGCAAAGGATTGATAAATATTGGCATGAATTCATGAAAACTTATATTTAATATAGAGCACTTTTCGGTCTATATCTTATTTTATCATAGAACTTGTGAAGAACATTTCAGAAAATGATGAACATTGGGGTATTTATAGATAATCCCTACCACTTTAGATCATTCACACCAACTTACTCCACTAAATATGCACACCACCTCATTTTTTCATGCACACATTTTTTAAACTCGTGCTTTCTTATGAGAAAACATTTTCTTCTAAAAAAATATTTCTTTTTAAAATATAATGAAACATATCACATATTTTTTTCCCTTATTTTTTTAGCTAATTATGATTTCATGTGATCATACACATAACTGACACGATCTCGGTTAAATCACAAGAGTTTGGCCATGAGGAATGGCGCATGTGAAACCCTTGAGCATAGTTGTAGGTGGAAGATGATCATGCATCTTGATCAGACTCTCTTATCAATATGATATGATAGTGATACTTATTTAAATATATTTTCTAATAGATCTAGAGTGATCCATGTATTAAATCCCCACATTGACGATTCATTTGGATTTGGATAACTTAATAATAGATTTCATCTCATAGACTCAATAAAATTGCAAGTAAATCAAGGTCCTATCCTAGAACCACACCACGCACAAGGTCTCATGTGTTACACCTCCCTATGTAGGCCCACTATCCCACCTACTTCATGTCATTCTCAGACATGCATGTTATTTTTTGAACTATGATTCCACCATAAAATCATGTCATTTTTTCCAATTTTTTGGTGGGTCCTAGTGCCCATCCTAGTAGTGGTTTCACATGGACTCCAAATTTGGCTAGTTTTCAGTGATATTTTATATTTAACACTTAAAAATAAACTGAGTCAAAATTACACCATCTCAAGTCTTTTTCCACTCTTAAAACTTCTACTGAAGTTATTAATTCAAAATTCCAATATACTCTTTCTTATTTTTGGAATTCAAGGAAAAATTCCAAAACAATTCAAAATCAAATAATTTTTATATCCATAAATGATATAAACAATGACCGTTATCTCAAACATATCTTTTTCATGTCTTATAAATTAGGATCAGTTCAAACCATCGTCATATTTAAAGAACATTGTCCCTTCATCTTCACAATTTATTGACAACAAATTCCGCATCAACACAATCACAATAAACCACTTAGGTTCTTGAGTATCCCCATTTGGATTTGTTGTCAAGTCCCATTTCAATTATAAATACAATGTTATCTTATCCCCCATATTGATAATAAAACCAAATATATAATTATGGGAAGGAATTATCATCTCTATTATTAAAAATTTCATAATATATTCTTTTCTTTTAACACTTATAGACATAATCACTCTAGATAATGATGGAATCACTATTTACTTAGCAAAGAACTAAAATTAATAAACTTTATGTATGTGTGGGTAATAATAGATTTAGAAAATAAGAGTGATCAAATTTGACACCAATTATTTTCATTATGTGATACCAATACTGAAACCTTCATTCAGAGGTTATTTAAAATATCTTTAAACTCGTGGTCTATATTTATCTCAATAAACATATTAAAAACATTTAATTCAAAGAATTCACTTCCCCTTTTTTCATGTTAATTTTATTTTTTTCATCATTAATAAATATCTCATTTTATGGTTGATTTGTCATCATAGAGGTAAGAAAATGAAATCAACTTGCCTTGATGATTAAAATCTTTGATCATCAAGAATAATCAGATACATCCCACACCAGAAATTTATATATTCGTTAGATATAAAATGATATAGGGATATATGGAAGTTATTCTTCTATACTTCCCCTTAAGAGATACACTCTACACTTGTTCATCATGATTGGTTTTCTTCAAGAATAAACACCAAACATTTTCTGATATGAATTTAAATGTTTCAAAGAGGCAACATTGTTTCAATAGTCTTCCATAATGGATAAATTTATAGCAATAATATGTTCACAGCTTTTATAAAATTTGGTTCTACCCCTGAATATATGATTCACCTTAAATTAACTATATAAAAAATAAAAAAAATTGTCTACATGTGAATAAGGTGTTTCTTCAATGCTCTATAGTTATAGAAACAAGGATGAGAGTTTCTTCTCAACCTAGCTATCTTATCAGATAAAAAGGGCTTTCTAACATTTTATAGTAAAGTGGTTTATGTTTTTTTTCATTCTCCATATTTATTTCTTATTTCAATTATTCTAGCCATATGAACAAGCATTGTTTAGAATCAGGCTAAGTATCCATTTATTGAATTGAATCCTTTTCCCAACAATATTTTTAGCATAAGAAACATGTGTTTTCTCTTTATTCTTTAATAATTTTTATTATCCAGGAAACCATGTAAGAAATTTTTTCCTAAATACCTAGGCATATTAAACCATTCAAACATATATTTAACGTTCATCAAGTTACTCTTTCAAAGTAACTTTTCAGATTATTCATCAGTGATGGATTTCACCAAATAAATATTATTGTTTCTTTTCTACATTGATTATTTCTTTAATTCCAACTTTATTCCTTTAGTATTGATTTTCATGGATAATTTGAAATGGTCCATGATGTGACCTTTCTTGCTATAATAAAAGGATCTTTTCATTGGTTTGATGCCATTTACATCATTCTTCGAAAAATTCTTGGGAGTTGTTTGTTTAATAATCTTTTTCTTTTGTTCGCATCCTAAGGATGTAATGTCATTATATTTTCTTACATTCTTTCCTTTTTGTTGTGGTCTTCTCTTCACATTAAAATATGATTTTTTCATGATTGGTAAATACCCAAACTCATCATAACAGTCTCACTTATATTTAAATACTCACAAAAATATTCAAAATATCCATATATGTTCTTGATAGAATGGTTGCCTTTTTTGAATTTGGCTTCTGTAAAGTAGGTTTCATATTTCCTTTAAATCTTATCCAACTAAATATAGGAATTATATAATTTTTATACAATCAATTATTGTACCAAAAATTTATTTACTGATTCCCAAAACTTCAATATCACTAATATTGACAAACAAATCGTGGTTTCTTTATTTGTGACATATTTTTTCTATATTTAACACGTTGATTATTTTTTATAACAAATTTTTTCTTTTGTTATTTATTTGGAGAACTATAATTAATATACTTATTTACATCCATATTTGAAGATTCAATAGATTATGGAGTATTTTTTCTCATCCACGTTTTTTAAAATTTTAAAGTTGAATCTATACTAATCATGAAAATAGAAATAGTACACAAAAATTTATCGTGAAAAAGGGTTACCTTAATCAATGTTCCTAAAATATATTTATGCTTATACTATCTAATGATCTTCACTCCACTATTTTGAGTTTTTTCAAAAATATAACTCTTATCTGAATAATTATTGGAATTACTTCTTTTATAAAAAACTTAGGAATTCATTGCATATGAATCCTCCATATTTACCAATTTAACTTCTAATTTATGGAATTCTAAGTTGAGATAAATATTATTTTGTTAAACTGATTTCATGTTTTATTACCACTTAATCTTCATCCTCTAAATCTAATCTTCACGATCCTGATTGGACTTTTGTGATAAAATATAAATATTCTTAATTAATTTTTACTTTAACTTCTTTATGAGAATATTTAACATTCATAGTAGTATTATTTATCTTTTTAAATTCATGGATATCTTCTTTAAAAAATTCAATGAAAAATTTCTCACATACATTACTTTTCAGTTATTCAATAGCTTCATCATATCTTTCATTGCAAAGAGATATTATTTCATTCATTACTCTAATAAGTTTTGTGATAGTGTTACATACGATATCATTTTTTTTCTAATTCCAATTTCATAAAATTATCCTCTTCTTACATATATAATTTTTCATTCTCATGTTACTTGAAAACTATTACAATACATGTGAAAAAATCTTTGGTAACTTTCTTCAACTTATATATGATTTGATAATTGAACACATATTCATCATAGATTGAACTTGGTTTGTCAAAATTATAATAAACTATAATTACTAAAAAATTATCACTCTAAGTTCCTTCATCTATTATTTGATCTTCATTAATCATTGGGTTCTTCTTCGTCTTATTTACCACTTTTTTCTTCTTATTTTTCAAATTATTTATTGAAACATCAATATTTCTTGCATTAGAAGTAGGGGTAAGCTTTTCTATATTATGATCTTATGAATCTTCTTCAGACTCAAATCTGCACATTATATTCTTCTAAAAAAATAAAATAGGCATCTAAATTAAATCCATTAATAGGTAGAACATATCCTATGATACCCATTAAAGATAAAAATGGGTCATATAGTCACACTGAGAGGGGTTTGAATCAAGTGTGACTTATTTTAGTAATTTTTTTATTTTATATATTATTAATTCAAACCTCAATCACATATTAGGATGATTGGATCATCTATAAAATACAGAAAGTAAATGAAACCCAACACATGATATTTTTACATGTTTTGGTAATTTTTTATACCACATTAAATGTTAGTTAGACCACCCAACATGTATTTCCCACTATAATCTTAACATTAATTACAGTGGTTTAACTAGTAATTTGTTATACACCCTAGTATTTAATCCCCCAGTTTATTATGGTTATACCCCCTAGAAATACAACTATTTTAACCCGGTTGGTTAGACTCCCCCTCCCCCACATCCACCATCTTATCATTCACTAATTATACACCCCATACATGATCCTCTTTAGAAACTGGTTAGAACCCCTAATCACAAGCTCCTTCTTCTTATTATTTTATTCCTTTGACAGAATGATCTTATTCTTCTAGTAAATCCTATAACAATGGACGATGACCCTACTCAATAAGATTTTTAGATAAAATATCATTCTTGTTTACACTTCAATAACCTTTATAGCTTGCTAGACTTGATCAAATATTTCGAATCACATGATTATGATCAGTTGTCTCAGTGCAATAATGGTCAAAAAATTCGTAATTCTACTGATGAAATCTGGACATCACTATCATTGTTCACTAATAATAAAATGATTTTAACTGATCTGAATACATTAATAAATCATATTTTAATTCCTTCTAAAATAATTCCCAACTCGGTATCAAATCAGTGCATAATATTTAGCCAAAATGTATCACATGATCTCAACCTTCATGCATATAAGAAAAAATTATCCATACATACATTGTATCATGCATGATTTATAAAACATGCATTCACCTCACATACTCCTTCACTTTACCTTTTTTATAAGATTATCTTACACTTTATCTTTTAAAAACATCATTTTTATAGAAGTCTTACACATCCTTCATGAAAACTTTTTGAAACCCTATCATGTATAGTTCACATAGAACATTCAAAAATCATAGAACATCTCATGGTATTACTTCACTATTTCATTCACACCCTATAGTTTGAATGCATATTAACACATGTATCATTTAACTCATTTGAGAAACCCTAGACATCTCCTGATACTCTTATTTGTTAACATAACACAATATATTTTTATATACATTGTTTATTTACACAACCGAGAGTATGAAACCTCAATTCTTATTTCTTCTTCACAAAAGTGTAAATACTATATGTTATACTCAATATTACTCTATGTAATTTAAAAATCATCTGATAACACATAGTTTCTTCATGGATCTACTTATAATGTGAGTTGTACAATCAACTGTTCTTGGTACTCAATTTATCATCATGTACATAAGAAGTATTGATAAATCACATGCTGAATTCAATGAACCTTTTCATGAATACAGAGACCTTTTGGTTATCTATTTTCCACTCCCATGATTATCATTAAGAATATACAAAAATATTATGATAGTAGGAGTATTTATAGATAATACCCACCGCCCTATATTGTTCACACTGACTTACTCCACTATATACGCACACTGCCTCATTCTTTTCATGTGTGAATTATCTCATCATGATCTTTGTGACTACAAGAAAACACTGACCTCACAAAATGAATATTTCTTAACAAACTCTAATGAAACATATCATTGATCATTATCCAACCTTTTTTAATATAATTATGATCTCATATGATTTTTCATATCATTTATATGATCATGGTTCAATCATCAGTGGTTTGTCTATAATGAATGGTTCATAAAAACCCTCAATAAAAGATGGAGGTAGAAGATGATCACACATATAAATAGAATGACTCTAATTACTCAGATATGATGTTGATACTTCTTTGCTTGTGTTTTTTTAACAAATATATAGGGATATGTGAATTATATTCACATATCAACGATACATTTAGATTCAGGCTCCTTAATAAGGGATTACATCCCATAGAATCTCCATAATTGTGAGTAGACTAGGGTCCATTCTTGGAACCACACCACACACATGGGCTCATGGGACATTCTTCCCTATGTAGGCCAACTCACCCACCTACTGCATATTGCGCTCACTCATGTGAATTTTTGTAGACTTTATACACCCACTATAACTTCCTTCTACGGCTTCCAATGTTGTGGTTGATCCTACTTCCCACCTTAGTAATGGGTGCACATGGATCACATGACGTGCTAGTTCAATGGCCTATTTTTTGTTCAAAACTTGAAAACAAACTAAGTGAAAATTGAATTCATATCAATTATTCTTCCAATCATAAAATTTTTACAAATGTTCTCATTTTAAAATTATAATCTATACTTTAATATTTTTAAGATTCAGTGATAAAATCCAAAACACTTGAAATTAAAATAATCTTTATGTATTTCAATGTTGTAAACAATTTTTATTATATAAAAAATGTCTTACACATGTCTTAAACATTATGATCAGTTAAAAACCATCACATTTAATAAAAAGTTGACTTTTCATCTTCACGACTTATGGAAAAAAATTCAACATTAGAACAGTCTCAATAAACAACTTGGGATCTTTATAAGAAGATTTACACATTTTTTTTCATGATATTCTTAAATCATGATACTTTCCATTTTCATTACTTAGGCTATGTTTTTCTCAACTAAAAAATGTATAAACACCTTTTTTCTACTTACACTTATTTCAAGAGTTCTATGGATGTTTGATTTATGGATATATTAATTTTTATGTATACATATTGTGTTTAATTTATCATTGCTCAAGAATCTTGATGAACAAGTACCTCATTTGTGGTGAATTTTGTCTTGGTTCATACATCCAATATCTCTAAAATTCATATAAAAATTTTAACATGAAACACATATTATATATTCTAAATTCAAAGAGGGAATAAAATCTACCACATTATTTTTTCTTTGAGGCACCCCTGAGCTTGGAATGTATTTTTAGAAATGTAATTCTTAATGTCTAATATCACTCAAAAAGTTGTGGCTAAAGTATTTAACATAAATCATTATAATTTTAATGAACACTATGTCTGATGTTCTTTTCTTTCAATACATTTTTTCCATAAATTTTTAATAAAATTTTGATGTTTTATGTCAAAATGATCTTTAATTGATAAAAAATTGGATTTTTATCATTCTCATTTATAATTGTCATTATTTCAATTTAGGTATAAAAATTAGTTTTTTGGTGCTTAAACGTTACATTAATTTTCAAAAAATTTAAAATTAATTTTTTTTAGATAATTGAAATACAAATTTTTTAATAGATTTTACTTTTTTAAGTGTTGGATTTTAAATTTCAAAACTTCATAGTTTTTATGTAAAAAAAAATTAATGGACCACATTTAATAATTTTTTAGGTATAAAAATTCATTTTTTTGGAGTTTCATTATAATTTTTGAAATTATTTTATGTTATTTCAATGAATTTATAGGGTTTTATTTTATTTTCTAATTTTTATAACAATTCCCATAATATATTTCAGTAGTTGCTTCATATAAATTTTCTCAAAAAAACCATAAGACTTTTACAAAGTTCATAAAATTCCATAATACATTTTTCAGAAGTCCCGCATAATATAATTGTAAAATATTATAATAATTTGAAAAGTTCCCTTTTGTATGAGTTTCCTAGAAACCTTGTAAGACAATATTCTATATTGTATGTCTTTATAATTTTTTTTGTATAACTTCTCTAAAAACCACATAAAACAATCATCCATCCCACAATAATATTAAAATAAT
This sequence comes from Viscum album, assembly GCA_963277665.1. NCBI lineage: Eukaryota > Viridiplantae > Streptophyta > Magnoliopsida > Santalales > Viscaceae > Viscum > Viscum album. The sequence goes on along the minus strand of OY728132.1, from coordinate 1,320,048,157 downwards.
TTTGTATAAATTTTCTATTACCTCCCCTCAATATATATTAAAGAAGAACTAAATTTTTTTGTCAATAAAAACCGAATATGGGATTTTCATTCATGATTATGATTATCCTCAAAAAAGGATAAGACCAAAACTAAAGAAGTTTTGTAATTATTTCTCGTGGAATCTCAATCAGAGGTTGTGAGTTGAAGCCATCATAAGCTGAAGTAAATATTACCAAAGAATAAATTATAATAAAATATAGATGTCATATTATTTATTTGGATGAGTTGAACCCAATGATTACGATGAAAATTGATTTGGATCTATGAAAATCATGACATATTTGAAAAAAATTTCTTTATTACATCGACGAAGATCTTGATACAACTTGATATAAAGAAAATATGTTTGTAATTGGTTGGATGAAGTTGGAAATTATAATGGTATCCCCATACCCACCTAAGATGATGAATATATATATTTTAGTAGATATTTAATTCATTTGTTCATTTTCAAATTTATTTATTCCATGTAACGATTAATGGTGATAATGAGACATTAATCTTTCAAACCACTATGGATATGGGATTGTAGATGAGTTCACATTAGGTGCTCAGTCAATTGTCTCGTCTAATTTTCAAACCAAATGATATGAATCAAAAATATAACTAACATAACGCTCTAGTTAATTAGAGTTCTATATGATGTTTATTGGGGAATAATATTTATGAAATAAAATTGGAGATGAGGTTAAGTTTCAAGGAACTGTTTATGGTGATGGATGAATTGAATCCCAGGTTATGCAAAGTCAAATGTTGGATTTGGGGAGCACATTAAAGGATTTGATCATTATGTATAACTGACATGATTTATTCAACTGGTCAACTTATATAATAACACTTTTTAGTAAAGTGATGAAAGACTAATAACTACAGGGGTGAATATGGAATATTAAGATAAACCAAATGAGGAGATATTTACGAAGTTAGTGAAGCCCACTAATATTTTTTGAATCAAAAACAAAGTTTAACTCATGCAGTTCTTCACAAAGGATATATAAGGATACTTAATCAAAAATCAAGAACCCATATGGGTAGTGATATATGCAGATGGATATAGATCAAATTACCTGAAGAATTCGATTAATAGTAACTCATACCATGCATAGACTAGTGATTCATCTTGGGAATATGACTATGAGTTATGAATCTTAGAGTTATTTCACGAAGGCACATGGATGCATTCAAATGGGGAAATTAATTATTTTTTGGGTATTTTCGATCAACTAGGAATCATATGCTTGAATTGGTAATTTTTAATTATATAGATAAAATAGATCTTGGATATTGTAGTTTCTCGACATAAAATATTCCTCTCTCCATTTTACTTATTTCCGTATTCCATTATTTTTAATGAATTTTTTAATTTAATATTTTGATGAAACTATCTTGATAGTTTGATAAAAACTTATTTGTGGAAATAATATTGTTATATCATTGGTTTTTTAAATTCATTCTTCACTCATTTTCTCATTGGTTCATTAATCTCTTCAATTTTCCCTAAATAGTTTATAATTATAAAATAATCAAGATTCAACTACTATTGTTCTTAAATAAATTTTGAAGCTCTTTAATAACATTTCTCCCAAAAAACATTTTATAATGAATTGTTTGTTTCTCTAAGAGTAGCATGATAAAATAAAATAATAAATTGATTTATGTTGTAATAATTTTAAATTTTCTACCATATATACTACATTAGTAGTTTAAAGACTATTAATTTGTCCTATATATGTTCCAATACCCTTGAAATTAGGCACTGGTTCTATTTAAATATTTTTTGTGTCCAAATTAATCAATTTTTATAAGAATGAAGGAATGTAATTTTAATGACAAATAGTTGAAGTTCCCTTAACCCCTATATCAATATTTGTTATTGTTTACTTGAATAATATATTTTTATTCACAATATTTTTTTCTATAAACAGTTCACCTTTACTTCATAATATTGTTCTCATCACACAACATCCATTATTCACTATTTTTTCCTTTTTTAGACTTTTTTTCTTGGATCTTCCACACACATTATTTATGGATTCGACCTTTATTTTCTACTACTTTAATTTTAAGTGTGAAAAACAAATAAATATTTTGACTTGTCTCGAAAAATGTCATCAAATGGTGGCACTATTTCTGGGGAGGGATTCATGCGACCAAAAATAAACTTAAAACTCCAAAAAACTTAATAATTTTTTTTTTCAAAAGAAAAACTTGTTTTCAAATTTTTTTCTATAATATGCTTGTTTTCTTCTTGGTCATGCTTGATGTACATTTTTTGCATGCACACAAGATCAAATTCTAAAATCTTATAGATTATTAAACCTAAAATTAAAAAACATCATAGATTTTAATAAATCAAATAAAAATTAAATGGAGAACCATATATAAATAGAGAGACTCGTATTGATGAACAAAATCATTATCTTGTCCTTATCCTACAAAATCTTGATTGAACTAGGATGAGGGAGTATCAATACCATAAAGTTTCAGAAAATCCATATTTCATTAAGATAACCATAAAAGCCTATAATTATGATATTAATCACTCTTATCTTCATTTTATTTATATATTTAATGAAATTTCCAATTAGGACTCTCTATCCTTTGTTCAAAATTTATAAAATATAGTATATTAGTTTCTACTTTAATGGATTAGTGATAATGAGTTGAAAATGATAGTATTACCTTTCCATATTAAAGGGAATGATAGGAAATTTTTTTATCCCAATATTAAAATGTATTTGTAAACTAGGAACAAGGGAACAACTAATTTTTTTTCAAATTTTATCCTAGGATATTGAAGGGAGAGTTTCAAAACAGTATTGACAGTTTTTATCAAGAAGAAAATGAGGATTTTAATGAAGCCTATGATATGTTTAGGGACATGAAAAGGTATTTTCCTCACCTCTATGTTCCTAACCATATCCTCATAGAGACATTAAATGAGGGTTTTTTATATTTATGATAGAATTTGGTGGACTAAATTGCTGAAGGAAATTACACTAATAAACTGGATGCATAGTTAATAAAAATTTACAACACTCCTTCGCTAAATTCACAGCACAATTATACTTGGAGAAGGAAAGAAAATACGGGAGATAACACTACTAGTTTAGGGAATTAAATATATTCACATATCACTACAATGGTAAACCAACTTTAGTCCATTATGGATTAGAATATCAAACAAAATGTTAATAAAATTATGTGTTAGGGTTAGAATCAATCCCTTGGAGTGTAATGCCATAAATTTGGAATACCATGACCCCCTCCCCATAAAGATACCACAATGAGGGGAGAGTTATAGTGACTACCTGAGTCCTACCTCTAGTAGGCCATATGTTGGTGACTTGTACCAAAGGTATAATAAACATATATATAGAAGTAATTACCCTCTAAGATAACATACAAAATAGATATATAAGATAGAAAAACCAATAAAAACCTGATTAGACATATATATATATATATATATATATAAACAAAACCTAAGTGAAAACATATAATTACATACAAGACTATAACAACTAAAAAGAAATCTATAAGTACCAAAAGTTAAAGATGGCAGCAACCTCGAATCCCAAATAGCACCTACAAAACCAAGAGCTAGTAATACACAACCCAATATCTAACCTAATCTGGATAACATAAAATAATAGTTTATCTATACATAGGGTGAGAAAATATTATACTCAATAGGATCCCCTTGGATCCTCTCATGCCAAAGAGAAAGAAAGAATGTTAAATTATAGCGAACAACAGTGAAACTAACTCATTACCTAAACTGGAATACTAAGTTCCCAGCCTCAACATGGATAACTCTCACCATGTATTGTATAAAATAGTGAATATAATATAGTAATGAAACATAAAGGGTACATCGCTCTGGCTTCCCCACTGGTTTTCCACTCAACCCTAATGTCGCACATCCTGAGTCATCTCTCCCCAAAATAGGCCAGCCCAAAGATACCTGGGAAAGAAATCACAACATGAACCTCATGCATTATATAATCACACCATCCATCCACATCACCATTTATAGTAACAAAGTAGTTTTTTAGATCCACAATATCCCAGATGATGTGTATCAAACATCGGGTATTATACCTTAAGCCATCACAACACATACACTGGGTAAGTACCTCAAGCCATCACAACCTATACTCATTATACCTATAATAATCCTTCAGATACTGTATCATATAATACATGTGTGTGAAATAACCACAAGTAATCACATCCCTTTATACATATATATGGGAAAACTAATTGTTTTACATAGTAGAACATGTAACTACCAAGAGAAGAGAGTGTGGCAGAGGGGGTAGTCAGTCATCCATCTTCCCACTTGGATGTTGGTAAAAACACCCTCCCATAGTCCACTAGGTGTCAGTTTCCCTAACTAACATGGGTGTATAAGCGTATGAAATCACATAATATATATGAGATAATATAGCTCACAACCACACTATAGGAATAACCTAGTCATATACTCAACTGCATCTAACATTGATCAAACTCCAACCTACCACTGTTAAGACTAGATATCCTATAATAAAAAAATCATTTAAAAGAGTTATATTAATTAATTAATTCCTTTTTTATTATTTCCTTACATTAAAAAATTCATTAGACATTAATTAACCGTTAACATTATTCTATATTATAGGACATTAATCACCATCAGAATAAAGTCCATGCCCTCCCTAAGAAATCCAAACTGAGCCCATAGTTTATCATGATTAACATCCTTTCAGTATTTTCATTCCATAATCACCAACTCCATAGGATATACATCATTTCTAAATTATTATAATCATTCCATAATATATGTACTCTATGAAAACCATCCCAATATACCACCAACTGGAAACATGAAACCAATCATATCCATCATCCTCAAGTAGTGGGGAAGGGAATGCAGATGAAATGAGAAACATGACCATTATCCATCAAACAAATTTATAATAAATAATCCCATATATCATTATCCTATTAATGGGTAAGCCCAAAATCAACCCATTCCATCATCTCCAGTGTCATCCCCAATACCCACATGAATATCCTAATGCATATCACCATCATAGGTATCAACTACTACCACAACATTTGGGACTCTCCACCCACATCACAACAGCCATCCCAAGCTCATAACACATTCAATCGTCCCCACCCCATATCACATCACATTTTGAATCTCACATATAGATCACATCATAAACGCAACAAGAAATAAACAAGAACATCCAATAAGGAAATATAGGCCAAAAAAAAGGCATCTGACTTTCACACTTAAATGATCTATCACATATCAAATCACAAGGCACTCAACCTTATCATGAAAATAGGTAACTCATTCCCTAACAATTATCATTATCACACAACTTATTCTTCTTCCATCATTAATTAACCAATTAATTATCCACAATTTCCAACTATGGGAAACCTAAGGAACCAAGATATATTAATATTTCAAAAGATTAAACATGCTCTCTAGAATTTAAACCAGTTTCAACAAACTATGTGAAATACCATTTTCATTTTACATGACTTTTATTAAATATCAACATGAATAAACATACATCACGTTATTTATCAATTCTATTTATCATATGGAAAATCATTTTCAATTAAACCTGTGCATTTCATCAATATTATTATCATCAAATTACATCAACCACTGGATTAAAAACATGCATCTTCGTTAAGTACTCTTAAGACAATTAATTATCAATTATTTCGGGCTTTATTTCCTTTAACAATTTCCACATGAAACTCAAAGCATAATAACATGCTAACAAAGTATATCATAGATATCAAAATATTTATAAAATTAAGAGGCAACCCGTCATAATGGTTAAATAACATGAGCACGTGATTGCTATCCAGTTATGTATTAATCTGGTTCAATAATTATTAAGTTAATTCCATTTCCATCCAATAGGATACATCATTCTCAATCTAAAATTTCACATAAATAAATAAATAAAAAATGAACTCCCTAACTCAAAGGTGTCAAAATTCTTCACACGATAATGGACCAACATTTCGGATCTTCGATCACATCTCTCTCAAGAAGATGCTTCCATCCAAGGGTTCTATAGTACAACCACACCAACAATAAACCAAGAAAAAATATATTTGTAACATGTGGATGGTATTTAATTACATGGCTAGAATAATTAGGATAAAATAAGATCGATCATAGAAACCCCATGAGAAAATGATGGAATAATGCACCTTGGATCACTATGGATTGAAGGCGTGAGGCCAGGAATCAATACCCAATGAAGGAATCAAGAAATCTAGAAGAGGGATCCCCTGGATCTCCTAAAATTGAGAGAAGTGGAATTGTGTTTAAGAACTCCTGGGCTGTTAGACCTATTTATTGATGTGTTACACATGTCATTTATATTTCATGTAACATTTTACACATCATATATATTTATGGGTATCGATATCTCCAAAAAATGAATCTCCTTAAACCTTTTAACCCTGAAAAAATAAATTTCATGTAGCACTCCATGAACCTCTCTTAACAAGCTGTGAAATTTGAATACACAACATGAAAAACATTTACACATCTTTATTCTCTTTGCTTTAGTATTTTAGAAGCCAAACCTCTCCAAACTCACTCCAAACCTCCTCAATGCTCTAAGATCTTTAAAAACACACAAAGGGCCAGACTACATAGATATGTCCCTTACATTAGATACCTATCAAACAATTATCATCCTTGAGATTCCAAAACCAACCACATAGTTAAAATAAAAATATTTTCTCAGAAAATCCACCCCACAAGATACCTCTCAAGGATATATCTATCATATTATCTCAACCACCTAATCATAGGAACATTGAGAAACCATACAACTAAAAAGACAAACCATGAACATCAAATACATGACATGAAATACATTTTCACACCATGTATTATAAATTATTTTATCTTTTAGTAGTTAAACCACTCTAGACTCACTCTAGAACTCATCTAAGAACCAAACGATTCAGAAACATGAAAAGGGTCAGATTAAACAGAATTGAGCCCTTATATTAGATACCTCTCAAAAAATTATTATCCTGAAGATTTCAAAACCAAACCTAAAGAGAAAATGAAAATGGGTCATCAGAATAGCCGCCCCATCAGATACTTCTCAATGATATTTACATCATAGGAGATCAATCACCCCATCATAGGAATATTTTGAAACCACTCAACAACCACAACCAACCCCTAAAAACATTCTAAGGATAGATATATCTCAAACCAGAGTAAATCCAAAACAAGAAACAAGAGGAAACTATCTCATAAATCAAAAATTTCCACATCAACAAGAGAACAACATTAAAATAGAAGACTTAAACATCAAATAACCTCGGGTACTGAGTGCACATCTATGAATCACATTCCCAAGTACTCTCATCCATGCCACAGTTATTACACAAGACATGAACCAATGGATTTGAATGAATTCACAAAACCTTCTATTTATGGTACTGGATATCCAAAGGAATCTCCTAGAAAGTCTCATTATCTTTAATATAGATCTCACCCTAACTGATAACATTAGAGTTTTAATGAAGATAACAAAATAACTGAAAAATGTGAAAAACATCATGTATCTGGAATATATGTTGGGGAAGTATTATCCAATACACCAAGGATCCAACTTATCCAACATCTCAATGGGCCCAACAAACTAGGGAAAAAGATTACTCTTGTGACCAAACCTTCACTTACCATGATGAGGAGTCACCTTCAAGAACACATGAACCCTAAAATCAAACATCATATATATAATCCTTTGATCAACATGATGTTTTTGATGATCATGCACTCCCTTTATCCTCTCATGAATTACTTGAATCATCTCTTTCATATTATGTACCTATTTCGTCTTGAGAATTAATTCCTCTCCGACTCTAGTCTAGAACAATAGATAATGGAATGTTTTTCCTTATAAGGATTCAAATGGAACGATACCAATGGTGGAGTGGAAAATATTATTATAATAAAACTTGACCAAGGGTAGCTGCCTCATCCAAAGACCACCAAAATTCAGAATATAAGAGTACAACATGTCTTCAATAGTCTTGATGGTCTGATTTGTCTGACAGTCCGCCTATAGATGAAAATATGTTCTAAGACATAATTGTGATTCAAAATAATAATGGAGACCTCTCCACACCCTATATGTAAAATGAGGATCCCAATAAAACATTATTGTCCCTGAGACTCTTCGGAGTTGAACCACCACCTCCAGATACGGCTTTGACAAAACATCTATTGAGACCAACTTCTTGATTACTATAAAGTGGGTTGGTTTTTTCAAACGATCCACTATCACCCATATAGAACCATATTCACCTTAATATCAAGTTAAAAAAATAATTATTTCCATAAATATGTACTCCCACTTCCAATTTGGAAAATCTAATGGTTCGAGTAAACCACTGGGAACATGGATCTCAGCCTTCACCTTCTAGCAGACTAAACATCGAGAAACAAAATCATCAACTTCATACTTTAACATAGTCCACCAAAATTGAACTTTAGAGACCGATACATTTTTTTCATTCTAGGATGTACTCAAAACGTTAATCTATGGAACTCATTGAGAACCGTCTCACACATCACTGAAGGAACAAAAATCCTACCCTGGAACCACACCCAATGTTATCCATCCTCAGACCAACCATCAAGGGAATCACTAAAAACAACTTAGTCTCTCCAAAACTCCACCTCAAAGTCCCCTAGTTGGGACTAATCCCCATGTTGTACCAAATTTGACTACACTGTAATTTGTAAAATACAATATCTACCTCCAACCTCTCTCATTTCTAGATAAGTCGCTGAAAATTCTTACATCACCCTCCATGAATCTCCAGATTCATGCACGAATTCACTATGTGACTTCCTGATCATGAAGAAAATATAAATTAATATTATTAATATCCTCATCCTTCACCCGCATCAGATGATATCCTGACCACAAATAAATATTTTATAACCAACTTGATCCTTTTATCTGATTGAATAAATAATCAATCCATGGAAGAGGATAGAGGTTCTTTACTATCACTTGGTTCAAGCGATGATAATCGATACAAATAAATAAACCTCCATCAAAATTATGTATAAAAAAATTGGTTCACTCTAAGGTGACACACTTGGAAAAATAAAACCTAACTAAAATAGATCATTAAGCTATTCTCACAGCTCTCGCACTTATAAGGTGCCACCCTATATAGAAACATCCAGATAGGAGACATTCCTAGCTATATCTTGATCCCAAACTTGAACTCCCATTGAGGGAGAAACACTCCAACCTCCTCTAGATATAAATCAAGGTAACCCTAGGAAACACTAAATTTTTAACCTCTGACAAGCCCAGTGTTAGCTCTATCATCAAATAATACAATGATGGAACACACCTTTGACCCATCTGAGGGCCTCTCTCACAAAAAAAACCACTATCTCTCCATCATAATCATAGAAAAGAACATTCCCCTTTAAGAAATACCTAATTTATAACATTTACTTCAACCAATACATGTTGATGATGATTTCGTATCGATTTATCTATAAACATAGTAAATCCCCAAAAGGGAGGGGATCCCTATAACTAGATCATAGTCTCTACATACTTCATACAAATCAGTTTGACCTCCAACTGACATAGTCATCGTCAAAGGCATTAGAAGCCTCTCTACCTTAAGTCCAAAATAATGGATAAGGGAGGGTTTCATCTCTCCAAAATAAAAAAGGCATGAAACCATGTGAAAACAAGAAAATAGTCCCTCGAATGACATCTGTCTTTCCTAACCCTGGAAATTATAAAGCATGAAGCTAACTACGATCTGCTACATCGCCTTCTTGACCCCGCTGATAACCACCTCCAAGGTCGTTCTATACTCTTTGAGGATGAAGATAATCTTGGTGATGTACTCTTCCTTCCCCATATCCTCCCTAATGATCCAAAATTGGAGCACTATGTTGTTACTAACTCAATTGAAATTTACTCAATGGATGAACCTTAAGTGGAACACTTAGCATACACTGACTTCTCAAAAATTTTGGGCACTCTTTCCACTGATGACCTCATCCTCCATTAAAAAAACAAATGCCTGATACCTTTTCATAGATATTATATATTACACCCCCATAGAAAAGTGATGAAGAGGGTTGGGACCTTCCCCGAGCTAATCAAAATATCTTCTACCCTCACAACTAGGAACCCCAAACCATAGATATGCTTTGTGATGAATCCTGATGACTCCCCTATCACTAGGATAGGGTTCTGTCTATCATCCTATCAATACCCTCTACTATATCCATCACCTAAAGATACATCTCCAAAATACATAGGGTGACGTGGAACTGGATATCTAGACACAAATCCTCCTCTAAATGTCTCACCTTAACCACCTCATCTGAAAATAGGTCTGAATCATATCGAAGAAGGGTCCTGAAATAAATCTTGAAATATCATATGATAGAACTCCCCTATCGATTAGTAAGTAGCTCATGGAGAATGGCCTCCTTCAAAGTCTAAGAAATGAACTATGCTCAAAACTAGTCTCAAAACGTCTCTCATTTGACTATTGACTCCTCGCAATCCCTAAGGAATAAGAACCACCACTACCTCTCTACTCTACATAGCATCGTCACATCCTACAAAACCATATGCTTCTTCTGAGTGCAGATCGAACTAAAATCTATCTCAACCTCCTCCAACTAGTCTTCTAGGATTTAATATGAAATGAAACTCTCATATTTATACAGAATATGGAAATAAACACTCATATTTTCCTCCTCCACGTGTCATTGTTTTCAACCTATAATATATGGAGATATACTGATTCATCCTTCTATACATCCTCAGCATGAACTTGATGAGGATGTCATCCTGGATCCATGTCTAAAAAATAAAAAATTATTAGAGCTCTTGAACCTGGAATATGGAATATTTAAAATTAATTAATTAATTAATTTCAATATTATTAAGGTTTTAAGATATCCCAAGGTCCACCCATTTCAAACATATGCACAATGAATAATGATGCCTAATCCTTTAATAGTTCACTGCCCTAAAACTAATATCACTTCATTTAGTAGGATCAATAAATATAATGGACTATGCACCAAATCAAAATGGTCCCAAAATACCCACACCTTAGCAAGTCTCTCAGGTTTATATTGATAACTAAACTTAGATGACTTTTTTCCCTACCAACTCATGAAAACTCACATGTTCTTAACTCCAAAAATCATCATGTACCTCAACCTGAACCTTTTATACCACTCTTTTATGACCCTCTCCGAAAAATGATACTATAATTATGGGAGAGTGTGTGTGGCAGCTTGATACCTGCCTCCAGTAGCCCTCGAATTGGTGAATATAATCGAGGGTATAATAAGCATACATATAAGAGGAATTAACATCCATGAGAGTACCCATAAGAGGGAGAGTTGATAGATACACAAAAAAACCTTCTCATACATATATATATATATATATAAATAAAATCCAATTTAAAACATGAAATTCTATACCATACTATAACAACTGAAAGAAAATCTTAAAGTACCAAATCGTAAGGACAGAAGCATCCATAAATCCCAAACAGCTCTTACAAAACCACAAGCTAGTAATATATATATTGATATACAACCTTCTCCAAGTAACCTAAATAATGGTTTATATATATATATATATATTGTGTGGGAATAACTATATACTCAATAGGATCCTCCCCAGAACCTCATGTGAAAAAGATAAATAATTCATGCTAAAGAATAGTGAAAAATAGTGAATCTAACTCATCACCTAAACTAGTATACTAAGTTCCCAGGCTCACCATGTATAACTATCACCAATTATCACATAAAATATATCATATAATATAGTAATGAAACATCAAAGGTACCCTGATCTTGCTTCCCAAATTGTTTTCCACTCTGCCCTAATGTTTCATGTATGGAGCCATATCTCTAAAACATAGGCTAGCCCAAACACACATGGAAAAGATATCAATATATGAACCTCATCCATCGTATCATCACATCATCGCATCCACATCAGCATATATATTAACCAAGTAGTTTTTGGGATCCACCGCGACATGTATGAAATTTATCAATCATCAGGTATTATACCTCAATCCATCATAGCCCATACATTTTTTATATATCTCAATACATCATATCCTATACACATCATACCTATAATAATCCTTTGGATACTATATTGGGTAATTCATGTGCGTGAAATAACCACTGTACATAAAATCCCTCTACAAACATGTATGAGGAAACTGACTATTGTGATTACTAGCACATGTAACTACCAAGAGAAGAGAGTGTGTCCATAGGGAGTAGTCAGCCATTCATCCTTCTATTGAGATGTTGGGGAAATACCATTTTAGATTCCACTAGGTATCAGTCACCCTAACCAACATGGGTGGGAAAACATATGAAATCACAAAATAAATATGATATACTATAGATCACAACTAAACTATGGGAATAACTTAGTATTATACTCAATTATAGCTAATGTCACTCGAACTCTCAAATGACACTACTAAGACAAAATATCCAAAAGAAAAAAACTAAAAAGAATATATTAATTAATTATTTACTTTTTATCATTTCCTTAAGTTAATTAATTCAATATCCATTAATTAACCAATAACATTATTCCACATTACACAACATTAATCACCATTAAAGTAATCTCAATTCCCTCAAGGTATAATCCAATCCAATTCCATGGTTTAACAAGATTAACCTATTTTCATCATTTTCATTCCATAATCACCAACCCTATAGGTTAAACATTTTTTATTGATTGTTATCATCATTCCATAATCTATGTACTCTATGAAACCCATTTTAATCTAGTACAAGGAGGAAAAATGCAAACAAACACATCCAGCTACCTCAAGTAGTGGGAAAAGGAATACAGATAAAATAAGCAACCTAGCCATCAATTATTAAACATATTCATAAGAGAGCATCCCATATCTTAGCATCACAATAACAAGTAAGACCAGATTGAAACTATTTCATCATCTCTAGTTGCATTTATAAAACTGATATGTATATCTAGATGAATCTCTACATCACATGTGTCAACTGATACCACATCATTTGGGCCTCCCTGTCCACATCACATCATCCATCCCAGGCTCATAACACATCCATGACTCCCTACCACATATCACATCGTATATTAAATATCACATAGGAATCACATCATAAAAGAAGTAAGAAACAGACAATCATATCCAAAAGGGAAATATATTCCTTAAAAACTTATCATGTGTCCTTCACAAATAAATGATCTACCACGTCTCCAATCATAAGGCACTCAAAATTATTAAGAAAATGGGAAACTTGGGACATAAAAATTACCTTTATCACACAATCAATTTTAATTCTATCTTGAATTAATTGATTCATTATTAATAGGTTCAAAATATGGGAAACCTAAGGCACAAGCTATATTAATATATCAAAATATTAAACATGCTCTCTATCATTTAAACCAATTTCACCAAACTATGAGAATCAAAATTATCATTTATCATGCCTTTTATTTATTATCAACAAGAATAAACATGATTCACATTATTTATCAATTCCATTAATCAAATGTAAATTCATTTTCAATTAAACATGTGTATAACATCAATTTTATTATCATCAAATAAATCAACCACCGGATTACAAAGACTCCACTTATTTAATTAATTTTAAGGAAATTAATTATAAATTATTTGTATCTTTATCTTCTTTACCAATTTCATCATGCTACTCCAAGCATAATATCATTATAACAAATCATAGCATAGATATTACACTATCAAGAAAATCAAGAGGCAACCCATCAAAATCGTATAATGAACATCAACATGTTATCTCTAATAAATTATTTATTAATATGGTTCAATAATTATTAGGTTAATTCCATTGGTATATAAATATATAAACCATGATCAGTTAACAATTTCATGTACATAAATAGATAAGCATTGAATCCTCTAACTCAAAGGAATCAATGTTCTTCGTATGAGAACAGAACAAAATTGAAAATCTCTGATCACCTCTCCCATAAGAAGCTACATTAATACAAGGATTTATCAATACAAATACCCCAATAAAAAACCATGAAAAAATAATTAGATACATCGAGATAATCCGCCATCACATGGTAAGAAGAATCGGGAGGAAACTAGAATGATTTGGGAGAACCTTCTAGAAAATAAAGGAAGAAAGGACATTGTATCACCTTGAATCAAATATGGTTGGATGAGAATCAATCTTTTATAAAGGAATACCAAAATATAGAAGAGGTCTATATTGGATCGCTTTGAATTGGGAGAAGGGAAGAAGGGTTTGAGAACTCCCGAACCACATCACCTTTTTATAGACATGTTGCACTGGGCCTTTATACAGCGTGTAACCATATACATATTATTTAAATGTAGGTTTCAGATTATGCCAAAAAATGCATCACCTCAAACCATTTAACCATGAATAAAAACACATAATTATTCACCTCGTGACCTTTCATTAATAATCCATGCACTTGAAATACATGACATGAAACACATTTACACACCGTGTATTCTCCCTGCTTCTAGTTTTTAGCATTCGAACCCCTATAGACTCGATCTAGACATCGTCTAAGAACCATGTGATTTGGAAACATGAAAAGGGTTGGACTACATGGATTTGGGACCTTACATGGAATATTTGTGAATTTTAGAATTTTTTTCCTAAACTTGTATATGCCCGCAAAACCCTTATAAAATCTTAAATTTTTCAAGCATGGCCCAGGAACACAAGCTAGAGATAAACTATTTTCAAACACCTATAACCAAGTCTATAATAATTAACCTAATATTTCATATTATAAGAATGGATTGTGAGGACGTCCTACCCCTATATTCTTACAACAATGGAGGCCACAATTTAAAAAATCAATATAAGGTCAAAACCACTAATTCTGAAGAGTAATTAAGGGGTATGTAATAGTAGTTTTTAAGAAATTTTACCTCATAAAAATATTATTTTTATTCACAAAAATAAAAAAATATCAATTTGATAAGGTTGAATTAGATGATTTAATGAATATCCTAGAGCTACAAATGGGTCAACTATTTAAGGATATGAATACAAGGGATAAATGGAAATTACCAAGAAAAAATGAAGTTAATCCTATAGATAAATTAATGGATGTTACCACCCATATTGGTTTAGAAACTCCTCATGAATATAGAAATTAAACTAAATCACCCCAATCTAGGATTATTTAGTAATCTGGAAACTAAAACTTCGGCAAAACTGAATTTCAACATTTTGATATCCATGAAGAAACTTAGTTAAAACCAGCTATTACACCAAAAAAGAAGATGAAAAATATTTTAATGTTAATAAATATAATAGGAAGGGAAAAAATTGAGTAATAACTTTAGTGGATACTCATTGTTTTAAAGAATATGGCCCTAAATATCCCTTTCCCTCAAAGAGAAGATAAAAATAAACATTCCCTTAAACTAATCATGTTTCTTGAGAGGTTTAAAATGATTCAAATCAATATTCATTTTCTTAAATATTTTCTTCAAATCCAATCATATTTTAAAAAACTAAATAAAATTATATTAAAAAAAGACCTTGAAATATTTTCTAACTACAACTTAAAGAGGATTTCAATGTATCTTTTAAAAATAAAATACTTCCTAAACTCAAAGATAATAGAATATTTTTCATCCCATGTACTCTAAGGAATAGTGTCCAACTAAACTACCTTTGTGAACTTGGTTCTAACATTAAGTTGATCCCTTAGTCACAATTTTTATACTTGAGACTAGGAGACTTACTACCCACCACACTTGTCTTGTAGTTAGTCGATGGATCTATCAGTCATCTCATTGGGAGAGTGGATGACATACTTTTTTTCAGGGGGAGACCGTTTTTACCTCATGAATTCAACATCATGGATATAAAATTTGATAAAAATGTCCTTGTTATATTAGTAATATCATTACTAGCTATAGGAGTTGATGTTATTGATGTCTCAAAGAGAAATATAATTTTCAATTTAGGTGATCAAAATGAATAACTCAATGTATTTAAAATTTTCAAAGAAACCAAATTTTTAAAAAAAATCAAGGGATACGCTATTATAATTTGAATAAAATTTTTATTAATAAGAATAAAACTTTTTAATAATGAATTTTTATTAAAAAAACACCTGAAACAAGTAAAACTTATATGGTAATAAGTTCAAGGAAAATAAACTGGTTGTTTGGTATAAGGGTGAGTTTTTTGAACTAATTGATAAATTTAATAAGGAAAAATCCAATAGAATAGATATAGATTTATAGATTTAGTATCTATATAATATGGAAATTAATAAATAAGATTTTTCTTTATCTCCTATTAGTTTTTTAAGAAACACGTTGAAGACCTTGAACTATTAAGGCCTAATATTCTACATTCTAGTAGCTTAAACTACTCCCATATAATCTAAAATACCTCTTTTGTGTTATAACACTTCACTTCTAGTTATTATCTCTAGTGAATAAGTTAAATGTTAAGAATAAAATTAATTGGATGTGTTTATATGGTAAAAAACTTCTATAGGATGGAAAATTTCTAATATTGATAGAATAAGCCCTTCATTCTACATGCATCGGAGCCCAATTAAAACACCTTGATATTTCGATTTGTAATTATCCTTTAAATGAATATTATGTTCGATATCCTATACAACACAAAATAACGAGCATAAATGAACCATGATATACTATATAAATGTTATTTTTCAAATATAATCACTATAACCAAACTGTTTGTTTGGAGGGTATGAATTGGAGTAACAACATTATGAAATATATATTAAAAAAATTCCTTATTAAAATTTATTTATTAGTTCCTAGGAAATAATTAATCAATTTTAAAAAATTAAAAATAAATTAAATAAGGATATAAACCATTAAAATTTACAAAGGGTCTTTTTCTATAAAAGTAGGTTTTCTATATTTTTTTATTTAAATTTAAAATATTTTTTTGAATTTTATAAATTTTATTTGATAAAATGGAAATAATATTTGATATCATCATATAAAATATAGCATAGGGTGAATTTTTTACTTTTTTATAAAAAGATTGATTTTATAGTGAATTGAAGAAAATACCGATTTATATAAAAATAGTCATTTATTTTAATATATTTATAAGGAACCATTATATATTAGATTTCTTTTAAAGTAAAATTAATCCTATTTTATTAAATAAAATATAATTAATTAAATTTTATTTGTAATTAGATAAGAACTTCACATAAAATCATTTTTATACTTAAAACAAATATCTTTCTAAAAATTGTTTTTCATTACATTTTGTGCATTTACATTAAAATTATTTTTTACCAATTTTAGAAATTAAATCTTATAAAATGGATTATATATTTTGAATCACCATATTCATATTATTTAATAATATAAATTTCATTTTTAATAACAATGAATAGTAATCATGATAAATGTTTATCACCATAGTAGAGGTTAAAATAGGGTAAAAGTGTTAAATTTATGGTTAAATCCTTGAAATATAAAAAACATCATATTTATATGAATTTATGGAGTTTTCATAGGTATACCTTGAAATTATCTTCAAGTATGGTCAAATTTTGATCCACTTTCTAGGAATAGGACTTCCCTTTTATATTAATAAAATTATATTACCAAAAATGTTGTTTTCTCTCACTTATTAAATTGTCATAATAATGATATAGATATAAATAATATATTTATGACTATAGATGATAAATATGTAATAAAAATAAAATATATTTATTATATTAATTTATTTTTAAATTTTGGAGATGATATAATTACCTAGAATATTTAGGCATAGCTGATGCAACACTTGTGCAAACGAGTGAAAAATCAAACTAAATAGTTTTTTAAATATTAAAGTAATGCGTTTTTAATAATTTATAATATTTTAAGATTTTTTATGGATAAAAACTAAATTTAATTATTTTCTTGAATATTTAAATTTTAACTCCATTGTAATATTGATGTTTTTAAAGTCGAGTTATGTGAATAGTCTCAAAAATGAAATTAAGAATATTTTATGTTAAAAAATATTTAATTAATTGATTTAAAAATATTATAGAAATTATATTTGGTCAATTTAATGGTAAATGGTTTGTAATATAAAAAAATCCACTTATGATCTAATTTAGTCTTTATAATAACATTATTAACCCTTAAAAATTAAGTATTTTTGAAAACACCATTGATTTTTTCTTATAAAAGGGGACATGATCTAACACTTTCAAAGACACATAGAAGTTAGGTTTTCTCTCCAAAATCTATACAAATCCATAAATTAACTTGAAATTCCACTTCCTTAATCCCTTGGAGTAATAAAATTTAATTTCCCTAAATTCCTTAAGCTCAATCAAAGGGTGTGTTTTCAAGATTGAGGTAAGGGTTTCCAATAATATTTCACTTTTCTTAATTATGATTAATTATCTTAAAAAGCTATTCAACCATAACCTATTTTAATAAAATGATTATATTTATTTGTTATTGTAATATATTTGACCAATTTATGATGAGGGTCACTTGTTACCTCTTGATGAACTCTCCTCCATAATCCGTTATTATGTTAAAATGTTGGTTTTTCAAAGATTGTCTTTTTTGTTTCAATTATCATCTTACTTTTACAGTAATGAAATTAATAACTAAAAATTTATAATAAATAAGCGTTTAATGAATTATATATTTTCTTTTATATAACTAAAATATTTAATAATTTACCCATCTTTTTAAAACTTTATAAAAACACCACTCACTCTGGCAGTTTTACGCAACCCACGTGAGCGATGATGTTTTCATGAATTTATGTCTCTCATAGGTATTTAGAAATTTTTATTTTATCATTTAATATTAAATTTATATTAAATTAATTTTATTATTATTATTCTATAATGGTATACTATCCATTATAATAATGAAATTAAAAGTAAAAAAACATAATTATTTCTAACCATAAAAAACAGGCTTCTTAAGGAATGTTTTTAATATGGTGAAAATTTGATGCACTATTGGAAATAATTAATTATAGAATGATATGGAAAATATTAATAAACTATTATATAGTTTAAGGAACTATTTTTCTAATACCATTGATAATTATAAATATACATTAGATTCTTGGAGATTATGAACTGACTGGTCCCAAAAGAAATGATGTTAACTATAACAATATGTAACTTGAAAAAACATGATAATAAGGGATAATAGAAAGGGAATAAACATGAAATTTGTTACGAATCATGTATATAATTAATATAATTTAATTATTCATGAATTTTTCGGATGCAAAAGGCAAGTCAGGACTTGAGGTAAGGGATTATTAACTCAATTTCATTTCATTGAGTTATATCACTTCTTCATGGATAGTGTTATTCAAAGATTATGTGTGTTATTAAATTTAACTATTTTATATTTTATTTGAACTTATTTTGTGTATATTTAAATTTTCTTCACATAATCACTTCATTGACTGATTCTTAACTCAAATATTTTGATCTATGTTAGGATTTTTGGTCTCAATTATGATTCATTGAGACTTGTTTCATATTTTAGAGGATTTTTTATTTTATATGATGTAATTATTGTCCTATTAATATATTTTTAAATAATATTTTTTGTATTTAATGGAATTTATATATCCATATAATCTTTTAACTTTTTATTGAATTTTATTTTGATGTTACCAAGGTTATAAGGGTTTATTCTATGATCTCATTTTTATTTAGGATTGTTTGTACTTAACCTTCCATTAATGGAATTTATAATCTATTTAAATTTTAAACACCGTATGATTTTTATCATAATATTATATACGGATTTTTCATGTTTTTCTTTAATGTTACACTCTTTTAAATTTAAATTACTGAGAAAATGTTTTTAAGAAAACTGACCTTATTTCTTATTCTGGTCGGTAATATTTATCATCTATATCCATGTTCATTATAATGTTTTCAAGAATATTTTTACTATGAGATAATTATTTTTTAATGTAATTTTCGACTATATTTTATTTTCATTACAAATTTTTAAAATGAATCACCTTATTATTTCCTAAATTATTTACTTTTGAATTCTAACCTAAAGTTTTAAATGAATATTTGTTTTAACATTTATTAAATGAACAGTCCTTCCCCAAATAATAGCTATTATTCTCATTTAAATTACCTTTATAAGTTTTTGTGTTTGATTTTAAAGTAAATAATTTTATCAGTATTGTAGATTTTTTTTTTTAAATTTGAACCAAAGAAAAAGATATTTTTCTCGTGTTTTAAAAGAAAGTAGTGAATGTTATTTTAAAGTTATTTTTAAATATTTCAACATCCTTTGTTAATTATTAAGTTTTAAGAGATATATAATACAATGATATTATCCATATTATTTTTATGTATATCTTGTGATAATGTAGTTATAATTATTGAATGTGGAAAATTTTAA
Organism: Viscum album; assembly: GCA_963277665.1. Lineage (NCBI taxonomy): Eukaryota > Viridiplantae > Streptophyta > Magnoliopsida > Santalales > Viscaceae > Viscum > Viscum album. The sequence goes on along the minus strand of OY728132.1, from coordinate 1,320,027,560 downwards.
TGATTCATATGATAGTTTTTTAATTAAAATGTTTAGGTTGGATATTTATTGAATTATTATTCATTTATCTCATATGATGAATGTATTGGACTTATTAAGTGACAAATGAGGCATGTTATATCCCCTAGATTCATTAGTAGGTCTCATGAGATAAAATATCTTGGGTATTTGGAGAATGTATTACCAATTTATGTATTATTTCTTGGCATGAGGACTTGATGTTAAGATTATGATGTCCCACATTATGACTTCTATCATTATAAATCCAATTATTATTATCCATGTGATTATTTATATTTCTATTTCATTCATGGATGCATTACCATTTCATGATATTTGTTGTAAGGAATATTTGATCATTGTTTATCTATGTCATATTGGTAATTACTTATTTATTCATGATATTTTATATTATATTCTTTCACTTACTAAGAATTTTATCTCAATATATATTATATTTCAATTCCCCAAGTTATGAAAAAGAATAATATAAATGAAAATTAAAAAAGAGTATTATGAGTGGAGAATTTTATAAGTTGTCTTTAAGACTTATTATGTAATAATAAAATATTTTTATAGTGGAAAAATTTCCATTGGATGAGATAGATAAGGGTTTTTTGAGTAATGATTTTAATAATTATTTACAGCTCTATCCTATTTTTTGTATGTAAGTAACTCAATAATTTACATGATGTTGTAATTATAGGAGATAAAAAATGGGTCAATTGACTTGGTTTCAAAACTAATATGTAAATATTATGTTTTTAGCACTAGATCTCGTTGTTATGGTCAATAATACTATACTAATATATCCTAATAATAATCCAAGAGTAGAGGGTCAAAGTAGGATTAATCCCAATATTAAATAGTTTTTTAGTGAAAAATTCATTAAACTACTAGATGTTGAGATCATTTATCCCATTTTTGAAAGACCTTGGGTTAAACCATTTCAAATAGTCCTAAATAAGGGATGTTATTAAACATCTATATTATGAGATAATCTATCCCATTTTTTATAACACTTGGGTCAGTACAGTCCAAGGAAACCAAAAGAAGGGAGGTGTCATTTTCAAAACAAATGAAAAGGATGGGCATATTAGGTTAGAATGGTGACTAAGTGGAGAGTTTTTTTAGAGTATAATAATCTCCATTCATCCATTATAAATTAAAATTTTCCTATGACATTCCTGGACCAAATTATTGATAGATTAGATAGGAATAATTTCTTTTCTGGATTGTTATTCTGATTACAATTATATTATATTATCCCCAAAGAAGAAGTATAAAACCACATTCACATGATTTTCTGGGAAATTTTATTACCAAAAAACACCATTTGTATTATTTAGTGCCTCATCTACCATTCAAAGATATATAATGGAATATTTTCATACATGATGGAGATTATTATTGAGGTTCTCATGGATGAATTTTCAATAGTTATAAACACATTTGAGACTTGTTTAGAAAATTTGGAATCATTTTTACTTAGGTGTCAAGAGAAAACCTGATTTTGAATTTGGAATAATTTCAATTCATGGTCAAAAATGGAATTTTACTTGATTATTATGTTTATAGGAAGGGTGTTTAAGTTGATAATACTAACATAGAGGTTATTCAAAATCTCCCCCTCCTGAAAATGTTAAGGGTTTTAAAATATTTTGGGAGCATCCTGGTTTCTACTACAGGTTCATAAAGGATTTATATAATATCACAAGGCCCATTTACTCTTTAATTGTAAAGGATTATCCCTTTTTTTAATAATAATTTCTTACATTCATCCAACCAACTTAAGGAAAAAATGACCTCATCACCCATCATAATTTCTCTAGGTTAGAAGTTAAACTTTGAGTTAATGTGTGATGTTGAAAACCTTGTTTTTGGAGAAGTTTTAAGGAAAAGTATAAGAGATTGAATATAGTGTAATACAGTATTATAATCATATAATATTCATAAAATAATTACCCCATAAATAAAAAGGAGTTTTTAGACACTTTTATCTTACGAAGTTTAGAAAATACTTGGTTGGATCTAAGGTTATAGAGTTTTTTGACCATGATGCACTAATGTACCTACTACTCAAGGAAGATGCTAAATTGAGACTGGTTAAATAGATACTTTTACTATATTAATTTTATTTATATATCATATATAATCAATCTTTTGATAATGTGGTTACTAACCACTTTTATAGACTATTCAATACCTCAAATGATCACCCAATAGAGATAAGATCTTATTTCTTATATGAAATATTGATAGTTATTTCAATGTACAAAACCAATTAGTATACGGATTTTGGAAAAAATAGTCATATGATTCATGCCTAAGGATATCATAAACAATCAAATAAATTAATTAATTATGGACCTTAATTACTACTTTTTGGATGACCCATTTTAGTTTAAGAGGTGTGCTGATGGAATCCTTAGGATGTGTGTTACCAAGAAAGAGATATTTTCAATTCTTGAAGGAATCAACTCTTCATAATTGGGGGGGGGTAATTAGGGAGAAATAATATCCCAAATGTGTTTCAATATGTCTTTTATATTTCTAATATTTTCAAAGATGGTAGTAGAATAGTAGAGGGTTTTGAAATGTTTCAAAGGTTAGACAGTGTTGTTAGAAAGTAGTAGCTTCCTCAAAAAATGATTCTTGAAATTGATATTTTTTATTTATGGGGGATGGATTTTATGTTATAATTCCCATATTCTCATGGGAATGATTACAACATAGTGGCTGTATATTTTTTTACTAAGTGGGTATATGTTGTGGAATTTCCCAAAAACCAATCAAATAGTCTTATGAAATTCATTAAAAAGGAAAAAAAATCATATTTGGGGTACCCAAATCCATCATATATAAAAATTGTACATACTTTAAGAATATAAAGTAAAAATATTTAATGGAAAAAATGGATTTTTTTACAAAATTGGAACTTCTTATCATTCTCAATCATGTGGGAATGTTATGGTTTCAAAAAGGGATATTAAATAGATATTAGAGAAAATGGTTTGTGGTTCAAGGAAGGATATGTATTTAAATTTTAATAAGGCCTCATAGACCTATAATAATACCTTTAAAAATACCATTGTAATATATCCTTATACGATACTTTTTGGGAAATCATTTCACTTTATTTTTGAGATTCATCACAATTACTTTTGGGCTATAAAATATATATTTTGGATTTTAAATATAACAATGAAGTTATATTTTTATAGTTGAGTGACCATGGTGAGATTAGAATAGAATCATATGAAAATTCTTGGATATAAAATTAAATAACAATATTCTTTCATGATTCCATCATTTATAAAAGATACTTTAAGGTTAGTTATAGAGTGATTATTTTTAATTTCAGATTTTGTATTTTTCCAAGGATACTCAAGTCTATGTGTTCTGGAATTTTCATTATCCCTAGAATCTTGGATAATAGAGATATAGAGTTAGTTGAATAGGATATTCATCAATTCCTGGTTAATTACCATATGACTAAACCATAATTTAAATGGAATACAAAGGTATTAGATGTTATATATTTGTTAGGTGATTGACCTTTCACTAAGTCTAATAGAGGAATTAAAAATTATTTCTTAATGGGAGTCAACCCATAATCATTTCTGTACATTTTTCATTTATTTTAAATAAAAATTAATTTCTTCTATAATATTATTTTTTTTCATTATATTTTCAATTGAAATTAATTTTGGTTTTTCGCTTTCTATTCAAGAAGAAGAATACTGATGTGATATCAAAATAATATAAAATTTTTATTGTTTTCTAGTACTGAAAATGAGATAAAATATTTGGATTTAGGGTTACTGGAGGGAAGAAGTTTGACTAGACTGTCAATGAGTAAATATTCACTATCATGGGATTTTTTTATTCACTTTTTACATTTTTTTCTCACTAATTCATCTAGAATTTTTAGCTACTTATTTTTTGTAAATTAAATAGTTTCAAAATAATTTGAGGATTATTTTTACCTATTAAAAACATAGGAAATAATTCTACTCATTGATTTTATTTTTATTAACATCGTTGTTGAAATTATTATATTGTAGAATTTTTATGTTCCTTTTTGAAAATGCATTTGAACATTACAAGTTTAAGCATTAACTTCTCTAGAAATATAGAAACTACATTGAAAAGTTGCATATTAATTAATTGAAAACATGATTCATGATCTGAAAATTTATCTTCCATTTATGTTGAGTGGAAAATATGTATTTTAACTTAATTATGACCCTTTAAACATGATTTTGAACTACTAAAATTAGAATTTATTTTGAACTTTAACCATCTTAAATTGTTTCTTTCACCTTTAAGTTAATAATTGGGGATAATGTTGAGTTTTATTTATATGGGAGGGGTATTTAAATATGCTAAACTATATTTCATAAATTTAATGACAAAATACCACTAAATTTTTTCAGAATTTATTTTTTTCACTAATTTTAATTTTTGGATTTGAATACTTATTTAGTACTTTTAATGGTTAACAATTTTTATTCTATCGTATATTCAAACTTGTAACATAATTAACATTTCTATATTAAAAATTATTTATTTTGGTGAAACTTTAGAATTAATATTTACAATCTTAATTGATATAGAACTTTTTTATTGGATTTAAACTTATAATATTTGAATTTAAATGGAATTTGAAATGAACTTATGATCGTGGTTGATATTTTTATTCTCCAATCTAAAATTTTTGGATGAGTTAATTATGTTTAATTTTAATTATTAAACTCAATCATCCATTGGTAGGGTGTAATTAATATATATGCTAATTATGTGACTATGTTCACTATGGAGAGAAAGATAAGTTTGTAAGATCATTTTAATGCAAAGCAAAGTGTGTATAATTCATTTTAAATATAAAAATTCAATCTTTTTTATAGAACTAGAAACAAATTTTAGTCTAAAAACATTATTTGTAGAAGGGAAATCATCATTTCATATGTGAAATACTTCATGGGGGGAAACATTTATGGAAATCACTTTTTATTGGCATTCATAATCTTTCATTTTAAAGATGAATTTACTTCTACCTATTTTGATAAATCTATTTTTGATGAAAAATAATCAGTTAAGTGTGGGGGATTTTTATATTCCTTATTTCAAAACATGTTTTTTGCATATTTTTTATAAAATTTTGATATTTTTTATGACAATTGAATTTTTATCTTTCTCATTTGAAATTTTCATTATTTTAATTATCGTATAAAAATAGGTGTTTCAATACTTAAATTATCAAATTATATAACTTTCATAAATCTTATGATCAAATATCTTTATTCTTGTGGAGAATTTTAACTCAAAATTATTTTAGGATAATTTATTGTTTTGGGTTTAAATTCCCATAATTCCCTGCTTTTAAGAAAAAATGTTTTGATGGAACACATTTTAATCATTTTTGTTAAAGTATAAAAAATAATTTATTATTTTTTTTGGAGTTTTTTTTAATTTTTAGTCATTTTATTTCATTTATATGAATTTATAGTGTTCTAGTTTGTTTTAATAATTTCTATAAGATATTTCAATAATGCACATGTGAATTTTACCAAAAACACCATTAGACTTTTACAAGATTCAAGAAATCCAATAAAAAATTTGGTATTGGTACCACATAAGATAATTGTAAAATAACATATGACTTTTTAATGTTCCATTTTGTACGAATTTTCCGACAACCATGTAAGATAATCTGTTATCCCATATGAATTTGATATTTTATGTTTTGTATGAATTTCACAACAACCTAATAGGATAATATTTCCTCCCATATGTCTTTTAATGTCATTTAATATTAATTTTATATTATCACCACCCAAGATCCATTGAAGAATAATCGAGTGTATATGTCGTGCTTGACCGAATATGGGGTTAAGTGTCACAATTATAATAATCCTCCAAATAGGAGAGAAATGAAGCCAAATAATTTAATTTTTATAGATCGTTAATGATTTATAAAAAGATTTAAGTTGATGATTTCCTAGGTCGCATAAAATACAGCAAAAAAAGTAAAACTAGTCAAAGATGGGGGATGCATTGCTAATTTGGATGAGTTAAACCTCACTACTGGAAAGGGGACTTTTCCCAACACTTGTATACCAACGGTTCAAAGAACCATTGGTATATGTTGTCTTTCCCAACGGTTTATTTAAACTATTGGTAGGGACCTTGAACAATTATCTTTTCCCAAGGGTTTTATGAAACCGTTGGGAAAAGTGAGGAAAAACTTAGTTTTCCCAATGGTTTTATAAAACCGTTGGGAAAGATTGGGTTTTCCCAACGGTTTTTAAAAACCGTTGGGAAAAAATCCCCAAATTCTCCAAATGCAGGCAACAGACTCCCCACGATTCCAGAAACCTTCCGCTCGTCTCCAGAAGTGATTACTTGGGCAGAAGAACTTCTGAATCCCCACATCTTTAATCAGATCAGCAGCTACCAGGTTAGACTCCTTCTATATTTTATCAAGGATATAGTTCCACCTCTTATAAAGCATATCATTCTATTCTCAACGATTTCTTTATTCCCAATTTTTAGGGTTTTTGTAAAATTTTATGATTGTTCCATGAATTGCCTACTCAAATCCCTATATCAGTGTATGTACAATTAATGTTTTCATTACACATTTACATTTATAAGGGCATCGTGTCTCTTTATTGTGTTCTAATTTTGAAGATTCATAGTTTTTTTAAATCTGCTTCAAATATTATAGCTTCATGTATAGGAACTAATGAGAAATTGTTTGTAATATTTATAGATATTATTTCATGAAAATCACTCCTTTCATTATGATCATGCCAAACATGAAGATCTTGTTCATCTTAATTTTTTTACACTATGTGTATTACATAACAAGTATGTATCATGTTTCTATCAAAATCTATATATATATAAAATGACCCACTGTTTACTTATCCTTTGCACAATAGAACATATGGAGTATCTTCTTGAACTTTGACAAATAGTATGTGGTCCCTAATTAGTACTTCTTCCTTCATCATGAAACTAATTCACAGAATGTCAAATTCACAATATTAGTGAATATTAGTTCTTCTAATATAACCATTAATCATTCTGCCTTCGACGTTGTACATGTGTAATTCAATCACCTTTTTAAAACACAATGACCATTTTCACTGATATGGGGTTCCTCAAAATGCTTGGGAAAATTAAAAAAATGCATGTATTGAATCGTGTTTCTCATATGGTTTCATGGATACAAGTTCATCTTGAAAATCATGACTGTGTGGTTCAAATATCATGAGGACCATGGGATTATTATTATTCACACAAATGAAGTTTTTTTCTACATCTATGTGTTTTTGTTTTCACTTTTTATTTGGTCGAAAGGGGAGATTTGTGGTCATTAATCATGGTTGTGGGTGGTCATTTAGGATGTAAGATAGTATGAATTAATTTTACGTGATATATCCAATATTATTATTGATTTATGTTAAATTTGATTATATTTAACAAGTGATGTTATTTAATAAGTTTTTATTAATGGTCGTAATAATGACGATATGGTATAAGGGATCATATGGTGTGTATAAGGGTTCACAAGGTGTGCATAACGGTTGACATGGTATTAGTGAACTCAAGTCATTAATTTAAGCCTTCATTCTCACTAGCATGTATGAAATTGAATGATGTAAACCCATCCCCACATGATTTCTTACCTTAGATAGTGTCCAGTATACGGAATACGAGCTTTTGAATTCATCAGTTTACCAGGATCGTATATTCCATTTCCCCCAAGATGAATGTACTAATATAACTTTAGGGTCTACTAAATATGGTTCTCATTGTACATTGTATATTATGTGTCCTTCATGGCCAATACTCACTTTTATGAGGGTGGGGTGGTTTTCACTACCCATTCTGGCATGTGTAGATAGCCATAAAAATGTTAGATAAGTCACAAGTTTAATTCAGTAATGTTGTTATAATTGACATACTTTATTAAGAATTTCAAATTTAAAAATAAATGTTTTTTTCTATAATTAATGAAATTAAATCTTTTTACAGGTCATGAAAAACCTATTAGTGTAGAAGCCTAAAATTTATTCACCCATGGGGTGCACTTGACTTGGGGAATTAATTGGGTAATAAAAGGTATGACTAGGTGTCAATAATGAGTTATTGAACATGAGTGAATGATTTGGGATGCCTATAACACATGATGGGACCTGAGGCATGTGCCTCTTATAGACCTAATGAAAATGAATATAAATAAAATTTAATTTAATTTATGAGCACTTGTTCTTTACATTATTTTAATAGTACACTACATCGACTAGAAACTTCTTAATTTATCATTAACTTAAATGTATTTTCTATTAAAGTTCAATCCTATTGAATTGTTTATGAAAAAATTATTTATATAAATTCTTTTTATAGAATGGATAGAAGTTGGATGTATGAAACCGATCGGATCTCAAGCGATTTTCAAAACAATTTGGAGAGATTTATAGATTTTTCATTTTACAATGCTTTAGATAGTGGTCTCATACACTGCCCATGTTCCAATTGTGTTGGTAGACCTTGGTTTAGCCATGAAGAAGTCAGCTACCACATAACCTAAAATGGTTTTCAAGCAAACTACTTTGTGTGGTATCACAATGGGGAGAAAATGAAATCTCAAATTGGTGATGATCAAAATAAAAAAACTGGAATGGAGAATTTGTTAGATGATGGTTTCCGTTTATTTTTCATCATGAAAATGAAAAGGATTTAGAGTCAAGAAGACTTCGATATGAGGACAGCTGATGCATCTATTGAAAATGATGATATTTATAGGGTGAAAAAATTGAATGATTCTGCCACGACTCCAGTATATCGACAATGTGATAAAATGAAAAGGATGGAATTTTTAATCTAATTGTTTCATGGGAAAACTATGTATGGGATTTCTAATATAGAAATAGATTACATTCTTACCATCTTGAAGGATTTACTTCAAGATGATGCAGATATTCCCTCAAACCACTATATGGCATGGAAGTTAGTTGAGGAACTTGGATTTTCAAGAAACAAAATTCATTCTTGCCTAACAGATTGAAGTTTATTATGGGGGAAACCACTGAACAAAATGATTGTATAAAATGTGGCACATCCCGCTGAAGTCAAAATCTGATGGAACACCATCCTGCGTTCCACAAAAAAGTAATGTGGCACTTTCCATTAATCACCAGACTCCATATTCATTTTATGTATGATGACATATCAATAAAAAAGGGATGGCATGATACCAAGAGAAAGAAGACTAATGCTGAGTTGGTTCATCCTGCAGATGGATTTTCATGGAAGAGATTTGATGCTCGGCATCCTGATTTTGCAGCTGACATGTGTAATGTGAGTTTGGGTCTTTCATACGACGGTTTTAATCCGTTTGGGCAGATGCTTACTTCGCACAACACATGGCCAGTTTTTATACACATTTATAATCTTCCCCCATGGTTGTGTATGAAAAAACATTTCACTTTCATGAGTATACTCAGATCTGGTCCTTCTGATCCCGACATTGATATTGATGTATACATGAAACCTTTAATAAAAGAGTTGGATCTTTTTTTGGATTTGGATTTGCGCACATACGATGTATGTTCGAAAGACATATTTCAGATGCGTGTTGCGCTTTTGTGGACGATCAATGATTTTTCGGCTTATGCAATGATGTCTAGATGGATCACAAAGGGAAAACTATCACGTCCAGTTTTTATGAAGAATAAATGATCCATAAGACTGAAACATTGTTGTAGTTTCAGTTTTATGGGACATCGACAATTCTTGCCAAAGGATCATCCATATAGAATGAATCATCGAAGATTTGATAATACCATAGAGACCAATGATCCACCTCAGCGTATGTCTAGAACTGAAGTGCTTAATGAATTGAAATATTTCATTTTTTCATTTGGGAAGGGTCAAATGAAATCTGGAAAGAGAAAGAATGTTTCCACTGAAACCTGTTACAATTGGAGGAAGAGGAGTATCTTTTTTGATTTGCCTTATTGGTCAACCAATTTTTTACGTCATTGCTTAGACATAATGCATATTGAAAAGAATATATGCGAAATTTTTCTTTCGTTTCTTCTAAATGTCAAGGGGAAGACAAAAGATGATTTACGATATTGACGTGACTTGGTGGATTAGGGAATCAGACCAGAATTGCATCCCGTGCGTATCAATGAAAATAAATGTCAACATCCATGTGCTTCTTATGTGATGACACCAACAAAAAAAACAATTTCTGGAAGTATTAGAGAGTATTAGAGTTCATGAGGGCTATTCAAGCAACATATCAAAATGGGTCAACAGAAGAGAGTTGAAGTTAAAATCTTTGAAGACTCATGATTATCACATTCTACTGCATGAGTTGCTTCCAATAGCAATCCGTAATCTTTTTTCTAATAATGTAAGGGTGGATGTTATTCTGTTGTTCCATTTGTTTAGAGATCTTTTTGCTATGAAGTTTTCCAAGTCATTCTTGAAAAAAATGTTGACATATGCCCCATTAATTTTGTGTGAGTTGAAGAAAATATTTCCTCCATCATTTTTCACATGCATGATACATCTAACTATCCATATTCCCACTAAAATACTTCTCAGAGGACATGTTTCTTTTCATTGGATGTATCCAACTGAAAGAAATATGTTCACATTAAAGTCTTATTTCCGAAACAGAAATCATCCTGAAGGTTCTATCGTGAACGGTTACTTGGATCAAGAATGTATGGATTTATGCTCAATGAATTTTTCTGATCTTATTACAAGATTGAACAGACCAATGAGAAATGAAGAAGAACAGTATGGGAAAATTGAACCCATTTTTCCATCACTTCCTCAAACAGGAGGAATTCATGGATCATATACATTGAAGACATTAAGCCTTGAAGAGCGGAAGATGGCACATCGCACAGTTTTGTTCAACTGTGATTTGTTCGGTGACTATATCAGGTAACTAAGTTGATTATGTATATCTTACATATATATCTGTTAAACTCTTCATATTTTTTATCTATAGGGAATATAAAACAATGATAAATAAGAAGCATCGTTCTTTATCTTTGATAAGGAGAGAGACTTTGCATATCAAAGAGTTTTCTTCTTGGTTAAAATTGAAGGTATAAAAAATTAACGTTTAAAATATTTATATCAATATTTAATTAAGTTTAATAGTCATTTATATTGCAGGTATTGAGTTTGTCTGCTGACTCTATCTCTGATGAAATAAGAGCTTTAGCTTTTGGTCCTAATACCGTGGTTTGTAACTGTAAATCAATTGTTTTCAATGGGTACAAATTTATTGTCACTGAACAAGCAAAGAACACGAGAACACAACTTGATGGTGTTATGTTTACTTCCACAATAGAGTGTTATGCTAGTGCATCAGATAGTAGACCGTGATTTGAAAATGTGGATTATTATGGAGTTGTTGAGAAAATAATAATATTGGATTATTACTCTCATGGATGAGTCACAATGATGAAATGCCATTGGTTTGATTCGATGAAGAGACATGGCACATTTATTGATGATTGTGGATTTCAAGTAATTAATATGACTCGCACTCTTGCTATAGAAGAACCATATGTGTTGGCATCAATGGTTAAACAAGTTTTTTATGTAAAAGACCAAATTTGACCTGAAATTGGTGTCATAGTTGAAGTAATTCCAATAAATATTTTTTATTATGGTGATGATGGAATTGACACTGTCCCTAGTGCCATTGGAACCAATCCATTTATTTCTTTTGATGACTCAAATAGCTCAATTTTCAGAGTTGATTGTGAACCTGAAGTTGTGGTTGAAAATATATAGAATCATTCATCCATGTTCTCAATTCTTTTGGTTTACCTCGATTTGGGTTGTTAAGGTTGGTAATATTCAAATTGATTTAGTATTGATCACAAATATGTTTTAGCTGACTTGACCGTTATGTGAATTTTCAATGTTTATTGGTTACAATTTTATTTGAATTTCATTTTCTAATTTGGAATTGAACTGTATTCAGACATAGTCAAACAATATTTCTAACATGGTGAACATTACAACATGTATGATTTATTAAATCCATTCAAGCTCTTCTAAAACAATTGATAGCTGACTTGACCGTTATGTGAATTTTCAATGTTTATTGGTTGCAGTTTTATTTGAATTGCATTTTCTAATTTGGAATTGAACTATATTCAAACATAGTCAAACAATATTTCTAACTTGGTGAACATTACAACTTGTATGATTTATTAAATACATTCAAGCTCTTCTAAAACAATTGATAGATAAATTACCAATGAATCCCCCTATTCCCTCATATATTTAGTTTTTTGGGTTACACATTAGATTTCTTTTTCTAATTAATTACATATTTGTTTTCAAAAGTAGGAAATGAAGCCAATTTAAGAGAGATGAAGGAAAAAATGATGGAGAACAATCGTCGAATGATGGAGTTGGGAGTTCCATCATTAGTTCCTGTAGTGAGTACTTTATTTAAAATTGATATATTTAAAGAATATATAATGTCATGTGATTAATATTTTTGTAAACATTTTTTTAGGATCCACTTATACGTCGACAGTTATTCGAAGAGGAGCCTAGTACTGGTCCTTGTACTCAGGATGGTGGTATGAGGAGGGTTCGTATCAGAGGTGGACGAGAAGCTGCGTGTACCCGACTAGACCCTGCCCCTCCCACTGACATGTCATCCTTCCAACATTCTGATCCCGGTGTGTCGTTAGGGACACACGGGATATTTAGGCCTCCCATGTTTTTCCTACCTTCTGCATCTTCTGGCCCATCATTTTCACATCCCTTGATGATTCCCACTCCCCAGTCAGCATCCGGTCAGACAGCTGTTCCATCTTCTTTTCCTTCTACTTATGTCTCACTGAGCTTCTATATTCCATTGCCTTCGACTCTTGTTCCACCACAGGGTGTTCCATTAGTTTCTGTGCATCCAGCAGTGCTCAGCGTTGAGACCGGCACATGTATATTTATAGAACCCTAACAAATTTTTATAGCAATATTTATTTTCATTATAACATGTGTTTGATAAAATATTTGTTTTTCTTTCATGATAGATACATCTATTGACAGGAGGTGTGGGCGGGGGCGTACACGCATGCGTTCGGTGTGGAACCGCCGCACACAGGTTATAGTGTATTATAATGAAGACAACCAAATGGTTGAGAAAACAGGGCAGCAATGTCAGAGTTTTTTAGCGACGCTTTCCAAATACTCCGACATCATTCCCGTCAGCCAGCTATCGTGGAGACATTTTCCACATGAGGTCAAGGATAGTGCATGGGTAGAAATATGGGTAAAAAAATCTATTCCATTTATTTACATGAATTATTTTTGTATTTATATGAATTAATATTATGATTTCAGCTTCAATTTAATTTTCCCGATGGTGAGGGTGCACGACCAGAACGTCTAAAGGATTTAGGAAAGCTTTAGAGAGCCTTCAAGCATGAGTTGTATATTGGCTGGGTTTCTAGAGTTGGAACTGAGTTAGAGGTGGTACCATTGGTGGATGATTTTCTTATAGAGAAGTATCGCCAGATGATTACTCGTTGGACGAGTACCGAGTTTAAGGTATTAATATCATTTGAGGTATTTAAATAATAACTTTCATGTTTTTCATTAATACTATCTATTTAATTTTCTAATTTTATTTAGGAATGATCTGGAAAAAATAAATAGAACATTGATGCAAAAAAATACCTCCACACACTGGGACGCACTACAATGCCTGATCATGAGAGGAAGCAGGTATGATAATTGTTTATAAGTTTTCTTTACGACTTACACTTTCTTTTGTTTCCTCAATTATTTAATATTTTTCTAAAATTTTCATATAACTTTTGTTTTCAATGTCATTGTAGAGGAAAATACAAAATATAGAAGGACGTGTGCCTCGAGCAAAACTATTTTGCTCAAGTAGACGGAAAAAGGATGGAAGTGCCATCAACAAAGTGACTCAGTAGCATATTGTAAGTTTTAATCTGTTGAATTTATATTTTAATATCTATTTTGTAACTTAATGATATATTTATATTTGTAACAGGCTGCTTTAGAGGCCCTCGATGCCCAAGAACCAGACAATTTTGGGCCAACAGATCACTTACATCAGTTGTTGGTAGAAGAGCATTCTGGCAGAGTACGATGCCAACCTAGGATAGCCACGACGAGGTATTGGCCCTCCTCAGGTACGAGATGTAGTGCCACCGAGCTGTAGAAAGTTAGGTCACAGGCAGAACAGGCTGAAAAAAGGGCCACAAAGATGGCAGAACAGTCTACTAGGGAAAACAGTGCGTTTATAAAATTTATTAAAGTTCTGCGTCTTACACTTCCAGCAAAGGCCATCCCAGCTTTTGATGAGTATATGTCGTCGATATGTTCTATATACAGTGCACCAGGTGGAAGTTCTAGGAGTGGTCAGGATGATGTCCATCTTGACGATGATGATGGCGAGGAGTCTGATGCGGAAGAGGAGGGAGAGGAGGAGGGCGAGGCGGGTGGCGAGGGCGAGGTAGAGGGAAAGGACGAGGAGGAGGGCGAGGGCGAGGAGGGCGAGGACGATGATGGGGACGAGGAAGAGGGAGATTATGATGATGGTGATGATGGTGATGGTGATGTGGGACAAGTTGATCCATTACATTTTTGACTGATATTACTGAGATTTGATATTTAATCTATTCTAGTTGTTGGTTTTATCTTGACTCGTAGTATAGTATTGGAGTTGAGTTATTTTTATATATTATATGTTTTTTATGGATGTTGTTGTCTTTTAGTAGTTGTGTGTTTGGGAACCCCCCTCCTTCCTGGACCCTGGACAACCCCCACCCTCCTCCCTGGACCCCATACAGCCCCGCCGGACAGCCCCCGAGATAGCCCCCCAGATAGCCCCCCCACCCTCTTCCTTGGACCCCGGAAAACCCCCCGAACACCCCCCGAACAGCCCCCCGAACAGCCCCCCAGGACAGCCTCCCCACCCTCCTCCTTGGACCCCCAGAATACCCCCCAAAAATCCCCCCCGAACAGCCCCCCACCCTCTTCCTTGGACCCCAGACAACCCACCGAACACCCCCGGACAGCCCCCCGAACAACCCCTCGGACAGCCCCCCCCCCCTCCTCCTTGGACCCCGGACAACCCCATGGACAGCCCCCCGGACATCCCCCACCCTCTTCCTTGGAACCTGGACAACCCCCCCCCCCCCCGAACAACCCCGGACAGCCCCCCGAACAGCCCCTGGACAGCCCCCCCACCCTCCTCCCTGCACCCCAAACAGCCCCCCGAATATCCCCCGAACAGCCCCCTAGACAGCCCCACCACCCTCCTCCTTGGACCCCGAACAACCCCCCGAACACCCCCCCGCACAGCCCCCCGCACAGCCCCCCACCCTCCTCCCTGGACCCTGGACAGCCCCCTAGACAGCCCCTCGGACAGCCCCCCACCCTCTTCCTTGGACCCCGGACAACCCCCCGCACAGCCCCCCGCACAGCCCCCCCAACCTCTTCCTTGGTCCCCGGACAGCCCCCCGGACACCCACCAGACATCCCCCCCACCCTTCTTGATTTCTTTTAATACTAAATAATCTATAATAAGATATTTTATTTATTTTCATCATGATAATCAATGTAAATCACATTTACACATCTAATCAATATCATAGATTCTTGGTATGTTATAAAAGAGATGTATTCATTGGGCATGACATTGTTAGCTCCGAAATGTTTCATAGCATTATAAACTAAAATCTAATCCATACTAAGAATGATATAAAAATATTTTATATAAATATCCACAAGATTTTATCTAAATACCATTCCACTAATAGACACATGAGGATTCTTATAAAATGGACAACATTTTAAGTACATACGGAAAACGGGCCAAACTCATTTGGTTTCTGTTGAAACTTTAGGAGAAAGATCCATGGGTCATATGTGACAGGTATGAATCATCCCCGCCTCAATCCAAGGTGTGGTGTGGCCGCCACCACTCAATGTTTCTTCCTTTGGTTTCAAAAGGACGTCATTTTAATTGAAAAACATCAACTGGCATACGGAAAACCGACCTAATGCATCCGGATTGTGTCGATAGATTAGGAAAACGATCCATGAGTCATATGTGACGTGTAAGAGTCATCCTCGCCTCAATCCGAGGTGTGGTGTGGCCGCCACCACTCAAAGTGTCTGCCTTTTGTTTCAAAAGGAAGTCATTTTAATTGAAAAACATCAACTGGCATACGGAAAACCGACCAAACGCATTCGGATTGGTGTCGATACATTAGCACAATGATCCATGGGTCATATGTGACGTTTACGAGTCAACCCCGCCTCAGTCCGAGGCATGGTGTGGCTGCCACCACTCAATGTGTCTGCCTTTTGTTTCAAAAGGATGTCATTATAATTGAAAAACATCAACTGACATACAGAAAACTGACCAGACACATTCGTATTGTGTCGATACTTTAGCATAACGATTCATGGGTCATATATGACGTATACAAGTCAACCCCCCACCAATCCGAGGCACGGTTTGGCCGTCACCACTCAATGTGTCTATCTTTGGTTTCCAAAGGACATCATTTGAAGTGAAAAAACATCAACTGGCATACAGAAAACCGACCAAATGCATTCGGATTGGGTCGATACGTTATCACAACGATCCATGGGTCATATATGACGTGTATAAGTCAACCCCGCCTCAATCCGAGACACGGTGTGGCTGGAACCACTCAAAGTGTCTGTCTTTTGTTTCAAAAGGACGCCATTTTAAGTGAAAAATATCAACTGGCATACGGAAAAGTGACCAAATGCATTCAGATTGTGTCGATACTTTATCAAAATGATCAATGGGTCATATGTGACATGTAGGAGTCAACCCCGCCTTAATCTGAGGCACGGTGTGGCCAGAATCACTCTAAGTGTCTCTCTTTTTCTTAAAATGGACAACAATTTATGTACATACGGAAAACCAACCAAACGGATTAGGTTTCCATAGAAAACTTTAGGAGAACGATTCATGGGTCATTTGTGATGTGTACAAATCAACCCCGCCTCAATCTGAGATGCGGTGTGGCCGGCACCACTCAAAGTGTCTTTCTTTTGTTTCAAAAGGACATCATTTTAATTGAAAAACATCAACTGGCATACGAAAAACCGAAAAAACACATTCATATTGTGTCGATACATTAGCACGACGATGCATGGGTCATATGTGACATGTACGAGTCAACCCGCCTCAATCCGAGGTGCGGTGTGGCCCCCACCTCTCAAAGTGTCGATCTTTTTTTTCAAAAAGACGTCATTTGAAGTGAAAAACATCAACTGGAATACGGAAAACCGACCAAACGCATTCATATTGTGTTGAAACTTTAGAACAACGATCCATAGGTCATATGTGACGTGTAAAAGTAAACCCCGCATTAATCTGAGGCACGGTGTGGCCGGAATCACTCTAAGTTGATCTCTTTTGCTTAAAATGGACAACATTTTAAGTATATACGGAAATCCGACCAAACACATTCAGATTGTGTCGATACATTATAACAATGATCCATGGGTCATATGTGACGCGTATGAGTCAACCCCGCCTCAATCCGAGGTGCGGTGTGGCCAGCACCACTCAAAGTGTCTGTCTTTTGTTTCAAAGGGATGTCATTTTAATTGAAAAACATCAACTGGCATACGGAAAACCAAAAAACGCATTCGGATTGTGTCGATACATTAGCACAACAATCCATGGATCATATGTGACGTGTACGAGTCTACCCCGCCTCAATTCGAGGCGTGGTGTGGCCGCCACCACTCAAAGTTTCTGTCGTTTGTTTCAAAAGGACGTCATTTTAAGTGAAAAAGATCAACTAGCATACGGAAAGCGACCAAACGCATTCGGATTGTGTCGATACTTTAGCACAATGATACATGGGTCATATGTGATGTGTACGAGGAAACCTCGCCATAATCTGAGGCACAGTGTGGCCAGAATCACTCTAAGTGGCTCTCTTTTGTTTAAAATGGACAACATTTTAAGTACATATGGAAAACTGACCAAATGCATTTGGTTTCCATTGAAACTTTAGGATAACGATCCATGGGTCATATGTGACGTGTACTAGTCAACCCAGCCTCAATCTAAGGCATGGTGTGGCCGACACCACTCAATGTGTCTGCCTTTTGCTTCAAAAGGACATCATTTTAATTGAAAAACATCAACTGGCATACAGAAAACTGACAAACGCATTCGGATTGTGTCGATACTTTAACACAACAATCCATGGGTCATATGTGACGTGTATGAGTCAACCCCACTTCAATCCGTGGTGCGGTGTGGCCGAAACCACTCAAAGTGTCTGTCTTTTGTTTCAAAAGGACGTCATTTTAATTGAAAAACATCAACTGGCATACAGAAAAGTGACCAAACGCATTCGAATTGTGTCGATACATTAGCACAACGATCCATGGGTCATATGTGACAAGTACGAGTCAACCCATCCTCAATCCGAGGCGTGGTGTGGCCGCTACCACTCAATTTGTCTGTCTTTTGTTTCAAAAGGACGTCATTTGAAGTGAAAAACATCAAATGGCATACGGAAAATCGACCAAACGCATTCTGATTGTGTCGATACTTTAGCACCACGATCCATGGGTCATATGTGACATGTAAGAGTCAACCCCACCTTAATCTGAGGCACAGTGTGGTCGGAATCACTCTAAGAGTCTCTTTTTTGCTTAAAATGGGCAACAATTTAAGTTCATACGGAAAACCGACCAAACGCATTTGGTTTCCCTTGAAACTTTAGGAGAACGATCCATGGGTCATATGTGACGTGTACGAGTAAACTACGCCTCAATCTGAGGTGCAGTGTGGCCGGCACAACACAAAGTGACTGCCTTTTATTTCAAATAGACGTCATTTTAATTGAAAAACATCAACTGGAATATGGAAAACCGAGCAAACACATTCGGATTGTGTCGATACATTAGCACAACGATCCATGGGTCATATTTGATGTCTACGAGTTAACCCCGCCTCAATCTGAGGCGTGGTGTGGCCGCCACCACTCAAAGTGTCTACCTTTTTTTCAAAAGGACGCCATTTTAATTGAAAAACATCAACTGGCATACGGAAAACTGACAAACGCATTCGGATTGTGTCGATACTTTAGCACAATGATCCATGGGTCATATGTAACATGTACGAGTCAACCCCGCCTTAATACAATGCGCGGTGTGGCCGACACCACTCAAAGTGTATGTCTTTTGTTACAAAATGACATCATATTAATTGAAAAACATCAACTGGCATACGGAAAAGTGACCAAACACATTCAGATTGTGTCGATACATTAGCACAACTATCCATGGGTCATATGTGACGTGTACGAGTCAACCCCACCTCAATCTGAGGCATGGTGTGGATGCCACAACTCAAAGTGTCTGTCTTTTGTTTCAAAAGGACGTCATTTGAAGTGAAAAACATCAACTGGCATATGGAAAACCGACCAAATGCATTCAGATTGTGTCGATACATTAGCACCACAATCCATGGGTCATATGTGATATGTATGAGTCAACCCTGCTTTAATATGAGGCACGGTGTGGCCGGAATCACTCTAAATGGCTCTCTTTTTCTTAAAATGGACAACAATTTAAGTACATACAGAAAACCAAAAAAACGCATTTGGTTTCCCGTGAAACATTAGGAGAAAGATCCATGGGTCATATGTGATGTGTACGAGTCAACTCCGCCTCAATCCGAGGCACGGTGTGGCTGACACCACTCAAAGTGTTTGCCTTTTGTTTCAAAAGGACGCCATTTTAATTGAAAAACATCAACTGGCATAAGGAAAACGGACCAAACGCATTCAGATTGTGTCGATACATTAGTACAATGATCCATGGGTCATATTCGATGTGTATGAGTCAACCCTACCTCAATCCGAGGCACGGTGTGTCCGCCACCACTCAAAGTGTTTGCCTTTTGTTTCAAAATGACATCATTTTAATTGAAAAACATCAACTGCAATATGGACAACCGACAAACACATTCAGATTGTGTCGATACATTAGCACAACGATCCATGGGTCATATGTGACGTGTACGAGTCAACCCCGCCTCAATCCAAGGCACGGTGTGGCCGACACCACTCAAAGTGTCTGTCATTTGTTTCAAAAGGACGTCATTTTAATTGAAAAACATCAACTGGCATACGGAAAAGTGACCAAACTCATTAGGATTGTGTCGATACATTAGAACAACGATCTATGGGTCATATGTGATGTGTACGAGTCAACACTACCTCAATATGAGGCACAGTGTGGCCGCCACAACTCAAAGTGTCTGTCTTTTGTTTCAAAAGGACGTCATTTGAAGTGAAGAACATCAACTGGCATATGGAAAACTGACCAAACGCATTCGGATTGTGTCAATACATTTGAAAAACGATCCATGGGTCATATGGGACGTGTACGAGTCAACCCCTCCTTAATCTGAATCACGGTGTCGCCGGAATCACTCTAAGTGGCTCTCTTTTGCTTAAAATGGGCAACAATTTAAGTACATATGGAAAACCAACCAAACGCATTCGATTTCCCTTGAAACTTTAGGAGAACGATCCATGGGTCATATGTGACGTGCACGAGTCAACTTCGCCTCAATCTGAGGCACGGTGTGGCCGACACCACTCAAAGTGTCTGCCTTTTGTTTCAAAAGGGTGTCATTTTAATTCAAAAACATCAACTGGCATACGGAAAACCAACCAAACGCATTCGGATTGTGTCGATACATTAGCACAACGATCAATTCATCGTAGGTGATGTGTACGAGTCAACCCCGCCTCAATCCGAGGTGCGGTGAGGCCACCACCACTCAAAGTGTCTGCCTTTTGTTTCAAAAGGACGTCATTTTAATCGAAAAACTTCAAATGGCATACGGAAAACTGACAAACGCATTCAGATAGTGTCGATAATTTAGCACAACAATTCATGGGTCATATTGGACGTGTACGAGTCAACCATGTCTCAATCTGAGGTGCGGTGTGGCCAGCACCACACAAAGTGTCTGTCTTTTGTTTCAAAAGGACGTCATTTTAAGTGAAAAATATCAACTAGCATACGAAAAAGTGACCAAATGCATTCAGATTATGTCGATACTTTATCACAACGATCCATGGGTCATATGTGACGTGTACGAGTCATCCCCGCCTTAATCTGAGGCACTATGTGGCCGGAATCACTCTAAGTGTCTCTCTTTTGTTTAAAATGGACAACATTTTAAGTACATACGGAAAAACAACCAAATACATTCGGTTTCCATTGAAACTTTAAAAGAATGATCCATGGGTCATATGTGATGTGTACGAGTCAACTCCGCCTCAACCCGAGGCACGGTGTGGATGGCACCACTCAAAGTGTCTTCCTTTTCTTTCAAAAGGGCGTCATTTTAATTGAAAAACATGAACTAGCATACGGAAAACCGACGAAACGTATTCGTATTATGTCGAAAAATTAGAAAAATGATCCATGGGTCATATGTGACATGTATGAGTCAACCTCACCTCAATCAGAGGCACGGTGTGGCTGGCACCACTCAAAGTGCCTGCCTTTTGTTTTAAAAGGACGTCATTTTAATTGAAAAACATCAACTGGCATATGGAAAACTGACAAACGCATTCGGATTGTGTCAATACTTTAGAAAAACGATCCATGGGTCATATGTGACATGTACGAGTCAACCCCGCCTAAATTCGAGGCATGGTGTGGCCGCCACCACTCAAAGTGTCTATCTTTTGTTTCAAAAGGACGTCATTTGAAGTGAAAAACATCAACTGGCATATGGAAAACCAACCAACCGCATTCGGATTGTGTCGATACTTTATCACAACGATCCATGGGTCATATGTGATGTGTACGAGTCAACCCCACCTTAATTGGAGGCACGTTGTGACTAGAATCACTCTAAGTGTCTCTCTTTTGTTTAAAATGGACAACATTTTAAGTATATATGGAAAACCAACCAAATTCATTCGGTTTTTGTTGAAACTTTAGGACAACGATCCATGGGTCATATGTGACGTGTAAGAATCAACCCTGCCTCAATCTGAGACGCGGTGTAGCCGGAACCACTCAAAGTGTCTGTCTTTTGTATCAAAAAGACGTCATTTTAATTGAAAAACATCAACTGGCATATGGAAAACTGACCAAACGCATTCGGATTGTGTTCATACTTTAGAACAACTATCCATGGGTAATATGTGACGTGTGCGAGTCAACCCTGCCTTAATTCGAAGCGCGGTGTGGCTGGTAGCACTCTAGGTGTATGTATTTTGTTTAAAATGAACATCATTTCATGTAAAAAGATATGGTATACAAAAAACCGATCAAATTATGAATTGACTTCCGAATTCCACATATAATTGTCATCTAAATTTTAAATTGAATTCTAAATGAATTATGTATTTTTATAATTACGTTGTGAATTCTAATTTAATTGTGGATTTGTATAGTTCCAGCATTATATGTTAAATGTGTATGAATTGTTTCACTATGTGTAAGTGTTAGTTTGTTATTGAAGGTACAATAATTGTATATGTATGTATTAGTTTATTGCAGGTACAATAATTGGATTGAAAATGAGAGGGATGGTGGGAAAATTGGAGAGCTGGTGGGAAAATTGGAGAGGTACTGGGAAAATTGCAGAGCTGCTGTGCAATTAGCCATAGTAGATGCTATGCCAACGGTTTGAAATCGTTGGTATAGCATGTCTGGGTTTTGTTTTACCAACAGTTCATATAACTGTTGGTAAAACACTTTTCCCAACAGTTTCTAAACTATTGGGAAAGAGGAGATCTTAGGTTTTTTCTAATGGTTTTGGAAAACCGTTGGGAAAACATCCCTATCCCAACGGTTCACTGTAAACTGTTGGGAAAAGCATTTCCCAACGACTTACTTCCCTATGGTTTGTAGAACCGTTGTTATAACATATACCAATGGTTCTGCAGCCTTTCCCAATAGTTCTAAACCATTGGGAAATGCTGCATTTCCAGTAGTTCATAATGATTAATGATGAAAACAGATTTATAAATTTGGAAATCATGAAAGAGTTAACAAACACTCAGTTGAGTCAACAATAAATATCTTGATTCCACCTAATGAAAACAAGATATTTGGAATTTATTGAAGGAATTCAGTGATGAAAATGAGTCCACATGCCACTAAAGCTAATGAATAACTAGATTTTAAGAGATGTCTAAATCATGTGTTCAATTAAAAATTATTTTTTGTATGTAAAGATTGATGATGATGATGGGACCTCAATGTTTCAAATCACTGTAATTGTGGGACTGAAGATAAGTGCACATCATGAACTCAATCAACTGTCCCTCCTAATTTTCCATCCATAGGGTATAACCATCAATTTATATTGGATGAAGCCTCAATTAATTTTAGGTCTACATGATATTGAGTAATTCTTGAATTTAGTGAAATCATATCAAATATGATAATGGATTTCAATGAACTATGTGTGATGGTGGATGAATTGAATCCCATGTCATGAAAATTTAATTAATGGATCTAGGAAGAATAGTATAGGAGATTCTATTCAAGGATGAAGGAAATTATTTAATCAACTGATAAAATTAAATAATTAATTTTTTTAGTAAAGATATGAAAATCCAATAACTATAGGGGAAAAGATAGAATTTTAATATAAACCAAATTGGAAGATATTTATGAAGGTAGTGAATCCCACTTATATTTTTCTAAACTAGAAAGAAATCTAAACTCAAGGATTTTACAACTAAGGCTTATTGAGGAAGCTTAATTAGGATTCAAGAACTCTTATGGTTAGTAATATATGTGAATAATTTTAGTTCAAATTACATGTAGAAGAATATCAACAATAACTCGTATCATGTGGAGATATATGATTTAACCTAGGGATTTGGTTGTGAGTTAAGAAACTGGGAGTCCTTTCATGAAGGCATGAAGAAGCATTCAAAAGGGTGGAATGGTCATTTTGGTGGGAATAATTGATAAACTAGGAACCAAGGTCATTATTTATGAATTTTCAATAGTAGAGGTAAAATAGAGCTGGTAAATTAGAGATACTCATAGGACAATATTCCTCTATCCCCTTTCCTTCCTTGTTATGTTTTTTTAATGAATTTCGTAGTGAAATATTTTTTTGAAATGAGCAAGATTTTTTGATAAACCATTTTTGGGGGAAAATAATATTTTTCAATCATTTATCCATTTAAGTAATTCTTCACTCATTTTTTCAATGGTTCGTTACTCTCTTCAGATTTTCAATAACAATCCATAATTTTTGAACCATCAATATTTGATTATTTATTGTTATAGATTGAATTTTAAAGTTGCATAATAACATTTCTCAAAAAAACCTCATGGTATGTGAGCTATTGTTTATAAGTGAGTATGATGAAAAAAATAATATGATGGTTTGATTTTGTTTGAAAAAATATCATTTTTTTCTCCCATATGAGTTGGTTCAGTAGTTATAAGACTATTAAGATAACCCAGCCGTGGTTGAGTACACTTAACAATAATAATTGGTTCAATTTCGTTAATGTTGGTGTCTATATTGATATTTTTTTTTAAGTATTATGTAATATCATTTTAATGGAAGGAAATTGAATTTCCTCTAACCCACTTATCTATAGTTGTAACTATTTTCTTGATTTATCCTAATTTCTTCACCATCTATTTTATTATGAGAACGAGACCCGCCAGTAGGAAATCCACATTTCATAGTGTCATTGGATGCTCCTATCTGCGAATGTGTTTATTGGTCCTTAAACTTTAAGATTATTATTAATGGGTAATACAACTCACACACATAGATGTATTGATGAAAACTATGACGACACACTATTCATAGCGAGGTAGGATACATTGGGTGCATCACGATTAATACTGCATTAATAGATAATGCGAGAAAGGATTTGTCCCTTCTGTTCCATAATGGAAGTAGATATCTCAGGACCTCTGATGGAATTGATATAACCTAAATAAATCCATGGCCATGGTAAGGTATGGGCGAGTTCAATTCCGGGAATTCAAAGAAAGAATAATCAAGCACATGGGTTGATGGCACTAGCATGCAACTCGCTTGATTAGAGACATCGATACAAAGGGATTATATTACACGGTAAGCATTCCTAGGAGGTGACACATCATTGCGGTGTTAACTTCTTTCTCTATGGGTGCCTTGGTGTGTTGCTAGACGCTAACCTTAGACTTTAGGCAGGCTCTGCCTAATGCCACTGAGAAAGAGACCTAGAGGGTCACACACTAAGTGTGTCCATGTATCTCAGTTAAATATTAATTTAACAAGTTAAATAAATATTATTCCCGACTGTGGTTTAATAATTATTTAAGGATGCCTGATTGCATTTATTTTGACACTTGTTATTCTAGATAATATATTGTGGATGAAATAATATATTTATTAGCGAGTGATGAAGATAAATTTATTTAATAAATAAATAGCCATTACTCAAGGTCTAATAAATGTGGTGGAGAAAAATGGAAAATAAAAGTACACGTCATGTATATTAAATATACATGTCGTGTAGTTTTATGGAAAACAAGTACACGCTGTGTATTAATTATTACACGCCGTGTAGTCTTCCAGTTGGGATTTTGAGGATATAATATTGTTTTATTAAATGATATTAATTATAATCAGTGTGGGCGCATGTCAAGGAATTAATAATTCAACATGGGGTTTCAATATGAGTTAATGAAATAAATAAAATGTGTAACGCGTTTATTTATTGTCATAACTCTATTAACCTCAAACCTAGTTATAAATATCCTCACAACCCCAACACTTTTCCTGATCCATTGTTGTGCACAACAGATTTTGAAATACTCTCAAGCCAAGAGAGAATTCCCTTTCCACCAAGAACGCCCTCAAGTTACGAGAGAAAGATCCTCCACCGGATCAAGGCGGTTGAAGGCAGACATCGCAAACGAAGGTTCTTCTGCGCTAGCACCCAGAGATCCATTCGGCGACGTCCAAAGATATGTGGCACATGTGTGGATCATCGCTAGAGTAATCCTACACTTGGATTCTACGACGCAATGACGGATCACCGAATCGTGACCGGACACATCACCAAATAAAGAATTCCATCGAGGTAATTCTTGTGAATTAATTAAATTAATTATCACCAACATATGATGATCCTATCTCAATGGTTCTAGGACTCTTATTTTCATTTTCATTATTCATTCTATTTCGAAGGTCCGGCGTTTTATATCATGAAGGATCTCGGATTGAACGTTGTTTAATGTTAAAATTAAAGTTGGGAAAACCCACCAATGTGCTTCTGCAGCACCTGGAACCTAAAATTGGTATCATAGGGGTCATATCATTGTTTATAATTATTTAGTTTTTCGTTGGTAATTTACGCATTTAATAATTTAGTTATTTCAATTCATGTTTAATCATTCTGTAAATCTTAATCTCGAGATCTATTCCTCCTCCCTCATTTCTCGTTCACCTCACATAAACGAAATTTTCTTTTAATTTTGATTAAAATAAAAAAGAGGAACTCATCTGGAGGAGCCAAATGTTTCTGGCCGTACAACACCAGAATACACTGTGTGTATTCAGAAGTACACACCGTGTAGTCTAGGTTCAATGCATTGACTGATCCGCCAAATCAGACCGTGTATTGGATTCTTTCTATGAATTTAAGACACCGTGTGTTGACCAGAAACAAGTGGCACACGGTTTTCGGATTACACTCCATGTGGTCCAATGAACATGGTGTGTAGTCCTTTCAGGTTAGGGTTTGACCGTGTACCCCGTACATGGCTTTCCTGGATGGAAACTATGTAACGTGGAAACTACAAGGCGTGTGTCCCACAGAACATGCCGTGTACTCCAAAAATTTCCTAAGTACATTAACACACCATGTCCTCGGGCGTGTAATTCAAATGGACGATGAAGAAAAGTACACGTCCTGTAGTCGGAACTACACGCCGGGTACTCACCCAAATTACGTAGATTTATTAAAATTTATAATTATATTATACAAACCCTTGAGACATGTACCATGGTGAAGGTGTAAAGTTTAGGCACAACACATGATAGGTGTTTTATATATATGTGTTTAATTTAACATCTGTGTAATGAACAGGAATTCACCGGGTTGCCTCTATGGTACAAGTTATGTACAAGGATAATTTTAAATGAATTTATTTGTTTAAAATTATGATGGATGAGAATCTCAAGGAAGTTCAGAAAATGGTTTAATATAAAAGGATTGATTAATTAAAGATAATTAATTAATTCTAGCATGATTTATCTTAAATAAGAATGATTAAAGAATTGAATGCTAGTTTTATTTATGCTTAAATATCGTTGCATGTATGGATGATCATGAGATAGGCCAAGACCTTTGTATGTGAATGGTTTCTTTTATTTTATTTTTTTAAATTAAATTTGTTGGCATGCGATCCATCTCTGCATTAATATGTAGGGCATGCGTTCCCAAGGATTATTTTATGTAAAAACCCATTTTACCCCTCACCTGCATGTGAGATAAATGCATATGTAATGGATGGAGATCCCAAGCTAGTGGAGGTGGCTCAAGTCAGGAGCGAAGGTTAAACCAATCCAAGGAGATACAAAGATGGACGGGTGGAAAGCTGTAAACACTAACCTGAAAGGATCAAGGTGTTTCTCTCCTAGGTCGTGGGTTAGTTTATCAACAGCTAGATAAACTAACCAATATGAAAATCGCATGATAATACCATTTATTTTATTTCTTTCAGTTGCATGGTTTATTTATTGTGGGTGTGTTGTCACGATCACATAATTAATGAATTAAACGAGCATGTAAGATGGAACTAAAATAAAACCTAATTATATGTAAATATTATCTTAGACATGGTTAATCACTTAAGTATATCACACTTAATATTAACAATCTTGTAATCAAATATGATAAAATGGAAATTTACGTATAAGGATAAAAATACCTCAAAATAAATATTAAGTCGGTATAGCCTTCCATAATCTTGGTTAGAATCGAACCATAGTTCAAAGTGTTTGACCAACCCTAGTTGGGGTGCTTTCAATTATCGGGGCATTCTAATTCAAGGTTTTGGGTTGAATTGACTTGGTTCGCTTCAAGGGTTGACTACCACAGCAGGACTTGGTGTGACAAAGAGGCAAAGGTTGAGGAAATCCAAAATAAAAGGATATCAGGATTGGGGAGTCCACTCAGCGGATTAAGGAGTTGTGAGTTAATGCAGTTGGCATTTGGAATGCCTACCTAAAACCCTTCAAGTTGCTTGACCAACCCTAGTTGGGGTAATGAGAAGGGAAATATGGATCCTTGCTACTAGAATATTCAGGCAATAGAATATTCTGAAATCAATGGTGAGGGCTATTGGATTTCGATAAAATAGTGGGAGACTAATAAGTATTAATTTATTTATTTGTCTCAGTTTTGTAATAAAGTACTAATCCTTTTCTCATCTTAATTTGTAGAAACTACAAGAAAATGACTTCAAACATATCATTGTGAACCTTACTCGAGAAGGAAAACCTTATCACTAGCAACAATTTCCAAGAGTGGCAGAGGCGTTTACACGTCATCCTTCTCCACAAAAGGAAATTGTATGTGCTGGAAGAGCCTATTCTAGTTGCGCCTGGGAAAGAGGCTAGTGATGAGGAATTATCTCTCTATATGAAACACATGGATGATGCCACAGATGTCCAGTGTTTCATGCTATTGGCCATGTTCAATGAGCTCTTGAAGCAACAAGAAAAAATGGACACGTATAGCATGATGTCTCACCTTAAGGATCTCTACCAAGAGAAGGTGAGACATGAGAGGTATGAGATATCCAATGCTTTGTTTACAACTAATCCTGGAGAGTCTGCACCAACTGGGCCTCATATAGTCAAGCTTATTGGCTACATTGAAGGCTTGGACATCTTAGGGATTAAATTCGTAGATGAGTTGCGTACATATCTTATCCTATCATCACTGCCCAAGGCCTTCTCTAGAATCATTGTCAATTATAACATCAGCGGAAATGAGAAGATTCTATCAGAGCTTCTAACCTTGATTCTCTAGGTAGATAAGGACATGGGGTGTGACAAACCCGTGGTCCTTATGGTGAACTAGAAAATTAAGGACAAGTAAAAGGGGCCAAAGACTTATAAACGGTATGAAGCCCCCGAGCACCATCCCTCCAAGAAGGGGAAGATACAGAGGTAGGGCAAGGAATGAGAGGTGGTGTGTTTTTCATGTGGCAAGCAAGGCCACTGGAAGAGGAACTGCACCCAGAAGCGTGGGGACGTTAAAGGTGCATTCGTTATCGAGTGTAATATTTTCATTTCTACACATTGGGTATTAGATACAGCTTGTGGGGATCATATCTATATTCAAATTCGGGAACCAAGTATATTTAGAAATATTTCAATAGGAGAGGTGGATCTTTGAGCTACCAATGGCGCAAGGCTGGTTGCATTGGCTATTGGCGACTACAACCTCTCATTGTCGACTGGAATGATTTTGGTTTTACATAACTGTTATTATGTGCTTAGTGTTACCAAGAACATAATTTCTGTATCTTGTTTTGATATGGATGGATTTATTTTCATGTTTGGAAATAAGGGTAGTTTCTTTTATAAGAACAACGTATGTTATGGTATAAAACATTTAAATAATGATTTTTATGTATTAAATTACGAAAACCAAGTGTTGGGAATCGATAATGAAAAAAACTCACATGACTCATACATCACCCAATTGTGGCATCACCGTCTCGGTCATGTAAATGAGAAGCTCTTGACAAAGCTCTACCAAGATGGATATTTAGACTCTACTAAGCTAAAACCACTTGATAGATGTCACACTTATTTACAAGGTAAAATGACCAAGCCGCCTTTTGGTGGACAGGGTGAAAGGGCCATAGAGCTTTTAGGATTGGTACACACAGATGTATGTGGACCATTTCCAGTAGAATCTAGAGGTGGATATTCTTACTTCATTACTTTTACTGATGATTTGAGTAGATACAGATTTGTCTAATTATTGAGTTATAAGTTAGAAGCCTTAGAAAAATTTAAGGAATTCAAGAATGAAATATAGAATCATCTTGGTAAGAAGATAAAGAAACTTCAATCGGATCAAGGTGGAGAATATCTGAACCAAGAGTTCATCGATCTTCTACAGGAGTCTGTAATTCTATCTCAGATCACTCCTCCTTATACACCACAGTGGAACGGTGTTAGTGAAAGGAGGAACTGAACCTTTTTAAACATGGTGAGGTCGATGATGAGTCATGCTGATCATCCATTATCCTTTTGGGGATATGCCTTACAAACTACAACATACACATTAAACCGAGTACAAACTAAGGTGGAAAATGGAATTCCCTCTGAGTTATGGAATGGAAAGAAACCCATTTTATCGTATACACATGTATGGGGATGCGAGGCGTTTGTTAAGGCCTTCTCAGGAAACAAACTAGCACCCCAGGGAAAAAATTGTATCTTTATAGGGTATCCTATGGAAACGAAAGGATATTACCTATATAACCCTCAGGAAAAGAAAGTGATTGTCGCCAGACAAGCCGTATTTCATGAGAGGTATCACATCCTCAAAAAGGATAGTGGGAGCAAGATTGACTTCGACGAAGTTGATGCTCAAGATAAACAGGAGTTGGTATATGAACAAGTTATATAGGTCCTTGTGGAAGAGGTTCTAGAAACACAAATACTACGTAGGAGCTCAAGAGAGGTAAGGGAACCAGAGAGATTTGGTTTCCTAGTCACCGAGGATGGTGAATCATTATTGTTGGAAAATGATGAACTTCTATCATACAAGGAAGCTGTAGAAATCTCAAAAGCAACAAGATGGCTAGAGGATATGAATTCTGAGATGGATTCCATGTATCAGAACCAAGTCTGGGTTATGGTCGATGTGCCAGTTGATGTAAAGCATGTTGGATGGAAATTGGTATTGAAGAGAAAACTAGACATGGAAGGTCAAGTTAGCACCTATAAAGCATGGATAGTGGCTAAAGGATTCAGACAACGTCAAGGAATTTACTATGATGAAACCTTCTTGGCAGTTTCCATGTTTAAATCCATAAGAATCATACTTTCCATAGCAGCTTACCATGGCTACGAGATTTGGAAAATGGATGTCAAAACAGCATTCCATAACGGGAACCTTCAATAAGATGTCTATATGACACAACTAGAAGGGTTTGTGACACCAGGTGAATCCAAACAGGTTTTCAAGTTGCAGAAATCCATTTATGGATTGAAGCAAGAATCCAGGTCATGGAACATTCGATTTTATGAAGCCATAATGGAATTTGGTTTCACTAAGAATGAATGTGATCCATGTGTTTATAAGTAGTTTAATGGGAATGTGATTGTTATCCTAGTAGTATATGTTGACGACATATTACTTATTGGAAATGATGTACCAGTCTTATAGTCATTTAAGGACTGGTTGAACAAGTGTATCTCTATGAAAGAATTAAGGGAAGCAGCCTACATTCTAGGGATCAAGATCATTCATGATAGATCCAAGAGGCTGCTTGGACTAAGTCAGGGTATATACATTGACCAGATACTAAAGAGATTTAGTATGGAACAATCCAAGAGGGTATTGGTTCCATTGTCACATGGCCTACATCTTTCTAAAAAAATGTGTCCTCAGACACAACAAGAGAAATATAGAATGAGTAAGATCCCATATGCTTCGGCTATAGGATCCATCATGTATACCATGTTATGTACCAGGATTGATGTTGCCTATGCACTGAGCATGTTAGGCAGATATCAACCAGATCCAGGAGAGCAGCATTGGACTGCTGTTAAGACTATCCTTAAGTATCTGAGAAGAACTAAGGATATGTTCCTGGTGTATGGAGGAGATGAGGTGCTTGTCATCAGAGGGTATGTTGATGCTTGTTTTCAGACAAATCAGAATGATTTGAAGTCGTAATCTGGATATGTTTTCTATCTCAATGGAGAATTGTGAGCTGGAAGAGTTCAAAGCAGCCAGTTGTCACCGATTCTATAGTGGAGTCCGAATATATAGTGGCTTATGATGCAGCCAATGAAGCCTTCTGGATTTGGAACTTTTTCTAGGATCATGATGTGGTGCCAACTAGTAAAGATCCAATTATATTATATTGTGATAATACTGCAGCGGTGGCTCTTGCAAAAGAACCAAGGTCACATCAATGGAAAAATCACATAATCTGTAAGTATCACCTCATGAGGGATTTCTATCAGAGGGGTGAAGTAACTGTGAGCAGAGTGTCCACAGAAGAGAACGTGGCGGACCCCATGACTAAAGGCCTATCTCAGCAGAAACATGAATATCATGTGAGAGCTAGCGGGTTAAAGGTTGTTAGCAGTTGGCACTAGTCCAAGTGGAAGTCTATTGGAGTTGGTGGTCTAGAACCAACTACATTGTACTCAATTCATTAATAAAAGCCTTATCACATCTTGATTATTCTTCTGCGTGACAATGCATGTGATAATTTCTTAAGGACAGCTGTGGCATTAAAGGGTCATTGTGGATCCTTACTATGATGAGAACCCAGAAGTTCCATAACACTGTTCTTGAATATATGTTTTATGGACAGATGATATTATTTGAGGGAAAAAAATAATACAGGTCATTAGGGGTGAGGACTCATAAAACTTTCAGGCACCTTCTCATGGTGTGCACCCTTGGTAATATCCAGGAGGATATTATGAGAACGAGACCCACGAGTAGGAAATCCACATTTCATAGTGTAATTGGATGTTCCTATCCGTGGACGTGTGTATTGGTCCTTAGACTTTAAGATTATTATTAATGGGTATTACCACTCGCGCACATATATGTATTGATGAAAACTGTGACGAAAAACTGTTCACAGTGAGGTAGGATATGTTGGGTGCATCACGAGTAATACTGAATTAATAGATAATGCGAGAAAGTATTTTTCCCTTCTGTTCCATAATGAAAGTAGATATCTCAAGACCTTTGATGTAATTGATATAGCCTAAAAAAATCCATGTCCATGGTAAGGTATAGGCGAGTTCAATTCTGGGAATTCAAAGAAAGAATAATCGAGTACATGGGTTGATGGCACTAGCATGCAACATGCTTGATTAGAGTCATCGAGAAAAAGGGATTTTATTACACGGTAAGCATCCAAAAGAGGTGACATGTCATTGGGGCGTTAACTTATTTCTCTGTGGGCACCTTGGAGTGTTACTAGAAGCTAACCTTGGACTTTAGGCAGGCTCTACCTAATACCACTGAGAAAGAGGCCTAGAGGGTCACACACTAAGTGTTTCCATGTATCTCAGTTAAATATTAATTTAACAAGTTAAATAAATATTATTCCCGACTATGGTTTAATAATTATTTAAGGATTCCTGATCACATTTATTTAGACACTAGTTATTCGAGAAAATATATTGTGGGAGAAATAATATATTTATTAGCGAGTAATGCAGTTACATTTATTTAAAAAATAAATATCCATTACTCAATGTCTAATAAATGTGGTGGAGAAAAATGGAAAATAAAATTACACGCCATGTATATTAAATATACACGCCGTGTAGTTTTCCAATCGGGATTTTGAGGATATAATATTTTTTTTATTAAAATATATTAATTATAATCAGTGTGGGAACATGTCAAGGAATTAATAATTCAACATGGGGTTTCAATAAGAGTTAATGAAATAAATAAAATGGGTAACGCTTTTATTTATTATCATAACTCTATTAACCTCAAACCTGATTATAAATATCCTCCCAACCCCAACACTTTTCCTCATCTATTGTTGTGCACAACGGATTTGGAAATACTCTCAAGCCAAGAGAGAATTCCCTTTCCACCAAGAACGCCCTCAAATGACGAGAGCGAGATCCTCCACCAGATCAAGGCGGTCGAAGGCGGACATCACAATCGATGGTTCTTCCACGCTAGCACCCAGAGATCCATTCGGCGACGTCCGGAGATACGTGGAACACATGTGGATCACTGCTAGAGGAAGCCTACACTTGGATTCTATGACGCAACAACAGATCACCAAATCGTGACCAGACACATCAATGAAGAAATAATTCCACCAAGGTAATTCTTGTGAATTAATTAAATTAATTATAACCAACATATGATGATCCTATCTCAATGGTTGTAGGACTCTTATTTTCTTTTTCGTTCTTTGTTCTATTCCAATGATCCGGAATTTTATATCGTGACAGATCTCAGATTGAACATTGTTTAACGTTAAAATTAAAGTTGGTAAAACCCACCAATGCGCTTCCCCTGCGCCCAGAACCTACATATGTCACAATGAGGAGGAGTGATATGGATTGCAAGGAACATGAACAAGTAAAGATATGGGTTTTACTGGGAATATGTACCAATGAATATCAGGTTTTATATGTTGGTTTTAAACCTTATATGGGCATCCTATTTATTTTGACTAATTGGAATTAATTCACACTTATTTTGTGTTAAAAAGTTTATGGTTTTATGATAGGATCCTACCAAGTAGTACAATGTTGTCAAACCCATGGTTGTATAGCATTCCTTATTGTTCGAGGCATGTCCTTAACTAACATCCTGTATGGGGTGAGTGATTTTTATAGCTTGTGAATCTCGCATGGGTCATGGGGTAGCTCATGGTTCACCAAATAATAAGTGTAACATAATACCTCAGTCAAGGGGCATTTTCCCATTTAATGGGTGGGATTCCCTGTAGAAGAAAAATGTGTAGTGGAATTTTAAATCGGCTAGTATCATGATATAGAGCACTAGTGGGTGGGTGCATGTCCATACACCTAGTATCAAACCCAAGTTGAAGGTTTGACACAATCAGGTAATGTTGAGGGTAGATTTTTAGACTTAGGGTTTGATTCATGGTCTTAAATGGCCTCCTTCTTGGGGTGTGTGTTTCTTGCAGGTCATAATTCCCACATGAGGCATGGTGTGGATCATGGTTTAGCTGATAATATGGGTGATATCCTCCCTCTTTCATTAGGTTTTTTCCTGTTTAATCGGTGGGATTCCATAAAGATGGAAACTATGCGAAAGAATGGAAAACTGGATATTATTGTGACATAGAGAACTAGAGGGCTGGTTCACATCTATGTACCTTCATTAGAGTGAATTTTTTGTCAGTTTTCATCCTGATCCACTCTATGTGAAATCACCCACTAGTTCTCTATGTTACAATATTGTATTTTTTGGCATCCCACTGCATGCTTTTCTTCCCCTAAGGAATACCACCCATTCAATAGAAAAAGGTATCATGACAGAGTGAGTTTCACACCATTATTATCAAGAGTATCATAGGACCACCTACACCCCAGGTTGGACTCAGATATTAATAGTATCATTCAACCCATGCAGTGTAGTAATTTTATTAAATTCATGTCATAGACTGATTATATTATGCATAGCATAAGGCATTACAATCTCCCCATCAAAGCATACCCTAATCAATATAAGCTTATGAACCACTCTAATTACATGTTATAGTTCATTTGTGTCCAGTTATAATCTGTAACTACACCAAGTGAAGTCACACACTAGTGTTATGTGTCATGATATTGTCCACTTTAGCATCCCACCACATGGGTTTCTTCTCTTAGAGAATCCCACCCTTTCAATAGGAAAAGACCTTGTGACATTGTGAATTCTATATCCTTATTTTTAGGTGTATGATGAGACCTCCCATTACTCATGTTAGAGTCACATCATGTTATCATCATGCACCATAAGCAGCATAAGATGCCTATTAAATCCATGTCCCAGACTAACTACGGCATATGCTACATTGGGCATTACAAATGTCATGCGGTGTGGAATTTGTGTTGCAAAATATGTGAAAATAAAGGATTGAGTGGGTATTATTCATGGGATTATCATTTTTTTCATATTTAAGGGAATAAATTCCTTTGAATAATATGAATCATAGGGAATATGTCACTTTAAGGAAGGTCCCACAGGGGATATGGCCTCATGATAATGAGTTGGGGCATACACATGGGATAACCTTTCTAATTCATCCTTCTTGTTGGTAAAAAATAGGATAAGGAAATAATATTCACAAGGAATATGGACCTTTTAGGATATGATATCTCATAGGGAATATGTCCCTTTGAGAATGGATCTTATAAGGAATATAACCCATAGAGGATGAGTTAGGTTTTACATGTGGGATAACCTTGGATTATACTAGGATTAAGAATGATACATCTAGGGATTATATGTATAATTATCTTAGAAGATAGGTTTGAGATTAAACCTAATTGGAGGCCCTATCCTATATATACTTTTCTTACTTCCTAATGCTTGGTTAGAAGGATGATTAGATGTGTGGGTGATATAGACTCATGAGGAAGAGTTTAGGGATTGTGAATGATTTTTCCTTATATGAATAAACCTAGATCATTAAGGAGTCATAGTGATAAAATCATCACTGAGAGCATGGTTATGGATTGTACATAGAGAGGACAATCATTGTATAACTGATTAAACGAAGTCATCCAACTTGAAATTTTAATAACCTAAGTAAGAATCATGATCCAAGTGATATTTCTCAGTATCCTCACAATAGGAACCCACTTTATCAAGGTAATACATAGTTGTTGTTACCATTAGGGTCCCGTTGGTCTGGGAGTAAAACCCAATAGAGTTATTTAATAATGGAATACATGATTGAAGGGTTTTATGCTGATGTGCATGTTTTAATCATGTATCCTAGAAGGCCATAGAGGAGGCATAGAGAAGTACCATATGGTGGTAAGTTTACTTTGGATAATGAGTCTCTATAAGGTATTTTAGAAACAAATATACCATTTGAGAAACCTAAGTGAATGAAGTTTCCATGAGGATTTCATATGGGTTTTGTATAAGAGACAGGGAAAATGGTTATGTAGAAGTGATGTATGGGAGAATTTATGACCTAATGTAGAGTAGGGTGAAGTGTTTTTCCCTTATATAGGGTATAGAAAAGTGATATCCCTTGTGAAGA
Organism: Viscum album; assembly: GCA_963277665.1. NCBI lineage: Eukaryota > Viridiplantae > Streptophyta > Magnoliopsida > Santalales > Viscaceae > Viscum > Viscum album. The sequence continues at coordinate 1,319,990,456 of OY728132.1, read as the reverse complement.
AATAATTATAAGTGTATCACGATTGGAAGGTTTCATAGAAGTGTCTCTTTGTGGGGGAAGGTGTCTCCCTAGTGATGTGATCCTAGGGTGAATTTGTTGTGTGGTGACTTATTATTTCTTTCCTAAGAGGGGTCCTTCACCCTAGTTTAGAGAACTTGGGGTGAAGTGGTCTTCCATGATGTTTTTGGTATTTTAAACAATCATGTAACTCAATTACCATCATTTTCCTATTATTTACATTATGTTTCTTGGATTAATGGCCCACATAAAGGGAGAAAAAAGACTTGGGTGTGGGGAGCTTTGAGCGTACGTTCATCTTCTCCATAGATGTCCAAAATGGTGACCATGGGGGATATGTATTATCCTTGAATAACCTGGGTTCATACCTTTCATAGGCTACTTGGGATCATGACATAGGTACATTGGTAGTGTTCATGATAGTAGGTAGGGAACAAGACCAAGGCATGAAACGACAGTTCATAGGTTGCATGCATGGGCTGGGTGAAGGCCACCAGGGATAAATGAATTTGGAACCTTGACCTATTTCAAGTCACCTAGGAATATGTCATAATTCGTGTTGAGAATTTTCTCCACTCAATTATCATTTTCGTAAGAGATCACCAATAGATACCCCCATAATAGGGCCTTATTGAAACAAGGAGGGTATAATTTTGAGGTAGATGTAATTTCATTCTGAGCATGGTCTTATTAAACTAGATGGTGATCAAGTTGTGGTTTAGTGCATGGTCTATTCAATTGAATTATCATCCAGGACATGGGTTAGTGTCTGGTTTTTTCTAGTACACAGGCACACACTATGAGCTTAGACCTGAGCACAAAACATGGATCCTTTATAAATAGTAGGGGTCCAATAATTTTTCTTTTGTTCACAAGATAACTTAAGAGAATCTTTTAGATTTTCTCTATATCTATATGCTTTAGTTGTTAATGTTAATCAATGTGATCGTGGGTTTCTACCTCACACTAAACTTAGAACATAACCCTGGGCTGAACATGGTGCTTTAACTAGGTGAAGTATACTCAGGTGAAGGAGTTTCACAAAGACACTTGATCAAAGTTGTTTGGGTGAAGCACCCAGGTGAAGCTTTGAGGAAAACATTCATACTTTGATAAATTATCACCCAATTATGTTGGTGTTTATCCCACTCTTCCCTGATATTTCCTTTAATTTACTTTTATCTTCCACCCTATAATATTGTTGGATTTATCATTATATGAACTTGATTTCCAATAATTTGAATACTTCCCAGAACAATGAAGTTTCTACCTACATCGATTAGCTAGTTCATGATGTTGGTAAAGGGTATGCATTTAAATAAAGACCATACCTGTCATCTATCATTAAAACCATTTGGAATCAGCACCCAAATTATTTGACATCAAATTTAATACCATTATATGGCCATGATCTCTTGGATAATTTGGATGTCCCAAGACCTAATGTTGACCTTCCAAACTCATGGTTTGTAGAGTACACTAGCTTGGGGAGTGAAAATATACCTTCAAAAGGATAATACATCAATTAGGGGGATATTAACCCTATATATATAAAACATCAATACATGGAAACCCATGAAAATTATGCCTCTGTATCATAACCCCAGATACATTATTACTTGTTAATATTCATCCAATTAGTCACAGAGTAGCTTAAAGTTTGGGTAGAGGAGTGAGACCTATGACTTAGAGGTTATGCAAAGCTTGAATAGATTTGGGTGTATTGGGTCCATATAACATGTGTAGAGTTTGAGGATGATTTTAGGGAGGTATATATTTATGAATCTATCTAGATCTCACAGATTTACTTATACCAAAACGTCAAATTCTTTCATATGTTTCCCAGTCATCGGAGACCAAAAAAATAAATTTTATTTTGTACATGGATAAGTGGGTATTTGTTTATGGCGTGTGTAAAATGTATTTAGTGTTCCCATCCTTAGGCCTATTCATGTATAATTAATTCATCTATTGGACTCTTTGGTATATCTCCAATGAACACCCTCATTAGTTTATGTGATTTGGAGGGAAATAGTCAATGCTATGGGGAAGGAACCCATTCCACGAATTTGCATCAGTTTTGATTGTGAGAGGAACATTTTTCGGGTTCCTTGAGGAAACAGACCAAACTCAAGACACTCAACACGGTGCCCCGACATGAATAAAAGGGGATCCCTACAAATATATTATCTATAATTGGGGAAAGGGTGATATAAGGGATCGGTTATGATGTTAAACTAGTGATCCCTCCATAGAATAGCTAGTGAGATTAGTTTCCATGTGGATGAGTGAGTATTTGTTACTAGTATGTGATTCACACAATAAAGTATGATCGAGCATATTTATGAAAGTGTAATAGAGGATACACCAGTGACTAATACACATCCATATAGGTAAATCGCCCATTTGATTATTGAGACTATTTCAAGTTTTGTTGGGTAGGCCAGTTGAACACTTTAATACAAATGAGCACCTTAGTGATGTTAAAAACATAATGTGTGGATTTAGACCGTTTATTAATGATCTTTTGGGAATCATGATACTACTATTGAAGGGGTATAATGCTTTTAGGCTTCTAATTCCACACTCATAATTTATGTTTCTCACCTACAGTGATCCCCCTAGAGACATGACCTTAGATGATCATAGTGGAAAATAAAAATCATAATCATACAATATCAATTTGAGATATTAGACTCTAGAATCCTGAATTGATTGTTCTTTCATTTGAGATTACAATGTATTGAAAAAACCGCGAGATTCAAAGTGAGAGAAAAGTTTTTTAAATGGGGAAATGAAGTGTAAAATGAAAAAAAAAGAATAAGAATAAGATCACAGGACAAAAAAATTTACATTGTTCAGAAAAAATCCCTACATCCATAGAGAGGTAGAATCAATTCACTAATTCAGGAGAAGAATTAGAGGGATACAATCAGAGTTTCACACACATAAACCTAAGATCAAATGAGCTAATAAAGAAAATGATGCATTGTTTCACCAACCACATAGTTAGTCCACTATGTTATAGTGCTCCAACCACCCAAATCTATATTACTACAATATCACAACGACCCTAGTCAAAGTTGTTATAGTGTTAATGGCTATAAGTTCATGGAGCTATAGAACCGTTTTCTCCAAAGTCTGAGATGCTATAGTTCCCAATTGATTCCACCAGGTCAGCTCTTCTATAGTACCATGTTTAAGTCCACACTGCTACATTGCCCTATTTTTGTCACCGATCAGTGCTTCTACAGTGATTCAACATTACAAAAAATCCCCAAATTTGGGTTAGGGTTCTTCATACACTAGACCCCTGGAGTAGGGGCATGTTTCCCCCTATAAACCCCAATAACATCACTATAAAGGTAAAACTATGGATTTTCGATCTAGTGTATATTTGGCCAGAAGCATTTGTCCCAACTTCATCCAAACAGATCTGGTTACACCATTCCAACACTATAGTCCATATCAGTTTGGGCATCAATTACAGTGTTCCTAGAATAATATATTAGTTACACTAAAAAATGTATAAATGGAGTAGCACCCAGTGGTGGTAAGACATTTGAGGATAATGATAGCTTAATAAAGCACCAGTGAAATAACTATTCTGCCAATAATTGATGCCTTCACTAAGATGACACTCGGGTATGCCTAGGCATGGATATCATCTTATTGAAATGGAATATTGGTGACCAATATTCCCAAGATCACTGCATACTTGGACCAATAAAGAAGAAAATGGGTCACTTGGAAGTCTTGTGGGAATGAAACTTCTAGGTAAGTGTCTAGGAATCTTAACTAATCATGAACGCATATTTTTCAGAAGTCTCACATTGAAGATCCACAATGTCAAGAGATGGATCCGAGGTGATCGTGCTAATGAAAAAAATAAACGATCAAAATAAGAATGAAAGTTTAAGAGAACTGTGATATACAATAATAATATTATTATTTATATATGACCATTATAACCTCTTAATTAAATTGGAATAATGAATAATAATAAAAATAATATAAAAAATATTTATAAAGATTTTATATAATGAAAATTTATTCATTAATTCATAATAAATATATACTAATTTTTTATTAAATTTATTTTATGCTTCAAAAATATGTTTTCTTTGAAAATGGTTTTTATAATATTTTACATGAGTATATTATAATTCATATATTCTAGTTTTAGAAATTAAATTTTATAAAAATGATAAAAAAATTTAAATTATAACCTCAAAATTATATTTGGGTAATTTTTTATGAATTTTTTGAAAAAGTTTATTTTTGGGTGAATACTGAAAATATCGATTTCTAAAGAAAATTGTCTTTTATTTTTTAGTATTTTCAATGCACCATTTTTTATTTATATTTTTTTAAGGGTAATTTATTTATTTTTGTTAAAAATAATTCAATATATATATTTTGGATCAATATTATACTTGATCTTGGTATAAAAATACTTTTAGACATAAAAGAAATTTTTCATAAAACTGTATTTTGTTGCATTTTTTATTTTTATATTAAATTAATATTAATTATTTCTACAAATTTAATCTTGAAAAATGCATTTAATATCTTTAATAATAATTTTAAAATTTAGTAATGTGGAAATTTTCATTTTTGGTCCTTATGAATAGTATCTATGTTAAATAATTATAATTGCGGTACATGGTAAATCAGTTTAATTAAGGTTAAAACTAATGGGAAATGGATTTAAAATATACCTATAACTTTTATTTACCCTATTTTATGAGTTTAGTTCATTAATTTATATCTATGTTTCTAATTTATGTCAACTTGGATCCTTTTTTCTTTGATAATGACATATATAATATTTTTAATTAAATAAAAATTAAAAATGTCACTCTCTTGCTTTTAAATTTATATTATATGTTCACATCAGGATAAAAATAAATTTTGAATAAATATAAAATTTTATTTTGATCATAATTAAATTAAATTAATTTTGGTAATATATTCTTAATTATTATTGATTATATAATTACTTTAAACTCTTATACAACGTTGACATGGTGCTTGTGCAAGGTGTGGAAAAATCAAATTAAATAATTTTAAAAACATTAAATGTAATGTATTTGGGATTAATTATGGTGAAAAATAATTTTATAGTTAATAATAATTTATTATTAATGATTAAATTTATCATATTTTAATTCCATTTTTTCTTTATGTCCATAAAGTCAAATTATATGAATAATTCTTAAAATGACATTAATAGTATTTACTGCTAAATATTATTTTATTAAATTATATACAAATATTAAAAAACATTTAAGATGAAAATAAGGATTATAAATGTTCAAAAAATTTATACATTTACCATTTATGATCCAACTATTACCTTATAAGTAAAACTATAACCCTTTAATATTGAAAAAGTTGTTACTGTAGTTAAGGCTAAAATTGGTTAACAAAGATGTTAAACCAAAATATAAGGTTTAAAATACCAATTAAACATGTCCATATTTTATTAGTTGATTATATTTAAACTATATCCAATCATAGAATTTAAATTATAGCCACATGGTGTCACTTTCACATGAAAATGAGTTTATTATATTTAAATGTTTTTGTTAATTCCATGTGTGTCATTTCATTCACTATAAAAGGACACCCCTCCTCTCTCTTCTTTACACCACCTTGTTCCACCAAACTCAACAAAAACCTGAAAATTTATCTTATAAAATTCCCTATAAATTAATAATATGTGTTATTATTCTTAATATACCATTTCAAGGGTTCTTAGGTAGGGATCTAAAGGAGGTATACTGATGAAGTGGCAGTCGTCTTTACCGACTCTTTCAAATTTATTTCTTCTTCTACTTACTCTAAATTTGTTGTACCCATAAAAAATATTAAATATAGTATATTAAATATACTGAGATATTATTATTATGGTTCAATTATTTCTACCTCTTTTTCATCCTATGGAATGAGAAAACATCGCTCGTGCATACGTACGACTTACTATCTCCACTTAGCGATATAATTCATCTTTTTATCACCATTTTACTTGGATCATTATAAAGTTAGATCTAATTAATATATATTATAATTATTAAATAATTATCTTCCAATAAATATAATATATCATTTTCTTTCTTACCCTTCCACCTATTTAAAATGATAAATTCGCTCATGTGTATGTGTGGACTACCACCTCCATGAAGCGATGTGATTCATTTTTCCAGTATACCTTACAAGGATGATTATATATATATATAATGAGTATATAATATATCTATATCATTATTAACACTATGTATATAATTTAACCATGATAAAGATGCAAATACTGAATCAACTGAATCGAAACTTACACGAGAAACGAAATAGCTAACACTCAAAAATAATGATTTTATTAAATAATTTTTAATAAATGAGTGTTGAAATGTAATAATTATATTATATGTGATATTACAAGTATATATATTAAAATTTTATATAATTATAATAGATTTAAATTTATTATACATAAGGTTAAAATCACTTACAAGGAAAGTTAGACCTGAGGTAAGGGTTCTTCATCTCAATTTTATTTATTTGGGATATATTTGATGTTATGAACCTATTTATGTTTATGAGATGTATAGAATAATAATTTGGAATGTTATATAAATAATTATTCTTAATTCATTGTATTAAAATTTAAAACTAAAATTATTTAATCCAAGGGATTTTTATTATAAAGTTACCAAAGTGGTAGGGTTTATTTGACAATCTCATCCTTATTCATGATTTTTAAGTTCAATTTTATATTGGGGAGGGGGGGGGTTATATGATAATATTATCTAAAACCTAGTCTATTTTTATCTTATCTAGTAATTTCTTAAATTTTAATGTATTAGTTCTATTTTTATTTTCTTTTTCACTCAAAAATACCAAATTAATGTTTTTATAAAAAAGAGACTCTGTTTTTTTACTCGGACATGAATCTTTTTCTTCCATGTACATATTTTCTTTAAAATGTTTTGAAGAAAGTTTTTAATATTATCCAATGATTTATTAAAGTCATTTTTACCAATGTTTTAATTTTTATAAAAAAATTAAAAGGAATGTTTTCGTCACTTTCTGAATGAGGCACTTTTAACAAAGGTGTGAACTAAATCATCATTTTAATGTACATGGAAAAATTATATTTTCACACAATCATGATTAATATTTTTTTGAATATTTATTTAAAAGTTTAAATATTTATTTATAAAATAATTTGTTCCCTAATATTTTGAAAATTTATTTTTAAATAATTTATTTAAAAATTAAATGACTATTTTCCTCAAAAACAATATTCCAGTGATCTGTTAAAATTATTTTCATCTATTCAAATATCCTTTTATAAATATTGTTATTTAATGAGGTTATACACTAATGATATCATCCATAATATTTCTATGGATGGATTATTATCATTTTAAATAGGTAAGTTTTGACATTTTATATGCCAGTTCTTCCAATATAGACAATTATTGATTATTAAGGTGTGTTGATTAAGTTATATTGTTTATTAATATGATGAATTCATTAGACATACTAAGTGATGGGTGGGGTCCATAATTAAATAACCCCTCAATTAATCGATGGGTCTCATGATAAAAAACTATTTGTGTATTTGGTCAAGTCCATACACATTTATGTAAGATGTCTTAGCATAAGGCCTCGATGGTAAGTTTTAGTTGTCCTGTAGTTTGCATTCCATCATTATAAAATCAATTATTGATATCCATGTGATTATTTTAATAGTTATGTCATTCATGGAGAAGTTTCAAGATCATGTGATTATTTATATGGAATTATTCGATCATTATTTATTCTTCTCATGTTATTCACACCATATTTATTCTATGATATCTTTCATTGTATGAATTCTCTTACTGAGCATCTGAGTTCACCCATTTATTATGTTTCCTATACCAAATATTCTAGGAAGTTTATTATGATTAATATTTAAGGATATTATAGATAAAATAATGATTTTCTCAAAGAAAATACTATTTTGTATTTTATGTTTTTCAATATAATCCAAGATTCAAGCATGTATCTAGTTTACCAAGACTACTAAACTATTTAGTCCCTTGGGATATGATCACTTGTATCTAATTCCATTTTAATAATGTGACCACTATCTATGAGATACAATATTTGGTGTCTTTAAAATTGGTATTAGATCAAATTTAGTATAAACCTTGATAATTAGATTAATAAAATTATAGATTAGGAAACATAACTCAAAAATATACTTTGAGAATATTTCTAATTATAAGACAATATCATAATGTTTTTTGTAAGGTATAGAATATGTGGGTTTTCTAGAAATAAAAATCTGTCTAGATACTACAAGTGAATTTTATTTTCTTTATAGATTCATCTTGGGGTAATAACCCCAAAAAAGATGGTCAAGTATATCTTGACCATCATTCTAGTGCATGGTGTAGGATCTCTTACTGTACACCTATTTTGACACTCCTTGGATAAATTCTTAAGATAATTCATATTTTCTTTATAAACCAATATAAAGGATTTTAATAGATAATGGCCAAGAATTACCTAATTTAATCCTATGGTTTCATATATTGAATAGAATATACCAATATTTAGACCTCCTATAAATTATTTTAATGATTATATGATTTACCACAATAATTATTATTGCTCACACTATTATTTTTGGTTTCATTAAATGGATAGAACCGTAAAAAACCATCTTAACACTGAATGTTACATACAATGTAATGATTATCCTCCTATGAAAATGAATATTGTGGGATATGGAATGTGAAAACTTATGATTATGTATAGACAACTATCCTGATATATGATAAATAACCTGAACATAGGTGTGTTTTTGAATAAATAAAATAAGATAAAAATTCAGTTTCATGAAGCCCATAATAGAAAGAATGCCCAGATTATGGCATGTTGAGAATGTGGTAAGAATCACCAAAGATAATGTTTCAAAGGAAGTGGAATATGTTTCTAATGTGGAAATGGAGGGACTAGAGTAACAAATTTCCAATGAATTAAATTACTTATGTATGGGGATAGTGGGAATTATCAGAGTCGATGCCCTAATCTAGGAGCTAACTCCACGACCAAGGAAGGGTTTATGTTATGTCAATTATTTAAGTGCAATGATTTAAGTGTTTATGTTTTTATATTCAATAATTATGTTATATATGTTTTTTATGAATGATATTATGGTTATAAGAATCATGATACATCTAAGGATTATTCTATAGTATTTTTTCTTATAGATTAGTAGGAATATGTTGAACGGTACTAATAAAGTAGAAAAGTGACTTAGCGATAAGGTGAAATTGTTTTTTTAAATAAATGTTTATGGATAGATAACCCAAAATATGTGTCTGATGTTGAGCTGATATTCTTTATATGAGATTAATATTTTACTAGTATTGATAAAGTAAGTTTGATTCTATTGGTGACCTTAAAAATGATTAGTGTTTTGATGAAAAAGTTAATTAGGATAATGTTTATTTCATTTTTGGATTTATGAAATATATTCATTAGTATATTATTTTATTTGAGTAATAAGAATATAGTGAATTCTTAGATGTATATATGTTTTCAATGAGGTTTTATATTAATTCAGCTTATTAAAAATTTTTAGGAGAATATATGATTAACATATTCATATGTTCGGAAAAAAATATGTGATCAAATATTTCATATTTTTAGGTTTTTAATTTTCTAAGGAATTTTTTAGGAGTATTAAGGTTAACTATTTATGGAATGGAATAATTTGAAGTTTTTATTTTATTATTGAGGTTTTAGAGATTAATGTGTTATATTTACCCATACTGGATAACTTGTGCTAACCATTCTTTCTGATAAATATTTAGAGACAAAAGAAACTACTTTTCATTCTTTTATGAATCTTATGATTCATTAAAAGTTAATTTTAGAGCATTAGTCATGAAAAAATTATCTTTAATATTCATTTAATAGAGTAAGATATGAAGTGTAAATTGATCGAAGAATAACCAAATAATGAAATTATGCTTATAAAATTGAATAAATTCAAGTATGTATAATTTATCATGTTCAATTTATTGATAAAGAAAGAATGCCTCATCTTTAGAAAAAAATATCTTTAAATAAAAATATTATTCTTTTACCATTATTTCTGATGAATTGATAGTCTTATAACCCCTTACTCATTTATGGTTTTGTGGTCATTAACTTTCTCATGAACATGTTATTTATCAATATCTATTATTACTTGGATGTTATTTTATCCTCTATTTTTATATTTTAACTTCCTACCAATTTTATCTTTATCTGGAAACCCAATTAAGTGTAATTTCAAGTAACCTTTTGGTTTCCCACTTCCACTTTTTAAAAGAATTTTTATTATACCTTTAAACGATGTGGGTTTTAAACAATGATATTTTCAAATATTGAACCTTTAATGAGAAATATAAAATTAAAAGGATGTAATTTAATTTATGGGGGAGAATATAAAACCCCAAATTTTTTGTTTAAAATAATATTACGCTGAATATATTTCTTGACACGCAACACTAAGCATTAAGTGAATTTTGATACTATAAAATAGTATTATTTAATTATGACCATTAAAACTAAGTTGTAAAATTAGCAGTATGAATAGGAATAAATGATCATAAAAAAATAAAATGTTTTATATGATGAAAATTTATTTATTAATTCATAATAAAAATGTACTCAATTTTTAGTAGTCATTTTATATTTAAAAAATATTTTTTCTTATAAAATAGTTTTTATGGACTTTTATGTGAGGATATCATAATTAATTTCTTCCAATTTTAAAATTTTATTTTTATAAAAAAAATATTTCATTTTTTAAATCATCATATAAAAAGGGTGAATTTTTTGAAATTTTATAAAAAAGTTGTTTTTTTAATAAGGAAAATATTGATTTTCAAAGAACATTGTATTTTTTTCTATTAATTTCAGAGTCAAATTTTTATTTGGATTGATTTTAAAATGTAATTATTTTTTTTATTAAAAATTTAAATTTATACTTTTTGTATCAATATTATACTTGATCTTGGTATAAATAACTTTTATAAATAAAAGGAATTTTTCATAAAATTGTTTTTTATTGTGTTTTGAATTTTTATATTAAATTAATTTATGACATTTATATAGATTAAATTTTAAAAAATGGATTCTATATTTGGAATCATCATTTCAAAATTTAGTAATGAGTATAGTTTTATTTTTATCATTATAAATAGTAATCATTGTAAATAGTTAAAACCATGGTAAATAGTAAATTGAGTTAATTATGGTTAAAACTAATGTGAAAAGAATTTAAAATCTACCTAAGACTTTACATTACCCTATTAGATGATTATAGCTCATCATTCCTCGTCAAATATTCAAACATATATCCACTTGAATCTTTTTTTCTTTTAAGATGACCTATATAATATTTTATGTAAAAAAATACAAAATGTCACTCTTTTGATTTTTTTTCTCTTATGTGTTCACATAGATATAAAAATTAGTTTTTAATGAATATTAATGATCATTTTGAGAAAAATTAAATTATTTAAATTATGGAAATTTATTTTTATTTTTTATTGATTATATAATTACCTTAGACACTTATACAAAACAATGATATAGTGCTTATACAAGCAGAGGAAAATCCAATTAAATAATTTTAAAAACATTAAAAGTTATGTATTTGGGATTAATTATGGTGAAAAAATAATTTTATAGTTAAAAATAATGTATTATTGATGGTTAAATATATTATATTTCAATTAAATTGTTGTCTTTATGTCTTTAAAGTCAAATTGTGTGAATAGTTCTTAAAATGAATTTAATAGTATTTTAGGTTAAATAATATTTTATTAAATTATTTAACAATCATAAGATCTTTAAAGATGATAATTATGATGGGGAATTTTTGAAAATTTCATCCCCTCACTATTGGAATTTTACACTTTACCAATGGTTCAAAACCGTTGGTAATGTCCTGGAAACCGTTGGTATATAATATACCAACGTTTCCCCCAACCGTGTCCAAGTAAGTCGTGATAATAGGCCTATAAAAACGATTCTGTGAAAACAATTGGTATAGGTGTCAAAATTGAAGGTATACCAACGGTTTGTAGAAACTGTTGGCATGTATGGGTTAAAGTATAACATATACCGATAGTTTGTAAAACCGTTGGTATATGTGTGTTAGACTTATACCAACAATTACAACCATTGGTATAAAGGAGGTGTGGAAAGCCATAAGGCTATACCAAATGTTTTTTATAACCATTGGTATAGGTTTATACCAACGGTTATAAAAAAACCATTGGTATAGTTATATTATAGCATCTATACCGACGGTTGAAAACTGTTGGTATATAGTTTCTCAATTCCATAGTAGCAACATTCCCCTCTCCCCTCTCCAGACCTACTACAACACAGCTCCACAGTAACACACCTCCCCCTCTCCAGACTTGCAATAACACCAATACAAAATCACCATCCAAAGTATTCAAAATTTAGAATTCATTTCAGAATTTAGAAATTTAGAAATTTAGAAATTGAAATGAAATAACACCCATAAGAGGAAAATCCTACATGTTATAGGAAATGCAAAACACCCATAAGAGTATTCCAAATTTAGAATTAATTCCTCACTGAAACACAACACCAACACACATAAGAGTATAAAAAATTTAGAGTTCATTCCTTACTCAAACCACAACACCAATACACACAAGAGAAAAAACCTACATGTTATAGGAATCACATGGGATTTTTAGTCATGGTATTAGGTTGAGTATCTTAAAACCAATAGAAAAACTTGGGTAGAGTAGACAATGATCATGATACCCATAAGATAGACAATGGTAGTGGTCATGTTCTTCGACCTAGGATGAGTTATAGGAAGCACATGGGATGTTTATATTCCTCTATTGATTATGTATCCATGTATAAATGGCTCCTGATGTGTTAGTGGTAAACATTGGAAAATATCGACATATGAAATGTGTTACCGAAATAGCCTACATGTTTTTCATAGACTTTTAAATTAGAATAAGGGGGTATCTGGATAATTTTAATTTTCTCTCCTGGGTGTGATATGAGATGAATCCCCATCTTGGGTAGTAGGTATGAATATTCAATTAATTTAATGGTATTGGGTTCCCAAAGGAACTTTGGTTTGGTCTTAGAACCCACTGTTTGAGGATGGTATTGAGGTGATCCATGGGGATATGGTGTCAACAAATGAACTTCTCACCATTGGGGTATTTTCATGACTTTGAAACTTATTTTTCAAGAATCTATGTGTATCCTTGTTGAAAAATTTGTTATATGGTATGCTTGAGTGTTCATAGGATTCATATGAAATTACTATATGATATTTATTTGTTGTATGTAATTGTATAGAATGAACGACCCATTATTGAGAATTAGAACATGAGTGTTGGTGCATGTTCATGATGGGATGCCGAGAATCATTCCTAATAGAATTCATGTTTTTCTACATATACTATGACCCATTGTGTTTCAATCTATGTCTTGTGAATATTTTCTTCTAATAAAATATGACCAATAGACCATATTTTATTTTTTAGCCCACAATTTCAAGAATATATGTGTAGCCTCGTGAAGATTTTCTGTATGCCAATTGTTGTTTTCACTTAAAATGTGTCCATTTCAAACAAAAGTGAGACACTTTGAGTGATACCAGTCACACCGTGCCTTGGATTGAGGTGGAGATGACTCATACCCATCATAAATGATCCATGGATTGTTTTGATAAAGTATCAACACAACCCGAATGCGTTTGGTCGTTTTTACATATGTCAGTTATTGTTTTCACTTAAAATGTTGTCCATTTAAAAGAAAAGTGAGACACTTTGAGTGGTGTCGGCCACACCACACCTCGGATTGAAGCAGAGTTGACTGGTACATGTTAAAAATGACCCATGGATCATTTTCCTAAAGTTTCAATAGAATCCAAATGTGTTTTGTCGGTTTTCCATATGCCAGTTGTTGTTTTTACTTAAAATGATGTCCATTTTAAATAGAAGAGATACATTTTGAGTGGTCTCAGCCACACTGCTCCTCCGATTAAGGAAGGTTTGAATCATAAACATCACCAATGACCCATGGATCTTTTTCCTTAAGTATCAACACAATATGAATGCATTTGGTCAATTTTATGTATGCCATTTGTTGTATTCATTTAAAATCTGGTACATTTCAAATAAAAGTGAGACAGTTTGAGTGGTGCCAGCCACACCGGACCTCGGATTGAGGTGGGGTTGACTTTTCCACGTCGCATATGACCGAAGGATTTTTTTCCTAAAGTTTCAATAGAATTGGAATGCCTTTTATAGTTTTCTGTATGTCAGCTGTTGTGTTCACTTAAAATGATGTCATTTTGAAACAAAATAGAGACACTTTGAGTGGTGCCGGCCACACTGTGACTTTGATTGAGGCGGGATTAACTCGTACACATCACAAATGACCCATGGATTGTTTTCCTAATGTATCAACACATCTGAATGTGTTTGGTCGGTTTTCTGTATGTCAGTTGTTGTTTTCACTTAAAATGTTGTCCATTTCAAAGAAAAGTGAGACACTTTGAGTGGTTCTGGCCACATCGCGCCTTGGATTGAGGCAGGTTTTACTCATACACATCAAAAATGACCAATTTATCATTTTCCTAATGTTTCAACAGAATCCGAATGCTTTTGGTCAGTTTTCCGTATGTCAGAAGTTGTTTTTACTTAAAATGATGTCCATTTTAAACAGAAGAGAGACATTTTGAGTGGTGTGGGACACACCACACATCGAATTGAGGTGGGGTTGACTTTTACACATCACAAATGAGCCATGTATCGTTTTCCTAAAGTATCAACACAATCCTAATGCGTTTGGTCGGTGTTCCGTATTCCAGTTGTTGTTTTCAATTAAAATCATGTCCATTTCAAAGAAAAGTGAGACATTTTGAGTGGTTCCGGCCACACCGGCCCTCGGATTGAGGCAGGGTTGACTCGTACACGTCACATATAACCCATGGATCTTTTTTCTAAAGTTTCAACAGAATAATATTACATTTGGTTGTTTTTACATATCTCAGTTGTTGTATTTACTTAAAATGATGTCCTTTTGAAACAAAAGAGAGACACTTTGGGTGATGTCATCCATACCAAACCTTTTATTGAGGCAGTTTTGACTCGTACACAAAAAATATGACCCATGGATCGTTTTCCTAAAGTTTAGGCAGAATCCAAATGCCTTTGGTCAGTTTTCTATATGCCAGTTGTTGTATTCACTTAAAATGATGTCCTTTTGAAACAAAAGAGAGACAATTTGAGTGGTGTTGGCCACACCATGCCTTGGATTGAAGCGGGGTTGACTCGTACACATCAAAAGTGACCCATGGATCGTTTTTCTAAATTATCAACACAATCGAAAGGCGTTTGGTAAGTTTTCCCTATGCCAGTTGTTTTTACTTAAAAGCGTATCCATTTTAAACGAACGAAAGACACATTGAGTGGTACCGGCCACACTGTGCCTCGTATTGAGGCGGGGTTGACTCATACACGTCATAAATGACCCATGGTTCCTTGTCCTAAAGTATCAATAGAATACGAATGCATTTGGTCAGTTTTCTGTATGCCATTTTTTGTTTTCACTTAAAATGTTGTCCATTTAATAGAAAAGTGAGACACTTTGAGTGGTGTCGGCCACACCATGACTCGGATTGTGGTGAGGTTGACTCGTACATGTCAAAAATGACCCATGTATTTTTGTGTTGAACTTTCAACACAATATGAATATTTTTTGTCGATTTTCCATATGCCAGTTGTTGTGTTCACTTAAAATGATGTCCATTTTAAATAAAAGTGAGACACTTTGAGTGGTACCAACCACACCACGCCTCGTATTGAGGAGAGGTTGACTCATACCTGTCAAAAATGACCCATGGATTGTTTTCTTAATGAATCAACACAATACGAATGCATTTGGTTGGTGTTCCATAAGCCAGTTGTTATTTTAACTTAAAATCCTTTCAATTTCAAATAAAAGTGAGACAGTTTGAGTGGTTTCGGCCACACCGGCCCTCTAATTGAGGCGGGGTTTACTCTTACACATCACATATTACCCATGTATCGTTTTCATAAAGTTTCAATAGAATCCAAATTCCTTTTTTCAGTTTTCCGTATGTTAGTTGTTGTATTTACTTAAAATGATGTCCTTTTGAAACAAAAGAGAGACACTTTGAGTGGTGTCAGCCACACCGCACCTCAGATTGAGGAGAAGTTGACTCCTACACACCACAAATGACCCATTAATCGTTTTACTAAAGTATAAACACTATCCAAATGTGTGTTGTTATTTTTCCATATGCCAGTTGTTTTTACTTAAAAGAGTATCCATTATAAACAAAAGAAAGACACTTTGAGTGGTACCGGCCACACCATGACTTGGATTGAGTCAGGGTTGACTCGTACACATCACAAATGGCCCGTGGATCCATTTCCTAAAGTATCAATAGAATCTGAATGTGTTTGGTCAGTTTTCCATATGCCAGTTGTTGTTTTCACTTAAAATGTTGTCCATTTCAAAGAAAAGTGAGACACTTTGTGTGGTACCAGCCACATTGCACCTCAGATTGAGGTGAGGTTGACTTGTACACATCACATATGCCCAATGGATCGTTTTACTAAAGTTTCAACATAATATGAATTCCTTTGGTCAGTTTTTTGTATGTCATTTATCGTTTTCACTTAAAATGACGTCCTTTTGAAACAAAAGAGAGACACTTTGTATTGTGTCAGCCACATCACAACTTGGATTGAGGTGGGGTTGAATCGTACATGTCAAAAATGACCCATGGATCATTGTACTGAAGTATCAACATATCCTAAATGCGTTTGGTTGGTGCTCCATGTGCCAGTTGTTGTTTTCACTTAAAATCCAGTCCATTTCAAATAAAAGTGAGACAGTTTGAGTGGTGCCGGCCACACCGACCCTCGGATTGAGGTGGGGTTGACTTGTACATGTCACATATGACCCATGGATCATTTTCCTATTCAACAGAATCTTCATTCCTTTGGTTGGTTTTCTGTATGTCAGTTTTTGTATTCACTTAAAATGATGTCCATTTGAAACAAAAGAGAAACACTTTGAGTGGTGTTGGCCACACCGCGCCTTGGATTGAGGCGGGTTTGACTTGTACACATCAAAAATGACCCATGGATCGTTTTACTAAAGTATCAACCCAATACGAATGTGTTTGGTCGATTTTCTATATGCCGATTGTTTGTACTAAAAGTGTATCCATTTTAAACAAAAGAAAGACAATTTGAGTGGTACCGACCCCACCATGACTCGGATTGAGGTGAGGTTTACTTGTACACGTCAAAAATGACCCATGGATCCTTGTACAAATGTATCAATAGAATCTCAATGTGTTTGGTCAGTTTTCTTCATGCCAGTTGTTGTTTTCACTTAAAATGTTGACCATTTCAATGAATAGTGAAACACTTTGAGTTGTGTCGGCCACACCACGCCTCAGATTGAGGCGAGGTTGACTCGTACATGTCACTTGGGAGTATTGAGTGCCGTCAAGTGCGAATTGAAGATCTGGGTGAGTATAATCCTTTACTTGCTTCCTATTTTCGATTAGGGTTTTCACTCTTCTCTCATCTTTCTCCGAAACTCTAAAACCCTTTTTTCTGTTAAGATTTAGGGTGAATCTTCAAGAGATCTTAGATTGGGATCCGAGGTAAAGGGAGGAGGGTTGGGGGGAGGGGTTGTCCGGGGTCTAGGGAGGATGGTGGGGGGGCTGTCCGGGGGGCTGTCCGGGGGGTGGTCTGTGGTCCAGGGAGGAGGGTGGGGGGGCTGTCCGGGGGGTTGTTCAGGGGGTTGTTCAGGGGGTTGTCCGAGGTCAAGGGAGGAGGGTGGTGGGGCTGTTTGGGGGGTCACCCAGGGTCCAGGGAGGAGGGTTGGGGGGGGGGGGATGTCCGAGGGTCTTTCCGGGGTCTAGGGAGGATGGTTGGAGGCTGTCCGGGGGACTGTCCGAGGGCTATCTGGGGGGCTGTTCGTGGTCCATGGAGGAGGGTGGGAGGCTGTTCGGGGGGATATCTAGGGGGTTGTCTGCAGTCTAGGGAGGAGGGTTAGGGGGGATGTCCAGGGGGCTATACGGGGGGTTGTCTGGGGGGCTGTCCATGGTCCAGGGAGGAGGGTAGGGGGGTTGTCCAGGGTCCATGAAGGAGGGTGGGTAATGTATCTAAAACAATATTTAGGTATCATACATCGAATTCTATCAGGACTGCAAACCACCGCAGAGTGTCGTCCTTGAGTAGGGCCAAATCACGGCATTACCACGGCGTGACCGCGGTGTGACCGCAGCGTGACCGCGGCATGGTCAGTTTAATAAATACATTAGTCAATTAGAAAATACACCCATTTTCAATAGACATATACCCACTTTTGATTTAGAATACCTTCCAAATAACCAACTCGGAAATCCGAGACCAACATTTTACTTTACAAATTCCAATTACATGATATATGCATCACCAACTTATATTTTATGAACCCATCAGTTAAAGGGAAAGAAACTCCTCACAATAACTCATAAAATCTCATATAACATCACTCACCTCCAAACCATTATAAAATCATTAGGCTTCCATATTTGGTCAAAAATAAAGAGTTATACTGAATTCAAAAATATCCATACCAGAGTGAAAAACCAGGTTCAAAAATAAAGAGTTATACATAATTCAAAAATATAATGGATCAATCTACCCATGATCACCATCACTATCACCACTGTCATCATCAGCCTCGTCCTCGCCTCCATCTCTGTCCTCGTCTTCATCCTCGTCATCGTCCCCATGCTCATCATCAGCCTCATCCTTGCCCTCGGCCCCATCCTCGCCCTCGGCCCCACCCTCTCCCTCGGCCCCATCCTCGCCCTCGGCCCCATCCTCGCCCTTATCCTCATCCTAATCCTTTCCCTCTTCCTCTTCAGCATCCTCATCCTCACCAGGAACATCATCATCTTGACCGCCACTAGAACCGCCACATGTTTCATTGGATAATGCATCCATTGACGATATATATGTCTGACAAGCTGCGCTGGCCTCTGGTAGAAGTGATGAAGATTAAGATTTGATCAGTTTCATAAATTCTTTCTCCCTCGTTTGAACCTATTATTCCAAATCTGTGACCCTTTAATCAAACAGTGTTTCATTCTCCTTGACCTATTCCAACTCAGTGCTACTAGAATGGATACCTGGAGAGGACCAATACCTCATCGGGACTATATTCTTACCAAGTCGGCAACATACTCAACCAGAGTGCTCATCTCCCAAAACCTGATATAAATGATCCTATGGCCCTAAATTGTCAATCTCCTGGGCATCAAGGGCCTCTAAAGTATCCTATTAAAAATAATAATAGATTATTAAATTTCAAAATATATATTAAACTTTTAAATAAACAAATTAAAACTTATAATCTTTTCTTATATTAGTTCATTAACTGTAGTTCCATATTTTTTCCTTCTAATCAAGAAAAACAATTTTTCTCGAGGGATACGTCCTTAAATATTGAATTTGTGCTTCTATAATGACATTGAAACAATATAAAGTGCAAGTATAATCATATATTCAATATTCAATAAATCAGGTAATTTATGTAGGAAACAATAAAAAAGTAAAGTCCTAAAGAAAAATTATAAACAACTATATCGTACCAGCTGCCTCTCATGATCTCACATAATAGTGCATCCCAAAGTGTGGAGGTATTTCTTTGAATCAATGTTTTTTTTGTTTTTTCTGAAGATTCCAAAATATTGTTACATAATATATAAGATAATATTAATGAAAAATATTAAAACTTTAATTTAAATACCTCAATTGGGATTAATAACTTAAATTTGGCAGTCGCCCAATGGGTAATCATTTGGATATATTTATCTATCGGGAAGTCATCCACGGTAGGTAATGTCTCCAAATCCATGCCCACTCTATCAAAGCAGCCAACATACACCTCATGCTTATATGCTCTCTAAAGCTCTCCTAGATCCTTTAAAGGTGCTGGTCATGCACCTTCACCATCAGGGAAGTTAATCCAAAGCTGACACCCAAAATATTAATTCATATATATACAAAAAATACTACATTAAATCCAATATATTTTTTACCCATATATTTTCCCACGAATTATCCTTGACTTACTGTGGCAGATGTCTCCAAGAGAGAGGGCTGACCGGAATGATGTCGGAGAATTTGGCTAGCATCACCAAAAACCCCGACATTCCTACCCAAATTTCTCAATCATCTCTCAATTATCATTGTATTCAACCATAAACTATATCTGAATGTTCCATACCTCATGCAAGTGAGTACGCCCCCTCACCCGCCTCTTATCAGTAGATGAATCTATTATTAAAGAAAAAAAATATCAGTACAATTTATAATAAAAATAAATTTTGGTATAAAAATTTGAAAGAGTTATGTAAATATACATGTGGTAGTCGGATCAATGGGAATCACTAGATGTGCAGAAGCTGAAGGAATATTATGTACAGGTGGAGTTTCCCTCAGTGCACGCTCATCAGCCACATACTGTGTCAGAGCCGGATTCAGAGAAGGTGGAATATAATAGCTCAGAGATAATGAACTATAAGCAAAAGATGATGGCACAAACGTCTGTCCAACTGGTAGTGTAAACATCAGAGGCCTAAATATCTCATGTGCCTATAAAGACACACCAGGATCAAAATGGGGCGTAGAAGATACATTTGTGGTAGGGGAATAGTCCAAACGGGTGTGACCAGTGAATCGTCTAACTCTCGCACCACAAGCGCTCATACCACTGGCCTCAGTACCGGGACCACCGGATGATCGTCTAACTCTGAAACCACCCCCCTACTACCACCATCCTCTGTACGGGGAGCAATATCAGGCTCCTCGTCAGATATCTCTCATCTAGGGGTGGATCCTGAAAAAAAGTTTAACACAAAAGTAGACACATGATATAATAAGTTATTGAAATATATATATATTTGAAATAAAATAATCACAATAGGGATGAGTGGAGGAATGCCCATATGTATCATGTGACGATTATTTTTTGTCATCTTTTTCTTCTGCCTCTCTTCAATGGGAGCCATTTCCTACAATGAAAACAAATATGGAAGTAATTAGAAATAGATAACTAATGTGTGACCCAAAAAACAAAATATTGAAAAACCATTCTGATAAAAAAACATAAAGAAACAGAAGATTTATAGTGGTTTGAAGGTATGTACTAGGATACACACTCTGAATAATGTAGGTGAAACATGTAGGTGAGAACACAACTGTATGATTCTATATATTTCCCACCACAACTTCGGGTTCACAATCAACTCTGACAATTGAGTTATTTGAGTCATCATAAGTAATAAACGGATTGCTTCCAATTTCAGTAGGGATAGTGTCAACTTCATCATCACCATCATCAAAATCATGTCTAGGATTTACATCAATAATTACACCAAATTTAGGATGACGTTGATCTATGACATAAAAAACTTGTTTCACCATTGATGCCAATACATATGGTTCATTAGTGGCAAGAGTGTGAGTCATGTCAATAACTCGAAATCCACAATCATCAATAAAGGTGCCCTACCTCATCATTGAATCAAACCATTAACATTTCATCATCGTGACTCAACCATGTGAGTAATAATCCAAAATTATTATTTTCTCCACGACTCCATAACATGCAACATTTTCAGAACGAGGTATATTATCCGATAAACTGGAAAAAATGTATGTTGTGGAAGTTAGCATAACACCATCATGCCATATTCTCATGCTTTTTTCTCGTTCAGTGATAATAAATTTTTATCCATTGATCACAAGTGATTTACAAGCACGAACCATGGTATTAGGACAAAAAATCCAAAGCTCTTATTTCCTAAGAAATAGAGTCTGAAGGAAAACACGATACCTGAAATATAAACAAATAGTAAACTTAATTAAATATTATTTTTATTTAGTTATTATAGAAATATTTTTACCTTCAATTTCAACCAAGCTGAAAACCCTTTGCTAGGAAAAGTCTCTTTCCTTATCAAAGATATAGAACGATGCATTATATATATCAATTATTTAAGTTCCTTGTATATAAAAATAGTATTAGTTTAACAAATATTTAAAATTACAAGAGATAAGATAAGAGATACATGTACAATTTACTTACTTGATATACTCATCGAACAAATCAAAATTGAACAACACTGTGTGATGTTCCATCTCTCGCTCTTCGAGGCTTAATGTCGTCAATGTATATGATCCCAGAATTCCTCTTGTATGAGGAAGTGATGGAAAATAGGGTTCAATTTTATCATACTATTCTTCTTCATTTCTCATTGGTCTATTTATTCTCGTAGAAAGATCAGACAAATACATTGAGTAGAAATCCATACATTCTTGAGCCAAGTAACCATTCACAATAGAACCTTCGGGATAATTCTTATTCTGAACATAGGATTTCAATGTGTACATGTTTCTTTCAGTTGGATACATCCAACGGAAAGCAACAAGTCCTCGATGAAGTATTTCGGTCATAAGATGGACAGTCAGATGAAACATGCATATAAAAAATGATGGAAGAAATATTTTCTCTAACTCACACAAAATAATGGTGTCTCTACCAACAGTTTTTGAAAGAAGGATTTGGAAAAATAATTATCACAAAGATATCTAAACAAATATTACAACCAAATAACTAATACTGTTACATTATTGGACAAGAGATGATGGATTCCTATTGGAATCAACTCATGCAAAAGGATGGGATAATCATGAGTCTTCAAATATATCAGATTTAACTCTTTTCTATTGACCTGTTTTGATATATTTCTTTAAAATCCATCACAAACATTAATAGTCTTTATCACTTCTAGAAATTGATTTTTTTCAGCAGGTGTCATCACATAAGAAGCACGTGGAACTTGCCATTTATTTTCACTAATACAGACATGATGCAATTCTAGTATGATCCCCCAATCTACCAAGTCACACTGAGATTATAAATCATTTTTTGTCTTCCACTTGACATTTAAAAGAATAAAAAGCAACATTTCACATACATTCTTTTCTATGGGAATTATGTCTAATCAATGACGTAACAAGTTGGTTGAAGAATACGACAACTCAAAGAATATACTCTTCTTCTTCCAATTGTAACAGGTATCATTGGAAACATTTTTCCTCTTTCTATATTTCATTACACCCTTCCCAAATGAATAACTGAAATATTTCAATTCATTAAGCACATCAGTTCCAGACATACGCTGAGGTGGATCGTCAATCTCCATGGTACTGTCAAATCTTCGATGATTTTTTCTGTATGGATTGGAAAGAATCGCCAGTGTCCCATAAAACTAAAAATATGATGATATTTCAGTCTTCTCGATCGAGTATTATTCATACAAACAAGACATGCCAATTTTCCTTTTGTGCTCCATCCAGACATCATTTCATAAGTAAGAAAATCATTGATCGTCCACATAAGCGTAGCATGGATCTGAAATATGTCTTTCGAACATGCATCGTATGTGGGAACACCCATATCCCAAATGAGTTTCAAATATTTTATTAAAGGTTGCATGTATACATCTATGTCATTTCAGGGATCAGAAGGGCCAAATATCAGTATACTCAAGAAAGTGTAAGGCTTTTTCATACACAACCATGGGGGAAGGTTATAAATGTGTATAAAAACTGGCCATGTGTTGTGTGAAGTAATAATATTTCCAAATGGATTAAAACTGTCACATAAAAGACCTAGTATCACATTACGCACGTCGGCAGCAAATTCAGGATATCAAGCATCAAATATATTCCATGAAAATCCATCTGCAGGGTGATCTAACTCTTCATTATTCTTTTCTCTCTTAGTGTCATGCCATCGTATTTTTACTGATATTTCATCAGACATGAAAATGTTCTATAATCTTTGGATCAATAGAAAGTGCCACATTACTTTTTGTGGCATAGAGATGGTGTTTCATCATCTTTTGGCTTCTATCGGGAGGTTCCACATTTGATACAATCATTTATTATAGCAGTTTCCTCCCAAAATAAGCTGCAATCATTCCGGCAAGCATGAATTTTTATTTTCAGAATCCAAGTTCATCAAATAACTTCCATGCCATATAGTGGTTTGAGGGAATATTTGCATCATCTAGAAGTAATTCCTTCAAGAAGGTAAGAATGTAATCAATTGAAGTATTTGAAATCCCATACATAGTTTTCCCATGAATCAATCAGATTAAAAAATCCAACTTTTTTATTTTACCACATTGACGATATACTAGAGTCGTCACTGCATCATTCGATTTTTTCACCCTATCAACATCATCATTTTCATTGGACGCGTCATGTGTGCCTATATCAAAATCTTGTTGGCCGGACATCCTTTCCTTCTCATGATGCCGAATAAATGGAAACCGATAATATATCAAACTCTCCAATTCAGCCCTATCATTTGGATCATCAACATTTTGAGATTCCATTTTCTCTCTATTGTGATACCACACATAATAGTTTGTTTGAAAACCATATTTGGTTATATGATAGATACCTACTTCACGACTCAACCAAGGTCTTCCAACATAATTAGAACATGGGCAGTGTATGAGACCACTATTTCATGCCTTGTTAAATTCTAAATTTAAAAAGTTATTCAAATTATTTTGAAAATCGGTTGAAATCCAATCAGTTTCATACATCCAACTTCTATCCATTCTGTTAAAAAAATTACAATAAGTCATTTCAAAGAAATTCAATAATATTGAACTTCAATCAAAAAAATATTTAGGTAAATGACAATTGTTTACTATAAATAAAATCATAACTGAAACATTACTCTATATGAGAATCATATTAAGAAATACAACAAAATAAAGTGTATATAGGAAAATAAGATACAGAATTTATAATTCCTATATTCAAGGATTTCCCAGTAAGATATTGGAAGTGGATCAAGGAATACATAATCCTTAAGGGTCTTGTTGGGAGTACATGAGTTTTATACTTTAACGTCTTTTGGGATATCAGGATGAGGTGTAGGATGAGGATCACATAAAAAGTAGTTATGGCCTCATCATGTTTCACTTTAAACATGGATTAAAGGATCCTAGTTTTGGGGCCATAGATCATAGTTTGGTAGGGTGTATTCATTGAATCGTGTACCAGTTGATTTTGGAGAGGTACCTTCAATAGTTATAGGTAGGGATTTGAATATATTATTTCTATTAGTTCCCTAATGTACTACTCATTCTTCACATTCATTTATTTCAAATCTCATTTTTTCTTTTTTGTGGTTATTGAGAGATTTTCCCCCTATTTCTTAGGGCCATAATACAAATTTTTAGAAGAGGATGGATAATTATTAGAAATGACCAATGTTTCTTGTCATGGTTTTATTTTATAGACATTAATGGTTTATCATGATCCAATATATTAATAATGTTGATGTTATTTTTGGTATGATACAGTTTAAAAATTATAAATATCACATTTATTTTTATAATATGTGGATTTGTTTTACCACCCCTAATGACTTGGAGTACATTATTACTTGGGATTGAAACCTAGAGGTATGAAGAGCATTTCTATGCCAAGACATGATTGGGTCAATTATGGCATAGATGGTATGTGTGGTTCTAAGAATGAGGAGGCCCTAATGTCCGGGGTCCAGGGAGGAGGGTGGGGGGGGGCTGTCCAGGTTCCAGGAAGGAGGGGGTTGTCCTGGGTCCAGAAAGGTGGGTGGGGGTTATCCAGGGTCCAGGGAGGAGGGGGGCTGTCCAGGGTCCAAGAAGGAGGGTGGGGGATGTCCAGGATCTAGGGAGGAGGGTGGGGGGGGGGGCTATCCAGGGTCTAGGAAGAAGGGGTGTTGTCCTAGGTCCAGGAAGTAGGGGGGTTGTACTTGGTGGACCTCAAAACACCGAATGGGGTTCCACTCTATATTTCTGAGAATATATTTTTCAAATCTACAAATATTCCACCTGTAAACATGACGACTTTAAATTAGTCCCTACTGTAATTTCATGACATTTAAGGGATATGTGTTTTTTGAAAAGCCTATACATTATAGTGATGTTTTTGAATAGTGTTTTTTTGCCCATATGTGTATGGAATTCAGTAATGAGGATGATTTATTCCATTTAACCAATGTTATAGTGTATGTTTAGGATGAATTGTTGCATTTAACAAGTGTTCTAGTTTATTTTTAGGTGACGTGAGTTAGAAACCATGTTAGGCATGCCATTAGAACATGAGTTCTTCAATTTAACCATTTAGTCTTGAATTTCAGGGATGAAAGTGTTTTGACTGAGCTAATTATTACCCACTCTATAGAATGGCCAACACATCATGTGGGCATACCCATGAAACAAATCCATGTGTAAATGGGATGTTTTCAGCACCGCATTTGGCCAAACATACTTTTCACCATAAGGGATAGGCCATGTATATTTACATGGCTATCCAAGTCATGTACTGTGTGTACATTCCCATGTACATTTCCAGGACACTCGATTATCGTAGACACCATGTCAACCGTTATACACACCATGTGAACCCTTATACCATATCGTCATTATTACAACCATTAATAACAACTTATTAGACAACATCACGTGCCAATGATAATCAAATTGAACATAAATCAATAATAATATTGGATATATCAAGTAAAATGAAGTCATACTATGTTACATCCTAAATTACCACCCACAACCATGATTAGTGACAACAAAGATCCCCTTTCAGCCAAATCTAAAGTGAAAACAAAATCACTTGTAAAAGATAATCAAATTGAAAATTAATCAATAATAATATTGGATATATCAAGTAAAATGAATTAATACTATATTACATTCTAAATGACCACCGAAAGCCATGATTAATGACCACAAAGATCCCCTTTCGTCCAAATCAAAATTGAAAACAAAAACACAAAAGTGAATAACAACAAAATCAAGTGAAAACAAAAACACATAATTACAGAACAACAAAATCAAAGAATCACTTAAATATTTGATGTGTAGAAGAAAAAAATTCCTTGATTGAAGATGGATTGATATGTGGAATAAGTTTGTCAGGAGGAAGAATGGATTTAGGGCACCAATCATGCGGAGCAGAACTGCAATCGAGTAGGGGGGAACAGATTCCCTATCTATATTTAGGGTAATTTTTTCCCAACAGTTTTTAAAAAACATTGGGAATGTATGTCTTCACCAACAGTTTAAGTAAATTGTTGGTAAAAAGTGATATAGAAGGCCTTTACCAACAGTTTTTCAAAATTGTTGGCAAAAGCTTGTATTAAATTATCTATACCAATGGTTTTCTAAAACCTTTGGTATATATAGCAATTCCCAACGGTTTTCATAAAACGTTGGGATGTAAGTGTTGGTAAAAGTAACATTTTCAATAGTGCATGGATATTTATGAATCAATTTTTACCTTAAAATTTAAATTATAACCCTTTAATATTGAAAAATTTATTATCATGATCTAGGTTAAAATTGGATAAAAAATGGGTTAATCAAAAATAAATGGTTTAGAATATCACTTAAAACTATCCAAAATTTATTGGTTTAAGTTATTTAAACCATATAAAATATTATATTCTAAATTATATCCACATGCTTCCACTTTCACATGAAAATTAATTTATTATATTTAATTTTTTTTATTAATTCCATGTGTGTTCTTTACTACACTATAAAAGGACACTCCTTCTATATCTTTTTACACCACCTTAGGGAACATTTCTTGACCAAAATATACCTAATTCTCTTATAAAATTCTCTATCCATAAATTATAGTTGTTTTTAATATTAAAATACCATATCAAAGGTCCTTAAGAGTAGATCTAATGTTTTTCTATGGATGAATAGGTAATCATCTTTACTGACTCTTTTAAATTTGTTTCATCTTATAATTACTCTAAATCCATTTTACCCATACTAAAATAATAAATCCAGTATAATAAATATAATTAGATTTTTTTTATTAGTTTACAACAATTTTTTACCTCTTTTCCATCCTATGGAAGGAAAAAAACATCACTTGTGTGTATGTACGGCTTATTGTCTCCACATAGCGGTGTAATTCATTTTTCATCACCATTTTAACTGGATGGTCATAAATATAAATCTAATGAAAATTTAAGATAATTATAAAATAATTATATTCCAACAAATATAAGATATTATTTAACTTCTTAAATTTCCACCCATTAAAAATGATAACATCGATCGTGCATATGTGTGGACTGACACCTCCACGAAGCGATGTGATTAATTTTTCGTGTTTTTATTTAAATTATTATTATAAATATGAATATAATTAATATATATGTTATTTATATCATTATTAACATTTTTTAGATAATGGAACCATGAGGGAGATGTAATCACTGAAACTATCATGAAAAATGAAACAACTAACACTCTAAAATGACTATTTTAATAAAAAAGTATTAATAAACAGATATTGAAATGTTATAGGTGGGTCATAGATGATATTATAAGTATGTATATTATTTTTATAGTGAATTATAATATATTTAAATTTATTATACCAGATGTTAAATCACTTACGAATCAAGTGAAACTTTAGGTAAGGGTTCTTATTCTTAAATTTGTTTTATTAAGACATGTTTGATGTTATTCACCTATTTTGGTTTATGAGGTGTATTTACTGATACTTTGACAGTTTATATCATTAAAATTTATAAATTTATTTTATTTAATGTTACGACTTAAATTATTTTGTCCAACGATTTTTGATTCAAATGTTACCAAAGTGGTAAAGGTATATTTCACAATCTCTTCCTTATTCAATATTGTTTATGTTCAAGTTTCCGCTCGAGAAATTATATGACATTATTATCTTAAACCCTATCTATTTAATTGTCTGGTTATTTTTGGGTTTTTCAAGTATTAGTTATATTGTTACCTTATTTTTTACTCAAAAACATCAAATTAATTTTTTTAGTAACCAACATTATTTTTTACTCTATTGGGAATCTCTTTATTCCATGTCTATATTTTCTTTAAAATATTTTCCAAAAATATTAATATTATTTAATGATTTATTAAAATAATTTTTACCTATGTTTTAATTTCTATAAAAATGTTCAAAATTAATCTTCATGTTCCCTTTCTGAATAAAAAACATTTTATTAAAGGTGTGACTAAATCTTTCTGTTATTGTACATGACCCGATCAGTTTAGTAGTCTTAGAAAATAGATTACATACAAGAACATAACATTATAATTTATAACATAAAATACATAAAATATAATCCTTTTATAATTATATTATTCCACTAGATTAACCCTTCATATAAATAATAATAGACTTCTTAGCATCCTGGGAAAATAAAACATAAGAAATGGGTGAGTGCAAATGCTCAGTAAGGGTAAATAATTCAGCGAAAGCTATAAGATTTTAAGGAAATATGTACTATAAAAACATCATCCTTTTAAACATAAACTTGAACATAATATGGAGTAAAATAAATCAATAATTACCTTATAAACATGAACATGGATATTCAACTAGTCGAATAATCACATGTAATAACTAATTTCATAATGAGGGAATGAATAATTCCATACATAATAACTATTAGGTCAAGGCCTTATGCCAAGACAACACCAAAATATTATATCATGGCCTTTTTCCAAGACACTAGATTGTCACATGAGACCTACAGATTCATCGAGGGGATTAGTGGGCCCCGCCCGCCACTTACTAAGTCGAATTCATTCCTCATATGAAAAGGGTGAAAATTAATAAAATCATTTTCATTAATACTAGCATACGATATGTTAATAATTTAACCATAAAACATGAATGTTATAAAAATATCACATTCATAGTCAAATGTATGATAAATCATTAATTACAATGTGGAATATGGTATCGTAATAAATCAACTTAAAACAAGCATAAAATCCAATAATGGATGTTGACATAACTGAAAATATTTTAATAAATTCATTAAAACTATTTAATAAGACTATCCCTTTTACATTAAGACATTTAAAAGTAACAAAATTTATAAAGGAATAAATTTAAAATATGTTTTTTAATCAAAGTTTCCCATACCACTTTCAAAATTTTGAAAGAAATTATCATTTTAAAACAATCATTTCCATATAAATAAATCCTTAATATCATTTTTACAACATGGACATTAATTTAAAATACTTAGAAAAAGAAATCTTTAAAACATTTAAAATGATGATATAGTTAAAGATAAAATTACATAAAAACATAAAATATTAATTTTGAAAACATTTTTATGAAACATGGATATGGATGAATAAATATTTCCCAGTAGGTACTTACACATCAACAATCTCAGATAATAATGATATTGAGGAATTAACCCTTACTTTAGGTTTGATACTCTCTCTAAGACTCCAAAACACCTGTATAATGTTTTAAAAAAAATTATAAACTTATATCAGAATCATAATAATATTTATGATATCATATATGATTATCCTATTACTTTATATTACCCATTTATTAACAATTCCAAGTAAATGCAACATTTCGGGTAATATCGCTTTGTTTATCGTATGTGTTCTGAATTGTTATTCTTGATCATATTATTTATATCATGATTTACCTACTTACAAAATTTATAATATGATTTATATATAATATATATTCATAATATAAATATATATTGTATATAGATATATAAAATGGAATACACCATTCATGGAGACGGTAGGTTGTACGAACGCATAAATGTTGTTTCCATTTTCTTATCGTATTGAATGGAAGTAAGTGAATGAAATATATGTAAATATATATATGTATATATATATATATAATTATAGTAGACTTTTTATGTCATATATTTAAAAATTATGAATAATATATTTTTTATAATCTTTCTTGGATGGTTAAAGTGGAGAATGAATCTCATCACATCGTGGAGACGGTAGCCCGTACGTATGCACGAGGGAGGATATCATTACTTTGATGACTAAATGGAAAGTAATTGTAGGTAATATGAATTTTATAGAATCATTATCTTGTTATATTTATTATTTAAATCCATTATATTCATTCTTATACCCATATAAATAAAGCGTACATGGAAAACAATTTACACCACTGTGTGGAGACGGTAAGTCGTATGTACGCACACATGGTGGTATTGTTTTTCATAGTATGGGTAAAAATAATAATATGATTGTAAAATAATATTAAAAAAACTATGAATATTGTATATTCTGTAGTTATTATTTTATTATGGTAACAACTTAGTAAGAGGAAGTAGAATAAGAAATGAATTTAGAAAGAAGGGATAAAACGATTACCTCTTCTTCGGGTGTCTCCTTTTGATTTGCACAAAATAACTCTTTAAGTTGGATTTATGACCAATTTTTTGCCTCTATCGTAATTTGAGGGGATTTTTGAGGATATTTGGGTAGGGTTTGGCTGAGCCAAAGGTCATTGGAGGTGTGAATTAAAGAGAAAGGGATGTGCCGTTTTATAAGAGATGTGAGGGGAAATTTAGGAAAATATTGAAATATTAATTTATTATAAAATTATTTTCGGATTATAATAGTTCCAAATTGATTTATTTCTAGGATAATATTATTATGGGTTTAAATCATCTCAACTAATAGGTTATATACATGTTTAGTTCATAAACTTAACCTTATCTTTTAGATTTATCCCTTTGTAAAAATAAGTTAACTCTTATCATGTCCTCTTGTATTTTTATAATACATGGTCAATATCATTACTATAAAATTCCAAGAGAACCTAAAGTGGATAATTTAATAAATTTTTATCACTATCCAATTTTTTTTCCTAAATTTATATTTTTACAATTTTTATGCCATTTAATAAAAGAGTATTTGTTTTAAAAACTAATTTCTGTCAATTTTGACTCTATTTAGTAATTGATTTTTTTTAAAGTCATAATTAATTTATTACTTAGAAAAAAATGCATTAAATCATCCCTAATATGTAAGTTTAATCTATAAAATTATTTTATGGAATAAAAATGTTCAAATTAAATTTATTTTAATATTTATAAATTCATTTATTTGAATATTTCATTAATGAGGTAATTAGTCCATTATAATTGTGTCATAAATAAATATATTTATCTAGTGTCTAAAAATTATAAATAAAATACCATGTCGTATTAAATCCTTTTATATTTATAATTACTATTTATTTACTTATATATCAGTTACATAACACTATATTAAAATCTATTTAGTAAAAGATATATGTTTATGTTATAATTATCATTACTTTAAATTATTTTTTATAATATATCATCATCACACCCAAGTGGTGCCAAAATTCCAAACGTTCAGCCTAAGTATTCTCATAGTCAAATATATATCATCTAATAGGAATAATTCACATATTAGGGTAGTTTTATATTATTAGAATATTATTTTTTACCCTTATTTACCTGATTTACTCTTTAACCATGGTAAATAAAATTAATTACTGGTGTTACTATTCATAATGTCCAAAAATAAATGGTGCCTATTTAAAAATATTTGACATTATTATTCAAAATATGGAATCCATTTTCTCAAATTTAAAATAAATAATTTTCAGTAATTAATTTATAATTAATTTCCGCTGTTAAAACCAAAAAATAGGGTTTTAAGAAGTAAAAAGTATCAAAAGATTAACATGTGTTTATGTCCAATTTAATTGTGAAATTACTTCCAATTACTTAAATTATGTTAAATTATAAAAATATAATATAATTATAGTTTAAAAACACTCAAATTTAAAATTTAATATAATAAATTATTTTGATTAAAAAAGTTGTTTTCAATTAAAATTTAGTATTTTTAACTATTCATCAAAATATGAAAGTTATCAAAAAAGTACCAAAAATTTATCAAAACTAAATTTATATGTACCAATTCTAAAGGAAAATTTAATTTCATTAAATTGAATTTAAACATGTCAAATATTGGATTTAAAAAGGGTTATCCGTTAAAAGGCAGAAAAATTGTATTTTTTGAAAAATACTTCTTTAATCTAAAAAATTGAATTTGCCCTTATATTATGTATAAGAAACAAAAAATACGAATGTTAAAATTATATGGGATATATATAATTTAATATGTTGTTAATACTATTCATACTTTCTTTTTTAAACAGCTAGTTTGATAGGTCGTGGTGCGCTTGAACTCGGTGTTGCATACATCGCACGCTATTGAATTATTTAAAAAGGAAGAGTACTGTGGAATCTTGGGGAGTTACATTATCACCTATTTAAATAAATTTCATCCTTCAAATTTAAACATGGGATTTAAAACTAGGTGTTTTTCATTTAAAAATATCTTAATTGAAGTCCCACATCGAATAATGGAATAATGAGGCCTCTATTTTTAAATAAAGAAAGGTACGTATAAAGGTTATCGGAAATAACACATAATAGGATTTTGTGTAGGAAAACATTTATATGGAAGAGAAAAATAACGATAATGTTATGATGTAGAGTTATAGAGAATATTATTAGGATAATGTTAACAATAAGAAAGTTATAAATCTGTAATAATCTAAGCGGCCATTTGATTCATCAAAAAAATAAAGTACTAGGAAAACATTTTTGGTTTTATAATCTATTCCATAGTGTTATAGAATTAATTTAATTTATAGACTAATAATACAAATAATAATACTTAATTTACATGTAGAGTTTCATCCTTTAACAAATCCTTACAACAAACTCATCTTTCTATTTAAAAGATAAAACTCAAAAATATTCTATTTATCTCAATCGTATAAGGTTCCAAATATAAACATATACCATTTAAATGAAGAAAACTATTTTATAATAATCAGGGACATAATGTAGGCTAGTGGTATGCGATAAAGACTTTTTGTACTTCGATTGTCAGTTCAATTCCCACACCTTTATCCTACGTGACGGGTTATCACCCGACTTACAGGTTGTCGTTTTTCTAAAACTATAGTATTATATCATTACAAAACTAATCTTAAGAAATGTTTTAACATTAAAGAATATTATCCAATATTCAACTTATACCATTCCAACCATTATATTTATCCAAAATACTTATGTCCAACCTCAATCTAAAAGGTCTATTAATTTCCAAAATCTATTGTAACATCACATTCCCTAAAAAATGTAATGTTGATATTATTTTTACATAATGATTATATGATTACCTTCATAATAATAAAACCTTAATGAAAACAAAAAAGTGCTATTGTAAAAACTTTATATATATCACATGCTTCTTTTAACCAGAATAAAATTCATGAATCCAAAAACACAAATACATTAATTATTCCACTTCGACTGTAGTAACCGAATAAGATTGACCTTGATCTATTTTATTTTTATGATATATATTTTCTTGAAACTTTGGAAAATCATTTGCATAATGTCCTATTTCTTTTCAATTGTAGCATTGAACATCGACATCCTCTTTCTTCCCCTTTCAATCAAAATCTTGGTGGCATTTTTCTCCACATTTGTAATAAACTCTCATTCCTTTTATGAAAATATCAGGGTGTTTCTTCCCACATTTATCACATAAGGGAAAATACTTATTTTACTTTTTCCATTTATCTGTCTCTTTCTCCACCATTCTCTTTTTCTCTTGGTTTACTTTTTTGTCATAAGACATAGATAATTCCTTTTCTATCTTGACAACACATGAGACTATATTTCCATACGATGAGAAAGATTGTGAGACCAATTCCTATCGGAGGAATGGTTTTAACCCATAAAATAATCGATCAATCTTACATATTAGGTTACGTATGTAGTTTGCAGTGTGCCTTACTAACCTTGTGAAGTTAGCCTCATACTTCTCAACATTATCATCCTTTTTTGTCTCAAACTCAGAAATTTTCATTCCATATCAGCTCATTGTTCACGAGGAATGTTTTTCTATAGGAAAAGTTCTTTAAACTCCCTATATTCCATATTTTCAACCTCTCCATCCTACTTTGTGTTTTGAATCAATGACCACCATTAATCTGCATCTCGTGAAAGATGATAGACTTCTAAAACAACTTTTTCCCTCTCGTTACTCCCCAAAGTAAGAAATATATTTTGTAAGGAACTTATCCACTGCTCAGCTACAATAGTATTTCTAGTGACATTGAATGTTGGAGGTTTTTGACTCATTAAGTCTTCTAACATTGATCCTCTACTTTGTGGATCAGGATACTCCATACGGGTAAGGTTGTTATTCATAACATGTGTCAGCTATCCTAGTATATTTATAATCTATTCAGTACCTTTTGTGTCAAAAGCTCCACTATAATTATCTTTCATAGGAGGTAAATCCCTACATGTATTATGTGTATTGATATGATTTCCATTTCTACTACTAGGTACCATTTCCAAACAATGGAATACACTATATTAGGTTATGAATCATAATGCATAATTCCAAACATAACATAAATTGATTATTTTATGCATATATAATCCATAATCATAAATATGGTTCCTTTGAGGACATATTAACTCATAAATCCTTCATAATGGTTTTTAATGAAAATATGAATTATCCTAAGTATATCCCATGGGAATGTCAGACTAGGTGTGTAGTAAGGCTCATTGTTGTGTACCAAGTTCCCCCAATTCAAGACTGGAACACCTTGTTGGAGTTTTCACCTCATGGTGCATTTTTTCCTAAACCACACACACATATAGAATCTATACATGGATGTATTACATGGAATATCCACATAATCTATACTTTACCAAAATTTTAGGGGGTTCTTCTATACATATCCTCGAAGTCTATCTTTGGGTTATGATCCCAAAAATATGTTTTATAAATATATATTCAAGGTTGTTTCTAAACTTCCATTGATACCATCTGTAAAACCCTGACCCCAAAATACCGGATCCGGTACATTCTTTTAATACATTGGCATGATTACAAGGAATCAATTTCTGAAGGACCAATCATCTTAGTAGTCTTGTAAAATATATTACATACAATAAAATAACATTATAATATATGACATAAAATATAGCATAGATAACCCTTTGATAATTAAATTATTCCCCTAGATTAACCCTTCATATCAACCATAATACACTTCTTCGAATCCTGGGAAAATAAAACCTAAGAAAGGGGTTAGCTCAAATACTCAGTAAGGGTAAATAATTTAGAGGAATCTATAAAGTTTTAAGGAAAGATGTAAAATAAAAACATTAGCCTTTAAAACATAAACTTGAACATAATATGGAAAAAATAAATCAAACATTACCTTATAAACAAGCACATGAATATAATACTAGTCGAATAATTAGGTGTAATAACTAATTTTATAATGACGGATTGCATAATTCCAGACATAATAACTACTACATCATGGCCTTGTGCCATGAAAATTCACAAATATTCTATCAATGCCTTGTTACAAGACACTACTTTATCTCATGAGACCTACTGATGCATCGAGGGGCTATAAAAGGCCACACCCATCACTTACTAAGTCCAATGAATTCCTCATATGAAATGGGTGAAACATAACATAATCATTCATATTAATATTATCATGGAAAATGTCAATACTTTAACCATAAACCGTGAATGGCATAAAAATAGCACATCCATAGTCAAACATATCAGAACTCATTCAATAAAATCTGGAAGATTTACAATAATAAATCAACTTCAAACAAGCATAAAATCCAATGAAGTATGTTGACATAGTTGAAAATAACTTCATAAATTTGTTAAAACTCTTTGAGGAAAATATCCATTATACTTTAAGATATTTAAAAGTCACATGATTTATAAAGGAATTAATTTATAATAGGTTTTTGAATCAAAGTGTCCCATACCACTATGAAACTTTTGAAATGAATTAATATTTTAAAACAGTCATGTCTATATAAATAAATCCTTTAAATTATTTTTAAAAAATGAACATTAATTAAAAATATTTAGAAAAATAAATCTTTAAAAAATTTAAAATTATGATCTAGATAAAAAACCTTCCATAAAAACATAAATGATTCCTTTTGGAAACATTTTTATGAAACATGGACATGGATGACTAAATATGTCTCAGTAGATACTTACACATCAACAATCTTGGATAATAATGAGATTGAGTAATTTACCCTTACCTTAGGTCTGATACTCTCTATACGACTCTAAAACTCATGTATAATGTTTCTAAACATATTATTAACTTATATAAAAATAATAATAATATTTATGATATCATATATAATTATATTATAACTTTATATTACCCATTTATTAACAATTCCATGTTA
This sequence comes from Viscum album, assembly GCA_963277665.1. NCBI lineage: Eukaryota > Viridiplantae > Streptophyta > Magnoliopsida > Santalales > Viscaceae > Viscum > Viscum album. Next base: position 1,319,953,064 of record OY728132.1, on the reverse strand, counting down.
ATGCAACAAGTTCGGGTATATCACTTTGTTTATCGTACGTGTTTTGACTTGTTATTCTTGACCATATTACTTAGATCATGATTTAATTTCTTACAAAAATTTATAATATTATTTATATATCATATATACTCATAATATATATATATATAATATATAATATATATATATATATAATTAAATACAGTGTTTATGGAGATGGTAGGCCGTACATACGCTTGAACGCTGTTTCCTTTTTCTTGTCGTATTGAATGGAAGTAAGTGAATGAAATATATGTACATACATACATAAAAATATATATATACTTATATTAGACTTATTATGTCATATATTTTAAAATTATTAATAATATATTTTTTATAATCATTATTGGATTGTTAAAGTGGAAAATGAATCTCATCGTGTCGTTGAGATAATAGGTCGCACGTATGCACGAGCGACGATATCATTCCTTTAATGATTAAATGGTATAGAATTAGATGGAATATGAATTTATGGAGAATCAATATCATGTTATATTTATTTTTTACATCCATTATATTCATCATTATAGTCATATAAATAAAGTGTACATGAAAAACAATTTACACCACAGCGTAGAAATGGTAAGTCGTACATACACATGCATGGTGGTATGGTTTTTCATAGTATGGGTAAAAAGAGGAATATGGTTGTACCATAATCTCAAAAAAAATATCTTCATATATTTGGTACTTTAGTTTTATTTTATTATGGTAACAACTTAGTAAGAGGAAGTATAAGAATAAATGAAGTTTGAAAGAATGGATAAAACGATTACCTCTTCTTCGGGTGTCTCCTTTTGATTTGAAAAACAAGTCTCCTTAAGTCTGATTTATTCCCAATGTTTTGCATCTAAGACTAATTGAGGGAATTTGGGGGATATTTGGGTAGGTTTTGGCCGATCCAAATGTATTTGGAGGTGTGAATTAAAGAGAAAGGGAGGTTCCCTTTTATAAGATATGTGAGGGGCACTTTAGGAAAGGCTTGAAATATTAATTTATTATAAAATTGTTTTAGGATTATAATAGTTAAAAATAGATTTATTTCAAGGTTAAGATGATTATGGGTCCAAATATTCTCAAAAAATGGTTTTTAGACATGTTTAGGTCATAAAAACAACTTTATCTTTTAGATTTAACCCATTGTAAAAATAAGTTAACTCTTACCTTGTCCTATTGTATTTTTATACTACATGGTAAATATCATTACTATAAAATTACAAGAGAACCTAAAGTGGATCACTTATGAAATTTTTATCACTATACAAGTTGTTTGGTCGAACTTTAGATTTTTAGGATTTTTATATCATTTAATAAAATAGTATTTTTTTTTAAAACTCATTTATCTCAATTTTTACACTATTTAGTAATTGATTTTTGTTAAAGTCATAAGAAATTTATTACCTCAAAAAATGAATTAAATCATACCTAGTATTTCAATGTCGTCCATAAAATTTTTATATGGCATAAAAATGTTCAAATTACTTTTATGTTAATATTTATAAATTCATTTATTTGATTCTTTCATTAACGAGGTAATCACTTCATCACAACTATGTCATAAATAAATATATTTATCTAATTTATAAAAATAATAAATAAAATAGCATGATTTAATAAATATCTTTATCATTCTAATTACTATTTATAGACATAGATATCACTTATATGACCCTATATTAAAATCGATTTAGTAAAAGATATATGTTTATGTTATAATTATCATTACTTTAAATTAATTTTTATAACATGTCATTATCAAACCCATGTGGTCCCCAAATGCCAAAAATTCAGACTAAATATTCTCATTGTTGAATATATATCATCAATTAGTATTAGGAAACGTTTTTTTGGTAGTTTTATATTGTTATAATATTATTTATTTACCCTTATTTACCTTATTTACCATTTATTCATGGTAAATAAAAATAATTACTGAAGTTACTATTCATAATTTCCAAAAATAAAAGGTATCTATTTACATAATTTGGAAATTCTAATTCCAAATATTAAATCTATTTTTTCAAATTCAAAACACATGATTTGTATTAATTAATTTAAAATTAATTCCCGTTGTCAAAATAAAAAAATGGGGTTTTAAGAAGTAAAAACAATCAAAAGATTGACATGTGTTTATGTTCAATTTAAATTTGAAATTACATCAAATGAAATAAATTATATTAAATGATAAAAATTTAATCTAGTTATACTTTAAAACCACTAAAATTTATAATTTAAAACTATAAATTATTTTGATTAAAAAAAATTCAATTAAAATTTAGTATTTTTGACTATTCATCAAAATATAAAAGTTATCAGAAAAGTACCAAAACATTATCCAAACTAAATTGTTATGTCCCGCTTATAAAAAATAATTTAATATAATTAAATTTAATATAAAATTTTCAAATATTGGATTTCAAATTGGTTCGCTACTAAAAGGCGGAAAAACTGCATTTTTGGAAAATAATTCTTTTATCTCAAAAATTGAGTTTGTCATTATATTATGTCTAAGAAACAAAAAATATGAATTTTAAATTATATTGTATATAGAAAATTCAAAATTTCGTTAATAATATTCATAAACTCTTTTTAAATGGCTAGTTTGATAGGTTGTGGTGCGCTTGAACTCAGAGTTTCATACATCGCACGCTATTGAAAAATTTAAAAAGAAAGAGTATCATAGAAGATTGGGGTGTTCCAAATATTGTGTTTTACTAAGGTTGTAATCTAATTATACCATTCACCATATTTCTCTAGATTCCTTAAGATCATTTTGACTAGGGAAGTATTGAAATTCTATATACTAGTTCTTACAACACATATTGTTATCGATTATTAAGACATATTGATTAAGTCGTATTGTTTATTAATATTATGAATGGATTAAACTTATTAAGAGATGTTTATTAAATTAAAATTATTATTGAAATTCAAATAAAAAACATTAAAAGCACTATTAAAATTAATTAAATAAGAAAAATTTATTTAAAGTAAATATACATGAAGTCATTTAATAATCATATATAACAAACATTAATTTATGATAAATGAAATGTAAATAATAAAATCATATAGAATTTAAACACAAAAAAAAATATTTTTCAATATTTAATAGCAAGACATTTAAATTCTTAAAACAAAAAACATATAAATTTGAGCATTTAAGTGTAATCTGAGTAATAAAACATCCAAAAATGATTCAAATGATGTAGTAAGTATACATATAATAAAGGTATATCAAATTCTCCTACAGTTCTTGTTTTTATTCAAATAATTAGTCCACATAATCTTTAAATATGTAAATTATAGTTTAAATAAAGATGTATCATGTGTTAATGAGCAGTTTTTTTCAAATGTTTTCCCTCCAAAACACCCAACTAGTATAAAAAAAATTATCACTATTTTAAAATAAAAGATTTTATAAAAAACCTAGTATTCATTTTATAAGGGTATTCAAATATAAAATTTAAAAAAAATTAATGTTTAATTATTTCTTATAAAAAATCCTCTTTAACCCATGATTTATCAAACCCACAACTTAACCTACAAATTATTCACAAAATCAATTTAGTTAAATTATAAACCCTTTACACTTGAAGACTAAGAATGTTCAATGAAATAAATAGATTTTTCTTAAATAAAAAATCCCATTCATAAATCTTATATAAAAATATAATTCACATAAATCTCACCATGCATTTCAAGATTCAACTCTTAAAAACACTTAAGTTGAATAAAAAAATTATTTCCAACATAAGTTTCAAATTCAATTTAAAAGTATAAAATAAAAAAAATCACCAAAGATAGATTTTCAAGAGAGATATATTGAAATTTGTTTTCAAATAAATACTAATGAAGAAAGAAATGCTTTAAAACACTCAAAACTAATAAAAACAACTTTTATTTTCATAAAAATAGACAATTTTTTTGCACGAAACTAATGTTTGAAAAAAACAAATTTTATAAAACATTTCAAGGGAATTTGAAATGTATCATTAAATATAATTAAGAATAGAAATAAGACTCTGACAACATTGTTCCCAATGTTGAATCGCACAGTAGAGGATTCATTAACACTCTAGGTTTACAATATTTTTACAATGAAATAGTTAAAATTATGCAAAAGACACCAAAAAACGCAAACACAACATGTTTACCATAATACATCATAATCATTAGCAAGAAAAAAGTTTTGAACAATCAAAGAACATATATTTTTTAATATAAAATCGTGTTTATAGTGAATGTTCTCAAGGATCGTCAAAATTAAACATAGAAAAAAACATATCAAACACTCATCAAAAAACACCGAACAGAATCCTAAATATCATGAAAATAGCATTAATTAATCATCCAAACCCCAATTATATCATCAAATTAATAAGATAAAAAACAAGAATCATACATCAATTCCAAGAAAATAATGTTCAAGATAAAATAAAGAATCCTCTTATAGTAGCATATTTGAATACTTGGAAACAAGCTCAAAAAATCACTTCTCTTTCCAACATCATCCACTATACTTATTCTCTTTGAAGTACCTATCAAAAAAAGAATTATTTAATTTATCAGTTTAATATTGAAATAATGCAACAATAAAAAAATAAAAGGAAGTTTTGAAAGAAATTAATCTATTGATCTAGCCATGGAGTATCTTTGATGTATATAGCCTAAAAAAGACTTAAACTATCACCGAAAACCAAGAAGAATTATAGGTGTATAGTGATGGGTTTCGAAGGATCAATTAAAACATAATCAGTGTGGCGGAAAAAGAAATTAGAAACCCTTAAACCTAATATTTATCAATCTTAAAACCAAAATCATATAAACATAAAATGGAGATCTTGGTGTTCCATTCATCTATAAATGTCAATGATTATTGATCTTCAATCACCCTGGTTGATTAAGATAACTAAGTAGAAATCAAATAAATACTCTCTCCATGGTGTATGCATGGGTTATTCTGAATCATCCATCATATGGGAAGAACCCTCCTCAAAACCTCGATATTCTAGTATCTCTCAGATGGATAAGGAAGAGAGGAGAAATATAACTTCATGAAAAGAGGGATTCATATAAGGCTTGGGAAAGTTCAAATAATAACCATCCTAGGGTGATAAATGATTTATATATCCCTTGGTAAGCCTCCTTACAATTACTCATGCGTTATAAAATAAATGAGTAAAACTTATTCAATTCATGCATCCATCACATGAATGCACCAAACCTCCCTGTGTTCTATCATATGAATCATCTCTAATAATGATAGCTATTAGGGGAAGAGATATGAATGATAAAACTTATCATTTGGTTTCTAATCAATCATAGGATGTGCTATAAAATATTTATAAGTCATTGAATCCTACAATATATATATATATATATATATATATATATATTATGAGGAATGATATACTTAAGTAGTTTATTTCATGCAAGGATATCATAGAAGATGATATATTATATCTTCACATTCGATACGGAAAAATTCACATAAAATTTATAAGCCTTTAGGGAATGTCTCTTTAAATATTTCACTTTCACTAAACTTAATAGACTTTGTGTTATTTCACCTTATATATTGTATCATATAAAATAAATTTTGAGTCGATATAGATTTTTTTTGGATATCTTCCAAAAAACTTTTGTAAATCTATTTTCAATTTTACCTTATATCACATCATATGGAATACCTTGTGAGTACTCATCCAAAACCCCTTTTGGATAAACTTTAAAACATGATTAAATAATCTCTCTGATTAAAACTCAATTCTCATTTAGTTAACAATAAAGGGTAATATCGAAGGACTTTTTATCATTGACAAAAAATATGGATTTTTTAATTTATAAATGTAGGAAAAGAGAAACATCTAGAAAAATGTTAGTGCTACTCAAGCCATAATGTGATCTGATGTGATCTCCATCAAACACATGTATCTCTATACCTATTTCCACCAGTTGTACAATATACAAGAATGTGTTTTCACATGATACCTATATCCAATACATCAAGTAACCATGGGAAACAAAGTATGTCAATCTCACATATCCACTCATATATTCTTGATTCTATAAGTATAGACTAACTTGGTCGATGAATACATCACATTACATTGATCTTAGTGGATAATAACATTTTAATCCCCTCATAAAAATATATAAACACATCCTACATATTATTTTAGGTATATAAATATACTTATTTGGTCTATTTTAATAGAGGGATTGGATGTCATACTCATCATACAAGAGAAGAAATATCATCTTAGTTAAGCTCTAATAGATGACATGATTAACAACATACCCAACTACCCTTTGATTAGCTAAGTCTCAAGGATTTTGTAAGAAAGGTATCAACGCATGATGGTTTTCATGCTAGGTATATCACAAAACTCAAGTATTATGCACTCAAAATATGAATCATGCACCCCCATTATGCCAAAGATATAGTGTGTGATACTCCATGTGGTATACATCATAGGTCATTCAACACAACAAAAACTCATTTCATGTCTCATGATCTTATTCAATATCTCAATACATGAATATTTCTTACACTAACCTTAACATTTTTCCACAATATATAATACTTCATGATGAACATCAATTAGGGATAACTCATAGTCATACTTTGAGTTATCAATTATCATTTCAATTCATGATATATATATATATATATATACACACAACATGAAATAATGATAAAGTGGAAGTTTTTTTTCAAAACATGATATTTTTTATATTCTTAATATCTTTTAAGAAAACATAAAAAACAAAAAAAAGAGGATATATAACATATCACATATGACAGAATGCCAAATTAAAATTATGGTTGTTGTACTTTTTTGGTTTTTTAAACTCATTACATTTTTATTTAATTCCTAACACATCTCTATGTGACCATTCAAAAAAAATCTCATACTACACTCTTTAGTGATTAAAATCTATGATGAAATTAATCTTTCTAAGTTTATTATCATCATCATCCTTGGAACCTATTTTTTCAAATGTTTCCTTAAGATATTTTGGTAGCTAATTTAACTATTTACGTTAATCTTTTACCGATATATCCTAAACCTTTTAATATATTAAAGTGAAATTCACTTTGTATTTTGATTGACTTAATATTTTATTTTTAATTATTGAACTTCTCTAAAGCTCAAAAACACTATCCCTAGCCTCTTAGACACTATATTCTCTTCAAGAATATCTTGATAATATAAAAAAAATCCTTTGTGTTGTGAAATAACACTTATTTCTTTTTAGTGGGGATATTTTAAAAATAAAATAATTTATATCTATTATATATGATATTTTATATGTTTTGAGTAATATTATAAATAGACGAATTTATTTTTTAAAATATTTCATTAATTGTGTGATTAAATCTCTCATATTTTAACAAACATCTAGATAAATTATTTAACTCAAATAAAAAAATTTATCCTTATCTTCTCAAAACATGGTATGTAATTTTTTGAATCATAAACCATGTTTATAAAATCTATCATCTCATATTTTTTATAAAAACACTTTGTTAACAAATGATTTCACTTTCCATATCATATTAATAATATGAAAATACATATATTTTATTTTAGACCCATATGAGTGACCTAGACTGTCATTGAAGTCGGCCAAAGTTTAAAATTTATATTCCTTCTAACTACTATATATGTGGCAAGCAGGGTCAAACCCACAGGGAAGGTAAATTTGGCCACTACTAAACTAAAAACTTGGAAAACTCCACTGTTGTCAGCAGCGGAGTGGTTTTTCTAGTTTTCACTTTTTATATTTTTTTTATCTTTTAAATTTTTTATGTTTTTATAAACTCTAAATTGAAACGCCACATCTTTTGAAAACTTGTTCTACCAATACTAAAAAAATACAGCTGAAAGAAAGATGCAACGAAGAAAATAAGATGCTGATAAAAGACAAAAGAGATTAGCCCTCAGGGATTGATCTAGTCTACTGGTTTGAATTGTTTCTCCTAAACATGAAGAAGTACTGCTTCATACCACTGGATAAAAGTGACTTACTTCCCTTGGCATGAGTTAAGACGCGAAAATTGTGCAACTCAGAGTTCAGCACTCCAAGATGTACAACTCTAGAAATATGATTTAAAAGATCAACAGCACAAACTCACTGTAAGTGCTGAAGTTTCTGTTACAAGTTGATTATTTAAAAGATAACTCCATAATCAAACTCGCCGAATTATTACAGAGTTTAAAACATTTTAGTGCTTGTGGTATGAAACATAAATGTGAAACTAGAATTGTTTTCGCCGATCAATTATAATCTCAAACGAAATGTTAATGAAAAGGATGAAATTGATTACCATAGAATTAGAACTCTCCCCAAACTAGAAATTTAGCTAACTAATATATTGATCATTATCACTATAGAAAAGAAGTACACTTCAAAGGAACATAGTACAAGAATTGAAACAAAAGGGGAAAAGGACACCCCAAAAATTCTCTGCTCCTCTACTCCTTCGACTCCAGGACTGCAACCCTCCGGATGAGAGAGAAGCTCTCAAATCTTTAATTAGTCACCAGTTGTCTGAATCAGAATCAGCATCACGAATGAGGGTCCCCCCCTTTAAATTTTGCTGCTTGCTCTGTTTTAATTTCTTGTTTTCATCTACTGCATGTCACTGCTCGATTTCCACAGACTTCAAGAGTACATCACCCATGCACTGCAAAACATCTATTTTTCCACGACCAACACGTCAAGCTATCTTTTCTCATGTAACTAACTTCGGAAAGTTAGTTTTATGTATCTGGATGCGTTTTTGCCTCTCGAATGAACCTACACACGTTAAAAATATAATAAATCAATTAAAACACAAAGGAAAAAATAATTATTAAAAAATTAACTTAAGTTAAATAGAAAATATCTTAGCTGATAAATATTATTTACTCTAGTATTATTATGGTAATAAATTATTAAAAAGTTATTAATTTAATTATGTTAGTAAAATAATTACTAAGTTATTAATTTTATTATTTTTAACTAAATTATTAAAATTGACAACATGTATAAATAAATAATTAGGTTAATACTTAATATTTAATAATTTAATTATTACTATTAAAGAAATTAATTTGTTAGATTATTTAATTAATTAGTTAATTTTAATTCAGTAATTAAAATTGTTACTTAAGTTTTAAGTATTTTAAATTAATTAGAATATTTTATAGTTTATTTATAATTATTTTTTATTAAATATTTATACTATTAATTGTGTATTAATTTATTAATAATACTTATTATTAAGTTAGTTTAATATTTTAATTTATGAATTATCTTTTTTTTAATCATAATTGTTTTAAATTATAATTTTTAAAAATTCTACTTTATTCTTTTGAGTTTTTTTTGATGTTTACATTAAATTTAATGTTTCATTACATTTTGTCTTACTTTAATATAATTATTACTTTAATTATTATATTTTTTTAACTTCTTTATTATTATTATTATTATTATTATTATATATATATATATATTTAATCTTATCTCTTCCCTCCCTAAATTCGGCGCACATGGGGGAGGGTTTCTTCCTCCTTTGACGTGGAGGCTTCTTCTACAGCAGCGACGTCTTCTCTTCCATCCTGACACCGGCCTCCTCAAACAGCAGCAACCCTCCCTTCTTGGGGTATCTCTCCAGCGGCGTGGCCTCGACTCGGGTACGGCAACAACAGTGGTATGTTGGCGGACTGGAAGCTGTAACAGTGCGGTTTAATTTTCCTCTGCTCAGCAGCAAGGACCTTCCACGATTCCGGCGTGACCCTCAGCTCAAGCCTCCTACAACAGCGCAACAGCAACGGGATCCGGGTGCGGCTCCAAACTGGTGGACCTATCCTCTACTTCAGAAAAGTAGCTTAGCCTCTCGACAGACCTCGGCTTGTGTTCAAGACCATAGCGGCGGCAGGGGGTCTTCGACCTTCAGCATGTGCAGCGGCTTTCCCTGACTCCATCGGTATCCTCCTCTGTCCGAAACAGAGACTCGCGGTTAGGTTCTTGGTTCCTCCTCTTCTTCGCAGCGGTTCAGAAAACCAGGTGCGGTGAAACTTTCAACAACTCCAGATGTGTAGACTCATTCGGCTTCATCGACGACAATGCTCCCCACATGGCGCAACAATCTCGACCAGATCCGCTCCAACCAAGGAGGACGACTCGCAGTTCTCCATTAGCAGCGACGTTCGGCCCCGAATCCTCCTCAAACAGGCTCGACGGAGAGTCCCCAGACTTCATCAGCAATGGATTCGAATCAGCGATAGATTCCTATCAGCGATGGATTCCTCGCGGCGTGACGTTTTATTTTATCAACTTTTAGCTCGGAGGAACTCCTTGGGATTCTCCTTGTAATGGAGGCAACACCTATTTACAGCATAAACAACTACAAGGAACAAATTCATCTTGTGACAGTTGTTTTAGATTCGATTTAGAGAGAATAATTTGTTAGAAAACTGTTTTGAGTCTGTTTTGTTGTGCTGCTTTGATTGTGTGTGGAGAATCATCGGTGAGTGGTTACTGCGAAAACGAGGAAAACAAGATGTGAAGCCAATCGTGATTAAGTCTGCTACGCATCGGTGCGTCAGTGGATGGAAAAGAGAGCAAAGAAATCAATACTGTATCAGTAGCTGAACAGGGGAAAATCGCATAAGAGGATCGGTGATACATCAAGGAAGTGAAACAAGGGTGGGACCGATAGTTTTAAAAAAATTAACTAACGGTGTCCGGATGAAACTGATGGTGAGGTAATAAAGAATTTGGGTAATGGTGAGACGGACGAGGATCGGTAGCAGAAAAGAAAAGGAAAAAGTAACTGTAGTAGGGGAGAAAAATGAACTGTCGGTAGCACGGTGTGAATTAGTGGCAGTTGAATTAAAATACACTATCTGTCTCACCGGCGGTGCAAAATAGTCATAGGTGACACATATTTTTTTGCAAAGAAAAAAATTTGACCAATTAATTAATTAGAATTATAACTGATTTAGAAGATCAGTGAGTCATTGACTCACCGATAAGAGCGGAACAAAATAAAATAAATAGAACATCCAGTGAAGAATCTCCGATAGTTAAAATATACGATAAACTGATAGATAAAAAATATAATAATTGGAATGACGTGAAACCGATGGAAGGATAATGGAACGGTGATTCATTGACTCACCGATAATTTAAAAAGAGAGACCGATGGGGTTACAAAGTGATCGGTGGGTGACGACTCACCAATAGTTATAAAGATTTTCGGTGTGACATAGCATCGGTGAGACAGTCACCGATAATTAGAAATAAAAAATGGAAACAACAAAAATTAATTTACAAGAAAAATTAGAATGAATAAAAAATTAATTAAAAAAATCAAATTAACTAAATTGCTAAAGACTAATTAATTGACTGTAACTAAAAACTAACCAAATTATATAAACAAAGTAAAAAATAAAAGTGGCTAATTATTAACTAAGACTATAAATTCTATGATTAATTCAATAAATGTCTAAATAAATGCAGAACTCCTAAAATTAATTAACTGCGAACATAAAATTAAAACAATTAGAATTAACTAGAGTTATTAAACAACAAAATTAATTAAATAGATGACAAAATGAAACTGTAACATTAAAAACAAGTTATTTAATTAAACTTTAACTTATTCACAACATAAATTATTAATTAGATAATACATAAATTAAACAATAATTAAATAATAGACTACAATTATAAAATATTCAAATTATAATTACTTAAAGAACAATTACAAGGTAGTAGTAGGTGAAAAGGGAAGCAACATTTACTCTTTATTTCACTGAAAGCTCTAATATACCTCACCGATGGACTAAAACAAAATAAAAATGAATTAATAACCAATCTGCATACATAAAATAATATAATTAATTTTTAAAAACTATTAATTAATTAATTATTTAACTATTTGAACTAATAAAATTAAAAGCGAACAATTTAATCTTAATTTAAAAGACATATTATATACTTAAATGATTGGAAGGAAACATTAATTAACATGTTAACCTATTCTAATGTAACTAAATTAAAAGATAAAATATTAAAATAAGGTCTAATTTAATTAAATTGAATTACATAGATTAAATAATTGTTTATAATAAATATTAACTAGTATAAAGTTAAGAAGATTTAAATTAACCAAACTAAATAATCCATAATTAAAGTTGAATAGTTTAGTAAGATTAAAATTATTAATTTAAAGACTAAAAATGCATAATTAATTATAAAAATGATTAATTAACATATTTAGTGATATAATTACAAAAGTGCCAATATTAATTAAAAAGTGTCAAAATAATTAATTAAATTGATAAAAATTAAATAAAAGATGTGACAAAACTCTGTTAAAATAGAGCCACATCAAATTCCCCCACACTTAAACATTGTTTTTCCTCAAACAATCCCATGTTTTATTTTCTTTGAAAAAAGAAAGTATATTATGATTACTTCCTCAAAATGTAACATGTCCAGCACTCTAAACAGAGGACAATACATAACAGTAGACTTTAAGAAAATGAGTTACTCATGTGAATCTTGCCTAAAACAACTACTCACTGGTAATTAAGAACACATAGACTACCTATCAAAAAATATGTCATGCCTCATATGTGATATAACTTAGTGACTCACTTCAATCCAGGCTTAGGTCCTAAATCTGAAAATGACAGAGGACAAAATTTCAATGGAATTAAGACCTCAACCAAGGAACTTTGTACTTTGAATTTTTCACCTACGTTCCAAAAAATAATTTTTTTGAATCACCAGAATGATAAAACCTAAATGATTTCCATATAAACCAATTGATCCCTTCTTCATTTGGCGTTCATCATTCCCCTCACCTTAATGAGCTCATTTTTGACCCTAGACACTTTATTAATTTTTCCCAAGCCTTGTATCATTATGCTGAGCATTGTGCAATGCACTTATTCAATGTGTACAGAGGGCTTTTAGTTAACAGAAACGCACCTAGCACCTAGGGACTCAGAGACTCACCGTGGGATCCCATATGCCTAAATTACTCCAGTTTCAAAATATTTATATAAAATTCATTTAAATTGGATCATTAAAGAAATTACTTTTAATAAATTAAAGAAAAAATGAATGAGGCCCCTAGAATCAGAATCAAACTTTCAATTCCAGAAGGTATGCCCCTAACTCCATAAACATGTAACCCAAACCACTTCCAGAAGTAGACTCTAAACAAGATTTCCATCAATTCACTAAGAAAGATCACTCAGCAATTATCCAAACTCATTAATTTCAGATTCAATGCAAATATTAACTTCCAACAAGATACTTGTCCTTAGGAAAGACACAATTGAGAAAACTTTTAAAGCCTAAAATTATGCAAGAGTTTTGAAAAAAATTAACCACTTTTAACAAAAAGCTTGAATTTGTAGTGGGAATTGATGGGCTTTCAATTAAGCACAGTTTAGCATAGTCAATAATTGACCCCCTCCCCCACACTTAAAACCCAGCATTGTCCCCAATGTTGAATTCTATATATGGAGAAGAACAATTAATCAATTAAGGTTCAAAATAGATTTTCAATTAAGTAGATTTATGACATGTATAAAGGGGTCTCAATTAAGTTCAAAAATGTTGTTTGCCACAATGGTTAAATTAACAACAGGTTCATATCCAAGTACATGCATAAACATTTATGTCCAGTAAAAAAAATTTCAATGCAGTTCAAACAATTTCATGTAACTCTTGTGGGTGAACAATGAAAAGGGTGTAGCAAGTTAACAGATTGGGATCAAATGGGTTTTCAATAAAGCATAATGATGCATTCTACACACCCATCATCCAAAAAAATTTCAATGAAACTAAATTTACACTCTGCATGTATGCCCCCACACTTAAATTCAAATAGTGGAAGGATTTTATCAATGAGCTACAGATTCTAAAAATGAGGTACAATCAGATTTTTTTCTCCCTCTAATACAGTGACATGCAGCAGAATTTTTTAAAATAAACAGAATTTATTAAATCACACAGAAGTAGAAAATAAATGCAGAAAGTGAATACTTCACTGAAATGAAGTGTCTTCATTAAACCTCCAGCATGGGAATTCCACTCTTTAGATGGCAGCAGCATCATTCCTAGAAACACAGAGTATATAAACCAGGAACAAGTATCCAGAAAAAACAGAGCATATATATGCATGAAAAGCATCACTTTATTCAAAGTAAAATAAGAACAGAACAAAAGTAAACACAAAGAACGAGCATGGGTTGACTCCCATGAAACACTAAATTTAAAGTCTTCCGTTAGACTTTATTTAGTTAAAAAAAATATTTATTAAAAAAACACAAACCATGGGTTGCCTCCCATGCAGCGTTAGGTTTAAAGTCCCCAGCCAGACATCATTCAAGAACAATTTTCAAGAACAATGAAGGTAGCCAATCCCTTTGGCTGCCCCTCAAAATAAAGTTTCAATCTTTTCCCATTGACCAACATGGGTTTATTCTCATCACCAACAATTTCGACAGCTCCATTCTTCAACACTCTCACTATAGTAAATGGTTCAGACCACTTGGACTTCAGCTTTCCAGGAAAGAGTTTAAGTCTAGAGTTAAAGAGAAGGACCTTCTGTCCAGGTTTGAACTCTTTGTTTTGAATGATAGAATCATGAAAAACTTTAGTCCTCTCTTTATAAAATCTTTAATTATCATAACTCTCTCTTCTAATATCATCTAATTCACTCAGCTCAAGCAATCTCCTCTCACCAGCACTCTTAAAGTCAAAGTTTGGAGCCTTAACTGCCCAATAAGACTTATGTTGCAACTCCACAGGTAAATGACAACATTTCCCAAACAACAGCCTGTAAGGAGACATACCTATTGGGGTCTTGAAAGCAGTTCTATATGCCTATAAAGCTTCATCCAGTTTAAGATACCAGTCTTTCCTAGAATTTGACATAGTTTTCTGAAGAATTTTTTTTAGTTCCCTATTTGAAATTTCCACTTGTCCACTGGACTGTGGATGATATGGAGTACCAGTTTTATGAACACAACCATATTTTTTCATTAATGGTTTAAACTTTTAATTCTTAAAATGTGTTCCATTATTAGTAATAAAAGCTTTTAGGACTCCAAATCTTGTAAAGATATTCTTTTTGACAAATTTTATTACACTGTTTGCTTGATTGTTGGGAAGAGCTACTGCCTCAACCCACATAGATACATAATCCACAACAACAATAATGTATTCATTCCCATGAGATGATGGAAATGGACCCATGAAATCTAACCCCCAAACATCAAATATTTCAACTTCCAAAATACCCTTTTGGGGTAACTCCTGTTTCCTACCCACATTACCCAGCCTCTAACACCTGTCACACCCAACCACAAAACTCCTAGAATCCATAAAGATGGTAGGCCAATAGAAACCAGACTGTGGGACTTTTTGAGCAGTCCTCTCACCCCCATGGTGAAATCCCCAAGGTGAAGATTGGAAACTTTCAAGAACAGACAACATCTCTTCCTCAGGTACACATCTCCTTAGAATACCATCAGAACACCTCCTAAATAGTAGAGGGTCATCCTAAAGATAATATTTACGTACAGAAATGAATTTATTTATTTGATTATTAGATAGATATTTGGGAATGACACCTACTTCCATAAAGTTGGTAAAATCTACAAACTTACCAGATTTCTTGACTGACACAGTGAGCAGCTTCTCATAAGGAAAGGAAGAATTTATCTCCCTAGGATTTTCAGAATCATATTGGGTAAGAGGAATCGTAGATAAGTGATCAACAACTATGTTTTCAGCTCCCTTCTTCCCCCTAATCTCTATGTCAAACTCTTATAACAAAAGAATCCATCTAATCAGCCTGGGTTTTGTTTCTTTTTTAGACAACAAATATTTTAAAGCAGAATGATCAGTGAAAATGATGACTTTAGAACCTAACAAGTACTGCCTAAACTTCTCCAGAGCAAACATAACAGCTAACAATTCTTTTTCAGTTGGGGTATAATTCTTTTGACCATCATCTAGCAGTATACTAGCATAGTATACTACATGCAATTTTCTATCCCTCCTCTGTCCAAGGACAACACCTATAGCCATGTCACTAGCATGACACATGAGCTCAAATGGTAGTTTCCAATCAGGTGCAGTAATGATAGGTGATGTACTGAGTTTCTCATTAAGTAGATTAAATGATTTCAAAAATTTCTCATCAAAGTTAAAAGGTGCATCCTTTACCAGAAAAGAACAAAAGGGCTTAGTAATTTTAGAAAAATCTATTATGAACCTCTGGTAGAAACCGGCATACCCTAGAAAAATTCTAACACCTTTAACATTAACAGGAGGAGGTAGTTTCTGAATAACCTCAATCTTAGAAGTATCAACTTATAAACCTATCTTAGACACCTTATGACCAAGCACAATACATTCAGTAACCATGAATTGACATTTCTCCCAATTAAGAACACATTTGGTTTCAATGCATCTCTCCAAGACTAAATCAAGATTCGCAAGACAAGTATCAAAAGTACTACCCACAATGGAAAAGTCATCCATAAAAACCTCAATTGTTCTCTCAATCATATTAGAAAAGATATCCATCATACACCTTTGAAAGGTGGCTGGAGGTCCACAAAACCCAAAGGGCATCTGCCGGTAGGCAAATTTTCCAAAGGGGCATGAGAAAGTGGCCTTCTCCTGATCCTCTAGAGCAATAGGGATCTGGTTGTAACCAGAGTACCCATCCAGAAAACAGAAAAATTCATTTCCAGCTAGCTTCTCAAGCATTTGATCAAGCAAGGGAATAGGAAAATGATTCTTCCTAGTGGCTACATTAAGCTTCCTCTAAACTATGCAGACTCTCCATTTTGAGGGTTTCCTAACTTGGACTTCTTCATTATTTTCATTCTTTACTACAGTGAAACCTCCATTCTTGGGAACAACCTACACAGGGCTGACCCAAGCACTATCAGAAATGGGATATATCATTCCAGTTTCTAGAAGTTTGATTAATTCTTCTCTCATGACTTCTTTCATATTTGGATTTAATCTTCTTTGACACTCTACCCTAGGCTTATGATCAGGTTATATAGGAATATTTTGCATACAGAATGAGGGAATAATACCCTTGATATCATCTATGGTCCATCCTATGGCATATTTAAAATTTTTCAAAACTTCCAGCAATTTTTCTTCTTGGTTAGCATTAAGTTCAACAGAGATTATTACAGGCAGAGTGGAATTCTCACCTAAAAATGAAAATTTAAGATGGGAAGGGATGGGATTCAGCTCAAGATCAGGTGGTTCTATACTTGAAGGAAGACTCTTGGGCCTAGGAGTTCCATGATCTTCAACATATTTCGTATAAGGTGTATTGAAAGATGAAAGATTTTCAATTACAAGTTCAGATTCAGAGATAACAGTCCTACTGTCCATGGTGGGCAGTATGCTGTCCAGACTTTCTAGAGAATATTTTAACAGATTTATCAAAGAAGAATCATCAAGTTATCATAAAAGTTCTCCCTCAGTATCATAAAAGTATTCATAGGTGTTGGTGTTAACATAAAAACCCTCAAATTCACTCAGAAAGGTTCTAATTTCAGCAACAGAGTACTCTCCTATAGTATAAACTGGAAAGTTGTCCAGTTCTGGAATATTTTTTAGTTTGGTTGTCACAACAAAATTTTCAATTTCCAGATTAACTTTAACATGATTTTCAACTTCACAAACGTTTTCTTTAATAGAGGATTAATTTTTAGATTCTTCAATGAGTTCAAGTTGATTTATTTAAGAACATTCAGCTTCAAGGAACTCAATTTTTGAATAGTTTTCAGAATATGTTGGTCCCTTAATATTTTTAAAAACATTAAACTCTTCTTCTTGTTCACCAATTTTGAGTATCAATTGACCCTTAGAGACATATATTATAGCACCACCTGTGGACAAGAAGGGCCTACCCAAGATGATGGGCACCTCTTGATCACACTCCATATCCAGAACAAGAAAGTTAGCATGCAAGAATAGATTCCCAACTCCAACTAATAAGTCATCTACCCGACCCACAGGATGAGTGAAGGATCTATCAGCTGACTGTAGTATGATCATGGTGGGTTGAAGATCACCCAGCCTCAACTGCCGAAACAGTGAGAATGGGAGCAGGTTGATGCTAGCACCCAGATCACACAGACAATTGAGTTGACCAAAATTTCCTAGAGTACAAGGGATGAAAAAACTACCTGGGTCTTTCAGTTTATGTGGAATTTTCTTTTGAAGTACAGTGATGCACTCTTCAGTGAGGCTGTAGGTAGCAAATTCTTTGAGGGTCTTTTTGTTTGAAACAATTTTCATTAAAGATTTCAGATATTATAGGATTTGGATTAAGGCTTGTATAAAAGGAATGTTCACTTGAAACTTAGAAAGGAGACTAAGGAACTGAAGAAGTTCAGCCCTGGTATTACTTTGTGGTTTCAGCTTCTCAGGGAAAGGGATGGGTGGGGAAAAAAATTTATAACAGTAGGCATGTCCCTCACCTCTTCCACAACTTTTTCTTATCCTTTATTCTTTTGATTTTTAGAACAACTTTCAGCTTGATTTCCAGGTGATAGGGTCAGATTCTCATTATTTTCAACATTTTTTTGTGAATTTCCAGATTGTGAACAAAGAAAATTTTCATTTCTAGATTCATACAGTTTCTCATTTTGGGAAATTTTTATAGTTTTTTCCACAACAGTTTGAGTATTCAGCCCACTCCTAGTAACAACAGCCCTGATATTATCCCTAGTATTAAGTTCAGTTGTACTAGGCAACCTACCTTTATCCCTATAAGTCAAATCTCTAGCTAATTGTCCTAGTTGTGTTTCCATGTTCTGCATTCTCACATCATTTTGCATCTTTTCTGACTCATATTGACTTTTCTGTTTACTACGTTGAGTCATTTACCTTTCCTCTTGTGAATTTATTTTATTCAAGATTTGATCCAGTTTGGAAGACATTTGATTATCATTAGTTTGTTGAGTTTTTGAAGACTCCCCCCTTGGTTTTCATTGAAAGTTTGGTCTTGGTTGGTTAGATTAGTTAGGGGAAGTTGGTTGTTTAATAACTCCTTGATCTTTCCATGACAAATTTTGATGATTCCTATAGCCTTGATAGTAGTTATTTGAAAAGGATCTTCTTTTTGAGGCATCCAAGGACCATAATTAACAAAGTGTGAAGTTTCAGATTTTTGGGCAGTTAAATCAACATTAGGAAAAAAAATTCAGTGTGCCCGAACATACCACATTGAGTGCATTGTTGTCTAAGTGACTGATAGTAATTCTGATTTTAAACATGATTAATAGTTTGGTTTGAATTCTGGTTCATTAAGGTTTGAAGTTGGTTAGTGATTTCATCAAGTTGAGCTAGAGTTTCATTCATTAAACCAGTGTTAACATCCCTATTTACTCTCTTCCTTCTTGAATTATTATGTTGAGAATTAAGGGCCAGATTATTGAAAATTTGCCTCAACTCCTCATCAGTATTATCATTGTAATTACCCCCAGCAGCTTGATCCACTGAGTTCTGACCAGAGGAGGAAAATTAATTGAATTTTTTTTAACGTTTTATTTGTTTGCTTGATCCCCGGAAACGGCGCCAAAAACATGACCTAGACTGTCGTTGAAGTCGGCCAAAGTTTAAAATTTATATTCCTACTAACTACTTTATATGTGTCAAGCAGGGTCGAACCCACAGGGAAGGTAAATTTGGCCAATACTAAACTAAAAACTTGGAAAACTCCACTATTGTCAGCAGCAGAGTGGTTTTTCTACTTTTCGCTTTTTATATTTTTTTATATTTTAAATTTTTTAAGTTTTTATAAACTGTAAATTGAAACTACACATCTATTGAAAACTTGATCTACCAATACTATAAAATATATAGCTGAAAGAAAGATGCAACAAAGAAAATAAGATGCTGATAAAAGACAAAAGATATGAGCCCTCAGGGATTGCTCTAGTCTACTGGTTTTAATTGTTTCTCCTAAACATGAAAAAGTACTCCTTCATACCACTGGATAAAAGCGACTTACTTCCCTCGCCAGGAGTTAAGATGTAGAAATTGTGCAACTCAAAGTTCGCCACTCCAAGATGTATAACTCCAGAAATATGATTTAAAAGATCAACAGCACAAACTCCCCGTAAGTGATGAAGTTTCCGTTACAAGTTGATTATTTAAAAGATGACTCCATAATAAAACTCTCCAAATGATTACAGAGTTTAGATAATTTCAGTGCTTGTGGTATGAAACATAAATGTGCAACTAGAATTGATCTCACCGATCAATTCTAATCACAAAAGAAATGTTAATGAATAGGATGAAATTGATTACCAGTAGAATTAGAACTCTCCCCGAACTAGAAATTTAGCTAACTAATATATTGATCATTATCACTACAGAAAAGAAGCACATTTCAAAGGAACGGAGTACAAGAATTAAAACAAAAGTGGAAAAGGATTCCCCAAAAATGCTCTGCTCCTCAGCTCCTTCGACACCAGGACTACAACGCTCGAGATGAGAGAGAAGCTCTCAAATTTTCAATTAGTCACCAGTTGTCTGAATCAGAATCAGAATCACGAATGAGGGTCCCCCCTTTGAATTTTTTTGATTGCTCTGTTTTAATATCTTGTTTTCATCTACTGCATGTCACTCATCGATTTCCACCAACTTCAAGAGTACTTCACCCACACACTGCAAAACACCCATTTTTCCGCGACCAACACGTCACGCTATCTTTTCTCACGTAACTGACTTCAGAAAGTTAGTTTTATGTATCTGGATGCGTTTTCGCCTCTCGAATGAACTAGCACACGTTGTATATATAATAAAGTAATTAAAACTCAAAGGAAAAATAATTATTAAAAAGTTAGCTTATGTTAAATAGAAAATATCTTAGCTGATAAATATTATTTACTTTAATATTATTATGGTAATAAATTCTTAGAAAGTTATTAATTTATTTAAGTTAGTAAAATAATTACTAAGTTATTAATTTTATTATTTTTAACTAAATTATTAAAATTGACAACATGTAAAAATAAATAATTAGGTTAATACTTAAGATTTAATAATTTAATTATTACTATTTAAGAAATTAATTTGGTAGATTAATTAATTAATTAGTTAATTTTAATTCAGTAATTAAAATTATTACATAAGTTTTGAGTATTTTAAATTAATTAGAATATTTTATAGCTTATTTTTAATTATTTTTAATTAAATACTTATACTATTAATTGTGTATTAATTTATTAATAATACTTATTATTAAGTTAGTTTAATATTTTAATTTATGAATTATTTTTTTTAAATTATAATTGTTTTAAATTATAATTTTTAAAAATTCTACTTCATTCTTTTGACTTATTTTGAAGTTTACATTAACTTTAATGTTTCTTTACATTTTGTTTTACTTTAATATATTTATTACTTTAATTATTATATTTGTTTAACTTCTTTATTTGTTTGTTGTTATTTTTATATATATATTTTTTAATCTTATCTCTTCCCTCGTGGTGTAATCTATTTTCCACCACCACCTTACTTGGATGGGTATAATGGTGTACATAATGACTATATATAACTATTATAAAGTGATATTGATTCTGAAATAGTATAAATATACTTCAATACAATTCCACGATCATAGGAACGATATCATCACTCGTGCGTACGTACGGAATACCATCTCCACGACGTGATGCGACTCGTTCTACATAATCTTCATTTCATAATAATTATATAAATGAATTGAATGAATTAATATGATATATATTACACTAATACCATTCTGTAAATGAGGTATCTATAACCTAAAGAGAAGAATAAGAATTTATTCGACAAAACACGCATAAGAACAAAAAGTTATAAACACCCGAATAACAAGTAGCAATGAAATATTACTACTAAGAAGCTAAGAATATGACCATATATGATATCATAAAAATAAGTATGATTCTGTAATAAGTCAATAACATTATTTAAATCATTATACAGGAGGTTCAGACACTTACAAAGCAAGTCGGACCTAAGGTAAGGGAAAATATCACAATCTCATTTTTATCCGAGATTGTTTATACTTTGGTATTTACTGGGGTGTATTTTATCATCCACACCCATGTTTTCTCAATATATAATTTTATTTCCATACACCTACAATTTTTTAAATCCAATTTTACCCTTCAGTGAGTTTTTAGTAAAAGATATGAAAGGAATCTTTTGTCGTTTTTCGTACAAGGTACTTTCTGACTTTTCGACAAAAGTACGAGAAGAATATTTTTTTTAACTTATACGTCATGAATGGATTTTTAAACCATTATTTCCAAGAAGATTACTTTACAAGTTTTCATGTTTATTTTTAATAAACTTATTTTAGTTTAAAATTGTATGACATGTTAAGAAAAGAAATTGTTTTTAAAGTAGAAAGGATATTTTACTCATGAATGGAGTTCAGGTGTTTTATCGAAATTATTTTCTATCTAAGATAATAAAGTGTTCTATTTCTATCACTATTATTACATGGATTTTATTATGTTGTGAGGGAAATATTTTTATGAATTCCTTTACCTTATATGAATTGTTTTATGATGTCACGATGTTTAAGATTCCCATTTTTATTACATGGGTTATGCTATGATGTATGGTTTATGATTTTGTGGCACACATAAGAATGGTATCATTATGAGATGGGTGGGACCTATATCTCCCTCCAATACATTGGGTAAAGATTTTATATCTCATGAGATAGACATGGCTGGAATGGTAGGTTATACCGGTTCAGTGAAACAGGACTGAAACGAGGGTGACTCAGTTCAGAAATGGACTTTGTCCACTAAGATAGTCTTGGAAATGAGTCTTGACTAACAAGAAATGATTCTCTATGATTATGTGTGTATGCCACAAAGTTTCATGTTTTATGTTATGATTATTGGGATTTCATTTCACTACTATGATTTATCCCATGTTATGAAATTATGCTCTATTTTGCAGGTTATGATTTCCAAAATGTTATGTTCTTATGAATATGATGTGATTGATATTTCATTTGTTTACCCTTATTGAGCATTTGAGCTCACCCTTTTATGTTTTATTTTCCCCAAGATATAAAGAAAGGTTTTAGGTAAAAAAAGGAAGATCTTTATGGGAGATTTTGAAGATCTTTCACCACGATTAGAAGATTTTATTCCGAGTTTCCAAAGACACTAAACTATTACGATCCTTGTGTGTGTGTTTTTATTATGTACTAAGTATTCTGCAAATGTAACGTAATTTCAATGTACGTCAAGCTCCGGGTCTCTACAATTGGTATTAGAGGAAAGGTTTAGTCAACCTTTGGAAACTAGGATGTGAAAACGTTAGTGAGATCCCTAGAGATATTTCTAAGGTATGTCTATGGATGTCTCTAAGGTTAAGTATACGTATAGGTTATAGTCCTAGAATTTCACTAATGATCTTAGAATTTAACCTAAGATGTTAGATATTGAGGGTACTCCCCCTTTATTATGTTGTTTTCCCTAGCATGATTTTTGCCTCTCACACTATTCTTTTTGGGTTTTAGAAAATGGATGGAAACAAGATGATTCACGATAATGGAGGATATGATGGACAATGGAATGATATTCTTCATGAGAAACCAAATGAAATGGGATTTGGAAGTCCAAACATCATTATTATACCGAATCAGCAATCTCATAATATGATCAATAAAGTAAAATTTGGTAAGTTTCCTGACTCAGCTAATAAGAGAAAGATGGAGTTTCATGATGATCATAGAGGATAGAAAGTTCAATTTCCCCTATGTAAATCATGTGGGAAGAGGCATTAAGGAGAATGTTTCAAAGGAACTGGAAGATGCTTTGGGTGTGGAAAAGAAGGACACAAATCCAGTAAGTACAAAGGAAAAGGTTTAGTTAACACCAGGGATGAGGATAATGGTATTACTACGATATAAACAATGGTTAAATGTTTTAAATGTGGAATGTACGGGAATTATGCAAACCAATTCCCTATGGGAAAGTCTCATGAAGAGAATCAGTATGGTCATATGGGTAGTATTTATGTTGATAATGATGAGACTACAAATGATATGTGAGATGAAAGAATTGTTGAAGCTCGGTCAATGGTTTAAGAATGTAGTGGAATGATTACATGTTTATCAAGTGTAATGTTGTATAAGTAATCTCATGGTACTATGGAATAAAGAGAAATCTAAGGATTGTTACACTATTGTCTTTCCTTAAGTTTTGAAAGTATGTGATGAATGGTACCAGTATTTTTGGAAAGTAGATGATTTTCACATAATGAAGGGATAAAGAGAAAATTAAATGTTTGATAGTATTCATGAGCTCATGACTGATATAAGGAGAGGGTTATATCATGGTTTGAATATATATAATTTTTGGATTTTGGTATGTGGAAAGAGTTAACTTTTGACAGCATTCATGTTTTCACTAAGGTTTAATGGGTATTCATTTTTCAAGAGAATACATGATTACGGTATTCACATGATTGGAATGTGACCAACAAGATAATGGGGGATAAATGATGGTTGATTGATGACATTTCAAGTAATAATTTTCTTTATACTATGAGCATGGACCGAAGTATTTTAGATAAGCCTAAATATTGGAATGGATTATGTTGGACATAAGTTAGGATAACACTTTTTTCGATATTATTGATGGGATTTTATAGTAATATAGCTTTAGAAAAAGGACAACCTGCAGGACGGGCGACAACCCATCACGTCGGACAAGGCTGTGGGAATCAAACCCACAACCGAAGTGCGACATGCCTTTATCGCCTACCACTGGCCTACAGGAAGTCCCTGTTTAGTAGAAACTAGTTTTATTTTATTAAGTGGTATTATATATGAAGTATAAGTTCATTTTTGGAACCATATATGATTTACCATAAGATGGACTTATAACTTTTGCTAACCTTTGGTTTGAAAGAGATGGAATGACCCATCATTCTATCACATGATCTGCTAACACATCACGAATGAAAAATTCAACTTCATTTCTTTAAGCGATGAAGTGGAAATTGTCCAAATAACGACAAACGGTGAGGCTATACCAAAATCACGAAATTATTTCTTCTAATTCCAATTGCATCAACTTTAGGGAAATGATCTTGAAGACCAAAAATGTTGTCTTAGTGCTCTTATATATGATGAATTATATGGTACCTTAGATCGTCACAAATTTATGGATTTGTGATTGCTAGCTTTTCCATAGCCATGTTCTCTACCACTCTCCATCAGAACATGATGGTTATATTTCTCTTCCATATCCATATTTTCACCTATGTGGAAACCCAGTGATTAGTTTATTTGGGTAACCGTTAAGTTTCATACTTTTGTTTATAAAGATTAGTTTTGGTATTCCTTTTTACGATGTGGGTTTCTATCAAAGAAACTTTCGAATAGTAAACCATTTATAACCCCGACGAATTTTGAGGGCGAAATTCATTTTAAGGGGGGTAGAATGTAACACCCTGAGATTTTATGAAAAATATTGTTTTTAATTTCATTAATGTATTGTGTTGTACGCTACACCAAAAGGAGCTTGCTCAACACACATTATTGACTTGCCTTTCATTACACGCAATCACGACCTTCCTTGATAGCGTGTGTAGTACGCAATACTGAGTTTCACTAAACAACGATATGCTATTAAAATATTATCAAAACTAGCCGTTATGAATAGTAATAACCACTTTTTGAAATTTTTTAAATTTTCTTTTTCAAAATGGACTTCATTTTTGGTTTCGGAATATCGAAATTAGCTTAGGGTGAAATTTTGGTAATTTTCGGATAACTTTCATATTTTGATGAATAGTTGAAATTACTAAATTTTAATTAAAAACAACTTTTTCAATAGAAATAATTAATAGTGATAAATTATTAATTTTAGTGGTTTTAAAGTATATTTATAATATATTTTTACAATTTAATACAATGTTGTTCATTGGATGTAATTTCACATTTAAACCAGTTATAAACAAGTGTCAATATTTTGATAGTTATTATCTCTTAAAAACACACCTTTTGTTTTGACAACGGGAATTATTTTTTAAATTAATTAATGCAACTGATATGTTTTGAATTTGGTAAAATATAAATCATTTTTGAGTTCATAATATCAAATATAGCTTAGGCCTAATTTTTGGTATTTTTCTGAAAACATTCAATTTTTGATGAATAGTGAAACCACTAAGTGGTAGTTAAAAAAACTGAATTGTTCATAAAACTTAATTTTACCGCTTCTGTGAGTGGAATTTCAAAAATCCAAGAGACATGGTTGATGTCAGTAAGTAAAATTTGGTTCAATGAGATGAAAATAATTTATTGGTGAATAGTAACTTTTTACTTTTTTTTACTACGGTTAAAAGTAAATAGGGTAATTAAGGGTAGAAATGATATTATTATTACCCTAACACATGTCCTAATTCTATTGGACAAGTGTAATTCGACCCAAAACAAACTTAGGAATAAAATATGACCATTTAGGCCCACTTGGATTCGATTAGTACATTTATTATTAATTTATTTAAAGAAGGGTTAAAAGAGTTAAAATCAAAGTTTGTTTACTAAAACATTTTTAATATGGGGTTATACATAAGATAAATTAGACTATACATATTAATTAGAAATATAAAAAGATTTACTATATAATGTTATTTTATTTGTAAATTTTAGACATTAAATAATTTAATTTATTTATGACACAACGATGATGCAGTAATTATCTTATTAATGGAATATTGACATAATTGATGTTATAAATACCCAAATAAATATAATTTGAGACTTTTTATGAATTAAACTAATTTTCTATGTTAATATGACACGTTAGTATTTATTTAATTAACTTTGTTCGAACTTATCATTCTGTTATGATTTTCACAAAAATAAATCACTAAATAGTGTCAAAATTGACATAAAATAGTTTTTAAAACAAATATTATATTATTAATTGTTATTTTATTCCTAAAAATATAAGGTTAGGCCAAATGACTTATATAAGGTTATATATATTAATAATAAACAACTTGGGGTTCTTTTGGCTTCTTATAGTAAGTTTATTAACCTTATATTGTAAAAACATAAGAAGACACGGTAAAAGTAAAATTATTTAACTTAATGTTAAATATAATTGATAAGGTTAAAATAGGAACATAAACTTGTCTAAATTCTATTGGATGAGAGGATTTCGACCCATCCCCACCTTATCCTCGAAATAAGTTAATTTGGAGCTATTTAAAACTGAACTTGACTTTATAATAAAATAATATTTTTAGTTATTCCAAAGGTGCCCCTCTCCTCCCTTATAAAAGGGCACCTCCTCCCTCTCTTCCTCACACCACTTTGAGCCTTCAAGCTCGGCCAAACCCTGCCAAATTCTCCTCTCCACTTCCCTAGAAACATACTATAGGTTATTTTCTTCCTCAAAGACCAATTTTAGTGCCCTAAGAGGAGGTCTCAAAGAGGAGCATCAAAGAAGAGGTAATTTCCGTTACCGATTCTTTCACCTTTATTTCTTCTTCCACTTCTTCTTCTTAAGTTGTTTCATTATTAAGTAATAACATCAGTATCACTCATATACTGATATGTTATTATAAGTATGAAAAAATCATGTTTCACCATCTATCCATCCTACGGAAAACGAAATCACCGCGCGTGCGTACGTACGGAATACCGTCTCCACGCCGTGGTATAATCTATTTTCCACCACCACCTTACTTGGATGGGTATAATGGTGTAAATAATGACTATATATAACTATTATAAAGTGATATTGATTCTGAAATAGTATAAATATACTCCAATACAATTCCATGATCATAGGAACGATATCATCACTCGTGCGTACGTACGGAATACCGTCTCCACGATGTGATGCGACTCGTTCTACATGATATTAATTTCATATTGATTATATAAATGAATTGAATGAATTAATATGATATATATTACACTAATACAATTCTGGAAATGAGGTATCTATAACCTAAAGAGAAGAATAAGAATTTATTCGACAAAACATGCATAAGAACAAAAAGTTATAAACACCAGAATAACAAGTAGCAATGAAACATTACTACTAAGAAGCTAAGAATATGACCATATCTGATATCATAAAAATAAGTATGATTCTGGAATAAGTCAATAACATTATTTAAATCATTATACAGGAGGTTCAGACACTTACAAAGCAAGTCGGACCTAAGGTAAGGGAAAATATCACAATCTCATTTTTATCCGAGATTGTTTATACTTTGGTATTTATTGGGTTGTATTTTATCATCCACACCCATGTTTTCTCAATATGTAATTTTATTTCCATACACCTACAATTTTTTAAATCCAATTTTACCCTTCGGTGAGTTTTTAGTAAAATATATGAAAGGAATCTTTTGTCGTTTTTCGTACAAGGTACTTTTTGACTTTTCCGACAAAAGTATGAGAAGAATGTTTTTTTAACTTATACGACTTGAATGGATTTTTAAAAAATTATTTCCAAGAATATTCCTTTACAAGTTTTCAAGTTTATTTTTAATAAACATCTTTTAGTTTAAAATTGTATGACATGTTAAGAAAAGAAATTGTTTTTAAAGTAGAAAGGATATTTTCCTCAAGGATGGAGTTCAAGTGTTTTATCGAAATTATTTTCCATATAAGATAATAAAGTGTTCTGTTTCTATCCATATTATTACATGGATTTTATTATGTTGTGATAGAAATATTTTTATGAATTCCTTTACCTTATATGAATTTTTTCATGATGTCACGATGTTTAAGATTCCCATTTTTATTACATGGGTTATGCTATGATGTATGGTTTATGATTTTGTGGCACACATAAGAATGGTATAATTATGAGATGGGTGGGACCTATATCTCCCTCCAATGAATTGGGTAAAGATTTTATATCTCATGAGATAGACATGGCTGGAACGGTAGGTTATACCGGTTCAGTGAAACAGGACTGAAACGAGGGTGACTTGGTTCAGAAATGGACTTTATCCACTAAGATAGTCTTGGAAATGAGTCTTGACTAACAAGAAATGATTCTCTATGATTATGTGTGTATGCCACAAAGTTTCATGTTTTAAGTTATGATTATTGGGATTTCATTTCACTACTATGATTTATCCCATGTTATGAAATTATGCTCTCTTTTGCAGGTTAAGATTTCCAAAATGTTATGTTCTTATGAATATGATGTGATTGATATTTCATTTGTTTACCCTTACTGAGCATTTGAGCTCACCCTTTTATGTTTTCTTTTCCCCAGGATATAAAGAAAGGTTTTAGGTAAAAAAAAACGAATATCTGTATGGGAGATTTTGAAGATCTTTCACCACGATTAGAAGATTTTATTCCGAGTTTCCAAGGACATTAAACTATTACGATCCTTGTGTGTGTGTTTTTGTTATGTACTAAGTATTCCACAAATGTAACATAATTTCAATGTACGTCAAGCTCCGGGTCTCTACAGTGTCACTTTTCTGAGAAAGGAAAAACACACATGTATATCTTAAATGACCATCCACTATAACATAACCATAATTTTTTCCTAATAAAATATAAACTCTAGAAGGTTCAAAAAAATCTATGTAAATTAACTCTAATGTTTTATAAGTTAACACTTCTTTATTTGGTGTGAAAGAAATTTTTTTTCATTCCCTTTTGATAGGGATTGCAGACTTCGTCTGCTAGAAATTCTAGTTGGGGTAGATCCTTAACTAAACCTTTCCCATTTAACTTTATAAATGATTGAATATTTCAATGGCCTATCCATCTATTCCAATTCCAATATTCTTTGTAAAAGGAACTAAAACAAGAAATATTCTAAGAAAACAAATAATTTAAATTTAAAGCATAAACATTTTCATTTCATATAGTAGTAAAAACTAAAGCATGTTTTGAATCAAAACATTGCATGAATTGTTTTCAAACTTTGCTCGAAAACCATAATCACATAATTATGAAATGGAAAGCGTATTATACTTTAAACCATCTACAAATATAACTTTATAAATTAAAATTATACTAAAGTTATCAATTTGTCCAAGTCCAATAATTTTCCCTTTGGAATTATCACCAAAAGTGACATATCCATCATCCACCTTGATTAGGTTATTGAAACTTGGGTAGTTTTTAGTCATATTTTTGGATCATACACTATCAATATACCATAAATTCTTACTATAACTCTTCAATAAGGTTTCTTACAAAATATATTTAAACGAAAAATGATTTTGGTACCCATTTTTCTTACGTCCAGAAATGTTAGTAATAAGTGCTTTAGGAATCCATGATTGTTTTACTAGTTTCCTCTAAGTAGATCCTAAACTTTTCGAAACAAAAACTTAATTAGGTCTAGTATAATAAGAACTAATAGAATAACTAGATAAATATAACTTCGGAAAAATCTATTTGTATATATCTTCTTTTGTCTAGGTTGTTATCCAATTCCATTAGTATACTTAGGAGTAGACTATTTACCAAGCATCTAGGTAAGGTTTTTTCTTCCATTTATAATTATTACTGGATATTTGTTTAATTTATCATTAGATAATTTCATCTCATTATTTTCCTAAATTAGTTGACAATTATTATCTTTTTCAATACTATGATCAGTTTTATAGTGAGCATACATAGCATGTTGCTTCTTTAGGTTTTTATATTTATCTTTTAATTCATTAAACGTGTCTTCCAACATGTTACAATATTCTAATAATTTATCATTGGATGTATTATCACCATTATTTTTTGTTTTATAATTAATAGAATTATTTACAGGAGATTCAGTAAAAACATATAGTGTCTCAATGTGTCTGTCATAAAACACATATGAGCCTTACCATTTTTGTATTCTCTGCTTGAATCTGATTCACTTGAACTGTCCTCTAAGGCACTACAGGTGGATTTCATAGAATTTTGAATCTTTTTCCTTTTCCCTTGTATTTATTATTATATTTCAACTTGGGACAATCTAATTTGATGTGTCATTTACTTTTACCCTCATAGTAGATTATTTCAGTGGAATAATTATCATTTTTTCCATTTTTTCAATTCCCTTTATTATCATACATTCATTGGTAATTGTATTTCCTGAAAAAAATATTATTTCTATAAAAATTTGTAAAATTCCTGTCCAAGTGTAACCTTTATTCATCACTATAATATTGTGATTCTTCATCAATCAAAATTTAAATTTTGATCTTATCTTTTTATTTAGATTCAAAAGTCTTAAAATCTAATGACATTATTTTGGGTTCATCCACTTCCTATTTATTCACTTTTAATTCATATTCATACATCATATTATTTACAATTATTTATTTGACTAGAAGTTTACTTATATCACATGATATAATTATGTAAATGTAGTTTCCTCTCCATCTATCAGATAGACATCTCAAAATTCACATGACTTGATCCTTGTAAGTAATTTTCTTTCCCTGTGCATGCATCATGTTAACAATATCATTGAACCAGAGATAAATGTGAGAAATAGACTCATCATGATTCATCTTGAAAGTATCATATATTATATTATTTTTATTTAAGTAAATTTCTATAACATTATATTTTCTTTCATAAGATTTAGAAATGGTATCCAAAATCTCAAAAGTAGTAGCATAGGCTGATATTCTATTAAATATATATTCTCCTAAAGCATAGTATAAAGAATTAATATATTTAGATTAGTATTTATATGCTACCTTAGTGGTGTAGCTCCAAGAATATATAAAAGCTTGAGGTTTTTCGTATTTATCTTCAATGACAGTCTAGATATCAAAGCTCCTACATTCTAAGTGAATTTTCATTTTCATTTTCCATTAAGCATAATTTGTTCCTTTAAAATAAGGAGGTTGATTATTAGTAGTTAATTAAAGATTATTATTATCTAAAAAGATAAAAATTTATATAAAACATAAATTTAAGATCTTTAAACAAAAAAATATCATTGTAAAAAGATATTTTAAAATTTTTTTGAAACCAAATGTCGGTTGGAGTTGACAACTCAAGAGGGCTGTTAATTGAGTTTCCAATGAAATTTTTATTTAAAAACATTAAAATATAAATCCCCCAATATGGTAACAATGTCTAGTTAACAAAATAAAGTAGAAGTATATAATTTAATATTTTAAAAATATTCTCAAAATTGTGATCATAGGTTGGTTAAAAATACTTTTGAAAATACTGTAACTTTTGAAACCAATATAATTGTATCAAACACATTTTATAAAACACTAATATATGTTCACACTCAAATTTGAGTTCTGTTTATAAGTTATGAAAATGGAAATTGGTTTGATTTAAAATAAATACAACAAAATTGATAAATAATACAATGAAAATTTAACAAGGGGTTCGGTCTCAAGTCAGGACTTAATCCCCATCACTTGGAAATTACCTGCTTCCATGAAGTTTATTATTAAATAAATTGATCAAAAACCTAGATCGGGTTTTAAAAATAGCTCTTCATACTATCTAGGAACAAATACCCTTCCAAAATTATGTGTGTTTTAAAAAAATTACATATCACACATAACCTCTTCCACAATTATTCATGGGATAACTGATAAAGTAAATTTAGAGAGTGTAAAGTGATCTCTAGTTTAGTACATAAGACTATGTTTTATAAATATACAGAGTAAAACTCAAGAAAATCTTGAAATTAAATCTTAAAAATAAATAGAAAGATTTTAGAGATAATGAAATGTAGCTCTTCTCAATCCGAATAGCTTTAGTTATTCTGAAGACCTTGGATTCATCTTTGGAATGATATCAAAAAATTTGCATAGGTATTTCAATAAAACAGAGGGTCATAGAAGTTTTTAAAATCTTCTGATTTCATTCTAAAAAATATCCATTGATCTTCCACACACATGTGTCTCTTATACCATTTTGTCTCAGTGAGAGAGTCGATGATTTTTTGTTCATGCATGTGCCTCTTAGTAACATGTGTCTCTCTTCATGCATGAGAACGGTTCTTCTAAATTCATAACGCTTAATGTTCAATTATTCCATGAAGAATAATATTAGAATAATCAGGATCCTCATACTAATCATTATATTTTAAAAGGACTAACTTTTACTGTAAGACATATGTGTATTTTTTTAACAATATCAACATGGTTCTGTTTAGTATTAAATACTTAAACTAGCCACTAGAGAATTAATTTTAAAATTAATTATGGGTAGATATAGTGTCACACTAGCATTAGATCATTCTAGAAAAATAATCTTCTGATGGTCTTTGTATCAGACTATAATAAGTACCATTAAACTAATGTTATCATAGAGAAGCGGTATAATAGGGTGGTGATAGCATAGACTGGCGGTATCTCTTCTTGACAAAAGATCAATCGGGCACTCATTCTTTTTTCATTAACTGTAGTATTGTTGACTGTATTAGTTTCTTCAATCAATGGTATCTTGACTTGGTGGGAAAATTATTTAATATCATAAAACAATAAACGTATTATAAACACAACAAACATGATTTGTGATCATTAAAATAAGGAGTTTCTCAACAAAAAATCATTTAATCAGTAATATTATTAAATCTGATCCCTCTAAAATGATGAACCCTTTTAAATCCATCATATTCATTAGTTATTCAAGATCCATATTTCATCATTACTTACACTGGTTAATCTTACAAATAATCCATGACTCTATCTACTCGATAATCATTTCAATCGTATCATATATGACTCTTTGATAGTTTAGTAGACAACTCTTTTCTTAATACATAATATGGATTATCACAACTTAGTTTCTCTGGTATCTTAATGTTTAGGGTTTAATAGCTATGTTTAACCCAAAGAAAACAAAAAAAACAAGGAACTTAATGTTTAGGGTCACCTCATTACTTTATTTCTTTACAAAAGATAATTC
Source organism: Viscum album (assembly GCA_963277665.1). Lineage (NCBI taxonomy): Eukaryota > Viridiplantae > Streptophyta > Magnoliopsida > Santalales > Viscaceae > Viscum > Viscum album. The sequence goes on along the minus strand of OY728132.1, from coordinate 1,319,919,073 downwards.
TTGGGCACTTAACAGTTAGGGTTACCCATACTGAATGATCTAAGTCCCAATAAGTGTATGGTATCGATGTAATATAAAACTTAGTATTATAAAGTGGGTTTAATCTCACCATATTTTTTATGTTATTCTATTTACATGTATTCAATCATCTAATGATTTATTTTATAATCATATTCCTTCCATCAAACCAAACTATATTGATGTAGTAAAAAAACTGAAGGAAAACAGAAAACTCTCATTGAATGGTCAGTTGAGGCTTCTAATTCCCTCCATGATTTGTTCTTTTTTTATTTTAGTGGCTTCCCTTTAATGCCATATTTTCTTGTTTTTGGAAAACCTTAATTAAGGTTTGGCTTTGGAATCTATGCATCTTCTTCCTTCATTCCTTTTTGTGATTCGTTCGTTCATTTTTTAGGTTAGCTATTTTTTTGGCTTCATGCCTAGATTTTTCGATTTGTTCATCTTGGAAGATTCCTGATTGTGTTTTCGTTCTATTTTTATGGAAAAAATGATTTCCTTTTTTGTTAAAAAAACTATATTGATGTGAAAAAATTTAAAAAACTAATATCTTTTTTTACTAACCCAAATTAAAATCAAATTATATCCATACATAACCAAATACATTTTATTCATAAGGTACATGAAACTCTTTCATGTAAATGTTTAAAATAATATGTAATTAATAATCCATACATAAGTAATCTTGGAGAGATAAATAAATAGCCTACACTTTTCTAAACAAGGCATAAGCCTCTGGGATAGTGAGCAGTCTGATCTAAAGTCTCTCTACCTAAGGATACTTTACTCAAGAGAGACTAAAATCTCATCAAAATTCTTATACCTAATATGAATAAATCATAATTAATTTCTTCATTCAAGATGATAACCTAATACAAGTCAAATTCATGGTGATAGAAAACTAAATCAATCACCATATCTACCATATAACTCTTTATATGCATGTATAACAATTTATAAAAGTAGTTTAACACTTTAAACTAAATCATACATCAATTTGTAATATAACAATTATATTCATGAATATAGTAGGGAATAAAATGAACAATTCATAAATTTAAACATGAGATAAACAAATTATGAACAATTAATAAATAAGACTATTATAAACACTTTATAATTTAATCATGCATTATGGACATTTCATAATAAAATAATATAAACACTTTTCATTTATTTCTAATATAATTTTTTTTATAACTCATTTTATGGAATTTCCATTAAATATGTGATATTAACTGAAATATAAACATTTTATATTCTAACTGTATTATGTAAATAATTTATATAATCTAAATATAAAATATTTAATATTATTTAAATCATTATCATATAGATTATCAAAAATCATTTTGATATGTTTTGAAAAAAAATCCATAAATAAGGCTGTTAATTTGAATAATTCAAATTAAATAACTATGAAAAAATCATTATTTTAAATATAAATTCATTAGGTCCCCAAGACACCCTGAGAGGGAGGGTAAATCAGGGGGTGGTCAATTTAAACATTTTTGTCACTTTCACTTATTTGGATCTTGTTTCCACTGAGGTAGGAACCTTGTTCAACAAATTCCTTTCACTCCACTCCATAGTACTGTATAAAAATGTGAAAGAAATTAATGTATGCAGGGATGTGGGTATTTTTACTTGGTTCACCCACAGTGGGCTAGTCAAAGGGTCTTGTTGTCAAAAATGTGTTGATTCACCAATTAACCACTAATTTCACTATCATTCAATGGTTACAAAGGTTTTTTAGGTCTTGATGAGAATGGTCGAATGGTCAACAGGGAGATGGATTGGCCTTTTTAAATATTATTAAAAACTTATAAAAGTTTATTTAATGCATCAGAAACATAAAGATAAATGAAAAAGGTGATTATTATAGTAGTTCTTATATAAATGATCATACTTTACACATCACACACTCTCAAACATAAAGAAAGATTTCACCAATTATAATGAACTCTTGGACTTTTTAATGGAGTCACAACCCTTTAAACTTGCCTTTCTAAACCCTGGAGGCACAACCCAAGAAAATATTTTTGAACACTTTCTACCTTAACCCACCTTACCTTTTTCAACACTAGAGGCTCAACCCAGAATATATCTTTTGAATTAGAGAGAGATCCAAACTCTTCCTTTTACCCGGACTAAGGCTCAACCGATCCCATTTCCTTTTACCAATTATAAAAGAACCCATACCTTTTTATGGGGTAATATAACTCAACTCATACCTTTTATGGGTAGTATAACCCAACATGATTATGCACACACAATAATAGAAAGATTTATGAACTATTGAAACCAGATGAATAAGAAATGATCTAAGTGTCAAGGCAATAAACTTTTCTTCAGTAGTAATAGATCAAATGATTAAAGATCAGGAGAGAGAATTATTTGATCACTATGGTGTATCACACATAATAGTTATAGAATATTCTCATCCTCTTTATCTTGATTTAGATCTGTTTAACTTGATATATAGAGTTATTTCATGCACATCAGATTCAAAATCTCGTTGCATATCATCCTTCAAAGAGAAACATGTGATTTCTTAATTAAATTCACATGGAAAATATTCCCCCATATATTTACTTTTATAATCTCTAACTTTAAATAAAGTTTTAGAACACAAGTTTTTATAAAATTTAAAAATAAAAAATAAAAAATATAAATGTTCTTGAAAACATCTATAATACAAGCAAGACAAGCTTCTCATAATTCAAATTTAAACCTTTAAATATTCAAGAATGCAGTGTGTATATTAATACATCCATGATCATATTTAATTCACTTTAAATACACCAAAAATCTCTAAATAAATTTCCATAGGATCAAAATACTTCTTGAGTTTTTAAGGAATAATTAAATCAAGAGAAATATATGAAACAAACATGTAGTAATTCATAAAAAGAATAATAAATCCATCATGTTTTGAACTAAAATAAGAAAAAGCTACTAAGTGATCATAGGTCATAAATTATTTTTGATTGATTTATAACATCTCACTTTCATTGTATGAGTTATTTCATCTTTTATTTATTCAGAATATAATTTCTAAAATCTTGACTTTTCATTTAGTAGAAACCTCAAAAATTCTCTAAGTGTTGAAGTCATACAATTAGATTAAAGGATTAAAATGAAGTCATACATATATAAGAAAGGCTTACATTCAGCATAGGTTAGGCTTATGGTGAAGTCATACATATATTGGAAAGTCTTACATTCAGTGCAAGGCTTATTTTCTGAAGTTGTATGCTCAAAATGCATATGGTTTGCAAAGTCTTACACTACATATTAAATTCTTACACTCAAGACACATGCTTCTATGAAATCTTATACTCGGTGCTCGGCTTATGCTCATTCCCTTGTCATTTTTATGCCTCCGTAAAGTCATACACTGAAGTCTTATTCTCATGCCTTCGATATTTTTTCATCTAAACTCCAGAATGATGATTTGGTGGTGAATGAAAAACTCATGTAAGAGGAAGTGAATGATTGAAATAAAAACTATGAGAAATTATAATTATGAAATAAAGAAAATTATTATCAAAACATAGATAAAAAAATTGAATTAAGGAGTAACTTAAACAACCTTCTCCTTTTGATAATTACTGTTAGATAATGTGAGTCTCACATCGAAGTCAAGGTATCATGTTATCTTTACCATTCACTGTAAATAAACACCAATACCTCCTTTAGAGAGGTATATTTGGAATTAGGTTACTTGCTTCTCTATTCTAACATTGTATCACAATGGTTTTATCCCATCACCTCTCCCAACGCCTGTTATATCTCATCCCCTCTTCTACCCATCTGCACCTCCCTTCATGCCGCCTACCTTCACAACGCCTCCCTGCATCCCTATGATGGCCTTCTGCACTTTTCCACTCCAAAAGTGATGTCCCCTTCCCCAACCGCCCCTAGATCACCCAATCTTCCATGAGACACTCTTCTTCCAAGGTTGTGATAACTCCCTTCGTCTCCCACCTGACACTGCTCTGCCCTCACAACACCCCTACACGACAGCTCCTCCACCCTTGGGGTGCCCCTCCATGACATCCCCCGCAACCCTCTTCCCCTATTATTCCACTATGATATGGACTTATTCTAACCCTACACCCCTACACAATTCCCCCTTCCACTACAAGCTCTTATGTGACGGCCTCCTAACCCCCCATGCGACACCCCTCTAACCGGTGGCCCCCTTCCTATTCGCCAACCCCTCCACACTGCATATGTGACACCCCAAAATTCATAGTCATTCCCCACCTCCATCCATGTTTATATTTCTTCTATAAACTATTTAATAACTATATGTTATAGTCTTTCAATTTCAGCACCTATTATCTACCAACTTTTAATATTCATCACCCTATCAATGTGCATTTTTTGCACTTAATCTATGGCATCATCAAACACCATTACTTCCCATGGTGATACTCCAATAACATGTCTATACCAACAGTCCACCTCATGGGTTCTTGACTCTGGTGCCTTAGAGAACATCACTGGGGATGGAGGTATTCTTCGTTCATATAGATTGACCTAAACTGAAGGTACTATTACTGTGGTCGGTGGTAAGATGGTGTAAATTTCTAGTTATGGGAGTTTTTCAATTACGTATAGCTTGAAATTATCCACTGTTTCCTTTATTCCAAGTTGTCCATTTAATTTACCATCCATTCGTAAACTTACAACTGACTTACAATGTCAGATTATCTTCTCACCTACTTCAGTTATATTTTAGGAGCATTCGACAACTCGGCCCGAACTCTCGCTTGTCCTGCTGCAACTAATCATGACCTCCATATTTACTATCGCCTTGGTTGTCCACATACCCACATTATTAAAAAACAAAATCTGTAGTTGAGAAATCTTCTTCCTTTTGAATGTGAGTCATTTCACTATGAAAATCATAACCAGGTCACTTATGTTCCCTGAGAAATCCCCTCGTGTGTCCACTCCTTTTCATTTGGTTCATTATGGTATTTGGTGGCCCAGTCCTAGTCCATCTAAACTAGGTTATCGGTATTTTTTTAATTTCATAAATGATTTATCACAGATTAATTGGGTCTATTTTTTGAAAAAACATTCTGAAATATTTTCCATGTTTTTCTCCTATTATCAATAAATCACCACCCGATTTTCCACTAAACTTCACTTCTTTGATTTGGACAATAGTCATGAATATTTATCTAGACCATTATAGTCTTTTCTTGATGACCATGGCATTGTAAAATCTTGTTAAAAATATTTATGTTATGTCTTCAACCTCATTTTGGTTTTCCTTCTTCTCATTTTCTTTATAGGGCCGAGAAGGAATTAGGAGGATACCTATAATGGTGATGTTTGAGGTTTGTTGGACTCATAGCTTAAACTACCTTTTTATGTTGGATACGGGATGATTTCATGTCGTGTAACTAGGTTGAATGATGTGTAAATTTTTATGAGTACAGGTCATGAAAGACATCACGTTGTGAAGGGTTACACGTCATGAAGAGGAGTTATACATTGTGAATGTTTTAGGTAATGGATTTTAAATCCAAGGTCACAGATTACATGGCATACTTAAACACTGTGGATTTGAGAACATGTAAAGTAATTACACATCGTGTAATTCCCCACGAAGAAATTTTTAGAGTGTTGATCAGGTTTTTGGTTCCCATTTGGTCATCCATTTTCCTTTTCTCTTGAACCAAAACACCTCTCCAGTGATTTTGGATACACATTTCCTTTCGGATTGATCCGCTCAGCGTTCCATATTTGTTGCAACTGTGGATCATCTCTCCTGATAAGTTATCCTTCCTCTTCTTCATTGTCCTTGATTATGGTAGCACCCTTAGGTTTTGTTATTGAATATTTTGGCCTAAGTAGGGGTTTCTCCGTGTATTCTTCAAAGATCTGTTGTGTGATTTCATTCTGGAGGTTGTTCCTTTGTTGGTCGTGGCATGGTGGGTGTTTTTTTCTTTGAGGTATGTGGTATTTTCTCTCCTCAACAACCCTCTTACTAAATTGAAGCAATCCTAATATGTTTTTATTGGATTAAAGGGACTTCATTGATGTATTTGGGTTTTCATTGTAGGTGGATCACATTGCGGGCGTGTGAGGCCTGAGATTTGAGGTAGGTGATCCCTCTCTAGCCTGTGTTTGATAAACAGTATTTTTTCATTCTTTTTAATTTGTTTACAAATAAATTGGTATGAAATTGGTATGGTTGTTTGTGTGTTTTGGAAAAAAATTGAATGAAAGTGGTTTTCCTTGGTTTTTGATAAATTTCAAGAAAATGGGGAATTTTCAAATCATTTAAAATGGTTTCTGTGAAATAGTTTTGAAATGGTTTTTGAAACATTGAAATGATTGTGAAAATGAGCACATTGGTTACCTTGGGTTCTAGGTGGAAGGATTATATTTAGGAGATAATTTTTTGTGGGGGTTCACTTTATAGGGTCTTACTCTTATCCTAGAGTGTAGATTACTGTATCTATAAATGTATTTGATATTTGGGTTTCACTTTGTGGGGTGTCTCCCCGGTACTAGAGTGTAGAACATTGGCTTCAGGTACTGTATTGCACTATTTCATAGATTAATGGGTACAAGTAGTTGTTGCCTAACTTCTTTTATTCCATGGTATCATGATGTTTGTGTTATTACTGTTGTTTTTTTATTGATTGTATTTGGATTGTTTTAGCCTTGATATTAATGTTGATTATTGTGATGGATAATTTGGAAAATGTGCTTTGAAATTGATATACCTGCTTTTGTTTTAGAATTGTGATGAAAATGGAAAATTTTACCATGTTCTCTATAAAACTATGTTACTTATTATCATGCCATGTTTTATTTAAATTGAGCATACAATAATTTTTATATATATTTTTGTTATGGAACACTTGGTTGGGATCCTATTGAGCCTCTTAGCTCACAACTTGCGCACCTATTAGGTGGTTTTTAGACCTTTGTATGTCTTCTATTTCAAGGAAAAGAAAAGGTGCCGCAGGGAGGCAATGAGGTTTCGTGTCAGCTAGGTTGGGTAGCTAGTGGTGAGATGGTGGGATTTAAATCATTCTATCATTGGGAGTAGTTGTTTGGTTCTATTCCTTTGTAGTTTGAGTTGTCTCTTATAGTTTCGGATACTTTTGTAGTTGTTTTGTTTCTGTTTTCTTTTTTTACAGTTATAGAATATATTCATCAGTCTTTCATTATTGATTTTTTGTTTGTGTATATATATGCCTCATGTTTTTTTATGGTTGAGAAAAATAATTCGCTCTTGTTTTTTTTTCAATGCTTGGGTGCTTGTCACTAGACCTTGGGGATTGGGAATGCCTTTCGGGTATGTGACAGAATAGGTCAGGTTCCACATTTGGGGGTAAACCGGGTCGGTTTGTTACAAGAATTATCCATCAAACCTCTTATTCCGACACACCTCAACAAAATGGTGTTGTTGAATGAAAGAATTGGCATCTGTTAGAAGTTTCTCAGACACTTTTATTTTAGAAGAAAGTTTCAAGCATTTTTGGGGGTGATGTCATTCTCACATCCATTTATCTTATCAACTAACTTCCTTTGTTTGTTCTATAGGGGGATACACCCTTACATTCTTTACTTCCTACAAAACCCTCACATTCCCTAGCCCTATGAATTTTTTTATGTTTTTTATGTTCGATATATTCACCCCTCGATTAAAAAGTTTGATACACATGCTCTAAAATTCATCTTTCATGGTTATTCCCATACCCAGTGCAGATATTGATGCTTCTCTCTAGATTTGTGTTGCTATGTTATCTCAGTTGATGTTTCCTTTGTAAAATCATCATCCTTTTTTGTTTTTGAGTTCCCACCACCATCTACTTCTACTAATTCCAAAGTATTTTTACCATTAGATACACCACCACCACCACTATATCTTCATAATGATTTTTTTGGATCACAATTTATCTAGGTATATACTCACTGACCTACAACACTTGACACCCTACCACCTGATGTCGCTACCACACCTAAAGACTCACCTTCTTCTGATGCTCCATCACCATAGTTTCCCATTGTGCTTCACAAAGGCTCACGCTCATGTCATCCATATTAGGGATTATTTGAGACTACCTGGGGAGTTATTGAAATAGTGAAATCTTACTCGACATAACACACTATTTAAAAAGAAAAAATCTCATAGTAGCTGGTTATAGGCTATGCAGGATGAACTTTAGGCTCTGAACACCAACCAAGCCTGGGATCTTTCCCCTCTTCCTTTGAGTAAGAAGGTGGTAGATTGAAAATGGATATATAAAATACACATCAATGTTGATGGATCTCATCATTGTCTTAAGGCTTGCCTTTTTTCCAAAGGTAATTTGCAAATATTTGGAGTTGATTGTTTTGACACCTTCTCTCCAGTGTCAAAAATGGACTTGGTTCTCCTACTTATTTCTCTTGTTGCCTCATCTCACTAGTCTCTCCATCAGTTGGATGTTAAAAAATATTTTCTTCATAGAGTTAATAATGAAGAGGTATATATGGATCAACCACCCCGTTTTTTTGCTCAAGGGGAGTCTTCCAAGGTTTTCTATCTATATCGATTGTTATATGGACTCAAGAAGTCACTACACGCTTGGTTTAGTCATTTTTACACCGTTATTATTCGCTTTGGCATGTGCCAAATCATAAAATATTCTTATGTTTTCTATCATCAATTTCCAGTAGGAATCACTCTTCTGGTGGTCTATGTGAATGAAATTGTTATTACTAGAAGTGATGCTACTAGCATTGGTCAACTCATGTATTTTCTTCATCATAATTTTTAAATAAAATATTTGGATACATTGAGATATTTTTTTTTGGAATTGAGGTCTCCATGTGTAATAAAAGAAATTTTATATATCAAAGAAAGTATGTTTTTGATCTACTGTAGGAGGCTGACATGTCTTGAGATAACTTTGTTGACTCACCCCTCGATAGTGGATAAAGATTACTTCATACTAACAGTGATATGTTTTCATCACCCGATAGATATAGACAAATTATAAAAAAACATAACTAATTAACGATGACTCGATCCAATATTGCTTGCGTAGTTAAAAAAGTGAGACAATTTATGGAATATCCAAGAGAAATGTAGTGGGAGGATGTTCTTCACATTGTTAGATATGTGAAAAAATGAATCAGGTTTCGGTCTTCTATATTTTGATTATAGTCATACATATATTGAGGCATTTTGCAATGCATATTAGGCTGTATTTCTCTTTTTTAGGCGATCTACATCTAGATTTTCAATATTTGATGTAGGAAATTCAATATCATAGAGAAGCAAGAAGCATATTGTTATCTACCAATAAAGTGCAGGGTTAGAGTACCATTCCATGGTATATGTGACTGAAGAGATTATTTGGGAACAAAAAATTAATCAAGATATTGGGTATATGATTGAGAAATTGGAACATATATATTCTGGAAATCAAGTTGTTATCAATATTTTCACAAATTCAGTCTTTCCTGAGAAAAAAAGCATATTGAAATTGACTATCATTTTGTTTGAGGAAACTATGAGAAGTAGAATATCACCTTCGACCATGTTCTCCAAAAAATGGATGTTTGGACAACGTGTTCATTTTTTTTGCAACAATATAGACATGGTAATTATATATTTCCCAACTTGAGGGGGGATATTAGGAGTGGGAAAATGTTTCTTTTTTGTTTTATTATGTATCCAAGTAGGGTACACCTAGAACAAGGGGGGTGTTAGACGATGTGAGTCTCATTTCAATGTTAAGGTACCATGTTATCTTTATGATTCACTATGAATAAATTCCAAGACCCCCCTTATAGAGGTATCTTGGGAATTGGGTTACATTCTTCTCTATTCTAACAATTACAAAACAAGATCCAAATTACTCCCCATTTTTTAAATTGATCAAAATATTAAACAAATGTATCTATCTTAAATGTATCAATAGTTGAATATATATTACTGGAAAAGAAACTAACTTATCTAATATTATCATCAAACAAGAAAATATACCCCTTAATTATTACTCGAAAAAACTAACCCTAAAAGTTACATCAAACTCATAACTATGATTCCTCTAAATTCATGAATTTTCAAATTGTATGTGCATACTTAAATATCTATTTGTGTAAAATAGTACAAATTCTTTTTGAAGAATATTTTATAATCCTCAATGATCCCTAAAAGCATTTCAATATTTTTAAAAAATAATTTCCAATGAATTAAATGGTATCCTGCTGTTATAGCACAAGCTAATGAGAAGTATATAAGTTTATAATGCATACTGAAAAAATTAATATTTGAAAAAAAACATAGTTTAACTCCCCCTAAACATATTCTATAAATTTATATTTATATCACACCAAGTTCAAATTTGATTCTATCAAACCTAGATAAATTCAAAGGTTTAGTAAAAATATCAGAATATTGATCTCCTATATAAACAGATTCTAAAATTATATTTCCTTTTTGAAAATGATATATAAGAAAGTTATATCACACATCAATTTGTTTATTCCTATAGTGATTCAGAGTATTATTAGAGATAGAAATTACAAAATTATTATCTTAAAAAATTAAGACCTTCTCAAGATTAATATCAAAATCATAAAGTGTTTGTTTAAATAATAAATATTGTGAACAACAAGATTCACCAGCAACATACTCACACTCAATGGTTATGGGATTTGTTCTTTGCATAGTTTTCTGGAATTTTCTACAGTTTGCGTCTTTGAATCGGCATCAGTGTTGAGGTATCCTACGGGCTTTGGCAATCAGAGGCGACGTGTTTGGATCGATGTTGTATCGCATGAAATTGTTTATGGTTTTTTAATTTTTGGGGTTGTTTTGGTTTGTGATCAGGTGATTTGGCCTCCAATGGAAAGCACATGACCATCTCCTGGATGTTTGTGGGCATCAGAAATGTGGAACACTTGCTGGGGCATACACAGATGACGGCGGTTCGACTTAGGATGAGTTCGGGGCACCGGCTTGGCATGCTCCTCTCATGAGGTTTTTCAGTTTTCCTGGGGCTTGTGGTGGTGCAGACAGTTGGGTTTCATGTGAGTCAGAACATGGTAGGGTCATCTTCAACTACTGGGCCAGTACGCAATCACGGATAGTGGATGTAGGAATGCTTAGTGTTAATGGTTTTTCTCTTTTCCAGTTGACTTCTCTTTCCTTTCTGGTTTGTTCTATGTTTTTACCTTTTGTTATGCCCGGATGGCCATGCCTGTCCTTAGTTTCCTTTGACATTTCCACATCCTCCTTCATGCATGACCCCATGTTGGTTGGGTGTGATGGATTTCATGATGTTTTGGATCTTGTTGGTGGCTTCGGTGGAGTTGGATCTGTTAGGGTACTGTTTTGGTTTCAAGGCATGGTTCTCAATGGCTCTGACATTTCCGTGAGTTCAACGGGTCTGGTCCTGAGTGCTACGTCCATGGCGTTTGGTAGGTCGGTTTGGCTATCCATTATCTCTGGTTCCCACTTTTGCTCAAAAGTGATTATGGCTGTTGTTGTTTGATTTCTATGTTGGGTAGTTCTAGACTTGGGCATGATTCCAATCCCATCCCGCTTATGGTTCCTTTTTCTTGTTCTTCCCTTTCATATTCGTTTCTCACTAACCCAAAAGTGACTTATTTGAAAAATCAAAAAAAGAAGTTTTAGTCAGTCTCAAAAGGAACTTAATCTCACCCATAATACTCATGTCAAACTATAAATACATTAGATTATAAAAATCATTACAATGTAAATCACTTGAGGATCCAAATATAATATTATCAACATATATTTAAATTAATAAAATATCTTCTAAATCCATTTTAATAAATATAGTTGGATAAACTTTCCCCTATTCAAAAACATTATTCAAAAGAAATAGTGACAACATTTCATACCAAGTTCAAGGATCTTGTTTCAAACCATAGGAGAATTTTAATGTTTCAAAACAAGAATAGGATTATATTCATTCTAAAAACTCAGGGGGATTACAAAAACATTTTCAGAAATATTTCCATTCAAAAATTCATTTTCATGACCATTTGAAAATTTTTAATTCCACAGTAACATGAATATACCATAAGAATTCCTTTAGATTCTAATAGTGAAAATGGGGGAAATGATTCTTCAAAATAAATTCATTCTTTCTAATTATAACCTTGAGTCGTTAACCTAGATTTGTTTCTGATTATTTAACCAAAATAGTCTAACTTGTATCTAAAAATCTATTTGGTTCCAATAGTATTTTATCCCTTAGGGGGTTCAACTAAAGTCCATAATTTATTTCTATAAAATTTATTTAATCCTTCTTACATTGTCATAATCCATTTTAAATCAAATAATGCATCATAAGTATTTTGAGGCATGAAACTAGAATAAAAAAAACTTGATAAGCACAAACATTTATTCAAGAATTTCTGTTTTTAACACCAGCAGTTATATCACCAATTACATTGTTAACTAGATTATCTTTGTAGACTTTTAAATTTTTTTCATGAGAAGTAATATCCACCTCAATAGATGCATTTAAATATGAATTTTCAATTTCACTAAAGTTTAAATCTATAAACTCTTCCTCAACTTATTCTAAATCATATTTTCTTTCCTTTAAATTATTTTCATCAAATTTTACATGGAAAAATTATTCAACTACAAATGTTCTTTTGTTATCAATTATATATTCCTTTCTTCAATTATAATACCCTAAAAAAATTTCTTTATCTAATATTGAGTCAAATTTTTCTTGTGAATCTTTGGTATTAAGAAAGAAAGCCTTACAATCAAATACTCTTAAGTAACCAATTATAGGATTCCTTTCTTTCTAGATTTCATATGTTTTTTTTCTTTAATAATGACCTAAGAAAAATAAAATTAGAAACACGACTGGGTGTGTTAACAAATTCTACCCAAAAATATGTTCGCAAAGGAAACTAATTTAACATTGTTTTGGTCATTTCTTATAAAGTATTGCTTTTCATTTATATCACATAATTTTATTTTATAGTCCTAGGGATTGAAAATATATAACTATACCAATTATATTTATAGAATTTATCAAATTTCATATTTGAAAACCTGCATAATCTATATCTTCTAATTGATGAAATTAGATATCTTTTTTTTCATTTTAGACCAATTTGAAATATGAAATAAATTTAGACAAAAACATAGTTTTATGTGCAATAAAATATGTTCATGTAAATCTATTATTGTCATCAACAATAACAAATACATATTTTTCCCTTTAAGACAAACAGTTTTCATGGGGCCAAATAAATCCAAATGTAAATGTTGAAGTATTCTGTATGTTTGTAATTCTTAGATAAAGTTGAATGAATCATTATGATTATTACCTTTTAAGCATGAAACATATATAGGTGTTGTCTAGTTTCAACTTAGGATGATCCAACACCTTTTATCTTTCAGAAAGCTTGTGTAACAACCTTAAATTTTCATGGTCTAATCTTCTATGTCACAAAACATTGTGAGATGTCACAAAATTTAAAAAAATTACATTTTTTTATTAAAATTAGAAAAATTATTTGAATAAATATCATCTTTTATTTTTTCATAAAAGAAGAAAAAATATTCTTTAAAAAAAATTCATTTGACATTTTTAAATTTCAAATTCATATTATCATCCCAAACTTGTGAATTAACAACTGAATTTGAAAATCCAACTTCACTAAAAACTTTTACATTTCCCATTCAATTATCACTACACGTAGCACCAACACCATTACACTTATTTAAATATACAAATTTATAAATATCACTAGCCATATGTCGTGAACATCCATTATCCATGTACCAAACATCGTTTTTGATGTTTCCAATACAAATTTCCTATAAAAACATATTTAATAATTCTTTGACAAACATACAAATTTTGGTCTAATTGGGTTAGAAAAATAAATTTTGGGAACCCAGATGATTTTAATAAAGTGTTAACTATCAATTTATAGAACAATGATTTTGACATAAAATCTTGGGTGTAACCAAGAGACTATGGAAATATCAAGGAACATTCTTTTTCATAATGGTCCTTCATTTGAAATCTACAGCATGTAACACTTGAAATATTTCTACTTGAACCATTAACAAATATGTTTTTATACATATTTGGTAAAATATTATCATATCCAAGAACATTTTATTTTTTATTCATTTTATTCAAACTCGTCATTTTATCATAACTTTTATGCCCTTGACCAAATATGGAAAAATAAAATTTCAATCTATCAATTTCATTTCTAAGCCTATCATTTTCATCCAAAAAATAAAACTTAATTATTTGAGAATAATCACATTTAAATTGATAATCTTTAAGCTTAATATTCTCAATTTGAAAACTTTCTAGATCATTGCATAATATTTCATTAGAGATCAAAATAGTATTTTTGTTTTAATTTATTAATTTCATCAAGAAGCATCGTATGTTTACTTTTAATATTTTTTAATAATATAATAATATAGTTAACTTTATGTTTGGGTCTATCAATCTCTTATTATAACTCATTTTTAGAAGAATCATAATCATATTAATAATATAAAGAATAAATATATTGACTTACCTATTTTGATGATGTCATTAAGCATAGGTTTGATGATTCTTTTTCTGCACTAGATTCATCACTTGATTATAAATTTGGAGTGTAACTCCAATGATCAGTCACTGCTTTATTTTACTTTATGTATTATTCTATATTGTTATTATCATTATCAAGTCTCATGTAATCAGGTTTAATGTGCTCTTTCTCTGCACACATAACAAATGACTTTATTATCATCATTGTCTTTTTTTATTTATGATGTGGGTAATTCCTTTTTTTTATTATTGAATAATAATTCTTTCTTCATCCTTCTGGAACCTATACACCTTGGTATCTTTCACTATTTTACAAATTGGAATCAAAATAGCGAGAAGTAACATGCATTTTTTATTTAAAATTCATTTCTTTCATTCTCAAATTCTCTTATTGAGAAATATCTTTCAATTTCAATTCATATTGTAGTAAAGATCCAATAAGCTCATCTAAATGATATTCTTTGAAATTATTAATTTCATTAATTACTACCTTTTTAGGATGTCATTTATTTGGTAAATTTCTTAAAACCCTTTCAACCAAAATAGAATTATCTATGTTTTTTCCCAAAGCAATCATGTCATTTACTATACTTATAAATTTATGAAACATTTTATTAACATTATTTTCTTCTCCCATTTTTAATTCCTGATGCACTGCTCTTAACATTCCTAATTTATTTGTTATTAATTTAATTGAACCTAGATGAGTAACTTGCAGTATTTTCCAAATTTCATGTGTCGTTTTGAATACATAAATATGGATACACATTGGTATTTATTCCATAGTATAGAATATTCATCACCTTGTAATTTATCTCATATTTTATCAAATCATTACCAACTAATGATTCGTGATCAACTTCATGCAATTGGTACAGTTTCACCATGATTTTCCAATAATAAATGCTGATGGAACCCTTTTATCCCAGTACTCCCCATCTCATTCTCGACCAGTCTAGGGGTTCCCCATGAAACCCTACCCTTGGGGTCGATGATGCATCTGAGCGCCACTTCCTTTTCTTCAATTCTTATCCACTTTAGACTCATTCAGTCTCATTCCTCCACTGTGGTCTTTTATTTTGGTCGATGTTGGACTTTTTGACAGTGCCAATGTCTTGGTGTTCGTCTTCTTTGGTGACTTCTTTGGTCCTGCCGAAGTCAGCCTCCATTGAAGACTCTGGCTGCTACAACCCTACCCTGATCTCACATTCCACCACTCCTATCCAAGGTGGATTTGGAGTCGTGGTAACACAGTGGTTTTAGGTTAAGGGGGTCAGTGGTCGTGTTTTCTTTAGGCGCTTCTGTTTCAGCTCGACCTTGGTTTGGGTTTCGAGGTTTAGTCTCACTATGTTGTCGTCGTTCGGAGAGCTAGGACACTCTTATCCCTACCCTGACCTCAATCCCTTATGCTTCTCTCCGAGTCTGATCCCAAGTTGTGGTTACTCAATGGTTTGGGGAGGTGGGGTTCGGTGGACGACGGTGCCCCTTGCGTGGTATGTTTTGGTTTTTAGTGATGATTTGTTTGATTCCTTTTCCTTTTGAAGTAGATATATTCAAGAATAGTCTGGAGAAGGTTCTATTAGGGGTTTTTTGTATGGATTTTCTCTATCTTGGTTATGGTGGAAGCCATCAATGGTTCATGATAGATTTGTTTCTAGTTAAGGTTTCTTTCTTTTAATGATTTAATGAAGTGAGTTCAAAATGTTCTGGTGTCATGGATGTCTCTAGTTGTCATTGGCATGGTGGTTTTGTTTTACGGTGGTTATGAAGGACTTGGTGATTTTTAGTGACTCGTGTAATGTTGGTATAGGGATGATAGTGGTGGTCTGGATGACATCTATGTGTTTCTTCTCTGACGGTCTTATTGGCGATAATGATGCACTGATGGCATATGGCAGCGACTAGAACGACTCTATTGGTTCAAGGTCATGATGGATGATGGATCATGGGTCAAGGTGTATTAACTTATGGATTGAGGGGTCTTTGGCGGTACTTTTGATTTCTAACATTTAAAAGTTGAATGTGGAATTTTTGAATTTTGAATGAGGTCTATAGTGGTTTAAGTGGATGTTTGATATGTGTGGTTTGGTTTCTCTCTTTGTATGGTCCCCACTTCACCAAAAAGTGGATTTTCAAATAATGAAAAATAGGTATTATGGTCTAACATTAAACACTTGTGTGTTTAAGATAATCTCCCATGTGAGGCTACCAGTATCCATAATCAGTTCCATCAGAGTGGAGGTCTTTGAGGTGATCAACCATCATTCACATTTATTTTTGACATCTCAAAACAGATCTTTTCCCCTTTACTATTTCATTTAGGATTTGATTAACACAAATAATATAAAAATATGTTGAAGTTAGGGATCCCCCTCTAATATCAACTGTTATGTCCTGATGAGAATAGAAAAATGGTCCACAAGGAGGTGAATTGACCTTTTAAAAAAAAATTTAAACCCTTATCATAGTTAATTTAATATAGTGAAAATATAAATAGAAATGAATATGGTGATTTTTATAGTAGTTTGTAGAAAAGCGAGAAGCCAAGTGATGCGCCCGTAAGGGGTTTGGCTTTAGGGTTTCTTCTCCCTACCGCCGCCTTCCACCCCCACGCTGCAGGCTGGATTCCTCTCCTCGATGATGGGTGTGCTATGGGTGTGCGACGTCTATTCCAGTGGCGGCGTCTTGACTTTGTGGGCTCATTCATCCCTGAAAATATCACCTTATGCTGGCCTCTTCCACGCCCTGCTCTTTGATCTAGAGAGGGATTCTCATGGTGTCGTGGTGAGGGTCTTATGATCATGTTTCCAGCTTTTATAGTGAAGGTTGACGTTTTGTTTCTGAGCTGGCTTGGGGTGTGGTTGATGAATCTGGCCACGTGTGTGGCATCGAAGGCGGCGTTGGGTTTGTGGTTCAGGCTTCTGGATGTCGCAGTGATGGTTTTGCGGTGAAGATAAGGTTTGTTCCATCGGTGTCTGCAGTGACGTCTATGGATCTGGTTTGCTTTTTTTGTATTTCTGTCTTATTTAAACGGGTTAATACTTGTTCGGTGTTGGATCAATTTTCTGGTTGGTTTCTGTTCATTCCTTGCGATTGTTGTGCTTCTAAGGCCTCCTTCGAGTGGTGTTTGGTTGGGTTCATGGTCTTCTGATCAGCGAAGGTATGGCCGGTGTTCCGCCCTACAGAAGAACAGTTTTTCTCTGTTCTGGATCCTGGCCTCCATTATGCTCTCCGAGGTGGAGTTTGGGATGTGGTTTCATGGCTCTTTGAGATGTGAGCTTGAGCGGGTAGTGTTGGGATGTTGAAGGTGGTGACGTTTGATTGGAAATGATGAGGTATTGTACAACTCTGATGTTGATGATGATGGATAATTAGTAGTGATACATCTTTTGGTGTAGGTGCAACGCTGGCGGGCTTGTGTTTGTCATATTTTTGAATTTTGAAATTTGGTATTTTGACTATTGGTGGTTTTTTGAGTTTGGATTTTATATGGTTATACCCTTGGGTTTTGGGGTTTATGATGGACTCAACCACATGGATCATGCCTCAAGGGATGTTTTAGAGATGGCATTTCACAATTGCAGAGCTTCTCGGATTTGGTTGTTTGAGAGGGTATGGCACTTGCCATCGGATCAGGCATGTGCTTTGACACATGACATTTTCTAGCTGAATAGCCATGCAATGGTGGAGAGAGTTATCATGATCAAATTCCAGGGAGCGGCAGTTTCTTGTTGTTAGTCTAGTTTTACTCTCTATGATCTTCAGGTGGTGATATATCTGATGTTTTTTTATGTCTATTTGGGTTCCCCCCTTCTTCCCTTAAAAGGGGTTTTATTATAATAAAAAATTTGAAGGCCTTCGGGCCGTTGGATAGTAGTTTGGATCTAAATAATCTTACTCTCTTATTCACCCCTCTCAAACGTAGAGAGGGATTACATCCACTATATTGGAATCTTTGAATTTTTAAGGGAGTCACAACAACTACCTTTATAAACCCTGGAAGCATAGCCCAAGAAAAGCTTATTGCACACGTGGTGGATTAACCCAATAAATCAGTCGTTTGCACACTTGGAGGCACAAATCAGAAGCTTCCTTTTGAAGTAGAGATAGAACCAAACTATTTGTTTTACCCGGACCAAGGAACAACCAATCCACTTACCTTTTACCGGTTGTAGATTAACCCATACCTTTTGTATGAGGTAGAATAACCCAACTCATACCTTTTATTGATAGTATAACCCAACACAGTTAAGAAAAAAAGTAATAATATAAATAAGTAAGAACTAAAAAACCAGATGAACAAGAAATGATATGTGTGATGAGGCATTATGTTTTTCTCCAACAATAAAGGATCAAATGATTGAAGTTTAATAGAGATAAGTATTTTATCATCAAGGTGTATCATACAAAACAATTCAAGAATATATTCAACCTGGTTAACTTGATCTGGATCTGTCGAACTCAATATGTAGATTTCATTCATGCACAGTATATTCAAAACATGAAGCTCGTTGCATATCATCCTTCCCAAAGCAATACACGATTTCATCATTGAATGCGTGTACAAATTATTCTCATGTGCGTTTACTTTGATAATTTGTAAAACTAAAAAAAATTTGTACAACACAACTTGTTATAGCATTTAATATAGTAGTATATAAAAAACAATATAAATATTCTTGGAAACTTCCTTAATAAAATAAATACAAAATTTTCATATTTCAAATAACTCAAATATAAAAATTTCAAGTTTCAAGAAAATAGTATGTATATTAATACACACATGATCATATTTAATGAAGTTAAAATACATCATAAAATATCCCTAAATAAATTTCCATAGGATCAAAATAATTATTGAGTATTTAGGGAATAATTAAATCAAGAGAAACATATAAAACAAACATATAGTAATTCCTTAAAAGAAAAAGAAAACCCTTCTTATCCCTTTGTGAACTACTCTGGGGTAGTACACCCATAGTTTATAGACATTCATTTCTATCCTTCAACGTCACATGTATGGATGAATGCATCCTTGGTTTTGGGTAGATTCATTTCTAAACTCCTTAGGAGATACTCGTTTATAGACCTATTGTGAACTCCACCTATGAACAACTGTGTCTCTTTATATAAAAAATCCAGAACACATTCTTCACTTTTTTACATAATAGAAATCACCTTCTCCACTTTGGGATCCCCTTTATAGGATTGATTTCTCCATCTTTGAGGAATACCAGGTCTTTAAGATGGCACTAGTTCCACTTATTCTTTTTTCTGTTTTAGATGTGGCGATATGTTTAGCATGTTACTTCTTTGTCTCTTTTTCATCAGATGTATCACTCAGCACTCTTGAGTATCCTTTATCTTTCTGCTTCAGACACAGTGACATGTTCAGCATGCCCCCTCTTCCTCTTTGTTTCAGATATATCCTTCAGCACTCTCGAGAGTCCCCTCTTCTTTTTTTTCTTCTTATAGAATCCAAAACTCCATGAAAGACAATATTTCCATATTTAGAATATATGGAAAACTGTTTTTCTTCTTCCTCCTTTTCTTCTCTTACTAATTCTGGGTTTGAGACAATCAGTAGGTAGGAGGGCGATATGTGGATCTCTTTAGGGTTCCATCGCATCTGTTAATAACTTCAGTTTGGAGATGGGTTAACTCCTAGAAACTCACACTACTTTCCTTTTTTCAAAACCTAGGAAAACTCACTTTTCCCAAAGAGGTGCCTGATGTTTAAGCAGAGACGAGATGGTGCTTACCTTTGACAGACACATGGTTATGCATATGATGGTTACGTAGACCCATGTATGTGCAGACTCATGCTTACACAGACCCTCCAGTGATGCTTATGCTAATGCCTATCCATTTATCAGAATATGCTACTCAAGAAGATTTCATGGAATGGATTCCAATTATGACCAAGATGAGTGTTACCAACCTCCAAACTTCATGGGAAATCCCATCGATTCTTCCACACATTCACATGCCCTTTACTTTTTCAAAAACTCCAATAGTTATAGCAGTAAAAATCCGCTTGTTAACAATCCTCTATGCATCACCGCCTCACCATCTGATCAGCCAACCCCATGTGTATGATCAAAAACCTTTACATTCATCTATCTTCCACTCATATTGAAAACAAATCCAACACAAGTTTATAGGGGTCAACAAAACCCTTTTATATTTGTCATATTTTATAATTTATAAATATTTTATAAATTCAAATTATAATTTCCATATAAATATTATATATAAAATTATAAGCCATGTATATAATTTGAAAAGGGTAGTTTTAATATTAATAATTAATATTATGGAGTATTTATTTAATAAATTTTTTATAAACATTTAATTAATTAATTAGAAATAATTTATAATAAATTAATTCTTAATCACATTTATGAATTAAATAAATATATCAAAATACCTTTTAATATGATTTATAAACATGTTATAAACCATTTAATTTAATTCTTAAATGAAATATTCAAAAGTCTAATTTTTCAGGCTTTTAATCCCATATCCTATTAAATGATATAAATAAGTAGCACTTCAAACAACTTTAAAGCATTATCAATCGTAAATTGTGATTGATAGCAAGGTTCACGTAAGATAAAACCAATGTAGGACCTGTGTAAGAATAACACTATGTCACATACATGACCGGCCCGAGCAATCATGTTGCCAAAGACAAACTATAAAAATGTTTCCCATTAAATATGGATAGTAAAAGGATTAGACCAGAACAAACCAGATCAAAGCTCACACTTTGCAGATCCAAAATTATAAATCTATTTAAACCCACATTACATGCAAACTTCAAAAAATATGTTTAGTAGTACCATTTAATTGTTGACCTGCATAATATTAAAAAGTAAAAAGACAATACAAAAATATATGTTTAAAACTAAATCTATATTGGTTGAAAAACTACTAAAAAATAATTTAAAACAAGGATTTAAATCATATAAAAACATTGGTTTTCTGTATATATAAATAATGAAAAACAACACTCTTTTATTAAAAAAACTATACACATCTTAAACTTTTAAACCACTTCAAAACCGATCAACAAATACATTAAAGTTTTTAAAAAATAACATGTTAAACCTTTGACAAAAATAATGAATCATCCTCATCTTCAAATTCACCATTCACTTATTCTTCTTCTAAAACTATAATAATTTGAACCAAAAAATTTAAAATAACATAGTAGATGTATTCAAAAGCACACTTCTAAATAGTTAAAAACATTTCCAGTTGGTGTAAAACTAGAAAACCAACTTCATATAAAAATCAAGGATTGATTTTTTTTTGGAATAAAATGACACCAATATTTGTTCAACTCGTGTCCTCCAATGTTAAAAATTGATTCAGATGTTGCAATTATGACAGAGATTATTAATGAAACATGTTAAATAATCCATTTCAAAGAAAATAAAAAATTACAAAGAAATAGAGCATGACATACCAAAGCATGTTGCGACACTTCAAAAACCTGATTATGGTACTTTATAATCCATTTCAAAGGAAAATGCTTCTCCTTGCATTTGTTGATGAAAATTATTCAATTAACTTATCATAATTCACGCTATCCAAAAATTCATTTTTAATTGAAATCATTTCCAATGCACATAATCTATCTTGTGACATGGTATTTCGAAGATAAGTTTTAATCAACTTTGGCTTAGAAAAACTTCTCTCTGCTGATGTAACTATAATGGGTATAGTCAAAAAAATTTGACATGCCACCCATGTCATTTGAAACCCTCCATCCTTCCAATAAGGCTTGATAAAATCAAAGATATAAATTGATTTTATCCATTTACTTGGAAATATTGACTTCAAATGTCTGAGCTCTTGAAATTATTCATCCCCACAAATATCATCATGTTCATCGAGTTTCAAAAAACATTGAAATTTAGTGCAGTGTTCCTTCAATTATTCTTCAGAAATATTTCTAAAACTTGTTTTCAACAAAAATCCAAATATTTCATCAAAGCTTTCAAACAATATAAAATGTTCTCTCAATTACATAAGGGTCAGATCAATGATTTGAAGGAAATAATTTGTTCTAAATTTTTCCTCTATAGAAAAATTTCTAATAGAATCATCTTCCACATCCTCGTCAAATTGTTTATTCCTGTGAACAACACTTTTTTCATCAAATATTGGATCAATAACAACTTCAAGTGCACGTTACTTTTCTTTATTCATTAATCCTTCAAACCCCTCTGCTCTAATTTCATCAAAGAAAAAAATCAACTCTTTTATTTTTGTACTTGCATATTCGATTTCCATATCTTCTCTTTGAATGGTTTTACGGATATGATTAACTTTATCTAAAATTTTGTACCAAATTTATAAGCTAATGATGAATTAAAAATTCTATAATGCATTGGAACACAATCTTTTAGCATCCAACATCACAACATAATCATGTTTATAATGATTGAAAATTTCAAAAAATGCATTTCTTAACTCAGGTGTTTGTATTCTTATATCCCTAATACTCTCGATGTGACTTTCCCAACAAGTTATTGATAAGGGTTTTGGTGTCAACCCCTTATCATAAGTCCTTAAAATATTCCATTGATTTGGTGAACCTGAAAACAATTTATAAATCTTTTGCACATATGCAAAAAAAAATCTATCTTTCACATTAGATTTTTCCATGTCACATAAAGTAAGATTCAGGCTATGACATCCACATTGGTTGTAAAATTCTCTTGGATTTACATCAAGAAGAATTTTTTGGACACCTTGATGTTTACCTTTCATGTTTGATCCATTATCAGAACTTTTTCCTCTTATGTCATCAATGTTGAGTTTAAGATCAACCAAAGAATCTTCAAGTGACTTGAAAAGCCCATGACCAGATGTGTCATCCACATTTATGAAGCTAAGAAAAAATTCCTCCACCTTAACTTTAAATTCATCCACAAAATCCACACATCTTATGATAATTGACATTTGTTCTTTATAACATAGATTCGGAGTGAAATCAAGGATAATCGAAAAATATTTTTCTCTCATGATCTCCTTCATGATTTTTTATTTAATCTCATTCCCCCACAAAATTATCAATTCATTCTAAATTTTATGACTAAGATAATGCTTTTTAATTTCATTATTAACAACACGATGAACATGATCTTGCATTACTGGGTAAAATTCAACAAAAAATTCAATAAGTTTACAAAAAAGACCATTATTCTTCTCATAAATCTTCTCATTTATTCCACAAAATGGTAAGTTATTTTGTGAAAGTACCTTCACAAATCCAATGATTCCAGTAAGTACCATCTTCCGACAAACTCTTTCCTTATCAATGAGGAATTCGATATTTTTATCAATTGTTTGTTCATTTTCATGTCCTCTATGCAAGTCCACCCACTTAACAACCTTAGCAATGTGTTCAAAATTTCTTTCATGCTCCCTAAGTCTTGTTGGAAGGTTGTGCCATTCATTAGATCCTCCATTAGTTAAAGATTTTTTCATCGATTTTGACTTAAATAATTTACAGAAAAAACAAAAATACTGTGTCCAACTCCTTAGAATACACTAGCCACTTCCTCTCGTGTTTTTCACCATTAGGAAGAAGACAAAAATAATGATTAGAAGTAAAGTGTCTACCAAAACTAGCTTCTTTATGAAATTCATCATTTTCTTTTAATATTTTAATCAGTCCACATCGAACCAAAAAAATTATCTTAACATTATTTATATTACCCCATAATCCTATATCAGAATTCACATCCACATCTATCTCAAGACCAAGTATGCTTTGATCTCCAAGATCATGAATCATATGAATAGTATTTTCATTGTCATCCTCCCTATAATCCACATCCACACTTTCATTTATCATATCAACACTTTGAGTCATAGGTTCCTCTATAGATAGTTTATTCCCTTCAGAAACATTTTCACCCAGATATTTCTCATTAAATTTAACAGATGAACACTATTTTTCACTTCTTGCAGCAAATAATTTAGAAATTGAACCCAGTAGTTTTTTTTCAATTTCATTTTTTTTTGATGATTTTTCTATTTTGAGATCCATAATTTGGATTTCTCGTTATTTTAGTACATACAAGTTATAAATTATAAGTCATTTAGAGTTATAACACTTTTAATGTAAATAGTCATATTTTAAAAACAACATCACATATTCCAACTAATATATTTTTTATTTAATATTCAATAAATAAATTAATAAAAATAAGTAAACTGAAAATTAAAATTAAAAATTGATTATAAAAACATTATTTACCTTGGAAATATTGAAAACTGCAATTGAGATGGTAAAATTACAATTGAGTTGGGAAAGACACAAATGAATCCACAATTTAGATAATTTATGAAAATTGTACAAAACAATTAATAAAAAAAATAATAATTAATCTATTTAAAAATGATTATAAAAAAGGCCAATTACCGAGAGAAAAACTGTAAATTGAAATTGAATATCCAAATTGCAATTGAGACGGGAATCCAACGATAAATTTTCAATTAAGATAACTTCTAAAAACCAAAAAAAATAATATAAATAAAAAATTAAAAATAATAATTAAAAATTGATGATAAAAAAACATTAATTACCTACGTATAGAGAATAAAAATATCAAATCACAATTGAAACAGACAAATCACAATTGTGATGAAAAATAAATCGGTAACCGGTTAATTTGCAATTCATTCACCTAATTACTAAAATTTAAGCAAAAAAATAAATTAATAAACACAAAAACAAAAAATGATCAACCAATTTAAAAAAATCAGAACACCTGTTTGTGGGGGGAAAGGTTGCAAGACACTGCACAGGGGGCGTGCGGTGATGCGGGGGGCGCAGGGGTGAGGTGAGGGGTCAGGCGCAGCTACATAGGGGTGAGAGGGAATGCGGTGCGGTGCGGTGTGGGGGGGGGGGTGGGAGAGGGTGTGCGGGGGAGCACAACGCAACGCTGGGTTGAGGGGGTGCACTGGGGGTGCAATGCAGGCTTGTAGGGGTGAGGGGAGGAGAGCGCAATGCTGCGCAGGGGCGAGTGTGGGGGGTACTACAAGGATGAGGGGTGTGCGAGCAGGACCAGACCAAGCAATCTTGTTGCCTGAGATGAACTATATAAATGTTTCCCTTTACCAAAATATATGTTTAAAACTAAATCTGTATTGGTTGAAAAAATTAAAAAAAATTCAAACAAGGATTTAAATCATATAAAAACTTTGGTCTTCTATATATATAAATAATGACAAAAAACCCTCTTTTATTAAAGAAACAAATGTACACTTCTTAACCTTTTAAACCACTTCAAAACCAATCAAAAAAGGCCTTAAAGTCTACAAAAACTAACGTGTTAAGTCTTTGAAAATAAGAATGAATCATCATCATCATCATCTTCACCACTCACTTCTTATTCTTCTAAACCTATAACAATTTGAATCTACAAATTTAAAATAACATAATAGTTGTATTCAAAAGCACACTTCTAAATAGTTAAAAACATTACCAGTTGGTGTAAAACCATGAAACCAACTTCATATAAAAATCATGGATTGATTTTTTTTGAAGAAAATGAAACCAATATTTGTTCAACCCATATCCTACAATGCTAAAATTTAATTTATATACTTCAATTTTGATAGATATTCTTAATCAAAAATGTTAAATAATCCAATTCAAAGAAAATAAAGAAATTACAACGAAATAGAGCATCACATATCCAAGAATGTTGCAGCACTTCACGAACCCGATTATGGTACTTTATAATCCAATTTAAAGGAAAACGCTTCTCATTGCATTTTTTGATGAAAATTCTTTAATTAACTCGTTGTAATTCATACTATCCAAAAATTAATTTTCAATTGAAATAATTCCCAATGCACATAATCTCTCTTGTGACATGTTAGTACAAAGATAAGTTTTAATCAACTTGAGCTTAGAAAAACTTCTCTTTATTGATGCAACTGTAAAGGGTATAGTCAATAAAATTCGATATGCCACCCATGTCATTTGAAACCCTCCATCCTTACAATAAGGCTTCATAAAATCAAGGATATCAGTTGATTTTATCCTTTCACTTAGCAATATTTACTTCAAATGTCGAAGATCTTTGAATAATTCATCCCCATAGATATCGTTATGTTCATCGTGTTTCAAACAACATTGAAATTTAGTGCAATGTTCCTTCAATTGTTCATGAGAAATATTTCTAAAAATTTCTTTCAAAAAAATCAAAATATTTCATCAATGTGTTCAAACAGTATAAAATGTTCTCTCAATGACATAAGGTCCTGATCAATAATTTGAAGGAAATAATTTGTTCTAAAATTTTCTTCCATAGAAAATTTTTGAATAGCATCGTCTTCCACATCCTCATCAAATTGTTTCTTCCTGTGAACAACTCTTTTTTATTTAAATATTGGATCAATACCAACTTTGAGTGAAAGTTCTTTTTCTTCATTCATTTAACCTTCAAACCCCTCCTCTCAAAGTTCTTCAAAGAACAAAATGAACTCTTTTATTTTTGTACATGGATATTCGATATCCATCTCTTCTCTTTGAAGGATTTTTCTGATATTAATAACTTTATCTAAAATTCTGTACCAAATTCATAAGATAATTATTAATTAAAAATTCTCTAATAAATTGGAACAAAATCCTTTAGCATCCAATGATACAAAATCATCATGTTTATAAATATTGGCAATTTCAAGCAATGTATATCTTAAATAAGGTGTTAGTCTTTTTATAGCTCAAATACTCTCGATGTCACTTTCCTAATGAGTTATTGATAAGGTTTTTGGTGTCAAACACTTCTAATAATTCCTTAAAACATTCCATCATTGTAGTGAAGCTGTAAATAATGTATAAATCTTTTGCACATATGCAAAAAAAAAAATCTGGCTTTCACACTAGATTTTTCCATGTCACATATAGCAAGATTCAGCCTATGACACCCACATGGAGTGTAAAATGCTCTAGGATTTACATCAAGAATCCTTTTTTGGACACCTTGATGTTTACCTTCGATTTTTGATCCATTATCGTAACATTGTCCTCTTATGGCATCAATGTTGAGTTTGAGATCAACCAAAGCATCATCAAGTGACTTGAAAATCCCATGACCGGATGTGTCATCCACATTTATGAATCCAAGAAAAAAAATCCTCCACCTTAAATTTAAATTATTCCTCGACATCCCCACATCTTATAATAATTTACATTTGTTCGTTATGACATAGATTTGGAGTGAATTAAAGGATAATCAAAAAATAATTTTATCTAATGATCTTCTTTAAGATTTTTTATTTAATCTCACTCCCCAAAAAAATTATCAAATTATTCTGAATTTTATGACTAAGATAATGCTTTTGAATTTCATTATTAACAACATGATGAACATGATTTTCATAACTGGTTCAAATTCAGCAACAAATTCAATAAGATTACAAAAAAGACCACTATCCTTCTCATAAATCTTGTCATTTGTTCCATGAAATGGTAAGTTATTTTGTCCAAGTACCTTCATAACTCCAATGATTTTAGTATGTACCATATTCCAATGAACTCTTTCCTTCTCAATGAGACATTCGATATTTTTATAAATTTTTTGTTTATTTTCAAGTACTCTGTGAAATCCCACTCACTTCACAACATTATCAATGTGTTCAAAATTTCTTTCATGCTCCCTAATTCTTGTTAGAAGGTTGTTCCATTCATTAGATCCTCCTTCTGTAAAATCACTTTTAATAGATTTTGACTTAAATAATTTACAACAAAATCAAAATACCTTGTACAACTCATTAAAATACACAAGACACTTCTTATCTTGTTTTTCACCATTAAGAAGTAGACACAAATAATGATTAGAAGTGAAGTGTCTCCCACGACTGACTTCCTTAGGAAATGCATAATTTTCTTTTAATATTTTAATTGGTCCATGTCAAACCAACAAAATTCTCTTAACATCATTGATATTACACTATAATCCTGGATCAAAATTCACATCCACATCTTTCTCAAGATCAAGCATGCTTTGGTCTCCAAGATCATGAATCACGTGAATAGTATTTTCATTGTCCTCCTCCCTATAATCGACATCCATACTTTCATTTATCATATCAACACATTGAGTCATAGGTTCCTGTAGATATTTTTCATTCCCTTCAGAAACATTATCGCCCAAAGATTGCTCATTAAATTAAACAGATGCACTTCTTTTTCACTTCTTGCAGCAAATAATTTAGAAATCGAACCCACTAGTGTTTCTTCAATTTCATTCTTTCTTTGCTTGATTTTTTTGTTTTGAGATCCAGAATTTTGATTTATCTTTATTGTAGTACCTACAAGATATAAATTATAATTCATTTAGAGTTATAACATATTTAAAGTAAATAGTCATCTTTTAAAAATAGAATCATATATTCCAACTAATTAATTTTATATTTAATATTCAATAAACAAATTAATAAAAATAAATAAACTGAATATTAAAATTAAAAAATTATTATAAAAACATTATTTACCTTCGAAAAAATCACAAACTGCAATTGAGATTGTAAAATTTATATTGATTCAGGCAAGACACCAATGAATCTGAAATTTAGATAATTTCTGAAAATTATCCAAAATAATTAACAAAAATAAAAAAAATAGAAATGCTATTTAAAAATGATTATAAAAACCCCAATTATCTAGAGAAAAAGTGAAAATTGAAATTGAATATCCAAATTGCAATTGAGACGGGAATCCAACGATAAATTTTCAATTCAGATAATTTCTAAAAACCAAACAAAAAATTAATATAAATAAAAAATAAAAAAAATAATTAAAAATTGATGATAACAAAACTCTAATTACCTGTGTATGGAGACGACAAATATCAAATCACAATTGAAACCGTAAAATCATAATTTATAAGAACAATATACTGGTAATAGGTTAATTTTCAATTAATTCACCTAATTACAGAAATTTAACCAAAAAAATCAATTAATAAAACCAAAAACAAAAAATGATCAACCAATTTTTAAAAAAATCGGAACACCTATTAGTGGGGGTAAAGGCTTCACGACACGATATTGGGGATGTGTGGTGATGCAGGTGTGCAGGGGTGAGGTGAGGGGTTGAGTGCTGTCGTGCCAGGGAGAGGGGGTGTGTGGTGCTGGGGGCGCAGGGATGAGAGGCCGTGTAGGGGGATTGGGTGAGGGGGTGTGTGGGAGAGAGCAACGCAACGCCGGGGTGAGGGGGCATGTGGGGGGGGGAGAGCATAGGCTTGTAGCATAGGGGCGAGGGGAGGGCGGTGTAACGCAGCACAAGGGCGAGTACAAGGGGGACCGTATAGGGGTGAGGGTTTGATGGTAGGATCGGACTGGGCAATCTTGTTTCCTGAAACGAACTATAGAAATGTTTCCCTTTAAATGTGGATAGTAAACGGATTAGACCAGAACAAACCAGATCAAAGCTCACACTTTGCAGATCCAAAATTATAAATATATTTAAACCCAAATTACATGCGAACTTCAAAAAATATGATCAGTAGTACCATTTTATTATTAACACGCATAATATTAAAAAATAAAAAAACAATACAAAAATATATGTTTAAAACTAAATCTGTATTGGTTGAAAAAAAACTAAAAAATAATGTCAAAAAGGATTTAAATCATATAAAAACATTGGTCTTATATATATATATATATAAATAATGAAAACCAAACCTCTTTTATTAAGGAATCAAACTATACACTTCTTAACCTTTTAAACCACTTCAAAACCGATCAAAAAAGACATTAAAGTCTATAAAAACTAACCTATTAAGCCTTTGAAAAAATAACTAATCATCCTCATCTTCATCTTCACCACTTACTTATTCTTCCTCTAAACCTATAAAACTTCGAACCTACAATTTAAAATAACATAATAGCTGTATTCGAAAGCACACTTCTAAATAGTTAAAAACATTACCATTTTTTGTAAAACAGTGAAACCAACTTCATATAAAAATCAAGGTTTTTTGGAAGAAAATGACACCAATATTTATTCAAATCATGTACTTCAATGCTAAAATTTGATTCGGATGCTGAAATTATGATAGAGATTCTTAATCAAACATGTTAAATAATCCAATTCAAAGAAAATACAAAATTACAAAGAAATAGATCATGACATACCAAAACATGTTGCGACACTTCACCAACCCGGTTATAGTACTTTATAATCAAATTAAAAGGAAAATGCTTCTCCTTGAATTTGTTGATGAAAATTATTCAATTAACTCATCATAATTCATACTATCCAAAAATTCATTTTCAATTGAATTCATTGCCAATGCACTTAGTCTCACTTGTGACATGGTAGTCCGAAGATAATATTTAATCAACTTTAGCTTAGAAAAACTTCTCTCTGTTGATGCAACTATAACGGGTATAATAAAAAAATTAAATATGTCACCCATTTCGTTTGAAACCCTCCATCATTTCAATAAGGATTGATAAAATAAATGATATAAATTGATTTTATCAGTTCACTTGGAAATATTTACTTCAAATGTCTGAGCTCTTGAAATTATTCATCGCGACAAATATCATCATGTTCATCATGTTTCAAAAAACATGGAAATTTAGTGAAATGTTTTTTCAATTGTTCTTCAAAAATATTTCAAAAAATTTATTTCAAAAAAAATCCCAATGTTTCATCAAAGTGTTCAAATTGTATAAAACGTTCTCTCAATGACATAAGGGACTGATCAATAATTTGAATGAAATAATTGTTTCTAAATTTCTCCTCCATAGAAAAATTTCTAATAAAATCATCTTCAAAATTCTCATCAAATTGTTTCTTCCTGCGAACAAACCTTTTTTATTAAAATATTGGATCAATACCAACTTCGAGTGAATGTTCTTTTGATTCATTCATTAAAACTTCAAACCCCTCTACTCGAATTTATTCAAAGAACAAAATCAACTCATTTATTTTTTTACTTGTATATTCGATATCCATCTCTTGTCTTTGAAGTATTTTACTGATATGATTAATTTTATCTAAAATTTTGTACCAAATTCATAAGCTAATGATGAATTCAAAATTATCTAATGTATTGGAACACAGTACTTTAGCATCCAACATCACAACATCATCATGTTTAGAAAGATTGGATATTTCAACCAATGCATTTCTTAACTCAGGTGTTAGTCTTCTTATAGATCTAATAATCTCGATGTCACATTACCAACGAGTTATTGATAAGGGTTTTGGTGCCAAACCCTTAACATAATCCTTAAAACATTCCATCGATGTGGTGGACCTTCAAACAATATATAAATCTTTTGCACATATGAAAAAAAAATTCTCCTTCACACTAGATTTTTCCATGTCACATATAGCAAGATTCAGGCTACGCCATCCATATAGAGTGTAAAATGCTCTAGGATTTACATCAAGAATCCTTTTTTGGAGACCTTAATGTTTACCTTTCATGTTTGATCCATTATCATAATGTTTTCCTCTTATGTCATTAATTTTGAGTTTAAGATCAATTAAATCATCTTCAAGTGACTTAAAAATCCCACGACCGGATGTGTCATTCACATTTATGAAGCCAAGAAAACATTCATCCACCTTAACTTTAAATTCTTCCTCAACATCCACACATCTTGTGATAATTGAAATTTTTTTTATGACTTAGATTCAGAGTGAAATCAAGGAGAAACAAAAAATACTTTGCTCTCATGATCTTTTTCATGATTTTTTCTTTAATCGCATTCCCCAAAAAAATTATCAATTCATTCTGAATTTTATAACTAAGATAATTCTATTGAATTTCATTATTAACAACACCATGAACATGATCTTGCATAATTGGGTCAAATTCAACAACAAATTCAATAAGTTTACAAAAAATACCATTATACTTCTCATAAATATTCTTATTGGTTCCACGAAATGGTAAATTATTTTGTACAAGTACCTTCACAACTCCAATGATTCTAGTAAGTACCATATTCCAACGAACTCTTTCCTTCTCAATGAGACATTCGATATTTTTATCAATTTTTTGTTTATTTTCAAGCCCTCTATGCAAGTCCACCTAATTCAAAACATTATCATTGTGTTCAAAATTTCTATCATGCTCTCTAAGTCCTGTTGGAAGGTTGTTCCAATCATTAGATCATCTATCAGTCAAAGAACTTTTCATCGATTTTTACATAAATAATTTACAACAAGAACAAAATACCTTGTCCAACTCATTAGAATACACTAGAAACTTCCTCTCGTGTTTTTTACCATTAGGAAGTAGACAAAAATAATGATTAGAAGTAAAGTGTCTCCCATGACTGACTTCCTTAAACAATGTATCATTTTCTTTTAATATTTTAATCAGGCCTTGTTTAACCAACAAAATTCTCTTTACATCATTGATATTACCCCATAATCCTGGATCATAATTCACATCCACATATTTCTCAAGATCAAGCATGCTTTTATCTCCAAGATCATGAATCATATGAATTGTGTTTTCAATGTCATCCTCCCTATAATACACACCCACACCTTCCTTTTTTATATCAACACTTTGAGTCATAGGTTCCTCTAAATATTGTTCATTCCCTTCAGAAACATTATTTCCTAGATATTGGTCATTAAATTGAAAATATGAAGACTCTTTTTCACTTATTGTAGAAAATAATTTAGAAATAGAACCCACTAGTGTTTTTTCAATTTTATTCTTTCTTTTCTTTATTTTTCTGTTTTGAGATCCATAATTTTGATTTCTCTTCATTGTAGTACCTACAAGTTATAAATTATAATTCATTTAGAGTTATAACATATTTAATGTAAATAGTCATCTTTCAAAAATGAAATCATATATTCCAACAAATTGATTTTTTATTTAATATTCAACAAAAAAATTAATCAAAATAAATAAACTGAAAATTAAAATTAGAAAATGATTATAAAAACATAATTTACCTTTGAAAAATTAAAAAATGCAATTGAAATGGTAAAATTACAATTGAGTCGGGAAAGACACCAATGAATGCACAATTTTGATAATTTCTCAAAATTAAAAAAAATAATTAATAAAAATAAAAATAAAAATCTATTTTATAATGATTGTAAAAAACACCAATTAATGAGAGACAAAATGAAAATTGAAATTGAATGTCCAAATTGCAATTGGGATGGGAATCCAATGATAAATTTCCAATTCAGATAAATTCTTGAAAACCAAACAAAACAATTAGTATAAATAAAAAATAAAAAATAATAATTAAAAATTAATGATAACAAAACTCTACTTACTTGGGTATGGA
The DNA here is from genome assembly GCA_963277665.1 of Viscum album. Lineage (NCBI taxonomy): Eukaryota > Viridiplantae > Streptophyta > Magnoliopsida > Santalales > Viscaceae > Viscum > Viscum album. Next base: position 1,319,885,144 of record OY728132.1, on the reverse strand, counting down.
GATCACAAATATCAAATCTCAATTGAGATGGACAAATCACAATTGAGATGAACAATATACCAGTAACCGGTTAATTTTCAATTCATTCACCTAATTACTGAAATTTAAACAAAACAATCAATTAATAAAAACAAAAAGTAAAAATGATCAACCAATTTTAAAAAAAAAATCAGAACACTTGTTAGTGGGGGGTAAGTCTGGATGACACTACGCAGGGGGTGTGCAGTGCTTTGGGGGCACATGGATAAGGTGAGGGGTCAGTCCCAGCTACATAGGGGTGAGGGGGTGTGCGGTGCGGGGGGGGGGGGGGGGGGTAGGGGAGAGAGGCCCATGCAGGGGGGGGGGGGCTTCAACGAGTGGGTGTGTGGGGGAGTGCAACACAACGCTGGGGCAAGGGGACGTGCGGGGGGGAGCAGAGCAGGCTCGCAGGGGTGAGGCGAGGAGGCGCAACGCAACGCAAGGGCGACTGCGGGGGGGGGGGGGGTAGCACAGGGGTGAGGGGGTGTATGGAAAGGACCAGCCTGGGAAATTTTGTTGCCCGAGATGAACTATATAAATTTTTCCCTTTAAATATGGATAATAAAAAGGATTAGATCAGAACAAACTAGATCAATGCTCACACTTTTCATATCCAAAATTATAAATCTATTTAAACCCACATTACATGCAAACTTAATAAAATATGTTCAGTAGTGCCATTTTATCTTTGACCTGTATAATATTAAAAATTAAAAAAATACAAAAATATATTTTTAAAACTAAATCTATATTGGTTGAAAAACTACTAAAAAATAATTTCAAACAATTATTTAAATCATATAAAAACTTTGGTCTTATATATATATATAAATAATGAAAAACAACCCTGTTTTATTAATGAAAAAAGTGTACACTTCTTAACCTTTTAAACCACTTCTAAACTGATCAAAAAAGACATCAAAGTTTTAAAAAACTATCCTTTTAAGCATTTGAAAAAAAGAATGAATCATCCTCATCTTCATCTTCACCACTCACTTCTTCTTCTTCTAAACCTATAAAAATTTGAACCTAAAAATTGAAAATAGCATAATATTTGTATTCAAAATCAAACTTCTAAATAGTTAAAAACATTACCAGTTTGTGTAAAACCATGAAACTAACTTCATATAAAAATCAAGGATCGATTTGTTTTGGAAGAAAATGACACCAATATTTGTTCAACCCATGTCCTCCAATGCTAAAATTTGATTCATATGCAGAAATTCTGATATATATTCTTAGTCAAACATGATAAATAATCCAATTCAAAGAAAATAAAAATTACAAATAAATAGGGCATGACGTACCAGAGTATGTTGAGTCACTTCACAAACCCGATTATGGTACTTTATAATCCAATTGAATGGAAAACGCTTCTCCTTGTATTTTTTTATGCAAATTATTCAATTAACTCATCATAATTCATACTATCTGAAAATTAATTTTCAATTTAAATCATTTCCAATGCACATAATCTCTCTTGTAACATAGTTTTCTGAAGATAAGTTTTAATCAACTTTAGATTAGAAAAACTTCTCTCTTCTTGTGCAACTGTAATGGGTATAGTCAATAAAATTCGATATGACACCCATGTCATTTAAAACCCTTCATCGTTCCAATATGTCTTTATAAAATCAAGGAATCCAATTGATTTTATTAGTTCACATGGAAATATTGACTTCAAATGTCTGATCTTTTGAAGTAATTCATCCCCGCATATATCATCATGTTCACCATGTTTCAAAAAACATTGAAATTGAGTGAAATTTTCCTTCAATTGTTCTTCAAAAACATTTCTAAAACTTGCTTTCAAAAAAATATAAATATTTCATCAAAGTGTTAAAACTGTATAAAACCTTCTCTCAAATACATTAGGGAATGATCAATAATTTTAAGGAAATAATTTGTTCTAAACGTTTCCTCCATAGACAAATTTCTAATAGCATCATCTTCTACATCCTCATAAAATTGTTTCTTCCTGCGATCAACTATTTTTTCGTCAAATATTGGATCAATACCAACTTTGAGTGAAAGTTCTTTTTCTTCATTCATTAAACCTTCAAACCCGTCCGCTCAAAGTTCTGTAATGAACAAAATCAACTATTTTATTTTTTTACATGTATATTCGATATACATCTCTTCTCTTTGAAGGATTTTGCCGATATTATTGACTTTATCTAAACTTTTGTACCAAATTCATAAGCTAATAATGAATTTAAAATTATATATTGCATTGGAACACAATCCTTTAGCATCCAACATCACAACATCATCATGTTTAGAAACATTGGAAATTTCAACCAATGCATTTCTTTACTCAGTTGTTTGTCTTCTTATAGCTCTAATACTCTCTATGTGACTTTCCCAATGAGTTATTGATAATGGTTTTTGTGTCAAACCCTTCAAATAAGTCCTTAAAACATTCTATTTATGTGGTGAACCTGAAAACGATGTATAAATATTTTGCACATCTGGAAAAAAAAATTTGGCTTTCACACTAGATTTTTCCATGTCACATATAGAAAGATTCATGCTATGACATCCACATGGAGTGTAAAATGCTCTAGGATTTACATCAATAATCCATTTTTGGACTCCTTGATGTTTACCTTTCATGTTTGATCCATTATCATAACTTTTTCCCTCTTATGTCATCAATGTTGAGTTTAAGATCAACCAAAGCATCTTCAAGTCACTTGAAAAATCCCACAATCGGATTTTTCATCCACATTTATGAATCCAAGAAAAAATTCCTCCCCCTTAACTTTAAATTATTCCTCGACATCCACACATCTTATGATAATTTAAATTTGTTCTTTATGACTTAGATTCAGAGTGCAATCAAGGATAATCTAAAAAATACTTTTCTCTCATGATCTTCTTCAAGATTTTTTCTTTAATCGCATTCCTAAAAAAAATTAACAATTCATTATGAATTATATGAATAAGATAATGATTTTGAGTTTCATTATTAACAACATGATGAACATGATATTTCATAACTGGGTCAAATTTAGCAAAAAATCAATAAGTTTACAAAAAAATACCATTATAATTCTCATAAATCTTTTCATTTGGTCCATGAAATTGTAAGTTATTTTTTGCAAGTACCTTCACAACTCCAATGATTCTAGTAAGTAGCACCTTCCAAAGAACTATTTCCTTCTCAATGATACATTCAATATTTTTATCAATTGTTTGTTTATTTTCAAGTCCTCTGTGTAAGTCCACCCACTTCACAACATTAGAAATGTGTTCAAAATTTCTTTAATGATCCATATGTCTTGTTTGAAGGTCGTTCGAATCATTAGATCCTCCTCTAGTCAAAACACTTTTCATCGATTTTGACTTAAATAATTTACAAAAAAACAAAATACCTTTTCCAACTCATTAGAATACACTATCCACTTCCTCTCTTGTTTTTCACCATTAGGAAGTAGACAAAAAATTATTGTATGTAATGTGTCTCCCATGACCGACTTCCTTTGGAAATGCATCATTTTCTTTTAATATTTTAATCGGGCCACATTAAACCCACAAAATTCTCTTAACATCATTGATATTACCCCATAACCTGGATCATAATTCACATCCACATATTTCTCAAGATCAAGCATGCTTTGATCTCCAAGATCATGAATCATATGAATAATATTTTGATTGTTATCCTCCCTCTAATCTACATCCATACTTTCATTTATCATATTAACACTTTGAGTCATAGGTTCCTCTACAGATTGTCCGTTCCCTTCAGAAACATTGTCGCCCATAGATTTCTCAGTAAGTTGAATAGATGAACTCTCTTTTCCACTTCTTTCAGCAAATAATTTAGAAATCGAACCCACTAGTGTTTTTTCAATTTCATTCTTTCTTTGTATGATTTTTCTGTTTTGAGATCCAGAATTTTTATTTCTCTTCACTGTAGTACCTACAAGTTATAAATTATAATTCATTTAGAGTTATAACATATTTAAAGTAAACAGTCATCTTTCAAAAATAAAATCATATATTCTAACTAATTGATTTTTTGTTCAATATTAAACAAAAAAATTAATATAAATAAATAAACATAAAATTAAAATTAAAAATTGATTATAAAAAACATTATTTACCTTGAAAAAATCACAAAATTAAATTGAGATGGTAAAATTACAATTGAGTTGGGAAAGACACCAATGAATCCTCAATTTAGATAATTTCTGAAAATTAAACAAAAAATTTAATAAAAATAAAAAAATAAAAATTATATTTAAAAATGATTGTAAAAAACTACAATTACCAGGAGACAAAAAGAAAATTGAAATTTAATATCCAAATTCCAATTGAGACAGGAATAGAATGATAAATTTGAAATTCAGATAACTTATGAAAACCAAAAAAATTAATATAATTAAAAAAAATTAATTAAAAATTGATGATAACAAAACTCTAATTAACTACATATGGGGTCAAAAAATATCAAATCATAATCTAGACTCACAAATCACAATTGATACGATAAATATACCGGTAACTAGTTTATTTTAAATTCATTCACCTAATTACTGAAATTTAAACTAAACAATCAATTAATAAAAAAACAAAAAATGATCAACCAATTTAAAAATATATATATTAGAACGCCTGTTGGTGTGGGGCAAGGATGCATGGCACTGCGGAGGGGGTGTGCAGTGCCGTAGGGGTGAGGTGAGGGGCCAGGCATAACCAGGCAGGGGTGAGGGGGTGTGCGGTGGGGGGGGGGCAGGTGTGAGAGGCCGTGCAGGGGGGTTTGGGCAAGGGGGTGGGTGGGGGAGAGCTGTGCAACGCCAGGGAGAGGGGGAATGTAGGGGTAGTGCAGGCTCACAGTATAGGGGCAAGGGGAGGGGGCGTAACACAACACATGGGCGAGTACGAGGAAGGAAGCACAAGGGGGAGGGGGTGTACAGGGGGGTGGGGGCGACAATGGAGGAAGGAGGGGGAGAGGACACAACAGGGGGTGTGGGGGTGGTGGGGAGGGGGAGGTGAGGTGGTGGGGTGAAAGATACATAGAAGATAGGAGAGACGTTGGGGGAGGGAGGGGAGCAACGACATCGGGACTCGGGCGGGAGGCTACTAGGAATTGGAAAGGGTGATTTTTGTTTCCCCTAGGCGAGTTGTTTCCCTAGCCCAAGGTCTTGCAAAGATCCCCCATGCGTTGGCCCTGTCTGAGTGTGTGGGGGGGGGGGGGGGTTGGTGGAGGACGGAGGGGCGGTGAGGCCGTAGCAGGGGGTGATGGGGAGGCGGGTAGGGGAGAGGTGAGGTGTGGGGTGAAATATATACAGAGGAGATGAGAGACGTTGGGGGAGGGAGGGGAGCGACGAAGTCGGGAATAGGGTGGGAGGATATAGGGAATCAGAAGGGGTGATGTTTTTTTCCCCTAGGCGAGCCATTTCCCTAGACCAAGGGATCGAGGGGCTTTCCCATGGGTCAGACCTAGTGACATAGGATAGCAAAGGCTACACAAGTCATCACACCCATAACATTAAACACATGTGATGACCTATGGAGGATTAAATCACCCTACATGATATTAAACACGCATGATGACTTGCGTAGGAGTAAAAATTAGGGCTCATGGGTGTCATAGCTTCTGATAAAGGTTGTGTAGGAATAACCCAACACATGGATCTGTTGTGACTTGTAGAATTTTGCGTAGGGGTAAATCCTTTGATGCATGTCATTTATTACAATATATATTGTATCGTATTAATGATATGATGCTCTATTTCTTATTACACGAATTATCACTTTTGTACTATATGATACCCATGTCGTTTGTTATGAAATATCGAAATCATGAAGGATTTAATTGCATCATTGTCTACAATATCACATATAGTAATCCGAGACCAAATTAGATTTTATGATACTATATATTGTAAGAACAACCACAATTCAAAATTTTGACTGTATCTTACGATATACATTATGATATGCATTACAAAAACTCGTTTATTTAAAACAATATTTCATGAATCAAAGAACATGATGATTCTCCAATATCACTAATGAGTTTATAAGGATTGATTAACATTTAATCAATGTGGCATAAACAAATCAGAAACTATTAAACCTAATATTGGTCATGCTTGAAACTCAGATTATGAAAACCTAATATGAAGAACTTTTTGTACCTTACGCTGATGAATATCACTACTCCTTTATCTTCAATAACTGTTTTTGATAAATATCATTAAGGGGTAATTAAATAAATATTCCCTTCATAGTGTATCCACAAATTTTACTGATCCACCCATCATATGGGAAGCACTACTACAAAAGTAGGCAATAAAAGTGCCACCTTTTATTAGTGCTAAGAAAAAAGAACTGATAAAGGTGATTCTTTATCAGATATAATTAAAAGCGTTGATAAAGGGATCCTTTATCAGTACTAAAATGTTAGCGATGATAAAGGGTCCCCTTTATCAGCACTTTTTTAGCACTGATAACACTCACCCTTTATCAGCGCTAAAATTTTAGCACTGATAAAACCATAGTCCCATTTTATAAAATGGGGTGCATAGTGACCTATGTTTATCACACCCTCAAGCTCTCATGGTATTGTACCCAATCAACAACTCCCCTCCCCCCGATCTTCTCTTATTCAGACCTCCACCAATAGCCATACTCCACTGTGAACCCTACTCCTTATCCCCACCCTCGAACCCCTTCTGCGGATCCTCCTCCCTGCGAACCCTACTTCTCCTCTTCCTCACTAGACCCTACTCCCCGTGAACCCTACTCCTCTATTTCTCATCGGTGGAGTGGATCCTCCAATGCACCTCCCCCACTGTTGGTCGCGCCTTCCCCTCCCGACGTAGCACAGAAGGCTCCCTGACTGCTTGACATGTTCTCTCTCCCTCTATCGTGGGTGTGATCTACTCTAGATAAGTCTCACACTTCTCCTATTAGGTTTATCATTTCCATAGGGCAGGGTTCCATTGATAGGATTTAATCTTTTGATTTATGGTTTAATCTTATTGTTTTTGGGTAAATCTTTCCTTGCTAGGTTTTCTTTGTGGTGCGGTTGAGGTGAAATTGGGGTTCCACATTGGATTTCGGTAATTTCTTCACCCAATGTCAGTGGTTTGATGCCCTAAAATTTCTAGATGTTTTTAATATGATTTTTTGTGCCTTTATTCTTGTTCTATAAATTAATTTTCTAGTACAAAATGTGTTTTCGGAGAATTTTCCATTCCTATGTGTTTGAAATGAATTTCAATAAAGTTAATGGTTATGTTTTGTGTGTGTTGTAATTTAATACTTCTTAGAAAGGGTATTATGGGTTTGTTTTAAAGGTGTGAAATATGTTTCTAAAGGAACTAGAGGTATGAATGGGCTTGGGTGTAGATTTTAAAAAGGAAACATAATAATTTAGCATGTTATTATTGTTATGAATTTTTACATATGATTTGTAAGTTGCAAAAATTATAAAAGGCATGTTTTGAAATTATTCTTGGTTCATGTTGATCTTTCAAGGGGGTTTGACCCATGAATTTGGTTTATTAACTGTATTCTCTTCTTGTGTTTCATAAAAATGGAATTTTTCAAATGTGCAGGTAATGAAAAATGTATTTGAAAGGGGTTTTGGTGTGAGTAAAAATAGAAAATGGTTTTTTACGAAAATGGAGAATTCCTTGAAATTATAGTCATTTAGTTGTAGAGTATTTGGGTTCATGGATCCTTTTTTTGATTTTTTCATATTTCAATGAGAAAGGAAAATTATTTAAATGATGTATTGGAAATGTTTTTATGGTATAATGGTGATTCTAATAAATTTTTAATTTATATTAAGTGAAGATTTATGAAGTGTGAACTGGATTGGAATTATATTATATTGTATATGGAAAATATCTAGAGTACACTTTATATTTTGTATCTTTTAAATCTTGTTTGGTACTCTAGATTTTACCCTTGAACAACTCACCCATTTGTGAAGGATGTTTTATCACTATTTGATTCCTTTATCCCCTCATGTGTAGGTTTTTTAACACTAAGGGATTGTTGTTTATCCATTTGAATGGGAATGTGGTTTTTTATATAATGGATGTAAGAAATGTCAGTGGATATTAGTTACAATTTTGGGGAAGGTGAGGGAGAGTTATTTCATATCCTTTAGATGTTCATGATAGAATTTATGTTAACTAACCACAATTTTCTATTTCTTATTTTATTTGGGTAACAAAACCTATAATATTTCATTGTAATTTTGGATAAACCTAGGTTATTTTTCTCCCCCACGAACCCCTTTGTGCTTGGAAATGTATCTACTATATAAGTTTTTGCATCAAATTTGTATTCTTGTTTTCATTTTATTTGAGTTTGGTCACTAGTTTTGGGTTGTTTAATGTGATTATTTTATTATGAATGAGGTGTCTGGTAGGGGTGGTTAAAAAGATTTTTAATGTCTTGTTGGATGGGTGGTTGGTTCTATAACTATTGGTAAGGGGGGCTGTAAAGTGTGTTGAATTTGATGGGGGTCTATCCTGGTTCTGTTGAATTTTAAATCATTATTGGAAATGGTTAGATTCTATTAATATATATTTTAATAAGGAGGTGGTTCTCTTCTACTATATTTGGAAGTGTTTTTTTTTATTTTAATCATAAATAATAATATTTGAGATTCAAATAGGATGGAGATTAATAAATATTGGATGGATTTTAATCGTTTGATAATAGAGTAAAAGAATGGAGTGGAAGAGTTCATCAAGTTTGAAAAGGATCATGCAAAGGATCCTTATAAAATCCATTGTCCATGTTTTTTTTTGTTTTTATTCTAGAATATTTACTCCAGAGGAGTTTCAAAAACATTTTATATGTCACAAAATAGATTGGAGTTATTAATGTTGGAATAGACACAGAGAAAAAGCGAATGTAGCTACATGATGGGATAAAACTGTGTTTTATGGATCATCAAATATGATTACCAATATGGATAATGAAGAATACTGTATGGAGGATGTGATATATATTTCAATGATGATGAAGATTGAATTGAGGAAATGACAACGACAGTTGAAGATGAACTCCGTGATTTCCCAAAATTCTTTGATAAGGTAAAGAGTTGTGAAAAGACTCCATTGTATGCTGGTTTCACTAAATATAAATCATTTTCAGTTGTACTGATGTTGTATAAATTGAAAGCAGGAAATAGATGGAGTGATGTCAGTTTTACGGAACTACTTTCTCTCTTGAATGACATGCTCCTAGAAGATAATGATCTCCCAAGGCAGACATATGAAGCTACAAAAATGCTTTTCTCAATGGGTATGATTTTTGAAATAATACATGCCTTCCCGAAAGACTGTATATTGTTTTTAAAAGTGAAAAAATCACTTACAAAATGTACAAAGTGTGGTGCTTATCGATACAAGAATGATGAATCTAGTCCTACAAAATTTTTATGTTACTTTCCAATCATTCCAAGGTTGATGTGTCTATATGTAAGTGAGGAAACTAGAAGACAATTTTCATGGCATACAAATTTGTATTCCAAGGTTTATGTCACCCATAAAACTCTCCTCAATGGAAGATAATTGATCATGAGTATCCTGAATTTGGAAATTAGCCAAGAAACCATTGTCTTACGTTATCTATAGATGGAGTGAATCCTTTTGTTTTTCAAACCATCACTCACAGTACATGGCCTGTTATGTTGATAAATTATAACTTTCCACCCTGGTTATGCCTGAAATAGAAATTCATCATGTTATCTATGCTTATATTAGGACCAAAACAACCAGGTAATGATATTGATGTTTATTTGACTTCTTTGATCGAGGATTTGAAGTTATTGTGGGATGCAGGTGTTATGTTGTATGATGCTTATAAAAGTGAATACTTAACATTGAGAGTGATGTTGTATGGGATGATAAATTATTTAACTTCTTATGGAAATTTTTCAGGTAATAGAATTAAAGTAACTCAAGGTTGTCCCGTGTGTGAAGAAGATACAGACTCAATTAGGTTGAAACATTCATAAAAAAATGTGTTTCTAGGACGTAGTAGATTTCTACCCCATCGCCATAGGTACTGATCTTGGACAACATCATTCAATTGAAGTTCTATACAATGCACAACACTGTCTCCACTAATAGGTGATCAACTTTTTCAGAAAGTAAAATATGTGAATACTGTTTTTGGTAAACCATTTTCAAAAAATCTTACGAAAATTGGTTGGAAAAAGTGATCAGTTTTTTTAATTACCGTACTGGAATTGCCCGTACGTCAGACATTTTTTTGATGTGATGCATGTGGAAAAAATTCATGTGATGGTGTTATCGGAACATTGCTAAATGACCCTAGAAAAACAAATGATATAATTAAGGCAAGTTTGGACATCGATGACATGGGAATACGAGAGGATTTGGCTCTCGTGAAGGGTGAAAATCAAATATTTCTTCCTCCAACTACTTACACTCTTTCCAGGGAGGAGAGATATCGGTTTTGAAAATTCTTAAATGGTGTAAAGGTTCTAGAGGGGTATTCATCAAATATAACGAACATTGTGTCAATGAATGATTTGAAGTTAAATTTTTTGAAATCACATGACTGCAATGTTTTGATGAAATATTTAATTCTTATAGTTTTGCATTTCATTTTTCCAATAATGTTCATCATGCGTTAACCGAACTTTTTTTCTTTTTCAAAGCTATATGCAGCAAATTTTTAGTCCCGAAGAAATTTACAGCTATGGAAAGAGAAATTTTTATCAAATTATGTGAATTAGAAATTTTCTTCCGACCGACATTCTTTGATATAATGGTTCACTTGGTGAGAGAGATTCAACTTTGTGGTCCTATGCACTATAGATGGATGTACCCCGTTGAATAGTATATGAAGATTTTGAAAGGGCATGTTAAAAATCGAAGTTGGCCAAAGGGTTATATTGTAGAGTGATATATTATTGAGGAATCTATTGAATTTTGTACCAAATACCAATCTGATGTAGAAAGCTTTGGGATCTCGAAATCTTGTCATGCTGGACACATTGAGGTTGAGGGAATTTTTGGAAGAGATGTTGTGACAATCAATATTACAAATCGGTAGCAGGACTACATTTATGTTTTTATAATAGTTGGGGGTTTATATATATATATTAAGACACACAAAGAAATTCTTAGGCAATTGAATCGATCAAGGGAAAAAAATGGATATCAAATACACATAATCACCGGTTTATAGGATGGTTTCGAGGCCATATTTTTAAGGAGTTAGATGAAAATCCGAATTCAATTTTAGAACGACTTCGAGGGCTAGATGTCGGACCAAGTTTGTATGTATTATCTTATAATGGTTATGTAATTAATGGTTATACATTCTATATAGATGAACATGATGAAGATAGTACCATGAAAAATAGTGGAGTTACACTTATGGCTGAAGGGGTTCATGTTTCTGGTAGTAAGGACAGAAATCAAATTTATTCGAATATGTCATACTTTGGAATTATAAAAAAAATATGGGAGTTGGATTATATGACATTCTAATTGTTTATTTTTCAATATAAATTGGTTAATAACAATAGTGGTGTTAAAATAGATGAATTTGGATTTTTGAAAGTTGATTTTAGTAAAGAAGGGTACAAAGATGAACAGTTTATAATTGCATCACAAGTGGTATAAGTATTTTATATTCCAGATCCCGAAAACCTAAAGTGGTCCATTGTTCTGTTATCATCCAAAACTACTAAAGGGTTTGATGAAAATTCAATTGAGGATGGTCCATTAAGTGGTACATCACAATCATTTCACAACAGTCCCAATGTATATGACATTTTTTATGTTAGAGGAGACCACAATGAAGGGATTTGTATTATCAATAGAGGTGTCAAATCCCATCATCCTTTGAAAAAAAAAGATAGTTCAATAAACATGTTATATTTTGTTTGTAATATATATCTTATTATCTCATGTTATTATCCTATCATTACTTAATTAATGTAATCTAAATTAACTGTTCAACCAATTTTTTAGATAATGACTTCTGCACGTTCTGGTGCTCCTAACCTCGAGGCTGAACAAGTCTCTCAAGCTCTTGCTGCTCACAGTGAAGAGAAACAACAAGTTTATGAACCAATTACTACTCCTAGTGTTGATTTCCAACAAACATTCGCACATGTCGTTGCTACCATTTCAAATGAACATATTAATGATGTTGATATCGATAAAATGGTCAGGGATGGAGGACTAACGTTGCAGAAAACAAAGGTGTGTTGTAGTTTGATGGTGTTAGCCAAGGTTCTTAATGTGAAAAGCAAAGGCATAAAATTTGATGTCAGATGGAATGCACAAGACCAACATGTGAATCCCAACAAGGCTATGTTTAGTAGTTACATTGGAATTGTCACTTGGAAACGTGTGTCTATTGACATAGATTCTTGGCACCATGTTGTGTTCGGGCTGAAGGCTGTGATCTAAGAAGAAATTATGGTAACATTATGGTATTATTTCTTTAATTTACTAGAAAATAAAATAATGAACCAGTGTCTTACTCTTCTCAATCCCTTTTAGAGTACATTTATAGTAGATGATTCACACAAGAATTATGTGCTAAGGCTTGCAAGAAGGATTCATCAGGGATTTCACACTATTATAACAAAATGTCACCTGAAAGATTCCAAAGGTAAATTATACCCGCACCCACCCCTTCTGTATGCTTACCTGATATCCCAATATGCATGGGATGTATTTATTGGCTGTTGTGAGGATGAAAAGTTTAATGTACCTTATGGCTGATAATATGTTGTTTGAGGATATGTTTATTCATCACTTTGATTGTCAATATTTCATTCATGAACAATCAAATTAGTACTGAAACTAAGGAACATGCATCAAAACCAACATACCCCTATCATAAAACAAGGATGGGGTAATCTTCACTAGAAAAGAAAATGTTACGTATTTTAAATTTACAGTATTATTCTTATGTTCCAAGAAACAAAGTCATAATTATCATTCTATATTTATATATATATTGATGAGTATAAATCCAAATACACTTCTATCCCACAACATGTGCTATGGAAGGAGGAACGTGTGAATAAAGAAGGGAATCTAGTATAAGAAAACACACAAAAAGTGTGGGAAATATGTGTAAGTATGACACAATAAAAAGTTTTGTTTTAAATATTTATTGAATAATAATAATTACTTATTTTCCTATATCTGGCAGTCATAGGAATCAGCTAATCCTGTAGAGGATGCAGACCTATTATCGATGTCTTTGAAGCATCCATAACAATATGGTTGTGTCATAGGTGTTGGTTTTTGGGTGACACCCAGAGTATATTTTGAAAAAAAAAACAGATGCTAGAAATGAATAAATGAAACAAATGATCAAAATACTAGAAAATCTTGAAGAATCATTTCAATGTAAGGGAGAGTAGCTAGTAACTTTTATGGGTGAGAAGCAAGGAGAGGATACAACTCAGAAATAACCAGCACATGAAGATCCCTCCCCACCACCTACCAGCTTTGAGCTGAGCCATTCCCCTCAAAGAGCTATCTTAGTCATGGTAATCAATATTCTAATAATTGTTCCCATGAAATGTGAATTAGAAAAACACTGATACTTTTCCTGTACTGATATTCTATAGGGTGATAATGATTGTGATATATATATTTCAACACCCACCTATCACCTTGTAGTGAGGGCTACGGTATTTAACATCCCATAGGATAAGCTACATAATATACCACTTCCAACAAATCATCTAAAAGTGACGATTACTGTAGATCATGAGCCAAATGCAAAGATACCAAATCCACTTGATGAAGATGATATTCATACATTCAAAAAGGCTATTGGGACATTCATTTCATGGATGCCACAACTTGTAAGAGTACATGTGGAAAAAGAGGTATTTATTTCAATTTTTTATAGCTAAACCTTTAATAATTAATGAAAAAAAGGTCTGAACCAATGGATGTTATTATAGACGGAGAAAGGGAAGGGGTGATAAGAAACGTGGGCTCAAAAGCATCTAAAGGATCGACCAACTGATCCAAAAGATCCACTGAATGCACAATTACACTGCATGTTCTCTATCCACATTTACTAGCATTGAATACTCATGTGGATACGAAGCTAAAAAGTGGTAGTAGTCATATAGTTGTTTTTAAAAAGAATATATACGGAGAGGAAATTGAATATTTTTTTTCTTCTGAAAATGTAAATGATATCCTTGAATATGATTTCCTTGGCGTCACAATTGTTAATTTATATATGAGGTACGTTTTCATGAATTGATTTTCTAAAAGTTGATATAATGTGCTAATTATGAATAAAATCATTTTATATTATTGGTATACATATATATGAAAAACAGTTGAAGGGATTTTCCCATGATCCATAATTCGAACTCATTAGTCCTTATACCACATCTACACAACTAATGAAATTGGAGCCATCAATAAGGGATGAAATAGTGAAAGGCTTTCTGAAAATATTTGAAAGAAATATTATGGATGACAGGCTCTTCTTAATACCAACCATGTATTGGTAAAACTCTACGATTAAATAATATCAATTATATTTTCAATTCCTATATTACTTATTGTTTTTTGTGTTTTTAGGCAACATTGGATACTAATTGTGGTGAACTTGGATACTCCAAAGATTTATTTTCTGGATTCAATGCAAGGATATCCCACAAAACGACCACACATGATGGAGTTTTTGAATCTGTAAGACACTACATCATACGTTTTAGTTCTAAACATCAAGTTATATAATTTATATTATCTTTTACTAAGGATTCTTTTATGATAGGGTAGTGTATCAATATCGTCTAAAAAAGTAATTAGGATAGGGGTTAAGCATAAGGAGGCGAGAAAGTACTACGTCTGGACAAGTATCAGGGTATATATAATTAAATTTCACTATCCAAGCACATATAAAAATAAGTTACTTGTTATCCCAATGATCAATTTTTTTGTAGTGTCCAAAATAAAAAAATGAAAAAGATTGTGGTTATTAGGTTTTTTAATTTATGAGAGAGATCGTTTTACATCAATACACTAGCATCCTTAAAGATATATTTTCAAAAACAACTACTATTTCATTTAAATTATTTATTATTTATTTATTTATATATTTTTCAGTACTACTCTGACCATTGAAATTCCTCATATTCATAGGAAGATATATATATTTTTAGAAACGAGTGGTCCACATACCTGATGGAATATTGTACGCAAATAGCATAAAGATACGACTTGGGGATGTGCACAATTGGCGAACATTTTTGAGAGAGGTTCATAGAGATCAAAAGATGAAGCATTGTTGTATTTAAATGTTTATAGGAAAATTGTAATTGTTAATAAATAAAACAACCTTTCTCCAATGAGTAATTTTTTTATTTTAGTAGATGAAATGCACCAGCAACATGAAAGAATGATAAACCACTTTTCTTTGGGATTTGGATAAGAAAATCCAGTAAAATATACAAAATACCTTCATATCATGCATTCCCACTCACATTAAAAGAAAATATGAGTAAACTTCTCCACCCTATATTTATTGCAGTATGAGCATTGAGATTCTATATGAATTCCCATGCGTTGAACATTTTCATTGGTAGAAATTGTATGTTTTCTGATTATCCATAATAAGAAAATGAACATTGTTGGAAACTCCTTACTCCACACGGTCTCTCCCAACACATCCATGTTTTTAGTTTAGAACTATGATCTATGTGTCATTTTTGACATGTACGAGTCAACCCCGCCTCAATTCAAGTCATGGTGTGACCGATATCACTCAATTTGTCTCTCTTTTGTTTAAAATGGAGATAATTTTAAGTGAAAACAATAAATGATGTATAGAAAACCAACAAAACTCATTAGGATTGTGTTGATACTTTAGTCAAATGATCCATGGGTCATATCTGACATGTACGAGTCAACCTCATCTCAATCTGAGGTACGGTGTGGCCGATATCACTCAAAGTGTCTCTTTTTTTAAATGGACATAATTTTAAGTGAAAACAACAATTGACATATAGAAAACTAACCAAATGCATTTGTATTGTGTTGATACTTTAGGATAATGATACATGGGTCATTGTTCATGTGTATGATTCAACTCTGCCTCAATCTATGACACGGTGAGACCGGTATCACTCAATGTGTCTCTCTTTTGTTTAAAATGGACAAAATTTTAAGTGAAAACAACAACTAATATACGAAAAACCAACCAAATGAATTTTTATTATGTTGATACTTTAGGAGAAAAATTCATGGGTAATTTATGACATGTACGATTCAAACCTGCCTCAATCTGAGTCATGGTGTGACTGGTATCACTCAAAGTGTCTCTCTTTTGTATAAAATGGGCAAAATTTTAAGTGAAAACAACAACTGAAGTATGGAAAACCAACCAAATACATTTATATTGTGTTGATACTTTATGATATAGATCCAAGGATTATTTTTCATGTGTGTTAGTCGACCCCACTTCAATCGGAGGCACGTTGCGACCGGTATCACTCAATGTGTCTCTCTTCTTTTTAAAATGGACAGAATTTTAAGTGAAAACAACAACTGACGTATAGAAAACTGACCAAATGCATTAGGGTTCTTTTGATACATTAGAAGAAAAATACATGGGTAATTTTTGACATGTATGAGTCAATCCCACCTCAATTATAGGCATGATGTGACCGGTATCACTCAAAGTATCTCTCTTTTGTTTAAAATGGACAGAATTTCAAGTGAAAAAAACAACTGACATACAGAAACTGACCAAACGCTTTGGGATTGTGTTGATACTTTAGGATAATAATAAAAAAGTTGTTTTTGATGTGTAGGAGTTAATCCTACCTCAATCCAAGGCACGGTGTGACCGGCATCACTCAAATTGTCTCTCTTTTGTTTAAAATGGACAGAATTTTAAGTGAAAACAACAACTGACGTACGTAAAACCAACCAAACACATTATGATTGTGTTTATACTTTAGGCCGAAAATCCATGGGTCATATCTGACATGTATGAGTCAACACCACCTCAATATGAGGCATGGTGTGGCTGGTATCACTCAAAGTGTCTCTCTTTTGATTAAAATGGACATAATTGTAAGTGAAAACAACAACTGACATACAAAAAACCAACCAAATGAATTTTTATTATGTTAATACATTATTAGAACAATACATGGGTCATTTTTGATGTTTAAGAGTTAAAACTTCCTCAATATGAGGCATGGTGTGACCAGTATCACTCAAAGTGTTTCTCCTTTGTTTAGAATGGACATAATTTTAAGTGAAAACAACAACTGACGTATGGAAAACTGACCAAACAAATTCGTATTGTGTTGATACTTTATTCCAACAATAGATTTGTCATATTTGATTTTTATGGGTCAACCGCGCCTCAATATGAGGCACGGTGTGTCCGATATCACTTAAAGTGTCTCTCTTTTATTTAAAATGGATAGAATTGTATGTGAAAACATCAATTGACATACAGAAAACCAACCAAACACATTAAGATTGTGTTGATACTTTAGTAGAATGATCCATGGGTTATTTTTGACATGTGATAGTCAAACTCGCCTAAATATGAAGCATGGTGTTGCCGTTATCACACAATTTTCTCTCTTTTGTTTAAAATGGACATAATTTTAACAGAAAACAACAACTGACAAATGGAAAACAGACCAAACACATTCTTATTATGTTGATACTTTATTCCAACAATCCATGGGTCATGCGTGATGGGTAAGAGTCAACCCTGCCTCAATTTGAGGCATGGTGTGGCCGATATCACTCAAAGTTTCTCTTTTTTCTTAAATGGACAGAATTTTTTAGTGAAAATAACAACTGACATAAGAAAAACCAACCAGATGCATTCAGATTGTGTTGATACTTTATGATAAAGATCTATGGGTAATTTGTGATGTGTACGAGTCAACCCCACCTTAATACAAGGTATGTTGTGACCAGTATCACTCAAAGTGTCTCTCCTTTGTTTAAAATGGATAAAATTTAATGTGAAAACAACAACTGACATATAGAAAACCAATCAAATGCATTTATATTGTGTTGATACTTTATTCCAATGATCCATGGGTAATTTTTATGTGTACGAGTCAACACCCACTCAATATGAGGCATGATGGGGGTGTTATCACTCAATGTGTCTCTATTTTGTTTAAAATGGACAAAATTTTAAGTGAAAACAACAACTGACAAACGAAAAACCAACCAAACGCATTCAGATTGTGTTGATAATTTAGGATAACGATACGTGGGTCATTTGTGACATGTACGAGTAAAACCTACTTCAATACAAGGCACATTTTTACCGGTATCACTCAAAATGTCTCTCTTTTATTTAAAATGGACATAATATTTAAATAAAAACAACAACTGATGTACGGAA
This sequence comes from Viscum album, assembly GCA_963277665.1. NCBI lineage: Eukaryota > Viridiplantae > Streptophyta > Magnoliopsida > Santalales > Viscaceae > Viscum > Viscum album. Next base: position 1,319,866,724 of record OY728132.1, on the reverse strand, counting down.
AACAATCAAAAATTCATTACCTATGACATAAGACCCTTAGACAGGACTCATAGATTCATAATTATTCTTTAAACAAAAAAACCCATTAATAATTTATCACACACCCTAAATATAAACTTGTATCCATAGAGTTCATGGTGAGGGATGAAAACAAAGAGAAAAGGGAGAGGGAGAACAACGAAAGGGGAAAACAATAGAGGATTTAAATTGGATAAATTTTCAAGATAAAGGGCTCTTAGACTATGTTTTGGGAAGGGGATGGGATGAAATAGGCTGAAATACCTTAAATTATTCCATATCATCAGCAAATTTCATGGTCTGGTTGGGCAGTTTTCCAAACTGTTCACCAACATTTTGGGAGCCATTAGATAAGAAACCCTTTTCCGCACAGTTTTGACAAATAGTTAACTAACCATGTTCCAATCATTCAAAATGACTTAGTTAAACTATATACCTATACCACATGGTTTCTCCTAACCATGAACAACCCGTGTTCCTAAAAACTCCCTGAAAAAGGTATGTTTCATGGTTTTTACTTAGAGTCATACAACCCATCCTTTTCCTATGTTGGTAAAACAGTAAAAGTTCAAAATGATTAGGAAACTTCCCCATGAAAGTGTACCCACATAGGTTCTTCTAAATTGTGTCCCCCAATAAAATAACTACATGAATACTAATCAAGATTCTATGATAGAAAAAGAATAATAATATATCTCCCCACCAATTATAAATTCTATAAATGGCATGAAAATAATACAACACACCATAAGATAAAGGCATCATCAACAAGAACACATTTATTTAAGTGTCACAAGAATCACCCAAATCCATCTACCATGAGGAATCTATAGGGGAAAATCTCTAAGTCCTAAGGAAACATATCCAAAATGGAACTCAAAATCTATAAACAATTTCCATGTCCAAGCTTGACATGAATATTAACCACAAAAAACATGAATAATAACTCACATGCATGCCTTAATCAATTTTTCTTAAGGTTATTACATTGAACTATGTCTATATATTTTATCTGAGGAAATGAAAGATATCATTGAGAGGAGATATTATTTAATGGTACCTTTTTATAATCATAATGAATAATTAGTACATCATATTAGGTATGGATTTTTCCCGTCATTTGATCCCAAATTGACTACCACTTCATATTTTATTTGTGTGAACTGCTTGTTTGATTTGCAGATTTTTTTGCAAGTCTTTTTTGGGTGTGCTGCTATATAATTTTATGTTAAAGCAGTCAAAATGTTTATCAGTGCTAAAAAAATCACTGATAAAGGTTCCCTTTATCAGTGCTGATCTTTATAGCGCTTTTTTAGAATTATTAAAGACCGTTTTGAGTACTGATAAATCTTGTTTTTGTAGTAGTGAAGGAAACTACTCAATACTATGATATGCTAGTATCACTTGGGTGGCTATGATAAGAGAGAGAAATGTTCGAGATAAGAGGGATTCAATTAAATATTGAGCATGTTCGAACGATCACCATCCCATGGTGATATCTTTTTCATATATCCCTTGGCAATCCTACCTCCTTACATTTACTCATGCATTACAAAACGCATGAGTAAAACTTCATTTTTTCATGCACCCATCACATGGATTCACTAAACCAATTATGTGTTTCATCTTATGAAATATCTCTAATAATAACAATTATTGGTGGAAGATGCCTGAATGATAATGCTTATCGTTCGATTTCCAATCAATCGTAGGATATGTTCTATGATATATACCCAAGGTAGTGAAGCCTTACGGTGTATCTATACTATAAGGAATGATATACCCAAACAACATATTTCATAAAAGGATATCGTAATATATGATATCTTTTAATATCACATCTGATATGGAAAAATACACATCAAATGTATAAAGCTTTTGGGCATATCTCCTTTAGATTGTGTTAAAAAAATTATCTCTTATTTTTAACATTTTAACCTCTCAAAATGATATCATGAATTCTTACAGATATAAAAGGACTAAAGAATTAAATTACTTCATGATGCTCAAGAGAAACACAACCTATTTTGTAACTAGTAGGTGTTTCCACTGTTAGTGAATTATGGGGGTCTTGTACTATGTAATAGCGAGCGAACAGAGGGTTAATGTGTTTATTTTAACTAAAAATAAGTAAATAAAAAGAAATAAAAAAACAAAATAAAAGTTTTTTAATGGAAATTATTAGTCAACTCCCATGAAGCATTAGATTTTATGTCTGTAGTCATACTCGCTCCAAAATATCTAACCATAACTAGTGGGAAGATATAATTTTACATCACGATATTAATTTCCATTTGATGAAGAATCTTCACAAAAATATTCAAAAACATCATAGATACAACAATAATACCAAATTTATAGAATTCTCCCCTTATAGTAGGAAATGATTTTTTTTCCAAAGTTGGTTCCATGGTTAAACCATCACATTCAGCATTTAAAACCTGTGAAAACATCATGAAAAATCACCTAAAGGGGAAAATACCCTAACTTCAATCCACCACCTTAGTAGTGTCGAGACACTCAAGAACAATGGGAAAACCTACTATTACCAACTCACTATTACTGAAAAATGATTTCAAAATAGCCCAAGATTCAAGTAAAGGAGAAAACTCCCACATGAGGAAATTTATTTCAGTACTATGAATATATTTTTTGCAGAATCCTAACTTGAATAAAATGATATTAATCTCAAAAAATACATTAAAAACTCATTATTCACAGTAAGTGGGTGATTTTTAAGAAAGAAAAGTTGTTTGGAAAAATACCAGGTATCTAGATGGAAGGAATATTTTAATAAGGGGTAAAAGGGTGTTTTAGGGTGAGTTTGTTAATTTTTTTGGGGGGAGGTTCTGGACCCATATGTGGGGATAAGTAATTTTTGTACAAACTATAGTGGGAGTGAGTAAGGAAAGAATAAGAATATTGTTAGTAATCGGATTCACCTTTGGAATCGGTCGTTAAGGCCTCGGTGAGATTATCCTGAGTGCCTTCTCCATATTCTTACTTTTCTTTTGCAATTCTCTAGTTTTATTCATATAAATATATAAACTAGTCCTTTTTCTCTTATCAATTTGTCCAAACTGCCAGATTCTAATGAGTGACCTAAGGATATTTTTTCGACACCTATTGCACTCGGCCGAATGAGGCATGCGTAGCACGAGATTTCTTTTTTCTGCCCAGTGGAAATGTACGCTCCTTTCTCGCACCGATATCATGTAACACACTCTTCTACTATGTGTTTCAACAAGCAGCACACCAACAATACTTCTCCTAGAGGAGGCGTACTCATCACAACCCTCGGTAATCCTCTCCCTCCTCAGATGCATGCACTATCATTCACCAATTTCTCGAACGAGGAACTCCCCATTAGACTTCGTCAGTGAGGTGCGCACTGACGATTGTCCAACTGGATTCTGATACGACGATCCTCGTCGTACCTTACTAGTGAACACCCTACTACAGGAAAGCACAAAAAAAAACTCCAAAAAACTCTCACTATATACCAACAATTGAGTTGGAATCAGAAGACAACTTTTCTTACATGTAGGGGATAACATGCAAGAGTTATGGGCGTCACTAGTCAATCTGGACAGATTCCTGGACAAGCACTCCACTTAACTCATGATATTAAAATTTTTCTGGAAGAGATCCTAAAATATGGATACAAAAAGTTGAGGCTTATTTTTTGATCCATAAAACTACAAAGTTATTAAAATAGCAATGGCGTGACTCTACATGTCGGGTACGTATGAACTTTGGTTTTTACTGGTCAAGGGACCTACGACTATGTTCACCTTTTCACAACTCAATAAACTACACCCTGGGGATTTTGTAAGCTTAGTCGGGGAATCACCTACAACTACATTTGATTTCTCATCCACAGTAATGCAATTGTCCGCGTCACACTCATGGGAGCATACCGACCATGGGACACAAAGATGGATCATGGGGATTGTAACATCCTGAGTTTTTTAAAAAGAAATTCTATGATCAATAACAAAAATAATACATCCCATCAAACTGAAATAAACAATTAAATAATGTTATTTAAATGTTACCATTATAACTTAGCAGTTAGAATAGCGAGAATGAAAATTATTAACTAAATTATGAAAATATGGTTTAAAAATGTATATATAATTAATTTTTTGGTGAAAAATTAATTAAAATGAATTTAAAACTTTTTTAAAAATAAAAAAGAAATTTTTTTCTTAAAAACTATTTAAATGTGCACAAGTGTGTTTTTTACCAATAAGTCTATAAATAAATCATTTTTTATTTTATAAATGATATATATATATATAAAATATATTTAATTTAATGTTTTAAATTCATATTATATGTTTTATAGACATTATATAAGAACAAATTCAATTCTATGTATAAAATGTGTATTTTTCAAAAAGGGCATTTTTACCGCCTTTTGATGGAAAGACCATTTTAATACTCATTTTTGAAACTTTTATAAGTTCTATTTAACAAAATAAACTTATTATTTTGAAGAAGAAAATAAAAATTTAATTTGGTTAAATTTTTTATATTTTTTTTGATAAAATTCATATTTTAATAAATAGTGAAAAATACTACATTTTAATTCAAAACTTATTTTCCATATAATTTATTTCTATTGTTTGATTATCATATTAATTGTTTTTTAGGTATATTTATATTATATTCTTATCATTTAATCAAATTTAGGTCATTATAATCAATTTCATATTGAAATTAGATATAAAAACTATGTGAACTTTTGAACATTTAACTTAAAAAACTCATTTTCTTATTTTGTTAACATGATTAATTTTTAATTATTTCTTGTAAATTATGTGTTTTGAATTTGGAAAAATAGATTCCATATTTATAAAAAGAAGGTCCAAATTATATAAATAGGTCCCTTTTATTTTTTTAGTTTATGAACAGTAACATTAATAATTATTTTTATTACCACGGATAAGGATAAATCGAGTATTAAAGGTTAAAATAATAATAAGAATATTATAAAATTACTCTAACACTTTTTATAATCTTATTTGATGATTTATTATTGTCCGGGACAATCTTAGGGACGAAATTGTGGACTTTGGAATCCACATGAGTGTGACTATGACACTTATAACATTTTATTTTAACTAAAGAGAAATATTTCATAATCATGTCTCTCATAATTATAACTTTAATATGGGGTTATATAATTGATATCTTAAAATATAAATTTTATTTATAAAGATAAAATTATTATCTAAAATTTGATAATTTATTTATAATTTTCAGAGAATAATTAAATTAAATGGTGACGCAATGATGATGTAGTAATTTCTTAATTAATGAAACAATAAAATAAATGATATTAAAAAATTTAAAATTAATATAATTTGACATAATTGATTTCATCCAAAAATTTTGGGGATTAATTTTACAAGATGGTGACGATTTAATTTAGTTTATTCTAACTTATCATGCCATTGTGAAATTTTTAAAGAGTCAACTAATGAATAGTAGCAAAATTGACACTATTCATATTTTAAAATATAAAATATTTTATTAAATGTTATGAAATTTTTAAAAAACCAAGATTCGTACAAATAGTTGGTAAAAGTCTAAATATGTCATAAATGTCTCTTTTATCAATCGTTTCGAACATTATGGTAATTATATTAACCCACAAAGTGTAAAAAACATGATATGATGGTAAGATTTAAAGGTGTAAAATAAGGGTTAAAACAAAAAGATAAGGATTAAAAAAATATTCAAAACTTGTATAATTTTAAATGAATGATTGGATTTCGAATCATCCTCATCATATATTTTAACTAAATCAATTTTGACAATTTATAATAGAAAATTAATTTATATTGATTAATATTTTAAGGGTTTCCAAAGGTGTCTCTCCTCTCTCCTATAAAAAGGCACTCATTCCTCTATATTACTCACACTTCCAAAACCTTTTGGTTTCACAAATATCTGCCCAAATACTTTACTATAATCCCTCACCACATTATTTAGACCTTATTTTATGTATAATACCTTCCTTATAGGTGTTAAGGTGTTCATCAAAGGTGATGAACTGAAAAAGATGTATCGTTTTTATTTAAGTATTTCTATTTTATTTCTTCTTCCACTTTCTTCAAATAATCATCTTTGATGAAATAATAACTCCAATATCCTCAATATATTGAGATGTTATTATGTTAATAACATCACTTAAATCCATCTCCACTTCCATTAAATGGTAAATGAATTAATCATTCGTGCATACGTGTGGAAAATCACATCCACAAACCGATATAATTCATTTTCAATAATCGTCTCTCATGACTGGTTATAAAATGGAATTAATGTTCATATGTGATATTAATTACATATTTATCATTATAATATAAAAATATATCAATTAAATTCTTACTTTCCATGCACATAAAAATGATAATGTTGTTTGTACTTACTTGTGAACTATCATCTCCACGAAGTGATGTGAGTCGTCTCTAATCACCACATCACTTGTATGATATATATATATATATTTAAATGATTAATATGATATTAATTATGTTATAATAATTCCATAAAATTATAATAATACTTAAATTCTTTCCATAACAATCAATGAAATAAGGAAAACATTACTCATGCATACATACAGTTTACCATCTCTATGATTGAAACATTGTTCGTTTTTAATATCCATATTTAATGAATGGATTTAAAAATATAATTGATATATAAAAGTGACTATTATTTCATGAATATTATTTAGGAGATGATTTTATTATGACCATATAGAATATTGATATCATACCAAGTTCCTTTTCGACTCAAGTACCGAATATCGACAAAACATCCGACATATACTTAAATAATTATGTAATTGTTATAACATGGTAATGAGTGATATAAAATTAATTATAAATATGATTTTTTTTTGAAGTATAAATGAAACTATGTTTATTATTCAGGATAAAAAAGAACATATGTGGTGAATTGGACTCAAGTTAAGGGATTTTTTCTCAATCTCCTTTCATTGAGGTATTTCTTGATGATATACACCTTTATTATTTTATTAGATGTATATACAGTAAATTTAACTCATTATGTTATTAATTTATTTATTATCATGTTATTTAATTTTTTTATTAAGTTTTATTCTTTTATGGGGATTGAGATTTAAATGTTCAAAGTGGTATGGAACACCTTGAATGTTTAAATATTTAATTATCACCTCTTTTCTCCATGTCAAATTTTTTGATATTATTTTACATATTTATTTATATAGATACAAAAGTAACATAGAATGCATTTTTTGTCTATTTTTCATTTCAGTCAAAGGTTTTGAAAAGAATTATTTTTATGTGTTTTATAAGGAACGTTTTGACAAATGAAAAAAAATAATGTTCTTTTTATCATATACGGTGACAACATCTTCTTCGCCACAATAACCGTTATTTTATATTTCTCTTCCTCTATAAGCCTTAATGTTTTTAAAAAAGAAAATAATTCCCTTAATCATATTTTTAGATATTTTGGTACTAAAAATGATTTTGATAATTTATTAACTAATTTAATATCTTAAAATGATTTTTTTTGATTGAAAATATAATTTTATAAGTGAAATATTTATAATTTCAATCCTTTATGTGTTATTATTGTACAATAGTACTTGAACATTTGACAGGTTGTTACGTGATACACCAAATACAGTTGGTTTCGTGATAAACCAAATATGGGTGGTTCCGTGATAAACCAAAGATGAGTGGTTACATTATAACATCTAATTCATTGGGTATGGAAGTCGTTCGTATGGCTATTCCATTTATAAGAGTGATGTGTATGGAAGTTGACCGAATGGTTATTCCATTTAAGTATGATTATGTCTCAAGTTAGATTTATGTGTTATATATTCTTGTTATGGGATTTATGGTAATATTATGATTAAAAAAATGGTCAGCAATGTTTTTTAAGGAATGTATTTACCACTCATTAGAGTATAAAAATATTACTTTATGATAAATTAATAATGTTTTACATGTTTTCACAAGACTAAAAATTTCCCTTCTTTTTTAACCCCTTTCTGATCTTTTTTTGTTCATCCCATGTTTTTTATAAAATTTAATAGGGTTTTAAGGAGAATAGAGAAAAGGATTGGATCAAGGAAATAGTTTTGATGATTGACCATGAAAAGAAACCATGTTTCACTTTAATTGTATTTGTTTTGTGAAAAAAATGGATATTGAGTATAAGTGTCTACTTTGTAATATTTGAGTTGTTATGTATAATTTAAGGCCTAATTTTCTAAAAATCTAAACTTAAAAAGACCCTCAATGTGAAATAATGTCAATTTTTTTACATAACTCAAGATTATGTAATGTTTAAGTTCTGGTCCTTATAGTTGGTATCAGAGGAAATGATTAGATAACTTTAGAGGTTAGGATGTTATCTGGGTGTAAGTTAAATATCTCATAAAACCAAGAGGGTTATTATTATATGGAAAATTTTTGAGGATTATGGAAAATTGGTTGGATTGGATAATAACCTACACAACTAAGATATAAGGAGGTTGATGGATTAATGTATTATAAAAAATATGTTATCCTTACCCTATAGGGGATTTTTTTTAATAATCCATTTCATGTTTAAGTGACGATCCTTTTTAGTGGATTAAGGATCATTTTTCAAGATGGAAGGAAAGACATCTTTCACAACATTATGATCCATCTTTAATGATTTTATCATCAAAGTTATCAAAAAATCTTATTTGAATGATTTAGACAACTTCTTGAGTATTCAAATCACCTACAAGAAATTGTTTGAGTTGTCCAACACCTACACTTTTCTAAAAACAATTATGAGTTATCTTATTTTTTCATATGATTTCAATATCTAAATTCATCCAAATATTTTGAAATGTGAAATACCAAAAGTGGTGTGAAAGAATATTTTTTTAATGTATGAAAACATGTGAAAGAGAAAAGGAACATCAAGAAGATCATGAAATTTGGATTCAAGGTATGAATTATCTTCTTATCCATAAAGTATGAAACATGATCTAATTGATATTTATGAATCATGAGGATATAATGCACATCTTTTATTCTGAGTAATGATTTATTAAGAGATAAGGTGGTAATGCATAATTAATGTATTATGAAGAACATTGCAATATTAAGATGTCTACATATAAAAAATTTAATAGTTATTATATACTTAAGGACATGAAGATGTTTAAAATTATTAATACTCTTTTGATGATGGGGTCACTTTTGAAGACTTTTAGTTGTGTAATATGTAACTATGATTTTTTATGTGAAAATTCTATTTGGGTAAGAATTCAATTTTGTGTACATAATTATAAAGTATTGGACAACCTTTATATAATCTTTTGTTTTCGAGGTAATTAAGGGTTATTACATTTTGAGATGTAAAATGAAAGATCTGACATGTCCATTGAGGTTAAAACATGTTATATCTATTTTCTATCACATTATAGTATTTTGATAATGTTATAAGAATTATATGGTTTTATAAAAAGGACAACACACAAGAAGGGTGAAAACACGTCGCGTTGGACAAGGATGCATGAATTGAAGCCACAACCAAAGGGCAACAAGGCTTTATCATCTAACACTGGCCTAAGTAATGTCCTTGGTTAGTATGACTTCATTATTTATAGTTAAATTATTTTATTTATTAAGAATAATTTGATTTTTGGAACCCATGTTTTATCGAATAGATAATCATAGGATTGGAAAATGATTTAGTGATTAAGTGATAAATGTTATTTCAGAAGATGTTAACTATTTTGGGAACCCTATATGATGAAGCTAAATAGAATACTATGAGATTTTACTTGAGCAGTAATGGTTTAATTTTATTTTAGAAGAATCTATTATTTTATTGTGGATTTATGTTGATTCATGTTATTTATGGAAATTATAAACCTATCAAGGAGAATATGTGATTAGGTTAATTACTTTTTGGTATGAGATATTAAGAGTGATTGATGTTATTTGGAGATAGTTCTTAAAAATTTATCTTGTAAGACTATGTAATTAAATTCTTCTACGTTTTTGATTTTAAAAATAGTTTTGGATTATTTTGAGGTATTTTAAGAATAGTTATTTGTTGAATGGTCAATGTTGAAGTTTTGGTATTATAACAGAATTTTGGAGATTAAAAGTAGTTTTTCTTCACCCAATGGTTTATTATTTTTGGGGAAATGTATTATATTATTATAGATGTTTTGGTTTTGGTTAATGTATTAATATTTGATAATTAGATAGATAATATTTTGGGTATTATGTGATTACTTATAAGTTTATTCGAGTGCTTCAGGTTTGAAAAACTTATCTTAAGTACTCATTGTTTAGAGAAAAAAATGAGTTTGTGGTAGAAATTAATAAAGGAGTGAAACTATACTTGTCAAGTAAGTATATTACCTTATGATCTTAGTCTAGGTAGTAATAAAATTCCTCTATTCTATGAAAAGGATCTTAAAACAAAAACGGTTTTTGTTTACTTTTCCTACTAAGTCAAAGACCATTTAACCAATTACAATCTTATGGTTTTGTGAATGTTAACGTTCTCCTGATCATGATTTCTATCACTTCCCATCAGAACATGATGTTTAGTTTTTATTTCATATTTATGTTTTCCTACATGGAATCCAAGTATTTGTTATCTCATATACTCTTCATAATGTCCTTTATTTCTTTTAATGTGGATGTTTTATTAATCCTTTTTCTAATGTGGGAATGCAAAAAAGGTATTTTGAAAAGTCTAACCTTAATTACCAACCCCAAATTCAAATTGAGAGAACACAATTTCTGAAAGGGAGGAAGAATATAACATTCCATGTTTTTAAAAAATAAGTATTATAATAAAATACGTACACCATATGCCACATCAAGTTTAAATGAAAAATTAAAATATGTTATATAAATGTTACCGTTACAACCTAACCGTTAGAATGAAGGGAAAAAACATTTTTAACTAAATTATGAAAAAAATTGTTTACACATGTATATATAATTAATTATTTGGTGAATAATTAATTATAAATGAATTTAAATTTTTTTCTAAAATAAAAGGAAATGTTTTTCTGAAAAACTATTTAAATGTGCAAAAGTGCATTTTATACCAATAAGTCAATAAATCACTAATGTTGGATTATAGTAATGAAATAAATATATATATATGAAATATATTTAATTTAATATTTTATATTCATATTATATGTTTTATAGACATGATATAAGAACATACTCTATTTTATGCATAAAATTAGTTTTTAAAAAAAAAAGCATTTTTACCGTCTTTTGATGGAGAATCCATTTTAATCCTAATTTTTGACACTTTTATAAGTTATATTTAACATAATAAACTTCTTTTTGGAAAACGGGATATCAATTTTTTTTGGTTGAATTTTTTATATTTTCTGATAAAATTCATATTTTAATGAATTGTGAATAATACTGTATTTAAATTCAAAACTACTTTTCCATCTAATTTATTTGTGCTGTTATATTATCCTTTTAATTGTTTTTAAAGTAAATTTAAATTTTTTTTATCATTTAATCCAATTTATATCATTTTAATCCATTCCATATTGAAATTGCATATAAAAACTATGTGAACTTCTGAACGTTTTAATTAAAAAACTAATTTTCTTATTTCGTCCACATGATTAATTTTTAATTAATTTATGTCAATTTTTTTGTTTTTAATTTCGAAAAATGGATTCCATATTTGGAATAAAAAGATAGAAATTTTTTAAATATGTACCTTTTATTTTTAATCTTTATGAATAATAACTTTAGTAATTATTTTTATTACCACGATTAAAGATAAATCGAGTAATTAGATATTAAAATAATATTATAAATATCATAAAATTACCCTAAGACTTGTATTAATCTTATTTTATGAGTTATTGTCGACCAATACAATCCTTGGGCTTAAATTGTGGCTTTTGGAAGTCACTTGGGTGTGATTATGACACTTATAACATTTTATTTAAAGAAATGAGAAAGATATCATAATCATGTCTCTCATAATTATAACAATTTTAATATCATGTTATATAATTGTTATATTCTTAAATAAATATTATTTAGAAATATAAAATTATTGCCTACAACATGGTAATTTATTTATAATTTTTGGAAAATAATTAATTAAATTAAATGGTGACATAATGAGGATGGATTAATTTCTTAATTAATGAAACAATCAAATAAATGATATCATAAATTTTAAAATAAATATAATTTGACATAATTTATGTCATCCACAAATATTTTGGATGAATTTTCATTTTGGTGATGATTTAATGTAATTGTTTCGAACTTATCTTGATGTTATAATACTTTTCAAAAATCAACTAATGAATAGTGTCAAAATTGGCACTATTGGAATTTTAAAATATAAAATATTTTATTAAATGTTATAAAATTTATAAATATCCAATATTTAGCCAAATATTTGGAAAAAGTCCTAATATGTCATAAATGACTCTTTCATTTGTCGTTTGTCATGTTATGGTAATTATATTAACCCACAAAGTGTAAATAACATGATATCATGGTAAGATTAAAAAAAGGTAAAATAAGGGTTAAAACAAAAAGAAAAGGGTTAAAAAAATATTCAAAAATTGTCTACATTTAATTGGATGAATGTATTTGGAAACATAGTAATCCTATCTTATAAATATATCAATTTCGACCCATTTAGAATTGAAAATTAATTTATATTAATTTTATATTTTAAGGGTTTCCAATGGTGACCCTCCCCTCTTCTATATAAGACATTCATTCCTCTCTATCACTCACATTTCCAAAACATTTTGGTTCAGCCAAACTCTACCAAAATCCCTTCCTATAATCCCTCATCATATTATTGAGGCCTTATTTTATGAAGAATAACCTCCTTAGAGGTGTTAAAGTGTTCACCAAAGGTGATCAACTAAAGACGAGATATCGTTTTTATTTAAATATTTATATTTTATTTCTTCTTCCACTTCCTTCAAATATTTTTCATCCTTGATGAAATAATAAATCAAATATACTCAATATACTGAGATTTTATTATTTTAATATCATCATCTAAATTCATCACCACTTCCATTAAATGGAAAAGGAATTAATTGTTCGTGCGTACATGTGAACTATCACCTCCATGAACCGATATAATTCATTTTCCATAACCGTCTATCATGACTGGTTATAAATATGAAATTAATGTTAATATTTGATATTCATGAAATATTTATCATTATAATAGAATAATATATCAATTACATTCTTACTTTCCATGAATATAAAAATTATAACGTCATTCGTGCGTACGTGTGAACTATCTCATCCATGAAACGATGTGATTCGTTTTTAATCATCCCATCACTTGAATAATATATATAATTATATTTAAATTATTAATATAATATTAATGATGTTATGATAATTATTAAAACATATAATAATACTTCACTTCTTTCCATAACGATCAATGAAAAATGGAAAGTGTTACTCATCCGTACGTATGACTTACTGTCTTCATGATTGTAACGTTGATCATTTTTCATATCCATATTTAATGAATTAATTTAAAGGTATAATTGATATATAAAATCAATTATTATTTAATTTATATTATTCTTAATATGATGTACTTATTACCATATGAAATATTGACATCATACCAAGTTCATTTTTAACTCAAATACCGAATATAAACAAAATGTCTGACATAAGCTTAAATAATTATGTAATTGTTATAATATTGTAATAAGTGATATAAAATGAATAATAAAAATAAAAAAGGGTCTGAAATAATTATAAATTAATCTATGTTTATTATTTATGAGGATAAATAACATACGTGATGAATACGACTCAAGGTTAGGGATTTCGTCCCAATCTCCTTTCATTTAGACATTTCTTGATGATATGAACCATTATTATTTTATTAGGTGTATATATTGTAATTTTGACTCATAAGGTCATTAATTTATTTATTATCATGTTATTTAATTTTTTTTGTTAAATTTTATTTTTTTATAAGGATTAAGATTTAAATGTTTTTAGTGATATGGGACACCTTTACTTTTTAATGATTTAATTATCACATATTTTTCTCCATGTCAATATTATTGATATTATTTTACATATTTATTTATATGGATATAAGAGTAATATTAATGGAATTTTCTGTCTGTTTTACATTTCATTCAATGGTTTTGAAAATGAATCTTTTATGTGTTTTATACGGAACTTTTTGACAAATGACAAAAGGAATGTTCTTTTTATCATATACAACGACAATATCTTCTCTGTCGCTGTAATATTTTTTGATATTTAGATTCCTCTATAAGTCTTAATGTTTTTAAAAGGGAAAAGAAATATCTTGTTCCCTTTTTTGGGTGTTTTGGTATTGAAAATGGTCTTGAAAATTTATTGACTATTTCAATATATTAAAATGATTTCTTGTGATTGCAAATGAAATTTTATAAGTGAAATGTTGATAATTGAAATCTTTTATGTGTTATGATTATACAATGGTACTTGAACATTTGATGAGTGGTTATATGATAAACCAAATACTGGTGATTCCATGAGAAACAAAAAATAGGTAGTACTATGATGAACGAAGGATAAGTGGTTATGTTATAACCCACAATGCATTGGGTATAGAAGTCGATCGTATGATTATTCCATTTGTAAGAGTGATATGTATTGAAGTTGACCACATGGTTATTCCATTTTAGTATGATTATATCTCAAGTTACCTTTATGTGTTATATATGCTTGTTATGGGTTTTATGGTAATCTTATGATTAGAAAAATGGGTAATAAATGTTTTTTAAGGAATGTATTTAGTACTACTTAGAGGTGAAAATATTACTTTATGATAAAGTATTCATGCTTTACAAGTTTTCAAAAGACTAACAGTTCCTATTTGTGTAACTGTTAATGATCTTTTTATTCTCATCTTATGTTTTTAAATGTTTTTAAAATGATTTAAGAGATAATAAAGAGAAGGATGAGATCAAAGGAATGGTTGAAATGATTAAACATGAAAAGAAACAATGTTTCGCTTCAATGTTTTTTGTTTTGTGAAAAAAATGGATAGTGAGTAGAAGTGACTACCTTGTAATATTTGAGTAGTTATGTGTGATTTATGGGCTAATTCTCTATTTCTCTAAACTTGAAAAGATGTTCAATGTGAAATAAAGTAAAAACATGACTTAATTCAATATTATGTAATGTTTAAGGGTGGGTCCTTATAGGGATGACTGGAAATCATGAAGACACAACCTCCAACCAATATATGGTAGAGTTGTCGCACAATGAGTGGGAAACTTCTAGGTCCTCCATGATGGTGCAAGAAACATAGTAGAATGAGCTGGCTCAAATATGTGCACTTGTTGTATTCCCACCAGAAGGATCGTTCATGCCCGCGGTGTCGGGGTAGGGTCCCCGAGTTTATAGAGGAGGCTTATAAAGTTTTTAGAAGAAAGAAGATGGGTGGTACCTGCCATACTTATGGCCTAGCTCCCTAAAACACACAAGGGATCTTCACGATGAAAGGAGGGAAAGTTTTACAGACCGAGTCACTCTCAACTTCGTTTATCCAAAACTATTCAAAAAAGGAGGACAACACATTTGAGAGATTGTGTGGTGTGAATATGCGGTGATGGAACCTTATACAGGACCATAGTAGCCTGATCCTATAACAGCAGTGCTACTCGGTTCTCCCCAATGCATAAAAGTGGTGAGGCATATCTGGGAGATTGTTTGGATCACCTGTGTAATAAGGCCACCCATCTTCAATATTGAGTACAAGACTGTTTTCAAGGGGTGGTGAAGTTATAGAGACAGGTTGTTCAACTATATGGAATATTCTAATAAGGAGTAATTGTCCTCTAGGGAAATTTTTTTAATTTCATTGGGGTGATGTTCTAGACCCGCGTGTGGAGATGAGGAATTATTATATAAGTTGTAGTGGTGAGTAAGGAAAGAAGGATAATATTATTAAGAATCATCTTTGACATTGGAATCAGTCGTTAAGGCTTTGGTGGGATTATCCTGAGTGTCTTCTTTACCTTCTTTCTTCTCCTCTTTTTCAATTCTCTGGTTTGATTCATATATATATATATATATATATATATATACAAGTAGTCCTCTATTTCTATAAATAGAGCCTAGGATAACCTAGGCATGTGGCAGTTTAATACGCGCAGGGGGAGTAGGGGTCCACAGGGGGCGCACCAGGAGGTTAGTCTGTTCCCATCAATTGGAGCACCAATTGTTAGTCATGGGTCTACCCCTCAATGAAATGGATCACTTCCCGGGCCCCCCCCCCCCACTAGGAATCGATAACGGGCTATAGGGTCCCTTTCAGAGGTTATCATATCCCATGAGGGTGATGCTCTGCTACCGAGATTGATGAAACACATGGTGAATTGACGTCTCTTTGTTGCAAACTTCATTTGCATGGTCTGCCAATTTATTTCTATGTTGCTGAGAGTCTGGAACCAAGCTGTTTCCAAAAATTAGATCAAGTCCTCCAATGTCTAGGACCCAAGCATAAATAACGCAATTATAAGCCCCCCATAATGAGTGTGAGATGTTGGAATTTCCCCATGGTCCACGGGTTATGCCCATCCCCAATTTAACGATCTGTTTTAGAGAAACAACAATTGGTGGTCCAAGCAATTAGACTAGCTTGGGGGATAAAAAATTAGGAGATGTGCCACTCTCTTCCAACACTAAAATGGGAATCCACCACCATAATACCTTCAAACATGAAGGATGTCATGGAAGTGTTGTTGTGTTTGTGGTCATTGTAATAGGTCCCCACACATTGTAAGTTTGCGACCCTACATTCGTCGTTCAAACCAATCTCCTCGACTCACTCCCTTCATCTTTCTATCTTGTTGAATCATCGTATTTGGGCACTGCTTCACCATCCCCCAATAACAACACCCTCAACATCGGATTGGTGCATTTGTGAAAGGGGCTGCAAGGAATACCACATCCAAATCATAAGCCCTTCCGCCTGTTGTCTTCCCACTCTTGTGTCATTGGGCGGTGTACTGATTTTGCGCTCGGTGGATTTTGTTTAGGAAGCTCCCGATATGACCCACCCCCCCCCCCAATGACTCACCGAGCTTCGGAGGGAGGCGAGGAGTGTAGTTGAGTGGTGGTGGTAGTCTCGACTTCCCCTCTTAACAAACTCACCGTAAAAGACACTTTTACCCCTTGTAAGAATATTTCCTCTAGCTGGACAGCTGGTCTCGATCATGTTCACATTGAATGGCAGCTTTTTATTCAATAGCCAATGGAGTATTTCCACTCCTAAATGTATAAATCCTTTCATGTTCAAAATAAATTTTGTCAATATCATTAAAAAAAGTTTTCTAAACTAAATCAACTATATAATAACCTTCATTTAAGTGTGGATTTCTTATAAATTTTGAAAAAAATAAACTCCTCTATATTATCCCAAGCATTAAAGACTATCTTCTCCTTTGAAACATCTATCACTACAACACAAGTACCTAGAAATGGCCTACCAGGAATGATAGTGTAACACCCCAAGATGTCATAGTAAGTTATTTTCATTAAATTTAATAGCTTGCGCAACACACAACACTGAGTTCAAGCGCACCACAACTTACTAAACTAGCCGTTCAAAAGCGGTTATGAATAGTATTAACTGGATTTGGAATTTTATATACTCCATATAATTTTAACATACGTATTATGTGTTTCTGAGACATATTATAAGAATAAATTAAATTTACCACCTTTTAATGGAGAAAACTTTTTAAATACTACATTTGACCTTTTTACATATTCATTTTGAAAAAATAAAATTCATCTTTAGAACCAGGACATCAAAATTTACATTGGATGAAATTTTGGTACTTTTCTAATAATATTCATTTTTTTATGAATGGTGAGAAATACTGTATTTTAATTAAAATATTCCTTTTAATATAATTTTTTTATATGGTTAGATTATATTTTAAATTTTTTTTGAAGTGTAATTAGATTATACTTTTACCCTTTAATCCAATGTTGGTCATTGGAATTAACTTTACTTTGAAATTATACATAAACAAGTGTCGATCTATTGATAGTTATTGTTTCTTAAAAACACGCTATTTGTTTTGACAACGGGAATTAATTTTAAATTAATTAATCCAAATTCTATGTTTTGAATTTGGTAAAATAGACATAATTTTTGAATTTTTAATATCAAATATATCTTAGGCCGAATATTTGGTATTTTTTTGAAAAACATCAATTTTGATGAATAGTGAAACCAGTAAGTAGTAGTTAAAAATCCAACTTTTTCATTTAAATGAAATTTTACCTCTTATGTGAATTTAATTTTGAATATCCAAGATACATGGTTGTTATTAGTAAGTAAAATTTGGTTCAATAGGATGAAAATAATATTCAGTGAATATTAGTGTTTGACTTTTATTTATCGCGGTTAAAGGTAAATAGGGTAATTCAAGGTAAATAGAATATTATAATAATACAAAATTACCTTAACTCTTGTCCTAAACTTATTTTATGAGTCATGTCCTACCATGCTAATACTTGGGTCTATCTTGAGACCCCATGGAGCCACTTAATAATGATAATGAAACTTGATTTTAATTAACTTAAAGTAAACACAAAAATGACATTAACAAATATCTTTTAGTATATAAATTTTTAAATGGGGTTATATAAGTCATACTTTATACTATAAATAATCATTGGAAATATAAAACAATTTACTAAATTTAATTAATGTTTTATAATTTTTAGACATAAAATAAATTAAATTATTAATGACACAATAATGATGTAGCATTTACCTCATTAATAAATGATTTAAATAAATATGATTATTAATATAAAAATAATATCCAAAACTTGTCCAATTATTATTATATGATATTATTTCATCCATTAGTCGTCTTATATTTGACTTTAATTATTTTTGGACATTTAGAAACGTAATATCACTATATAATAAAATAATATTTTCACACTTTTCTAAAGAGCCCCTCCTCCTCCGTATAAAAGGTCACCACTTCTAACCCATTCCACACACCTCTCAAGACCCTTGGAAAATCCAAAAACTGAAAAAATAATCTCCCAATATCCCCATATTCCTCCTAGAAGACTTAACTTAGGCTTAAGTTACATCAAGAAGTCCTTTTTGTTCAAACCAAATGAAGTTACCCAAATTAAAGGTAACACTTTCTCTTAAATTATTTTATTTTATTTTGTTTTATTTCAATTCTCCAACACCCTAAACTCTTTTTATAACTTTATTTTATAAAAACAACAGTATCCTAATTATACTAGGATTTTTAATGAGATGGATTCGAACTAAACTTACACACACCTCCATCTAATGGGTGAAAACATATTGTTTCTGTGGATGGAAAACTTACGCCTCTCGAAACAATGATTGTTCGATTATATCCTAAAGCCTATCATGGTGTCCATTAAGGTGGAACTATATTTATATTTGATATATATATATATTATGTTTATATTTTCTTTATTCTTCTGTATTTTCCATTTATATCATTGTTTTATGGTTTTCATTATGGGTAAAACGCGATAATTTCATTTGAGGAAGTGTGGACTACCGCCCCCTCAAAATGATATGACTCGTTAATGCCTTATGTGAGATGTATAAAATATGGATTTAATGATATTATATATGATATTATACTGGAATTATAATATACCTATGTATTATTTTGTTTTAATTCCATTAAAATAAAAAATTGAAATGAAAGTAGCGTTCATGCATACGTACGGCTTACCGTTTCCATGAACGGTACATTTCATTTCTTATCTCCAATTGTTATATACTATTATAAATACATATAAATACTGGATATATAATATATATATGATATCTAAATCATGTATACCAATCTAGAGATAATTTAATTCAGACCACATGGAAAAATTGTAATTATAACAAGTTCATTTTTTACTCAAGTTCCGAACATCGATAAAATATCCAATATGAACTCAAATAATTAACTAATTGTCATAGAAAAGTAATAAGTGATATAAAAGGAATAATAAACTTGAAAACTTTTATTAATAAAGTAGAAATTAACTTAATTTTATTATTCAATAATAACAAGTAACATACAAGACTAGTCGGACTTGAGGTAAGGGGTTTCTTATCTCATTTTTAATTCTGTGAGATTTCCATTATTCACCACTTATTTATTGCATGTGGTGTATTGTGTAATAACATTTGATATATATTATAATTATTATCTTTATATACACGGTATTGTGTGATTAATTTGGTGGTTATTAACTTTTGGTCATAAGACTCGATTGATTACAACGAAGTAAGGGTTTTTCATCTCACTTTTTATTCCTGTGAGATTCATGCTATATTGGCCACTATTTCTTTTTCGGTGGCATATGTACTTACCATGACTGTATTCTTGGTGTAATATACCTTAATTTATGGTTATTTAAATCTTCATTGTATGATCCTTCATTCATGGGGTGTATGTTTCGTAAGTTACCAAATCGGTATGGGAATTTCAAATTTCAATTTCCAATCATTGGGCTTTACGCATACTTCATTGATTATTTTACTCCATGATTATGTGTGGAATAACTAATTATTATTTGTGTAGTAATTTCCACTATCCTTTATGTGGATATAATTTGATACACATAATCACCCCATTGATAAATTCTCAAGTCATCGATATGAACCTGATAAGAGTAATTTTAACTCAATCTCCATTCATTGAGTTAAACATCCAATTCATTGGTGTTGTTTTTACAAGAATATGTGTGAATGTACTATGATTTATTTACACAGAATATTTAATCATATTGAGTGTATTTATATTTTTCACACATAATTATGTCATTGATTTATCATTAACCTAATGATACGGTCTTTATAAGGGATTTCATCTCAACTTACATTCCATTGATTCTTCTTTGTTGTTATGCACCAATTCACTTTTATTTGGTGTATATACTATACTTTGACATAGTATTTCATGAATCCCTTTATTATCATGATATTATTAAGTTTTTATTACCTCAATTATTTGTATTCAAGCGTCTCTCAATTGTTTATAAACTCTAACTAAAATATCATTTTAAATGTTTTAAAATTTTATTCTTCTAAAGCTTCCTCCTTAATGTCCATGTTTTAAAAATTGTTTTAAGTTTTTATTTATATGGACATTAATGTTTTAACATTAAAATTCCTTTTAAAAGTTTCAAAGTGGTATGGGTCACTTTGATTTAAAAATCTATTTTAAATGGATTCATAATAAATACTGATACTTTTAATCATTTTCATGAAAAGGGGATATTTCTCTCAAATAGTTTTGATGATTATTTTCATATATTTCAATATCCTTCATTATTCTCAATTGAGGTTAATTTATTATAATACAATATTCTATATTGTATTTAATGAGTTATGTTTGACTGTGGATGTACTATTTTTATACCATTCATGGTTTATGGATAAAGTATTGACATTTCATATGCCAGTTGTAATACGAATGTTTATGTTATGTTTCAAACATTTCATATGAGGAAATAATTATACTTAGTAAGTGATGGGTGGAGCTCGGTATAGCTCCTCAATGCATCGGTAGGTCTCATGAGACAAACTAGTGTATTGGCATAAGTCCTTAACAAAATCTTATTTGTAGTCTTGGCACAATGCCTTGGCTATGTGGTTATGATGTCTGACATTATGCATTCCATCATTCTGAGATTAGCTATTGATATTTCATATGGTTATTCGACTAGAAGAATACCCATGAATATGTTTTATTATGACATTATTTACTCAGATTATATTCCTGCTATAAAGTGTTCATGTTTATTATTTGTAAAGGCATGTGTTTTCAATTATTCACCATGCCTAATGTTTATATTATCTTCTGCTATATTTTTTACTCTTACTGAGCATTTGTGCTCACCCCTTTCTCAGGTTTCATTTTCCCAAGATATGAATAAGTTAGTTATGAGTGACTTGCAGGAATAATCTTGGAATCTTGTATGTTTCCAATGGAATGAATTAATGTTGTTTTTATTTTCAAGTTGTAATGTTGAACTTATGTATGTATCTTGTTTCCAAGACTACTAAACTGATCACTCCTTCGGGACTTGATTCCTTATAATCATGCCATTGTATTAAAATAATTCACCATCTCCTAGATTATGGGGTCGAGGTGTTACAAATAGACACACTCCATGTCTAAAATTAGAATGTTAGCAAGTATAAATAGCTCACCAACCGTGACCATAATATCATATACCCTTATAATAGGGTGAGTAATGGACCTATCAGTAGTTGAAGAGAAACTAAGGTTAGTTTTAAGTTCTCCAAGTACTAATTACAAAAACAAAGAGAATAAAATTAGATTGACACTAACACCAAGATTACACAAGTTGTTTTTCTCTCCATCACCCATTTTTCTACAAGGAATGACAAAGCATCCATGGTCAATATTTTTAATGAATTTTCTTTAAAAGGGAAACACAACAATTTTTATTGTAATTTTTTAAGGCTTTCTTATTATTGATTATATTTTTAAATAATTTAATAAGTGGAGGCATATGAACTAAAGCATCAATTAAATAAAAATCCACATAAATATTTTTAAAAATATCAAGAAACTTGTGATCATTGAACTCATTATTTTTTTAAGTTCTTGTTAAAATAGAATGGGTAGAGAAAAAAATTTCATGTCATGTACACTCCACCTCACCCTTCTTTCTCTCTTTATTCTTTTTCCATTTCCACTATATTTCCTTGTGCTTTTAGGTGAAGGATCATATTTAAGCATTATTTAGACCTTACTATCCACTTTTCTAGATTGGAGATATCGTATTAATCTTTTCTATGATATTTATAATCGTTTTCTTTATTTTTTAAGGCACTAATAGATTTTATTGACATAATATTTTCCATTGGATTGATCTCACTTATGATAGTTAGCTTACCTTTGTCTCATCTCTGTCACTAAAACTCTTAACCATTTGACCTAGCTAAATTTATAACCTATAAATGCTTCATTGTTGATAATTCACTATAGTGATTGGATATTTAACAAGTAATTCTAAATCAATGTTAATTATAAGGTTCAATGGTGTTTTGAAATTGAGTTCTTGGATGATTTGAGTAACCAATGGCAGTAAGTTGTTTCATCAACCCTTGATCACTCCTTGAAGAAAATCATGTGGTTTTTATAACCATAGTTATAGTTTTTTTCGTCCATAACCACCCTAACTGGAACTCTCAATGGGTTTCACAAGCATGTCAATATTTGGGGAAAATTTCTTAGAATTCCCATACATTCGAAAAAATTTACATCTCCCACTAAGTTACCTCCCTCGATTTTAAAAACTGATCTATTTATCAGATTGAGAGATTAAATTCTGAATATGTTTTTGAATTATAGTAAGATAAACATTCTTTTCCAGCCCTGAATCAATGTTTTTCTAACACCTATTAACCTTATTCTTCTAGATGACTCGTCTTGAGAGCTTTGGGAATGTGTGTGATATATTTCCTTGAGTTCTTGACCCATCTTATTAGAATTGTTACCAGACTTACTAAGTTTTTACAAGATGGTATGAGTCCCTTATATAATAAATACTTGAATAAGTGTGAAGATAGTTGGTTGTGTGGAAACTAACTTTGAATATTTTTAATCCTATATCAAGCCTCATGAAATAATGCACCATCATCTTACATGAACCCCTTTATCTGAAGCTTGTGCTCTCCTATAAACCATTTAAGATATAATTTCATTGAAAAAGTGTTTTAAAGTTAATCCCAAGTGTCAAAATCATTCTCATCTGGTTGAAGGAACTAATTTCTAGCAGTGTTTTTCATGAAAAAGGAAAAAACATCATCCTCACCTCATCTTCACTCAATCTTTGAAGCGGTAACTGTTGAACCACATAATAAAAACCTATGAGGTGGAGGGAGTATTTATATGGGGTATAATTGTCTTTTTATGATGTTAGTTTGTTATGGGGGAATTTGGGAAATTTGTTAGAATATTTAGGGTCCCACGTGAATGGAGGTGGGTTATTATAAGAAGAGGCTGGGGGAAATTATTCAGTTGGAGTTGTTTACAAAGTTCGGAATTTGGTTTTAAACTCAGCCACAAGGATTGGGTGAGGAGCATGAGTGATCTCTCAAACCATCTTCTCGATCTTCTTGTGAGGGAATTATTTAGTTGGAGCTATTTACACAGTTCGGCCTTTGGCTTGGAACGCAGTCGCAAGGCTTGGGCGAGGAGCAGTAGTGCTCTCAAAAACCGTCTGATCGGTCTTCTTCTCTCGCTTGTAGTTTCTATTTCTATTATTTTTCATACAAAGTAGTCAGTAATCTATTATTTTCACCACACCATAAATGTTCCTAATGAGAGGCAAGGTGCATCCATTAGGAAATCCATTAAAAGAGGGTAGCGGCGAAAGAATTTTCTGACTCATAATTTCTATCCCTTTGAGAAATCCTAACACATTATGTATTGTCCACAATTATTAGGAGTTGAAACTCTATAAGTCTAGTCCTCTCAATAGTTTCATTCTTAGGATGAGGGATAAACAAGTTGTTAATTTTTATTTTCAGCATTCCTTCCCCCTAATTTTTTTATTTTTATTATCTTTTCTATATTGAAGTAACTGCAGTGTTTATCAATCTCATGTATCAATGGTTTTAAATCATTAGTAGGTGTTTTATTAGTGTGTATATAGTTTTAGTGAAAACATTTTCAAATTTAACACACTCAAATGAAAATTCTCAGCCAATAGATTGAAAAAATAGCATTCCAAAGTCACCAAATAAGAGATAAAAGTAGTATTAAGCACTCTGGGAAATAACAAGAGGCAGTAGAAATGATTTTTCAAAGTTCTCATAGTAAAAATAGAAATTTTTAAGCTTATAAAACCAATACACTAAGCAGTTTTTTATTTTTCCTGTACTAAAAATAAATGAAAAAAAATGTTTTATTGTTCTAGATAGCAGTATATAACTATTTTCAACAATGAAAATAAGAAATGAAAGATTAATAAGTGTACGTGTATAAAAAAGTGAACAGTTCAGATATTTAATGACAAAATCAACAAAAAAAATATGTTTTTGGTTTATATAATATATTTATCTTTTTAGCTTTTTTTAAAGAAGTTTTTTTAAATCCCAGCACACCAATGTTTTCCCCAAAAATGATGCTGAATTTTGATACGATCATTACTATATCAAAATATTGTTTATAACTTCTCTAACCATATATAGTAGAGTAGGGTCTTATCCCATGAGGAAGGAGGTGCATTATAAGGTTCTCCATAGAAATATATCAAAAGAGAATGTGAATAGTAGCATGAGATATGTTTTTTGTTTTCTTTGTATCAATAATGAGAAAACAGAACACAAAAGAGTGGTCTATAAACCATAGAGAGAAAACAAGAACAAATTAAATAAGGAACAAGTGATGTACTAGGGTTATTGGACTGAATCAAGTTTGATCAAATGTATTTCATTCCTGTAAAATTAATACTCATGTCTAGAAAAAATATGTACAAAAATATAGTAAACTTTTACTCACCCTATGTTGGTTAGTCAACCACTTCTATATTGTTTTACATCAAACAATAATATCTCGAATATTAATTAGTGATAAAGGTTCTCTAATATAAGAAGTGTAAAGTATGGATGCCACCTCTTAGTTCTTCAGCCATACCTTTTGAAATGAAAGATGATCACAGCTCATCATCTGTAGGTTCTTAGAGGAGTGGAAAAGACGAACTCATGAATGAATTAGAAAAAATGATAGTGAAACAAATTTATCATTGTATGTTTTTAAAATTTTCAAGTATTCAGAGCCAAAATATTTCTATAAATGTGATTAAATGATTAATTTTTCTATAATGTTAATTTTATGATCAACCTTAACCTCTCAGTTCTTCAGGTAATAATACGGAAATGAATCATAAAAGAAATAACATCCAAGCACAACAACATCTAGTAATGATATAAAGAATAAAATAAAAGTTAAAATAACATAAAAACATCATCAATAAATATCCTATTCATAGAAATCAACCACACATCATGATGATAATGAATAAAGGAGAAACACGAGCACAAGTAACGTTTAAACAGAAAACAAAAGTAGCATTGAAAAGGAGAAAAAGAACCATCTCTTTCTTCAACTGCCTCTGCTTCTACTCAAATATTTTTCTTATATCCCTGTCTACCCTTGAGATCTTTGGGAAATAAACCCTAAAAATGGATTAACTACCTCTTTTCGATAGTGTTGATCCCCATTTATTTTTATTCCACATGTCCTTCAATGTCCACCATACATTAATAACAGAAAAAATATCTAAAACCATCATGCCACATAAGCTTTATTATGGAATATTCCCTTAAGTGTTCTTGCTTCAAGTAATACAAATATAAAAATTTCCAATTCATCCGGTCCATTTTTGGACCCCCTGAGTTACTCCAGCCATGCCGTTGATATCAATTAACTCAAACATATATCAGCACAATACATACAAGTCTATTGATTCACTCCTTGTTTGGAGAATAACCTCTCTATATCTTGGACCACTCCCAACCTCCACAACATATCTTGATGAATATCTCATCCAACTCCAGAAACCCTGGGCCTCCATATCTATGTTTAGGAAAACAAACATCCATTAAACACCTGTTATGCATCACTAAGACTTCAGTATATCAACATCAGGTGATAAAGAATTAACCTTCAATGTATATGAAAAAAGCATAATAATACTTCCACTATGAACTCTATACTTCACCTAATAAATGTAACAGCAAACATCCCCCATATTATCATCTTCACAGAAAAAACAGACAAGTATATGACTCCAAGGGTAGTTCAGTAAGAACCAGCATCGATACACCTCCACCAACATGTAGTCGTGAAATGAAAAATACCTCCCATCCAGCTCAATAGTCCTCATCAGCATTAGATTTATAAGGAATTAGACTGTTGAACTCCATTAATATAGATCTCTACATCTTCAATGTTATTTGGTTCCTTCTCATCCTAACAACACTTGACGTCAATAGATTTCACTTTGACATTGAGTCAAACAGTTTGTATGTATAACTCAGGATTCAACCTTACATGAAATGAACATCATCCATAGCTCATAATGAACCAGAAATCAGATTACTGAGCTTGAAATTCAACTTCATAGAAACAACTGATCCTCGACAACAGTGGATCACCACATAATCTTCAAACAGAACCTGTAGCGGCTATTCATGTAAAGACCCGTAAAATTCAAGGGAAATTTTTTCTTATTTTTCTTTGGAATTTTATATGAGCGCGGTTTCTGACGGCGCCTGATTCCGAGGCCCGGAGTGCCCGGAATTAATTTCCGAAGTTTGGCTTGGGTACGTTCAGTGAACGAACGAGCGACATTTCCTAACTTTTGATCCGGTGCTCGGAATTGAAATCCGAGGACACCGATGAACTCGTAGCGCCGATATTCGCTTAAAGAGACCTTTTCGGAAGTTGCGTTTGTTGCGGGTTGAAAGTTAGTTTTGGGGATTAAAAGATAAGTAAAATAAAATTTTGTGTGTGAATTTTATTTTATTCATGGTTGTTAGACTCTCTCATGGGAAGTTGTTGGTGGGGCCCACAACCACCCAACTTCCCATGTGTGGTTATGAGGGAGGTGGGGCCCACACGAGCCCCCACCTTTTCAAATTTTCTAACTCCTCATTAAACTCCACTTTATTAATTTGACAACTTGTGTAATTTATTACATGAGTTAGTTTTATTTTCAAACTCTTGGAATTCAAGAGTCATGTGGAGTTAAGGTTGGAAACTCAATAAACTTAAGTTATAACTTAAGATTTAAATGAGGAGAATTAAATGAAGTGGTTTGGATTTCAAACCATTGAAATTCCAAACCCTTCTATTTAATTCATGGTTTAGTTTCCTTTGTTTCGGTTTTTTTGGGTTTTGCTGTGCGGAGAGGAAAAGAGGGAGGCTTCTTGTGAGTTCTTCCTCCACGACGAAGAACGCGGCGACCTTCTTTCACGACGCCGGACTGCAACGCGTTGGATTTCCTCCACGACGCCGCAACGCATCCTTTCCGCGACGTGCCTCTCGCGGCGAACCCACGTCCATCTACCGCGACGCCATAACCGCGATGCCGACGACGTCTTCCTCCGTGACGTCCGACTTCCGCGACACTCATCTCCCGCGGCCATTGACGAACGCCGAGTTGTTAATTGAGGTAGGGGTTGTACCTTATTTCATGATTTAATTTACACCTTCGTAAATAAATTATTGGACCGCTTGTTATCATTAACATGGGAGGGGATCAGACCGCACAAACACGGTCGATCCTCCTCCCAAACCTTGTTGTTGGATTTTTACTCGTGGTTCGAAGAAGAGGCGGAGCGGTGCCGTGACACCACGCTTGGACGCAAGAGGTTCATGGGAGTGCGCAAGATTGACGCGCCACTCCGGACGTCGAGGGCCGTGGTGGTCTCCCACGGCCGGATTGACCAAGCCGCCGGAGCAATGAGGCGCGGCCCGTTGGCCGCGGCGGAGTAAAGGAAGTGCGACCGTTGGATGCAACGCCGCCGCGCCGCATCGGAGGAGAAAACAAAGGCGCCGCGGCCGGAGCGGGGCCGCGGCGAAGGCGCGCGGTGCCGTCGCACCGCGCCGGACGACGAACATCGCGGCCGGTTCCGGGCCGCGGCGGGACGAGGAGACCGCGGCCGGTTCCGGGCCGCGGCGGAAGAGAAGAGCGGCGGCCGGGCCGCCGGCATCGGAAGCCGAAGGGGGGGACCGGAATTTCCGGTCCCGTTTGAGAAAACCGGCCGGCCAGCTGGCCGGCCGGATGTCTTAAAAACCGGGGGAATTAATCCCCCGGCCAACCCATAAAACCCCCCCTCTTTAAGAGGGGGGTGGTTCTTTGAAGGAGGGGGGCAGCCGGCCCCCTCGGTTCCGCACCAGCAGGCCCCCACATGTGAAGAGGGGGCGGTTGTTTAAAAAAAACCGGCGCGGCACGTGCCGCGCCGCCAGGGGGGAAAAACGGGGAGGGGCGGGGGTCTCACCCGCGCGCCGCCTGCGTGCCCAGCGCGCCGCCGCGCCGCCCCAGCGCGTCGCCGCGCCGCCCCAGCGCGCCGCCGCGCCGCCTCCGCGCGCCGCCGCCCCGCCTTCGCGCGCCGCCGCGCCGCCTCAGCGCGCCGCCGCCGCCCCAGGGGGGGTCGGGCCGGGTCGGCCCGGACCCGGACCCCCCCCCGTTTCGAACCAAATTTGGTTTTTGGCCCATAACTTGAGCCTCAGACCTCCGATCGACGAACCGTCAGCGGCAACGCGATCCTTGGATCGAGATGGTCGTTTCGGTATATCGCACTAAAGGTTTCGGATTACTTTGAGTTCGGCCGGGTTGGTTCGTTCACGAAACCAACCGGGCTTTCGGAGCGGAAACGCTCATATCTTGAGCTACGGGCATCCGATTGACGTGCCGTCAGTCGCGTAGTGTTCCTCTTAGTGAGACGGATCTTTTGGTATACTCCGCCCGAGGTTTGGACGCAGGTGGAGTACGGCCGGGTTGGTTCGTTCACGAAACCAACCGGGCCCTCAGAGCGGAAACGCTCATATCTTGAGTTCCGGACGTCCGATTGACGTGTCGTCGACTTTGATGGAATCCTCTAATTGGGACGGAACTTTTGACATACTCCGCCCGAGTTTTGGATACAGTTGAGATATGGCCGGGTTTGGTTCGCTCACGAAACCAACCGGGCCCTCGGGACGAAAATGCCAATAACTCTCAGACCGGGCGTCCGATCGACGCGCTGTCTGTTGCGTTGAGTTCCTGTTGTCGATACGGAACTTTTGGATACATCAACTCTGGACTTTGTGACAGTTGATTTATCAGCCTCTCGGCTCGTGGAACGGATCCTCCGAACGAGCTTGCTGTGTGCGGAGACCCTTGTGCTGGCTGCGACTGTTACTGTGACTACTACTGCTACGACAGCTACTGTGACTGTGACGATGACAGTACAGAGAACCTGTGTGGTTTCGACGACGACGACTACAGCACTCAGCGATCCTACGTGGAACAGTGCTACCGAACCTGTGTGAGCTGAATCTTCTGTTTACCATGGGCGGTGGAGCGCTTGGGTGTAGCGGCGGACCCGTGGTACTTGATAGTGGTGGTGCGCTTAGATGCAGCAGCAGACCCCTGGTGGTGGAGCGCTTGGTTGTAGCGGCGGACCCGCGATACTCTACGGAGTGTGTGCGCTTGGTTGTAGCGACAGACCCGCGACGGTGGAGATGTGCGTGCGGAGTACGGAGACCGTGTAGCCGACTGAGACCTGACGACTGCTTGACCGACTCGACTCGGAGTGAGTCGACTAGCCCAGTGGACGGAGCGCCCGGTATTTGGCGGCAGACCCACGGCGGACGGAGCGCCTGGTAGTTGGCAGCAAACCCGCGGTACTCGACAGGAGGAGTACCTCAGTAGGCTATTTGGGTGAGCGCCCAGTAGTTGGCAGCAGACCCTCAGCGGACGGAGCGCCCAGTAGTTGGCTGCAGACCCGTAGTACTCGACAGGAGGAGTACCTCAGCAGTCATAGGTTAGTGAGCAGTACCTCGGAGTCGTGACAGGACTACTGCACACTTCAGAGACGGGGCTCTTCAGCAGCTACGGTTTCGATAATGAAAATCCTGGTTTGAGCTGAGTCAATGATCTTTGTGTTTCCTCATGATTGAGATGGACCGCTTGATAACTTAGGTATATGTATGGACATATACCTGGGTAATGGTTATCCGTTGATTTCATGAACTTGTTATAAACTGTGTGAACTTGTACTGTTATCCTGTGTGGATTTACTGTTTTCTCTTCTTGTGGATTGGGTTGTTCTTGGGCTCGGTGTTGGAGCCGAACGGAAATTGGTGACATAGGTATATGTATGGGCATATACCTAATCAATACTGGATGTTACTTTGTGATTGTATATTCTTGTGGTTTATCCTTTGTGGATTTCAGGAGACCTTCGGGGGGTCTCGGGGTCCCTATTGAGTATCTTATACTCACCCCTGCACGGGCTATGCCCGCACTTCGTTGTGTTGGTTGCAGACGACGGACAGCGCTGACTGCGGTTGAGGCTTACGGAGTAGGTCGGTACCCGGAGGAGGACCACTGAGCGGGACGTGATCGGAGCGGACAGTTGGACCCGAGGAGTTGTGAGCCATCTGTACCTACCCTTCAGGTAGGAATCGAGGAGAACGTCCCAGGAGCCGCTTGTACTTTCAGTTGCTGTTTTCCCTTTCGAGTTGTACTTTACTTTACAGTTGGGCTTGTATTTCCGGCCCCTTTACTTCAGCACAGTTGTTCTAGTTTTGTGTACTGCTTTACTTCCGCTTGTTACTCTGAGGTGCTTGTTTACTTTATTAAGGCAATGCCTTCCCTTTTTACTGGGATTTTACGCCTTGGTGCTAGTCGCCAGCCCCTGGCCTATGGAAGGCGGGCTTGGGGTAGTCACGGCACGGGCCCCGAGGGCGGGTCGTGACAAATTGGTATCAGAGGCGGTCGGTTCTACCGCAGACTCTGATCTTTCTTCTATGTGAAGCAATAGTGTTTAGTGTATTGAGTGTGGTTATCAGTCCAGGGAGTCCAGTGTTGGTGCGGCGGCCGACGTATCCGTACACCAGGACCCTGACTTCTGATTTCCGACTTAATGCACGAAAACACTGATTGCGTGTGTGTTTCCCAAAAGGTTTAAAGTCAGCTCAAACTAGGTCAGCTCACCAGGTATAAATCGATGACCGTGACACATCTGTTCAGGATGTCACCATGCAGATAGTTAGATGGAGTTCCGAGAGAGTTCTCGATGATGGCCACCGAGCAGCGAGACTCCGGTGCAGGGCCCTTTTTCAGTGTTGGCACCTTCGGGTGGTGTACCAGCATCACCACCACTCATTAGGCAGCAGATGCCACTAGCTGACAGTGCACGCTAGCAGAGCGCGATGCACGAGTTCCAGCAGTAGAGGCCTCTGAGGATACGAGGCGAGACAGATTTCCCAGGCAGCAGTGGACTGGATGGAGGCGGTTGCTAGAGTTCTACGCCTAGCTTGGATACTAGTGGAGCGGATGATGATCTTAGCTCCTGGTGTTTCCAGTGAGTGACCATGAGGTTGGTCCTTATAGTAATGAGGCTTCGGTACGCGAGCCGATACCTGGGATAGTACCTACGGGTAGTGCGCCAGCTATGTCACTACCTGTTGGTCAGCAGACACTACCGGCGGTTCCGGTAGCGGAGACTCACAGGCTTAGTGCCTTACATATGTTTTAGCACCAGATATCCCTCAAGTTTCGAGGTGAGCCTGACTCGTAGGCGGCTGAGGACTGGCTTGAGGAGGTGGTTGTGAGTTTTCTGGAGCTAATACAGCTTCGACAGTACGACATGTCGGAAGCGGAGCACTCAACGTGGCTTACCAATCAATCTTGGTACTCGTTGGTTACGTTGTGATCAGTTCTTTAGACTCGAACTTCTGAGCGAAGTGTGTCTAAAGGACATCCGAACCATTACTTTTCCTCTATGCATTCCTACCTATGCTAGGATGCTAGAGAGAACCTTTGTGGTTGTGAACGTTAGCAGTGAAAGGCAGGAAACTAGCGCCAGTCTCAGAGACTCGGGCGTGTAAAATGTTTCAGGAGGAGGAAGTGCTAAGGACAGATGAATCTGCAGGGTAGCAGACGTGGAAGCGGAGCTTGGAGAGCAGCATGTGGTGGTGTACATTTCGACATGTTACGACCACCCAACTTAGTAGTCCCCGCCAGGCTCAGGGAGCAGGAGGGCTGGGGAGGAGAGTAGCTGCATTGCGGTCAAGGAGTGTGACCCAGGAGCTCTAAGAATGATTCGGGGTACAAATTATGTCTACTACGAGCTGCCATATCTATAGACGTAGGAACCAATCATTCTACCCTTCCACGAATCATGTCCCAGACCTAGAGGTTCCGGGTAAGCCGTAGACTTGACCCTCACGTCTAGAGATACCTTTGGGAGGAGACTCGATAATCACACTTACGCCGACGGTGTGATTTGACCTCGAGGCGAGAGTTTCGGTTGGAATCTCTTGGTGGCAGCGTAGAGGCCTTACGACGTTGATCTGGGTATGGTTTTGATTCACAAATCATACCCCGGTTGACTGTTTTAGGCAAACGTCGGAATGGGTTTTCCTTGGTCGGCGAAAAAGGAAACCCTGGGCAGCACATGTTAAACTCAGGCATAAGAGGGTGTGACCGATCACTCTTGAGTTGGTCAACCCTACCCTTGTGGCAGCAGGAGTTTTGAGTTTCAGTTCTAACCTAAAAAGGGAAACCTCTTGAGTTCGAGGGTGACGAACACGTTCTTATACAGTCTCACCCCGATGAGGTTTCAGAGATGTGGCCGAGGCGGCATGTTATCTCCGAAGTTCGATGGACCCTTTTGATCTTCAGCAGGGTAGGCGAGGAGGTTTACCGCTTGACCCTACCACCTCAGTCGCACCGGGTGCTTAATGTCCACCACGTGTCTCAGCTGTGGAGTTACGTGTATGTTTCTTCACACGTCATCGACCTCGGGGAGTTGGACGTCGATGACAGGGCAACAAGCACAGAGGTTCTAGTAGAGAACGAGGATCGACAGGAGCAGGTTCTACGTGAACGGTTGCTTCCTCTGGGGTGCTTCACGGGTAGCACGAGATCTTCAGGTGAGCATATGGGAGCGTAAAGCTCAGTTGCGTGCTCAGTGCTACTTTGTTTCCCTTAAGTGTGAGTTGAAGCTTTACGGGGACGTAAAGCCCTGAGGTGGGAGTAATGTAAAGACCCGTAAAATTCAAGGGAAATTTTTTCTTATTTTTCTTTGGAATTTTATATGAGCGCGGTTTCTGACGGCGCCTGATTCCGAGGCCCGGAGTGCCCGGAATTAATTTCCGAAGTTTGGCTTGGGTACGTTCAGTGAACGAACGAGCGGGATTTCCTAACTTTTGATCCGGTGCTCGGAATTGAAATCCGAGGACACCGATGAACTCGTAGCGCCGATATTCGCTTAAAGAGACCTTTTCGGAAGTTGCGTTTGTTGCGGGTTGAAAGTTAGTTTTGGGGATTAAAAGATAAGTAAAATAAAATTTTGTGTGTGAATTTTATTTTATTCATGGTTGTTAGACTCTCTCATGGGAAGTTGTTGGTGGGGCCCACAACCACCCAACTTCCCATGTGTGGTTATGAGGGAGGTGGGGCCCACACGAGCCCCCACCTTTTCAAATTTTCTAACTCCTCATTAAACTCCACTTTATTAATTTGACAACTTGTGTAATTTATTACATGAGTTAGTTTTATTTTCAAACTCTTGGAATTCAAGAGTCATGTGGAGTTAAGGTTGGAAACTCAATAAACTTAAGTTATAACTTAAGATTTAAATGAGGAGAATTAAATGAAGTGGTTTGGATTTCAAACCTTTGAAATTCCAAACCCTTCTATTTAATTCATGGTTTAGTTTCCTTTGTTTTGGTTTTTTTGGGTTTTGCTGTGCGGAGAGGAAAAGAGGGAGGCTTCTTGTGAGTTCTTCCTCCACGACGAAGAACGCGGCGACCTTCTTCCACGACGCCGGACTGCAACACGTTGGATTTCCTCCACGACGCCGCAACGCATCCTTTCCGCGACGTGCCTCTCGCGGCGAACCCACGTCCGTCTACCGCGACGCCATAACCGCGATGCCGACGACGTCTTCCTCCGTGACGTCCGACTTCCGCGACACTCATCTCCCGCGGCCATTGACGAACGCCGAGTTGTTAATTGAGGTAGGGGTTGTACCTTATTTCATGATTTAATTTACGCCTTCGTAAATAAATTATTGGACCGCTTGTTATCATTAACATGGGAGGGGATCGGACCGCACAAACACGGTCGATCCTCCTCCCAAACCTTGTTGTTGGATTTTTACTCGTGGTTCGAAGAAGAGGCGGAGCGGTGTCGTGACACCACGCTTGGACGCAAGGGGTTCATGGGAGTGCGCAAGATTGACGCGCCACTCCGGACGTCGAGGGCCGTGGTGGTCTCCCACGGCCGGATTGACCAAGCCGCCGGAGCAATGAGGCGCGGCCCGTTGGCCGCGGCGGAGTAAAGGAAGTGCGACCGTTGGATGCAACGCCGCCGCGCCGCATCGGAGGAGAAAACAAAGGCGCCGCGGCCGGAGCGGGGCCGCGGCGAAGGCGCGCGGTGCCGTCGCACCGCGCCGGACGACGAACACCGCGGCCGGTTCCGGGCCGCGGCGGGACGAGGAGACCGCGGCCGGTTCCGGGCCGCGGCGGAAGAGAAGACCGGCGGCCGGGCCGCCGGCATCGGAAGCCGAAGGGGGGGACCGGAATTTCCTGTCCCGTTTGAGAAAACCGGCCGGCCTGCTGGCCGGCCGGATGTCTTAAAAACCGGGGGAATTAATCCCCCGGCCAACCCATAAAACCCCCCCTCTTTAAGAGGGGGGTGGTTCTTTGAAGGAGGGGGGCAGCCGGCCCCCTCGGTTCCGCACCAGCAGGCCCCCTCATGTGAAGAGGGGGCGGTTGTTTAAAAAAAACCGGCGCGGCCCGTGCCGCGCCGCCAGGGGGGAAAAACGGGGAGGGGCGGGGGTCTCACCCGCGCGCCGCCTACGTGCCCAGCGCGCCGCCGCGCCGCCCCAGCGCGCCGCCGCGCCGCCCCAGCGCGCCGCCGCGCCGCCCCAGCGCGCCGCCGCGCCGCCTCCGCGCGCCGCCGCCGCCCCAGGGGGGGGGGGTCGGGCCGGGTCGGCCCGGACCCGGACCCCCCCGTTTCGAACCAGATTTGGTTTTTGGCCCATAACTTGAGCCTCAGACCTCCGATTGACGAACCGTCAGCGGCAACGCGATCCTTGGATCGCGATGGTCGTTTCGGTATATCGCACTCAAGGTTTCGGATTACTTGGGTTCGGCCGGGTTGGTTCGTTCACGAAACCAACCGGGCTTTCGGAGCGGAAACGCTCATATCTTGAGCTACGGGCATCCGATTGACGTGCCGTCAGTCGCGTAGTGTTCCTCTTAGTGAGACGGATCTTTTGGTATACTCCGCCTGAGGTTTGGACGCAGGTGGAGTACGGCCGGGTTGGTTCGTTCACGAAACCAACCGGGCCCTCGGAGCGGAAACACTCATATCTTGAGTTCCGGACGTCCGATTGACGTGCCGTCGACTTTGATGGAATCCTCTAAGTGGGACGGAACTTTTGACATACTCCGCCCGAGTTTTGGATACAGTTGAGATATGGCCGGGTTTGGTTCGCTCACGAAACCAACCGGGCCCTCGGGACGAAAATGCCAATAACTCTCAGACCGGGCGTCCGATCGACGCGCCGTCTGTTGCGTTGAGTTCCTGTTGTCGATACGGAACTTTTGGATACATCAACTCTGGACTTTGTGACAGTTGATGTATCAGCCTCTCGGCTCGTGGAACGGATCCTCCGAACGAGCTTGCTGTGTGCGTAGACCCTTGTGCTGGCTGCGACTGTTACTGTGACTACTACTGCTACGACAGCTACTGTGACTGCGACGACGACAGTACAGAGAACCTGTGTGGTTTCGACGACGACGACTACAGCACTCAGTGATCCTATGTGGAACAGTGCTACCGAACCTGTGTGAGCTGAATCTTCTGTTTACCATGGGCGGTGGAGCGCTTGGGTGTAGCGGCGGACCCGTGGTACTTGATAGTGGTGGTGCGCTTAGATGCAGCAGCAGACCCCTGGCGGTGGAGCGCTTGGTTGTAGCGGCGGACCCGCGATACTCTACGGAGTGTGTGCGCTTGGTTGTAGCGACAGACCCGCGACGGTGGAGATGTGCGTGCGGAGTACGGAGACCGTGTAGCCGACTGAGACCTGACGACTGCTTGACCGACTCGACTCGGAGTGAGTCGACTAGCCCAGTGGACGGAGCGCCCGGTATTTGGCGGCAGACCCACGGCGGACGGAGCGCCTTGTAGTTGGCAGCAAACCCGCGGTAATCGACAGGAGGAGTACCTCAGTAGGCTATTTGGGTGAGCGCCCAGTAGTTGGCAGCAGACCCTCAGCGGACGGAGCGCCCAGTAGTTGGCTGCAGACCCGCAGTACTCGACAGGAGGAGTACCTCAGCAGTCATAGGTTAGTGAGCAGTACCTCGGAGTCGTGACAGGACTACTGCACACTTCAGAGACGGGGCTCTTCAGCAGCTACGGTTTCGATAATGAAAATCCTGGTTTGAGCTGAGTCAATGATCTTTGTGTTTCCTCATGATTGAGATGGACCGCTTGATAACTTAGGTATATGTATGGGCATATACCTGGGTAATGGTTATCCGTTGATTTCATGAACTTGTTATAAACTGTGTGAACTTGTACTGTTATCCTGTGTGGATTTACTGTTTTCTCTTCTTGTGGATTGGGTTGTTCTTGGGCTCGGTGTTGGAGCCGAATGGAAATTGGTGACATAGGTATATGTATGGGCATATACCTAATCAATACTGGATGTTACTTTGTGATTGTATCTTCTTGTGGTTTATCCTTTGTGGATTTCAGGAGACCTTCGGGGGGTCTCGGGGTCCCTATTGAGTATCTTATACTCACCCCTGCACGGGCTATGCCCGCACTTCGTTGTGTTGGTTGCAGACGACGGACAGCGCTGACTGCGGTTGAGGCTTACGGAGTAGGTCGGTACCCGGAGGAGGACCACTGAGCGGGACGTGATCGGAGCGGACAGTTGGACCCGAGGAGTTGTGAGCCATCTGTACCTACCCTTCAGGTAGGAATCGAGGAGAACGTCCCAGGAGCCGCTTGTACTTTCAGTTGCTGTTTTCCCTTTCGAGTTGTACTTTACTTTACAGTTGGGCTTGTATTTCCAGCCCCTTTACTTCAGCACAGTTGTTCTAGTTTTGCGTACTGCTTTACTTCCGCTTGTTACTCTGAGGTGCTTGTTTACTTTATTAAGGCAATGCCTTCCATTTTTACTGGGATTTTACGCCTTGGTGCTAGTCGCCAGCCCCTGGCCTATGGAAGGCGGGCTTGGGGTAGTCACGGCACGGGCCCCGAGGGCGGGTCGTGACAATTCATACTCTAGAAAATATACACGTCCCACTGATTTATAGTATCTTTATCTGTTTAATACTTCAGATTGATGTGGAGATAATCCTAACCAGACCATTCTACAACACACAAACCATGATCTAGGTACAGATTCGGCCATTGTAGATTGAGAACCAAACAACAAACCAACTCACTCCAAATCCTCTTCCCTTTAAACAAATCCAATCAGTTAGCACTAGAAATAGAAATTGGAAATATTCTTTGAAGTCACTTGAAGCTGCAATCGAGATTCCCTAAATCAGACATAATTGTGATTCTTATCACCTCAAGTTGTTGGTTAGGTTGAATGGATGTCCAACATTTTACTTGGATTTATCAAATGACTATAGTTTTCTCCCAATCCAGCCGCGTAATTAAATCATTACAACTAATGTCTTCACCTACAATGATAAAAATAGCCTATTAAAAATCCATATAAACATAAATTGAAAATATAAAATTTAAATAATTAACCGATATTAATATGGGAGAATGACATCGAGGGGCCAAAATTACATCCTAATGCCAATTAAGGACCATGGGTAGTTATGTGAATAGTGAGAAAACAGTGTTCACAGAACATCGGTAGGTCCTTAAATGGTATTAGAAGGACTTTTGGTCCCTCAATGTCATTATAATAATAAATATTAATATCAATACAAATATATTTTAATCTATATAGAAACAAATAACCAATAAAAATATTTTTTAAACGGTTGAAGACATAATTTAAATACAACCAATGAATTATTTTTTTACAATAAGATAATTAATTCAAAATATTCCTTAAATATGAAATTATACAATTTATAATGTATTTGAACTTTTCAATTCTTAATAAAAAAGTCAATAGAGGATGCATTCCATTAAAATTACAACTAACTAATATGTTGTAATTTTAATAATCAACTTGGCTTCAAACAAAAATAATTTACATAAACCATATTAAAAATTAAAATACACAACAATTAGAAAAAACTATTCAAATTTATAAAATAAGAAAAATAAATTTAAAAAAATAGACCCAACATTATTTAATAATAACACATGATTTATGGAAAATCAAATTTAGAAAATAAAATCATATGTTCATTATAAAACAATAAAACTTTTACAACATTCAACAACACAACACACAATTATGTTCCAATTGTTCAAAAGATTTAATTCAAGTATTTAAGCATGGTTTGAGTATTAAAACAACTAAAATTATCATAAAATGATGTGGAAAACATGTATAAAATAATGTCACACAAAAAAATTCTTCATTAAATTTCAAATCAAAATTTTGAAGATTATCTTTAGTATTCAAAACAAACACATTGATTCTGAAACCCTATAAGTACTCAATCTCAGGTTTCCTATTGTTTCAAAACTCGTAAAGAGTTTTATTATTGGTAGTATAATATTTTCTTGTCAAAAAGATAGTATTCAGGGTCTCAACCCAAATATTATATTTCAATTTTACATTCACATAACAATTTTGAAGATATATTCTATAGAGTTTCATTCATTCATTCAATTATATAATTTTATTATGTAGTTTAATGTATAAAAATATCGTGTTTAATATATTTATCCTCATAAAAAATCAATATAATGATTATCAAACTCATCACCATGATTACTCTGAATAGTGATAATTAGTAAGTTCTTTACATTTTGAAATAAATAAGAAAATTTTAAAAAAAATATCAATTTTTTTAAAAATAATGAAAACCCGAGTGAAATATGTATAAGCGTGAATTGAGACATAGAGAGTGTGTTTTCCTCTAATAATTACATTTTTTGTTAGTCTAAAAAAGTATCATATGAACCATCCATAGTGATTTGGGTGTTGTGACATCATTTAATTATGCCAATCCAACTCTATGATTCTTTATGTATTTAAAGGGATCATAGAATTTATAAAAGTTAAACATGGGATCTGATAAATCTTTTATAAGGTCATTCCCTCAAGAGTTTAGTTAACATCTAGTGGTTTCAATGCCTTATACTACTATCCCAAAAACAATAATTATCATTCATAACACTAAGGCATGATATATTCAAGAAAGTAAGGCTCTCTATGTCTGTGGTATATACTTTATCATTCCAATATGTAGATAATATTGAATCTCCATGTGAAGTGGTGACAATAAATTTTTTATTCCTGAAATTTATGGATCATCGCTCTTCGTATGAATGACTTTTGTTAAATAAACAAAACATAAAGAACATTTGATATTAAAGGTTTTCTTTGGATAATAATATCACAAATTCCGATTATTCTTTTATCACAAATCAACCGAAATCACCCCTAATCCGGACACTCGAGTCAGCCCATGGTAAGGTCCAATGAGAATTCCCAATCCCCATGGGTAGGCAACAAATTCTTGGGCATCAAACAACTACCATTGGAAACAATTTCTCCCATAAATAAATAATGACAAGGATCTATCAAGAAACATGGAACAAAACAACACCCCATCACTTATCATAAATAAATGAAATTTCTAACCAAGTGCGCAACAAGACAAGGCAGACCTGGATGCACAACAATAAATGACAGGAGTACTGTAGTGGAAACACAAGTAATGGACCAAGAGATGAAACTATGTTACATATTTTTATTGTTTTCCATTATTTCTAAACCCCTCTTTTGATCACACATTGGTTGGGTTTTGTTTAAGGGTGAATTGGGTGAAATTTTGAAAGTTACTGGACTAGTGCACAGTTTTCCCTAATTGTGCGCCCTCTCAGTGGAAACCATGCAAACCCAGACTATGGGGTTTTTCATAGCTAGTGTATGGTTTGAAAAACCGGGCACCACCAAGGAGAAACTGTGCCCTAGGAGAAAAGTGTTGCATGACTAGCGTGCACAGTTTTCTCAATTCGTGTGGATATACCCAGCAAACCATGTGTATGAGATTTTTAATCTGAAATTTTATTTTTAAAATAGTTGATACCCTCATTTAAGGTGTCATGCATACTTCATTCAAACTTTTACGAATTATTATTCTAGGGGAATTCCATGAACAACTTTTGGACCCTTTATACCCCTCTAGAGGTGAATCTAATCTTGGAAAATGATGTTCGATCCCTTCTTGGTTAGTTTCCTCTTCCCGTTCTAATTCTTTCACTCTCTCTCTTCTCCTCCTTAGGGTTTTTTGGAATCTATTCTATGGGAATATCTAATAACTTTTATTTTGGATCTTCATCCTAGTTTTAATTCTTGAAACCTTGTTTTCATTGTTCTTCATTGGAAAATCCCAATTAGGTTTGGATTTTTTCTATCTAGCGATTCCAAGGTAGGTGGTTCAGTTATGATGCCCAAAATTTATTAACCCTAAATTTCTTTATTAAAATTCAATTGTTTGAGTTAAATGTATTTACTTAATTTCAATTAAATTTATTTTACTTGGTTTGTTAGAAAAACCAAATTCCATTGAATTAGGGTTTTGAAATGGGGTTTGGGAATGAAATTGGGAAACCCCCAATTCCATTGAATTAAGGTGTGATGATGAAAATTGGTGAAATTTAAATTTTTCAATCTAAATTGTGGAATTGGTTTGATAGAATTTTGTTTAAATTGAATTTTTGAATTCGATTATGGGAATAAATTGTGATATTTATTTGATGAAATTGATTTCAAATTGATATATTTGAAAATGGATTAAAATGGATTTGATAGAAACTACTGAGTTTTATCATGAAAAAAGGCATCCTTTTATTTTTAAAAAAAATTGTGTTTTAAATGGAAAATTGACAACTTTTAAAATGGTGAAATGGGATGAATTTTATTTTAAGGTTGTTTAAAATAAATTTTCCACCATTTATTGTACTATATCACATGTAAGCCTAGGTAGTTCATGAGTTATTTTGGACAAGCACACTAGGATGGGAATCCCCTAACACCGGATTGATGTTTTGAAACTCTAACATGAACATTATTTAGTACATAAAATTCCTTAGTAGGATGTCTATGAGTCCTCGCTTTTCAATGTTGAGGGACGTGTGTACACATTCTGGTTATTATCACATGAGTGTGTGAGGATCTCATAACCTAGAACTATCATACCTTTTGGAAGATGGTCTTGTTTCTCTCTTTTTTATATTTGAGATATAAATGTATGCCAAAATTTGTAAACTATTTTACATGCCTTCTGAATTTACATAAATCTTTTTAAAATGTGAAGCATTTGTTTAAAATATTTCCATAATTTGAAATGTAAAATATTATTTGTCTAAATATGCTAATGAAATTCCAATCCTATTTATTAAAAATTGAAATATCTTTATTTGGTTAATTAAGAATTGGAATTTTTAATGTAATCCTTGG
Source organism: Viscum album (assembly GCA_963277665.1). Classification (NCBI taxonomy): domain Eukaryota; kingdom Viridiplantae; phylum Streptophyta; class Magnoliopsida; order Santalales; family Viscaceae; genus Viscum; species Viscum album. Next base: position 1,319,824,214 of record OY728132.1, on the reverse strand, counting down.
TAAGACCCTACTAGGAAATCAGATCACACCCTTTGTGTGACTTCAAGTGTATATAGATTACCGTCTTCCAGGTTCTAGCAAGGGTAAAGAGACACTTTGTGGTAGTAACTGTTGTTCCTTAGGTCTTTGAGAGTTGCGTCCTTTGGGACTTGGTTGTTTACCTTCCTATTTTTCTGGTACATTGTTTTAGTACATTGGGTTTTCATACTCATTTGAATTATGTTACACTTCTCCCTATGGATTTTATTTTGTATGATGTCAGGTGTTAGTCCCAAACCCGTGGAGATCCGAAATTCCCTTTAGTACATGTTAGGACCGAATCAGTTATCGAGTTACCAGGGTTACCAAGCTAGCTCATGAAAAATCATTATCAAAGGAAGGTTGAGATTTTTTTCTCAAAGTCAATATACTTTGTGTAATATTTTCAGGACCTGGGAGGTAGTTGTGATTGATTTCCTAGCCATCTCTCACTACAGTTATCCTTAATTCACTATGGGTGGTTTGGTAAAGACATCTTCATGATTAGTATTAGTATTTTCCCTACTTTCGATTTAGATAGGATTAAATTCAAATATTTTTTGTCTATCTATTGGGCTTAACTCCACTTATTGCTTCGTTTGAGTGTTAATATGATGTCTTAAATGTCGTCTACTGATGTTGTGTAGAATCATGCCTATGAGAAGACATACGAATCAGATCTAGGAGGAAGCTTCTGATGAATCTCAGCAAGTGAATCCTCTATTGGACCTAAGTTTAGTTGAGGTGATCATGCACATTGTCCAAGCTCTAGGATAGGCACCACCACCACTTTCTGTTCATGCTCCATCTGTGAAACCTTAGAGGGACATTCTTCGGATTATTTTTAAAGAATTTCTTCACCAAAATTCACAATTCGTCAAAGTTTCAAATGATCCTCAAGAGGGTGAGGAATGTTTGAGAAGAATGGAGTGTTTTTTTTGTATTCGTGGAGACACCCAACAAAATCAAGGTGAAGTGTGTCACCTTCATAATGGAAGGATTGGGAAGGAGATGGTGGGACATGATGGTAATGGTAATGAAAAACGAGGGATTATAGTGGAAATACTTCACGGTTATCTTCATTGACGAGTTTTATCCAGCGTCTATGATGTTGGAAAAGGCTACAAAGTTTTTCAAACTTGAGCCGACTGAAAATACCATGAATGAATATTCAAACCATTTTAATGAAGATTCATTATAATTTTGATGTGATTAATAGAGCATTGATGGTCGAAATGGACCTAGCTAGTAGGTCAGGGTTATCGGGAGATCCTTTTTCTCTTAGTGGCAGAGTGAATTCTTCTACGGGAAAGAGTAAGTGTGATGATTATCATTGTGGTTATCAATAGTAGGGTCATTATAGACCTCATGCAGTACTTGGAATAGGCCCTTTGATTTGTTCCCAGTGTGGAAAGTCATGACATTTAAAGAGAGTCTACACTGAGGCACCCAAGGTATATGGTTCTTGTGGATGCTCAGGTTATTTTTAGAAGTTATTTCATGTTTATTCCACTCCCTATAGTGGCATGAGATCATCAGTGCCTATAAAAATTGTAGTGCAATCAGATTCTTCATAAAAAATGGGGTTCTATCCATAGGTATCTAGAATGAAGCTTATTCACGTAGTGGAAGAGTATCCAGAGGAAGCAAATATGGGTCCAGCATCTCTGAAAGGTACCATTACTATAACTTCATCATTAGTGACTAATTTATTTGATACTGGTTTATATCATTTATTTATATCAACATGTATTGTTAATATGCTAAATATTCCTATGGAGATTTTGACTAATGTGATGTATTTTTGGGAAAAAATGTAACACCCGAGACTTTTATGTTATATAAATCATCAAAGGAATCTTTTTCTACACAACACTTGCTTGGCTTGCTTTACACGCAATCTTGACCTTCCTCGATAGCTTGCGTCGTACGCAATACCGAGTTTCACTAAACAACAATATGCTATTAAAACTAGCCGTTATGAATAGTAATAACCACTTTTTGAAATTTTATAAATTTTATTTTTCAAAATGGACTTCATTTTTGGACTTAGAATATCAAAATTAGCCTAGGGTGAAATTTTGGTATTTTTCTGAAAACTTTCAATTTTTGATGAATAGTGAAACCACTAAGTGGTAGGTTAAAAACTGAATTTTGCATAAAACTTAATTTTACCGCTTCTGTGAATGGAATTTCGAAAATCCGACAGACACGGTTGATATCAGTAAGTAAAATGTGGTTCAATGAGATAAAAATAATTTTTGGCGAATAGTAACTTTTTACTTTTTTTTACCGCGGTTAATAGTAAATAGGGTAACTAAGGGTAAATATGATATTAATATTACCCTAACACATGTCCTAATTCTATTGGACAAGTGTAATTCGACCAAAAACAAACTTATGAATAAAATATGACCATTTAGGCCCACTTGGATTAGATTAGGACATTTATTATTAATTTATTTAAAGAAGGGTTAAAATAGTTAAAATCAAAGCTTAATAAGTAAATAATTTTTAATATGGGGTTATACATAAGATAAATTCGATTGTAAATATTCATTAGAAAGCGAAAACGCTTTCCTACATGATGGTATTTTATTTGTAATTTTTAGACATCAAAAAATATAATTTATTTATGACACAAAGATGATGCAGTAATTATCTTGTTAATGAAATATTGACATAATTGATGTTATAAACACCAAAATAAATGTAATTTGAGACTTTTTATGAATTAAACTAACTTTCTAGGTTACTATGATATATTATTGTTGATTTAATCAACCTGGTTCGAACATATAATTCTGTTATGACTTTCACAAAAATCATATATCAAATAGTGTCAAAATTGACACAAAATAGTTTTTAAATCAAATATTATATTATTAATTGTTATTGTATTCCTAAAAATCTAAGGTTCGGCCAAATGACTTAGATAAGGATATATATTTTAATAATAAACAATTTGGGGTTCGTTTGGCATGTTATAGTAAGTGTATTAACCATATAGTGAAAGAAAACAAAAAGACATGGTAAAAGTTAAATTATTTAACTTAGAGTTAAATCTAATTGATAAGGTCAAAATAATACCCTAAACTTGTCTAAATCTTATTGGTTGATAGGATTTCGACCCTTCCCCACTTTATCTTCGAAATAAGACCCTTTGGAACCATTATAAACCGATTTTGACTTTAATATAAAATAATATTTTGAGATATTCCTAAGGTGCCCCTCTCCTCCCTTATAAAAGGGCACCTCCTCCCCCTCCTCCTCACACCAATTTGAGCACTCAAGCTCGGCCAACCCCTGCCATTTTGTCCTCTCCACTTCCCTATAATAATCCTAGATGTCCTGGTCTTCTTCAAAGACCAATATTAGTTCCCTAAGTGGAGGATTCAAAGAGGCGTTCCAAAGAAGAGGTAATATCCATTACCGATCTTTTCAATTTCTTTCTTCTTCAACTTCTTCTTCTTTGGTTGTTTCATGATAAAGTAATAACATCAGTATTACTTACATACTGATATGTTATTATAAATATGAAACAACCCTAATTCACCTTCTATCCATCCTACGGAAAAAATGAAATCACCGCGCGTGCGTACGTACGGAATACCGTCTCCACGCCGTGGTGTAATCTATTTTCCACCATCACTTTACAAGGATGGGTATAATGGTGTAATGAGTAACTATTTATGATTATTATAAATTAATATTGATACTGAAATAATATATATATACTCCAATACAGTTCCACGATCATAGGAACGATATCATCACTCGTGCGTACGTACGGAATACCGTCTCCACGATGTGATGCGACTCGTTCTACATGATCATCATTACATAGTAATTATATAAATGAATTGAATGAATAAATATGATATATGTTACACTAATACCATTCTGGATATAAGGTATCTATAACCTTAAAAGAAGAATAAGAATGTATTCGGCAAAACACGCATAAGAACAAAAGGCAATAAAGACCCGAGTAACAAGTAACAATGAAATATTACTAACAAGAAGCTAATAATATGACCATATATGATATCATATCAATATGTATGATTATGGAATAAGTCAATAACATTATTTAAACCATTATACAGGAGCTTCGGACACGTACAAATCAAATCAGACCTAAGGTAAGGGAAATATCACAATCTCATTTTTATCCGAGATTGTTTTTACTTTGGTATTTACTGGGGTGTATTTTATCATCCACATCCATGTTCCCTCAATATGTAATATTATTTATATCCACCTACAATTGTTTAAGTCCAATTTTACCCTTCGAAGAGTTTTTAGTAAAAGATATGAAAGGAATCTTTTGTCGTTTTTCGTACGAGGTACTTTTTGACTTTTCCGACAAAAGTACGAAGAATGTTTTTTTAACTTATACGGCATGAATGGATTTTTTTTAAAAACATTATTTCAAAGAAGCTTCCTTTACAAGTATTCAAGTTTATTTTTAATCAACTTCTTTTAGTTTAAAATTGTATGACATGTTAAGAATGTAAAAGTGTTTTTGAAGAAGAAAGGATATTTTCCTCAAGAATGAAGTTCAAGTATTTTATCAAAATTATTTTCCATCTAAGATAATAAAAGGGTTCTGTTTCTATCCCTATTAATACATGGATTCGATTATGTTGTGATGTAAACATTTTTCTGAATTCATTTATCTTATATGAATTGTTTTATGATGTCATGTTGTTTAAGAATTCCATTTTTATTACATGGGTTATGTGATGATGTATGATTTATGATTATGTGGCACACATAAGAAAGGATTCATTATAAGATGGGTGGGACCTATATCTCCCTCCAATGCATTGGGTAAAGATTTTATATCTCATGAGATAGACATGGCTGGAACAGAAGGTTATTTCGGTTCAGTGATACAGGACTGAAACGAGGAGTGAACTCGGTTCAGAAAGGGACTTTGTCCACTAAGATAGTCTTGGCAATGAGTCATGACTAACAAGAAATGATTTTCCATGATTATGTGTGCATGCCACAAAGTTTCAAGTTTTCTGTTTTGATTATGGGGATCTCATTTTCACTTCTATGATTTATTCCATGTTAAGATATTATGATCTCTTTTGCAGGTTTTGATTTTCAAAAAGATATGATATGATTTTTATTTCCTTTATTTGCCCTTGCTGAGCATTTGAGCTCACCCTTTTATGTTTTCTTTTCCCCAGGCCAGGAAGATGGATATTAAGTAGAATATGCTAAAAGGGACCCCAGATATGATGAAATAAATGGGAGACACTGTAGAAGATTTATGAACCAGTTGTTTATGTTTCCCAGTTTCTAAAGACACTATACCTATACGGTCCTTTGTGGTTTTGTCATATGTTGTAATAAGTGTGCTTCAATTTTGAAGTATTAACAATGTATGTAAAGTATGGGTCGTTATAGTTGGTATCAGAGGAAAGGTATAGTCAACCTTTGGAAACTAGGATGTGAAAGCCTTATTAAGAACCCTAAGGATAAGTCTAATCATAGAACACAATCTTAGTGTTTTAGAAATGTCCTTGAATAACCTAGGATAAGACCTTAAGCATGAAAATTTTATTCATGAATTATGTGGTTTTCCTATTATAATTAGTGTTGCTCACACTATTCTTCTTGGTTTTAGTCAATGGCTGGAACCCGAAGGAACCGTGTTAATGCGGAATGTGATGGGCAATGCAATGATTGTCCCCCTGAGCAACCAAACGATATGGGAGCTGGAATGCAAAATCTTGTAGCCATGCTCACACAACTTTCTCAAGCTATGAATCATGCAGGACTTCCAAACGAGCAAAGGAAGGAGCAACATTCTGTTGAATCCTTCATGAGGCAGCGTCCACCTTCTTTCAGCGGGTCTACTGATCCATTAGTTGATGAACAATGGATTAGTACTACTGAAAAGATATTTTCAGTTCTTCAATGTTCTGAACATGATAAAGTCATCCTAGCAGTGTATCGTTTGGAAGGAGATGCTGATCAATGGTGGAATCTTATTAAGAATACGAGGCAAAGGGATGAAATTGAGTCTATGGAATGGGACGAGTTCAAGAACTTATTTTTCAATAAGTACTTCCCTCGTATTCTCCGAACAAAGATGGAGAAAGAGTTTCTTGAACTGAAGCAAAGGGATGATGAATCTGTTGGTACCTATGAAGCAAATTTTACAAGACTTGCAAGGTACGCTTCTGGTATTATTATCCAACCTGAGAGTAAGATCGATCGATTCTTTAGTGGCTTAAAACCAAGTCTTCGAAGGGCGTTAGCCATAAGGGACATCAATAGCTACGAGGAAATCGTTCGATGTGCTCTCAAAGTCGAGATGGATATTGGAGTAATCCATCAGTCACATGGGTTTGATAAGAAGAGGAAGATGGAATTCAAAGAAAAATCTAAAGAGCACATGGAAAAGAAGATGAGCTTTTCCTTATGCTCAAAGTGTGGAAAGAAACACGGAGAGAGTTGTCTTAAAGGGACAAGTAAATGTTTTAAATGTGGAAAAGAAGGTCATCGGGCATTTGAATTCCGTGATAATGGGAAGAAGATGTCTAATGACGCAAACAAAGGAAGGGATACACAGAATGAACCTACTACACTTCAATGTTTCAAGTGCAAGGAGATGGGGCATTATGCCAATCAATGCCCAAATCCAAGGGTTGATGATGATGGTCGACGTCAAAAAAATCTTAAGGCTAAAGACAAAGGAAAGTCACATGCAATTTCTATCAGCGATGTGGAGTACGATAACGAAGTGGTGAAAGGTACACTTACCATCCACTCTAAAGTAGAAAATGTTTTAATTGATTCTGGATCCACCCACTCTTTTATTTCTGAAGAATTTTCTAAGGGTATCACCGTATTACCTCAACAATTAGATGTTGAGTTAGCTATGACAACACCTAATGGCACATCAATCGCATCAGAAGTTTATAATTCTTCTCCGATCGAAGTTTGTGGGAAAGTGCTTCCTGCAAATCTTGTGATCCTTTCTTTAGTGGAATTTGATGTGATTCTTGGCATGGATTGGCTTTCTCTACATGGAGCTCATATCAATTGCCAAAGAAGGGAAGTCACATTTCATATTCCAGATCAATCTACGATCGTATATCAATGCAAGGATGAACATAACCTTCCAGTGGAAATTTCTTCCATCTTATGGGTATTGATTCCACTAAATGAATGTTATTTATCTCAAATGGTTGGTGAGAAACTCACGATTAATAATATTCCCATTGTACCGGAGTTTGATTATGTCTTTCCGGAGGAATTGCCGGGTCTTCCACCAAATCATGAAGTTGAGTTTTCAATAGAACTCGTACCGGGTGCTTTGCCTATTTCAAAGAAACCTTATAGAATGGACCCAATTGAGTTGCAGGAATTGAAGAAGCAACTCCAAGAGAATCTTGATAAGGGATTCATACGCCCTAGTGCGTCACCTTGGGGAGCACCTGTTCTATTTGTTAAGAAGAAAGATGGATCAATGAGACTCTGCATTGATTATAGAGAACTTAACAAGATCACTCACAAGAACAAATATCCTCTCCCACGCATTGATGACTTATTTGACCAACTACGCGGAGCTCAATAATTTTCCAAGATTGATCTTCGTTCAGGGTATCATCAATTAAGGGTCAAAAGGGAGGATATACCAAAGACGGCTTTCCGTACAAGGTATGGACACTATGAATTTATAGTGATGCCATTTGGTCTTACTAATGCCCCTGCTATCTTCATGGATCTAATGAATAGAGTATTTAGAGACTATCTTGATCAATTTGTGGTAGTCTTTATAGACGATATTCATGTCTATTCAAAGAGCGAGGAAGAGCATGAAGATCACTTGAGAATTATATTGAAGACCCTGAGAAAGGAGAAGCTTTATGCCAAATTTACCAAGTGTGAATTTTGGCTTCAAAAAGTTGCATTTTTGGGTCACATAATCTCAAAAGAGGGGATATCTGTGGATCCAGCAAAAACAGAGGTTATCGAAAGATGGTCGAGACCAACAACAGTAACTGAGATCCGAAGTTTTCTTGGTTTGGCTGGATATTATCGACGTTTTGTAAAAGATTTTTCACGATTATCTAATCCACTCACCAAGTTGACTCGGAAAGGAGTTAAGTTTGTCTGGATAGAGGAATGTGAAGAGAATTTCAACGAATTGAAAAGAAGGTTATCCAGTGCACCTGTGCTCACACTGCCTTGTAGTGGAGAAAGGTTTGTGATCTACAGTGATGCATCCAAGAAGGGATTGGGGTGTGTTCTTATGCAAAATGATATGGTGATAGCTTATGCCTCACGACAGTTGAAAATCCATGAGAAAAATTACCCAACACATGATTTGGAGTTGGCTGCGGTAATCTTTGCATTAAAGATTTGGAGGCATTACCTTTATGGTGAAAGGTGTGATATTTATACTGATCATAAAAGTTTAAAATATATTTTCACACAAAAGGAGCTAAATATGCGTCAAAGAAGATGGTTGGATCTGATTAAGGATTATGACTGCTCAATCCATTACCACCCTGGGAAAGCAAACAAGGTGGCAGATGCATTAAGTCGACAAGACCATGCTAGTTTATCCATGATGAGGATCACAAAAGATCCAATATTTATGGATTTACAAAGGATGGATCTTGGAATTATAATCTTTCTAAAATGAATGTTCAACCATCTATACATGTGAAGATTAAAGAGGCACAGAAAGAAGATGTCGAGTTACAAAAGAAGGTGAGAAATGTTCCTGAATTCAACCTTGATTGTGATGGGATAATAAAGTTCAGGAATCGGGTTTGTGTTCCTTCCATCCCCGAATTAAAGAAGGAGCTGCTGTATGAGGCTCATAGTTCTTCATTCTCTATTCATCCTGGAAGCACGAATATGTATAGGGACCTGAAAGAGTACTTCTGGTGGGATGGCATGAAAAGAGATGTTGCTGAATATGTCTCTCGATGTTTGGTTTGTCAACAAGTTAAAGCTGAGAGACAGAAGTCTAAGGGGCTGTTACAACCATTACCCATACCCGAATGGAAATGGGAAAACGTCACTATGGACTTTCTCACAGGACTTCCTAAAACATCCAAAGGCAACAATGCTATCTGGGTCATAGTTGATCGTCTTACAAAGTCCGCACACTTCATTGCTATTAGAGAGGATTTCTCTCTAGATCAGCTTGCCAGGATATATGTAAAGGAAGTGGTAAGATTGCATGGAGTACCACATTCTATTATATCTGATCGGGATCCAAGATTTACCTTGAAGTTCTGGCGAAGTCTTCAGCATACTCTGGATACAAAGTTGAGTTTCAGCACTGCTTATCATCCCCAGACAGACGGTCAGTCTGAGAGAACAATTCAAACCCTAGAAGATATGTTGAGAGCTTGCTCTATGGATTTCAAAGGAGGTTGGGATCAACACCTACCTTTGGTGGAATTTTCTTATAATAATAGCTTTCACTCCAGTATTCAGATGGCACCTTATGAAGCTCTCTATGGAAAGAAATGCAGGACTCCAACTTGCTGAGATGAAGTTGGGGAAAGAAAGCTATTAGGACCTGATCTCGTTGATGAAATGGCAGAAAAGGTCAGATCTATTCAACAGCACATAAGCGCAGCTCAGAGTCGACAGAAAAGTTATGCCGACAACCGAAGAAAAGACCTAGAGTTTGAAGTGGGTGATAAAGTGTTCTTACGAATATCTCCCTGGAAGAGGGTTATGAGATTTGGAAAGAAGGGGAAGTTGAACCCTAGATATATCGGTCCTTTAGAAATACTGGATCGTGTTGGGAAGGTATCTTACCGATTGGCGCTTCCACCGAATCTCTCTCAAGTTCACGATGTGTTCCATGTATCTCTCCTGAGAAAGTACATACCAGATCCTTCACATGTACTTAGCTCAGAAGTTGTACCGCTGGAGCAAGATCTTTCTTATGAAGAACAGCCGATAGAGATTCTGGATCGTAGCGAAAAAGTCCTACGAAACAAGACCACTCGATTGGTGAAAGTTTTATAGAGGAACCACCAACTTGAAGAAGCTACATGGGAGCTTGAGGATATGATGAGGGAGAAGTATCCTCATCTGTTTGTTGCAAAGTGACGAATTTCGAGGGCGAAATTCTTTTTAAGGGGGGTAGAATGTAACACCCGAGACTTTTATGTTATATAAATCATCAAAGGAATCTTTTTCTACACAACACTTGCTTGGCTTTCTTTTCACGCAATCGTGACCTTCCTCGATAGCTTGCGTCGTACGTAATACCGAGTTTCACTAAACAACAATATGCTATTAAAACTAGCCGTTATGAATAGTAATAACCACTTTTTGAAATATTATAAATTTTATTTTTCAAAATGGACTTCATTTTTGGACTCAAAATATCGAAATTACCCTAGGGTGAAATTTTGGTATTTTTCTGAAAACTTTCAATTTTTGATGAATAGTGAAACCACTAAGTGGTAGGTTAAAAACTGAATTTTGCATAAAACTTAATTTTACCGCTTCTGTGAATGGAATTTCGAAAATCCGACAGACACGGTTGATATCAGCAAGTAAAATGTGGTTCAATGAGATAAAAATAATTTTTGGTGAATAGTAACTTTTTACTTTTTTTTACCGCGGTTAATAGTAAATAGGGTAACTAAGGGTAAATATGATATTAATATTACACTAACACATGTCCTAATTCTATTGGACAAGTGTAATTCGACCAAAAACAAACTTAGGAATAAAATATGACCATTTAGGCCCACTTGGATTAGATTAGGACATTTATTATTAATTTATTTAAAGAAGGGTTAAAATAGTTAAAATCAAAGTTTAATAAGTAACTCATTTTTAATATGGGGTTATACATAAGATAAATTCGATTGTAAATATTCATTAGAAAGCTAAAAAGATTTCCTACATGATGGTATTTTATTTGTAATTTTTAGACATCAAAAAATATAATTTATTTATGACACAAAGATGATGCAGTAATTATCTTGTTAATGAAATATTGACATAATTGATGTTATAAACACCAAAATAAATGTAATTTGAGACTTTTTATGAATTAAAATAATTTTCTAGGTTACTATGATATATTAGTGTTGATTTAATCAACTTGTTTCGAACATATAATTCTGTTATGACTTTCACAAAAATCATATATCAAATAGTGTCAAAATTGACACAAAATAGTTTTTAAATCAAATATTATATTATTAATTGTTATTGTATTCCTAAAAATCTAAGGTTCGTAAAAATGACATATATAAGGATATATATTTTAATAATAAACAATTTGGGGTTCGTTTGGCATGTTATAGTAAGTGTATTAACCATATAGTGAATGAAAACAAAAAGACATGGTAAAAGTTAAATTATTTAACTTAGAGTTAAATCTAATTGATAAGGTCAAAATAATACCCTAAACTTGTCTAAATCTTATTGGTTGATAGGATTTCGACCCTTCCCCACTTTATCTTCGAAATAAGACCCTTTGGAACCATTATAAACCGATTTTGACTTTAATATAAAATAATATTTTGAGATATTCCTAAGGTGCCCCTCTCCTCCCTTATAAAAGGGCACCTCCTCCCCCTCCTCCTCACACCAATTTGAGCACTCAAGCTCGGCCAACCCCTGCCATTTTGTCCTCTCCACTTCCCTAGAATAATCCTAGAGGTCCTGGTCTTCTTCAAAGACCAATATTAGTTCCCTAAGTGGAGGATTCAAAGAGGCGTTCCAAAGAAGAGGTAATATCCATTACCGATCTTTTCAATTTCTTTCTTCTTAAACTTCTTCTTCTTTAGTTGTTTCATGATAAAGTAATAACATCAGTATTACTTACATACTGATATGTTATTATAAATATGAAACAAACCTAATTCACCTTCTATCCATCCTACGTAAAAAATGAAATCACCGCGCGTGCGTACGTACGGAATACCGTCTCCACGCCGTGGTGTAATCTATTTTCCACCATCACATTAAAAGGATGGGTATAATGGTGTAATGAGTAACTATTTATGATTATTATAAATTAATATTGATACTAAAATAATATATATATACTCCAATACAGTTCCACGATCATAGGAACGATATCATCACTCGTGCGTACGTACGGAATACCGTCTCCACGATGTGATGCGACTCGTTCTACATGATCATCATTACATAGTAATTATATAAATGAATTGAATGAATAAATATGATATATGTTACACTAATACCATTCTGGATATAAGGTATCTATAACCTTAAAAGAAGAATAAGAATGTATTCGGCAAAACACGCATAAGAACAAAAGGCAATAAAGACCCGAGTAACAAGTAACAATGAAATATTACTAACAAGAAGCTAATAATATGACCATATATGATATCATATCAATATGTATGATTCTGGAATAAGTCAATAACATTATTTAAACCATTATACAGGAGCTTCGGACACGTACAAATTAAATCAGACCTAAGGTAAGGGAAATATCACAATCTCATTTTTATCCGAGATTGTTTTTACTTTGGTATTTACTGGGGTGTATTTTATCATCCACATCCATGTTCCCTAAATATGTAATATTATTTCTATCCACCTACAATTGTTTAAGTCCAATTTTACCCTTCGAAGAGTTTTTAGTAAAAGATATGAAAGTAATCTTTTGTCGTTTTTCGTACGAGGTACTTTTTGACTTTTCCGACAAAAGTACGAAGAATGTTTTTTTTAACTTATACGGCATGAATGGATTTTTTTTAAAAACATTATTTCAAAGAATCTTCCTTTACAAGTATTCATGTTTATTTTTAATCAACTTCTTTTAGTTTAAAATTGTATGACATGTTAAGAAAGTAAAAGTGTTTTTGAAGAAGAAAGGATATTTTCCTCAAGAATGAAGTTCTAGTATTTTATCAAAATTATTTTCCATCTAAGATAATAAAAGGGTTCTGTTTCTATCCCTATTATTACATGGATTTGATTATGTTGTGATGGAAACATTTTTATGAATTCATTTATCTTATATGAATTGTTTTATGATGTCATGTTGTTTAAGAATTCCATTTTTATTACATGGGTTATGTGATGATGTATGATTTATGATTATGTGGCACACATAAGAAAGGATTCATTATAAGATGGGTGGGACCTCTATCTCCCTCCAATTCATTGGGTAAAGATTTTATATCTCATGAGATAGACATGGCTGGAACGGAACGTTATTTCGGTTCAGTGATACAGGACTGAAACGAGGAGTGAACTCGGTTCAGAAAGGGACTTTTTCCACTAAGATAGTCTTGGCACTGAGTCATGACTAACAAGAAATGATTTTCCATGATTATGTGTGCATGCCACAAAGTTTCAAGTTTTATGTTATGATTATGGGGATCTCATTTTCACTTCTATGATTTATTCCATGTTAAGATATTATGATCTCTTTTGCAGGTTTTGATTTTCAAAAAGATATGATATGATTTTTATTTCTATTATTTGCCCTTGCTGAGCATTTGAGCTCACCCTTTTATGTTTTCTTTTCCCCAGGTCAGGAAGATGGATATTAAGTAGAATATGCTAAAAGGGACCCTAGATACGATGAAATAAATGGGAGACACTGTAGAAGATTTATGAACCAGTTGTTTATGTTTCCCAGTTTCTAAAGACACTATACCTATACGGTCCTTTGTGGTTTTGTCATATGTTGTAATAAGTGTTCTTCAATTTTGAAGTATTAACAATGTATGTAAAGTACGGGTCGTTATAAAAAATCCCCCAATGTAACATTGCATCATTTTTGGGCTGGTTGTGTTTGTTGAAAAAGCAGGTTTTCTTGGTGAATTGTCAAGTTCCAGAGATTTTTTTGAAAATAAATGTTGACATAGAACCATGAAAAAATAATGGTAGATTTGGAGGTAGTACAAAAGAACATATACAAGGTGGTGTTATTTTCCAGTGATTTCCATATTTTTGGCGTCCAAAATTTGGGATGTGGTGAGCATCGCAAAAAGTGGATTTCCTTGAAGATCTCATAAAAATATGGAAAAGGAATGAGTTTCATGAATATGGGATTCATGAATTGTATTTCTCAAAGACATGAAGAATGTTAAAGTTGAGATTTACGATTACAAGGAGCTTCGCGGATAGAAGAGCTGAAGATCATTATGAGGGAGAATTACGGTGGAAGTGCAAAGGAATTAACGGAATGCTCTACGATTACGACAAGCTCTACAATCTGAAAATTTCTATGGTACTTCATTATATTGAGATAATTTCAGGAGAAATTTTTGATATTTGAAATTTGAGCTGACGTGGTGATGAATTTGTACGGAAGGTTCTTGAGTGAGTGGAATCACTTATAAATAGGCCTAGACCCCCTCGAGAAAATAAAGAGAGTTTTTCAAGAAAAATTTTTAGCTCTCAAATCTCAAAAGAGATTCGTAGAAGAAGTGTTCTTTGTGAAAGGTAAGATATTTGTAGTAGATAATCTAGCTTCTCAAAATAGGTTTGTTCTGCATCGGCTTAGTGAGCTTCGCAAAGAAATTCTCTTTGAAAAATCTTGAGCTCTGTGATGGCCTAAGCTCTGTGAAGGTGTGTGCTATGTGAATAAATAGGGATATAATGAAGGCTTGTTCGAGCTCTTCAAAATTTGGAGCATCTAAAAGTAGGGATATTTTCAAAGGTATTTCCAAAGGTTGTTTCCCAATGATTAGTGGAAAAGGGTTATTTATCAGTAGATTCATTTTTTACTTCAACAGAGAATCTACATATAGTGAATGATGCACTTATTAGAGATAATGAAAGGACATACAAGCCTTTAAACTATGACTGGATCTTCTAAAGAATCAGTGAGATCACTTAAGTTAGGAGAGTAGTGAGTTCTCAAATTTTGAATGGTTGTAAACCAGGAGGGATAGTGAGTCCACTTAGAATATGTAAATAGCAGTGTGCTTATAGTGGATTTGGTACATTTTCACATCACCATTGTATACTCCTTGGATGATGCCCAGTGAGGGTGGACCAAGTAAAATTGATGTGTCTTGTGCATGCTTTAAGATTCATTCATACCCTACTGCAGGAAGGAGAGAGAGAAGGGAGTTTTGTCTAACAAGAAAACAATATCAAGAGGGAAAGTTGCCTAAATTTTTCATACCCTGATTCACCCCCACTCTCTGGATATCTAGCCTAGTGGACCTAACATGCATATTACTAAAACTCTTGGTACGAAGAGATAAAGGAGTCTATATATCCCCACTTATGTTTTCTATCTATTAGATGTTGATATTTTTGGTGTTTTTGGCACTCTACATGAAATTTATTGATGTCATATTTGGGATGGATTGGTTCATCACCAATAAATCCCAAATTGATTGTTATCTTTGAAGGTTCTCTTTTACTACAACTAATGGGGTTTTCCAAAATCATTCAAGGAGAATGATACTTGTGGTTAATTAGATCCTAACCTTCTTATCCAGAGTTAGGAAAAGTAATATTTGTGTTTTCTTTTTATATGGAGAGATAATCTTTGATTGGTGATCTCCCTCTAGTTGTCGTCAAGTTTCTCGACGTGTTTATTTCTGACTTCTCCGATTTTTCACTATTAAAAGATGTAGAGTTATCTGTTGATTAAGATCAATGTACTCAACCTGTTTCTATTACCTCTTACTAAATTTCCCCCAATGAAATAAAAGAGTTGATGTATCAGTTGTATGATCTTTTTGTGGAAGGATTTATACGCCTGATTGTGTTACCTTGGGTAGCGCCAGTTCTTTTTCCTAATAAGGTTGATGGTTCACTACACCTTCATGTAGATTATTGAAAAAATAATTGAGGTAAAGTAAAAAAAAGTATCTATTTCTATATATTGAATATTTTTTTGACCAATTGGAAGGGGAAAAGTGGTTCTCAAAGATCGACCTTCGATCTGGTTACCATCAGTCGAGGATAAAAGAATCTGATGTTCAAAAAACTTCTTTTCGGAGCAAGTATGAACATTATGCATACCTTTTCATGCCCTTTGGTCTATCCAATTCTCTTGCAGTCTTTATATAATTGATTAAAATTATTTTACATGATTATCTTGATACATTCGTGGTAGTATTTAGGGATGGCATCCTTTTTTACTCTATGTCTGAGGAGGATCATGTTCATCTCCTGAGAGCAGTTCTGAGCTTGTTGAGAAATCACCGACTTTATGCCAAGATATAAAAATATGAATTATTGATTTGGAAAGTCAATTTCTTGTGAGATTTGGTTTCAGAACATGGACTACCAGTTGATCCTGAGAATTTGAAGGCTTTTATGATATGGGACCAAACCTGAAATGTTTTCAAGATTTGGATCTTATTGTGTTTAGATAGACATTTTCACTAGTTTCGTAAGGACTTCTCAAAGTTAGATTCTATGACGATTGACATAACTCAGAAGGGGTTAAATGTTTCTTGGGACGGAAAATTTAAGAGTTCTTTTTTCATGTAGAAATGTCTTTTCATGAAAACATCAGTGTTTACTCTTCTAGAGGCTAAGAAGAGCTATGTGGTCTTCTGTGATGCGTCAGGTTCATGATTGGGTTGTGTTCTTATGCAGAGTGATTATGTTGTTGCTTATGAATCTAGTCAGCTGAGGCCACCTGATAAGAATTATCTAACACATGACCTTGAACTTGCATATGTGATGAATATGCTTAAGAGGTTTCATCATTACCTTTACGGAGAAAGGTTTGTCGTGTTTTTATACCACAAGAGCTTGAGTTATATATTATCTCAAAAATATTTGAATCTCCACCAGAGGAATTGGGTGGAATTCCTATAATAATTAGACATTGAAATCCCCTATACCCCAAGGAAATGGAATGCCATTACAGATGCTTTGAGCATGAATATTACAACAAAAAATATGAAAGAATATTCGAAAGAGTGGAACTTGATAGGTATTTTTTCATAGTTGCATATTGGAGTTTAGGAATCAGTGGTCAAGGTGTCCTTTACCAGTGTCCAGCTGGAATCCAATTTCCTTGAAATGATTATTCAGGAACAAAAACTTGATGATGAGTTTTCTAGAATTAGATACTCTCTTTATGGTGGGGAGACCACGATTGACCGGTCGTTCTCCACCCAAGGCATTCTATTCTATCAGAATATCTTTGTCATTCTGTTAGCAGTAAAGAATTATATGATAGGTGATTGATATAATTCCTAGTGGGTTGTGCACGTAGGATCAAAAAAGATGTTCTATGACATGTGGTAGTAGTTCTAATGGACAGGTATGAGATGTGGAATTATTGGTTTTGTCTCTCATCATTACACTTTCTAATAGGTCAAGTTCGAGCACCAAACAACTTCGGGATCGATTCATCCACTTTCAGTCCCAAAATAGAAGTGGGATGATATATCTATGGAATTTGTGGTAGGGTTTCTGCATACCTAATAAAATAGGAATTCGATATGGGTTGTGATCGATCAGTTGACCAAGTCAACACACATTATACCCATTCGTTATGGAACAAAAGTAAAGGAGTTAGGAAATATTTATGTGAAATAGATTTTTCATTTACATGAAGTCCCATCTATCATAGTCTCTCATAGGGATACTCAATTCATTTATTGTTTTGGAGAGGCCTTTAGGTTGCACTGTGATCTTAGGTTCGTTTTAGTATGACATACCATATGTAGTTGAATGACCAAACAAAAAGATCTATACAAGTTCTTGAAGATTTTCTATTCACCTACATCCTTGAATTCTTTGGGGACTAGAATGACCACTTGGTATTGGTTGAGTTTTCTTATAATAATAATTACCATTCCATGATCAGAATAGCTCTATTGGAGGCCTTGTATGGTTGGCCTTGCAAATCTCTGTTGTGTTGGGTGGAGATTAGTGAAAGTTGCATATTTTGACTGAGCTTGGTTCAAGAGATGAAATAAATGATTCAGTTGATTTTTCAGATAATGTTAATGAAATAGAGCTGATATAAGTCTTATGTTGACCATTTCCATAGAGATTTGGGATTATCAGTTGGTTAAGTATTTTTGAATGTTTCACCATGGTTGGTTTATCAATGACTTTGGAGGTAAGGGAAACTTGCTCATCTTTCTTTATAGTAACTTTTGAGGTTGTTGAGTAGTTGGTAAAAGTGGTTTATCAGTTATCACTTCCACCATAACTAACATTGATACATAACGTGTTCCATGTATCTCAACTCTAAAAGTATATATCTGATCCATCTCATATTTTAAGCTGAAGTGATCATGAGGTAGAACTTTATTTATCCATGACTGAACAACCATTCATGATAGTGGATTCTGAAACCAAGTTAATTCATG
The DNA here is from genome assembly GCA_963277665.1 of Viscum album. NCBI lineage: Eukaryota > Viridiplantae > Streptophyta > Magnoliopsida > Santalales > Viscaceae > Viscum > Viscum album. The sequence goes on along the minus strand of OY728132.1, from coordinate 1,319,805,882 downwards.
GAAGTATGATAAATTTTGTTTGAGTTCTATGGTAGCATAGTTCTAATAATCATGAGACCTGGGAGAGGGAGGAACTGATCAGATAGTAGTAACCTCATCTTTTTTCATGGAATCGTCTTTTTAGGAATTCTAGGGACAAAAAGTTTCTATGGTGGGGATCTTGTAACATAATGTTAATTTTTTCAGGTACTCCTAAACCCCTATTTTGATTATACATTGGTTGGGTTTCGTTTATGGGTGAATCAAGTGAAATTTTGGAAACTTTGAAATTTTATGAGCTAGTTCAAGGTTGGAGCACTTTTTTCCAAAATCGTGTTCCCACTTAGTGTAAACCGTGCAAACCCAGATAGTGGGGTTTCGCACAGCAAGCACATGGTTTGAAATAATGTGCACCCCCCAAGGAGAAATCATGAACCAATAGAAGAAGGGTCAAATGGATAGGGTGCATTTTTTTCCCAAACCATGTGGATCTTCCCATTTAACTATGCTTACACGAATTTTAATTTGAAAATTAATTTTTAAAACACCGAAACTCTCGTTTAATGTATCGAATGGACCTCATTTTAACTTTTAAAAATTCTTCTTCTAGGGGATCCCCCGTGAACATCTTGTGGTCATTCTATACCCATATAGATGTGAATCTAAGCTTGGTGAATGACATTTTATCCCTTGTTTGTTAGTTTCATCTTCATGTTATTGTTCTTCCTTGTTGTCTTTCTCTCTCTTATCCTCCCTATGGTTTTATGGATCACCATGTTGTGGGAAGATATAATAACCTTTGTTTTGGATCTGAAACCTAGGTTTAATTCTTGTATATTTGTTTCATCTGTTGTTCATTATAAAATCCCATTCAGAGTTTGGATTTTCGAGATCTAGCGATTCTAAGGTAGGAGGTTCTGTTATGATGCCCAAATTTTATTAACCCTAAATTTCATTATTTAGATTAAATTATTTGATTTAAATGAAATTTCTTATTTTAAATAAAATTTATTTTAATTTGTTTTTTTTTGAAAAACTCAATTTCATTGAATTGGGTTTTTCAAATGAGTTTTGGGCATGGAATTGGGAAAACCCCAAATTCCATTGATTTAGGGTGTGTTTATGGAAATTGGTGTAATTTTTATTTTTTATTTTAAATTGTGGAATTGGTTTGATGGAATTTGGATGAAATTAAATTATTTAATTTAATTTTGTGATTTAATTATGAAAATTATTTGATTAAATTGTTTTAAAATTGGAATTTATGAAAATGCATTACATTTTTGGTAAAAACAAAAACTTTTTAATAATTTTTGTTTCTTATTTTTGTGTGTTATTTTAATTTATACTCAAGAAAACTATTTCATTTAATGAAATGAATATAATTAAAATGATATAATTTGGTTTAGATTGCTATATGATCGTTTGTCAATATTATTGTTGGAAACTAAATGTTGTGATTGTTGTCTATAAATACAACTGATCTTGGATAATTAATACAGAAAGATGATTTCATGGCCTTATCCAGTAGTCTCGAGATGATGGAAGCCCATCTGAAGAAACTTGGGAAGGAGGTAGAACCACTAGGCTTTGCTCTGGACCAAACCCAAGACCAAATTCATCGTGTGAAGCTGGAATGGAATAACCTTTGGGAGACGTTCAAGATGATAGAAATCACCACTCGGGCAATATTGGCTGAGAGGCCACAAGATTCTATCACCTTATCACACATTACACTTATGTCCTATACTGGTGTTATAAGGGGCTATGTAACAAGACTATAACTTCCTTTTGTAATCCTTTGAGATAAATAAAATTGTGATTTCTTCTTATGGTGAAGATTGTGAATTTTCAAAGGTCCGGATAAATACAGGATGTATATTATTGATGAATTTCGAAAAAAATGATATTTTAAAATACTAATGTAGACCTTAAATATTTAATAATGTGTAATTATTTTCAAAAAATGGTCTTCTACAGTTGTGTTCAGTAATATATTTTGATTCTAATAAGATCAACTTAATTTTATATTGAACATTAATTTATGAATAGTGATTTTACACTTATGATTAGTAATGTGACCAAATGGATTAAGTAACCTCACTTAAGAAGGTATTAATATAACTTAGTCACCTTGATTAAGTAATGGGATTCAATAAAATTGGTAAATAACTGTTTCAGAAATTATTGGATAAGTATTAGTTTTTTTTGGTGAATAGTGTGTTTTATTTAAAAATAAAATTAAAAATATTTAGAAAATTATTTTTATAAAATGGAGTTCATTTTTTAATTCAGATCATCGATACTAGGTTAAGGTGAGTTTTGGGAATTTTTCTGAAAAAGTTGAATTTTTGGTGAATAGTGAAAATACAGTTTTTTGTTTCGGGTGCTTAATGGCATCATCAAGGATGTAATAATTATGTAATCATACTGGTAGAATTATTAATAGTAAGATAAGGTACTAGGGGTCCCAAGTGGCCCATAACATGGGTAAATACGATGGACAAGCAACTGTTTTTCCATTACCACCGATGAGGTGTCCCATGGCAATTAATGATTTGTTCCCTCACTTCCCCTATAAATACAAAGCCATTCCCTCATACTTTTCATTACAAAATCCTTATAAACTACGTTCTGGTATCCTTACCTCCAAAGGAGTCCTCCCAAGGTTCCCTTAAGCCTCCCAAGGTCCCAACCTTCATGCTGTTGAAGTTACTCTTCAATGTAAGGGATCTTTTCACCCTCCTCTTTTAAGCCATGACTTCCTTTATGTTTTTCCTTCTCGTGTCCATATATTTATGTTGAGGGTATGTTCTTACATGTTCTCATTACTATCCATTTCATGTATAATTTTTTGGGATACCCTTTACACTCTCATAAATTTGTTATCTGAATTTTTAAGTGGCACCGTTAAGCTGCTGAATTTCTCGTAAAAGAAATCGCATATTCTATTTTCTTTCAAGTTTTCTTTTCTTGTGGTATGTCATTCAAATATCCATACCATGTTATTATCTCTATGTTATTCTGTATTTGTATTTTAATATGAGTGATTTATGAGTGTTTTACCCTTGTACCCTCTATTTTTATTATTTTCTAAAACCAAGTTATATAGTCGTTATGCTGTAGAAATTTCGTCTCAAAATTTCTCTATCTTCTTCTCATGAAATTTTATTGTTTTATATATGTGAGTAACCATACCTATATCGTTTATATGTGTGTTAATAGTTACAAAAAAATGATATATTTGATTCTATAATTGACATACATGTTACCCTCACTCCCTTTCTGTGGGTTATAAATGACATAACGATCTTATTTTTTAGTACTTTTTAAAACGTCACGATTTTGACATGAAACACATTTCTTTAATTCTATTTTGGTTATTTATGAAATGTTTGATTATGATCTATCTGTATAAAATGAAAGTAAATACATATTAATGGTGCTCCCTGATAGCGCTCTAATGCATTGGGTAAATAATTAATCTCTAAAGATGACATGTTTCACGATACCTTGGTGAATAACCTTGGTAATTTTTATGACACCTTGGGAATGGACCTTGGTGATATGTTCAGGAATGTCTAAATGAAATTTTTTAGCCACATATTCAAGTTAGGTTCCAAGTTCTTTTCATTATGATATTGACATACTTCCATTGCTCATTTCATGATGTTTTTATTCAAGTTCTTATTATTAACACAAGTAAAATGATTCTCTTGTTTACCCTTACTGGGACTTCTGCTCACCCTTTACCTGGATGTATGTCTCCAGGATATGAGATGCTATAATTGTAAATAGTATGAACTTATGATGAAGCCTTAAAAGAGGATTAGAATAATGTTTTATGTTGTTTTCATGTTTTATGTCCCTAATTTCCAAGAAACTGGACTTTAAAGATCCTATGTATGTAAAATGTAATGAAAAGTTATGTAATAAAAAGTCGGGATGCCACAGTTGGTATCAAAGGATAGTTTAGTTATTTATTGAAATTAGGATATGAAAACATTAGGATGAAACCTATAGAAAAGTTTAAATATAGGAAAACTTCCTGGTATTTTGGTGAGTATTGGGTAAGTGTTTTATCAAACAAATACATCCATGTCTGGATATGAGTAGTTAGAGGAAGATCTGGCATAGATGTACATAGGGGTAAAACCCGAAAACACCTCTTTGAGCTAGACTTGAACGGGAACTGTTGCATGATAAAGGGCCTTGTTTCACTATTGGTTATGACACTCCCAGGGGATATTCGTGGTTTATTGCAAGGTTTTTATGAATCCATATGAAAGAATTATAGAGAAATGTATTTGTTTAAGCATGATGTTTTAAGACATAAAACCCTCTATAATTAAAATATTTTTAAATAAAATAAGTTTCTCACTAAAGATTTATTATTTTAGAAAATGGAGAGCAATAGGAGGAACTGTGAAAATGGTGACCACAATGGACCATACGCTGACGGCCCTCCGATAGAAGCCAGAATGGAAACAGTCATGCGAATAATGAACCAAGTAACGCAAGTTATGGGAAATAACTTGAATAAAGATGAGGGACCTATATCACTGTGAAGGGAACAACATGTTTTTGAGTCCTTTATGCGTCAGTGACCACCAACCATCAGTGGATTGATGGACCCATTGATTAATGACCAGTGGATCAGCTCTATAGAGAAGATCTTTTTTGTTCTACATTGTTCGGAGCAAGATAAGGTCACCCTGGCTATCTATTGCTTAGAAGGAGAAGTTGATCAGTGGTGGGAACTGATTAAAAACACGAGGCTAGGAATGGAGGTTGAAGCTATGGAGTGTAAACATTTTAGAGGGATCTTTTTTAGTAAGTATTTCCCTCGTTCCATGAGAACAAGAATGGAGAAGGAGTTTCTCGAGATGAAGTAGAAGGAGAATGAATCTGTGGGAAGATACTAGATGAGCTTCACAAGGCTTTCACATTACACCTCTAGCTTTTTCATGGATCCAAATGAGAAGGTTTATAGATTCTTTGGTGGATTGAGACCTCATTTGCGGAATAATCTACCCAACTGAGACAATGATAACTATGAGGATATCGTATGGAGTGCGATGAAAGTCCAGCTGGAGTTTGGTGAGACATAGTGGTCTCATAAATCAAACGATAATAAGAGATCGATGGAGACCACTTGAGGGATGAATTTTGATCAAGGAAGAGCAGTAAAGAAAGTGAAACTCCCCACGTGTAATAAATGTGCTAAGATGAATTTAGGGAACTACTTAATCTGGAGTGGGATATGCTACATGTGTAGAAGAGATGTCCATATTGTGAGGAATTGTCAGAGTGAGGTGAAACCTCAACTTACAAACACAAACGACAAGGGGAAGATGGTGTAGGCCCTACCTGATGTCTAGTGATTTATGTCTGGAAAATGTGGGCACTTTTCCAATCACTGTCCAAATCCGAGGGCAGTGGAGGGGAACCACCATCAGCCTCAACAAAGGCTAAGGGATCAAGGCCGTGCTTTTTCTATCACGAAAATTGAAGTTGAAGCTCCAAATGATGTGGTAGAAAGTACTCTTATTGTATTCTCAATACTAGAAAATAATTTGTTTGATTTTGATTCTACAGATTCCTTTATTTACTCCATGTTTTCAAAGAATTTAGATTCAACACCTGATTTTCTAAAACTAGAGTTATCATTCAAGACTTCTGGTGGGACTATCCAAGCATCATCATTGTTTAGAAACTCTAGTATTTACTTTAGTGATAACAATATTATCACAAATATAGTAGTCATTCCCATGCTGGAATTCGACATTTTACTAGGTATGGACTGGCTCTCAAAGTATAATGCTAAGATCAATTGCAGAAGCAAGGAAATTTGAGTAGTCTTGAATGGAAAACCAACAGTTATCTTCCAAGGAGAGATATATCAACCTGATCACTGTCTAAAAGAACCCCGTTTATCATTCTTTATGTAGTTAATCGACAAAGAAGAATAATGCGATGATAGTTTAAGGATAAAAATTTCCCCATCGTCCAGGAATACGTTGACGTATTTCATGAGGAGTTACCTAGACCTCCCCCAGAAAGAGAGGTAGAGTTATCCATCAAACTCGTACCTGTATCTCATCCGATATCAAAGACCCCGTATAGGATGGAAAATGTGGAGCTAGAGGATTTAAAGAAACAACTCCAAGATCTTTTGGAGAAGGGGAGTATCTGACTGAGTGTGTCTCCTTGGGGAGAACCAGTTCTCTTTGTGAAGAAGAAGGATGGATCCATTTAGATCTGCGTTGAATATAGAGAACGGAATGAGATCACAGTGAAGAAAAAATACATTATTCCATCAATTGATGACTTATTTGAACAACTTTGTGGGAAAAAATTCTTCTCTAAGATTGATCTTCGATCTGGTTATCATCAATTGATGGTGAGGAAATAAGATATTCCAAAAACTGCCTTCCGATCAAGATATATGCATTATGAGTTTATTGTTATGCCCTTCGGACTGACTGATGTACCTGTTATTTTTATGGATTTGATGAATAGAGTCTTTAAGGATTACCTTGATAACTATGTGGTAGTTTTTATTGATGATATTCAGATATATTTCAATATTCGCGAGGAGCATGAGGATTATCTAAGGGATATTTTGCAATCTCTATGAAAGTAGAGGATTTTTGGGAAGTTCAAAAAATGTGAATTTTGGTAACAATAAGTTTATTTTTTAGGGCACATTATAACCAATGAAAGAATCACAGTTGACCCCCCAAAGACAAAATTTTTAGAGGAGTGGCCTCAACCTACAACAATAACCGAGATTTGTAGTTTTCTTCGATTAGCAGGATATTATAGGAGGTTTGTGAAAAACGTTTCATGACTTTCTAATCCTTTTACCAAGTTAACTCGAAAAGGGGTCAAGTTCATCTAGAAAAAGGAGTGTGAGGAAAGTTTCCAAGATCTGAAGAAGAGATTGGTTATTTCACCTGTGTTATCTCTACCCTCAAGTGGAGAAGGATTTGGTATTTCTAGCGATGCATCTCGGAAAGGTCTTGGGTGCGTCCTCAAGAAAAATGACATGGTCATTGCTTATGCATCTCAACAGTTGAAGACTCATGAGCAGAATTATCCTATGCATGATATGGAGCTGGCTACGGTCGTTTTTTCTCTGAAGATATGGAGTCACTATCTTTATGGGGAGAAATGTGATATATACACAGACCATAAATGTTTGATGTATATTTTCACACAAAATGAATTGAACATGAGACAAATGAGATGGTTGAAACTTCTTAAAGACTATGATTGTTCAATTCATTATCATCCTGGAAGAGAAAACAAATTTGCTAATGCATTAAGTAAGAAATACCCAGTTTTCCTTCCCATGATGAGAATTCAAAGAGATTCTTTGATTAATGCCCTAGTAAAGCTAGACATGGGAATTATAAGGGAAGGGACATCATCAACCCAAACCCAGATGATTTATCAACCATTATTACTAGAGAATATCAAGATATCTCAAGAAGAAGATCATTTATTATAGAAGAAGTTTGAGGCTATAAAAGATTATAAGTTTCCTATGTTAAATATTTATCAAGAAGGTGTACTGAAATGTTGTACAAGACTATGTGTTCCATATTTCTAGAAATTAAGAATGAACTGATGGATGATGCTCATAGTTCTACTTTTTCTATACATCCTGGAAGCACAAAAATGTATAGGGATATATGTGGTCATTATTGGTGGGATAATATGAAAAGGGAGATTACTGACTACACTTCAAGGTGCCTATTATGTCAGCAAGTGAAGGCAGAGTGACAAATTTCTCAAGGGGTATTGCAACCACTACCCATACCAGCATGGAAGTGGGACAATATCACTATGAAATTCGTCACTGGTCTCCTGATAACTTCCAAATGAAACAATGTGATATGGGATATTGTGGACCGTCTCAACAAGACTACCCATTTTATCTCTATCCAGGATGATTTCTCTCTTGATAAACTTGCCAGTATTTACGTGAAGGAAGTGGTAACGCTGCATGGAGTTCCACGTTATATCATATTTTATCGTGATCCAAGGTTCACATCAAAATTCTGGAGAAGTCTTCAACATTCTCTGATCATTGAATTGAATTTTAGTACAACCTACCACCCCCAAACTGATGGCCAATTTGAAAAAACTATTCAAACACTCGATGAAATGCTGATAACATGATCAATGGAATTTAAAGGTGGATGGGATCAATATCTCCATTTAGTTGAGTTCTCTTACAACAACAGCTTCCACTTGAGCATTCGAATGGCACCCTATGAATCTCTATATGGGAGGCATTGTATAACTCCTACTTGTTGGGATGAATCTGGTGAGAGAAAGCTTCTTGGACTTGATCTTCTACAAGAGATGACAGAAAAAGTTCATACCATCCAACAACACATTAAGGCTGCTCATATTCGGCAAAAGATCTATGCTGAAAACCATAGAAGGGACTTAGAGTTTGATGTCGGTGACAAGGTCTTTCTTCAAATATCACCTTTGAAGAGTGTCGTGACGTTTGGGAAGAAAGGGAAGCTCATCCCTATGTACATTGGCCCCTATGAAATCCTTGATCGTGTGGGAGAAGTGGCCTATCGTCTAGCACTTTCTCAAAATCTAGCACAAGTTCATGATGTATTCCACGTATCTCTTTTGAGGAAGTACATACATGACCCTTTACATGTACTAAACCCATAGTTGGTACAACTGGAACATGACCTCTCTTATGAGGAGCATCCAGTGGAGATCTTGGAACGTAGAGACAAAGATCTACCTAACAAGACTACCCACATTGTTATGGTGTTGTGGAGGAACCACAAATATGAAGAAGCCACGTGGGAACCAGAGGAGTCTATGAGGAAGAAGAACCCACACATTTTCTCTTCTGAGGGAACATGTTAAAAATTTCGAGGACGAAATTTCTTAAGGGGGGAAGAATGTAACGACCTAAACTTTTTAATAATTTTCATTTCCTATTTTTGTTTTTATTTGAATATATACTCAAAAAACTATTTCATTTAATGAAATTATTATAATTAAAATGAGATCGTTAGGTTTCTACTGTTATATGACTGTTGGTCAACTTGACTGTTGAAAACTAAATGATGCGGTTGTTGCTTATAAATACAAGTGATCTTGGTTAATTAATACATAAAGAAGATTCAATGGCCTCATCCACTAGTCTCGGGCCAATCGAAGCCCATCTGATAGAACTTGGGAAGGAGGTAGCACCACTGGGATTTTCTATGGACCAAAACCAAGTCGAACATCATCATGTGAAGCTGGAATTGAATCTCCTTCGAGAGAAATTCACACTGATAGAAATCACCACTCGGGAAATGTTGGTTGAGCCCCCCCAAGATTCTATCACCTTATCACACATTACACTTAGGTCATATGCAGGTCTTATAAGGGGTTATGTAACGCGACCTTAACTGCCTTGTGTAATCCGTTGCGATAAATAAAATTTTGATTTCTTCTTATGGTGAAGTTTGTGAATTTTCAAAGGTATCGATAAATATTGGATGTATATTATAGATGAATTTTGAAAAAAGGGATATTTTAAAATATTTATGTAAACCTTTAATAATTAATAGTGTGTAATGATTTTCAAAAAATGGTCTTCTACAGTTGTGTTCAGTATGAAATTTAGACTCTAATAAGATCAACTTAATTTTTGGTGAAAAGTAAATTATGAATAGTGATTTTACGCTTATGATTAGTAATGTGACCAAATTGATTATGTAACATAGATTAATAAATTATTAATATAATTTAGGCACCTTGATTAAGTAATGCGATTCAATAAAATAGGTAAATAACTTTTTTAGAAATTATTGATTTAGTATTAGTTTTTTCAATTGAATAGTGTTTTTCATTTAAAAATTAAAATAAAAATATTAAGAAAATTATTTTTATAAAATGGAGTTCATTTTTTAATTCAGAGCATCGATATTAGGTTAAGGTTATTTTTGGGTATTTTTCTGAAAAAGTTGAATTTTCTGTGAATAGTGAAAATACAGATTTTATTTTCTGGTGTTTAATGACATCATTAAGGATGTAATAATTATGTAACAATTCTGGTCGACTTATGAATAGTAAGTTAAGGTTTGAGGTGTCTCATGTGTCCAATAACATGGGTAAATACAAAGGGAATGCCTGTGGTTTTTCCAATACCATCGATGAGATGTCCCTTGGCAATTGATGATTTGGTCCCTCACTTCCTCTATAAATACCAGGCCATTACGTTGTCCTTTTCATTCCAAAATCCTCCTAAACGAATTTTTGGACTTATTACCTCCCAAGGAGTCCTCCCAAGGTTCCCTCAAGCCTCCCAAGGTCCCTAACTTCATGCTCTCTAAGTTACTCTTCAAGGTAAGGGATTCTTTCACCCTCCTCTTTTAAGTCATGACTTCCTTTATATTGTGTCTTCTTCTTTACAAATCCTTATGTTGAGGGTATGTTATTATATGTTCTCATTACTATCCATTTCATGTCTAATTTTTGAGATACCCTTTACCCTCTCATCAATTTTTTTCTGGATTTTTATGTGACGCCGTTAGGCTGTCGAATTGCTCGTAAAAGAAATCACATCTTCTCTTTCCTTTCAAGTTTTCTTTTTCTTGTGGTATGTCATTAAAATATCCATACCATATTTTTATCTCAATGTTATTCTATATTTATATTGTAATATTAGTTATTTATGAGTTTATTACTCTTGTACCCTCCCTTTTTATTATTTTTTAAAACTAAGTTATATAGTCGTTATGCTATAGAAATTTCGTCTCAAAATTTTTCTCTCTTCTTCTCAAGAAATTTTCTTGTTTTATATATGTGAATACACATACCTATATAATTCTATGGGTGTTCATAGTTACAAAAAAATGATATATTTTATTCTGTAATTGACATACATGTAACCCTTACTCCCTTTCAATGGGTTATAAATGACATAACGATGTTATTTTTTAGTACTTTTTTTAAACGTCACAATTTTGACATGAAACACATTTCATTGATTCTATTTGGGTTATTTATGAAATTTTTGATAATTATCTATGTGTCTCATATGAAAGTAAATAAATATTAAGGCTTCACCCTGATAGTTCTTTAATGCATTGGGTAATGAATTAATCTATAGAGATGACAAGTTTCACGATACCTTGGTGAATAACCTTTGAAATTTCTATGTCACCTTGGGGATGGACCTTGGTGATATGTTCAGGAATGCGTAAATGAAATTTTTTATCCACATATTCATGTTATGTTCCATGTTATTTTCATTATGACATTCCTATACTTCCATTTCTCCTGTCGTTATGTTTTTATTCAAGTTCTTGTTGTTAACACAAGTAAACTGATTCCCTTGTTAACCCTTACTGGGCCTTTTTCTCACCCTTAACCTTGATGTATGTCTCCAGGATATGAGATGCAATAATTGAAAATAGGACGAACTTATTATGAAGACTTAAAATAGGATTATAAGAATTTTTTATGTTGTTTTAATGTTTTATGTCCCTGATTTCCAAGACACTAGACATTAAAGATCCTCTGTATGTAAAATGTAATATAAAGTTATGTAATTAAAAGGTGGGATGCCACATTTTTTTGATATATTCCATTGAGTTTTTTCTTAGAAAAATGCATTTTTTTATTTAAAACATGTTTTTGTTTTTAAATGTAAAATTGGAAATTTTTTGAAATGGGAAATGGGATGAATTTTATTTTAAGGTTGTTTTAAAAAAAATTCCATTATTGATTGTACTAGAGTACATGCAAGACTAAGTAGTTAGTGTGTTATTTTGGGACAAGAACACTATGATGGTAATTCCCTAGCACTGAATTGATGTTTTACAACTCTAACATGAACATTATTTAGCACATAAAATTCCTCATTATGACGATGATGAGTCCTCTCTTTCTATTGTTGAGGGACATGCATACACGTTGCAGTTATTATCACATGAGTGTGTAAGGATTCCATAACTTGTAATTATCATACCTATTTAAAGATGACCATGTTGCTCATTTGTTTATATTTGATATATAAATGTATAAAAATGTTTTTAAGATTTTTTACATGACTTCGGAATTTACATAATCTATTTTTGTAAAACTGTTTATTTAAACCATTGTTTTAGAAATATTCCATCCATTGAAATGTGAATAATTTGTTTAAAGTATTTACATTATTTGATATGTAAAGCATGATTTATTTAAATAATATTTTGAAATTTCAAAATAATTTATTTAAAATTTAAAGACCTCATTTGGTTAATTAAATGATGATGTCTATTATGGAACCCTTAGTGAGACTCTATTGGGATTTTAGATCACACCCTTCTCGTGCCCTTAGGTTATTTTAGATTATCTTTTTACAGGTTCGTACAAGGGTAAGGCACCACTTGGTGGTAAAATATGTTGACCATTGGGTCTTGGAGAGTTGCGTCCTTTACTATATGGTATTTTACCTTCCTATTTTTTTGGAACTTTGTTGTAGTACTTTGGGTTTTCATACCTATTTGACTTATGGTACACTTATCCATATGGATTTTCATTTGTATGATGATAGGTTCTAGTCGCAAACCCATTTGAATTGGGAAAACCCTTTGGGCCATGTTGGGACGAGCTTGGTTATCGGGTTACTAGGGTACCTGGGCTAGTTCGTGACAAACTAGCATTACCAATTATTCATGAGCAATTGAGGAAACAACACTTTCACCTCCATTAAACCCAAACCAAGATATTCATGAACACCTTCGACATCCAACCAACCTATTATCCTATAATAATATAGGAATGATCTAGACAGCCCAGTAGGCCACAACCCACTAACCCAATGCATAACACCATAAAAGTAAACTTATTTCTTGATTGTTTGAGAATAATTATATGAAATATGCTATCTATTTGAATAAATACAAGTATCATGTGATTTCCTTTTTAAACACCATACTATAAAAAATCAAGACTCTTTTCAAATTAATACACAATTATAATTCAATTAATTAAAACATTCATAAATCGTAGTGAAAAATTTTTTATAGAAAAATAAGAAATAAACTAGAGTGAAATGTTATAAGATAAAAAATATATATATTGTGGATATATATATATGTATATATATTCATCATGGAATCCTCGGTGTCTAAGGGGAAAAACTAGGACAGAGCTAACACGGTTCTTTACAATAAAAATCTACACACTGGAAAACAAAAAAACATATCAAGCGACTTTCCTAAACACACGGTATTACCCTTCTTGGCCTAACCAAGGGGAAACATCCCAGGAGTGGACTAAAGTCCCCACTTAGTCCACTAGAAAGAGAATAATTCTAAACTAATGCTCATGTGTATGCAGTGTTACCACCTAACCAACCGAGGTTTCCCATGACATGAAAATGGAGGTTATAATTTCAATGTAATAAGTATACTATATAGACATATCAGAAAAAACAAACATTTATCTCACCATAACCTATGAACACCCTTTAGAAGAACATTCCCTTTATCTAATCATAAAAAAATAATTCAACTTACCACTACAGGGTACTTATCACTTATCATTTAAACATACATAATTTCCATAATACTTAAAGGGGAATGTTCTACTAGTTTTCCTTTCAAAGAAAGCATTAAAAGTGTCTGCTATGTATTTCCAAAATCCATGCATGATGAAGTTTTTCATATTAATTGAACTCTATTTATCTAATTTAATAAATAGTAGTGTTAAACGATTCTCAAAAGGTCCAAACACACCAGAGCTTAGAAAATAACAATTTTCCCATAATTTTGGAAATCAAAATCGTATAAAATTTAGATAAATAAACACAAAAAATCCCACCAGGAATTTCACATATAATAAGAATTTTACCATGAGTATGACAAAACTACAACGAAAATACAAAATATGGTAAGTAATTATTTTCCCTTTAATTATAGGCTTTTATAATAATGTTGTAGTAACTTTATAATTAATGGGAATGTAAAAACAATATTAAAAATGTTTAACTTAATATAATTTTATATGATTGGTGTCATACAATATTTTTATAGAGTATCTTAACATTTTATGTGTAACGACCCGAACTTTTGAATAATATTTTATTTCTTGAAAATGAATGTCTTGCTATTTCATAATCAATAAAAAATATATAAGTATAAATGAAATGTGACAATTGGGTTTTGACCATAATACAACCATTGGTCAATATGACCATTGGAAAAAATATTAATTTTTTTTAACGTTGTAATTATTGTTTCAAATATAAATAACAATGGATAATTAATGCAGAAAGAAGAGTCGATGACCTCATCCAGTAGACTCGAGCCATATAAAGCCAATCTGCAGGAGCTTGGGATGGAGGTAGAATCACTGGGCTTTTCTCTGGACCAAGCCCAAGCTAAGATTTAACATGTCAAGCTTGCACATAATCGCTATCAGGAGACGTTCAAGTTGATAGAAATCACCACTCAGGCAATGTTGTCTAAGCCACCCCAATATTCTATCAACATTTTACACCTTAATCTTAGGTCTTATGCGTGTGTTATAAAGGGATATGTAATGAGGCCTTAGTTACTTTGTGTAATAATTTTTTATAAATAAAATTTTTATTTCTTATTATGGTACATTTTTTGAATTTAAAAAGTCAAAATATATACAGGATGAATTCTTAGAAGTTTTATATTATTTATGAATATTGAAAAAAAGGGTATTTTGAAATATTTTTTATACTTTAAATAAATAATAATGTGAAAATATTTTTAAAAAATGGACATCTACAGTTTTAATCAGTAAAAAATCTAGAGCCTGATAAGATCAAATTAACTTTTGGTGAATAGTAAATTATGAATAGTAAAATTACCCTCATGAATAGTAATATAACCAATGGAATAGTAACCTCACTTAATTAAATCTAAATATAATTTAGGAATCTTTAATGTTAATATGATATAATAGCATAACTAAATAAGTATTTTAGAAATTATTAGTTAAGTATTAGTATTTTTCGGGTAAATAGTGATTTTAATTAAAAAATTTATTTCTCATATTTAGAAAATTATTTTCATAAAATGGAGTTCATTTTTTAATTCCAAACATTGATATTAGGTTAGGGTGAATTTATGGAATTTTTATAAAATGTTTTCTTTTTCGGTGAATAGTAAAAATACAGTTTTGAGTTTCGGTGCGTTTAATGGCATCATTAATGATGTAATAATGATTTAATAATTCTGATAGAATATTGTGGAATAAAATATTTTATGAGGAGTCACAAGTGTCCAATACCACGTGAAAATACCATGGTACAACCCATGGTTTTTTAAATACAACTAATGAGGTGTCTCTTGAAAATTAATAAAATATTCCCTCAGTTTGGATATAAATACCAACACATTCCTTCATTACTCTCATTCCAAATTCCTCATCAATGAATCTCTGGTCATTTAACCTACCAATGGGTCCTCCCAAGGTTCTTTTGATCCCCCAAGGCCCCAAATTTAGTGTTTTTGAAGTTACTCTTCAAGGTAAGGGAACCTTTCACCCTCCTCTTATAGTCAAGACTTCTTTTATGTTATGTATTTTAATTTCTATTATCTTATGTTGGGGTATGCTATTATGTAACCTTGTTTATGTACATTTTATCTCCAAATTATGAGAGACCCTTTTATCTCTCATCAACCCGTTTTCTAAAGTTTTAAGTGACGTCGTTAGGCTGCTGAATTTTCATAAGGGGATTCTCAATGTCTCTTTTTACATTCAAGTTATCTTGTATGTGGTATGTATTTCAAGTTTACATACCATGTTATAATTTCAGTTTTATTCATTCCATATACTTTATTATGAGTCTTCTATTAATGTTTTACCCCTTTCCCCTATATTTTTAATGTTTTCCAAAAACATGGTGCATAGTCGTTATGCTGTAGAATTTTGGTCTCAAAATCTCTCTCATTTTTCTCAATAAATTCTCTTATTTTATTTATGTTAATACCCAAACCTATTTAATTTTCATGGATATTCATAAATATATAAAAATTATATATATTTTATTATGTAATTGACATATGTAAAACCCTTATTATCTATCTGTGGGTTATGAATGACATAATGATCATGTTTTTAATCACTTCTTAAAAATGTCGCGATTTTAATATAAAACACCTTTTTTATTATCTTTGGGTTATTTATGAAATGTTTGATGATGATATATGTGGCTCACATTAAATTAAATACATATTAAGGGTGTTCCCTGATATCTCTCCAATTCATTCAGTAATGAAATTAATCTCTAGAGATGACAAGTTTAATGATACCTTGGTGAATAACCGTGGTAATTTTTATGACGCCTTAGGGATGGGCCTTGGTGATATTCTTATCAATGTCTAAATTAAATGTTTTAGCCACATTTACAAGATATTATTCAAGTTCTTATTATCATGATATGTATCTTCTCATGCTTTTATGATATTTCCTCACATTCTTATTTTATTCTCAAAGTTCACATGTAAATTGTCTTCCATGTTATCCCTTACCAGGCCTTATGCTCACCATTTCCTTTGATTTATGTTCCTAGGTTATGAGATGCATTAATTATTCTTAGGATGAAAATTTCAATAATCATTTCAAGGTGATTAAAATAATGTTATATGTTTTCATGTATTATGTACGTTTTTTCTAATAAACTAGACATTAAAGATCATTTGTTTGTAAAATGAAATGAAAAGTTATGTAATAAAAATGTGATATGCCATAGATGGTATCAAAAGTTATTTTAGCTATTTTTGGAAATTAGTCTATGAAAACATTTTGAATAACCATATAGAAAAGATTAAATATTTGAAAACTTCCTAGTATTTTGGTGAAATAATAATTAAGTGGTTTCTGAAAAAATGAATCTCTATCTGGATACAAACAAGTTGAATTGGCTCTAGAATAGATGTATCTTGGGGTAAATCTCAAAAACACTACTTTGAGATAGAATCGAAAGAGAACTAGTGCACGACAATGGGTCTTTCTTCAATCCTAGTTTAATACTCCTAGGGGACATTTTTATTTAATCACAATCATTTTATGAGTCATTATGAAGGATTTATAGAGAAATGTAATTATTACTAAGGAATAATATGTTGAAGCATGAAGTTTTAATACAAAAAATCCATTCATAAATGAAATTATCTTCTCACTATGGTTTTATTATTTTATAAAATGGTGGGAAATAGGAGGAACCATGAAAATGGTGATAACAATGGACCATGTGCTGACGTCACTCTGATGGAAGTTGGAATGGAGTCTTTCATGAGAATGAAGAACCAAATGACTCAAGTTATGGGAAATAACTTGAATCAATCTGAGTGACCAATTTCACAACGAAGGTAACAAATTTCTATTTAGTCCATTAAGAGTCAACGACCACCAATGTTCAGTGGATCTATCGACCCATTGATTGTCGAACAGTGGATTAGCTCTATCAAAAATATCTTTTCTATGATCAGTTGTTCAGAACAAGATAAGACCACCCTGTCTATTTACCGCTTATAGGGAGAGGCTTATTAGTGGTGGGAACTAATTAAAAACATGATTCCAAGAGTCTATGTTGATGATATGGAGTTGAAAAAGTTCAGAGGGAACTTCTTCAATATGTTTTTGCCTCATTCGATGAGAAAAAAAATGGAGAAGGATTTTTTCGTGCGGAAGTAGAAGGAGAATTAATCTGTTGGAAGATACAAGATAAACTTCACAAGACATTACCATTACACCTCAATATTTGTCATGTATCGTATTGGAAAGTTCGATAGATTCTTTGGTGGACTATGAACTCATCTGTAGAAGAATCTAACCAACTGATACTATGAGAGCTATGAGAAGATCATGGTGAGTGCTAAGGAAGAAGAACAAGAGTTCAGTGAGATGTAGTAGTCTCATAAATCCATGTAAATGAAGAGATAAATGAATCAAAGCTTAGGGAGGATATTTTATCAGGGAAGAGGATGAAATCAAGTTCAATTTCCCACATGTAATAAATTTGGGAAGAAGCATCTGAGGAACTACCTGCTCAGGAGTGGGAAGTGATATATGTGTGGAAGAGATGGACATATCATGCATAATTGTCATAGTGAGGTGAAGCCTCAACTTACCAACACAAATAACAAAGAGAAGATGGTGCAGGCCCTACCTAAATTCCAATTAATCAAGTGTGGATATCTTGGGTACTTTTCTAATCACAATCCAAATCTGAAGGGAGTGGAGGGGAATCACCATCAACCTCAACAAAGGCCAAGAGAGCAAGGTCGTGCATTTTCTATCACAAAAACTGATGTTAAAGCTCCAAATTATGTGGTGGTGGGTACTATTGTTTTTTTCTCAATGATAGTAATTACTTTTTTTGATTCTGGTTCAATGAATTCCTTTATTTCCCCCTTGTTTACAAATAATTTAGAGTCAACCCTTGAATTTCTAAAAGTAGAGTTATCAGTCAAGACTCCTTGAGGGATTATCCAAGAATCAATAGTATTTCAAAACTCTAGTATTTACTTTAGGGAGCAAAATCTTATCACAAATCTAGTAGTCATTTCCATATTGGAATTAGAAATTATACTGGAGATAGACTGGCTCTTAAATTATAATTCTAATATCAAATACAGAAGGAAATCTCAGTAGTCTTGAATGGGAAACCTACAGTTATCTTCCATGGAGAGATTTCTCGACCTATTATTTCTGTAGAAGCACTTCCTATATATTTCTATATGAAGTTTAAAAAATAATAAGAAGAATGAATTGAGTGTATAATGATAGAAAATGTCTCCATCGTATAGGAATACATTGATGTATTTCTTAAGGAGTTACCTGGACCACCCCAAGAAAGAGAGTTAGAGTTATGCATTGAACTCATACCTGGATCTCATCTGATATCAAATACCCCGTATTTGATGGAAAATATGGATATTGAAGAATTAAATAAACAACTACAAGATATTTTGGAGAATGGGTTTATACAACCGAGTGTGTCTCCTTGGGGTGTACCTACTCTCTCTGTCAATTAGAAGGATGGATCAATGCAGCTATGCATTGATTATAGGGAACTAAACAGGATAACAGTGAATAACAAATACCATCTTCCATGAATTGATGACTTATTTAACTAACTTCGTGGGGCTCAATTATTATCTATTATTGATCTTTGATCTGGTTATCATCAATTGATGGTGAAGAAAGAAGATATTCCAAAAACTACCTTATGATCAAGACATAGGAATTATGAAGTTTTTATTATGACACTTTGCTTGACTAATGATCATAATATTTTTAGGGATTGGATGAATAGAGTCTTTAAGGACTAACTTGATAACATTGTGGTAGTTTTTATTGATGATATTTTAATATATTCAAAAAGTCATGAGGAGCATGTGGATCATCTAATAGCTATTTTTCAAACTCTATTAAAGGAGAGGCTCTTTGGAAAGTTCAAAAAATGTGTATTTTGGTTACAAAAAGTTTCTTTATTGGGGAACTTTTTAACCAATGAAGGAATCACAATTGACCCTGCAAAGACAAAGGTTGTATAGGAGTGGCCTCAGCCTACAACAATAACATTGATTTGTAGTTTCCTTTGAATAGAGGGATATTATAGGAGGTTTTTGAAAAATATTTAATTACTTTATAATCTATTAAACAAGTTAACTCAAAAGGGTTCAATTTCATCTGAAATAATGAGTGTGAGGAAATTTTTCAAGATCTTAAGAAGAGATTGGTTACTGAAGCCATGTTAACTCTTCCCTCAAACAGAGAATGATTTGTTATTTTTATAAATGCATATCTGAAAGGGATTGGGTCTGTCCTCATGCAAAATGACAAGGTAACTGCCTATGTATCTTGAAAGTTGCAGACTCAAGAGAAAAACTATCCTATGCATGATCTTGAGCTGGTTGTGGTTGTTTTTTCTATGAATATATGAAGGCACTGTCATTATATGGATATATGTGATATATACATAGACCATAAAATAATGAAGTATACTTTTACACAAAATTAATTGAACATGAGATAAATGATACGGTTGGAACTTCTTAAAGACTACGATTGTTTAATTAATTATCATCCCAGAAGAAAAAACAAAGTTGCTAATGCTTTGAGTAGGAAATACCTTGTTTTTTCTGTAGATTATGAGGATTTAAAGAGATCCTTTGATCAATTACATAGTACAGCTGGACATGGAAATTATATGGTAAGGGACATCATCAACCCTATCCAAAAAATTTTCTCAACCATCGTTACTATAGATGATCAGGAAATATCAGAAATAATATTCGTTGTTACAGAAGAGATTTGAGGTTTTGAAGGATGGGAAATTTCTTGAGTGCAATATTTATCAAGAAGGTGTAATGAAAATTCATACAAGACTATGTGTTCCATCTATTCTAGAAATAAATGAGATTATGGATGAGTCTCATATCTTTACATTATCTATACATCCTAGAAGAAGAAAAATGTATAGGGATCTTTGTGATCATTATTGGTGGGATAATAAGAAAAGGGAGATTGTTGACTACACTAAAAGGTTCCTGATATGTTATCAAGAGAAGGTAGAGTGACAACTTCCTAAAGGGGTATTACAACCAATACCTATACCATCATGGAAGTGGGGAAATATCACTATAGACTTTGTCACTAGTATCCCGAGAACTTCCAAAGAAAACAAGGAGATATGGGTTATAGTAGACCATCTCACAAAAACATCCCATTTTATCTCTATTCGGGAAGATTTCTCTCTTGAACAACTTGTTTGGATTTACGTGAAGTAAGTGGTAAGGATGCATGGATGTACACATTATATCGTATCTGATCATGATCTATGGTTCACATAAAAATTATGGAGAATTATTCAACATGATCTATATATCAAATTGAATTTTAGTACGGCCTATCACCCCCAAACTACTGGCCAATCTGAAAGGACTATTTAAACACTTGAGGACATTTTGAGAACATGCTTAATGGAATTTAAAGGTTAATGGGTTCAACATCTACCATTAGTTGAGTTCTCTTTCCACAATAGTTTCCACTCGATAATTCAAATGGAACCCAATGAAGTTCTATATGGGAAGTGATGTAGAACTCATACCCATTAGGATGAAGTTTGTGAGTGAAATCATATGGAGATTGATCTTGTGCATGAGTTGACAGAAAAGTCTCATTCCATCCAGCAACACATTATGGATTCTCAGTGTTGGAAAAAGATCTATGTCAACAACTGTTGAAGGGAGTTGGATTTTGATGTTGGTGAAAAAGTATTTCTGAAAATATCACCTTGTAAGAGAGACATGAGGTTTGCGAAGAAAGGGAAGCTCAGACCAAGGTACACTGGCCCCTATAGACTCCTTGATTGTGTAGGCACAGTGGTCTATCAGCTTGCACGTCCTCCAAATCTAGCATAAGTTCATGATGTCTTCCACATATCCCTCTTGAGTAAGTACTTACATGACCCTTCAAAGGTACTAAATATAGAGGTGGAACAATTATAAAATGACATCTCTTATGAGGAGCATTCAATAAGGATCTTGGATTATATTGACAAGGTTTTATGCAATAAGATTACCCACCTTGTTACAGTGTTATGGAGGGACCACAAATAAGAAGAAGCCACGTGGGAACCAGAGGTGTCTATGAGGTAGAAGTACCCACACATTTTCTCTTATGAGGGTACACGTCAAAATTTTAGGGATAGAATTTATTAAGGTGGGAAGAATGTAAAGACTTGAACTTTGGAATAATATTTTGTTTCCAAAAAATGTATGTCTTACTATGTCATAATCAATAAAAAATATATAAATATTAATGAAATGTGACTATTGGATTTTTAACATTATATGACCACTGGTTAATATGACCATTAGAATCAATATTTTTTAACTTTATAATTATTGTTTAAAATATAAATAATAATAGATAATTATTGTAGAAAGAAGATTCGATGGCCTCATCCAGTAGACTCGAGCCATACGAAGCCCATCTGTCAGAGCTTTGGAAGGATGTAACATCACCTGGATTTTCTCTGGACTAAGCCCAAATTGAGCTCCAACATGTTAGTCTTGAAGGTAATTTCTTTTAAGATAAGTTCAAGCTGATAGAAATCACCACTCGAGCAATGTTGTCTGAGACGCCTGAAGATTTTTTTACCATTGCCCACCTTACTCTTAGGTCCTATGAAGGTGTTATAAGGGGATATGTAATGAGTTCTTAGACACTTTTTGTAATCCTTTTGTATAAATAAAATTTTTATTTCTTATTATGGTAATTTTTCTGAATTTAAAATGTAAAAAAATTATACGATGAATTTTTAGAAGATTCATATCTTTAACGAATATTTAAAAAAAAGAGTATTTAAAATATTTTGTATACATTAAATAAATAATAATGCGAAATTATTTTTTTAAAAAGGAAATATATAGTTTTTATCAGTAAGAAATTTAGAATCTAATAAGATCAACGTAATTTATTGTGAATAGTAAATTATGAATAGTAATATTACCCCTTAAGAATAGTAATATGACCAATAAAATAGTAACTTCACTTAATAAAGTATAAATATAATTTAGGCATCTTGAATGGTAATTTGATATAATATCATAAGTTAATAATTTTTTCATAAATTACTAGTTATTTTTTAGTATTTTCAAGTTTTTGAATTCAAAAATTGATATTAGGTTAGTATTAATTTATGGAATTTTTATAAAATGTTTTATTTTTCAGTGAATAGTAAAAATACAGTTTTGAGTTTCAGTGTGTTTAATGACATCATTAATGATGTAATAATTCTGGTCAACTCTGTAGGAATAAATTTTTTTATGAGGTGTCCCAAGTGGCCAATACCATGAGCAAATACCATGAAAAAACCCAGGGTTTTTCAATTACCACTAATGAGGTGTCCCTTGAAAATTAATAAAATATTCCCTCACATTTTCTATAAATACCAACCCATTCATTCATTTCTATAATTCCAAATTACTCCTCAACAAAGATCTAGTATTTTTACTTCCCAATGAGTCCTCCCAAGGTTCCCTCAAGCCCCAAATTTCCCAACCTTGGAGTTTTTGAAGTTACTCTTCATGGTAAGGGAACCTTTCACCCTCCTCTTTTAGTCAAGACTTATTTTATGTTATATATTTTAATTTCCATTTTCTTATATTAGGGTGTGTTATTCAATATCCTAATTTCAATCCATTTTATTTCCAAATTATGATAGATCCTTTTAACTCTCATCAACTCATTTTCTGATGTTTTAAGTGACGCCATTAGGCTGCTGAATTCTCATAATGGAATTCTCAACATCTATTTCTTCCATTAACATTATCTTATATGTGGTATGTATTTCAAGTTTTCATACCATGTTCTTATTTAAATTTTATTTTTTCCCTCTACATTATTTTGATTCATTTATGAATGGGTGACCCTTTTCCCCTCTATTTTTAATGTTTTACAAAACCATGTTGCATAGTAGTTCTGTTGTAGAATTTCCGTCTCAAAATCTCTCTCATTCTTCTCAAAAAATTATATTATTTTCTTTATGTTAATACCCAAAAATATTTCATTTATATAGGTATTCATAAAGACATAAAAATGATATATATTTTATTCTTTAATTTACATACATAAAACCCTCATTCCCTTTTTTTGGGTTATGAATGACATAATGATCATGTTTTTAATCACTTTTTAAAAACCTCATGATTTTGATATGAAAAACATTTATTTTTTTATCTTTTGGTTATTTATTAAAAAATTTATTATGATATACGTGTATCACATGAAAATAAAAAAATATTAAGGGTGCACCCTGATAGTGCTCCAATGCATTGGATAAAGAAATTAATCTCTAGAGATGACAAGTTTTATGATACCTTCGTGATTAACATTGGTAATTTTTATGAACCCTTGGGGATGGAACTTGGAGATGTGATTATGAATGTATAAATTAAATGTTTTAACCATATTTTCAAGATATGATTAAATTTATTATTATCATGATAGGTCTATTCTCATGTCTTTATGATATTTCCTCATATTCTTATTGTATTCTCTCAAGTTCACATGTAAACTACTTTCCCTATTTTCCTTTACTAGGACTTATGATCACCCTTTCCTTTGATTTATGTTCCTATGTTATTATATTTAGTAATTATTCTTAGGATGAAAATTTCAAGAATCCTTTCAAGGGTATTAAAAGAATGTTATATATTTTCATGTATTATGTACCTTTTTTCCAAGACACTATACATTAAAGATCCTCTATTTGTAAAATGAAATGAAAAGTTATGTAATAAAAAGGTGGGATGACATATTATGGATATTTTAAAAGTTTTTTTAATATACCTTGTAGTTATTATATTTTTTAAAAGTCGTGTAATGGATAGTGTCAAAATTGACCATAATGATACTTTCAAATAAATAACACTTTATTGAATTATATAAAATTCACAAAAATCTAATATTATTCCAAATGATTAGAATAAATTTAAATTACTAATAAATGATAAATTTGTGTTTCGTTTGGATGTTTATGGTAACTATATTAACCCTAATGTTCAAAATCCATGGTGTCACAATATGTGCTAAAAGGGTTTTAACTAAGGGTTAAAGTCAAAAGATAAGGTTAATAATGTAACATAAACTGAATAAAAATCATTGATTGAGAGGATTTCAACCCATCCTAGCATTATATTATAAATAAATAAATTTGGGTCTATTTTAAATCAAAAATAAATTTATATTAATTTTAAAATTTAAAGAATTCCAAGAGTTCCCCACCCCTCTTTTTTAAATGGGAACCTCCATCCTCACTTCATCACACCACATTGAGCCTTATATCTCCGCCAGACTCTAGCCATTTCCCATATAAAATTTAATAGAAAAAACCTAGAGGTTCTTTTCTTCACAAAATTACATTCCTAGTGTCCCTAAGAGGATATACAAAGGGCATACACTGATGAAGGGGTAATTGTTTTACCAATTCAATGAAGTTGATTTCATCTTCTACTACCTCTTCCTATGTTGTTTCCATACCAAAGTAATAAATAAAGTATGATATATATTATAAGGTGTTATTATTATCATGGGATAACTATATTACTCCTTTGAATCATCCTATGAAAAACAATATCTCCATGTTTTCATACATACAGTTTACCATCTCCATGATGCAATGTGATTCGTTATTCACCTCTATTTCACATGGATGGTAATAAGGATGTATTTAATAAATATATATGTTATAAATGAAATTAAAATTATTTTTTAATGATAATATATCATATAAATTCATTTATTTAAACCCAAATAAAACTAAAATAATGTTCATGCATACATATGACCTACTGTCTACATAAACGAAATATTTTATTTTTTCTCTCCAACTATTATGAATCACCATGAATACATATGTAATGAATATATATATATATATATGATATTTATATTTTTATTATAATAATGGTGATTATTAAATTGTGATCCATGTAATAGGACCAAGGAGAAAAAGTCAAAACATGAATAAAAAACAAAGTGATTATTTCCCGAAACATAACATTAACAATGAATGGTTAATAAATGAGTAATAAAAATTCATAAGTATATCATATATGGAATGATGTAATTGGATATGGTTATTTATTATATGTATTATAAGATTATATTTATTATATATGATATTTTAAATACTACTACAAGAGTTAAATACATAAAGTAATTGATTATTTTGTCTCACTTTTATTTTTGTGGGACATATGATTTATACACCACCTGTTTCTTTTGTGTGGTTTTTATAATTCTGATGAATGTTTTTCTGAGTATAATCCAAAAGATTATTATTTTATCATATCCTTATAATTTTATTTCATTCTTGGGGTATCTGATTCTACTGATTATAAAGTGATGAGTGTTTATTTCATAATCTCTTCAATATTTGGGATTGTTTAATTTTAATTCTCCGTTTGGGAATATTTATCAACAATGACCTTGTTTTCTAAATGATTTTTTCAAAAAAATAGTTTACTATTCTATTACTTTTTACAAATTTTTTAATTTTTACTACATGGGTTGAAAGGAAACTTTTGTCATTTTCCAAATAAAGTACTTTTTCGGTTTTTCGGAAAAAGTATGTAAATATTTTTTTTAAAAATATATCATGAACTGAATTTTCCTCCATCATAACACATTAATTATTTTATTCTTACTTTACAATAATAAATGTTTATTTTTGAATAAAAAAATTATTTTTAAATTACAAGACATTTTCAGAAAAGAAAATATTTTCCAAGATTAAAGGGTATTTTCAACAAGAATTATTTTCAAGTGATTTCTCAAAATTATTTTCCATATAAGATTACATTATTTGATGTTACTTATGTTTTATTTGGGATATGATTCAATTATACCATTCTTACTATTTCTAAGAATGATTTATGTTTATGAGGGAATAATATTTATGAAACCTATTTATTTTCCATAGGATTTGTTTTGATGGAATGGTGCTTATGAGAACTAATTTCTCTCTTATAGGCTATATGTTTTGAAACCCACTTCCTTTCACCTGTTCTAATTTTGATGAAATGATTATGAAATTTGTTACTTTTCAATAGGTTATTATATGATTACAAGGTTATGATACCCAATTCATTTCATGGGTTATGATATGATTTTTTATGATCTTGTGGCACATGTATGTTTGATTTCATTATTAGATAGGTGGGGCCTATATATATACCTACAATGCATTAGGTAAGGATTTATATCTCATGAGATAGACTAAGATGGTCTTGGGAGTGATCCTTGACTACTATGATGGCCATGGGAGTGAACCACGACCACGAAGATGGTATGGGGAGTGAACTCATACTACTAATATATCCATGGGAGTGAACAATGAATACCATGATTATATGGGGAGTGAACCCATACTACTAATATGGGCTTGGAAGTGAATCATTAACTACTATGGAAATAATATTATATTATTATGTGTCTGCAACAATTCTATGTCTTATTCCTATGTTATTATTTTATGGATCATGTTTCTTATTTCCTTATGATTAATGTCTTATAAACTACGATATTTATTCCATGATATATTTTTATATTATTTGATATATTGGGTATGGTCTTCTATGTTCTTGATCAGGTTCTTATACCCTTATGCTCATGAATATGTTTATATATCTCCCTTTTTTACCCTTATTGAGCATCTGATATCACCCCTTTTTATGTTTCCTTTCCCCTTGGTTATGAAGATTTGTATTATGATTGATTTTCCTAATAAGGGTTCCAGTCAAGAAGAACCTTGTGGGACATAATATAGCTCACTTATGTACCAATTTTTATGTTCCAATGTCTCAAAATGCACTAGACCAGTATGATATTTGGAAGTCTATTTTTGTAACGTATTATGAATTCCAAAAAAAGAAATGTAATGTTAATGTTTGAAAAGTGAGGCTGCGACAGTTGGTATCAAAGAAAAGGTTTAGTTATCCTTTAGATGCTAGGATGAGAAATCTTTAGCGAGATGTATAGGGATATTTCTATGGATATGTCTAGGGGTGTCTCTAAGGATAAGTATAAGGAAGAGTTAATGTAATGGAAAATGTATTGGAATTTTTGTAAAGGATAGAGTGAGTGGTTTCCTAGGATCACATGCCAGTCTGGATACTATAAGTGGATGTGGGTTTGGCAGAGATGTACTAAGGGGTAAAAAATCCATCAAGGTGTTTTAGCCCTGACTTGTCATAACCTAGTACACGACAATAATACTTATTTAAAAATTGGTTTGAGACTATCTAGGGATATTCTTTGGTAATTCAAAAATTCTTCATAAACCATCATGAAGTATTTAAATAGAATTTTTCTATGAATAAAATAGGGTAAACCTAAGGTGTCATAGATTAAAGAAGTAGAATCCATAATGTAGGCATCCTATATGTAAATCTTCTTGATTATGTGGTTCCTTAATATGATAATTATTTCTTACTAAATGATTTATAGTTTTAGTAAATGGATAGAACTAGATGGAATTGGGATAACATGTAATGTGATGTAAAATTTTCTGATGAGTAGTCAAATGGGATGATCACTGGAGAGAAAGATATTGCAATTATACTGAATCGACTATATTGATATATTAATAACAATTTTAGATTTAGTAATACTCCCAACACATTAAATAAGAAGAATTTAAACTTTTATAAATGTCCAAATTGTAAGGAACATATAGAAAAGAAGATTTGGATTCCTACATGTCAAGAAGAAGGGAAGAAAAACCTAGAGGAATGACTCAAATGGAGGGGAAGGTGTCATATATATTTGGAAAAGGGTCATATAGTGATGAATTGTCATGGATTTAAATGTATTACCTGTGGGAAACACAAGAAGTACCCAAACCTAAGAATTTACTTATAATTAATGGAATGACCTATTTCAATCCAACTATTAATGTGCAAGGATTGAAGTATTTATGTATTTGGATTCTAGAATTAAGAATGGTTAACTATATGAGGACTGCCCAGTTTATGTTTTTTCTAAGGATTTATGAGAATATTTGGAATTGTTCTAATAGACTAGAATGGTGATTTCATGAATGGTGATATTTTGATTAATGTAATGTAAACTTGATTTTATTCCTTGTCTTGAGATAATGATGTTTACATAAAGATATATTGCATATGAATAAGTAAATTGGATGGTATTGATTACCTCAAAACTAAAAAGGATTTGTTGAAAAGATAGTCTATGTTACCATGGATTATGTTTTAAACATATTTGGATTTAAGGAATATATCATGTAATATTTGGAATAAGTAAGAATGAATGTTTTCCAAAAGTGTTTATTATAAATTAGGTTATTACCATGTTTCAAGAGAATATATGATGAGTGTATTCACATATTTGAAATCTGACAACCATTAAATACACTGTGATATATAGGGGATTAATGTTAATATGATTTCATGACATTATTTCTAAAGTGTTGGATTTTCATATTTCAGAATAGTTATATGGTTAACCATTTATAGAAGGGTTAAAATACAATTCAGATGAATTTTTTGTATTATATCACCACATTATGATTTATGAATATTGGAAAACCTATTATAACAACGTTTTTTTGATGATAACAGATGACATATGGGATGGAATATCATGGATCTCATGATCTTTTAGGGCTTTAGGAATGAAAAATTCACCTACCTTTTTAGAGAGGTGAAGTAGATCAAGGAACAATAAAGGGTGAGGTTTTCCAGAACTCATTAAATTATATATTTTCATGAAAATTAATTAGCTTTATAAAAGAGGATTTTGAAACCCAGAATGTTATCCTAGGACCTTAGTTTCTGATGAATCAGATGGTCCCTTAGGCCATCATAGATTTATGTCTTTGTGATTATTAACTTTCTCCTAACCTTGTTCTCTATCATTATCCATCAGAACTTGATGGTTAGATTTCTCTTACATGTCCATGTTTTCTCTTCCCACCTATGTTCTCCTCTATGGTAAGCTAGTTATAAGTTACTTTGGTAATCGTTATGGTTCCAACATTCTTTCTTTAAATGAAGTTTTAGTATTTATTTTTATGATATGGGTTTCTCTAGAATGAAATTTCAAGTATTAAACTTTTGATAACTAAGGTGAATTTTGAGGTAGATATTCATTTTAATGGTGGTATAATGTTACAACACTATATTTTTTGAAATATTTTTTCAAATTATTTTAAACTTTTCGATATTTTTCTTTTCACATAATATTGAATATAGATTTTGTTATATAAAAAACACGGTGTCTTGATTTATTTATATGAAAATCCATGTATATAATTCTCCACATTAAACACATGTATTATATTGCGGTATAGGTAATACTATGCCTGGATTGTGTTACACACAATGTTGAGTTCCTTTGATACCTTTCATTACACACAAGATCGGGTTTTACCGAATAATAATATATTATCAAAATATTATTATTTAATATAATAAGATATAAACTTTCTATTAAATTAGAATTTCTAAATATTATTAACTAAATTATGAAAATATATGGTCCAGAAGATGAATTCAATGATTAAAAATTAATTAGAAACTATAATATATACCAATTAAATATAAATCGATTATTTTCATTTTTATGCTCCCAAAGTCATTTTGTCTTAATAAATTCAATTAATAATATTTAGTGAATAATATTAATTAAATATATAAATATATATTATTATTATATTTTCAATTGAACATTTTTGATATATATCCAATATATTTTATAAGCATAAGAATAAAAAAACCCAATTTTACGCATAAAAATCTATCTTTTTCAAAAGGTTAATTTTACAACATTTTAATGGAGAAGTCATTTTAAATATAATTTTCAACACTTTTAGAATTTTTATATGAAAAAATGGACATTTTATTTGAAATTTTTATATCAAAATTTACTATTCTTTAATTTTTTTCATTTTTATAAAAATATTCATTTTTTGATGAATAGTGAAACATACACCATTATAGTTAATATAAAGACATTTTTTAAAATATTTATTATACTTTAAATTGATTTTTAAATTCATAATAGATAAATAATAAATATCATAATCAAATTTAGGTTATTTTTATTTTTTTATATTGAAATTCTATTTAAAAATGTATTGAACTATGGAACGTTTCCTTTTACCTGCCTTCTGGACTCAACTGTAGGATTAACATTTAACATAATTTTTCCGCTTCAATGAATTAAATTTCAAAAAATGGGAATAAATGGTTGTAATAAGTAATATATTTAGAGTACAATAAGATCATCTTAATTTTTGGATATTATGAATAAGAAATCTTGTGAATTTTTATTTACCAAGGTTGAGGGTAAATCGGGTAATTAAAGGTAAAAATAATATTATAATATTAAAAAAATTACCCTAACACTTATTCTAATTTAAATTTATGAGTTGTTTTTACCAAAATAATCATTTTTCAAAAATTATAACATTTTAATCCACTTGGGTAATAATATGACATTTGTAATATTTTATTTAAAGAAAAGTTAAATTTTTCATACTCATATTTTTAATTAGTAAATCATTTATAATACATGATTATATAAGAGATAAATTATATTATAAATAGTCATTTTAAATCGAATAAATTTATCTTCATAATTATAATTTATTTTTGATATTTATAGAAAAAAATAATTTAATTAAAGGATTGCATAATAATGATGCATTAATTGTTTATTAATGGAAATATCATATAAATGATATTAAAAATATTAATATTAATATAATTTTAGAGCATTAGTCTCATACATGAATTTTATAGAGTACCCTGATATATTGGGGATATTTTTAAAGAGTTTTTTAGAAGATAACTTGTATTTAGAATATTTTTATAAAGTCATGAATGAATAAATATCAAAATTATTATTTATGATACTTTAAAATAAATAGTATTTTATTTTATGATATAAAATTAAAAAAAGTATAAAATTCATCAAAAGGATTAAAATAATGTTCAATGAGTCAACAATGATCAATTTGTTGTTCGTTTTTCATTTTATGGAAACTATATTAACCATAAAGTTAAAATTACATGTTGTCACAGTTAGAGTTAAAAGTGTTTTTTCTAAGGGTTAAGTCCAAGAGATAAGTTTAATAATGAAACATAAAATTTTCTAAAAAAAATTGGTTGAGAGGATTTACAACCATACTCATATTATATTATAAATAATTCACTTTGGATCTATTTGATATCAAAAATAGATTTATATTAATTTATTATATTAAAGGTTTTCTAGAATTCCCCTCCCCTCTCTTATAAAAGGGAACCTCCTCCCTCAATTCCACATACCACATTTAGCCTTATAGATCAACCAAAACCTGAAAATTTACCTTATCAACATCCATATCCACATCTTATAGGTACTAGTTTTCTCAAAAGAACAAATCTAATGTCCCTAAGTGGATATCCAAAGGAAGTACACTGAATAAGAGGTAATTGTTTAACCAATTCATTTAAGATCATTTCTTCCTCTACTACCTCTTAATATTTTGTTTATATAATAAATTAATAACTCTTCTATAATCTATCTAATGAGATTTTATTATGATCATGGAATAGAAATATTACTCCTTTTATCCATACTATGAAATATAATATCACCATGTGTGCGTACGTACGACTTACCATCTCCATGATGCGATGTGATTAGTTATTCACCTAGATTTCACATGGATGGTAATAAGGATTAATTTAATGAATATAGATTTGATATATTCCGTTAAAATTATTCATTAATTATAGTGTATCATATATTTTCATCATTTTAACCTAACAGGAAAATGGAAACAACGTTGCTGCATATATATGACATACCGTCTCTTTGAATGGTGTATTTTATTTTTTATCTCCAACTATAATTAATCGCCATTAATGCATATGTAATAAATATATACATGATATTTATATAATGATTATCATTCTATATAATATGAAATCATGATCTATGTAATAGGACCATGGATAACAAGTAAAAATGTGAATGAAAAACAAAGTGTTTATTACCTGAAATGTAACATTAACATGGAATAGTTAATAAACAAGTAATAGAATGGCATAATTAAATCATATGTGGTAAGATGTAATTTAATATGGTTATTTATTATATGTATAATAAACTTATATTTATTATACAGTAGGTTTTAACAAGTATGATGAGAGTCAAATACATTAGGTAAGATACTATTTTGTCTCACATTTATTTATTTGGGACACATTCCTTATACACCAGCTATTTAATTTGTGTTATGTTTATACTTTCCATGAAGATTTTTATGAGTCTTATCCATAATATTATTATTTTCTTACATCCTTATAATTTTATTTATTTCATGAGGAATGTGATTCTAGTGACGAGTATTTATGTCACAAGCTCTTCAATATTTGTGATTGTTCAACTCAAAGTCACCATTGGGGAATATTTATCATTAATATCCATGTTTTCTAAAACAAATTTCAAAAAAATAATCTTTCTTTTCTCTTATGGATGTTTAAAAAAATTTTTACCCAATTTTTAATTTTTACTACATGATTTGAAAGGAATATTTTTTGTTTTCTGAATGAGGTACTTTGTGAATTTTCTAGAAAAAGTAAGCGGAGAATGTTTTTTTAACTTATACATCATAAAATAAATTTTCCGACTTCATGAAAACATAATTATTTGAACATTAATTTACAAGATTAAAAGTTTTTTTCTAAGAAAATGTTATATTTTAAATTTTCATGTCATTACAATAACAGAAATTTTTTTCATAGAATAAATTATAGTTTTCTAAATATTTATTTTCAAGTGATCTCTCAATATTTTTTCTATCTAAGATAACTTAATTTGATGTTACTTATGTTTTATTGGGGATATTATTCAATGATACCATTATTATTCTTTTTAATAATGGTTTATGTTTATTATGGAATAATATTTATTAAACCTATTACATTTCAATTGGTTATGTGTTGAAGGAATGATGTTTATGAAAACCCATTTCTCTTTCACGATTTATATGTTTTGAAACCCACTTCCTTTAACGAGTTATGATTTTGAAGAAATGATTGTGAAACCAGTCTCTTTTCTACAGGTTATGATATGATTACATGTTTATGATACCCATTCCATTTCATGGGTTATGATATTATTGTTTATAATCTTGTGGCACATGTATATATGATTCCATTACAAGATGGGTGGGATATATATCTCCCTCCAATGGATTGGATAAATATTTATATCTCATGAGATAGACTAAGATTGTTTTGTGAGTGAAACTTGAATACTAATATGGCCATGGGAGTGAACCATGACTACCAATATGGTATGGGGAGTGAAATCATACTACTAAGATGACTATGGGAGTGAACCCTGACAACCAATATGGTATGGGGAGTGAACCAATACTACTAAAATGGACTTGGAAGCAATGACTTGACTACTATGGAAATCATATTATATTCTTATGTGTCTTCCACAATTTTATCTCTTATTAATATGTTATTATTTCATGGATTTATTGGTTAAATGAGTTTTATGAGAGCAAACTCATAAGTATTGGCCTTAAAATAACTCATATTGGAAAATAAATATATAAATAATCACATGTATAAACAATCCATTACAGGGCATATGCACCATTTAACTCACATATGAAACTCATTATAACAGGATTATCAAGATTAAAATAACTATTACATGGAATGGTCATTATCTATCTCACATGGGATTAATAGTACAAATCAATTCATGCTAAATCAAAAAATTCATACTATCATATAATGGTTATGTTCAAAAATACCTTCCTATTAGTCAAATCACTATGCAATTCACAAGTCAATTCATAAACCAATTTATCAATTTGATTTATAATTCATTTCACAATTCAATTCATCGATTTAAATCACTATAAAACATACCTAGGTAGTGGTAAAAGGGAACACCCTAATGCATCCATGTCAAAAACCATCAAATAGTCCATTTAATAATCAACACTCCCAAGGGGTGGTTCCGTCTCAAGGTTTACTACCTATAAGCAACCATAAACAAGACTCTTTAATTTTCTAGAACATGCCTAGAAATTATAGGGTTCACATTCATTTCAAGTTGACACTCGGAAATTGGGAGTGAAAAATGATGATAATATAGAGAGATCAACTTTAAGGGAAAGGCATAAGACCACCTACCATAGGTCCATGGTCAATAGCTCCTTGAGTATCAGTTCTTAATTCATCTAAGATCGGGATAAAATTTAAGAATATATGAATAACCTAATAACAGGGCATATAAACTTGTGGATAAATAGCATAATTTATATCCAGAGAAATAATAATGAATAAAAAAGAATCAAGGTCTTTACATTATTGATCCAATAAGACAAAAATCACTTGAATTAGAGATCAGACGGAAGAGGTAGATCAAAATAAAGAATAGTCACATGGGAGATCTCTCAAGGCCATCCATTGTTGTGTAAGAGATAAAACTAAATTTTTAGGTTTAATAAGATTTTCTTTTTATTTAAAATTATTAAATTTTCAAAAAATTAAGGGGATTGATGATTTCAGCAAACAATTTGGTAAACCATTATGCCAATCATGCATGGACACCTATAGTCAAGGGGAACCTGAATGATTTAAACGCATGATTTGACTAAATGTGCACATACGGTGCAAATATCCAACATCAAAATTGTAGACAAGGTTGCATGATAGTGCGCCCCATCTCACACAATTTTCTACAATTTTTCTTTTTATATTCCTCCACTTTCCAACCTCACATGGTATATGATAACCATGCACCGAGATTATTTCAAAACAATCTTTGGTTCTGGGCTCTGAACCAACCCCAGGCACCTACGATGACTCCATGACTTCCAAGGGAATTCAAATTTATCCAAATTTAGTTATTTAAAATAAGAATTTATGGAAATAAAATGATCCATACCTCAAAGAAGAACAGGGTTCTTACACTCAATAACACCACCATGGTCTAACCAACATGAAAATTCCCAACGCAAACCAAAAACCTCTGACAAAAAATGGAGAAATCATGGAATATATCCAAACCAAATAGTGAGTGGAACCATAGTTTATCATTTCCTCATGTTCCAAGAATCTATAAAGTGAACAAAAATGGAATCTAGAAACCATCCACAAAAAGGGATAATCACACACAAGAGAGAACAAATAGTAAAATACTCTCACTCAAAAGACACAACCACTAGAATTTCATGAGAATAATTCCACCAAAATTTTTACAATATGGAGGAACATAAAAATATTAAGATAACCACAAAAGATGAATACAAACTATTATTTCTCCAAGGTTTCACACACCTTTGGAAATTACTAACTGTGTGAAGAGCTTCACTACGAGGCCTATGAATGGAGCTTTGACTTCCTAAAGAATCTACTACCCCACAGTCAGAAGATGAAACCATATGATCATGACTACATCCTTAGGAAATGCTTCTAACAAAACTTCTCCATACGACCCAAATGGACACAATGATGACACTCCTTTGGGGGATTTCAATAAGATGACTTCGAATGCCCAAACCAACCACATAGAAAACACACAAGAAAATGATTTGATGACTGATAAGTCGGAACCAATGAAAGAGGATTCTCAGAAACAGGTTCCTCTAGAACACTCCTCTAACCATATGAGGAACCTTTATATGCCTCATGAGATACCAAATTTCTAACTAATAGTTCTATGGTAACCAATAGAGCTAAGAAAGATTAATCCACCCACTTCTCAAATAGAACATCACCGAATGAGAGGAATTTTTCCTTAAACTCTAGATGAAGAACCCAAACAAAAATATGAGCTTTAAACTGATCCTATAATTTTATATATGAAGATAATGAAACCAACTCCTCAAAGTAGTCAACATAATCCTTCACCATCCTATGGAATTTTCAAACAGTCAACAACTCTTCCACCTTTATCACCATCACCTCATACGGAATGAACCATCAGACAATATTGATTTTAAACACTTCCCAATTAATCCCAACAATAAATTATTACATGAAAATCACCCTCCACTGATCCAAACCTAGACCTTCAAACAAACCAAGAACATCCTGCACTCTCATCGCTTTGAGAGTTCCCAACGATCTGAAGATACTCTCAACTTCCTCTAGACCTTCCACAACCTATAACATCCCTTTATCACCATGGAAGAGAGGAAATAACTAAGAACAACCTGACATAGGATGAGACCCACTAGAAACCGTGGGGGACCTTTATGGGTGTAATTTTTTGAAAAACACAAGGTAAAAATAACTAAAATAAACATCAACCCAAAATATAACAAAAAATAAAATATCAAGCCCAAACAATATGATCACAAGCCAAATATCTCAAACAGAACAATATCTCCTTTTCCAAAACCCACTATTTTATCCAAATTCCAAAAATTCCTTCTTCCAAGGCCGCTTTCAAAATTCCAAAACACATTTTCTAATCCAACTCAATCATTATGTTCTAATTTTATAACAAAACTCATGCACATAAAACATTTTACTTTTTGAAACCTTATTTTCCCAAAACCATTTCACTTATAAAAGACTATATTTCCAAATCCCATTTTTCACTTTTAAAATCAACCCACACTAACCAAAATTAAACCAAATATCAACTAACACCAAACTCCCAGTATGAGAAACTAATGAACCTACATAACCTAGAGACATGGTTAGTGGGACATTCCCAATGAAAGCATAAAAAACTAAGAGGACCTTGAACCATGTACTCAGAATCCACATGGTCCACTACCCATGTCATATCAAAACAAGAAACCTAATCCAATCTATTGACATTCCTCATCCATACATCCCAAATAGAGGCAACGACTCAAATCCCAGACTACCCCTAACAACTAGAGGATCAAAATGAGAAAGGTTTCATGAATTTATTCTCGTACCGACCTCTCATGTCCCGAAATTCCGAATCTATAGTCTACCTAATACCCCAAATAACAAAGGGATACTCTTATACTGTTTTTCACAAGCCAAGACGGGATGCCATCCAACTCGACAGCCTACCCAACCTGAGAAAAGTCCCAATGTTCTTTTTGAATCCCCATGAGCTAGAAACTACTACTGAGAATGAAAATAATCC
This sequence comes from Viscum album, assembly GCA_963277665.1. Lineage (NCBI taxonomy): Eukaryota > Viridiplantae > Streptophyta > Magnoliopsida > Santalales > Viscaceae > Viscum > Viscum album. The sequence continues at coordinate 1,319,768,202 of OY728132.1, read as the reverse complement.
AATGGGAATGATTTAACCTAATAAAAATCCATGATCAAAATAATAAAAATCCATGATCAGAATAATAAAAATTAACACGCAACAAAAACCAACAATTAAACGTCTATAAATATACAATGAATCGAAATACAAGAACTGGTGAACATAATAAATTTAAATATAAAACTAAATCCCAACCATGATAACATGATCTATATTTGATCTACTATTCACCACCAACCACAAGAAAAACCTGCTCTAATGGAAAAAACATGAACCCAAAACCTCAACCTATAAAACAGGTTGGGTCTACTGACACCAAGTGTCACAAGTAAGGTGTGATATAAACAACTCAGTAGGTAATCACCATAGAGTCCATGAATTTCCATTCGCAAAATAATAATAAAAACATTAGTTTGAATTTTTTTTAGAAAATATGATTTATCCAATTTGAACAACGTAACAAATCTTTCCAAAAATTATTTTTTTAAAACCATACATGAAACATTCCTTTTCAAAAATTGTTTAACTTTCCAAAACCCAATTCAAAACCAAACCAATTACAAGTCCACACCATGTGAACAAAAAAGGTATTTACAAAAAGTAAAGGAAAATAAAAAAATAGGAATAAACTAATAGGGATAATATCCACATGTAATAGATATAAAAAAACATAAAGATATGTAATCATGGGAATTTCTTAAACATCTCTAGAATAAATCACTGAAAATACTCATTTTGGAATCACCCGATGGTGTACATTGAAGATCCACAATCAATAACCAACTAGCCACTCTAAACTATCCAATCCTGTGGAAAAATCCACGAAGACTCTAAGAAAATCTAGGGGTTCAACCCATCTAACTCAGGGTTGATAAGAAACCATCACTCGGCCCTCTAGATGACTCCCAAGAATCACATGATAATAGTACTTAGTGAATGGGAAGGTCCTCACTTGAGCAGTTCAACTAAAACCCACTACCACCATGATTGCCTAACCTAAATACTGACACCACCCATGTGATTACCCTATCCTTGGGGAATCCTACATAGAGTTTACCATATCACAATAATCCATTCACAAGTACCAATCGTGATGGCACATCATTTGAGTTTCAAAGCCACTTTACTAATTTTTTTAATACTAACCAGTCCTTCACAATACCCAATAATTTAATAGATTTTTCAAAACATTCTAAGATTCTCACTGGGCCCATACATCACATGAGTTCCAAATATAATTTCCATAACACCCTAAGGTACCAATTGTGCCTCTATATAACTTCACATCAAAACCATCTTCTCAAAGACAAAAAAAGTTCCAACTAGGACTTTGAAATTTCAAATTCCAATATATTTACAAAACCATTTCCAAAACATTACCCAAAACCAAGGTGAATCACACCATAAACATGGAAATTTACAAATAGTTCTCTCACACCACTTGGTTACCAAGTGTCAGTCAAAATTCCAAATGAGACTATATGCCAATTTTTCATCAAAACATATCAAAAAATAACAAATGATCCAATATTTTGGGGACACATTTGAAGTCACATTTAAAGTCACTTGAACCAATGATACAATATTTAGAAATCAAGGATCCTTTTTTGAAAAAATAAAGAGGGAATATAAGAGAAGTCTATGAAAACCTGTGGTTCAAGGAAGCCCTAATTCTATCAAGGTGCCCAATGGGCCTAAAGAAGACATTAAGAAACCACACATTTATAAAAAAATAAAAAAAACATTTTCAAATCCAAAACCACATAGAAATAAATTTAAGAAATTACAAACTAATATTAAATTAAACTATTCAAGTATCCATGAAATCACCAAAATCCCTTTCTAAAGAAACATCACTTTCTTTTAAACCAGGACAACAAACCATACATAAGAATCACAACATAAAAGTCACAATTTACACATACAACATCCAAATAAAAATCCAACCACATAATAAAAACATAACCACCAAAAAATACCAACCAAAAAACCCAATTTCACTTTAAAATTTCAATTTATATTTTAGGAAGCACCTTACATGAATTAAAATTTATAAACAATTAATGTAACCCTTTGGAAAACCAGTTCACATACATTTTCCACCATTAAAACACAAAATAATATTATACTAACACCACTCAAGAAGGATTATAAGAATTTTAAATAATTAAAGAAAATCTAAAGAATCAAATAAATGTGTCGAAAATGAAATGGATGGAAACACCTACCTCAACAATGTGAAAATTCAATGAAAATTTGGGACAAGGAAGAATACACCCCATGATAAAACCCACACACCCTAACATCAACCTAAATTAAGACACACATAAACCCTAACACTTAGGGTTCATCCAAAGTGAAACCCCACAAGATAAAAAATGAAATCAAGAGAGAAGGGAGAAGAGAAGAGGAAATCTACCCAAAAAAGAAAGAATATTACCTAGTATCTTTCAAGGATATTTAATGTAGGAAGCAGAGAAATGGGGGAGGGTTTATTGAAGACCCCTGGTGTACCTAGGTTGAAAAGGGAGGATAATCCCAAATTGGTTATAAGACATTGGAGGGGGAAAAGTATAATTTTTATTTATTAATGACCTGGGAAACTCACATGGTTTGGCCGCACAATTTGAAAAACCATGCACCAACCATGAAAACCCTAATAGAGAATAGGGTAAACTAACATGGTAGGGCCACAAGATTTAATAACCCATTAAAAAAGTAGGTGATTTGACTTTTACAAACTGCAGAGCCTCCCCACATGCTTGACGCATGATTTCCTCTGACAATGTGTAAGTTGTGCACCTTGGAATAGACACCTTGAGAAAGCTTCACAGTTTTCCCCTAACGTCAAAAGGTTTTTCCCAAACCATGAACCAAACATGAAATTAAAACCATTAAAGATGTTAATGATCCAGAAACAACCTCTTTCTTAACATATCACATAGATAACACACAAATCTTGTGCACAAACATTACACAGTCCAAAAATCCACCAAAAAACACCAAAACTAAAAAATTCATATCAAGAACTCTACCTAAACCCCATATAAAAGAACCAAATCCATGAAAAGAGTAATAAAATTAATTCTAAGATCTGGGTGTAACATTTGGTATGATTAAAAAATGGGCATGTCATTTTCTTTTAAAAAATACCAAGCCTATCCTCTCCCCACTTATAAAAGGCCACGACATATCCTCTCTAATTAAAACTTATAAAACCATTTCGATAATAAAATACCTAAAAATTAACTTACATAAATGAAACCTGTGGTACACCAAGGAGAATGAACATAGTTTAGGAGGTTTTAACATCCTATTATCCACTATAACATCTACCATGGATCGATCCAGGGGTTATAACCCATAGTAAAATATATTTAATCTGATGACAATAATCAAGAACTTGGTGTGGGAACCTCCAACTAAATTAATTGAATATTTTCCATGCTTTCCAAGAAAATTATTCATCAAATTGTGAAATGTTTTGGATATATATCCTCAGATTTCATGTTGGAGTAAGTGGGAATTATTATATATAGAAGCATTTTGCTTGCTTATCCTAGTTAATTTTGGAAAAATATGGATGAATCTTCAGAAAATCCTTGTATTTGTCTTAGAGTGAGAATGGTAACATAAAAAAACTATTTTCATCAGATGAGACACCACTATGTCTCATAGTTTTAAATATATATAGATATTTTGAATAGATAGTTGAGTAGGTCCCCACTCTAAAGTCTGCTAAACTGCCCCATATTTTATATCTTCTAGATAAGATTGGGCTTTATAATGAAGTTTTTTTTCAATTATTATAGCTAAAAAATACTTAGTATAGTCCCATATATGTATGAAAAAGAGAATGCCATGTTATTTTTCTCTATCAGTAGTGGTTTCACTCCATTATATGGATCTATGTAGGTAAAGTAAGCATTATATCTTCTGAGTGCGGTATGATTGTGTCATTCTTCCATATATTGACATTGACACATAAACTAGTCTCGATCAATTTCTTGTTTATATTCTAGTGGATATTGAGATTATATGCTTCATGACCAAGTGATCAATGTCATTCTTTTGCACTTGTACAGCATATTAAAAAACACCTTGGACATGTAAAAAGAATAAAATTTGAATATAATAATGAGTTGGAAAAGGGAAAGTAAATAAAAATAATTTTAATACTACTAATTCCATTATGCATATTTGAAAATGGAACTAAAAAATTACTATACCCACTGAAATATTTACCTCTAAATGTGTTCTAGTTTTTTTATAAATTTATTAACCAATGAATTATTTACTAACAAAAAAATATAGAGTAATTGAGTCTAATATGTTCCCATCAGGAAGAAATGGGACACTTCAGAATTGATAAATTTTAATGTTAAATCCATTATATACTATATTTTTGGATCAATAAGAATCAAAATTTAACTAATTAATATTAATTAAATCTATTAAAGAAGGGAACATTATTAGATTCAACATATTATTTCAGATGATACTACTTCTCCCACACATTGATTAATTGATTAGATTGGCTGAAAAGTAATTCAAACAATATAAACATCGTATTGTAAATTTCATTAATTCTATATAAACTAGTAATAATATTTTTTAGATAAATCTCCTATCTTAGATAAATTATGTTCATTTCTTAAGGAAGAAGACAAATACAGTCTACAGGTAATAAATCGATTCACTCAATAAATTTATTGTTTCTTCCTCTAAAATTCACTTAATTAGAGTTTTGTGAGGGAAAAGGATTATATAATGTTCAAAAGTAATTAATAATAAAAATAACATTCCATGAGTAACATTAGCAATACATTTACACAAAAATAATTCTAATATTGATTCCTTACCCCTTAAGAGAACAACCATCCATGATAGGGTAAATATCTATTATATATGAGTGATCCCTCCTAAGAAGTTACCTAAAGGGGAAAAAATTGAATCAAGAGAAAATAGATACTAAATTTTATTGAACATACTTGAATCAATGTTTGTAATCATGATAATAGAGTATTAGAAAAGAATAAATCATAAACACCTTAATAGAAATATAAACCATTGAAAAAATCATAAATAATTCATAACCCCCTACAAACTCGATAGAACCATTTATTTATATGCAATGTCATATCACAATGTAATAGAAGGAAAATTTTTGTAATCCAATAGATCCTATAGATAATATTTCTCATATTTTCTCTCCTTCAAACATGTTATAAAGTATCATGTAACTTCATGAAGAAACTAATGTGTCTTCACAATAAATTATTTAAATCCTAATAAGAATCATGGAATGGGGTCCTCATGAAATTAGTTGGTATGTTTTAATCAATCTTATACAAGACATATCATGACACTGACGAACATAGTTTTCGATGCAAATAATTAACTCTCAAATTCCTTAGAAAGATTATATTGTGCATAGTATGATCACCATCCTCTGAGACACAGTCCCATGTAATATTCTACAAGCATTCTTCCATAAGTTCGATTATGTCACAACTCTATGCTTCATGGTGTGATATAAAATCTATTCTACATCTACTTTCTTTAACAATGTATTCTTCACAAGGAGACCCAAAAATTCCCAATTTGTTTTCTATAACATATCTTACACATGAGCTCATTGGGTATGATGTATTACAAAAAAATCATATTTCTTAGGTCAAAACATGAAATTATCGTTCATATAATGAATGAATCATTAATGTTTAGAATAAAAATTACGTGATTAGAGATGAGTATAAAATGATTTAATCAAATAGTAAATAAATATTCTTAAGAATTTTCCATTTTCCCACTTTGTGGCCACACCGTTATTGAAGTGTCACAATCCGAATCATTTCTATTGAATAATACCTACACCACATTGTTTGACATTTGACTTTTATTTGGTATGGATATTGCTTCATAAGCTCAAGCACTTCATCACTGCTCATTGATCTCCCATGGTGACACCCTGTACTAAGACCAATCGTTACTTTCCCCATCACCAACCCTCTCTAGGATCTTCTCATCCATGATTCACCCACAAAGGGCTGCCATCGTTCTTGTTGTCACCTTTAACTGACCCTGATCTAGTTATGTTATATGGGCATGAACACCATTTTTTATTTCCCGTAAATTTTATTTTTTTACAATTTTCTTCTTCCATTAGGTCACTCTATTTTTGAAGTGTCATAGTGAAAATCAACTCTATCTCAAATAATCCTCCTCTACTTAATGTCACCCAACCCTCTGATGTACTACTGTTGGTCATGAAGAAATTCTCTTCAATGATTCTTGGGATTTTATCCTAGCTTCACCCTGGTCACTCTACAAACACACCTATCAAAATATTATATACCTAATTTTTTCTACAAATACTCAATATTCTATAAAAACTCATCTAATCAATAAAACAGTAATATATCATCATTAAAAAACCATATTAGATTGTATTAAGTTCATAAATAACTGATAATGACACTAAAAATATATGAATAAAATAAAGTTATCATTTAGTATATGAAATTCAATGATTTTAAATAACATTCTAGATAGTCCCAAATTCTTGAGTTGAGATTACCCTCTTCAAAAATTTTCCTTGGGTACATATTGGTCATTTCATGAACCTAAACCAAATGAAACAATAGTGCATTTTATAATAATATAAATTATATCGATTTTTCTAGTCTATGTTCCCTAATTCCCTTAAGTGAGAGATAATTATATGAAATAGTCTATAATATATGAGTATACCACACCACGTAAGGTCTTCTCCAATAACTCTACACAAGGATGAAATGATTTTATTTTCTCTTTTTTATGACAATAATCTATATATATATAATCACTACAAATAAAAACATGTGTCTTGATTTATATTCTTATCGGATATATACATTTACACAACCTATATTATCCTAATCCCGAATACCTCATTTTCAATGTGTCCTAGTCTGTAACCATTAACAATTAATTTTATTTTTCATTATTCCCCCACTCACTAGGTAATTCAATCATTCCATTTAATTTTCCTATGAGTATGAATCAGAATTTCTTGATGAATATATTTTAACAACTACATATGGATTTATTAATATTATCATAAAATAAATAGATACCTATCGACCACTAATCTTAGAACGATCCATAAATTTTACTATAATAAAAAATATCATTATATATGGTATCCTCATTCATGTTCAGTTTTATATATCAATAGTACCTTGGGATAGTTTATATAAAAACTGAATCTATTATCCTTGGTAAAACAATGGATTTTCTTCTGGTATTAATCTTATATCAGAATAGAAATTCCCCTATCAAGAACAATGTGAGGATTTAATCCTGTTATCATAGGATACATAGGGGTCTCTAGATCTCCTATCATAGAATCAGTAGAAAATTCTATTTCGTTGCATTATCCTACCATCCTATTATTTCATCCTACCATCCTAGTATTTCATCCTACCATTTCACGTCTCGTTTTACCCATTAACCCTTCGCTAGGATATCCAAATCCACATGTCAATTATTCTTCATAGGAAATAAAATTCACCAGATTTATTATTACTCTTTGTGATTAAAAAATACTTGAGATGAGATACACCTTATATAAATAATAAATCATTGATTAAATATATTATTTATGGAAATAAAGAATCCTTAAGTCATGATTATCCTCATAAAAATCCAAATTACTTCTATTTCGATTCTCTTTTAGAAAATTCTAACACATTCTCCCGATATTATCCTCTTGGTGCAAAAAATCACTGAGATAATATACTTCCTCTGGGAAACATGATTTTGATGGGACAAATCAAGGAACCCACATGATAAAAGAATAATATTAAATATTATTAATATTAACATAAATAAGTTTTATTTTAATTTGAATGAATCCAATTATATGGATGTAATTGTTGTTATTTAAAAATTTTACACCATACACTTCTCCGCAATGATCATAATATAAGACTCACTCTAATGAATCGAGTTGAGATGAAGATGAATGAGTATCACACTCTATAATGAAGTAAAAATTTGTTATATCCACATGAATCATGAATGAACACATACCTAGGTGTGGAGAAACTTCCAAAACATCACCAAATTTGGTGATTTGGTGGTGTGAAACTTCCTCTATGATTAGGTCATGTATTTCTTATGTTATTGAAGAAATGTTTTATCTAGTATTAAAATAAATTTTAAGAACTTTTTCAATCCATTTTTGTATTTGTAAAACCTATAATATGGATAATATGTACATATGTATGTGAATATTTTTTAAAATTATTTGATTTGATATGTTATAGAGACAAACCAAACATACATATATTATGTTATGACCATTGTTTGACTTTTATGATGCATTTTTATTAATGTCCATACACATTCCTTTCTCCTTTCCTTCATTGAAATTCATTCCATGTCATTCTCGCTCTTCTGCATATGACATTCTACATGTTCAAAGTTATTTTAACCCATTAGCATGTAACTTGACATTCGTAATCATTTTCAGACATCTTTCCCCGAATTCCTAGTTGTTCATACCCTTCTACATGATCCCACACATTTGTTCCTGTCCATGTATACCCATATCTTCATTCCCTTCGACATATCCCTTTCTATATAGGCCCAAATTATATTACCCTTCCATATTCACACAATATCATACACCCTTTAACATGTTTCCAATCACACACCTAGCCTCACATGCCTTGCCACATGTTCCCAAACCCATACATAGGTTTAAGAAATGTTTATAAGAAGTTACCACCCATTTTTGGGCACTTGGGATGAGGATTTCCTATAAAAGGACCCCCTTTCCTTGCATTTAATAAAAAATTCCAATCAATTAAATATAACATACCACTAGAAAAATAAAATCCCAATTAGATTACCCAACTACCTATGGATACCCATATATGATTTTTGAACCAAATACAAAGGGACTGTTATGGAATTGTGCCTAGTTTAGAGTTACACCTAGCTTGTAGCTATGCCCAATTTTAATCTGCACTCAACCCTAAATGGATGACCTAGGAAAAATAATATGGAACCATACATTATCCAACATGGAGGTATAATCAAACCTTAATGGGAGATATATTTAAAAAACATGGATCCCAACATACTTAAATTTATATATTTTTTCATGCCCTGTAACTCGGAGTTGTTCCCTAGGTATCGACCTCCCAATGCACTAAGTACATGAGTGCAACATTTCCCCAGTCACCTACCTAGGTGACCATTATCCTAGGTAAACAAAATAGTTTATATTTTAACCAAGTCATCTAAATTGTTACCCAAATGTCCATAGCTCATGAGCTCCGCCCACACACCCTCATTTGGGATCACATATAGGCTATGGTATCGGGCCATTGGCATGGGCCTTTGCTTTTGTCACAAACCCTAATGCAAAATCATGGGTCAAACTATGAGATTTTTTGTTCGAGTAAAATATGATACCTACAACTCGAGTCTTTATCCAAGATAATTCTAGTATTCAAGATTCTCATGTTGGTTTCCTCATATTCCTTAAGTAAATATTCTCATCTCAGTTTCCCCATATTCCTTGAGAGAATATACACCTCCTAGTTTCCACATATACCTTGATTTGATATATTTTTATTGGTTTTATCATATAAATAGTGTTAATATTTTCTTTTGGTTTTCTCTACATAAAATGACTTCGGATACTCCTCCTGGTTTCTTCATATTCCTTATTCTAAATTCCCCTCTTATTTTCCCCATATTCCATGATTTGAGATACTTCTCTTGGATTCATAATATGCCTTATGTTAAGTTTCTCATGTTGTTTTCTTCAAATACCTTGGGTTGAGATAATCCTCATGGTTAATAATAATCATTGAGCTTGATTAGATCATATTTTAAACTAAAAAAGGACATTTTATATAATTACCACACCAAACCATTTTTAGGTACCTTTCACCTTTTTTACACTCTAAATAACATTAAACTATTTGCAAGTGGTCATGGTTGTACGACTATAAAATTATATCATGTGTACATTATTGAATGACCTTAAAAGTTCATATATGCCTTGTTAAATGGAAAAAAACTACATGGGTTACAAATCCATTCACATAGATGCCTAGGATCATTCTTTCATGGACACAAGAAAAACTACACAACACCTCCATAATCCTATAAATAGAGTCCACCATCTCTTTAGATGGTGATAAATTACACAGTGCCTTCGTACATGTCTCTAAACTATAATGTAACAAATTACATGGATAAAACGAGTGATAGAATCAACTTAAATGGATATTTATAGTAAATCTGTTTCACTAAATGATAACTGATATTGTTTCATGGAAGGATTTCCTAAACGTGTACTAAATATATAATATTATCCTAGACTAGAACCCCCCCCCCCCACCCTTAAATGGTTAGGTAGCCTCTCATCCTATCGTTGGAAAAAATGTTCCATCATTACAATCCCATGTGATTGAGAGAACACATATATATGTAAAGTGGAGGAGTTTTTTGAGGCCATAAATAACCAGAAATAAGCCTATGAGAAAAATGAAGGGTTATATTCTATTTTATTTAATTTCATTCATTATAACACCCCAAAATTTTAATGTACGATTACCTTTAAATAAGAACATTTTGTTCGACAACTTTCTCTACACGCAACACCAAACTTAAAATACTCCATGATATATTTACATAAGATATAATTACTTGAGTAAAACCATTAAAAACATAGCCATTAAATTATAATGAATGAAAAACATTAACCAATTTACAAATTATAATGATATATTAAATAGAGGATACTTTTACCTCTCTTTGTCTTGCCAAACTGCCTACCTCGAGGGTGAAACACTAAATATTTGGGTGAATAATTACACATAGATCACACTGATTCTCGATATAATGATGATCACACAAATATCAAAGATTAGAAGTTCTTCGTTACATCAATACACCTCATTTTTGTCCGTCAGTGAGAGAGGAGAGGAGGAGGAGGGTTACTCCTTTGGGTTGTGTGCACCAAATTTATGGGAGGGGTATGTATTAGGTTAGGTTTAAATTAAATTTCCATTTAATTAATTAATCCACCTTATAGTGCACCACTAACTCACAATCGAACAAAACTCCCAGTGCAAACTACTTTATGTCGCGCCTAGGGTAAACATGACATTCTAAACTCAGTCGCAACCTCATATTTTTGTCCGAATACAATGATTAAGAGTTATTAAAATTTCAATTCAAACTAAACATGGGTGAAAAAATATATTTAATATTTTTAAAATCACCACACCAAGGCTCTCCAGGCCCCAAAATCCCATACCAGCTCAGTACCTAGCTTTTGAAATATTTATAGTAATATTCCAATGTCTTATAGGTCAAAACATGAGTCACTACATCACTACGACCTTAAGGATTTTTAAACATAAAAATAAAAAAGTTTAGGCATAAGAAAAGAAATTGATATTTTCTACTAGAACTCCCACACTAGTAATCTCATCCGGGATTCTCGTGCTACTTACAAGAACACACTCAGGGAAAACACCAAGGCCAAACCAAAATTATTTCCAGATCTAAATAGGACAACAACATGCAATAAAAGTCACATGTATCCTTAGCTACAATAGGTGGTAAATCACCAAGAACCACGGTTCATATATAGTCATAGGGTTTACCAGTACACCACCTTGCTAACCTGAAATATATACTGACGAAACCACATAGTTCACATCCACCCGTAGATAAACTGTACAACTAACTCCTCTAGTTTCTTGAATTTTTGTGACACTGAGTAAATGAGGGTACCAAAAAACAATACAGTTGTGTAGAATCATCCAATCCACAATAATTTATACACACAAAGAATGTGACATACCCTAACTATCTTCTCCTCTCCCGGAATGAGAGTAACCCCAACCAGAAATGCCACCACACCAACTAGTGGAAATACCAACCATGTGTGGATTTTAGGAAATAAATACACACTAAGGATAGATCATAGGGTCTAACTCTACCACTAAGGAATGATTCAAAGAAAGGATCTCCCTCCAGCAGGGTAGCCATGCAAAATGGGTTAAGTAGCAAAACTCCATTGGCAAGGCTAGGACTTACTCCAACAATCCTTCTCCCAACCTCGCCCTAAACACACAAGTCTGCGTAAATATTCCACCAAACCTTGAAAATCTCTACTTTGGGTGGAACTGACTCACCTTCATGGTTTTATCCATATCACAAAAAAGAATCTCGGTGGGGAAAACATCCTTCTTCTTCGTGAGTCCAAAGCTACAAAAGACCACACTACATCCCTCGTATAGTTTCTCACATAAAAAGATAATGAAAAGAGTATGATGGTAAAAATGAACCACAAAGAGCTACTAAAATACTCACCACAGATTTAATGAGCCCTCTGTCACAACTACCAACATGTTGCCTAGCCCCGAACACACGAGTCAAGAGAACTCATCCACTGCAAATTGAAACTATCTGCTTTGAGAGGCACTGAATCACCTGAATGGTTTTTCTCTCATAAAAAATGAACCTTGATGGGTGAAGAACCACTATTTCTTGTGAATTTGAAGCTATGTTGAACAAAACCAACACAGGGTTCTACTGATGCACTTCTTCACCCTAGAAAAACACTGGACAAGAAGCAGAAAGATAAGAGTACCTCATAACATTGTATATCAATACCACTATAGAAAGTAGAAAGGTCATGGAGTGTACCTCTATTCATCCTGTGATCATCTAGTTCATAGGCTCTTATGGCATGCAGTTATCCTCACCTATGTACTCCAGTTACCTAAGCTTGGTGTGGACTACATGGGTGTGGTGGTGGAAACACATCGAACCGCCGACCACCTCTTTCTATTATCCCTGCTCCTCTTCCTTGACCGCCATAATTTAAGACCAATTCTATAAATTTTACCTCTACTATGGTGGCCCATAGACCGAATCCCTCTTAGCAGTATGGATTCTTGAACAATCTCCAGCAATAAGTCCCTGACTGTCGCAAGCATAACACCACCTTTCATATGGATGACCAGATCCTCAGTGTTTCTGCTGCTCCACAGTCCCACATGCTTGAGCTTGGGCATGTCTATAAATCCTAATCCATGATCCATTCATCTTCTGCCTGCTAAAGGATTAAGATACCATATCCTTAAAACCCCTATTGCAGGCCACATCCACCTGCCCCTCCACTATAAAGCTCTCTACAATCAGAGCTCACACCAGTACCACCACATAAGAGGGAAGTAACAAAGAGACCTCACATACTCAGACATATCTAGAGAGGCCCCACTCAAAGGTTTGATCCTTGAAGAATGATTTCTACACTATGTCCATGGAGTAGCGTGATAGGTCTGTAAACCTCACTGATTACTCCACCACCGTCATTCTACCACGCTGAAGATTATAAGGCTCCTGGATAAACACTGACCATAGCATGGCTAGGAAAAACTCTTCCCTGAAATTCTCTCAAACTATACCCAAGTGAGAATCACCTCATAGTGAGACTACGTCACTAAACTCCACCATCACCTGACTGAACCCTATAGAAGGCTCGCTGTTAGGACCACCATCAGATCCGAAGGTGTCCTCATGAGATAGAAAACACATGTGAATACCTTGATCAAGTCATCATATTCCTGAGGGTATGTATCACCATGAAACCTTAGATATCACTGCCTCAATGACCCATATAGTGCACTCAACCTGCACGCATCCTCGTTCTACATTGCCAGTACAACCATATGCTCTACAGGCGGTGGATCAACAGGAAGAACACTCAGAGGTACCATATCTAAACTAGTGCCATTCACTAGAGCCTCGCCCTAAGGGATATTGTCAATACAATCCCACCATGGAACCCTGTCTAACTATCATCATGGTGGCATCCGGAAATTAAATCAAGACGTACCATGGTCAAATAGTATATATGGGGAAATGACTCAAGGACAGGGAGAATCAAAATCCTAGTTCTATATGATGCATGTACCATTATTTACCTATGAATAGTTTTCTAGATGGAAGATATGTCTTGAAAAGAAATCATTTTTTGTTTTAAATGGGTTTCTATTTTGGGAAAAGTTGATACTGAGTATTACTTTCCGCATGTAATGTATGGGTCTACTATTTAAGTGTTTTTCCCTAAATATCTAAAACTATAAACTGAAAGGATCCTTTAATATAAACTCTCATTCAAAAATACAATTATTATCAAAATTATTTTTCAACCAAAAAATAATGGTCAATATTATTATCATTTTCCGTAGAATTGGAACATTATGGACAATTTATTCTAATGTGACTAGGATATTTACAATGAAAACAATTTATTTGTTTACCTCTTAACCCTGACTGACACTTGGAATTTCTTTTAACTATTATTTTACCTCTCTTATTATGCCTACCTCTAATATCCATCCCCTCATATTTCTATTTAACATCACTAGGATTCTTCTTTTGGATTTATTTAGACAACATAGCAAACTTAACCTCTTCTAGGTTTAAAGAATCTATACGACACATCATTGAATAATTAATTAAACAATAAGAATTATATAGATAGGTTAAATGTATGATATATAAATCTTCATCAACCAAATTAACTTCAATATTATCAAAATCAATAATTATTTATTTAAAATCATCAATGTGAGTCTTGAATTCTCTTCCAAGATGCATATAAAAATTATACAACAACGTCTTCTTATATGTGCAACCTACTAAGGTTTTTTTTCATATATAATGTTTCATGTTTGGAATAGATTTTAGTAATAGTGGATTCATAAGTTACCTAGATAAATACCTTATCTCCAAGATATATGATCATTCAACTTTTAACCTTCCTATGTACATCAAAATACACATCTATTTCATTAGTAACAAATTTTCTATCAGTGTATAAGGTAAAAAAATTCTTTATAGGACCAAAAAAAGAATAAAGGATCTAATTATAGTCTAGAAGTGAATTCATATTTATACTCAATATATTGGAATAATTAACCCTATCTTGTTTGTCTATATAAAATTTAGTTAATCTAATTATTATGGATTATATGAATTTGATACCATTTTTAAGGGGATACACTAGTAAGGTAGTCCATATAAATCAGCCAAGATGCAATAATATATGTACAGGGTTTGTGATTTTAGGTATACATTTATACTAACAATAAATATAAGTGGAACCGATGGATACCAAAATAATTTGTTGCGTTAAAGTATTAAAACATAGATATATTACATGCTTTGGTCCATTGTGTACCTACGTGCATAGTCAGAACACCAACACTCAACCATTATCACTAAAGAAAAGAAGACAAACAGAATTATTAAAAAACATGGAAATAAATTGAGAAATTATCCAAGGATATTCCTAGAAAAAATAACACTACAATAACGCATATAAGGATACGAAACCATACATGGAAGGAAGAAATGAAAAAAATATGGAATAAACTTATTATGATTCTAGGTTCTAATACAAAAACCTAGAAGAATCTCAAATAGCACCCAAGATTCCATTGTTTTTCTTCACGTGATGACATCTAGAGATGAAGGCCAAATATATACACCACTCTAGACCTTAATGATAGACCATGTTCAAACAATGATAAAGATGATAAGCTTCTGTGAACTTTAGGAGTCATGGATAAAAAAACTATTTCTTTCTCTCATTATTTCTCTCTACGGTAATCAAATTTCCCCCTCACATCACAATAAAAATCAAATGAATCCCAATAATGATCCCTAAGGTACAATCATAATGGTGATGAAATAACGAGGTAGATGAATAATGAAATATGCAGACAACATGGATGAGCTAGAGGTGAGATGTAGTTAAGGTGTTGCAAAAAATTAACAAACACTTATTTTTCATTACCCTTTTGTGGTATTACCTTTATGGAAGACATTTATGGCCTTTATGTGAGCCTATTGAAGACCCTTATGTGAGAAGGGATAACCTTATGCAATCCGATTTACCTTTATGTGACATAGGTGGTACCCTTATGTTACTTGGAATAACCTTTATGAAACTAGGTATTACCCTCACACAAGTATGGACAACCCATACGTGAGAGATTTAACCCTTACGAAACCTTCCCATGACCCTTATATAAACATGGAATAGCCTTAAATATCATGTGATGTACCCTTTTGTAGGTAGGGACTTACCCTTACATGACCGAGTATTGCTCTTTCACATACCATGGTGCCTTTACTCAATAATTAAGTTTCCCTTATGCAAGTTTGACAGTACCCTATCCGTAACCTTACAGAAAATGGTAGATACCTTTACCCATGGTCTAGTTATAGGGTAAGAAAAGGAATTTGAATCCAAAATTAATAAAAGGGAAGAATATTGAAAGATGGAAATTTAAATAAAATTTTTCATGAAAATTCAATTTTATTTCAAAAAAATAAATACATGCATGAAAATTTCTTATTAGGGGAAGATGAGATGAACCAAAACACTAATTTGAAACCCCATCTCACTGAAAACACCCACCATGCTAAAAGCAGAAAAAAATATGCTTAAAACTCTATGAAAAAATAAACTGATCAGAAATGGAATCAATTACATGAAAAAATGATAGTTATGCCTTAAAATTTGAAATTATGGTACCCTAGAACAAGAAAGTTTCATTGGATATTTGATGACATTGAAGAACCAATAAAGTTTTGTTGAACTCATAAAAGAAAGGGATAATTCAAGGGGAATTAGAATCATTAAAAAGGGAAGGTCAACTCAAATAATGAAATGAAAATCAATAGGAAATTTGAATCTAATTCTCATCTAATTCATGACTACATATAAGACTTTTAAAATGAAATAAACACTAAATTAACAATGATAATATAGTGATATAATCCATAAAAATAGTTGTGGGTGTTTCCCTCTCATCAATGTTAATTTGAATCGAAATATAATCTCAGAAACCCTACATCGTGGATCTTTTCATCTGAGTTTATCTTTGTTAAGGATTTATATTTATCCTCACCTATAATTCAGATCTATATTTCTTTAGTTTCTTGGAAGGAATAGTTGTTCTATGTGTCTAGTAAGAATATACAACACTGAATACACTATAAAACCACTTAATGTTTACAAAATTTCCATATTTATGACATATCATAGGTTCATTAAGATAGTCCTCCTCCAAATGTGTCATGCTACCACATTGATAATACCCACATTGTCTCTTCAGGTAAGTTGTACTCAATCTTGGTGACCTATTCTAGAAACATACCCTATGAAAATAATATTAATTATTCTTTTATCTTATATAGAAATATATTACCAAAAGATCAGTGGATAAAATCACTAATTCAAGTCACAAGTATCTAAAAGGTAGATGGAAAACATATAGCCATCCTGGATAATAAAAAATATCTAATAAGTCATGATTGGACACTTATACATTCATCCATGAAAATATCCTCTATAAAGAATAATTGATGAATGAATTTTCTTTCCCTTTCCTATATCAATACAAACTTTATCTATACAAACACAATTATATGTGGGTAGGGGTGAGTATAACTTTACGTAATAGGATATCCCTAAATAACTATAATTATTTATAGAGTATAATCTATTCCAAACTATTTAACCAATTTTATATGGATACTAATTAAACACCTTAAGGATTAATAGTTTATAAAATGCTCTCATATAAATACTTGTTATTATTTCAAAAAAACTCACATGAAAGGTTCACAAAATATTTTTAACCCTTCATATTTCACCCATAAATAACAAATATTCATTAGCGGTGTCCTTTATTATATTTATAAATAATAATAAACATTATTACAAAAAAATACTTATATATAATCATATAATCACTCGTGTGTATTATCATTAATCAGAGTTTTTCCTAATTAAAAAACCTATACCATCTATATTAAAACTCATTAAACGTCTCTTTTATTTAATTCATAATCATTATCCTACCCGTATATTCATTTTCTAACACTACTGGGTTGTTTCACTTATCCAAAATTTTATTTCATTCAATTGAATTTTCTCTCCAAAATGATTTTCTGCATCAAATCCAAAAAATAAATTTATATTACATTAAAATTTAATTTAATATAAAAATATCACTTTCATAAATGAAATATTTCAAATAAAATCTCGAGGTTTTAACATTACTAAATACATATTTTTTAATAATCCACTAATTTTCCATTTATCACAAATCCCAAAAAAACACAATTTTATCTCACCAATTTCACTCAATTATTTGGTAAAACGCATTTTAAATCAAATATTTGAGATGAACATCAATAAAAAGTTAAGGAATCATAATTTATAGAAGATTGAAAATTAATGACCTATAGTAGATATGTTCTTTGAAATATACACAAGTATTTATATAATGTTCTTAATAGTGAAAACTACAAATCTGTATCATCATAATACCTATATAAACTACAATTATTGATCCAAATGAAAATTTAATCTAATTAAAAAATGTTTTCATGAGATTTATGCATTTTTCATGTACCCTAAGTGAATTTTCTATAGTTTGTTCGATTTTTTCATGGCCCCCAAATAAGTCTCTAAATTAGAGTATTCAATCATCAGTGAATGGAATGATCTCCATGTATGGTAATCTAAGTATGATATTACTTAAAGAAGAAGAAAAATAAAACTAGTATATTATCACATAACTCGATAATATCATTCATGGGTATTATATAATATTTACTTTCACTTTGCATTGGATCTCCCCCACACAGCCCACAACATCCAATATGTGAGGGCCTATGTGGTTTTAGTGTATATTTTCAACAATTATTGGTCATGTACTTCATCATATTGAAAATTTATTCCATTTATTATTAGGGAAATTTATTCCCTTTTTTGAAAGACTCAATATTAAGAAAAAATACTTTATACCCTAATAGATTATAGAAATAAAAATCCAATATCTCTTTTGGATAAACAACAAATGTAAATTTACCAAATTTGGGTTCTAGTTTACTTAAGGTAATATATCATGCATATACCTCAAAACCAAAAACAATTATAAAAGTAAATTTAAGATGATTTATATTCTATATCTCATGTGGTTTATTTTGAATAGACTTTAATAGAACATTATATAATGTAAATTAATTAATTTCTCATCCGTAAACCTAGAATAAAACAATAAGGTCATCTTGACTCATCATTTATTGAACCATGTCTAATAGGGTTGAGTTTACCCTTTTAAATACTCCGTTTAACTATAGTGTACTAGGTGGGGCAAGTTTTGATATTAAAAAAAATCTTCTAGATTTTCATAAAATTGTTATTTATATCCCAAACCGTTATTCATGTGTTAATATATCATGAATAGGTGCATATGGTTCCGTTGAATTCCTACTCCATGAGCCCAAACCTTTATCTATTATTTTACACAATCCAATGACTTGTATATATATCCTGTAAAAATGAATACTACACACCTACAAAGGAAAAAAATTTACTTTTAAAATAAACATGTAATATTTTAAAGAACACATAAACATATTAAGGCTTCATGAAAGTGGTAAAGGTCTCTCATTCTATAAATATTAAAAAAATAACTTTAAAGTTTGTAAAAATAGAAATTTATAAGTGGATTTTTAAGGAAAGGACCCATACAGAAAACATAAAAAAATTCCTTTTTGAAAACATTATAAAAATTAAAAACTAAAAAAAATTATTTCTATATAAATATATTCATAAGTTTTTTTAGAAAACAATGACATGTAATAGAAATATTTATAGTAATAAATATTTAAAACATTTAAAGCAATGTTTTAGTTAAAGAGTCCCTTACCTTGGATTATAATTCCTTCAAAATTGTTCAAAACTCCTGCATAATGGTTATGAAGAGTGTTATTAATCTATTATTGACCAAAATTAATATTTATATGACCATATATGATCATTTTATAACAAAATTCCACCCATTTATTAATAATATTTTTTATTTCCATTGTTTTTTGGTGCGTTCATTTCATGGTTTCCATGGTAGGTTTTGTTTTGGATTTTCTGGTCAATTAGAAATAAAACTCTAGAAGATAGAAACTATATATATTTAGGTATATAAAAACCTTATGTAGGTTATGAAAGATATAAATAATATTGTTCATTTCAAAAATTAGGGTGTTTCATAGATAATAATGTATTTATTTTCAAATTTCATTATCATTAAAATGGATGAGGTACATGTATGGTGAGTATTGATATTATCCCTATCTAGATTATATAGGTTTCTGATGTTGTTTTGGAAATGGGATGAGGTATCCTTGGATTTTTTTTATTTTATTACCATCGAACCCCAAGGGGGAATAATTCTATTTGGGTAGTTTTTTGATCGGTTGATGAAGTCTTCCGATTTTATTCCAATCAAAAATACCACTAAGGTTGAAGATTCATGTAAGCTATATGGGTAGCATATCATGATGTTACATGGGAGTCCTTATATAATAATTTCGGATAGGGATCCTAGGTTTACCTCAAGGTTCTGGAGAAGTCACCAAGAGGAAATGGGAACTCATGTCAAGTTGAGCACAACATACCATCTAAATACATACGGTCAGATGGAGTGTATGATTCAGATCTTAGAGGATATACTTCATGCCTATTTCATGAATTTCTATGGATAATGGTATACCCATCAGGGAATGGTTTATTTTTCTACAACAATAGTTATCAGTCTTCGATAAGAATGGATCTATTCGAGGCATTGTATGGTCACCCATGAAGATAACCTCTTTGTTGGGAAGAGTTGGGTGAAGTTCCTTTAGTTGAACCAAGATTGGTCCAGGAGATGTTAGAAAAGATTCAAGATGTAATTCAGTGTCTGGTTACAGCCCAAAGTCAACAGAATCCATATGCAAATTGACAGTGTCATCCTCTGGAGTTTTCAGTTGGTGACTTGGTTTTCTTGAAAGTTTATCCTCTGTTGGGTCACCATTGGCTAGGAAAATAGGTAAAGTTATATTTGATATATGTTAAACCATTTGAATTAATCGAGCGGCTTGGGAAGGTCTATTTTCAGTTTTCATTATAGGTTCTCATGAC
The DNA here is from genome assembly GCA_963277665.1 of Viscum album. Taxonomy (NCBI): domain Eukaryota; kingdom Viridiplantae; phylum Streptophyta; class Magnoliopsida; order Santalales; family Viscaceae; genus Viscum; species Viscum album. The sequence continues at coordinate 1,319,747,147 of OY728132.1, read as the reverse complement.
AGGTATTCATGATGTGTAAAACATCATAGTATGAGCGTAGACCTATCCAATTGTGATCCTATAAAACATCCATCATTTTATGGGCTCTTTATTTTGGTATATTGTTTTTTGGATCTATTTAATTATATTTTCTATCAAGATTTTAGTTATTTGTGGTAGTGTTATTTATTTTGGGGAGTGTTTTTCGTATGAGATATGTGACACTCTATGGACTTTAAATTTAACATAAAATGGCTCAGATTAAATTACTTGGATGATTATAGTTTATTTTCAACATTATCATACTCATTTAATAATAATAAAATTGAGATCCCATAAAATATGATCATACTAATAATTTTTAATCAACCATTTGTAGTCATAGTTTCATTTCATAATTGGGTTCTTTTGTATTTTTTCCATTTTAGTTATCATATTTTTTGTTTGGGTGTTTTCTATGAGTTATTTTCAAATTGGATATAATATGAGTTTCTTATTTTGTGCATTGTGGGTTGTATTGATCATAATATTTATACTTTAATATCATGATGAAGGGGAAAAGAGTCTATTTTCTATATTATCTCACCCAATGGGCATCTCATCATATATTTAGGGAATTAATAATACCAAAGGAAAAAAGTAACCCAAGTCTCAAATGATCAAATCCCTTAGGCATCTCAACCCTTACTCAAAATAATATAGAGACAATGGGGAAAGAGGCCCCATATCTCTAATGATATTAGATCAATTATAACTCAAAAATAACTTAATTTGGCCTGGAAAATGTGAATGTGACCCATGAATATAGTGATCTCAGCCAACACATATCTGAATTCCTTACATTGAATAATTGCAAGAAAAATGAGGTTGGTGTTCCATCCCTATAATAGGATCAACTCAAGCCTTTTCAATCCCTTTATAACAACCCCTCTTTATATAAAATCATTATAAAAATAATGGATATCAACTTATAATGATATTTTTCAGGACATTAAATATCTACCATACACAAAACTATATTGTTCCACTTAAAAAAACCCCTCACATGGTCTATACTTTGGTTTGGCCCACTAGGCCCCACTTAATTAAAAAGATGAGGTTAGTCACCCCTCATACATTCCAAAGAGGCTAAAGTGGCAATCTGACAACACTGAAGTAAATTTTGAGACCAAATAAATTCTAATAACTCTATGGTATGTACACATTCCATCATTAAAGAGTGAAAAGGGTGCCTATCAAGTTCTACTAAATCATAATATACCTTAATGGACACCACAATCGGGTTTAAGTATAAGGTACCTTTTTCATTACTTCATGTTCACAGTCATCGATGATCATGGATAATAATTAAAAAAACTAACTACAAAATAAACCTATAATTATTGTTATTATATTCATTATACATAAATAAAAAAAATTATGATCTTTTCAAGATTAAATTAATATATAATTTGGATAATCCATACCAAATAAACTGTATCATCCCAAATCATCACCCAATAAGAGAATAAAATATTATAATAAGTCTTCTATGGGATGAATAATATATAACTCAAAAATATACACCTTCCTTGGGTTCCAAAACATCTTTAATAAAGCGTCTTAGATTGGATACTGGTCTATCAGTCTAAACAACCATTACCCAACACTTGAGAAATCATCAAGGGTCTAAATATCTCAATAGACATACCTTTCATAATGTAACTCATTCATTATTACATTTCAAGACACTCAAACTCACTTACTTGTGCATAAAATCTACAGTTTATATGAAAAACCATATATATAGGTAATATCAGGGACCACCTCACTCAAATATAATGTTAAAACAAGGAAAAAATGTCACTTGTATGTGCATGGTTTTTATGTGCATATCTCATTAGTGTAGATCATCATGTCTAACATCCCAATTCTCAACAATACATATAGATATATTATTATATTGGATCATCATTTCTAGAACCCCATTTAACAACTATGCATGTAAATCAATGGTGTAGATCGTCATGTCTAACACCCCAATTTTTAACTATGTAGATATATCATTCCTTATCACAATCTCACAATTGTCTCATAATCAAATGTTTTTTAAATTATATCATCAACCAAGATTAATGAAATTAATATTTTATTGCAATTACCCATAAGAATATCCATTAATTATTTCATAAATTAATTAATCCATGTCTATAAATTAATTCAAAAATCAATTAATCATTTCACAATATCAACATACAATAATTAAATAACCAATTAATTATTCATCTCAATTCATAACATTCATATCGAATAATTTATTCCAAAATTTATTATTCAATTGAAACTTCACAATTACCTACTAATTAATTCCCATAATTAATTATCAAAATCACTAATCCCAAAATCTTAGAATTAATTATCACATTAATTATCTTATTCAATGATCCCTAAATCTCACAATTTCACAATTATCTTAATTAATTAATTTAGAACAATAATTAATTATATAATGGATTCCATTTTAATAATAACTCTAGAAATTTTATAACTAGAATATATGTAATTAAAATCAAGACTATGAGATTTAGATTTTAGACCAACTACCTAAATTTTTTGATAAAAAATTTCCCAATGTAAATCCCCAAGAATTGAGTAGAACAACAATGTATAATGAGATCTAACAATGTCCCCAATGGACAAATACCATAAAGAAAGAGGAATATTGTTGAAAAGAGGTTCCTAGATCTAAATTGATCAAGATAAAAACCAAAAATGCGATTTTCCAAGGGATTTCACCACAACTGGTTTGAGAAGAAGGAAGATAAAGAATAAATCTAACCTAAAAAGACTTACCAGAGATTGATCACATGAATGGGATGTCCAAGAAAGGGATTGGCACTCCAAAATCACATGTAGGGTCACCTTAGTTCTAGAGGAGGTGAACTAAAGTGATTTACAACACAAATCAGCTACACAGCTCCATTAAAACTACAGATTAGGAATTTACATGGTGTGTAATTCTATTACATGTCATGTAATTATTTTTAATGGTTTTCTCCAAAACATCTATTGCTTCATTTTTTTATTAAAACCCACAAGTAATTATACAATATGTAATCCCCTTATATTATGTATGAATGTTCTTAGTTGAATTTCGAGACCAATTTCCATTTAAATCATCTCAACTCACCACATACCGATTTTAACACTTATCCCATTTATACCATGTCTCTATTAATTAAAAGAGTTATACATCATTGAAATTTATGTCATTTTCTCCAAAAAAGTACTCACTGTATTCGAAAAATATTTGGCCACTAAGGCTAAAATGAAGAAATGATGAAAAAAACGTAGAGATAAAAGTACCTAAAAAATAAAGGATCTTACAAATACCCTGACCATAGATATTTTCTACATGATTTAGTATGTTCTTGGTAGTGAGCCTTTATTATTATACATGTATAATAAGAACCCCCTTTCATTTTTTCAAGATTCGAGTCATGTTCATAGAAATTTTTTTATATATATCTCCATGATGGGCTCAATTTACACTCTTTGGAGTTGAAAACAACCATGATACTAAGGTGGTGGGACCCAAACCTCCACTAGTGACACATATAGAACATATAGTTATACATGACTCAGACATTGATGCCATGTTTCGAGAGGGGTTTATGTTTCTCATGTAGACCATGTAGGGAGACCTGTGACCTACATCTACTATGGAAGTAATGACACAAGAGTTCCAACTATTTTATCCACCTAATTTCTCAAGGGATGGTGGCCCTCGAGATATTGAGACATGGATAGAGGCCATGTTGTCCATATTTGAGCATCAAGAGATTACAATAGAAATCAGGGTCATGATTATAACATATATTCTTTATGGTTCCTCCAAGTGTTAGTGGTTTGTTATTTCCTAGGAAGACCATCATCAGGATATAGTCTGGAGAGACTTCTAGGACTCATATAAAAAATATTTATATTTGGAGGCACTAAGAGCTGATAAAGATAGGGAATTTATGAACCTGTAGTAAGGATCCCTATAACTTATGGATTATTAAGTTTTATTTACTGAGATTCAACATTTTTCAACTTCCTTAATTGGTTATGATCTTTTGAGCAAGAGAAACTTTTAGGAAGGGATGGGGTATTCCTTACATTGTTCGGTACATGTCTTTCATTTTATTACCGTTTCAAGGATTCTAGAGTAGGACCTGACAACTGAGTAAAATTTGAGGGATTCTGATAGTACATGGAACATTTTTCTAGCACTATGTTAGGAGATTACTTCATCCAGTGGAAGGAAACATAGTTTTGAGGGTTCTCGATAGAGTAGTGGCAGACCGAGTATCTACATTGGTAGTTATGTAATATGTTATCATTGTGGACAGAAAGGCCACATAAAGCCTCAGTGAAACCAAGACACATTTGAGTGCCGATATCGTGGTAGAATGTCACATCATTAGATGTTTTACTAAACCATTCCACATGTTCTTCGTGTAAGAGGATTTGAACCAGCTCTGCCTTTTGGAGAAGGATAGATAGATTTATGCAAGGCCATAAGTTGGACTACCACTAGACATACATGCTGAGTAAATGGACTTTTTTTGGGAGACAAATCTTAGGATATTCCACTCCAGCTGAGTGAACCCACTCTGGGAATCCATGCTGCACCACATGGGCATGGATCATGAAAAATATACACAGCACAACCTATGATTGAGGAGATTAGTTCTAGGATATCTATAGTATGAGGTATAATATTGGTAGCCTCTAGATTAGTATCTTCCATTTTTGATATTCGAACACCGCATTATTTTATCTTTGTGTTCATTAAATAAAGCCTTAGGCTTGAGATTCAGTATTTCTATGGAGATTTTACTCTAGGTATAGTAATCAAATAATGGTTAGAATGTGTCTGCCAATACGGAGAGTCCCCCCTCATGGATGGTGGTAATAATTTTCTACGGGACCCCTTCATCCTCAAGATAGAGGTATTTAGAATAATATTAAGGATGAACTAGTATATTCTTGATTGTGTCAAGTTGAATCATATCCCTGAATTTTTTCTTCAAAACACTGAAGGGCAGTACATATATTCACAAGTGAAAATGGGAGGTCTAGGTGTGTTAAGATGGACCGGAGAATCATGGGAAGTGTGGAGTGACAACCCATATAGTTATTAGTTAAATGAGAGACCAGTGAACAAGGTGAATTGAATCCCATCTTGTGGTGGAGCAATTAAGGGATGTATTCCCTCATGATGTTTCCCAAAAACCGTCTAAGAGATAGGTAGATTTTACTATGGATCATGGTTAGAGGGTAGCACCAGTATCTATCCTACATTATAGGATGGAACTTACTGAGTTTCAAGAACCCAAAATGTAGTTATATGATCAGGAATCCAATGGTTCATATGACACATTACATCTTCTTGGGGATCACCCAGGATTTTCTCAAAGAAAATGTATAGGGGCCTCAAACATTGTGGGTATTTTTAGAAACTAAATTAGATTATTCTTAATAACTGATATCCCCTAACTCATATAGATGATATATTTGACTGTATCCAAGGATATTAAGTTTTCACAATGATTGATTTGAGCTCGGGCTACCATCAGGTTCATTTTAGTCTATCAAATATATCAATTATAACATTCCATAGTAGATATGGATTTTATGAGTATTTAGTCATGTAATTCGATCTTAAGAACATACCCTCAGTATTTATGGATCCAATGAATCAATTTTTCATAAATATTAGGATTGTTTTGTTGTATTCTTTATGGAAAGCATCTTGGTTTACTCATGTACTTCATATGTACAAGACAAACAGCTTGATATAATTTTGAGTACAATGAGGGATCACCGGATAATTACTTAGCTCACAAAATAAAAAATTTAGATTTATATTCTTCACTTACAAGGTGAAATTATTTCATTGACAGGAGTCTATGGATATAAATAAGGTGATCATAGTTATTTTCCAGGAGCCGCCCAAGAACATCATTGACACACAGAGTTTCTTTGGGCTGCCTGAATATTACAAGAAATTTATTTAAAAAATAAACCTAGAGAAACCTTTTATTGACTCGAATAATAATTTCATCAAATTTGTAACTTTTAAAATTATATGATAAAGAATTTCAAGAGTTTAAAGGATGGTTGAGAGCAATGTAGATATCGATTATTTCAGATCTAGTTACAATCTATATGGTTTATTATCATTCGCTAGGAATAGGGCTAGGTGTTGTGCTAATATAGATAGATAGATTAAGGTATTTTGAGTTTCTATTGTTGAGTACATATGAGTAAAATTACCGAACACAAAACCTCAATCTTGTAGATAAAGTACTTACCTTGTGTTGTTGGAGGAACTACTTCTTAGGAGAACACTTTGTGGTGTAAACAGACCAAAATATACTTAAATAAATATTTACCCAAAATGAAATAAATCTCAAGAAATAATGATGGGTTGAATACTTATAGTTCTTTATATTTAATTATAATTATCCATCTAATATGGGTAATGTAGTTTCTGATGTTATGATCTATAACACTCATACCTAGGAAGTTCATATGGCTTATAGTGAATGGAAATTGATGGAGATCATTTTGGACATGCATATAGTGGTACATGAATGTCATGGATAACCTATCAGTATAGTTTTATTAGTGAATGATATCCCCACAGGGCATCGTTAGTTCCCTACGGTGCTTTGCAAAAAACAAAAATTATAAAACTGAGACAATCCTAAATCAAATTGTAGTCTCTAGAAAGACCGAGTGTTAAACCCATATAGATTATCTGTATGTTATAAATTGATTGGGAAATAGAAATTGATTTTTTTTTATTTTTTTGGAAAGAAATAAACAACATCAGTAACGGTTGGGATGAAATTAAATAGATGGGACATTCCAGGTTTAATGATTTTTAGGAGCATGTTCTGGGTATATACTTGAGAGTGTGTTTATTCAATATTTATGTCAGAATTAGGCTAGTATAGATCCATGGTCTTGGCATCCTATCCTACTCCTATGATCACACTTTTGGAATGGTCATCTACTTAGTGAAATCACAAAAATAGCTGACCCAAAACCCTGTTTAAACATAACTATCCTATATTTCACAATGGTCATGGGAAAATTTGGCTAATTAATTGAAGCAATGAAATAATTCCCTTCAAATCACAATAAATGATCATGACATTGTAAAAATAAAGATATTGGAATTCATAAGTTTTGATTGCAACATTCTAAATCATGAATAATAAATAAAAACAGTCCATGAGCACACATCCCCCTACAAATCACATCACATGGCACTATGGAGAAAACTCACTCATGGTGGAGGCAAGCATCATAGATACCCAAGTAAGAATAGCGGTGAAGAGGGACCTCAGATCTTCACTCCATCTTCTGGAGGCCTTCCCTTAGTGATTCTTGGAATCCTCTTCCCCTGAGTATTTTGGAAGGGTGGTTGTGCCCTCCTTTTATAGGAAAATACTTTCCAAACCCACAGCCCACATCACGTTATTTTTTTCTGCATTTCACCACCTACACTAGATGTACATGGGGTACATGAAGTTTACCTTAGATCCAGTTATTCCTCCATTGCATTGAATCTACAAAAAATCTCGTACGCTGGTTTGAATGTCGTCACGTCATGTACTGGTGGTACACAATATGTACTTGAATTTCACAGTTCTTATGCTCATCACGACTTGCCCTGTGAAAATATGTTTTCTTTAATTTTTCACAAAGTGTACTTGTGGTACACAACGTGTAATTAATTTTTCTTCAGCTTCCATCTCCTCTTCCTCTCAAAAATCTAGTTTCGTTCCACTTCACTTCACTCACCGTGCGGAGGGTTGTTCGACTCTTATTTCCTCTCCTTTTTTATCCTTTTCAAAAATTCATTATTTCATTCCAAAAAAAACATAAAACATGTAAATTTTCTCAACACATGGAAGAAAATAAAATTTAAATACACAAATTCTCATATTGAAATACTCTAAAATATATGCATGAAATACACATATCAAATCCCCCACAATTGAATTTAGACTTTCCCTCAAGGTTTGAATCTCAACATACTACAAATTACATCTACCTTACTGTGCTTTAAATTCAATTTCAACAAAATAAATTGATCAAATGAAAATCTAAATTTTCAAGCATCACATGGAAAATTTCATCAACACCTCATTTTTCAAAGAAACACATCATTCATGTATATTACTTTTCCTCTTCAAAACAGCCAAGCCCTTTTCAATCATCCATTCACATTTTTCAATCCATTATTAATATTCATGTCACTTGAAAACCTCACATGATTTTTTCAACTCATCATAATCATATAATTGTAAATATAATTATGCACATACCTCAAAAACATGTATCTTACCATAACCTTTCAAGGCATCTAACATATCCACTGCGTAAAGAAAAATTCACAATTAATCATGAGGGCATCACCATTAAGGATCAAATGACTCTGAGGATTAATGGTAGGTATGTAAATGATATAAAAATTAATGCTCAAAAATGAGGTTTGACTCTAAAGTACATTTTATGATATTTAAAAACAAATCAATGAATGTATCTCTTTTCAAATTTTATCTCTCTTCCACCTAAAAAACTCAAAGTTGGGTTAATGATACATGTAATAAAAATGAATGAATCAACCTTTATGGGATTTTTTCCTTTTTTTAAAGCTATGATCAGGATAAATCTCAAATCAATCACCTAACCACAAACGATCAAGAGATCGTCAGTCTAGAAAATAGTTATTTTTTATCCTCTGAAAACACAACCCATTTTTTCAGTTTTTTCCAAGAGATGTGAATAGTACAATACAATGGATAATGTTAGGGCCTCCCCTCTATCACAATAAAAAATTCCCCAGAAAACTATCCATAATAAATAATATCCCGATACACACAATTGTTTTTCCTCCAACACTTATTATTTTTAAATACCATGAAAAATATTTAGAGGAAGTTAGGAATGGATAAAATAGGCTTATAACATTCTCAATTACTAACTAGGAAATTCATGGATTCTATGGGCTTACAAAGGATTAATTCAAGGTAGGTATCAGTATAAGGGATAACAAAATATTTTCTGAATCATAGTAATGGTGATTATGTTTATTCATAGATTTGATAAGATGAAAAGAAAGTTATAGAAGAAAATAATACCAAGTTTTTCAAGGAATATACTAAAGAAAAAATAAAAAATCTTTGTATCAGTGGATGTCTCAAGAATGAGATGAGTGGTTGGGAAAATTACTCATGGAAATGAATAAAAATAATTAAATAAATGAATTCAAACTTAATAAATTAAAAACATGGACAATTCTAAGGGAAATTTCATCTACCATGATTATAATGATTCTCAAAATCATGAATTTTAAAATCCTAATCCACATTCTTATCTCTAATAATTATTTTCTCCATTTTTATCGTTAAAATTTATTTAAAAGGAAATATAGATACATGACATGATAATTTTCCTCGGTAGTTTATGTCTCCTAGATCATTTTAGTAAGGAATGAATCAAATGTTGGCATGAAATTTACAATTAAATATCTTAAACATTTAAAAAGTGGGGAATATAATAGAAAATTAATGAATTGAAACTCATACTTTCCTTTCAAATTGATGCTTCAAATTTGGGAAGTATAGGTTCTGGTTGAACCCTTTTATGATGTGTTTTTCCCTTTACGATGTGTAACTCCTCTATTGTAGTTTCTTCTCCTCCTTCTTGCTTCTATTTTCCTTGATGGTCCTGCAAAAATTAAAATTCACAAGTTAAATAACAAGACATATCCATGATATTAAAAATATATGGAGGATGAGTGATTTTAAAAAAAATAGAAAATAAATAATGTAACATAATAAAAACATAGGTTGCCTTTATGTAGATTTTTTTTACCATCGTTGGCTCAACATTACCTCTTCAAATCAGGTGATCGATGGTAGGAAAGAGCTTAGCTGATATGGATCTAAAAAATTTCAAATACTTGATTATTCTGTGTAGTTTGGTCCTCTACCTTTCTCAGAAACAAATTTTACTCTCCCATTGTTGAAAACAATCTCAATTTCCATGGGCCAAATCCAACAGTTCTTAGCCCTTCCTGTATATCCAAATGGAACTTCCCTAATTTCCGAAACTTACTCGCCTTCTTTGAATTATTCTTGAATGAATGTTACTCTAATATCTTCATCTTTCTTCATCAAATTTTTACCTTTAATTATTTTTTTCTTACTTCTTTCTTTAGTCTCTATATCCTCTACATTATCTATCCTTTTATAGACAAGAACATCCTATTCTTTCATGAATTCATGTTTTGAAAAATCATCAATTGGTTTGTCTAGATTTTGCATTGCCCGGTGCAGATTGAATTTTACCTCAAATACTCCAACTCTTAAACTAATCTCTCCATTCTAAACATTGACTAGTTCCCTTCCTATAGCTACAAATGGTCCTCCCAAAATTATTGGCCCCTTCTCTTCATCCAAGTATTTCCCCAGAAAATCTTCCATAAAATAGAACTCATCCACTTTGACGATGACATCATCAAGCAGTCCTCAAGGATGTCTCACTATTATATCATCCTTTTGAATCATAACTCGAGTTGGTTTCATCTCCTCCAATACCAGGCTATTGAATTTTTCATATGACATGGTTTTTACATTGGAACCTAAATCACATAAATATCTAACAAAATCATTAGTGAAAATGGTAATTGGAATGTAAAAACTACCTAAATCATGTTGCTTCATTGGTAGAATGATTGAAAAAACTGCGAAACTTTCTCCTTATATTGAAATGGTGGATAATTATTCTAGGTTATTCTTGTTCATCACCAACTCCTTCTTGAACATTTCATATATTGGCATATTTTCAATTGCCTCAGCGAATGGGATGAAGATGTGTATCTTCTTGAATATCTCTAAAAAAATTCCTTCTTCTCATCGATCTTCCCTTACTTTTCCTTATATAGATATGGTAGTGGCAGTTGTTATGGTGGTGGTGATTCTTTATCATCACCTTACTGATCTTCTTTATTCTTTTCTTAACTTACTTCTACATCTTTTTGTGGAAATTTATGTCTTCCAAATTATATTCTTCTCCCTCGTTTCTTCTTCCTGCTTCTCAGCAATATCGCTTTCACATATGCATGAGGATGATGTTATGGGAATCCTAGAATCTATCCTATTTGTCTTTCTCTAAGTGTTTCTATAATCTGGAATACTTGACATTATAAGTTCCTTAATGATTCTTTTTGGTTTTTTGATTCATTTCTCAGTTCTCTGATTGTAGTACTATGGCCTCTTGATTATGTCATTAGATCATTAATTGAAGCTCCTATGGTAGTCATAAATGTTGTAAGGGTCTCCTCTAGTGAATGGACTTGACTGGTCAGTGTTGGACCTTGTTGTTTAGGATTATAACCTTGTTGTCTTGGCTGAAATCCCTAACCTTGATTCTGATTTTTCTGTTGATTTTTCGGCTGTTGTGGTCTCCATCCATGTGAAAATTTTTGAAGATGGTAATCACGATAATTTACATATTTATTATGCATACCTTGGGGATTTCAGTGGGCCATCATCGCATCCATATTCCTTGTCATATTCTCCATTTTTGCAGTCATCCATCTATTGTCCACCATGTTCACTCCTTGTACTCATCTTTCTTCCAGTTTCCATTGAAAACAATTTCTTGACATATGATATAGTATCTTGTAACATTCCTCTGGTTACTTTCTCCCCAGCGAACCTCCTGCAGTATCATCTACAATGGAATTATTTCATTATGACAATACTTTATAAAACATTTGAACTAGAAACCACATTTCGATTCCATGATGAGGGCATCATCTTATCAAACCTTTGAAATGTTCCCATGAACAATATAGAGAATCATGATTTAATTATTCAACATTCAAAATTCTTACCCGGAGATCCATAGACTTTGAGGGTAGGAAAATCCTTCTCAAAAACATTATGACTAGATCTTCCCATGTTGTGATTGAATGCGAGGGTAGACTTTGGATCCACTCATGTGCTTTATCCTTTAGTGAGAATCTGAATAGGTGTAATATAACCGCATCATTTATGACGTTCAAGAATTGTAATGTGTCACGAATCTCCAAGAAACATCCTATGTGTGATTTTGGGTATTCATTTGGTAGCCCAAAAAATTGTAATGAATGCGTAATCATATGGATGACCATTTGATTTATTTCAATGTGTTGTGCAGCAACAAGTGGCATCATGATTATTCAGTTGACTTCCATCTTCTAGGGTCTTCCGTAGTTGATCAGTGCTTGGCCCCTGAAATTATTCCTTGATACTGTGGTCATGATCTCTGGCTCATCTCTCCTTCAAAATTATCTCTTCTATCCATGTTGGATTTTTCTTAATTAGAATCTTCTTTTTTCCTTTCTTTATAGGTGGAGAGTCTTCTCCAAATTGGGTTTGTAGGAATGATATTCTATTTTTTCCATACCATGAGTGTAGTAGTCATGCACTTGATTAGTACCTAAAACTACAACATGATATGAACAAGTGTAAAATAATGAATTAAAATAAAAATAGCTATATAGATTCCTAATTAATTTTAACATAGAGGAAACTGTCCCCAAAAACATTGCCAATTTTGACGACCCCACAAGGTGTCATTAGTTCCCTACGGTTCTATGCAAAAATAAAAATTATAAAACTCAGACAATCCTAACTCAAAGTGTAGTATCTACCAAGTCTGAGTGTCAAACCCACAATGATGATCCATACATTCCAAATTAATTAGGAAATAGAAATTAAATTTGGTATATTTTTTTAGAAATAAAGAAACAACAACAACAATGGTTGGGTTGAAATTCAATATATGGGGACATTCCAGGTTCAATGATTTTTACGGGCATGTTCTAGGGATTTAATTGACAGTGTGTTTATTCAGTATTGGTTTTGTAATTGGGCCACCAGATATCCTTGGTCTTAGTATCCCACCCTACTTCTATGATCACACTTTTGGAATGGTCATCCAGTTAGTAAAATCACTAAAATAGGTGACCTGAAAACTTGTTTAAACATAACTATCATAGATTGAACAATGGTTCTGGAAAGTTAGGATAATTAATTGATGAAACTAAATACTTCTCTTAAAATCATAAGAAATGATCATGCAATTGTAAAAATAAATAGATTGGAATTGATTAATGTTGGTTTCAATAATCCAAAGCATGAATAATAAATAAATAAAAGACCTGAGCACACATCCCCTACAAATCACATCACTCGGCACTATAGAGACTACTTTCTCATAGAGGAGGTGATCATCTTGGATATCCGAGGAAGAATGGTGGTGAAGCGGGACCTCAAATCATCACTCCATAGTTTGGAGGCCTTAACTTGGTGATTATTGGCATCCTCTATGCCTGAGTATCTTGGAAGGGTGGTCGGTGGCCTCCTTTTATAGGAAAATCCCGTTCAAACCCACAGACCATGTCATGTTATTTTTTCTACACGTCACTACCTACATGACGTGTACTTGTGGTACACGATGTGAACCTTAGATATGTTTTTCCTATATTGCGTTGAATCTATGAAAATACCATATGATGTTTTGAATGTCGTCATGTCATGTACTGGGGGTACACGACATGTACTTGAAGTTCACAGTGCATATGATCATCATGAATTTTCCATTTCATATCTGTTTCTCTTTAATTTTAAATGATGTGTACATATGGTACATGACATGTAATGTATTATTCTTCAGATTCCATCTCCTCTTCTCTCATGAAAATCCGGTTTTGTACTGCTTTTCTTCACTCATGGTTTGAAGGGTTATTCAGCTCATATTTCCTCTCTTTTTCATTCATTTTTCACAAATCTATTATTTCATGCCAAAAAAACATAAAATAAGTTAATTTTATAATAACATAAAAATATATATTTGAAATACAAAAATCCTCAGTTTGAAATACTCAAAAATATATGCATGAAATACAAGTATCAATGACCTCATCACATATGGATTAGGTGAAAATGATATAACTATCAAAGCATAATGTCTTTGTCTTATGGGAATGCGATTAAGGAAGGAACCCACTGGAAAGTTAGATCATCACTAGGGATTAGATATTTCATATTCATGGATTCATATGTGTTGTTGAATACATGTGAGAGGAATGGATGTGATAATATCATTATTACTTTTAGGTGGTATTCCCCAATCATACAAAGATGTACTGTGACTTATAGTGCTGGTATTGGTGGTCTGTAATAAAGAGGTAGATAGTGGTCTTCATGATTAAGTGCCCCACGTATTAGAAAGTGAAATTAGAAAAAAATTTAAAAACATATATTTTAAATCCATTACCAATTACAGAGTGGAAATGGGATAAAATCACCATGGATTGTGTGACTATATTATCAAGGTCACCTCAAGGTAGTGACACTATATGTGTGATTTTTGAAAAGTTGACAAAGGGAGATCACTTTCTACCTATCAGAGAGACCCTTTCAGTGGATGATATTAGGAGGGAATATGTATGATATATTTTAAAACATCATGGATTCCCACTAACTATTGTATCTGATAGAGGTGGTCATTTTACGTATCAGCTCTATCAAGGGTTGCAGAGGGTGTTATCATCATAGGTAATTATTTGTACAATAGGCCATCCTCAAAATGACAGACTACTTGAGAATAAAATTTGTGTGTTAGAAGAAATTAATAGATCATTCATCCATTATTTTGGAGGATCTTGGGAAAACTACATACCTCTATCTATTTTCTCTTAAAATAACATATTTTAGGTGACCATGAATATGGGTTCTTATGAGGCCTCTTATGGTAGGTCAGACTGTTCACCCCAATGCTAGTTGAAAGTTGGAGAGATAACACTACTGGGGCTTCATATCATTAAGAAGACCTCAAAGAATGTACAACATATTAGAAATCACATGGCATCGGATATGTCATGGTAGAATTATTATGTTCATATTCATCAACAACCTCTAGAGTTAGAGGTAAGGGATCGAGTTTTCTTACATATCTTACCAATGTTGGGGAATCGATGGATTCATAAACAATGGATACTGCCACCAAGGATCGTTGGAACCTTAGAGTTTTTTGAACGGGATGGGATGACATCCAATCTGATAGATCATCCTTATAGGTACCAATCCATGAAAAACGTCTTCCATATATCTTAGATTCTACATTATCACTCCAACCCATCTCATACATTTGATATATAATATTTCATTCTAGGTGCTGATACTTATTATGATGAGTATCATACTCGTATATCTGGTAAAATCATAAAGGTTATAAGTGGTATGTTAGTTCATTTAGTAGAGGTTATATAGAAGCAAAACCAATTACAATATGAGACTTGGGATAGAGAGGCTAACATATGTTCTTAATGGATGAAGTTATTCTCAGACGATGATTTATCACTCCTAGGAGAAAAACTTGGGGATGAGTGGTCTTAAGAGAGGAATATTGTAAGATATTTGTTTTTCTCATAATCCCAAATCCATTAAATTATAGTTTTAATAATTTTTCTACACCTATTTTAATGATCAAAGAGTTTATAATGGTTTCAAGAGCATTTAATTCTTGTTTGGAGCTCAGAGCTCTGAGTTTTGGATAAAACAAAATAGGCACACGATTTTTTTAAAAATTGCACTTGAGGTTTGATGATTTGGTCAAAATGTGAGGCATGTTGTGGGGGGTCTATAAATGGGTGCATGGGTTACACATTGTTTACCAAAACCATGCATCTAGGACACACACTTATAGCCACATAGGCAGTAATCCAGCATGGTTGGTTCATTGTTTGGCCAAACCATGCGGCTAAACCATGTGACCCATTGAGTTTCCTCCCCCTAATCCTTTGAGTGATACCCTTCCACCTGATGAATGTTAAGGCTTTTTTAATATTTCTAAATAATTTTTAATTTGAGATCACAAAAATATTATGTTTGAAATTATATTTTACTTTCATATTTGTTTAAATTTTTAAAATTTTTTTAATGAGTTTTAAATGTTTGTATTTTTTAAATATTTTAATTTTTTTAAATATTTTTAATGTTTTAGTTTATTTTAATTATTTTAGTTATTATTTTTTATTATTTTTATTGTTTTTAAATATAATTAATTTTTTAATCATTTTTAATCATTTTTTTAATTTTGGAATATTTTTTAAGAAATTAATATTTTGATGGAAGAATGGTACGTTGTAAATAATTAATTATGATGGAATATCACAATTATTTATTTAAATAGATTGTGAAAATTATTTAGGATGGATATTTCATCTGTCACAATTATTATCTATTTGTAATGGCCCATTGCAAATATCCACAATTGTGATGCCATTTTTTCCATAGTGAAATAGCTACACACTCTCATCAGAAATGAATTTTTCAGATGTGATTCCATTGTTAATGCACCTTCACAAAAAATAGAAACTTAAGTAGTTCTCCCGCTAGGTACTTGGTGGGTTTTTTCTATGTAGCAAAAAATCAACCCCTTTTTATCCCATTAGTTAATATTAAATTTATTTAACTTATAAACATTTTAAAAATATGCATGATTTCATATCCACATATTAAAAATTAATTATAAATTTCACTCAAATAATTATCCATTCTAAAAAAATTACGAATAAATATTACCTAATTTAAAATAAACTACATAATAAAACATCACTAGTTGAATTTTTCGATTAGTAGTTTAAATAAATCATTCTCAAATTTATGAAAATTGGATCAACGTGATCTTTCCAAAGGATGGATGTTTAATAATGAATTTTAAGTCTGACACAATCTTGATGATGGAGTTGTAAACAAGAGGTGAATTATATAAATTTCCAATGATTGAGAAACAAACTTCATGATCATGAAGAAATGAAATCAATTATAGCATAGCAGACATATCCATTTGGTGGAAAAAAGACAAATATTTAAATAAGTACTGTTACAAAGTAACCTTGGTTACCACATACCCAAGCACCTAATCTGGTCTATAAAAAGGCCCACAAGGCATTACCAATCCCCACTGGATGGAAACTAGTGAATGGAAATTAAGAACATACCATCGGAATGGTTCTCCTAATAATTTATGTAACCTAAATATAGATAAATACTTTAATGAAATTATGATAATCTAGATACAAAACGAACATCCAGAAAATTCCCAAAAATATCATCAAATAATACTTATACAAAATGAAATATGGGAAGAAAAAGTACTATTAAAACAAGGTTATGGTGATATAACCAGGACTCAAAATAAATATAAATGAATCTATCCATTTATATATAAAATTAGGTTCAATATCTAACCATGTCACATCCATCTCCCATGATCCACTAACATAGGTACATATCGCCTCTGAGTGACACAGTGCTATTACCTATGTCTCAAAATTCAAAGTCATTATACACCAATTGAGTAAGAAAATGGTGTAAGAATAACTATCCTTGTAGGATCCCACTAAGTGTGCCACAAATTACCCATGCTAGAAAAAAATAACATTATAGTATGAAAATAGTTTATATAAAAACACAATTTTTACATTTCAAGTAAACTATTGATGAAAAACATGTATAAAAACCATGAATTATAGGATATATCCATAATAACTAAGGTTGGGACTCATCCTAGGGTTCTTGTACTATTTGTGATCAATCCAAAAAATTCCTTATGAGTTTGACTACATGGGAGAACATAATCGTGTTCCTAGTAGTGTGGTGACACCATATAAAATAATTAGAACCGTTTTCCATATGTTTAGTTAGTGGTTCGGTGTATTCCAATGGATAAGAAGGGTGTAACATGTATATTGGTATATATCCTAGTCTTTCTAGAAAGGTACCGAGGTATTTGATGTGCTATTCTCTTTCCATTTTATTCAAATTAAACTTCTAATTAATTCTATAAACTAAAAATTCCATATCTATCCATTTTCTCATCAATACAAAAGTAGTTTTTTAAATTAATCAAATGAATTCGAATAGTTCTCAAAATATTCTTTTATGAATAAAAACAATTAAAACATTATTTATAAATTTAGTCAAACATGTTAAATTAATTTAACAAAGAAAAACCACGTAACCAAATACCTTTAATAAATGAAATAATTGACCAATTGGTTGAATCCATTTGAAATAGTTAAGAAATACCGTAAGGAACTAAGAGGACATCCTAATCACCATAACCCACACAATTTAATCTATATTTAACTAACCATAGGATTTCATTGATTTAAGGTTGATTAAGAATAATGAGGGAAGAGAGAATACCTCCAATAGGATGGATATAAAGTCATTACTTGATGTTATCTTTATTTTTTTAGGATGGTGACATTGATGTTTTCTTGATTTACAAATGATATAATTAAAAAATAATAATTAAATATTCAGTGAAGGGGCATCTCATTCAGCCAGTGTAAGATAAAGAAATAGTCTTGATAAATGGGTGATAAAGAAGTTAAAATAGTCTAGGGGAAATTAGAAAATTCATATTTTGTAATGTCATAGGTATACTACATAGTTAAGACACATTGTTTTCATAACCATGCACTGATAGTGTAGATGGAAACTACATTACCTGGGTTCTTACAAGGCCTAGACACATGAACATGTAGACTATGCACCGATGGTGAAAATTAACACTATCAAAAATTAGAGACATATCACACAGTTGTCACACAGTTATTCCAAACCATGTGTTAACTATAGGATAAAAAAATTCTTAAAAAGTTTAAAAATTTAAAAGGAATACAACCAATGAAATAAAAAACTAGAATACAATAAATAGATGATCTATACTTAAAACTGATATTGTGTGTGAAAATATTCTCCCACATATATCAATTTATACCACTAGAAAGTCAACCTGAAGCATAGTAAAGAAATAGATGAGGCTACTGCACCTTCATAAATGGTTCCCCATCCCAATTCTTGTTAGTGTACCTTTTATGTTTCCATAATAGTTGAACTATTGGGGTAGATTACCCATGAAATGCTTTCTTTTAGGAGTAAAAAATTCAAATTTATTGATAATTGAATGATACAACATGTTATAACTCAAGTTATTCACAATTAAAAACATGATAGGGGTATGTATTATAATTTTTCTGTCATGAAACATAAAAGGAATAAAAAATTTGCAATAGTTTTGGAAAAAACACCAATTGATATGACACTTTCTAGTAATTAAAAAATCCAAATGTATTGACAATCCTTCGATAAATCATCCATTATTTATACAACCAATAGTAACACAACTAATACTGAACCATAAAAAAGGATCAATTTCCAACTCATAATTCAAAAAGATGACATCTATTATCAATATAAGACTTGTAAAGAATTTGAGTGGCTGAAAATATTTTTCGGATTGTATTAATCAAGTTATTAATCTTCTTAATGACACATGGTTCTATAAGATATTTCTCGAACACCTTTGTTTAGAAAAGGGGAGACTGAAATAGTCAATCTTATAGATCCTCAATGAGTAATATAAGATCATAAGAGTATAAAGATCCCTAAAATATGGTGGGGTAGGTTGGGGGTGAATTGTAGTTTAAAAAAAATAAAACATTAAATTTACTTAACCTAATTATAATTATGTTTGAGAAAACATTTATTCTAATATATAATAAAGTAATTAGATAAATGTTTTCCTTAATATATTAAAATCAATGTTTAGAAATTTTATATAAAAAAGTTTATGAAACATTCCTTAAACATTCAAAGTGGAAATAATGAAAATTGTAAAACATGTATTAAAGAAACATTATAAATTTAATAAACAAATGTATAGAAACATTATAAAAATAATATCCCAACATGAACCTACGATAAGTGGTTTGATATTTATTAGTTTTTTATATTTGATATTTGTGTTAATAATTTTTTGTAGAAAATATTATCATATTCTGGTATTTATTGGTTTTTTTATATTTGATATTTTTATTAATAATTTCTTACATGTAAGAATATTTGTTTTAAATGGTTAGATGTGATCCTGATGATCTATTTCATTCTCCCACTAATGTCAGACTTTTTACTAATGAGCTTGATTCAATTGATCCTTATAATGGTGCGCCTGTTAGGAGGGGGTGTGGTCTTTCTCGATTAATGATTGTAAATCAAATTCCAGATAAATGAACATATATTGATTTTGATTCTTGTTTATGGAGGTATGTTCAATTATTTAAGGTATTAATTATATATTAACATTCTATATTAATTTGGATAATTATGATTATATGTTTTTATGTTTATAGTTTTTTTCATTTATCTCTTGGGTATACTGGTGTGATTCTAGGAAATTATATTTCTAATCCATGATTAGGAGGTAGACACTACTATAACTATATTGGGTCATAGAATAATGTGAGAAGCTGAAAAATTCCCACTATTTGATATATTTATATTATTAAGTGAATAATGGAAGAAATATTTTTATGTGTATGTCATCCTATAAAATATACAATGATATTTGAAGTACATGAAAATTAACATGAAGGATACGGAAAATGTTTGTGTTTTATCATAAGATTGATGTGGTTGAAGACCTATTCATTGAGGAACTATATATTACTTTGGTGGTGTACCATTATTCAGAGAAATCATGATTATCGTTTTCTTGTAGTTTAGAAGTACCAATTATACACTTAAAGGTACCAATATAAAGAACCATTTGAGAGACTATAAACTTGTTACATTTAGTATAAAGAACCTGTTGGAAAATAGTATGGTATTTTCAAGATATACATTCCTGAATCAACTTTAATGATATAGTGGAAACATGTATCAAATAATTAATATTAATATAACATGTATTAGTTCCCATATTTGGCCAAAACCTTACAATTTATTTATGTGTGTTGTGTTTTCTTATTTTTTATCTTACATGATGTGAGATTTTATTGAGGGAAATCATGATTAGATCTATATATTATCTTAATATTCAACACATGTTTTAATATTTATAGGTAATAGTTTTAATGTGTTATAATCTATTGGTTAAAAATAATAAACTTAATTCAACCCCCCTCTCAAGTGGTTGTACCAATTTTTTGCAGTACAATTTTTGTCCTAGAAAACCTTGTTTACATTGGCTATAACTATTTTCCAGTCCAATTTATTTTTTTCAAGACATCATCGTAGTGTATATTTGAAAATAATTTAAATTTTCCATAGTACAAAACACATCATACCCTATAAAATATGTTAATTTATTAATCTATTAACAACTGTAGAAACAACGATTATGGTTGAACAATAGAGAGAATATCCATAGACACTTGGAATGTCCATTTGGATGAATTTTTAAGAAAATGATATTTTAATGTGATTAAAAACTAATAAATATAAAAACTAACCAACTATTTGAAAACTACTAATTAAATTAACTCAAACTATCTAAGTGAACTAAATTAATCTATGAATTAAACTTATAGAAATGGAAGTGTGAGAGTTATGACATCCATTCAAGTGTATATAATGCCAATTATTTAATTTCCCTATCTGAAAATCTATTTATTTAATTATCACCAATTAAAATTTTAATCCAAATACTATTAGGTCATATTCATTGATGTTAGACAATATTATTTTTTTTCACAAAAATCATTTATCATTTCATTATCTGATTTTATGAATAATTTATTTTTCATTTTAACATCAAATCTCTTAGTGAAATAAAAAAAGAAAACTTTCTCAAAAATATGAATAGTATATATCTATAGAGCTCACCCACATGTGATCACTTATTAGGTATCACTAACACAAGTGTCAGGGTAAATTCACCCAAAATGTTCCTTTTCTAATATATTTATTTATTCAAAACACACTCACGTGTGATTAAAAATTCTATAATGTGGACAGCCAAGTTGCAAACAAATAAATTATATAATGAAATCCCACCCATGATTACATATTAGTTATCACACAAAAGAAAATAAAGTATATGTTTTGATTAAATATAAAAATTAAATTAGGGATAAATATAAATCTTTAAAAAATTTCCAATCAACATGAATTAATTGGAAATAAAATTTATAAAAAATAAATGTATGAAATTACCATCACGTTCCCCAACACTCAGACACCATAAAAATTAACCTAAAATAACTATCCAAAAATAACACATGGAAATAAAATAATAAATCATGAAAATCATAATCATGTTAATGGAAAAATGATCAGATACATGGTCAATTTCATTGTGCAGTGTCAATCGAGAAGCAAAGAGAATCCTCTATGCATGTAAATTTTGTGTACAATACCCATATAACTGAAAAATATTTCCCCACTCAAACTTAATCCTATGTGAATGTAAAATAAATGGATAATCAATAGATATAGTGGGGTTTCTTTGGATTTTGATGCACATATATAAAAGAGAAAGAGGTCATTGGGTGTTGTGATGCTGTGAGAGGAGGAGGTTGTCATCGGTGGCATATGCTGGTTAGGTTTGCAGGTATATCAGGCATGCCAAGTGAAGTGTGAGTCATGTAAAAGAGGGTAATTTTTCATCAGGTGTCAACTTTCTAGTGCTCAGGGAAGTGGCGTATCATGGGAGAGGGAGTAGAGGAGAGTGGTGCAAGGATTTGGTGTGCTGTGTATTTTTAAGAGAAAATAGGCTCACTACTATGATGGTATAATGCCTCATGATGCAGTGTTTGGGGGGTGGAGGTAGGGTTTTTGTGGTTGAATATAGGAGGTAACTTCCCCTTAGGCCACTACACAAAGGGTTCACCTGGTGATTTCACCGACAGGGAAATAGAGGAGGTTCCCAAAATGGTTGTTTTGGAGAAGAGGATTGATAATGTATTAGTGGAACACCTGGTTTGTTGGAGAAGGGGGTGTTTGGAACTCATGGATTTTTTTTCATACGGGAGGCCTGGATGGTGTATTAGGATGAGTCATATGAGGCTTTGGTGATCTCATTGATGGAAATGGGAGGTGTTGACTGCTACTAAAGGGTTTTGAATGAACTCCACAGATTCACTGCATGAAAAACAAAAAATTAATAATTCCCAATGTCAAATTTCAAACACCTAATTATCTAATTATTAAATTTTAAATAATAATATTAATTATTATTATTGAATTAAAAATATATAAAGATATATTTTATATACAAATCAAACAAGTTAAGTTGAATTAATATAATTAGACACATAATAAAAAAATTCTATTAAAGATTAACCAAATTAAAATATTACAAATAATAAACAAAACATATTATTACTAATACAATTAATGCTACTAATATTTATAATTACACACATATATATATAATATTAATATACAAAATTAATATATATATATATAGTAAAAAGTAATAATTAATAAACAAACTTTTATAAGTGAAACTAAAATTGATAATATAATGTTAAATAGTATAGGTTAATAAAATATAAATTAATATAGAATAATTATAATAATAAATTAATAATATTTATATATTATTGAATAAAAATGAAAAATTAACAAAAAATAAAATCTATGTAAAAGAATATAAAAATACGAAAAAAAAATGAACTAAATAATTTAAAATATGTTGATTAATTATGAAAAATTTAGGGAATTACATATGCATCAAATATTCCAAACCTAAAATATTTCACTCCTTATAAAAACAACATGAATGAATACACAACTCGACTTGTAGAAAAATCCAAACATCAAAATTACAAGTTCAAAATTTTTCAATCCATTTTCCATATAAAATATCTGATTTCATTTAAAATTCTAATTTCCAAATAAAATTTCCCTTTAAATCACATTATTTACAAAAAAATGAAACTGCACTCATGAATCAAGTGACCTAACTCACCATAACTCGCATCACCTAATACAGTTCATTCAAACTTTTATGTTGATTTCACATAAACATACATGCTTAACATATGATTTAATTGAATTGAAAATTTTTGTTAGTGTAAATAAAAACAATATACCAATCTCAAAGACATCACATTAGGTTCACTTGTCTCTAATGCAGCAGGATGATGCATTAAAAAATGATTATCTATGGAAAAAAATAGGTTTGAATCATGAATTATATGCAAGATAAATGTCATTCCAAATTACCCCCTCAAAATTTATCTCCCCCACATATAAAACAATAGTTATCCTTAATAATATGAAAATACAAATGTCACACTAAATTTTTTTAAAAAAATTCCTTCTTTTTTATGAAATAACTAATGTAAACATATTGGATATGTAAACAAGTGAGTATCATCTCTAAAACAGCATCAAATATAAATAAGAAAATATAACAAGTAAAGGTATCCAATTATCTCATACATAGTAGAATCTCATTGAAATTATTTCATATAGAAAAATTTCTAGATACTGGAGAAATAACTCGTAACTTATATAGGTATCCCTAAAGATGAGGGTTACCGCTTAATTAATAAAAATGTACATTTTGTTGTAACAAAAAATAATCTATATTCCAATATCAAAATTCATGCAATGAACCAAGATACTATAAAATATAATATATATGATCATGATGAGATATTATCAATCCATGGTCATTAAAATCCTCACTATCCCATAAAGAACCCTCTCCATGAATATATATATCCCCATACTTATATTGAAAACCATCATGAAAATATTCATGAAATGGGAAAGTAATGGAATAGACTATGGTCTTATCCTAAAAGAATTATTTAGTGAATATAATGGGAACAAAATGAAAAAAATGAAAGTTTGGATAAGTGGGTCTAATTGGATAAATAAATCAATCAAATTCCACTATCATTTTAGTGAACCTTTAAAATTATGATCACTTTGATGAGCAAACATGAAAAATTCTATAAGTGATAAAATTATAGAGATTCTTTCAAGAAATCAAGAAATATAAGAATATTTAAAAATGATCCAAAATAATCATAGTTATTGAAATATTATATCAAAAATTAGAGATGAGAATGAGTGAAAATAATTTTCTAAAAAATAACTAAATTTCCTGAAAATATTTTCAATGCATGTCCCGATATCAGTACTCATCTAAATCACGGTATCAAGATTAAAATCATGTAAAACATGAATCATTTTCTTAGACTTCCCATAGATAAAAGTGGTACTCCCATGACTTTGTTACTATATAAATGTAGTCTTTTTCACATTGGTTCAACAATAATTGTAATTGTAGTTTTTTAGTTTTCATATTTAGGTTACGTGGTGATTTTGGAAGCATACAATATAAATTAATATAAAACATTTCCTGAGTAAAGGAATATTAATGCATAAAGGAAACATGTATTTGATAAAGCTCTATAGTGATGTACCTATATAATATATACTTATAAAACACATGCCGACATCATATCATAAAGAAGTATCACCATAATGAAAAGCATGTAGATGCTAAGAAATATTTATGATGAATTCATCTCTACTATAGTTCCAAGAGAAAATATATTATGATAAATTTTTGAAATTTTAGTACATGAAAACTAAATAAATTAAGGCTAAATTTAGTGAAAGGGAAGAAAACTAATGTTTTTTACTCTCATTGATCGCTAAGTTTACTTCATCTTCTTATAGACATTGATGAAACTCCACCAATATAAAATGTAAATGTATAACATGCATCATTTTCTTTTACAATAGAAGTTTGAAGTACTTTTGATGAAAAGGAAATTATCTTACAAGCTATAAAATATCTCAAAGGAAACATTTCTATCGATTTGATGTTTAAAATGAAATAAAAATTTACCAAATCACAATGGAATGAATATACATCAGCTGAAGAAAGACTCCCTAAATTATTATTATTTTTATAACATGTGTCGTTGGGAAGTTAAATAAGATTACATCTTTGAATCTTCACAAGAGAATAAATTCTATTACAAAAATATGACAATGGTCGGCTTATCTCCATAATATTTATGAATTTAGAATCTGGGATGATGATGTATCCTAACCAATTTTTACTCCCATATTCTAGAATATATAAATCTACCAGTATCTAAATCAATTCATTCGATTTGGTTTTAGTAATTTTTCCACGGTTAAGAGTACTACCGTTATCTGTGGGAATTTCAAGTGAAGTGTTTTAACCTCAATTCATAGAGTAGTTGGGGTGGGAATAATAGGAGTTGGCGATGCCACTATTTTAAAAATGAAACTATTTTAAAAAATTATTCTATAATTATCTCATCACATTTATCAATCAGATCTTGTTTCACCATGATCTCAAGATCCTTTGAGAAATTCTAATCTTACTACAGTGGTGTTGTAGTAGTCACTATAGCAGGTATTTTTTGGTACTGTAGCGGCCAGAACTATTCATCTATTAGAGGATTTTGGGCAACCAGTTTGGCCCTTGAGTCCATCAAGGCCTTCAGAACATTAAATCCATTCTGGAAAGTAAGGATTTTGGTCCACCTCAAGCCCTTCATACAACCTCAAGGCCTATAAGAAACATGAAATTGTGCTTAAATGGACCCGACATACTCTACAAGAAGAAAGATCTAGATGAGGATTCGGAGATAGGTTCATTCAATATAGTAGAACTAATAGATATAGAAAAATGAGAGGGTGTCGAAATTTTAATCGAAACTAGCTTGTGCATGAATGGGAATCCTAGAAGAATAACCATGCGAAGGTGGAGATATGATATCATGTTATAGTTGTTGGGGACGAGAAGTTCCCAGTAGTTATAGTTTGGATGATTTCCTCTAGAAATTAGGGTCATGTAATTTCATGAAGCCTACAGGCCATGTAAGGGTCCCCTTAAACCCTTAAAAGGGGGATTATATAAAATGAATAAAAAATAGAAGGACTTCAAGCCATTTTGATATTGTCTTGGATCAATTATGACTTGATCATAGTAAACAAGAGTCCAGTTCAATGTTCTCTTCATATTTAAATGGTGAAATTTTATATACATTAAAGGAATCCATTATCACATCCAGATGGAAGGTTTATGAGGTCAAAGAATAAGGACATTAAATAACATTTTATGAGGGACCATTATATTAAATACAGTGGAAGACCGATACCTCATATTCATGAAATGTGATTAGATTAGAAAAATTAAATTTTTAGGGAGAGGATTCATCAATGATATGATAAGAATATATATTCATCGAAGTAATTTCATTATCAGAATCGAGAAATGGATGTTGTTCCAATAGAACCTCTACTTCACTTTATTCCAAACAATTGTTATAAATTTGATCGTCAATTGGTTTTGAGGATGATACTTGAACACAATGATTCATTTGATTTTCTAGGTGTTTCGTTGAGGAAATATAGTTTTCATTATTTCTTCTTGAATTTCAAACATCATAGTCCTCTAAATTATAGTAGAAATATATATGTGCTCTATTATTGAATAGTTTGGTTCACATGGTAGATGGTAAAATTATACATCTTCTTCTAGTGTGAAAGATGATTTTTAAACCATAATGTCATCATATTGTAGTGTTGAGATATATTTTTTATAAAATTTCTTGAATCCAATATATGTTTAATGAATTATAGAGATCTATATTGTCATGAATAATTTAACTTTTAAAATGATCAAATCGTTGGTAGGATCTAGCAGTAGAATATAGTGAAGGATTCTCAAATGGATAATGACACTGACTAGAATAATAATCATTATGATAAAAATAATTACCTGGAGAGATCATGTATGGTGTAAATTAATATTCCATATCATGTAACATGGATGGTTAGGGAGGGTATTGGTTGAAACAAGTGCGTCCAGAACACACCATTACGAACTTATAGATGTCATGACATTTCCTAAAATGAAAAAAATATCAATAGTATATCCAAATTTTTAATTTTAATATTTTATTTTAGACCTAAATCAGTATTTTTATTGATATCATATTTCCACTATTATTCCAAACAACAAAACCAACATTTTTTCATGTTCATCAAAACACGTCAAATTTGAAAATTTATTAACCCACTAACTATTGTAGAAGTAGAGAGTATGGTCCAACCATTGAGGGAATGCTAGTATACTCAAAGAATATCCTATTGAGGAAGGTCCAACAAGATGACATTTTAATGTGATAAACAACTAAACATTATAAAAACTAAACAAATATTAAAAAATGAATAATTAAATTTACTAAAACATTATATGTAAACTGAATTAATCTATGGGTGAAACTGGAAGAGATGGAAGTATCAGAGTTATGACGTCTAGTCAGGTGATGAAAATGTAAATTATTCAATTTCCATATCAGAATATTAATTTTTTTAATTATCACAAATTAAAAATTTAACGAAAATTATATTAGCAATCATTTTAAAATGTCACACATTTCCCAAAAAAATTACACAAATCATTTATTATTTAATTATCATATTTAATGAATAATTTTAATTTCATTTTAGCATCTAATCACTTTGTGAAATGAAACAACTCCATTCTCACAATTCTTAAGTGTATATCTGTGTCGATTTTTCTCACATGACATCACTTATTAGGTATCACTAACAAAATTTTGATGATAAATGAAAACAAAAAATTAAATTTATTAATTAATATATTTATTTATTCAAATATCTCTCACCTGGGATTTACAATTCTCCCACACATGCGAAAAAGCTCAGAATAAATAATTTTTTTGATGATATCATGTATGTCATTACTTATTATGTATCAAAAAACTCTATCTAAGAATATTTAAATATAACATATAAAATATAAATAATTAAAAATAATAATTTAATAAATATAAATTCAATCAATATGAATTAACCATCAATCTAATATGAAAAAAATAAAGGCACGCACTTACAGTCGCCTTAATCAACACTATGAAACCTTGAAAATTATCCCAAAATAAATACTCAAATAATGTATGTGACAATAAAATGTTAAAGAATGAATATCATAACATCATTACCAAAAAATTTATCAGATATAATTTTTTCTCATTTTGAAATGTTAATCTATAAAAGAAAAGTAAATCTTCGTTACATGTAGATGTCATGAACAACACACTAATCCCAAAAAAATATGCACTCGCCCATACTGAATACTATTTTTTTGGAAAATAATCATTGAATCATAAAAAACTATGGGGTTTCTAGAGAGTTTGGTTCACACATATAATAGAGAAGGTGGTCTCTAGGCATTGTGCTACTACGAGTGGAAGAGGCCTCCATCAGTGTTTCTCACTAGTTAGGGTTGAAATTAGAGGTGGTAAAATGGGTGTAGAGTACATGGGGAGTAAAATGGTAGTTTGGATTATTAGGTGTACTTTATTGTGATTAGTGGAGTGGTGTGTCACTTCAACATGAGTATAGGAGGTTGTATTCTATCTTTGGTGAATTATAGTGGTGTAGAAAGAAAAAAGGTCAATTGATATGAAATCAATACACCCTCATGGTGTGGCTTCTAGTGGATATAAGAATAGGGAGGAATTATGGATAAAGATAGAAGTGAGGAGAACATTAGGTTTCTATACAAGGGGGACCGAAGGGGGTGTTGCGCATTGGAAATGGGAGGAGGCACCAGTGGTGGTGGTTTGTGAGTGGGGGCTTAAAGATGTATGGTTTATTTTCCCAGTTTGATGGAGTAGGAGTGAATAGTGATTTTGGATTAGTGTTTCATAAGGAGAGGCCTTGTTGGGGTTTATGGATGAGATTTATGAGTCTGGTGTGGAGCGATGGATGGATAAGGGAGGCGTTGACAATAATTGAAATATTTTAAACGAACTCCCAATATCCACTGCATAAAAATTGAAAATCAAGAGTACCAAATTTCAAATTTCAGACACCTTGTTATCTAAATCAAAAATATTAAATAACAATAAAAATAATAATGAAAATAAAAATAGAATTACGATTAAATAAATTTATATTATATATAACGTGCTTATAACTTAAATTAAATTCATATAATTATGCACATAATTAAAATGATATTATGAAATTTTAATGTAATTAAAAAAAGTAATCAAAATACAATATTAAAACATCATTATTAATATAAATAATATTTATAATGATATTCAAAAATATATAATGCTTTATAGCTTAGGTTCTTTGCGGTATAATTACATTAAACACACACACACCACACAAACAGGTTGGGAAGGCAGACCATAGACCCCAAGGGATAACCCACCCATCAAGGCTTATTTTATTCAGTACATGTCTCATTGGCCCACTGGGTATAAAGCCCATTACATGGAATATAGCCCCAGTGGGCATAAAATCCCATTACACTACCTTAAAGACCCAAATTTTTGACCTGAAGGCCCATCAATGAATAGAGCAGCTACAGTACCTGAGCTGCTTCAGTACTTACTATAGTGCTTCCCCAGCTATAGTTTGTGCTACAGTTCCACCATCTCTACAATGGCATCAGTGCTACAGTCGTACACCCAATGGGTTTTAAACCCCCAACCTCAATGTAGTATTATGGGGTGATTTAACACTAACCCAAACCCCAGCTAGATAATATATAATACTTATATAGCAAATTAATATATATTTATAAAATATGATAAATTAATAATTAAACTAATTTGAGTGGAACCAAAAACAATAATATAGTGCTAAATATTATAAGTTAATAAAATATAAATTTATTAAAATATAATAATAAAAAACTTACTAATATGAATATATAATTATGTAAAAACAATAAAAATTATAAAAACACTAAAGAATTGTGAAAAAGAATCTAAAAATACAAAAAACATTAAATTAAATAATTAAAAATATTTTGAAAAACTATGAAAAATGTTAGTTAATTTCATGTGAATCACTTAGTGGAAACTTTATTTCCCATTATTTTCATTAAAAATATAATGGTTTCAGATAAAACATTAATAAACATGAAGAAAAGAAAATCCTAGAAGACGAAGAATTATTTAAAGGAGAAATAAAATAAAAAACTTCTTGAATATAACCAAGTGGTTATTTATCTAAATATTTATATTATGATCCTAAAGAATAATACAATTCTATTGGTGACAATCATTGGGGAAATGGACACATTATTTCTATTAAGGAACTCAAATATTATGTTAGGTATTATATTAAATAACTTCCCATTAATCTGCTCATTTATATATTTGAGTTCATCCAAGATCATTATGATGAGAAATAATAACTACATTAAGATGCATAATCTATGTAAAAAAGAATTATTAGGAAGGTTTTCAAAAAGTAACTCTATGATCAAACAATTTAAATCTATAGAGAAATAGTTAATGATTATTAAAAAATAAATTATCTACTGTTGTAGAATCATTATATTTTAGTATTGATTTGAAATTTAAGGCCAATAAAATCTTCAAATATTTTTCTTTGGATTGATTGAAATCATTATCATTAAATATGTTCATTTTTAAATCAAGAAAAAAATAATTAAGGTTCTTGAAAATTCATTACAAGAATAAAATATGATTTAATTAGATCATTTGAATATAATGAGAAAGGAATGTGAGGATAATTTTAAATAACATTAAGATCTAAAAAACACTATAAATATGAGTTGTCTTGAGCTATAGGTTCTTATGAAAATTATAGAAATCCCATGAGAAAAATACCCACATAATGTTGAGAATTTAGATTCTACTAATAATAATTAAAAAAAGATTCTCTTCTCTAGAAATGAACACACTTATTAAAATAATAGCTCAAGGCCATCCAATGATTCATCAATAATATGATCTTGGTGAAAGGAAATCCATGATCAATAAATTGTTTTACATACTATTTTCATTTCACCTGCTATTAAATGTTACAAATATAAATCTAGAAAAACACGTGTGAATAAAATGACAATAAATACACTATAAATTCTAGGGTGTATGTGAGAATATAAAAAAATGACATATCTCTTTGAAATTAAAAATTGAATGAGTTTTTTTTAAATAAAGAAAAGGAATCTATATGGATTTCAATGAAGTATAATGGGAAAACAAATTTTTGTATATTTATGGTTTTGTTATAGGATTGGGCATACAGATATTTAATGTTCTATTAATATCTCACCATATGGAGATATTAAAAGGTCATAATTAAGGTGTAGTGTTTATGAAGATAAAAGAAATGTTATTAATAAAATATAATTTTCATAGATAAAAAAATATATAACCATAAATAATATATTTTATTTTCATTAGAATCTATATGTGAACTACAATAATGATTGTAATAATATTGGAATGTGATATTATAAAACAACCAAGAACAATTAATGTGTTAATGAGAATATAAGACCATAACTAATTAAGAAATAAATAATAAATTATTGTTATCCTATCTTGAGGTATAAAAAATGTAGAATGTTGACTGATTTACTTTTAATAAGAACACTATGAAGGATGTCACACAAGTAAAGAGAAGTTTCTTCTACTGTGGTAGAAAGGTCAACATCATGTACCTCTGTATAAAGCCCATGAACATCAAGGTTATTGGAATTAGGCTTAAATAAGTTATATAAATAATAAAATATAAAATTAAAATTCAATTTCTCAACATTTTCAAAAAAATTAAATTCTATGATCGATTGCGTACAAGATACGCAACACTGAACTTAAACGAGCAATGAAATATTATTATGTCACCATTATGAACTCATCATTAAATTAGAAGTTATAAATAGTAATAAATAATTTATAAAATAAATATAATCTTTCTACTTAATATAAATTTATTGTTAAATGATTTTAAAATACTCACATAATGTTTAGTAAAGTCATTTTATTCATCAAAAATACATTTTCTTCAAAAATTTGGATTCTTGCTTTTTTATGGGTCAATATTGTAATTAATTTCTAAATTTTTATAAAATATTGGTTAAATAAATGAAATTAATTTTTTGAATCACCACATAAATACTATTATATGATTAATGTTTTATATTTTTCTGAAAAAGTTAATTTTTTGGTGAATTGTAAAAAAATACAGTGTTTTTATAAAATACGGTATCTTTGGTTAAATCATGAAGACATAATTATGATATAAAAATTTATTAAACATATGTAATGTTTAATTAAAGGTATTATAAAATAAATATCATAAAAAATAATTCATTATTTTAAAATTATTTTTTATTTTATAATAAATATGAAAATCATTTTCAATGCTAACGTAGCGCCTGCACAACACTAGAAAAGTAAAATTCAGTGTCTTATAGATAATAATTGAGGGGTATAAAGTCTTTTAATTATAATTTTACTAAATATAATCTAAAAATTATTATTTTTATGGATAATTTCTGATCTTGGATTTATAAAATAAGAATATTATCATAATTATTGTGCAACGCTTTCACAAGGCTAGAAAATTCAAAATGACAAATTAAATAAGTTGTATTGACATAGATATAAGTAAAAATATATAATTAACAAATTTAAAGGATTATATTATCAATAATTAATTTATATTTATTATATTATATTATTTTTAATTTTTATATATGAAATAATTACCTTAAATTCTTATGAAACACAAACACAGTTCATGTGAAAGAAGAAGAAAAATCAACAAAATGATTTTATAAAACTCTAAAATTGAGATGATATGAACAATTAAATAACCTAAATACTTAACTAAAACTTATTTTAAGATTATATATCTACCATACTCATCCAAGGGTCTAATTTATGATCTTTTGGGGGCACATGGATGAGATTGTGACCAATATATTATTTTATAAAGAAAAGTCAAACATGGCACACTCTAGATTTTAATAACTCTAATATTTTTAATATGGTGTTACCAAGAAGACATGTTAATTTATAAATATTATTGAGAGATATAAAAGACTTAAATACATCATGTTAATATATTTATAAATTTTAATGAATATATAATTACTTAATTCTTACACGTCACTGATGCAATAATTATTCTATTAATGGAAAATTAAAATAATAATACTAAAAATATTAAAAAAAAATATAACATGAGATATTGATTATAATACACAAATTCTCTATATTTACTTTAAATAATATATATATAGTAGAATATTTTCTTTAAATTTTACATGTTTTCTTGATTTCTGTAATGTCAAAGTAATGAATAATTTCAAAATTAATAATATTGATATTTTATCAAAATAAAATTTTATTAAATTATTTGAAAATAATAAAACAATATTTAAAAAATACCAAGTGATTATGATATGGTCTAAAATGTTATAATTTTTCTGTTTAGGGTCCAATTGTATTCATATATGTAAAATGTACAACCTTTTAATATTGAAAACTTTGTTACCATATTTCAAATTAAAATATGTTAAATAAGGGTTAGTCAAAATGATATGGCTTAAAATAGTATCAAAACAAGTATAATATATTTTTTGTGATATTACAATATTTTATTATACTATATATTAATCATTATACATTTTTTTGGAATTTTTATAGAAAATGAATTTATTATACTGTAATTTGTTGACATGTTCCAAAAGTACACCTCACATCAATTATAAAAGGGAAATTTCTACCTCACTTATTTACACCACATTGATCCTTCTATATCAACCATACCATAAAAATTATCTTTTTAAAACCTCCATAGAAAAATTCTATAGGTGGAGTAATTTTCTAAGAGACCAACCCTAGAGCCGTTTTAAGGAGATATAGTGGAGACATTTCAATGGAGAGCGATTCATTTTTAAGGATTGGTTTATTTTTCTACACTTCTTGAACTCATATAAATATATTATATTTATCATAAAGAATTACATAATAATACTGAAAATTTTAAAATATTATTATGATTGTGGTAACACCATTATACACCCTTTTCTCATCAAATAAAAAGTAAAAGCATCGCTCATACGTATATACGACCTACCGTCTCCACGTAGCTATACAATTCATTTTTCATCACCCAATTTTGTGTATGGGTATTGTGATGGGTTTCAGGAATATATTATATATATATGATATAATATTTTTTCTTTAAATATGAATTATTATTTACATCTCTTTCATTCCATCAATTGAAAAATGAAAACAATGTTCAAGCGTACGTTCATTCCACCGCCCCCATGAACGATGTGATTAGTTTTTATATCTATAATTTTTCAGAATTATTATAAATCTTTATATTATTAATTTAAATTATTTATATACAATTAATAATATTATATTAATGATTGAACTTTGATCAAAGTATAATTATCCGAACCGCCGGACTAAAACATGCTTGGAAAACGAAGCAATTATCACCCAGAACTGTAATTTTAACAATAAACTATTAATATATGTGTGACAAGATGTTATAAATAAATTGTAGATGGTATTATAGATATATGGTTTTTAAATTTATTTTATAATAAATTCATATTTATCATATATTATTTAATAACGTGAACAAGGAAAAGTAAGACATGAGGTAAGGGAATTCCTCACTCAATTTCAATTATTTAGACTAAACCTCAACTTCATGGATTTTGTCATGCTATGATTATGTGTGAAGTGAATTTTAATTATCTTATATTGTATTTAAAATTACTTTTATGTGTATTTTAATATGATACAAATAATTGTTTAATTTTATTAACACTCACTTCAATGATATGTTCTTTGTATGGGATTATTGTCTAATAATTATTTTTGTGAAATGCATAGTTTATACACTACTTGTTTATTTTGTACAGTGTTTATAAAACCCATGAATTAATTTTATGATATATATTATTTAAATTGTGGTCATTTATATATCCATATATGTGTACTTCTTTTATATGGCTTATTATTCTAATGATACCAATGTGGAATGGGTTTATTTTATAATCTAATTATTATTATGGTTTGTTTATCTTTAAGTATCCATTGAAGTATTTTTTTCATATATGTAAATGATTTATAAATATATTTTTAATATTCTATTAATATTTTTTTAAACTAATTTTTTCCCATTTTTACTTTTTTTTAAATGGTTTTAATTTTTTTGTCATTTTTTAAAGTGAGGATTTTTGTGATAATCCGAAAAAAAAATTATGGGGGGAATGTTTTTTAATTTATACGACATGAGAGAATTTTCCCAATGTAATGAATCATTAATGATTTTATGATTATTATAAAATATTACATGTTTCTATTAAAATAAAATGTTTTCTATTTTAATTGTGTGGAATTTAAAAAAAAATCAAATCGGAAGGGATAATTTTATTAAAAATTATTTCACGTGATATTTAAAAATAATTTTCCAAATAAGACAACAATATTTTATGATACATATGATTTAAATGTGGTATGATCAAAGGATTCCTTACTTATTATTTCACCACATAGTTTATGTTCATGATGGCATGATGTTTACGAATCCAATTAATTTTCCTTGAGTTATGTTATGAGGAAATGTTTATGAAACAATTTATTTTCAATGGGTTATGAAATGATGAAATGTTTATAAAACCCATTTTTTAATTGGTTAAGATATTACGAAATATTTATGTTATTTTTTAAGATATATGTATTGTTTTCATTACGTTATTGGTGAGACTTATATACCCCTCTAATGAATTGGGTTAAGATTTATATCCCATGAGAAAAAAGGGAAACAATTAAATAGGCTTGATCCATAATGGGAAACAAGTGTGATCTAATCCACTAGGAGAAATAGGTGTGTCATGATCTTTTTTTTGATGTGGTTGGTATTTAACCTTGAAATATGAAATCGTTTTCTATATTTATTAAGGTTCTGTGATTTTATTCTATGATCTTGTTGTTCACGATTGATTTATAATGATTTATCACTCCTATGTACCATGTTTCATAAAATAGTAATGTTTCATTATATGATTCATGTTTATGATCTATTACTGGTTGTGTAAGAACTTCATAAGTTATGTTCATGATCACATAAACTTATTGTTATATTATTCATTCTTATGATCATGAATTGATATCTCATATGTTTACCCTTATAGAGAATATGTTCTCACCCATTCTGATGTATTATTTTCCCTGGGTTATAAATAAATATGTTTAATGAATTTTTTCTAGAAGGAAATCATATGGATGATGTTTATGACCTATTGTGAACTATGAAAATATGGGTATAGTGGGAGTTAATATCGATATTTATGAGCTAGTTGTTTATAAGTAAAAGTCATTTAGAATTCAACCTTATTATTTGAAACTCTAAACCTCAAAGGTCATAGGGAATGTAAGTTATCCACAATTTAATTTTAACATTGAACATTTTGATAAAAAAATTGGTGACATTTATCAGTATCAAAATCCAAAAATGAAATTTTATTATTCTTAGTTATGAATCCGAAAGTTTGTGTTTTAGGGATGTTATAGTTGGTGTCATAGCTGGTTTTGTATATCTTAAAGGATTAGGATCTTTTCATGTGATATTATCTTAAGAGTAATAGATATTATCATGGGTTTATAATTTTGTGTTTCATACAAATTTAAGAGTCTTAGATACCCCAATTTTAATTTTTAGGCGATGAAATTTTATGGTGGGTAATGATATTTTTTGTGAAAATTATTTTTCAGGTAATTATGAGTTATTACATTTTGGAATAAAAAATAAAAGGTATGAGATAACCCTTGAGGTTTTAACATTTGTTTAATGTTGAATATATTAAGGTTATTTTAGACAATGTTTCTCATGTTTTTGGGAATTTTATTAGGATTATATTAATATTGTTTTAGAAAAAGGACAACCCACAGGTCTTGTGGAAACTTTTCTTATTTGGAATGGATGTGAGGTTTGAACCCACAACTGAAGGGTGTCATGGGTGCATTGCCTACCACTGGACTACATGATTTACTAGTTAGTATAAAATATTTTTTCAATATTTAAAGTATCTGAAATATAATGGTTAAGATATTGTTGGGGAACATATTTTTTATTGTATTGACAATAATGATATTGGAAATTGATTTGGTGATTATGTGATTAGTGAATTTTAGAAATAATATAACTATAATTTTTTTTTTATAATTATAAGATTAAAGTAAATAGAATATTGAGTGATTTTAATTGAAGAGTCGAGGATGATTTATCTTTTGGAATCATCAATTATTTTAATGTGTAATTATGGTGATTCAGTTTATTTATTGAAATGGTTATCATATAATGGAGATTATGTGATTTGGTCCATTATGAGAAAACACTAAATAAATAAGGTTCAAAACCATGTTTTTTAGGTTTTATTTTATGAGAATGAACTTATATTTTTGAATACCAAAAAATGTAAATAAAAATTTTAACTTATTTATAATTTAAAAACCAATTATTTCATCATGTCTACAAGATTTACATTATTCTCAATGACATAGGATGAAATAAAGGTGTCATAATTTATGTTATCATTGTATTTTTTCATTATAATATGATTAATTACACTGATTAATATTAATTAATACTTACAATATCCATTTTGTTTTTTTAATGGATATAACTAGAGTAATTGAGAGAAAATAAATGTAATGGATAAATAAATAATTGTTCTATTTATCAATAGGTTTGTTAAGTAATATTTATTACCCAACTCTCTAAATCTATAAAAATAAATGATATTTGGGAATGTAAGAAAGTGAAATATTATCTAATGACACTATAATATGTGATGTTTAAGGTTAAGTTCTTATAGTTGTTATAATAGAATTTTTTATATAACATTAGGGATTGGTATATTGGTAATAGAAATCCCTTAAAGAAAAACATACTTTCTTACTCATGATACGTAGAATGACTTCTCAAGGCCATAGATATATACTAAAGAACCTAAGGACTATCTTAGTGAATTAGTTCAATGTCTACATTCTATGATGCTGATAATATATTCCACCTTATTTCTCACACCGATCATAGCTCATGTGGGCTTTGATAAATACAATTAATGCCTCATTAGGCATCATGAATCTCCACTAACTAGGGTGATCTCAATATGTAAGTCCCAATAAGTGGTATTGTATTAAAACCCATCATAAAAGTGAATATACATTGGGCCAGTCCCAAGGGTGTGATTGAAATACGGTGACTTTGATTCCCACCATGAATAGGATATGTAGGACGTCTCTTTGAGACCTGAGATCAAACATTTGGTGTCTCAATACTCAAACATATGTCCTCTCTACATGATTCTAAATAGCACTAGATTAATTAACTTTGTGGTTTTTTATTCCTACAATAAAGAGGAAACGTAGAACACCTCATGGTGTCTCAATCCACTCCTCGGAATATTAACTACCTCCTCATGTGATAACACATTCTGATGCATTTGGTCATACAACATCAGAACATAAAGTGGTTATTCACCATCATAGAGATGGATGGAAAACCTCAGAGATATATTGATGGACTCACGAAGGATACCACACTCCACTCAATTCATCATTGAGACTCCCTTTATTTTTTTAACAAGATAATTAACCAATGAATAATTATTTTAGGTTAAGCAGTCTCATATCAGGATTAGCAAGAGACACCAAAACATACCATAAATCTATATGAGAGTCCCAGAGTAAGAAAAAATTCCCCACAAAAAGGGTGTGATGAGCCTGAACTCCCATTATATCAACCAATGTGAGTCCCCAAGATTCGTTGGGCCTGAAAACCTAGATAATCACCAGCCATTTGAAAGAATAAATGTATCTGGGGCACAAAATTTTTACCCACTTTAACAATCATACATTACATGGATAGTGTTTTAATGAGATGAATACACCTAGATTTCGATCAAAATTGGGGAGTGAATGGGTATTCATATATAACTATAATATAATATGGGAACATGGTATCATCATTAATACAGAAAATGAAAAAAAATATCATCTGTACTAATAATATAATAGGTTAATAGGGTACCACAACCAATATTGAGTATACGCGAACAACCATCACTACTCATAACATAACCATGGTTAACGGGTCATAACCATAATCAATAATAAGATAAATGGTTAATTTCCATAATATATATAGTACATATGGATGAATTATCACAATACATATCTTGGTTGAATATTCTAGCACCTCTAATGACATGATAATGAGTGATTATAAGATCACCACTTATATACATACAAAATTGAATGTTTTTTTATGATAATCACAATGTAAATAATAAGGTTAATTTGTTTCCATTATCAAGGATACTAATTTTAGTGATAAATAATATTATCATAACAATAGTCAATTTTAATGGTATAATGAATCATATATTACATATATATTTATCACAACATTTTCAAATCAAATTGATATAAATTTAAAATTTCTAAAATTGATAGTTTCAATTTCTTCAGAATTTGGGGATTTAAAAAATTAAAAAACATAAAACATAAACTATTATTTAAATCCTTTATTATAGTCTAACTATTGTTTTCTATATTATTATTAATACATTCAATCACCTAGAGAAATATGTCAAATAAAGTGTGAGCTAAAATCCCCATAAGGGAAGGAATAATATAAATTTTAAATAGATATAAATCAATATGGGTTCATAGGAGAGAATAGTAATAATCATAAAATAATTAGTATTGGATCATAATAATATGAACCATTTGAATGCTACCTGAAATATGGAACATGTATCATTATGATATATCATAAATCAAGGCTCTCTACCAAGATTTTATAAAAAATATTAACAAACATAAATGATTAGTCCCAAGAATTACATTATAGGATAGATACATAATTTCTAAAGATAATTATTTCACTACATATAGTACTTTACCTAGTGATTGAGAGTTATGAAAAATTATGTTACTACCTATCACATTAAAATATAATCGAAAATTATGAATGCCACATAAAAAATAAATACAAACTAATGTTAAACATGAAATAAACCCAAGATAGGACAATGATTTTTATACTAATGTTGTGATAATTTCTTAAAAAATAAATATTGAGGAACTATAAAACCATAGGATTTAATGTTTTTTTTAATTAATTTAATTGCATAAATTTCATTCATTACAAGTAACACTAATGTTT
Source organism: Viscum album (assembly GCA_963277665.1). Lineage (NCBI taxonomy): Eukaryota > Viridiplantae > Streptophyta > Magnoliopsida > Santalales > Viscaceae > Viscum > Viscum album. The sequence continues at coordinate 1,319,706,192 of OY728132.1, read as the reverse complement.
TAACGAACTGTGGTATACTATTAATGTTATTATATAAACATGAACGCTATAAACTAAGTAAAAAATATGGATATAATAATAGGAAAATCCACATTTAAAAAAATTATAATGGTTTTGGAAAAATAAAATTTATTTATAAAAAAGTACATTAGTTTTGATAAGGTCATTATATGATTCAATAATACATTAAAAAATTATTTTTATTGATTTTTATAAAAAATGATTTTATTTATTATTTAAGATTTTAAAAAATTTATTTGGAAAAACTAACTTCATTTCTCAAATCAACATGTCAAAATTATCTAACGGTGATGTTTTTGATTTTTCTGAAAAGATTATTTTTTTTGATGAATAGTGAAAAATACTAGTTTTATTGAAAAATTTATTTTCATTTAATGAATTTATAAGTTAACATTTTGTTTTAAAAAATTTTAAAAGTAAAATTATTTCAATTATATATTTAATAATCCAACATATTTCACTAGAATAAATTTAATATTTAATTTTTATATGAAAAGTCTTCAATCATTTGCATGTTTTTTCTTTGGAAACTTGTTTTTTCTTCACGTCTCTGGGTTTATTTCCAAATTAAAATTTTCCACTTTTTTTTATAGAAATTTAAAAATGTATTATATATTTTGAATAATAATAATTTATATTATATACTATGGTAAAAATTAATTGTAGAAACATTAAAAAATATTATAGTGTTTATGGTTAAAATGGGTTTATTAGGGGCTAAAAAAATACATTACAGTAATATTTCCACCAAAACCTATCTAAATAATATTGGATATAAATATTTAAATATTTTCTTTCAAATTTTATAATAAATTTTCATTTTTAATATTTTTTATTGGGAATGACTTTATCACTTCAGATTATTTTGTAAAATTTCCAAGTTGTTGCAAGTGGGTTCGTTTCCCCACTTATAAAAGGAGCTCTCATATCCTATATTATACACAATAAATGATCCATTTATTTTAGAAAAAACTTCAAAAAAACATTTCATACTTCTATCCCCATGTTTTAGAGACTTTATTTTTATTAGGAAATCCTCCTAGAAGGATATAGGTATAATCTAATGGTGGCTCTCCTAAGAAGTGGTATAACTCTTAACCATGTATAATAATAAAAATTATTCCACATCCTTAAAATATTTTTCAAATATGATTAAATAATAACACAAATATATACCATATATATAAATTTTATTAGGTTAATGGAATATCATATATCCATCTCCTATTCCCTCAAATGGGAAATGAAACCATTGATCTTGTGTACATGAGACTACCGTCTCGTGAATCGATGTAATTCGATTTCCATAAAAAAATTCATGGATTGGTGAAATAATGGATATAGAGTATATAAATAATATTTATAACCTAATTATTCTTATAAAATCAATATTAATTCTTACTTTACATTCTTTGGAGATACGATGATGTCGCAGGTGTGGGCGGTGGATTACCGCCTCACAAAGCAATGCCATATGTTTTTCACTTACACTTTATAAGGAAGGTAACATGGATAATATTAATTAAAATATGTGAAATTAATGAAATAATAATTATTTTTCTAAAGTTAATATTTTATTCACATTTATTTTGTTCCATCTATCTAGAAAATGGAAATAGTGGTCATGCATATGCACGACCTACCGTCTCCATAAACGGTGTATTTAATTTTATATATCTAACAATTATAGATTTTTATAAAAAAAATTATACTGAATATATATGGTATTAATATGATGATTAATATTTTTTAAATGATTTAACCATGTTCAATATAATATTACCAAAAATACCAAATCAAAACATACATGAAAAACAAAGCAGTTATTACCTATAATGTGATTTTAACAAGGAATTGTTAAAAAAAGTAATAAAATGTCATAAGTAAAAAATATAAGGTTTCATATATATAATTATGGTTCATTAATTTATTTATAATAAATCTATATTTATTATGAAGGGGATTAGAACATGTATTATGGAATCTGAGGATTAAGGTGAGATATTTTTTCTCAGTTTGTCTTTTAGGACATACATTATTTTATGCACCTATATTATTTTATAAGGTGTATATACATCCCCATTAACATTTAATATCATGAATTTACATATTATAATGATAATTTATGTTTTATTTATTATTATTAATTTATGTGGTTTGTGATTCAAAAGTTACCAAAGTGGTAAGGGTTTTATGATACAATGTCATCATTTTTAGGAATTGTTTATGTTTATGATTATAATGGTGAAATATTATAATATACCTCAAATTAAAAACATTATTTTTTTATTACCCAATATCTATTCTTGAGAATATATTTTTTTTGTTATATTCTTCTCGTAATGTACTCTAGATTCCAAAATAATGTTTTTTAGATAACCAAATTTATTTCTCTATTCAATCGGAACATATTTTATTATATATCTATTTTTTATAAGAAAATGTTTCCAAGAATGTAATAATTATTGTTTAAAGTAATTTTTACCCTTATTTTTCTTTTTAAAAATTGTTTTAAATAGAATTTTTAGGTTTTTTTCTAAACAATGATTTTTTTCTATTTTACAAAAAATGTGAAAATAATCATTATTTAAACATGTACGACAAGAACCAGATTTCTCATTATCATCAAAAATAAATGTTTTAAAGCTTAATTTTTTTGTCACCATTTTTATTTTCAATGAAAGTTATTTATATCGTATTTTATGAATTTCTACTTTTAAAAAGGTGGCTTAAAATGGTTAATTTCCTTATGAACTGGTCCAAGTGATTTTTCTTTCAAAAAAATTTTCCAACTACAATGAAAAAATTTGATGTTTTATAATATTTTCATGTGATTTGATCCAATGATGAAATCATTATAATTTATTAGGATGGTTTATCTTTATAATGATAATATTTTTATTAAAACCCATTTCATTCCCCAAGGTTATGCTATGATGAAATGTTTATGAAACCCATTTCTTTTTATGGGTTTTAATATGATAAATGTGTTATAAAGACCATTTATTTTAATAGGTTTTGATATGATAAATATGTTATCAATGCCATTTCTTCTCATGGGCTATGATATAATGAGTGTTTTATTATCTTGTGGTATATGTTTGTATGATTTAAATTTTATGATGGTTGGGACTTGTATCTCCCTCCAATGCATTAGGTAAAGATATATGTCTCATGAGATAAATCATACTGGAATAGGGAGTGGACCCAGTTAATAAATATACATTTTTCATTGTGATTTTATTTGGATTTAACCTTGACTACTATGAGGGATTGCAGATTGAACCCATTTCACTATGATAGCCTTGTAAATGATCCTTCACTACTATTGAATTTATTTTTTATTCCTATCTGTATTCCTCAATTACATGTCTTATGTCAATGATAAGATATTATATATCTTGTTCTATGATTTCATTATGATTCATGTTTTATGAACTACAAATATTTATTCCATGACTCAATATTATAATCTTTAATATGCTGAGTATGGTTTCTAATTATTGTGATCATGTTCCAATACCCTTATATTCATTTTATGTTTACATATATCACTTGTTTACCCATATTGAGAATTCTATCTCCTACTTTCTTATGATTCATTTCCCCTTGTTATAAATAAAGTTACTATGTATTATTATTTTAAAAAGGGTTCTCATTATGAATATCTAAGTGGGAGATAATGTATAATGCTTATGAGCCAATTTTTTTAGGTTTCAAAGTTTTTAGAGGCACTAGACCTAAATGATTATAGTGTGAAACATTATGTTACATAATTAATATTCATATATTAAGATGTCATATGTATATATGAAATTTTTGGTTCTATATAGTTGGTATAATATAAATTGTTTAGTTAAACATTAGAAACTGGGTTTAGAAAATGTTAGTGAGACCTTGTAGGATATTTATAAGGATAATTATAAGGATAATTATAAGTATATATATTTATCTTGGAATATTTTTTAAGGATAGAAAGTGTTTTTTATGAGCTATTACATCCATATCTAGATACTACAAGTGGAAGTGGTTCTAGATTAGATATACCTAGGTGAAATAATTCTAAAAAAAGAGCATCGGGTTTGAAGCAATCATTACCAGATACAAAAAATGGTCCTTACTACAAACTTGGTTTGAGGATCAAGGGGAATATGATTTGTAAATTCAAAAACCCTTTATGAATCCTCATGAACAATTTTAATAGATGATGACCATGGATGACATGTGTTAAACATATGCTGTTGTAAACTTAAAAGAAGGATTTGTGATTTATATATCCTAAATTATTTATCATGACTATGTGTTTCCACTATGAATAGAGCTTATCAAACTATCATGTATTTTTTATGTTAATGTATGGAACCTGAAGGAATTGGTTTAACCTTTAATGTGATTGAAAATGTATTGAGGAAGATCTAAATTTGATGATAACTGGGGAGAATGATATTTAAATTATTCTTAATCGTCTATCATTATATATGATTAATAATATGAACATATATGATATTTAAAACACATAATATAAGAGGAAATTAAACTTTTTTGAATTTTCATGTGATAATGAACATAGAGGAATGATTATTAGACTTCCTACATGTTAAGAAGTTCAGAAGGAGAACCTGTATGAATATCTCAAATAAAGGGAAATGTGTTTTTTGTGTGGAAAATATGGTCATAGAGTGAAAAAATTGGGTGTTCAATTTATTATTTATGGGGAACATTGTAATAATCCAAGTAAATTCCCTAATATTAGAGAGATATTCTAGACCAAGGAAGAACCTATTGCATGTTGATAATTTAAGTAGAAGGATTTAATCATTTATGTATTTGTATTCAAGGAATATGTTATGGAAATATTTTTAACAATGGTAGTTGGGATGTAATAAAACTTATGACTATATGAGTTTTCAAAACATATAAATATCGTGAATCATTAATATAAGAGTTATGGATACCATCATGGGTTTATGAGTTTGAGGTTGATCAAAAGTTTAATGTCCCAAAAACACCTATCAAGGTTTTATTTGATTATAGTTTATCAAGAATGAGGATATTTTGGGATACATTTATGGGTATATAACCCTTTTGTTTTGTATATTTTTTAGTGAAAATTAGTTATGGATTATATACCTAAGACATCATTCTATACCTATTATGGAAACTATGACTATATAGTGATGTCATTAAATATCACTAATTCCCTCTCAATAATAATGGATTAAATGAATATATTATTTATAGAATAACATGATAATTTTTTGGTAGTATTTATAGATGAAATTCATATATTTTCAATGAATTAAAAAGAGCATGAATATATACAGAAATTGTAATAAAGTCCAAAAGGAAGGTGAAATTATATGGATAAATTAAACTATTTAAATTTTGGCTAAAAATGGTTTCATTTGGGGTATTATAACCTCCATATAGGGTATATCAATTGATCTATCAAAGTCAAATGTTATTGGACATTAGCCCAGACTAACCATAGCGGCTAAGATCCAAATTTTTCATGGTTTTGATGGATATTATTTAAAGTTTATAGAGAATTTTTCTCAACTATTTAATTAACTCACCAAGTAAATATGGAAGGGTATCATGTTCCTTTGGACACATGTATGTGAAGAGAATTTTATGGAACTAAAAACAAAGTTAGTTAGTGCACCTTTTCATACATTACCCAATAGTGGGGAATGATTTTTAATCTATAGTGATGCATCTAAAAAAGGATTGGGATGAGTTCACTTGAAGAATGATATGTTTATAGGTTCTTCCTTATGATAATTAATGGTTCATGAAAAAAATTACCCAACTCATGATCTAGGATTTAGTACCATTAATGTTGAATTTAAAACATTGAGGTATTATATGTGTAGGGAAATGTGTGGCATATATATTTATCACAAAATTTTAAATTATATACTCACATAGAAGGGGTTTAACATGTGACACTGAAGATTAACTCACTTGATTAATGATTAATAATGATCAATAAATTACCTCCACCGGAAAGAGAACAATCATATTGATGCCTTTAGTCGAAAGGATCATCATATCTTATATATTTTTAGGATTATAAGAGATTCAATTTTTTTGGGATACAAATTATGGATATTTAAATCTATATAGAAGGGGAGAAATATTATCTTTCTTTAATAAGTATTTATTTGTCTATCCAAATGAATACTACAGATTCACATATGGAAGATACAGAGCTATAGATTAAGGTTGTAAATGTTCATGAGTATAACCATGATTATGATGAAATGATAAGGTTTAGGAACCATTTATGCTTTCCATCCAACCAAAATTTGGAGAAGGAGATGATAAAAGAGGTACATAGTTATTCATTCTCTATTTATCCTAGGTGTAAAAATATGTATAGATATATGAAATAGTATTTTAGTTGGGATCACATGATGAGAGATATCATAGAGTTTGAATATCGATTCTTGGTATGTCATCAAGTTATGGATGAGAGAAATAAGTCTAATAGGATGAAACAACTTTTACCCTTTTGATATGAAAATGAGAAAAGAACACCATTGAATTTTTCAATGGATACCCCAAAACATTTAAAGGGAGTAACGTTAAATTGGTTGTAGTCAATCACCTTACAAATTCATCACACTTCATCACTATCAGATAATATTTCACTCTAGATCAACTTTCTATAATATAATGATTTATTTTAAAAATCATTATCCTCTACATCAATGTATTTAAAATTATTTTATGAATGTATTTATAAGGACATAAATGAACTATAAATGGAATTTTATGACACTTTATTTCAATTCTTCTAAAAAAGAATCATTTCATGGAATGATTTACTTTCTTTAAAAAATAAAAAAAAAGGAATGTTCTATTTTCACATACTAAAAAACAATAACATTTTCTACCACCATAATCATTAGATTAACTTTGTATTACATTACAATATTTCATGTTTCTTTCAAATAAAATCCCCCTTTCCCTTTTTTGGGTAGTTTGGTATTAAAAATTTGGTTTTAAGAAAAATTTGTATTTTTATATCTAAAAATGATTTGTTACATGGGTTTGAAAGAGTTTTTAAAGGGTTTTATCTATGATATGGTCCTTGGACATTGTTTGTGAAGGGTTGAGAACCATTATAGATTATGGGTGAGATATATAAAATTTATATGAAGTTTCGACTCCTATTATAGATCATGGGTTTCCATAATATAGAATATATGATGGTTTTTCGTAGATATCACTCCATACATAGGGTACTGATTATTTATCTATATAATTACATTGGAAGTCGACCAGATGGTTATTACAATTATAATGTTTCTATAAGGGTTATATGATGATGTTTTTCGAATAAACCTACATGAATTTTCTATTATTTCAAATGAGTTTTCATGGAAATAATTTTATTTCAAAAGGTAATATGATGATATTTTTAAATGAAAAAAATAATACCTTTTTATGTAAAATAGTATGTTTTTTAGAAAAGGTTTTTATAGGGTTTTCATGTTTTCACTAGACTAATGGATTTCTGATTTTTATGTCACATACTATGATTTTTGTATTCATACCACATTTTAATATTTTTTCCAAATTTTTTAATGATGGTTAAAGGAAAGGAGGAATTCATGATTAAATTTGTGGAAATTTTTCTTGAAAATAATACATATTTAATTCTAAAATTGTTATTTTGTTGAAAAAATGGAAACTAAGTATAGGTGTTAGATTTATAATATATGGGATTGTTATGTATAATTTTTCACATAATTATATAATACTATAAACCTAAAAAGATCCGTGGAAATTAATATAGGTTAATTCTAGTGAAAATACACTAGAACATGTAATATTTATGGTTGAGTCCTTATTGTTGGTTTTAGATAAAGGGTTAGATAACTATAGAGGATAATATAATGTTAATAAAATAACCTTAAAATGATTATAGATTTTTGTTAAGTTTATATTATATATCAATTGAAGATTACCATGTTACTTCAACTAAACTATGTCTATTCAAAATGGTTTTACATAGAAAAAATAGGGAAGTCAAATATGATGAAATATGGGGGGATTATATCCTTTAAAATCAGAATACCAAAATGATTTGAATTGGATCTGAGTAATTTTTTACTATGATGGAACAATTTATACATGATATAAATGGTGGTTGTTTTCATGTAGAGAGACTCCATATCTACCATACAAGAACATGATGATATTAGAGAATTTTACGAGATAAAATTCACTATAATTTAGTGAATATTCTGACATAGTGGTAGTATAAGGATGGTTCAAACTCTAGTGAATATATTTTAAATCATGGGGTGTTTTTAATATAGTTACCATAGCCTTTTAAACATATAATTACATTATTTTAAATGTATTTAAACATCAAATTACATGCCAAGTATTGTAGAGTCACGTGTCTTGGAAGACAAGGTACATAAAATTGAAAACGTGAGACCAAATAAAACATTTCTTTATTTAATATTAATAAAAAGATCCTAACACCCTTTTTTCCCTTACATCAGAATCGGATAAACTAGGGATACAATTAATAAAGGGATGATCTAAAATCCCTTTAAGGGAATAAACATAATAATAAATTTTGACACAAGGGTTAGAAGGAATAACATAATGATATAAAGAGGAATGGTACCAGAATAAACATAAGGAATCATAACATTAAGAACATGGGATCATATAATCATGGAATCATATTAATGTGGTGGGATCATAAAACATGAATTTATCGTGATCCACGATTGTTTCACATAGAGGAGCACAAGTCATGGTCAATCACCAAGATCATTGCGCATGTAGCATGATTCAAGGCTAATCACCAAGACCATTTCATATAAAGTCTCATGAGACTAAAATTTATCCAATATATTGGATCCCTATCTAGGAAAAACCATCATAACATGGTCATGAATATGCTTTTCACATGAATAATCTTACATAATCAATCATAAATAAACATAATGGTACCCATATAAATAGAAGTGATAACACGTAAATTGAGAATTTATGAAACTTTAGAAATAAAACATTTTACTACGGTTTTTAAAAAAATATTAAAGAGTATTTAAAATAGAAAAGGGAATAATATTTTATATAAAACCAGAATTAAACCAAGAATGTTTTGATAATAAAGATACTTATTTTATAAAAACAATTTTGGCTTCAAATAGATGATATTTTTCACTTGAAATTGGGTAATAATTTGGGAAGTTCTCTTAAATTGGGCTTGCTTATTGGGATGAATTGAGTAGGGAACCTTTTAAAAACTTGTATATCCCCAAAAGATAAGGATAAGTGTATTTTTATATATGATTTTTGAGCATATAAAAAACATTTATAATATTTACATATTGATAAAATATCCTTCCATTTGGGTAAAAATATAGAAAGAATAACTTAAAGGAATAATAGAGGTTCGGGTAGAATCCCTTACCTTAAGTCTGAAGGTGTTCTTCACTTGAACTTAACAATATGGATAATCAAATTAGTTGTATTAATTAATAATTATATAACCTTTATACATTTAATTGATTTATTATATCCTTATTAAGTTCATTTATGTCCTTTTTTATGGGTTAAGAGGCTCAATTTCATTGTTTAGAAGGATTTGTTTCCTTGGTTTTCAGGATCAGTTTACTTTTATACATGCAAGGATAATCATGTAATATGAGGATGGATGTCCAGAATTAAAGTTATATTTTATTAGTGAATATAAATAATATTAAATTATCATGTTTTTCATTTTTTTATTTTGGGTGAGTATGTACTATTAGATAAAACATTAATGATAATCGCCTAAATTAATTTGGAGATTTTTCGATCACAATTAACTCATTTTGTTTTATAAATTAATACTATTTGAAAAAAATGATTACAGAAAATTACATTGGATGTATTAAATATATAATAATATTTTTCAACCATGAAAATAGTTTCACGACTAGAATTGAATATGGTAATGAAATTGAAAACTGGTCGCCCTTGAATGTGATAAATTAAGACATCTTAGATGGTGTTTTTAATTTCTAGTATAAAATGAGGGGAAAGGAGAGATGTTGATGAATTATTCCATTATCCTAAAAACATTCTACTATATTTAAGGTAATAGAGTTTTTATACCCTTTTTATGAGGATAGGTGAGGATATGAAAGAAATTAATGGAACTTGAAAAGAAATTGAAAGAAAATGGAAAAGGGTTTTACCTCTTGATTCCTTCCTCTTGATAGCCTTTTTAAGGGATTGGTTTTTGGTTTTTTGTTAATACCAAATGATCCTGTATTTGGGGGAGAGTTTTGGGAAGAGTATTGGGAAAAATAAAGACAAGGATCATGTCTTGAGAGGTGTGAGGAGAAGAGTGGGTGAGGGTGGTATTTATAGTGGAGGAGAGGAGGGTTTTATCATTATTTTAATCATTATTTTATAATTTTGTACAATAAAATAAATAATGATGATTATTGAGACTAAAAAGATTAATGAGATCATGTGAGTTTTAACCAGTGGTGATTACATTATAATAACATCACACATGACTCTATAATTCATGTATTTAGCATTTATCATAAATTATCGTATTTTACAATTCACCAAAAATTCAAGTATTTCAAAAAAATACAAAAAATTCTCCCTAACCATTTTTCAAAATGTATAATTAAGAAATGAACTCCATTTTATTAAAATAATTTTCTAAATATGAGAAATTTAATTTTTAATTTAAATAATAATTTACTTGAAAATAGAAATTTTAAAACTAAAACTTCTTTTCTAACACTTTGAAAAATTATTTATGGTCTCATAAAATTATCTTATAATCAAAAAACATAAAAATAGAATTTTATAAATTAATTTTTTGAAAATAAATTTTATTTTAATTTATTAAATTAATCATAAATTTTTATTTTAATATACATTACCTACAAAAATACCAACAATTAATTAATAATTTTTCAAATATTTATTTACTTATTATATGATATAATTATATAATATTTACACTTATAAGATGGATAAATTTTATTATACCTTCATTGGTGACGTTACTATTGTATTTTCCAGTTTACTATTCATAAGGGTCACAAAACTATTCCAAAGTCCACGTTACTATTTCATCAGTATGTGTTCCTTAACTTCTAGAATTGCCTTTTATTTCACGCGTTATTCATTTATAATGTTTTTATTGTGTTCAATATATAATCTTAAGTGATTATACTATAAGAAATAAATATAATAAGGGAATTCCATTGATAAATCATTGGTTCATTACATTCTTCCCCCTTATGAAATTTCACCCTCAAAATTTCATTTTACATTCTAAGATGAAATTAAGTGTGGGTACTTCTCCTTCATTACTTCCACTTGTTCTCATGTTTCTTATTTGTACTTATGGTTCCATCATAGTAATTTGAACTGGTTAGTAGTCTTGTTACATATAACTTTATCTCTATGATCCAAGATCTTCACTAGTGTCTCCTTATAAGAAAGACTACTCTCAAACTGTACCTCCTCTGAAGTCAGTACATGCGACAAATCTGGTATGCACTTCAATAAAAGGGATATGTGGAATACATCATGTACTTTAGACATGGTAGGCGGAAGTGCTAGTCGAAAGGGAACAACTCCGACGTGATGAAGAATATAAAAGGGGATGATGTATTGGGGACTTAACTTTCCTTTCTTCCAAAATCTCATAACCCTCATCCATAGAGATATGTGGAGAAATACCATGTTTCCAAATTTAAACTCAAGGTCTCATAGATTATTGCATGCATAACTTTTATGTTGACTTTGGGCTACCTTAATGTGATACTAAATGTATTTTACCTTATCCACCATTTCTTTGACCATTTAAGGTCATATTAACTTACACTCACCGACTTAATCCCAGCAAGATAGTGTTTGGAACCTTTTCCCATAAAAGTCTTCTTATGTATCCATTTGGATGTATGAGTGGAAAATATTATTGTAGGATAATTTGACTAGTGTAAGATGTTTTTCAATCATCCTATCAAGTCCATATAACATTCTTTCAACATGTCTTCTAGTGTCTAAATAGTTCACTAAGATTGGCCATCATTTTTAGGATGATAATTCGTACTGAAGTTCAGATCAATGCTTAGATCATGTTGGATACCTTTCCAGAACTTCGAGGTGAATATCATATCCCGATCATATACAATAAATAGTTGTTCTACAGGAAACCTTACAACTTATTTGATATATATCCATGCAAGTTGATCCAATGAAAGGTCATATCGAGTTTCGATAAAGTGAACTTTCTCTATAAGATGATCTACAATGACCCATATTGAATTGTTTCTTCTAGATGTCCTTGGAAGTCTAGTGACAAAGTCCATGGTAATGGTATCCCACTTCCATGTTGGTTTGTGTAGTGGTTGCATGATCCCATTAGAAATTTTACTTTTAGCCTTCACTTATTAACATACCAGGAACTTTGATGTATACTCAAGGATATCCTTCTTTTTATTGTCCCATTAATAGTTCTCCTAGAGACCCCAATACTTCTTTGTACTCCCTGGGTGAATAAATAATGTTGATATATGTGCATCATTTAGAAACTCATTAATTATCTCTATATTGGATGGTACACATAATCATGACCCAAATCTTAAGACTCCATCCCCATCGATCTTGAACTTAGAGTATTTCCCATTTCTGATAGTTTCAAAAATATTCTGAATTTCCACATCATTTCTTTGAGAATGTTTTATTTTCTCTATGAGGGATGGTTGAGAAATCATTTGAGAAAGTATTTATGGTGTTCCTCCCTTAATTATTCCAATGTCCATCCTATGAAAGTATAATAAGATTGGGTGCTTCTCAATTTTCATCATGAATAATGATGTAGGATCCTTTCTACTTAGAGCATCTTCTACCTTATTCACTTTACCATGGTGGTAGTGGATTGAATAGTCATAATATTTGATGATATCTAACCATATTCACTAGTTCATATTAATATCCTTCTATGTTAATATATATTTGATACTATTGTGATATCTATATATCTTACAATTTTACCCATAGAGATAAATCCTCCATATTTTCAATGTAAAGATCACAGCTACCAACTCCAAATCATTAATTGTTTAATTTTTCTTATGTATTGTCAACTAAATTTAGGCATACGATATCACTTTATCATTTTTTGTCAGCACAGAGACTAATCCCTTCATTAAAGCATCACTTTACACCATATATATTTCTCCACTTTTTGGTAGTGTGAGTAATGGAATAATGATAAACATCTTTTTACGCTCTTTAAATATGACCTCACATTATTGAGTCTAGAAAAACCTCACTCTCTTCTACATTATATTGGTTATTGGGTTTGAAAATTGTGATATGTTTTTCATAAATCATCAGTAATACCCAACCAAGTGAAGGAAACTATGAATCTCGTTTACGGATGTTAGCCTGAGCCACTCTTCCACTACCTTCGTCTTAGAATGGTCCATATATATCCCTTTACTAGTAATAAAATTACCCAAGAATGATACTTCCTCCATCCATAAATCAAATTTACTGTACTTTGCATAATGTTTCTCCATTTGAAAATTCTTCAACACAGTATTCAAAGGCTCCTCATGTTCCTCCTTTCTCTTAGAGTATATCAAAATATCATCGATAAAGACTACCACAAATTTGTTTAGGTTATCTCTAAAGAATAAAATCATTAAATACATGAAAAATGCTTGAAAATTAGTGATTACAAAGTTCATCACTATGAACTAATAGTTTCCATACCTCATTTGAAAGGAAGTATTGGGAATGTCTTACTTACTCACCTTTAATTGATGATATCCTGACCAAATATCCACCTTAGATAAATAATTGTCCCCACAAAGCCGATCAAAAAAGTAATCTATTCGAGGAAGGATATATTTTTATTTGTTTTGATTTTATTAATCTCATGATAATCAATATAGAGGAACATTTATCAATCCTTATTCTTTACAAATAGAACTGGTTCACCCCATGGTGAAGCACTCGGGTGTATAAAACTCTTCTCCCGATTCTCTGATAACTGCTTATTTAGGTCTTCCACCTCTACGGTGTCTATTCTATAAGGTTTATTTGATATTGGAAGAGATCCGTGAATAAGTTCAATTGAGATGATGATTCTGAATGAGATTCATCTTCATCCTTACACTTGTACAAGATTGTAGGATGCTCTCATATGCAAAGAGTGATATCCCTTTCAGAATAGTTGATGTTGGATTTATATAAAGATAGTAAATCCATTCCCAAAATAGAATCAAACTATACAAAAGGAATTATTTTGAGATTTTCTAGAAGGTTCAATCCTGAAACATTAACTATGGAGGAGTTATATAATTTGGATGCAATAATTTCCCCATTTAATGTTCTCACAGATAACTCAATATCCTTATTTTGAGGTGGTGTTTGGATAGTTCTAATAAACTTGAAAGATATGAAAGAATGTGTAGAACCATAATAAAATATTAAATTTTATATTCTTTAATGAATAAATAGTGTACCTTTCACCACATCATTGTTCAACTCCACCTCAATGCATAATCCCTTCCTTGTTACATTGGATCTTTTTGTTGATTTCCTTTGACAACCCTTGGCTTAGGGAAATTGTTTACATAACTCCCATGTTTATTGTAGTTAAAACACTAAACTATTGGTTGAGAATTTATATGAAACATCCTTTCTTCTTCTACATTACTGGAATTGTACATATCCCTTCGACAGTTCTTATCCAGATGTCCCATTCTTCAACATTAGAAGAAATTATTGGTTCCCTTTAGATAGATCTGAGGATACATCTTCCCAAAATTTTGACATGTGGGATGTTCGGTCTTCTTTCCATCATGGAATTTATTTTATGATCCACGCATATTAGACTCCATTCTCTACTTTTTTCAATTTTCTTATAATACCATTTAGATTAATTATTCTTCGTTTCATCGTTGATGTCACAACAGACAATCTCCGCATAATTTTTGAAGTCACAAATATCTAATACTTTTCATAGACTTGACATTATTCTTATAAATAAGAAATCCAACTTGATTTCGATGTTCATGACAAATAAAAAATCTTATCTTGCAAGCCTTGTAATGTTTTCTTCATACTTCTCGATAGACTCATCTTTCTTCTACATGAGTTTGAGGAAATATCTTTCTATCTTGAGATGGTGGTTTTGGGGGAAATATTTATTGAAAAACATTTACTTAAATTCCTCCCAATCCATGTAATAAATTTCCTCCTTGGACTTTGTATTTTTTATCATTTTCCACAATTGATCATCTTCCCCATCAAAACAATAGAACGCCAGCATGAATTTATCTTCTTCTGTGCACTAGATAATGGAGAATATATTTTCAATGGAGTTAATCCACTCTTCCATGAGGAGGGGATCATAATATCCACTAAACATGGGAGGTATTTTCTACATGAAGGATTCAATAACAAATTGATCATTCCTTGGAGGAGTAGGAGGGTGTTCCACATGATTCATGTTATTATTTATAACTTGATCCAGCTGAGAAAGTATTGTCATGACGTTTTGAGAACCCGTTCGCATCATATTTGGAAAATCATTAGGGAAATATTCACATTCCCTGTCACAATTATTTTTGTAATGTGTTATTCTATTTTCTTCCCTTAACTAAGAAAATAAATTGAAATTATGGGGCTTGAATACTTAGCTAATAATCATAAAAGGAAACATCAAACATAAAAGGATAAACTTGTAAATGAAAAGAATATCCTAACTTGTGATTCACTAGGTTTAATTCTAGGTTATCCTTAATCTATTTGTTAACATATATTCTTATGGGATATCTTTTTTTGTTCCCTTAATAATGGTTCATAAGGATTTTATGAATTTACCAAAGAATATACCCTAGCAGTGTCAAACCAGGTGCGCAGTAAGGCCCATTGTCGGGTACAAGGTTACCCTGAGTCAGTCCTGGAACACCTTATCAGAGTTTCCACTCCTAGGTAAATCTTTTCTAGAACCAATTGTATTTGTAGTATCCAGACATGGATGTATTTTCTTGATATACCACTCACTCTATAATTACCAATATTTAGGGATTTCTTATTATACTTAGTTTTATCCATAATGTTCTTACTAAAGTGATCTATTCCAAATCTCCAAATATAACTAGACCATAATCCAATACCAACTATAGAAACCCTAGACTTTTAAATATATCATTACCTGATTTTAAATGTATTTAAACATCATATTACAGGCTAAGGATTGTCGAGTCTAGTGTCTTGGAAGACTATGTACATAAAACTGAAAACATGGGAATAAATGAAACATTTATTTATTTAATATTTATAAAGTGATCAAAAATTCCTTTGATAACATAAATTAGAATAGGATAACCTATGGATAACATGAATAAAAGGATGAGCTAAAATCATAGTAAGGGGATAAACATAAGAATAAATCTTAACACATGGGTTAGAAGTCATAACATAATGATATATAGAGGTATAGTACATGATTAAACATACGAAATCATAACATCTAGAACATGGTATCATATAATCATGGAATCCTAATAATTTGGTGGAAACATAAAACATTAATTTAGAATGATCCAAGCTCATTTCACAAAGAGTAGAACATGTCAATGTTAACCACCAAGACCATTGCACATGAATCATGAGTCAATACTAACCACCTAGAGCGTTGCAGATAATGTACCATGAGACTAAAATTTACCCAATTAATTGAAATTCTATCTGATAACACCCATCATAACATGTTTATGAATTTGTTTTCCACATTAATAACCATACATAATCACTTATACATATACATAAGGGTACCCCTATAATGAAATGGGTATCATAATCAGGTCATAAAGAAAAATAATTGGGTGTATCATACAAGTATACATGGAAGAAAGGAATTAAATAATACATTGAAATTAATAAGGTAAAATAGGCATATATCTTGATATGTGATGTCAAACATAAGTGATAACATGTAATAACAGTATTTAAGAAACTTTATAATTAAAAAAATTTAGTGTAGTTTTAAGGAAAATACCATAGAACGTCTAAAATAGAAAAGGGGATAATATTTTATATAAAACCAAAAGTGAACAAATAATGTTTTAATAATAAAAATAATTATTTTAAAAAAAATGGTGTATTCAAATATATGATAGTTTTCACTTTAAATTGGTTAAGAATTCGGGAAGTTCTCTTAAATTGGGTTTACTTAGCAGGAAGAATTGAGTAGGGAACCTTTTAATAATATGTATATACCTGAAAGACAAGGATAATTGTATCTCGATAAATTATTTTGGAACATATAAATATAATTTATAAATTTTAAATAATGATAAAGGATAATTCCATTTGGGTAAAAAGAGATAAATAATAACCCGAAGGAATAATGGAGGTTCGGATAGAATCCCTTACCTTAAGTTTGAAGTTGTTCTCCAATCGATATTAACATATTGTATAATCAAATTAGATTAATTAATTAATAATTAAATAAACTTTTATACATGTAATTTATTTATTATAACCTTATTAAGTTCATTAATGTCCTTTTGGATGAGTTAAGAGGTTTAATTTCATTGTTTGGAAATGTTTGTTTCTTTGGTTTTCATGATTGGTTAACTTTTATACATGTATGAATAACAATGTAATATGATAATGCTTATACGGAATTTAAGTTATATTTTATTATTTAAAATAAATAAGCTTAAATGGTCATATAATTTTTTTTATTTTGGGTGAGGATGAATCATTAGATAAAAGTTTAATGATAATCGCTTGGATTAATTTGTCAGTTTTTCGATCACAACGAACTCATTTCATTTTATAAATTAACACCATTTTGACAGAATGATTCTAAAAAATTAAATATGATATATTAAATATATAATAATGTGGTTCAAAACTCAGCATCCTTGAATGTGATAAATTAACACATCTCAGATGGTGTATATATTTCTAGTATAAAATGAGGGAAAATAATATATGATGATGAATTATTAAATTAACATAAAAATTTAAATTATATTTAGGGTACTAGAGTTTTCATAACTTTTGGATTAGGAGAGGTGGGGATAGAAAAGAAATTAAATGGACATTAAAATAGATTGAATGAAAAGAGAAAAGGGGTTTACATCTTGATTCCTTCCTCGTGAGAGCCTCCTTAAGGGATTAGTTTTTGGTATTTTGTTAAGAAAAAAATCTTATAGAAGTGTTGAAGAGGTTTGGTAAGAGTATTGGGTATAATATAGAAATGTATCAAGGCTTGAGCGGTGTGAATAGAATAGGGGTGAGGGGTGGTATTTGTAGTGGAGGAGAGGAGGATTTTTCCATTATTTTAATTATTATATTATTATTTTATTCAAGAAAAGTAAGAGTGATGATTATTGAAAATAAAAACAGTAAATAGATCATGTGATGATGAACCAATGGTTATTACATCATCATAACATCATCCATGACATCATAATTCATGTATTTAGCATTTATCATAAATTATCGTATTTTACAATTCATAAAAAATTAATGTATTTCAGAAAGATCCCAAAAATGAACACTAACCATTTTTTGATGTGTAGAACTCAAAAATTAACTCCATTTTAGGAAAATAATTCTCTAAATATTATAAATTAAATTTTTAATTAAAATCATTATTTACTTGAAAAATACAAATTTTAAAAGTAAAACTTCTTTTCTAACACATTGAAAAATTAATTATGGACTCATAAAATTATAAAATAATCATAAAACATCAAAATATTATTTTATTAATAAATTTTTTAAAAATAAATTTTCATTTAATTTATTAAATTAATCATAAAATTTTAGTTCAATATCCATGAATTACAAAAATACCAACACTTAATTAATAATTTTTAAAAAATATATGTACTTATACTATGATATAATTATATCATATTGACACTATGAGATGGATAAATTTTATTTATACTTTCATTGGTGATGTTAATATTAAATTGGTTAGTTTACTATTTATAAGGGTCGCATTACTATTTAAAAGGTCAAGTTACTATTTCATCGGTATGTGTTTCTTAACTTCTAGAAATGAATTTTATTTCCCTAATTATTCATTTATAAAGTTTGTATTTGTGTTATATATGTAATATTATGTGATTATACAACAATATATAATTATAATAAGTTAATTCCATTGATAAAACATTGGTTTGTTACATGTAACATCAAAATGAAACTTATTACATTTATAATATTTAAGGAGAAGTGGACAGAAAATGGTCTTGGATAAGAATTAAAAAGATAAATATGATTTTAATTTCATGGAATCTGACACAGTCAAGGAACATTTTTTTGATAAATACTTCCCTGAGGTTGTTTGGATCTGTATTGAGAATAAATTCTTATAATTGTGGAAAAGGGATATAGATTCAATAGCCACATATGAAGAAACTTTTGTAATATTTCAAGGTATGCACCAAATTTTACTTGTTACATTTATAGTAAAATTAATAGATTTTACTCCGGATTTAAATCAACTATATAAAGTGCTTTGGATTCAAGAGAATTTAAAAGTTAGGAGAAATTATTTCACTATTTTGAGAAGGTTGAGATCGAGTTTTCTAACACCTATGTTCCTTGAGATGAAAAAATACGAAATGGTGATGGTGTCAAGAAGAATAGAAGAAACCAACTTATAATTCTATAGGTAAGAACCCAAAATTTTCCATTTTTGGTAAATAAAATTTCACGGAATGATTAACAAGTTCTGGAAAGTGTTAATGGTTAAGAAATTTTAGTAATAGAGAGTATGACTGCATAGAAAAGAATCTCAAAGAATCCAAGAATGGGTAAAATATAGAAATTAAGTGGTGAGGTGTTTTAATTTCAATGAGTTGGGACATTATTCTAACTTTTTTCAAAAGATAGTTACTTAGGGTGTAAACCGTCAATATCAAGAACAAAAAGATGCATCAAATTCATTTTCTACTATTATGGTTGATACATGTCCATATAATGAAGTGGTGATAGGTATGGCACATTTGTATTTGAATTATGTTAATACACATATGAATCTAGATCTTCACATTAATTAATTTCATATAAATTAAAAACAATAGAATCAATATCAAATTTTGAAAAAAATATTGTTTTTTGTGAAAAAATACCGGTGTAAGTCTTATAGAATCCAATATTTTTAGAAATATTCCTATTATTATTAGTGGGATGTTATTTCTTGAAAAACATGTTGAACAACCTATACTAAATTTTGATATCATTTTGGCTATGTATTGGATTTACATTTATCACATGAAGATACATTTAACAGCTAATAAGGTTTTATTCAATTATTTCATACCATTTATAACATACCAAAAGGATTTAAAATTTATTATAGGTAGTGTTTAAAGTTAAATATCACAAGTTTTTGAAATGAAACTGTCCAGATTAGTGATTTTATAGTATTAAATTCAGATCTGGATGTTTTTCTTGATAAATTACTGGTGTTATTTCTAGTTCAGAGGTTGAGTTAAGTGTTAAATTAGTACCTAATGCTAAGCCTATTTTAACACCAAATTATCAAATTTGTCAAGTAGAACATTTTTAATTGAAAAATAAATTACCAAAATTTCCATATAAAGGTTTCATATGTCAATTTACATCACATTGAGGTGAACTTGTTTTGTTTGTTAAAAATAATTATGGTACCATGAGGCTTTACATTTATTATGGATATTTTAATTAAATAACTTATATTAAAAATTACCCTTTTAATCTTATCAATGAATTATTTTATTAGATCTTGGGAGAAAAATATTTTAAAAATAATGATATCATGTCGAGGTACCATCAGTTGAAGTTGAAGGAGGAATATAATATGAAGACTACATTTCAGGCTGGATATAGGAATTATGAGTTTGTGGTTATTCCCTTTGGGTTATCTAATTCACTTTCTATATTTATGAATCTTATGAATGGAGTTTCTCACGACTATTCAGAAAGGATTATGGTTATGTTTTTAATGAAATATTAGTATATTCTAAAAATCATTAGGATTATAAAAGAAACTATTGGATTGTTTTAAAAACATTAAATGAAAATAAGGAATTTGGATTATTTAGTTGGTCTAAATTTTGGTTGCAACAAATTTATTTCCTTGGACATATTGTTTATAAATATGGCATAATTATCGACCCTTATAAAACTAATGTTTTTTAAAAGTGGAAATGAACTACCAATTATGAAAAAGATTCATAGCTTTCATGGTTTATCATATTAATATCGGAGTCTTGTTAAAAAAATTTCTTATTTTTCAAGAACACCAACTAAGTTAACTCAAATTGAAGTTAAATTCATATGGAAAAAAGAGTGCGATGTATTTTTTCAAAAATCAAAAACAATATTGGTTGATGGTCTAGTTTTGGCCTTAAACTCTAGAAATGGTGACTTTTTCATCTATAATAATTCTTATTTTGAAGGACTTGGTTGTATCCCATTGCAAACTGACCATCTCATTTCATATACTTTACATCAACTAAAACCTCATTAGTTAATTTATCTTAATCATGATCTATAATTAGATATTATGTTTTTTATTCCAAATTTAGATGAATAATTTACATATATACAAGTGTGAAATATTTACTAATCATTAAATATTGATGTATATATTCACTCAGAAATAGTTTACCATGTGGAAGAGAAAATTTAAGAAACTAATCAAGGATTATAACTATAGGATTCATTAACATCCTTGAAAAGTTGACAAAGTAGCTAATTCTTTGATTTATAAAAATAATGATGCATTAACCATGACACATTTGGAACTTGGACCTTTGGTGTATAATTTGATGAGTTTTTTCATAGATGTTGTGGATATAGGAAGTTAATCTATTTTTTCATGCATTTACATAATCATATCTATCAAAAATAATTAAACTGGGTTATAAGGAATACTAAGAGTTAGAAGAAATTTTATAATTGGTTAAGAAGGGTATGTATCCTGAATAAAATATTGAAAAATAATTTATTTTGAGATTTGGAAAAATATTATGTGTGAGTTATGATTCTCAGTTTAAGAGATAATTTTTGAGTGAATCTCAGAGCTCTTCATTTTCTATTCATCCTGGTAGCACTAAGATTTACCCAGACAATTGAGAGTATTACTATTGGGGTGGAATGAAAAAATTTATTTCTAACTATACCATAAATATTTTACTTTTTCATGGGTTTAGGAAGAATGATAATTACTAAAATGAATGATTCAAACTTTTCCAACGCCATAGTGGAAATGGTAAAATATATCCATTGGGTTTTTAGTGGTATTTCCAAAGACTTCTTTAGGTAACAATTCGATGTGTGTTATTGTTGATTTATTAACAAGATCTATGCATTTATTTCCCATTCCAAATATAATGTCATTATATCAGACTTCTTGAATATATCTAAAATAGGTATTAAAGTTATATATATTTCCTCTCTACATTGTATCTGACCATGATCCCATGTTCACTTCTTATTTTTGGAATGGAATTAAAAATTCATTGGGTACTGAATTAAATTCTTGTAAATACTTTTATCATCGTCTGATGAAAAGTACGAGTAAAAGCATCATACCTTCGAAGATATTATTATTTCATGTTCAAGGGATTACCAAGAATGTTGGGATTAATATCCTTCATTATTTTTGTTTTCTTGTAATTACAGTTCCCATTAAAGTATAAATATATTACATTTTAATGAATTATATGGAAAGTGGTGTCGAAATCCATCATTTTAATTGATGTAGGATAAAGGAAATTGATGAGACCATAGTTGGTAGAGGAAATTGTTTAGAATTTAATGATTATTATGGAACATATGAGGACGGCTAATATAAGGAATAAAACATAGGTGGATAACCATAAAAAGTTCCTTTCTTTCAGATATGGTGGTCATGTTTTTCTTAATGTATTTCCATGGAAAAGAGTAAAGTGTTTTGGAAAAAATGGGAAGCTAAGTCCTTATTTCATTATACCTTATGACATCAAAGATATATTTGTATCAGTTTCCTACTGAGTGGTACTTCATTCAATTTTATCCCAGGTACACAACATTTTTCATGTTTTGATGTTATGAAAATATGTTCTAGTTTCCTCACATTTTTTATGCCCCAATTTAGTTTATTTATAAGATAAATTTTTTTATGAGGAATGTCATGTTCAGATTATTTAATATTGGTAGAAGTTTTTACAAAATATGTTGATTCACTATGTTATGGTTTTTTAGAAAAACCATATAGTTTAATAAATAACATGGGAGTCTAAAAATGCTATGAGGGAAAGATATTCCCACGTGTTTGGTAAGTGAATAAATATAGGTGGAAACAGTTTCAAAAAAGGGGAAGAATTTAATAACCTAGGTAATATCAAGATAAATAATTTTCATATCTTATTGATATTTATTAATTATATCTTATATATTTTTATTCATTATTAGAATATTAGGTAATTTTTCCGTAAAAAAAAAGCATATTTCTAACCAAATTGCATTTTCATGTTTTATATTGATTTATTTAAAATAATGATTTATATGTTATATAAATTTAATTTTAAAAAATTAACAATATTTTTAAATTAATCATTTCAAAATTATCATATAAATAATTTTGGAAATTTTTTTGAAGCATTGTTTTTTTGGAAATTTTTTTGAATAGTGAAAATATGGAAACTAATTGACAATTGTATTTTATTTTAAATTATTTACAAAGTAAACTTATATTTTTGATGAATTTTAAAATTTAATTAGTTATATTTTATTAAAAATAATACAATTATGGTTTTAATTTTATACTTGAATTTGTTATAAGATAATTTTTTCATTAAAATTAATTTTTTTTAAACCGTGTTTGGTTGCATTTTTCCAATTTAACATTAAATTAAATTATTCCACTAATATGAAATGAATGTTGAAAAATTGATTCCATGTTTGGGATTACTGGGTATAATTATAGTAAATGGGACCCTTTTATTTTTGGTTGTTATGATTATTTACCATAGTAATTTTTTTACCAAAATAATGGGTTAATGGGGGTTAAAACAAAATGATAAGGGTAAATATTTTGTCCAAATTTGACCAAATTTTATTTTATTATAGTATTTAGACCCATCCTAGTATTATATTTATATACTATCAATTTTTATCTGTTTTTATATCAAAATTAATTTATATTAAATTACTATTTTAATAAATTCCAAGAGTGTCCCTCCTCTCTATTATAAAAGGACATCCCTTATCCTCTTTTATCCACACATAAAAATCCTTTTGGTTCATAAAATACCTACCGAAATACCTATGTTACATAACTCCTCACATTATAGAGGCTTTTGTATTATTATAAAACCATCCTACCAAATATTTCTGTGTAATCCATAAGAGATTGTCAGAAGAAGAGGCATCATTCCTAACTCATTGTTTTTGTTTTTCCCTTGTTTCAACTCATTCATATCATAATTAACCATTATTAAATAATAAATGTTGAATATTACATATATTTAGGTGTTTTATGATATTTTTAAAACCTATATTCATCTCCAATTCCATCAAGTTGGTAACGAAATCATCATTCATGTGCACAATAGACCACCTCCTCGTGAACGGATGTAATTCAGTTTCCAACATCGTCTCTCATGAACGGTTATAATGATGTAATTAATCGATATATATGATATTGATGAAATATTTATAATTTTTAAAATTCAATATATAATTTCCTTTCTTACATTTTCATTCACTAAAAAATGATAACATTATTTGTGCGTACTTGTGGACTACTACCTCCAGAAAGCGATGTGATTTGTTTTTCATCACCAATAACATGGATTATATATATAATTAATTTTGAATAAATAATATGGAATTTATGAGATAATTATAATTCATTAATGTTAGAATAATACTTATCTTTATTATGTAATGATCCTTGAAAAATGGAAATGTTACTCATTCGTACCTAAGACCTACCGTCTCCATGATGTTAACACAATTCATTTTCATAACCATATTTTATGATTGATTTTAAAAGTATAATTATTGTATAAAAATGATAATTGTTTCATTATTATTACTATATATATGATTTTATTATTACCTATTTTAAAATAGTCTACCTATCAAAGTCATTTTGGGATTATGAACCAAATATCATTAAAACATCACATGTAAACAAAAATGAATAAGTAATTATATATAATAGGGTGTTAAGTAAAATAAAATAAATAATGAACATGAAATATTTTCTTGGGTAAATAAATAAATTAACACAAGTTTTTTATTCATGAATATAAAGAACATACATGATAATCCAGACTCTATGTATGGGACACGTTAACTTAAAACATTTTTTTTTAAATGTTATCATTATTTATATTCAAAATATTTCTCTTCCATATGAATGTTATTAAAATTAGGTTATGAATTTATATATATGTACATAATATAAATATATGTAAATTTATTCCATATTTTTTGAAATGTTTTCAAAAATTAATCTTTTCATGAAATTTTTTAATTTCTATAGAAAGGACGAAAAGAATGATCTATTTTAATGTATACGGAGACAACGACTTTTTATAACACCATAACCATAAATTCAAGTTTGGATTCATTTAAAAAAATTCATGTTTTCTTAAAATAAAATCCATGATTTTTTTAGTATTTTGTTATTGTAAATTTTTTTTAAGAGAAAATGGGATTTCGATATGCAAAAATGTTTAGTACACGGGTTTAATAGAGTTTTTCAAGGGTTTTTTTTCTTAATATGGTTATTGAAAAATGTTTATGAAGGTTTCAACAATATTATATCACACTAGTGATCCCCATAAAACATATATAAAGGGTTGAGCCCCATTATAGCACGTGAGTGTGCTAGATATACCTTATATGATGTGTGCGCCTAGATAATGCTCTGATGCATTGTGAAATGACTATATTATATAACCTATTTTTAATGTTTTCAGGTACTCCTCAACCCTATTTTGGTTAATTATTTGTTTGGGTCTCATTTATGGGTGATTTGTGTGAAATTTTAAAATTTTATAGGGATATTGGGATGTTCATGGTTGGTGCAGGGTTTTCCCAAACCGTGCGCCCACCCAGTACAAATCGTATAAAACCAAGTACTGGGAGTTTGCATAGTTGGAACAAGGATTGAAAAACCATACACCCAATGAGTATGAACTTTTTACCCAATTATAGGTTCTTGTGGTTTGAAAAAATGTGTGGCCCTTTCCAACTAACCATGCACGTGAAACATTTTATTTCTAAAATTTAATAAAATAATTCTAGACCCGCATAGCCTCCTAATCAACCCTAATTCGAGGTATTTTAATTTCCTATGTTTTGGGATCTCTCAAGAACCCCTTTTCCACCACCAATCATATAACAAAGTAGATAAATTCTTGGGGAACCTCATTGTATCCCTCTCAAGTATGTGATAATCTCCCATTCCTTATCACACCCTCTCTCTATATCTCCTCTATAGGGTTTGTTGGATCATATTCTTTTTGATGAATCTAATATCTTTCATTTTTAATCATTATTATGGATTATTTTTTGAGTTCTCTATTTTTTCATTCTTATTTAGCAATTCTCACCACGGGTGTTGAGTTTTATGTTATTGTGATTAAAGTTTGGTGGTTTCATTGAGATTTAAAATGTTATAAGTGATTTATTTTCCTTATTTAAATTAGATAGAGTTCAATTAAATTATAAAACCCAATTCAATATTAATTGATATTTTAATTTTTTCAGAATTATTATTGAAGAAAACCCTCCAATTCCAATGGAATTGGAAATTGGGGTGTGATTTGAAATTAATGGAATTGAGGAATTTATTTGTGAAATGAATTTGAGAAAAATGGATTAAATTGATTTCATAATAAACTATGTTTACTATCATCCTAAAAAAGACATGAATTTATTTAAAACCTATTTTTTGGTTTTAAAATTTCAATTATAATATTTAAATTCGAAATGGTTTGATTTTATTGAAAACTATTGTTGCGTAAATTTTCCCATTGTTTATTGATTTTATGAGAACATGAAAGCTTGGGTAGTTAGTGGGTTATTTGGAAAAAACATACTAGTTTGTTAATTACATAGAAATATATTGATGATTTATAACTCTAACATAAACCTATTTTAGAGGATCTTATCTCCAGTGGGATGTTGATGGCTTATATTCAGCATGATCTCAAGGGTTGTGTGTGCACATTGTCCTGATAACAGAAATGAGTGTGGGGATCCTATAACATGGAACTATCGTACCGAATGGAATTTTACTATGTTTCTTGTTATGATTAATTTGATGAACATTACACTTATTATGAAAATTATTTAATCATTCCTGTAGATTTATATAAACTAATTTACATAAACTATTTATTATAGCCTTTGTTTGAAATGCTTCCATACTCTGAAATGAAAACACATGTTTTCTAAAATATGAAACTATACTTACATGCCATTTTTATTTGAAATTGAAAGCATGTTTTGGTTTATTTATTATTTCATCTTATTATGGACCACTTTGTGAGACCCTATTGGGATCTTATCTCACACCCTACCTTTTTCTTTGGTAATTTTTAGATTTCCTTCTTCTAGGTTTGAGAAAAGGGAAGGAGCCACTTGGAGGTGGTGGTTGTTATTGATTCTTGGTCTTGGAGTGTTGTGTTTGTTATGACCTAGGTTGTTTATAATATTTTTATGATACTTTGGTGATTTATTTTTTGGGTTTTAAAATACTTATTAGACTTTATGGTACTTTTTTCATTTTAGAGTCTTGAGCATAAGGGCATGTTTACACAACTAGAAATCCCACTTTTACCAACTATTATATCCCAACAGTTTAGATAAACCATTGGGAGTGGCTATGTATACCAACAGTTTTCTTAAAACCATTTTAATAGAAGATTTTGTATATCTTTTTACCAACAGTTTGTAAAACCATTGGTATCGGCATACAATATTGGCTTTTTACCAGTGGTTTGTGTGAACTGTTAGTATAGGTCTCACATTTTGCCTCCTTTTACCAACGGTTTATACAAAATGTTTGTATAGGCCTTCCTAAACATACATTCCCAACGGTTTTTAAAAACTGTTTGAAAAGTTTTTCCCTAAATGAAAATCGGGCATCCAGTTCCCCCTCTGCTTGATTGCAGGTCCCGCTCCACTCGATTGGTGCCCTAAATCGAATCTTCCTCTTCCCCAGCCTACCAAAATTCTTCCATTGATCGATCCATATTCAATATAAGGAAATTTTTTCTTCTACACTTCAAATATTTAATTGATACCATATTTATGTTGTTCTGTAACTCTTTTTTATACCTTGGTTTTGTTGTTCTGCAACTATTTTTTTCTCTTTTGATCTGGAAGAAAGGAGAGCTCTATGGACATTAATCATGGTTGTGGGTGGTCATTTATGATGTAAGATTGTATGCCTTAATTTTACTTGATATATCCAATAGTATTATTGATTTATTTTCAATTATATTGTCTTTGATAAATTATGTTGTTTAATAAGTTGTTTTTAATGGTATTAATAATGACTATATGGTATAAGGGTTCACATGGTTTGTATAAGGGCTCACATGGTTTGTATAAAGGTTCACACGTTGTCTAAGATAATCTAGTGTCCTGGGAATTTACACAGAGTACATGACTTGGATAGCCATGTATATATACATGGCCAATACCTTATGGTGAAAATTATGTTTGGCCAAATGGGGTGATGAAAACATCCCATTTAAACATGCCTTTGTTTCATGGGTGTGCCCATACGATGTTTTGGCCATAATATAGAGTGGGTAGTAATTAGCTCACCCAAAACACTTTCATCCCTGAAATCCAAGACTACATGGTTAAATGGAAGAACCCATGTTCTAATGACATGCCTAACCTGGTTTGTAACTCACCTCACCTAAACATAAACTAGAACACTGGTTTAATGCAATAAATCATCCAAAACATACACTATAACATTGGTGAAATGGAATAACCCATCCTTGTTTCTGAATTCCATACACATATGGACAAAAACCCATCATTCATGAACATCCCTATAATGCATAGGCTTTTCACAAAACAAATATCCCTTAAATTTCAGGAAATTCCAGTAGACATTGATATAAATTTGTCATGTTTATAGGCGGAAGCTTCATAGCTTTGGATAATATATTCTCAGAACTATAGAGTGGAACCCCATTCGGTGTTTCGAGGTCAACCCAACTCCACACATGAAAAAGAAGATCATTATCCATCAATAAAACCAATGTAAATATATAAATGGTGATTCATATTAGTATCATTAATAGATTTCCTTATGTAATTCTTAATTCATTAGGGTGTTCTCCCGATACCTCCCTTTTTTTCTTTCAAATTCAATTATCCTCATTTAACAACACTTTGAGGAATCTATTCATTTACAATTATGTGTTGGATATAAGATATTTTAAATCTTTATCATCTATATGA
The DNA here is from genome assembly GCA_963277665.1 of Viscum album. Lineage (NCBI taxonomy): Eukaryota > Viridiplantae > Streptophyta > Magnoliopsida > Santalales > Viscaceae > Viscum > Viscum album. The sequence continues at coordinate 1,319,676,648 of OY728132.1, read as the reverse complement.
GTTTGAGCTATTTAATTAGAAATTTCAAAACCCTCCATAAAAATCCTTCTTCTATCACTTTAATTTTCTTTTCTAAACCCACCTATTTAATTTTAGAACACTCCGAAGAGTCTTATTACACAAGAAAACATGATTTTCTTCATCCTTGAAGGTCATGAACAACATCATAATTGCAAAAAATATGTCATCATTTATAGAATTTACAGTAGAGGCATAATATTTGTGTTTTTTGAAAGAAAAAAAATAATATTTATGGTGTTTTTAATTTTAATTTCATGTTTTCAGGGTGGGGAGGGAGAGTGTGCAGGTGGGGTGGGGGATGGGGTGGGGGATGGGTTGGGGTGGGGGCTATCCAGGTTGGGGGGGTTGGGCTGTCCAGGTGGGTTCATGGTTGTCCATGTTCCACAAACATTATTTAATTATGAGGTAATTTTTATATTTTTTTGGTATTTTATTTTTCCCTTGTATTTACTTCAGTGTTTTTAGAGAAAATATAGTATTTTAACCAATAATATGTGTTTCATGGTTGGCACATTATTCAGTGAAACTGTGCCACATCCCAAGAGAAACCGGGTACCCAGGACAACATTTTTGATGTGTACAAGTCAACTCCGCCTCAATCCAATGCACTGTGTGGCCGGTATCACTTAAAGTGTCTCACCTTTATTTGAAATGGAAAACATTTAAAGTGAAAACAACTGACATATGGAAAACTGATCAAATGCATTTGAATTGTATTGCTAATTTAGGACAATGATCCATGGGTCATTTTTTATGTGTACGAGTCAACCCCTCCTCAATATATGCATGGTGTGGCCGGTACCACTCAAAGTGTCTCACTTTTATTTGAAATGGTCATGATTTTAAATGAAAACAACAATTGGCATATGGAACACCCACCAAAAGAATTCGTATTGTATTGATACATTAGAACAACGATCCATGGATCATTTTTGATAGGTAAAAGTCAACCCTGCCTCAATTCGAGACCTGGTGTGACCGATATCACTCAAATTGTCTCACTTTTGTTTGAAATGGAAAACATTTTAAGTGAAAACAAAAACTGGCATACAGAAAACCAAACAACCACATTCAGAATGTGTTGATACTTTATCACAATGATCTATCGGTCATTTTTGATGTGTACAAGTCAACCCAGCCTCAATATGAGGCACGGTGTGACCAGTATCACTCAAAGTGTTTCTCTTTTATTTGAAATGGAAAACATTTTAATTGAAAACAACTAGCATATGGAAAAGTGATCAAATGCATTTGAATTGTGTTGATAATTTAAGAAAAATATCCAAGGGTCATTTTTGATGTGCACGTGTAAACCCTGCCTCAATCCAATGCATGGTGTGGCCAGTACCACTCAAAGTGTCTCACTTTTATTTGAAATGGACATGATTTTAAGTGAAAAAAACTATTGGCATACGGAAAACCAACCAAATGCATTCGTATTGTGATGCTACTTTAACAGAACGATCCATTGATCATTTCTGAAAGGTATGAGTCAACACCACCTCAATTCAAGGCATGGTGTGACCGATATCACTCAATGTGTCTCACTTTTGTTTGAAAATGGACAACATTTTAAGTTAAAACAACAACTGGCATACGGAAAACCGAACAACCGCATTCAGAATGTGTTGATACTTTATCACAATGATCCATGGGTCATCTTTGAAGTTTACTAGTATAACCCACCTCAATAGGAGTCACGGTGTGACTGTTATCACTCAAAGTGTCTATCTTTTATTTGAAATGGACAACATTTTAAGTGAAAACAACTGGCATATGGAAAACAAATCAAATGTATTATGATTATATTGATAATTTAGGAAAACAATACATGGGTAATTTTTGATGTGTACGAGTCAACCCCACCTCAATCTGATGGACGATGTTGCTGGTACCACTCAAAGTGTCTCACTTTTATTTGAAATGGACATGATTCTAAGTGAAAACAACAATTGGCATACAGAAAGCTAACCAAACGCATTCATATTGTGTTGATACTTTAGAACAACGATCCATGGATCATTTGTGATAGGTACGAGTCAACCCCTCATCAATTCGAGGCATGGTGTGACCGAAATCACTCAAAGTGTCTCACTTTTGTTTGAAATGGACAACATTTTAAGTGAAAACAACAACTGGAATATGGAAAACCGACCAACCGCATTCAGAATGTGTTGATACTTTATCACAATGATCCATGGGTCATTTGTGATGTGTATGAGTCAACACCGCCTCAATCGGAGGCACGGTGTGACTGGTATCACTCAAAGTGTCTCTCTTTTATTTGAAATGGATATGATTTTAAGTGAAAACAACAACTTGCATACATAAAACTGACCAAGTGCTTTTAGATTGTATTGATACTTTAGGAAAATGATACATGTTTCATTTGTGACAAGTACAAGTCAACCCCACCTCCATCTAAGGCATGGTGTGGCCGGTATCACTCTAAGTGTATCACTTTTTTTGAAATGAACAACATTTTAAGTTAAAACAACAACTGACATATAGAAAACTAACCAAACTTATTTGGATTGTGTTGATACTTTAAGACAATGATACAATGGTCTTTTTTACATATACAAGTCAACCCCGCCTCAATCAGAGTCACAATGTGGTGTAATCCTACTCTGATCAATAGATCACACCATACATGTACCATTTAGTGTTCATATCCTTAAGAACATTAATATTATTCTCGTTAAGGTCAATAAACATACAGTTCAATTATTTCTAGACCATTACAAGTTGAACTTCTGATCATTTCAGTTCTACCTGGATTTTAAAATCAAGTAAATATTTCCATACTTTACTCCTTTTGTAACGACCATGGAACCATGTGTCAGTGTCCATACCCCATTTTCAAATTTAGTTTCATAGAATGCATCATCAAACTTTATCTTTAGATTTAGGAAAAATAAAACCACTCCCAGGTAAAATCCATTTTAGATTTTTTTCATTTTCTATAAATGTTACTTTTCTTTAAGGATATATCACATTTTGGTGTTCTTTCATTGTCAAAAGATCTTATTATGATCCTCAAAAACCTAACAATTTCAAAAATTGAGGGGTTTTATTTAACCACACCACGAAAGTGTAGTGAGTGAATATGTTTCCACTTGTCAAATTCCTATGGTAGGATGGTTTGTTTAAAGAGGGTATTTTTGGCATGATTCAGTTGGATCAAATTTTTTTGAGGATATTATGTGCCTTCACTTTTATTCTCACTACTAATCATGGGAGGGTCTCATAAATTATTTTTATCATGGAATAAAGAAGTGTCTCCCTTACATTAACAAGTAGTACACCATGTATGACTATAACCCATCCTGGGAGGGGACTGTTTTTTTCCAACCTCAAATGCATCACGACACACTCTGTATCATACACATGTTCAACATCCACTTATTCAACCAATTTGTACATGATCACTATGCGTATAAAATCCAATACCCAAGTATATTATGTTATTACCACTATAGAGTCTACCAACAAAGCCATTACTGATCACCCAATATCTAACATTAACAACCCTGCCTCCTTCATCTTCCTACTTAGTGCATAAAAAATGTCATTTCCTTTACAAAAAACATATTCCATTTCAAATTTGAACATCAACATGTATTTTATCCAGAACATTTGAAAATGATTTAGTTCACATTAGAATATATTATATTAATATGACATTCAGTTTGTATATATAACATGTCTCTAATCAAAGAGGTGGTGTCTCTGAAATTTACACTCATCAACGATAGTCACATACTCTTTTTCATGAGTTGGGTAGTTTCACTCATGGGGTCATAAGTGACGAGACTCCTAAGAAAATACATTTTCACCATATATTATAAAAAATAAAAGTTCAATGAAAAATGCATCACAAATCATTGCATAGCCAAATCTTGGATCAGGAAAAAAACTGGGATTTGAGCCAATTTCAAACTCTTATTCAACTCTAATAAGTATTTCTCAAACTATTTTGACTATTAGAATTTGATGGGGAGGTGGGGGGGCTGTGCTGGTTGGGGGGGTTGTGCAGGGGTGAGGTGAATTACTACTGGAAGAGTGGTTGTCATATGAAGATTGAAATGGGTGTAAATAATGTTTGAGTTATTGAAACTCTTATTCAACTCTACTAGAGGATTTTTTTTCATATGAAGATTTAAATAGGGAATTGTAGTACATGAAATGGTTGGAATATTTTCAAGGTTTCATGTTTTTTTGAGCTATTTTAGGTGTTTTTATGCTATTTTAAGTCTGTTTGTATGTGTTTTTTGTTCTATTTTTTATGCAGGTGTATACTGGAGGGGATAATGGAGGGGATGTTGTGCAGTAGTTCTAGAAATACACAATACCAATGGTTTTAAACCGTTGGTATACTTGAGAAAAAATTTTACCAATGGTTTCAATAAACCGTTGGTACAAAACTACCCCAATGGTTTAAAACCATTTGTATAGTGTTTAGTATTCAATATATACCAACGGTTCATTGAAAACTGTTGGTAAAATGTTTTACCAACTATTTACAACCGTTGTTTTAGATGAAAATCATGGGCTTCCCTACTATTGGGGTACCAACTTTTAGCCTACAACCATTGGTAAATCAATACATACAGTGGAATATACCAACGGTTTAGATCAAACCATTGGCATAGGGATTTTCTCATGGATTACTACCCCATGGTTTCGAAAACCGTTGGTATAGGCTATAACAATTGTTTTCCAGCCTATACCAACGGTTTACAAATGTTTCTATAACCTTCATTTCTCGTAGTGTTATTTATCTTCCATTTTTTTTTGTGATTTTTTACCACATTCTATCTTGTATGATGACATTCTCTAGTAACCAGCCCATGGGGATAGGGAACTCCATTTGGTCCTTATAAATATTGTATTGGGTGTCAAGGTAATAGGGTATCCGGTCCAGTTCATGACAAAGTGGTATCAAAATTTTAGGTTGTGCATATCACTTTGGTGTTATTATGATGTTGGGTAATCTTATCAGGACATAGGAGGCAGTCGTGAGTGATTTCAAAGCCATCTCTAAAATTGATGAGCCTTAAGTCACCAAGGGTGTTTTGTGAGATATGTATTGAGGATTAGTTCTATCTGTTTCCTTAATTTTTATTTTGATATGTTGAAATAAAAATCATTTTTATCTATCAGATGAGACTATTTTCCATTTTTCTCTTCTTGGAGAGTTCATCTGAGTAATATTTTGATGTCTACAATGTTTTCTATTGTTGTTTTTTAGAATCATTCCTATAATAAGACATACATGTAAGATCAAGGGAGGAAGATTCTAATAAACCAAAGTGAGAAAATCCTCCCATGGACCATAATCTAGTTGAGGTTATTATTCATGTTGTCCCATCTCTAGGACATTCACCTATACACATTCCCACTGAGGATCCAATTGAGGAACCTCATAGGGATTTTGTATGGAGTCATTCCCAATAGATCCTTCACCAAAATCCTCCAGTACTCCAAGGCTCAAATTATCCTTAAAAGGATGAGGATTGGTTAAGGATAATAGATCTTTTGTTTCAGTTCGTGGAGACACCTGAAGATATAAAGGTTAAATGTGCCACTCTCTTGATGAAAGGACCTAAAAGAAGTTTTTGGGACATGATGGCACTAGAGAAGTGGAAGGAGGTGTTAGAGTGGAAGGACATTAAGGTTATTTTCAATGACCAGTTCTATCTACATTATATTGTGTTGGATTAAGATATAAATTTTTATTTCAAACTCGAGTAGGCTCACATGAATTTGACTGATTATGAAAACTTCTTTTCTGAGATTGTGTAGTTTGACCCATAGGTTCTATAAAATGAGAATATGAAGATTATATGATTAGATATGGGACTTTAATATGATATTTGGTACAATTATTTATTTCTAAATCAATGTATTTATATTGATGTTCTAGATCGAGCATTGATGGCCTATCTTGACTTCTCTGGTAATAGGTGTTGACATGAGTTCCTTTTTATCCTAGTGGAGGTTCTGTGAGTTCCTTCAAAGGAAATATAAATCATGATTATTTTATTGGCGTTTCTCTATAATATAGTTCTTCTAGACCTCCAAAAATATTGGTCATAAGACCTTTTATTTAATAAATGTGTGAAAAGTATGGGAACTCAAAACAGGTTTGCACTAAGGAACCCTATATATGTAGTTCTTGTAGATACTCGGGTCACTTTCATAAGATCTTTCATTTCTATTCCACTCTATTTTGTGGCATGAAAAATAAGTCATCCTTTATATATCATGAGGTATCTAATTCCATAGGAAAATATTCCATTGATTTAACCCCAAGGATCCCATGTTTAACATGATTTAGCTGACGTTGTAGGTTCATATATTCCAAGAAATTCACCTCCAGTATCCCATGTTTAACATGACGTTGAATTGGAATAGGTTGTGAGATTAATGTCTTGTAGAGATAGAGTAAAGGGATCAGAACATACCATAGAGACGAATTGATAAGGTATGTCCATAGTAGGGAGAACCTCGAGGTTTTTTATTGGATGGATTAGAATGCCCTATGAGGACAGAATCAAGATGGTGTGTACCATAAAGGGAAGATGTCACACTGTGAAGGGTGATTTGAACACCATTAAGGGTGGATCAGGATGGTGCACCCCTAGTAGGGGAACAAAAAGGTTTGTCATTGGATGGGATTGAACCTCAAAGAGGCTTCTTATGTACCCTATTTAGAGGATAGTGATCAAGAACCATGTAGTTCAAGTGGTTTTAGTATGGGGATTACACATGGTTAACTGCCCTTCGCAAGAGGATTGTTCTTGGTTGGATGATGATTGATGTGGGGCTTATGCATGGTTAGCTACCCCAGTGCTTCTAGGAGAAACGATGTAGTGGATGGGGCTTACACATGGTTAAATACCCATATGGATAACATGATCCCACTAAGATGTGGTTTCTTGGGAAAGAATTAGGATGAATGTGGATGAAGTGATAGTGGAATGGGTGGAATGGGTGGAATGCTAGGTTTAGACCTCAAGAAGGCTTCCTACATATCCCATTTTATTGGGAGTGAAATATCACATAGTTTGGTAGGGGTATTGGGGATTATTCATGGTTAGGGGACCACATAAGGTAACATGGTTAGGAATTACACATGTTTAGCAACCCAGGTGCTATTTCAAGAAACCATGGAGTGGATGGGGCTTACACATAGGAGATTCCCTGATGGGTGGCATGATCTCACTAGGATGTGGTGGCCTAGTTAAAATCGGGATGGATATGAATGAAGTGAGAGTGGAATGGGAGTTATGGATTAAATGATTGTAATGATGGGTTTGTACCTCAATGAGGCTTCCTACGTATCCCATTTGGTTTTGAATCAAATCCCACATAGTCTGATAAGGGGTGTTGGGGATTATACATAATTTGCAGCCCATGAGGACCTAAAAAAGATGGGACATTTGGGTTAAGAAACGATCTTACTGAGACATGGCAGATCGAGGGAAATAAAGGGATGGTTAGGGGTGATGGGTTCTTAAACCTCAAGGAGGTTTCTTATGTATCATAGTTGGTTGGAAATAAAATACCATGTAGTTTTGAAGGAAGGTGTGGGGATTACACATGAAATATGCCAATGGAAATGGGTGTGATTGGGGTCCTACACCTATGGAAGAGGACCCTATGCTGCTTGGAGTAATGAGGATGTGGTTGGGGCTTACTCATGGAGGAATACTAGTTTCCTTCCTCATGTCAGGTCATAAGGGAATCCCATGTGCATTCCATGAGGTAATATTACTGTTTAACATCAGGCTAATGGTTGAGTTGTATGTGGCTTATACATGTTATTATCCCATTAATGATTCCTCATGTCAGGTCATGATGGTATCCCATGTGAATTTCATGGGGTATGATTATAGTTTAACTTCATGTGAATGGATGAGGTGTATGGGGTATATGCATTTAACTTCACATCTGAATAGATGAAGGGGCTTACAACAACTAGGAGGCCCATGTGCCACTATGGAGTGGAAATGATGTTAATGGATCTTATGCATGGGAGATACCCTGGTAACGCTATGGAGGGACAATGATGTGAATGGGGATTATGCGTGCAAGCTTAAGGAAGAATTTCTGAAGATAAAATGATGTGAATGAGGATTATGCACAAAAGATTCCTGAGTACCTCAATGGAGTGGAAATTACGTGAATAGGTCTTACGCGTGGAAGCTGCTTGGGAGACATTATGGAGTGATAATGATGTGAATGGGGCTCCCATGTAGAAGCTTCCTGGGTGCGTCTCTAGAGTTAAAATGATGTGAATGAGGCCTATGCGTTGAATCTTCCAAGTTCTGTTATGGAAAAGAAATGATGTGAATGAGGCTTACATGTGGAATTTGATCGGGTTCTGGTAGGATTAACAAGAATATGGTTGGGGCTTATGTGTGGGAGCAGCCTAGGTGAATATTTTTTGATCGTATCATAATGAGGAATATTATGATTGATGCATAAGGAATCCTATACTTGAATGATAACGTATTCTACAGTTTAAAATTATGTATTGAGGACTATATAATATCATATGATTATCAAGGCATGGGGAATATTATTCTTGACACATAAAGAATCAAATTATTAAATGATAGTGTATGAAATAGTTTAATTTCATGTATTGAGGACTATTATAATTTAATTTTTTTTGAATAAGGAATCAATTATTTTGAAATAGTGGTTTCTTTTGTTTTTCATATAGGGTATTCTATAGTTTAGATTCATGTAGTCAGGACTATTGAATGTCGTCTCATGATAATGGCATGAGGCATCTTATGCTTGATGTATATGGAATAATATTCTTGAATGATAGGGTATGAAATAGTATAAAGTCATGAAGTTAGGATTAATAGGTGTAAGAGGTCTATAAATGGATAGTGTGGGACTTACTCAATGGTGGACCTTTATAGATCAACTTGGAATTAGTTCCAGGTGATGGGGTTTTAGGAGATGCTTGAGGAATGGTTTTACTCAAGTTACTCTAGGAATATGAGATGAGAATCTCAACTCATGACATGAAAAGGGGACCAAGAGTATTAATTAAACTAAAGGTGTTTCAAGGGGTGTGGGTGAGTATCTCAATTCATGGGTTTTTAGGGGTTGAAGTTGGGGCCACTTAAGGGTGTAATGGAAAAGATCATTGACCTGGACCTTGTTATCAGTACCTTCATTGGGTATATTTATGTTAGAGGTTGAAAATAATGGTTACTCTAAGTGTAACTGTGATGGTTACACCATAAGGTATCCATAACGGTTACATTATAATACTTACCGTCTTTTCATCATGATCATTGAAAAATGGAAATTTTACTCATATGTACATACGACTTATCATCTCCATGATTGTAACACAGTTTGTTTTTCTTAACCTTATTTTATGGTTGGTTTTAAAAGTCTAATTGATATGTAAATAATGATAATTATGTTATTATTATTATTTTGGTGATGATGTAATAATTAACACTTTTACTATGTTCATCATACTAAAGTTGTTTTGGGATTGTGAACTGAACATCCTCAAAACACCCAACATAGATTTAACTGAATAAGTAATTGAATATTTCATTAAAATAAATGAAATAAATTTTTTAAGGATAAGTTATTAAACCTTTAAAATATTCTTAAGAAATCAAATAATTGACATAATTTTATACTACATGATATTAAAACATGCATGGTATGTATGTACTCTAGTTAAGTGTTTATCATCTCAAATTATCTTCTTTGAGACATATGTTATGTTATAAACATATCTTCTTTTATGAGGTGTTTATACATCCCCCATATCATGTTATATGATAAATATACTCATGATTATGATAATAAAAGTCTCATTTGATTTTATTCTTTTATTGGTCTTACAGTTCAAAATTTACCAAAGTGGTAAGGGTTTCATGTTATAATCTCATTGTTTATTGGGTCAGTTTTTGAATAAGTTTGTTTGATGAAAAAATATGGTATACCACTCAATAAACTCATAAATTTTATTCTTTTATTGTTATTTCAATAAATTATAAGTTTTCCTAACATTTAAGGTTTTCCATTTTCTCCATTCCTTCTACAATCTAATCTACATGAACCTTGTTTTGTCATGATTCCACCTGTTTAGAAAACCAAGGTATTGAAATGTGTTCTCTTAGAAAGGAATCTAATTCATTATATTTTTATGTGGGTATAAACTATAACCATATTATCTCATATATTACCTTTAAGTATGGTTTATTATAATAATTTAGTACATTTATAGTATCCTAAACCTTTAAATAAATTAATATGATCACAATATATTAATTTTTAGCACTTTATAAACCAAATGATTTATGGTACATACATTAAAATAAAATCTAACTATATTCACACAAATCCAATTCCATATTATGAATAATGTACATAAAACCTTGTAATGTAGTGTCTTAGAATTTAATAAAACCAAAATCATCAAAAGGAATATCATGGATTGAAAAATAAAAAACCCCCACTATTCTTGGTAAAGCATATGTCCCTAGTCTCATGTGATGTTCAGACCCTTGTACCCTAATATATGTATCATTTCATAAGAGAAACTATAATTACAATATGATCATGAAACCTAATATTCTTAAATCATAATAATTATATTACATCAATCTTATAAAGCATTAAAAGATTCATGATTCAATGTAACTAAATATTATTTCACATCAATCATGTAACTCATTATACATGTGGTATAACACTTATAGGTTGTAGTTTAATAATTTAAGAAAAATCAATCATCCATTCATATTATAAATCTTATATTAATGAATAATATATAGTAATATGTTAATTAAATGAATATTTCATAAATATTTTCATGAAAAAAAATATTTATGAACATTCCATAAATAAATAAATTTTATACACTTTATTATTTAGGAATGATCTTATGGGCATTACATAAATAAAAAACATAAATATTTCAGATTTATTTTAATATAAACTATTTCATATGCTTAATTTATATGGTATTTAACATAAAATCCATAGTATTCCAAAGTGTGAGATATTTATTAAAATATTTTGAAATCATATAAAATTATAATATTTTATTTAAACACATTAAATAAACCTAATGTGACATATTTTAATATATTTAAACTATAGTAAAATTAATCCAAACTCTATTTTGATTGGTTTAAATTAATTTCAAAAATTCGATTTTTATTATGAATATTTAATATCCTCATTCATTATTATGTCATAAATAAATATAAATAATACTACATTTTACCTTATTTCATAATTTATAAACACTTTATATATTGATAAACTACGTAAATCATAACCTAGATCGCATACCTAAAAAAATTGTATTATTTAAAACCCCTTTAGATTCATTGTAGACCCTATAGGATTTCATTAGAGAAGGGTTTTGATAATTCTAAGGAGAAGAAAATTTATTTTATAATTATACACACATGATTATTTTTATTTTAATCCCTGATGTGGTTTAACCTCAGTGAAAAAAATTACAAGAGAAAACAATGATAATTTCTATAGGTTAATTAATTTTATATTGAATCATGAAGAAGTCACAATTCAAAAATCATGATGTGGTTTCACCCATTTATGTCATAGATGCATCCTGGAAAGTGAATTTCAATACTAAACATGAATATTTTTTGAGTAAACATTCATGTAATCTAATAATTTTATGATTATTTATTTTTCTAAATGGGTTTCCATGCCCGTTTTCCATAAAAGGTGATGTGGTTTTATTGAATTTATAAAACCATGATTTTTGCCTTAATAAATTGTGGTCTAAAAGGATTCAAGAACCATTATAATTTTACAAAAAACACGTTTTTTATAAAATATTAATTTTTAGTTTCTTGAACTATTTATAAACTCATTTCAAATTATATAGAAGAGTCATTGGTACCATTGAAGGTTTTTTGAGGGGTAAAATATTTAAAAACATAGTATAATGAATAATAAAAACTGATTTATTCCAAAGTATCAATATATTAATTTTGATTGAATTGAGTAATTGCAGAGCTTATAAAATTTATGTGTTATTTTGATCTATAAATGATTCATAACATTATATCATTAACTATCACTGGGAATTATCCAACATACTCCCTCCTAGGTTATCCATGAGCTTTATGAGTCTCCAAATTCCTAGAAATGATTTTACTAATGGAATGGTATTCTATAAAATTTGATTAAATCCTTGAATAAAAATTATATCTTAGGTATAATTTTTGAAAGCCTGGAGGCCTTATATTTTTATTGATTTTTTGATAATTTTTATTTTAAGGGTTAAGGGGGAACCCTTACATGACATATAGGCCTAGAGGCACAAGTCCCTTACATGACCCAAAGCCCCAGAGGAACAAGACCCTATACATGAACTTTAATGGTCCAAGACCTAACCACACTTTAGAATTTCCCCTCACTAGAATTTTCATCAATGAAATTTCCTAGCTCCCCACCTCTCATGGATGATTGGATAGAATTTCCCCATGTAGATATCCATGGTTCCTAACACTAATGAAAATTGTCATCCACTCTTATTCTTCCAATATGGTAAGCTCTACTCTATTGGATGATAATATATCTGAATTTTCTTTTGGGGCCTCCTCTAATGTGGTCTTCCTGGGATGTTTCCTGGTCCTTTGTGGCCTATTGGCCCGAAGGATTTGTGGTATAAAGGACTTTTCATGGCCTGAAATCCTAGTGACCTGAAGGCCTTAGTGTGAAGAAATCCCCTAGACCCATGGCCCAAACCGGTGGCTCGAAGGCCCAAATCAGATGAATAGTTCCAACTAGTACAGTGCCTCATATTGCCATCTATAGTAACTCCTACAACTCTGCTAAAGTAACCAAAAAAATTCACCCCACCCAGATTTGATCCTAGGTCTTTTGTATGCCAAGAAGAAGCCTCTACCACTCGGGTATAAGATCGTTGGATTTGGTATACTTTCATTCATGGATCTTTTATCAAATGAATAAATCATTAATACCCATATATGAACTTTTCCCTCATTTATAGGCATTGAGGGTACTCCCCAATGCTCTAAAAATTTCATAAATGTTTTAAATAAATTTAAACATTAAAAAAATTAGCTCCTTAGGAATTATGGAGAAATTTTTTTACTCTTAAAAATTCAAATTACACCATTAAAACACCATTGATAATTATAAAATAATATTCATGCCTAATTATTATATATTGGAATATAATAAGGGGATTTAGTTCCTTGTTATCATATAAAATTATCAACTCTTCTTCCCTTGTTAATAATCTACTTCACTATTTTTGGTGCCTTGCTGTTTCTCTATTTGTCTTTCTATTCTAGATAATAATTTATGAAGTTATTTATATTTATCATTTTAGTATAAAAAATAGCATTTTAGTGGTTTTAATAGAAATTTTAACAATCCATATTTTTCCATCATTTGGATTTGAACCTGTACTATTAGATAATACTGGTTTAGCACATGAGCCTTAGCCCGGTTGGCAAGGTCTCTGAGGTGCATCCAAGCAAACATGAATCAAAACCAGGCAGAGGCAGGATTTCCGGGTTACTGTAGCAGGTACTGTAGCAGGCACTGTTTGGCACTTTAGTAGCCGGAGATATGCCCCCGTTTGGGCCTTCGGGCATCTGATTTGGTCCCCGAGTCCTTCATTGGCCTTCGGGCACCCAGGCCTTCGGGTCAGTTGGGCCTTCGGGCTATTCTATGGCCTTTGGGTCACCTGTAGATACAAACCAGACCAAAAAACTACAAGGAACAAGCTCTACAGGAGGATGACCAAAGGAGCTTTCACCACAGCAGGAGCTAAACGGATTGCAAGAATGAGAGGGTATGACACCTGCCATCGGGACAGGCCTGTGCATGCACGGGAATCCCTAGCCGAACAGTCAGGTAGAGGTGAAGAGCTGATTTCAAAGATGAAGATGCTGGGGAGGAGCAGTTCCAAGTTGTTAGTCTGGGTTGTATGGTATGTTTGTGCCTACGGGCATTGGTTCCTATATGGCCTTCAGGCATGTAATAGGGTTCCACCTCATCCCTTGAAAGGTGGATTATCATAATCAATAAAAAAATGAAGGCCTTCGTGCCATTAGAGGGAGATAATACTGGTTTATTAAAAATAGAATTAATTAGTTTATGGGTTACATTATTTCCATCAGCTAATAAAATACTAATCAATAGATTATCTGGATATAATCATTACACCAATTTGAGTATCTTTAGAGACATGAGTATATTTAGATACATGAGTCTCATCAATATTTTGAATAGAAGCATCCCTTATTAGAGGTTGACACTCTTCTTATGTCTGGGTGTCAAAATTATTTTACCATGAAACTTACGAATTTCAAGAATCAATCTCATTCATGTTTCTCAATTAGATATATAGTTCAAGACATTTTATGATAAGGTAAAATTTATCATTTTCAAGTAATGTTAATTTTACTTTCAATTAATTTTCCATTCCTTCTATTTTAACTTCATATTTTTTACTACTTTAGATCACAGATATTTTAAGGTCCTTGATTCTTATGTATTTAACATCCAATTAGGATTCCCAAATAGTGAAAGTATATTGATGTGATTCTAATAAAGTATTGATCTTTTGAATATATTATTCATTATATATAGTATGTTATTACACTAAAATTTCTATCCCAAAAACATTACATGATATTTCTTCAAGATGAGTATCTTTAAAATTTACGGAAACATTGAATAATGTTTTAAGTGACTGAATTACTTCACTAATAAAATGATTTCTCATAGTGATCTCATAAGAATACCATTTTAATTATTCTTCAACTGTTGAAATATTGTTATTTAAAAGTGTCATGGATTCTTTAATTTCTTCAATGAGTTATGTGAGATGACTTCACAATTTGAATGTATTTTCAAGTGATTGATATATTTTATTGATTTCCTCTTCAAATTCTTCTTTGTCATAATAAGACTCCTTGAATGAAAAAGTATATATGAAATTAAATATTTACGAAAATTATTAATATATCATTAAATATGAGAGTATAATACTTCAACAATTTCCATAGACTCGTCTTCCTCTCCAAAACTTGATTTAATTTATTTATAAGGATCTCTGTCAACTGATTTAACAAGAGATCATTTATCCTATTATTCTTTATTTGATAATTTCCTTAATCTCCATCCATCCCTCTTCTTCCTATTTTTTAGTATCTTGGAAGATACCTTAAATTTTCTTCAACATGAGTAGATACAATTCATAACACCTAAGTCATTTTAGAATCAACATAAAATCACCACATCATATAAGAATTGTAAAAATAATTCGAGGATATAAATTTTGATCTAATCAGATACATACCAACCCTTTAATATCACTTTTAGAGCCAATATGAATCATGCAGGGAAATTGAGAGGGGGATTGAATCAGTGTACCCAATTTTCAACATGTTTTTTGTTCTTTTTAATTATTACCGTGTACTCAGGAATATCATCTACTCTTAAGAGAAATGGATCTATTGTGTTCCCTAAAAAATTTCATTCAATGATGATAATAAAATAAAAATCATCTGACACATAATTTTAAAAGGTTAGATACTAATACTTACTAATTTTCTTGATCATCCTATGGTTTTTAGTAGATTTTATTATCAATATAAATTGTAATTATTTAAAATTACTAGAATTGAAATACAATGTTTATATTGGAAAGAAACTACCATCCTGAGTGTGTGGAATTATTTATACTGATATCAGCATCCGATAATGATGTTGTTTATAATTTCATCACTAGTTCATCAATAGATATTCTTTATACATAATAAATTTTATTTCCCCTTCCTTGTGTACTTACTCATGGACTTAAAAAATATTGGTAATAACACTTATCTTCAAATTCTTAGGTTCATGTGATCACCTTTTTGAAAAATTATTAGTCTTTGACTCTTTATCTCTTTAATAAAAATATTGCATCAGGATCTCCAAAATATATTTCAATGATATATATTTATCATCACCTGCATGCACATATTTATACACAATATTTGGGTTCATGGGAATTCCAAAAAAAATCCATGATTTAAATTATCCATTTATATCCCAATTAAATTTGTTTATTAATAAACACATGCATTAATCTTTTAAATATTAATTCCTAAATTATGTGTATATTATATTTTATGCACATTATAAATACACAAATGACCACATGTATTTTTATTTTTTATGAAATGCATAAAACCCTTCCTTATTATTCATGAAGTGCATCTACATAAAGGGTTGATATATAAACTCTTATTTACATAGTTAAGTAAACAACAGTGGATACCCCATGCAAGAATTGTCTTTTTATAATGACTCATTTAAAATACTTGTGGTCCAGGTAACCTCATTGTTAAATTATAGAAGACCAAATAATATAAGGGAACCTTGCCATTTTACCTTTAATTATTAGTATCCACTCTAAGAAATATCTTAATTCAATTAATGAAATGGCCAACCTTTCTCTTTGTATCACATACATAGCCCTTGTCGTTACTTGATAATAATGTGAAGTTGGATTTATACATTTCAATATTTTTACCTATAATTTATATTAGAATCTATAATTGTATCTCCATATCTTCTCATTGCTCTGAAGGAAAATACTATTCCAATAATATCACCATAAAATATTTTTATTCCATGTTTTCTAATTATTATTAATACTAAGTGTTTTAAAAAATGACCTACATTGATCCACATCACATGAGAGTTGATAAACTATCATGTCAACTTTCATTTCAATCTATGAAACCTTAGGTTTAACCTAGGTCATTTATGGTCACCATCTATTCAAATCCTTTATGATGGTTGGTAAGAGAAAAGGGAATTAACCCAAGTATATCCCATTGGAGTTACAATGTAGTTTTTCACTAAGGAATGTTGTTATGTACTAGATTATTCTCAAGTCAACAGTGACATACCTCTTTTTATATTTAATACCCATAGTTAAATAGATACCAGAACCACATAAACTTATAGAATCCTATAAGGGGTTTATTTCTTAGAAAACCACATAATATATACTTTGAAAAATAATAGAATGTTATCATATAATTAGAATTATCCTTAATGTAATTCATTGGGTTATATTCACTAAAATATTTTTTCCTAAATATAGTTCCCAAGGTTTCTACCAAAAATTCTTTGATACAAACTTTATATACCCCGACTCTAGTAGCCCTGATCTAGTGGTTGCTTTATTATATTGTCTCTAGATACAGGGAATTACATCCCGATGGACCAGATAATAGACCATTCTTTTTAAACTACTTACATAAATCAATTTACCATTTATTTTAATACATAAAAAAATTAAGTGTTTTCTTTGAAAACACCATTATTCCCCTTAGCATATCCATGTATATCAATCACAAAACACTTCTATTATTTCTAGGGAAAATAAATTACAAGGGTTGATCTTAGATTCTTAGTACGGGCATGAATACAATGGAATAAGTCACGCATAGATAATAATAAAAAGTATTGAAAAGTAAATAACTTAAATAGATTCCATTTAAATAATATATTTATCATTATATGGAAGGATGTAATGATGATCAAATAAATCCATATCAACAATCACATTATACTGAAACATATTCATTGAAATTATAACTAATAAAATAATTACATAGGAATAAATAACATGTCTGATAATGAATTAATTCATAATGGAAGAAATCTTAAACATAATGGAATAACATTAATAAGAAAATATAACACTCTGAGTAATACCCCATTTAATTTGGCCAACTGATTTGTCTTAAGAGACCCACTGATGCATCAAGGGGCTACATAATTCTTTTCCCACCCATCAGATAATAATTCAAATGAATTTCTAATTTGAAAGGTGTGAAACATAATAAACATAAACATTTGTATTGAAAAATTGATATATGAAATGTTAATACTTACCCCAATCACTAAAAATAATAATAATCCATCCAGAGTAATATGGTGATTGGTAATAAAATTATACATACCCTTTAAAATTGATCATAAAAAAATACATATAAATAACATTTATGGTATCAATGAAACATATACACATTGGATCATAAGTAAAATAAAGGGTTTATTCCATTTATTAGTATAAATACCAAAAAAAATCATTAAAAACATTTTAATAAAATAACCTTTTCACTTTGAAAATAAAATTTATTAAAAAAAAGATCACAACACATTTTGAAAATACATATATTTTTAAATAACATTTGAAACATATAAATTATTCTTCAAAACTTTTATTGTTCATGACTTCATGAAATTACATTCATGTTGTACATGTTAAAATTATGATTTTATTCACATTTTCGATAAATGAAAAAGGGGTCTTGTTTGGAAAACGGTATGAATATTATTTTAAAATCATTTTTTAAATGATAAAAAATCAGTAAAATTTTATTTTATATATCACTTAGAGAATGATAAAAACATTTCTAAATAAATTTTTCGAAAACACCATATTGGTTCCAAAATAAGCTTTAGTATCACATTATAGAGTGTTTAAATATTTATGTACTATGTTTCCTCTACTGGGGTATTGTTAAACTATATTCCATTTTTTATTTAAAATTTATTAAATTTTAGTATGATTATTATCTTCCCCGATCTATTATATCATTTAATTCATTTAACAGTTCTTTTTTTTGTGATGTCACTACCAACCATTCTATCCTACTAGAATAACTAATGATGGAAACATGGTACATTTTTTCATCAATGGATTTAGGTGATTTTATCCCACACACATAAATATTCATCAATTCAAGAAACATTGTTGAATTATTTTCTATATTATTTTAAATATTCTAATAATCATTATCTTTCAAAAAGTACTACACATGTGAGTATTATCACAACAAATTTTATAGATATCACAAAATTATTCATTCCTCATCAAATCTTAAAAACCCTTTTGGATTAGATGGATTGAGTGGGAAATTTTTTGTATGCCACAACATTTTCCCATATTAGAACAATTTATTGAATATGTATTATTTTCATAAATATTTATAGTAAGAACATTCAAAAAAACCTCATCCATAGATAATTTCTACACATATAATTTAATCATTGAACCACTAGTCGTGTTCACCTAAAATACACAATCTAGACACTAGGGTGGTCAACATATGCTTTTAGAAATATTTATTGATACAAATGAGTTCCTAAAAAATAAAAAAAATAATATATTTTAATTTATTAATTTATAAATAGAGATATTGTATCTAATTTATTTTGGTTATAATCATTTAATAAAAATTAGTATGTTTAAAAAAAATAAGAAAATTATAAATTTTTTATAATGAAAATTAATCCTAATAAGTATTAAGAAATGAAACATTCATTTAAACTCTTGACACTATATATTCAACTTTTGACACTATTGGTTTATCCAATATTTCATTTTATGAAGACTTTGTTACTTTTAACTCAATGCCTCTATTTATCATTACACAATCCATAAAATTAATTGAACCCCACTCTGATGATAACTGAGTCATTTTGATCTTTACAATAATATATCATACATCACTTTTTATGAATACACATTACAAATCATAATAAATTAGACCCCCAAAACTATAGAACATGTTTATTTAGAGATTTTGTTTAGGAAAGACTTTTTTAATATACTATGAAAAATTTAACATATTTCACAAAACTTTAACCCCTTGTAAACATTTCATATGTCATTATATTTTTTATAATATATTCAATGGAAATATAAAAATGTGTGGTCTCAGACTCTCATTAAGGGGTGGACATAAGAGATATCGATAAAATATCATAAATGACTGTGATATTAACATATGGGTATTAAAACATAACCGCAAAATATGGATATAATATAATGAATTTATACCCAATAAAATATGGTTCGTAAATCATGAATCATGAAATAATAATTTTAAAATAAGATATGAAATATGGAATATAAATGAAAAAAATGAGACAATAATCATGAGACTTGAAACATAACATACTGATGTTTTATAATACAAAAACATAGAATACCATAGATATTTTATAAAAATATAATCATAAAAATCATTTCTTATATCAAGTATCACTATAAAATCCATCATCGCATATTTGACAAGGCATGTTAGATGATTTAGTTCACTAACCATTATTATAAGCATTGTATATTTTGTTTAGTAGGTAGTACCATATATGTCATCTCATGAGATATACATATTTACCAAAATCATTGGATGGGTTTATAATTATAGCCACACCCATCAGATAATGAAAATCCATACATATGTGTACCATATTAAAACATTCATAATTCCATGATAGAATAATTATCCCCTAATAATGAAATGATTTTCAAAAGATTCACTAAAAGGCATAAAAAAGAATTATCAATATAAATAAATTGTATAGTTCCATTAAAACATATCCCTAGTGAAACATATGATATATTAAAGAATACTATCATAGAAAAAAACTATTCACGTGAGAAATAGAATTTATCATGGAAAATAAAAAAAATATCATTCATATTTTGATGACATTATATTATGAAATAAATATCTTATAAAAAAAATTTCTTATAAAAACATAATTTATATAAAAATTTATTTGAAAAAACATTGAAACTTGGAAAGGATGATCCATAAAGAAAACCTAAGTAACATGTGGGAGAAAGTGAATTTTCAGAAGTTAATAAAAAATAATCATTTCACTATTTTATAAGGAAATTAAAAGTAAACAAAATATTACCATAATAAATTATAAGAGTTAGGATTAGTACATCTATATATGAAAAACAAAGACAGAGAATAAAATTATCCATAACCCAAAATAACAGATAAAGTTTGTTTATTTAAAGGAATCATTACAGGTGAACTATAAGAAAATTATATTTGAAATGGTAATAAGGAAATTAATACCTAAAAATAATAGTATTATAATAATATAGAAGTTAATTTAAGTGATAAAATCATAAAATTTCCCCCATTCAAATTTAGAGTTAAAAAATATCGATTTAAAATTGATATTTGAAATAAAAACCTTAACATTACTCCTAAATCCATCAAATGTGTACTAACCATCTATATAATAAACACAACCGTGTTAATAACATATTTAAAACCTTATTAATATATATTACACATTATATAATTCAATTACAATCATTTATTGCATATATATTAGTCAGTTTTTTTTCATTTTCATAATTATATGTTCTTGATTTTATATTTTCTTGTACAAGTGTCATAATGGGGATTTCAATCCTAATTCATTAGTAAAATGATCATAAATATAATATTATTCAAGGTATTGGAATCAATTTTTAAAATTATCTCGGTACTCCCATTTTCGTTTCATAGAATTTATGGGCATGATTCATGTGAATATAATTCACAAGGAACATGTTTTGAGTAATTTACTGATAATAATGAGTAACATTATAGTGACCATTCAATTTTTCATTAAACATAGAGAAAAATAATAATAACATCAATTGATAATAATATCATATATTACCACTACTATTTCCTTGATAATTATTCTTAATGTAAATGATAGTGTTTCTATTGAACGTTTAAGTAGTCATTTGAAACGACTGAAACCATAGTATGAAATACTAATAAATGAGTAAATTTTTTGAATTATATAATCGTGATATCATAATAACAAAAGAATAATTATTTTAATTGAACATAATTAGATTATATAATGATATATATTAGGATTTTAGTTATGAATTTAATTGAAATATATTATGAAGAACCAAATAATTACATATGTGGGATCACAACCTCTCATAATTGGTTTATTCATAATAGAGACTTTACATCTCCTTATTGAATCAAAAAGATCCAAATGTATAATAAAACATTCGAATATGGAAAATGGTATGGTATTCAAGATCAAACCAAACAATATGTGCAATTTATAATAGGTTTTGGAGTTCTTCTTTTATACGTGACAACGAGTGTCATTTCTGTTGAAACATGAGTTATGTGATGTGTAATGATGGAATGACATTATAGATAGGTATTTTCAGTAATGAGGTTGAATGTATTATTAGGAGAATATTTTTTAACCATAAATCTCAACTGTAAAGTGAAAATCATTACTTAGGTGTTTTAGTGTTATCCTCGATAGTAGTTTCTAGCCTATGGTTATCCATGGATATACTTAAGTCCTAAAAGGATCAAAATCATTTCTCATAATTTAGGTTACTAGAATTATATTTTATAAAATAATATCATAACAAAAAGTTTCATAAAATCCATAATAATTAATGATTTGAGTGGAAAATATAATTATTATGACTCAATATGTACTTATAATGAAGGTAAAGATGACATATATATAAAAACATTTTATATTCCTTAATTTCTTGGTAGAAATAATGTTGATAAAAACATTATATGATATTTTAAATTATAACAAGGTATCCTAATATTGAAAATAAATAGTGGGAAACATTCATATGTCATTTTATATTTCTTATTATATTACATAACATAAGTATTTTCTCATAATTTAAATATTTTCTTAAATAGAAAAATATTTCGAATGAATCAATGAAAAATAATTCTGAAAATTTGTTTGAAATTTGTTTTGAAAAATAATTTACATGAAATTTCATTGATTAAAATGAAGCTAAATTTGATTATCCTAAGTAAAATGTTCCACCTAGATAATGTAGGTATATATTATTTGACACCATCCAGACTTGGCTAAACTCTCTTTTCACGTTTAGGAGTTGGTAGTAGAGTCCCAGATGTTTTTGGGTGATCATTAGTTATCTGAATTTTTTCTACACATGAACATGGGGCTATAATATAGAGGGTAAAGGATGTGGGGATGTGGATGTTGGTTGTAGTGTGGAAATGGTGACTACACCTTGGAGTCTCGGTTGTGAGATGTTGACTCATATTTCATTTTCGGGGATACCATTATTTTGGATAGGTGGTTGTGGTCTATCCCACTTTTTTGGATTTCTCTTATGGTGTGGAGGGATATTATATGGAATAGAGGATATAGGGTTGAATTTAATTAGTTTTGGAAAATTCAGCACCCCTACTATGTGGGATGTTAGGTTTTAGTGTAGAGCTTCCTCGGTTAAATATGATATGTTTTTTATGAGCTTATGTATATCATAGAAATATTTTCAAATGAAGAAATTTGACGTAGAGTGATAAATCTATATTGTAATATGGGGGGATATGACATGGTCCATTAGGTTGTTTTATGTTCATTTATTATAATGACTGGGTGTAAATACTAAGAAACCCCTCCCAATTAGCACTCCTCTCATCATTTTCTCATGAACCATAGGTGAAAAGGAGAGTCTTTCAAACGCATTTAGGCCCCTAATCAATCAAGATCAACCAAGGAATTTTGGAAACAAAAACATGGTGATCTCACATTATTTTTTAGGTAAGTGTCTCTATAAAAAAGGAGATAATTTATGAATAACATCATCGTCCTTTGAATTATTATATAAATTCCATTTTTTATTATGAATTTTATATGCACGATATTAATAATTCACTAGATTTATGAAAAACGTGTTTTTAAATAATTTTATCTTTTAGAATTGATTTGGATAGAGTTTGTTTTATTGAAATTATTATATGTTTGGTCTTGAATAAAAAATGAATTTTTAGGCTCGGAAGTGGATATTCTTTCTATTGAAATTTTATTGATAAAATGTGATCATTGTTTTCAAATGTTTTGACAAGACTAGCATATTGGAAACCATGGGTTCATTGGGTAATGGACATATGCAGACTTAATGTGTGTGACACCACTAGGGGATTATTATTATTTTGATATCGAGAGACTATAAAAGGACTCGATATCAGTATTATTCATGTTATTCTTGGATTAGGGCATAGTGTTTCTTCATGTGTCTGAGTATGTATTACTATATTATAGAGACCAGAGGGTGTGATTCATCATTTCTTCTTGGGTTTAAAATGTATATCAAATGTTATATCTATATATGTTTTTTATTATTCTAAAAAACTTTTTTATACATTCATGTCATATTCCATGTTGCATGGCTATGAAATTATTTTTTAGGAAAACCGTGTAATTATTTACTATATGGTTTTATATTATGAAAATGTTCGACAAGAGGGGTTTCTTTTTCAAGCTAGAACTATAATTTTAATGATATTATAATTTTTATAGATTAATTGGTGGAATTATACTATGATTTGAGATGAAAACTAATTTATCCTTTGAGAATTTATAGAAATTATTTTTCAAGACATAGATAATGGGAAGTACATATTTTAGTTTGATGGCTTCTCTCAAGTTCCATTACTTTCATTTGGATGAATGGTTTAATTGTGATGGATGTTCATAAGGAGGATCTTTTTTGGACTGTTTTTTTTCATTTGGGTTGATCCATGTGGCTTAATGTTGTATATCTCGTGTTTATTTAATATGTTGTATACTCCATTTCTTTTTGGGGTTATTTTGATTTAACTCTCCTTATAGTGGATATTACTATTTGGACTATCTGGTTTACCTAAGTCAGTTTATTAAAAATATTATTTCAGGTCCAATAACCAACCTAAAGAGTTATGAAACTAAATAGGTTTCGTTCAGGGTACTTGGTTGACATGAGTTAGGACCATTAGAATTTGGTAAGTATGTATGGTAGGGTGACTGGCCAGATTAATTTTGTGTCTGAATTAATGTTACCATATGTGGACTAGAATTTTTCCAAATTTTATACATTGTGTTTGGTGTTATTTCAATGAATTGGATATGGGGTTTATTTAAATATACATGTTCCTTTATTTTTTTTGTCATGAACTGAATCTGGTCACCATCAAAACTGACACCCGACCTGGACCATGGAAAGGTCCTAAGGGATTTTATGATCTCTACGGGCTATCAAAAGTTCTTGGGTATCACAAAATGGAATTTGGTAATGATTTACCAGAGTTTATAAACATAAAACAACAAACAAATCCAACACAAAATGATCTGGATTTTTCAAAACAAACAATCTCTTACAAAAATTCAAAATTGAATTACATAATCTAAAACAATTATCAAAGACTATAACAAATGAAGAAATCCAAAATGGTTATCCCAAAAACCTCCTCATGGTAAGAAGCACCTCCCTTAAGCCATCTCTACGACATTTCACCAAGAAGGACCGATAGAAACCCAAACCATTAGCACTAAAAGCTTTAACCAAACATGAGACAAAATAACCAAGTCTACTTACACACAAAGGTGTAAGCAGGGTGTGATCAAAAGCCCAGTAGGATACCACCACTAAAATATTCCATGTTATAAACATTCAAATATTAAAATCTTGCATGTTTTCATAAACATGTAATGCTAATAAAAATTTTAAAGATATGAAAATTGAAATAAAAATAGATTTCAAGTAGGCTAAAACTTTTAAATAGAATTCCAAAACAACTGAATTTTACAGCCAAACATATCGTATTCCAATGGTAAACATGAAGTATATAATGATCATAAGAAATGGGAAAATAAACCCTAGGCACTAGCTCACTGTGGGTCATAGGTACCTCGTATCTTGATAAAAGTAACCATAAAAATATCTGTTCTCGTGCACACGAGCCACTAGTAGGGAGGATACCCAAAACTTAGCGCTTCCCCATACTCACAATCATCATCATCATAGTTTATTTAATGTTGTCATCATCAAACTTAATACGTGAAATAGGGTTCAAACCCCATGATCACTAGCATACTAGTACACATCCACCCACCAAGATACTTGGGTTTTCCCTCTTGTGCTCAAACAAGTTCCACAAGCCATAAAATGCATTTTTCACATGAAAATACCACTTCTAAGTGACACACACTTTCCAATATCCCACAAACATGTCACATAATAATCATTTCACAAAATAAAATTCATTTTTCACATCATACTCACACAAAACATCCCACAAACATGTTTGATGACTTTCTTCCAGTTTGATAAAACATTTCAGCAATTTATAAAACATTCTAGAAATGTTTTAAATCATAAACCACCTCTTTACCTTTCAAAACACCATATTAAGTGAACACGCTTACCAAAATAGTATAATTTACATCCTTTTCCCACTTTATTTAACTCAATAAATCATTTACAATTTTCATAAAACAATCCCAAGGGGTATAACCATGTTTTTCACACAAACCCCATTTTAAAACCCGCTTTCAAGTCCAAAAATCCCACCAATACCAATCCAAAATAGAGTTGGTATGTAAAGACCCAACCCAAATTGGCCAGATTCTGTGCCTTATTTTATTACATTGGAATATAAACAAAGAATAAGTATCCTGAAGGACCGAGTAGTTTAGTATTTTTGGAAAAAATATTCATAAATACGTTCAACTTTACATCAAGAAAGGAAATATGACACTAATTTATTCCATTAGAAACATCCATACCTCCTAGATTATGCTTCCAATTCATTCATTATTCAATTATTCATATCCTAGGAAAAATGAAACATAAGAAGGGGGTGAGAACAAACACTCGATAAAGGTAATAAATACAATGGAAGATATGATAATCATAAGACATAGAGAATAATTGAAAACCCATGACTTTAAAAATAATAAACTTGAACACATTATGACAGGAATATGAGATGAGTAAATAATTACATAATAAAACATAATCATAGGTATTCTACTGGTAGAATAACCTCATGAACTTTCAATTACTAGATCCATAATGGGAGAAGTGCATATTCCAGACATTCTGAAACATTTTTTCAAGGCCTCGGCCAAAACCATATATCACATTAGGAAAGGCCTCAGCCAATTCCACGTCTATTTGTATCATGAGAACTAATGATGCATATAGAGGATATACCGGGCTTCACCCATCACATAATAAGTCCAATTCATTCCTCATAGGATCGTTGATAAACATAAACAACATATACATCCATATTAAAACTATCATATAACTTACTTTCCCCAGTCATTAAATATAAAACACTAACCAATCTGAGTAATATGGTGAATAGTTTTAAGATAGATCACCCACAATAAAATTATTAATAAAACATTAAATCAAAAATGGTAGATGACATCATAAATGATTAAACCGAAAAATAAATCAGAATCAATAAGAGTGTTGAAGCAGACAAAATTCTCTTATAAAATCATTAGACAATTCTTGAGATAAAAATACTTTATTTTGAAAAGAAGAGTTACCTTGGAAAAAACTTTGTATAAAATCAGAAGTGAAGTAATATAGTATTTTAATAATAAAATGAGTGATTTTATAAAGATAATGGTTTCAAGAAATAGATTATATAGTGCCCATGAAAATTGATAAGAATTTGAGAAATTCCCTTGAATCGGGCTTGTATTTTGGAAACAGTTTTGAAAGTTCCTTTTAAAACATATAGTAATCCATAAAATAAGGAAGGGTTATGGTTCCTAAACATATATAGAATACTCACACAAAATTTATTAGTATTTTATAATAATACATGAGAATTTCATCGAGTTAATTAGATAATCAAAGTAACCCGAATGAAAATGGGAGTTTGGGTGGAACACCCATACCTTAAATCTGAATGTGTTCTGATCTTGAACATAAGTTCCTAGAATATGAAATTGTACTTATTAATAAACTGTTTAAGAAAATATTATAAATTTATTTAGTTTATCATAATTCTGTTTAGTTCATTTTTTCTCTTATTGATAAGTTATTATATTGAATTTCATCGTTCTGTAGTGTTCATTTTCCTTATTTTCATAATCAGTTAACTTGTTCTTAAGTAATGGAGTTCTTGTGGAATGGATTTAAATATTAGAATTGAATTAAAATATTATTTATGTTCATCCATAGGTTTTAGTTTTCATTTATATAACTTTGTTACATGACATGAGTTTGAATTAATATATTGAACTTTAATGATAACTGTTTTGGTTAATTTGTGGGTTTTGATTACAACGATCTCATTTTTATTTATAACTTAATTCCATTTGTAAAAATGGATTATAGAACCTTAAATAGGGTATATTAAATATATAATAATCTGGTTCAACCATATAGAAGAATGGTTTCATGACCAGAATTTATAATGATAATGAAATCAAAAGCCCATCATCCTTGAATGTGGTAAGTTGACACATCTCAGATGTTGTTCTTTCTACTAGTATAAAAGAAGGAAGAAGGAAGAGATGATGATAAATTATTCCAATATCATGAAAAAAATCCAGTAAATTTAAGTTACTGGAGTCATCACAACATTTGTATAAGTAGAGGTAATAATATAAAAAGAAAACAACTAAACTTGAAAGGAAAGACGAAGAATTAAAAATAGTAATTTACCTCTTGAACCAAACTTCCTTGAGAGCCTCTTTAAGGGAGAGGTTTTGGTATTTTTATGATACCAATCCTTGATGGATGTGGTAGAGGAGTTTGGGAGGATATTTAGATAGAATTTGGAGAAGGAACAAGTCTTGAGAGGAGTGAATAGAAGAGGGAGTGATGGGGGTTTTTATAGTGCAGGGGAGAGGGGATTTCTCAATTTTATATTCATTAATTTATTATTTCTCCACAAGACAAGGAATAGTGAGTCTTTTATAACAAATAATATAAATTTTATCACGTTAATCTGAATCAATTTGGCTTACATCATAAGAACATCATACATGACTCTATAATTAGTGTATTTAGGTTATTTTGTAAATTATGGTATTTCACTATTCATAAAAAATTCAAGTATTTCAAAAAAATCCCAAAGCATCACCCCAACCATTTTTCAACATGTATAATCCAAAAATGAAGTCCATTTTTCAAAAATAATTTTCTATATATAATTAAATTAATTTTTAATTAAAATCATAATTTATTATATAAAATAGTTTTAAAATATTTATTTAATTATTTCAAAATGTAGGTATATCGCACTTCAACATGAATATTATTTATATACCATCATAGGCAAGGTTACTATTCATTAGGGTATATCACTATTCATAAGGGTATGTTACTATTCATAAGGGTAGGTTGCTATTCACCAAAAATTAAGTTTTTCTTATCAGAATCCAAATAACTTATTGATCGTAATCGTGTACGTCAAATTTTTGAAATTCACATCCCAAAAGTGAAAAAATTATGTTTAAAGGTAACAAAGCACTTATTAGTTCATTATGTTGTGATTTCATGTGATTATGACATGTTTATAAGAATGTAATTTCCATTGAAAAATATTGGGTCGTTACATTCTCCCCTCCTTACAAAAATTTCATCATCGAAATTCAAAAAATGTTACCTAAAAATATTTGGGTATGTCTTGAACATAATCTCCTCAGGATCCCATGTTGCCTCTTTTTTCTTATGTTTCCTCCAAAAAAACCTATACCAAACGATTTGTTCGATTTCTCAATACTTGTTCTCTGGTATCAAGAATCTTGATAGGCTCTTCACAACAAGACAGATTGGGCTCAAGTTCTATTTCTTCAAAGGTGAGTACATTTGTTGGGTCTAGAATGTATTTCCTGAACATTGACATGTGGAAAACATTGTGAAATTTGGATAGACTTGTAAGAATTTCCAAACGGTAAGCTACGGTTTCAATTTGATTTAGAATTTCAAAATGTCTAATATAACTCGGGAATAATATTCTTTTCTCACTAAATCATATAATACCCTTCCATAGAGATACCTTTAAGAAAACATTATCTCTTTCTTGAAATTGAAAATAATTCCTTCGGTTATTAGCATAGCTCTTTTTCCTACTTTGAGCTATTTTGATATGGTTTTGGATAATCTTCACCTTTTTCATTGTTTCATCAATATGTTCTGGGCCTACGAAATTTCTTTCACCAACATCATCCTAGAAAGTTGGTGTATGAAATCTATTTCCATACAACACTTCATGTGGTTCCATATGAATACATTAATGTAATATTTTGTTATAGGAAAATTCTACGAGAGGTAAATATTGATCCCACATGCCTTGAATGTCATGTGAGAAACAACTCAACATGTCTTCCAAAATTTGAATAGCCTGTTCTGATTGCCCATCAGTTTGTGGGTGGTTGGCAGTGCTCAAACGAAGATCACTATCCAGGGCCTTCTGAATACTTTTCCAGAATCATGATGTAAAATGGGGATCACGATCTAAAACAATTGATAAGGGTACACCATGGAGTCTTATAACTTCATTAATACATAGTCTTGCTAAATGTTCAAGTGGTAAATCTTCCCTAATAGCAAGAAATGTGATGATTTTGTAAGAAGATCAACAATGACCCATATTGTATCATTATTTCTTGGAGTCTTTTGTAGTCCCATGATAAATTCCATTGTAATATCATCTCATTTCCACATAAGAATGGTAAGGGGTTGCATGAATCCTCCTGGGATTTGTCTTCCAGCCTTCACCTATTGACACACTAAACATCTTAACACATAATTAGAAATCTCCCTCTTAATGTTTTCCCACAAAAAATTCTCCTTTAGATCTATATACATCTTCATTCTACCAGGGTGTATAGAGAAATTTGATCTATGAGCATTATCCAATAGTTTCCTCTTTAGCTCAAGAATAGCGGGAACAAAAATCCTCTTTCCGAATTTCCAAATTCCACCTTCATATATGAATTAAGTCAACTTCCCATCATTTATAGATTTAATTTTCTTTTGAAAATCCTCATCATCAGCCTGATAACATTTTATCATTTCCAGTAAAGAATGTTTAGCAATCATTTGAAAAGTTTTGATGTGTTACCTTCCTTGATAATTCCCATATCCATGTTTACTTGATCAATAAACAAAGGATCCTTTTTAACTCTCATCTTGATCATAACTCCATGATCCATTCTTCTCAAAGAATATGCTACCTTATTTTACTTCCCTAAGTGGTAGTGTATTGTGAAATCATAATCTTTGAGTAGCTCAATCCATCTCCTTTTTCTTATTTGGAGTTCTTTCTGTGAGAATATATATTTAAAACTGTTATGATCTGTATATTTCTCACATTTTACTCCATATAGGTAATGTCTCCAAATCTTCAAAGAAAATATTACCACTGATAACTCAAGATCATGATCAGGATAGTTTTGTTCATGAATTTTTAGCTTCCTAGATGCATAGGCAATCACTCAATCATTCTGCATAAGGACACAACCAAGTATTTTCTTTGATGCATCGTTATAGAAAACAAACCCATCATTACCTGATGGTAGGGTTAGGATTGGAGAATTCACTAACATCCTATTCAATTTTTCAAAACATTATTCACATTCCTTTGTCCATACAAACTCAAACCCTTTTCGTGTGAGCTTGGTCATTGGTTTGGATAAATGGGAAAAGTTCTGAATGAAACGCCGATAATAACATGCTAAACCAATTAAACTACGTACCTCAATTACATTCATTGGAGTATTCCATTATTTCATATCCTTTGTCTTTGTAGGATATATAGATATTCTATCCATAGAGACAATGTGGTCTAGAAATGTAACTGATTGGAGGCAAAAATCACAGCTGCTAAACTTCCCATATAATTCATTTCTTCTCAGAGTCTTCAGAATGGTGTGCAAGTGATTTTCATGATCTTCATATATTTTATAGTATACCAGGATATCATCAATAAACTCCACCAAAAAGACATCAAGATACTCCATAAAAAATCTTTTCAGTAGATCCATGAAAACATATGGTGAATTAGTTTGTCCAAAAGTCATTACTGTAAACTCATAATGCCCATGCCTTGTTTGAAATGTTGTTTTTGGAATGTCTTCCTCCCTCACAAGAAACTGAGGATATCAAGATCGAAGATCAATCTTTGAAAATATTGTGCTCCATGAAGTTGATCAAATAAATCATCAATTTTTTGTTGAGTATACTTATTCTTTATTGTAATAGCATTTATTTTCCTATAATCAATGTACACCCTCATAGACCCAGTTTTCTTCTTAACAAAAATAATAGGGGATCCCCATAGAGAAACACTAGGTTGAATAAATCCTTTATCACTCAATACCTCTAATTTTTTACTTAGATCCACTAACTCTATAGTGGCCATTCTATAAGGGGTATTTGATATGATCCTTAAACCAGGAATTAAGTCAATGGAAAACTCAATTTCCCACTCTGGAGGATGTCTAGGTAAATCCTCTAGAAAGACATAATCATATTCGTGTACTACATGCACATATTCAATTTGAAGATTTATTTCACCACCCATAGATATTGGGTTATCTTCCTCTCTAATAGTTGAATTTATTAGATCTACTAGGGTTGGATCTAGATGAGATTCATATGGTGATTTTTTTCCTTAAAGATAAGGGATTCCACACCATTCTCAAAAATTGAAACTTCCTTCTTGAAATAGATCTTCACATCATAATTTGACATTTAATTCATACCGAGAATTATATCAAATTTATTCATTGTTATGATAATAAGTTCATAAACTAAAGCACATTTATGTGTAATGAGTAGGACTATTGACACGCCTTTGTTACAATGATACATCCACTAGGGGTTTTGACTAATAACTCCTTTATTAAATCAAATTGAACATATCTAATTTTCGTGGGAAAATGGGAAGATATAAATGAATACGACGATCTAGAATCAAATAAAGTGTTGTCAAAGTTTTATGAAACAATTAAATTACCTTCCACCACTTCTTTAGGAACTTCAATATCAACAGTTATGATTTTATAAGCTTGTCCCTACTCCCTTGGCCTTTTCTGTTGCATGTTTCCTTGACGCTTTGGACAATCATTATCATAGTGTTCCCTTTCCCTACAATTTTAGAATTAAACATTATTAGCTTCCTTCTTCCCATTACAATAACCATAAATATGACCTTTTTGTCCATATTTGCAGCATACTAATTTTCCGTTTAAGCACACACTAAGTTGTTTCCTTCCACAATTATCACAGGGTGGAAATTCAACTCTTCCCTTCATTCCTATTTACTTATTTCCTTTCCCAGAGTTTTCAACAACCCTCTTATTCTCTTGATTTCCCTTAAAGTCATAATACATAGAGAATTGCTTTTCTACCTTGATAGTACATGAAACTATATCGTCATATGATGAAAAACTTTGGGAGACTAGAGCCCGCTGGAGGAATCGCTTTAGGCCATCAAAGAATCAATCAATTTTGTTCCTTTGATTTTGTATGTAGTACACAACATGCCTTGCTAACCTAGTGAAGTTAGCTTCATACTTTTCAAAATTCTAATCTTTCAATTACAAGCTTCATAATGAGAGAATTTCATATGTTAGACATTCTGAGAAATTTTGTCAAGGCATTGGCCAAAACCATATATCACATTGGGAAATGCCTCGACCAATTCCACGTATATTTGTCTCAAGATACCTACCGATGCATTGAGGGGATATAGAGGGCCCCACCCATCACATAATAAGTCCAATTAATTACTCATATGATAGGGTATAAACATAAACACCATATACATTAATATTGAAACTATCATATAACTAACTTTCCCAAGTCATTAAACATAAAACACTAAGCATTTTGAGTAATATGGTGAATGGTTTTAAGATAGATCACCCAAAAAAATATTATTCATAAACCATTAAATCAAAAATGGTAGATTAAATCATAAATTATTAAACCCAATAATAAATCAAAATCAACAATAGTGTTGAAGCAGACAAAAATAATATTATAAAATCATTAAACAATTCTTGAGATAAATACTCTTTATTTTGACAAGAAAAGTAATTTTAGAAAAATATTTGTATAAAACTAGAAGTGAAGTAAGATAGTATTTTAATAATAAAATTATTTATTTTATAAAGATAATGGTTTCAAAAAAAATTTAGAGTGCCCACGAAAATAGAAAAGAATTTTAGAAATTCCCTTGAATCGGGCTTGTATTTTGGAAACAGTTTTGAAAGTTTCTTTTAAAACATGTTACTTCAAATAAAATTAGGAAGGGTTATGGTTGGTAAACATATATAGAACAATCATACATAATTTATTAGTATTACATAATAATACATGAGAATTTCATCGAGGTAATTAGATAATCAAAGTAACTTGGTTGAAAATGGGTGTTCTGGTGGAAAACCCTTACCTTAAATCCAAACGTGTTCCGCTCTTGAGCTTAAGATCATGGTATATGAAATTATAATTATTAATAACCTATTTAATAACCTATTTTAAATGTATTTAGTTCTTCACAATTATTTTTAGTTCATTTATTTCCTTATTGATAATTTATAATATTGAATATTGTCGTTTTGCACTGTTTGTTTTCTTTATTTTCATAATTGGGTCACTTGTTATTAAGTAATAGAGTACATGTGGGATAGATTTAAATCTATATAATTGAATTTGAATATTAATTATGACCATCCATAGGTGTTATTTTTCTTTTATATAACATGAATACATGGCATGAGGATGAATTATTATATAGAACTTTAATGATAATTGTTTCGGTAAATTTGTGTGTTTTGATTCCAACAAACTCATTTTTCATTAGAACTTAATATCATTTGTAAAAATGGATTAAAAACCATAAATAGGGTATATTACATATATAATAATCTGGTTCAACCATAACATGAATGGTTTCATGACCATAATTGATAATGTTAATAGAAATTGAAATCCCATCTTCCTTAAATGGGGTAAGTTGACAAATCTCAGATGGTGTTCTTGCTACTAGTATAAAATAAGGTAGAAGGTAGATATGATTATAATTTATTCCACTATTAGGAAAAAATTCCCGTAAATTTAAGGTACTGGAGTCATCACAACATTTTGATAAGGGGAGGTAATAATAGAAAAAGAAAAAAAATGAAGTTCAAAGGAAAGACAATGAATTAAAAAGAGGAATTTACCTCTTGAACCAAACTTCCTTGAGATCCTCTTTAAGGGAGATGTTTTGGTATTTTTATGAGAACAAGGATTTTTAGACATGGGATAGGAGGTTGGGACGACATTTGGATAGAATTTGGACAAGGAACAAGGCTCGAGAGGAGTGAAGAGAAGAGTGAGTGATGGGGGGGTTTTATAGTTGAGGGGAGAGGGGATTTCTCAATTTTATATTCATTAATTTATTATTTATCCAAAATAAAAGAAATAGTGAGTATTCCATGACCAAGAATAGTAATTTTATGATGTGAATCCGAATAAATTGGACTTAAATCAGAAGAAAATCATACATGACTCTATAATTAGTGTATTTAGCTTATTTTGTAAATTATGTTATTTCACTATACATCAAAAATTCAAGTATTTTAAAAAAATCCCAAAACTTCACCCCAACCTTTTTTCGACATGTAAAATCCAAAAATGAAGTCCATTTCTCAAAAATAATTTTATAAATATGACTAATTTAATATTTATTTAAAATGATGATGTATTATAAAAAAACCAGTTTTAAAGCATTTATTTACTAATTCCAAAACATAGGTATATCATACATCAACTTGAATATTGTTTATATACTATCATAAGTAAGGTTACTATTCATTAGGTTATATCACTATTCATAATGGTATGTTAATATTCATAAGGGTAGGTTAATATTCACCAAAAATTACATTTTTATTATCAGACTCCAAATAACTTACTCATCAAAATTGTGTATGTCAGATTTTTGAAATTCACATCATATAAGTGAAAAACTTTCGTTTAAAGGTCACAAAGAACTTAGTAGTTCATTATGTTGTGATTTCATGTCATTATTACATGTTTATAAGAAAGTAATTTCCATTTAAAACTATTGGGTCATTACATGGTAGCCCTAGAAAATTTTATTAAACCACTCTCAAATGATATAAAATTACCTCAAATAACACCACGAAAGATAACCATGGAAAACACACATTTTCCAACCAATATGCAACTTTGAAACTAAACAATTAATAAATA
Source organism: Viscum album (assembly GCA_963277665.1). Classification (NCBI taxonomy): domain Eukaryota; kingdom Viridiplantae; phylum Streptophyta; class Magnoliopsida; order Santalales; family Viscaceae; genus Viscum; species Viscum album. Next base: position 1,319,640,695 of record OY728132.1, on the reverse strand, counting down.
TTACCATAAAATATTCCCACACCAAACATAATTTAATAGAAACATGGTAGAAATATAAATTAAGGAAATAAAACTCATCTTAGGGTGCATCCACATGGAACCACCTACCATTTGTGCAAAAAACTCCAAACCGTTGTGTGAAACATCAATCGAACCACTACCACACCACAATGAGATTAAATCAAGACCTAATACATAAGATTTATGAAAAATTACACAAAATAAAACCGTAGGTATGAACCCTAGATAGTTGATAATTTTAGAACCTTGAGAAATGTGGAAGAAACTGTAAGAAAATGGGAGGAATATGAGAGGAAACTCACTTAATTAAGATCTCTTGAATAAAACACCCCAGAATACACAATTATCTTAATTTAAAAATAACCAAAAATGAATGTGTGGTTATAATAAGGATGATTAGGTTATGTGAGAACTGAAATGTACAGAAAATATTAAAAATTGAAGTAGTTATGAAAGAAACAATTTACCACTTCAAATCTTGATGCTCTGTGACATCCAAAGAAGTTTCCCCATAATTCTTGATGAATATGAGCTAAAAATAGGGGGAGGAGATCATGGGGGTCTCCTTGAGTAAGTGGGATCATGTGAGAGTTGAAATCACCGAAAAAACATAAAATTTTAATGAGATATTAAATAATTAAAAAAATTAAAGCATGAAATGGGATTTAGGGATGGGCTAACACCTTAAAAAAAACCCAAATACATCATTACTATGGATTTATATGGGGTCTAAATTGATATGGTGGTTTTAATATACCATAGGATTCCAATTGGGAAGTATAATGGGTGTAAAATGTTGAAAAATGATGGAGTTATAAAAGAAACAAAACATTTTTTTAAATCTGGAAATGGGCTCGCGGTTTGGCCCAAATTTTGAAAACACATCATTTCCACCAAAATGCATGGGAAACCCCCCCCCCCCAAAAAAAATAATGGAAATTAAATGAAAAATACCTTCAAAATAATTCATGCATGTGACAATTATCCCCACTATAAAACTTTCCACCCTCATAAACCCACAACAAGGCCAAAAGAAAAAAACCAAACCTAACCGAAAGGCTGAAATAGACTCCTTTGCCAAGTTTCACCCACCCCCAAAAGGCCAAAACACCTCAAATTGATAAATCATATAATGAATAACCTCAAAAACCAAAACATACACCACATACTAAAACGATAAAGCATATTCAAACTAAATCCCAAAATAAAACACCTCAAACACTATCTGAATAAGACTCAAGAAACTTACCTGGAATGAATAACGAAATGAACGAGGTCACCGCAATCTTAATTAAATAAAACTATTGGGTGCACTCAAATCATTATGTTTAATCAAGGAGAAATTCAGAGGTTAAATAACTCTGAGTGAGACTACCTATTTCTAGACAATCACTAGGGAAAAAACCAAGTTACTGATATGGGGAGACACAAACAGACTCCCCACTATAAGGGGAAACTCAATATTTGTTTCCCAACATAGAGTCTAGAAACTAATAGGGGGAGCCCCGGACAAACACTCATCATAAGGGTTATAGTTTCATTATAATTTTCCAAAATTACTTACATTAAACTCATAGAGGGTCTCCCCACCATAAGAACCAACCATCTTAACCGACCAGCACAAGATGACACAAAAAGACCCCAATATTTAAAGAGTTGTCATGATCCCATGGTTAGTCCTCACAGTTTGGGAAACCATGCGCTAATCATGTGAAGCATTCTGTCCAAAGGTCAAGCTTTTCATGGTTATATGTACTGAGGTGAATGGTCGTGCGGAGACTGTCAAGTAGCTACTATCTATTATCGTATAGTTTTCTAGGTTGTTGCATGACTACTACTAATTGTGTGAAAACCATGTTATTAAATATTCCAAACACAAATTTCATGCCTTTCTATAAAATTCAAAGGAAACACAAGGTAATGACATGAAATTAGGCTATAACATGGAAAAAATTTCCTCCCACCTCTACTACTGAACAGGAATAACTGGAACAAGATGATGACATCAGAGTTTTAAACTATTCTCATCTTTCATACTGAGGATAGAACTTTGACCAAAGGTTTGAATGACCCTAGGATTTACCCTGACTACATTCTAGCTTCACTCCAGGACCTATGGCTGGAGCTCAAATAATTAAAGCATCTTCGGCCTCATAGTTAGGATTTGAAAAACCCCCAAACAGAACTTCTCCTTTAAGTACCCTGAAAACTATACCCAAATCCCAGATGGGTTTTCCAAGACATAACACATTCCAAACCCACATTACCCTAACATGAAATTGCACTGAAACAAATTATTAGAATATGCACACACATTACCCATTGTTTCTTCGGATGAGAAACATAAATAGTAAAGGATGTATGGAAACACCTTCCACTAAAAAAAGGATTTTGGAATTCCCTGAAGGGAGACACACATTCAAATAAACAAATACCCTCATAAGATTACACAACCATCACCCTTATAGTGAAACAAACACATGACATCACAAGGCATCACCAAACATGACCACTGTGACTAATAAAATAAAACACAAGGAGTGAGACCTTATGTCAAGTCCCAAATAGTAGACAATTCCAGAAACTGTCCATAATAGCCTCTCAAGACCAAATTTTCCACACTGGTGGTTTAACATGAACCCCTACTTTGAAGAAACTATGAATGACCCACATGTCATCTTAGACACCATCCACACTAACAACCCCAGAATAATATCACCATTGTTGACTCAGGTAACTTAAGAAACTAATGTATATTTCAACCTCCCATGACACTCTCACACTACAAGAGCATCCAAAAAACCAATAGATTTAATGGTGTAGAATCAATCTCCAAAGATCAAGAAAATGATTCCTTATATTAATAAATTAGAGGTTCTTATAATGGTGAAAAAATTTCGGTTGTACTTCAGTTGTTCAATAACCCTTAATGGGGTCACGCCTTATCCAACGAGGGAACCCAAGGACCCTACAAAGATGGTCCACTGGTCAAGACTTACCACAAACCAGAACTGAACACATGAGGGGAAGCACCATAAAAGAATCCCAAAACATTTATTATAAGAAGACCACTAATCCTTCCTTCAACCCAGCTTACTGACCAAATGCAAACCCAAAACACCGTTCAAAAAAGACAGATTCTTGGACTCAAAACATCCCACAACAAAAAAAATTCCAAAAACACATAATAAACACCATCCTAAACAATTCATCAAGGCATATTGTTTTCCTTTAAAATAATCTCTTTGAAAACAAACGGTTCAGCGGTTAGCACATCCACAAAAGGTACCCCCCGGGTCTCAGACATGAATGTTTTCATGCCACATCAGGAACCCTCATCATATCCATCCCAAAACTCATCCATTTACTCCATTAAAAATAAATAATCCCATATAACCTCATGCATGTGGTCACCCAAGGAAATACCAAAGGTTAAAACAAAAATCCCTTCCAGTTTTCAAAGCCAAAACATTCAAACAGTACATCCTTTTCTCAGGACCACTATCCGTGAAAGTAAAACCAAATTTTTGTCTTATGAAACTTGTCAAAAAAATCACTAATCAAACAATAAATACTCACTTTAAATTAATGCATGTTAATTTCAAAACATTTCATCCTGTTTCAAAACACTTCTATTTTCATGAAAAACTCCACTTCATAAATCTCTATTAAATTGGGAACTTAACTCTTCTCATTTTAAAAAAAGATTTCAAAATTTCATAAAACATTTCAAATGATTTCTAGTTACCAAATCAAAATCCATTCCCAACTCCACACATGACCTCCAAAACATTTCATCCCATTAAAACACTTTTAAATATTTTAGAAAACTCTATTGGAAACACTTTTCCAAAACTAACTTTAACATTATTACTGATTTCAAAAGAGGTGTAAATACACAATTTTCCATTTCAAAATAATTCTCAAAATTTAGTTCTACCATTTCATAAATCAAGAAACTTCCTCTTTAATGAAAAATAATTTCATAAAAGTTCACATTTCTTAAATCAAGTCATTGTTTTCTTTAAAACCAAGTAAAAATATTTTAACACATAGAGACACAAGACAATGTGAGAGGAAACTAGTTTTAGTGGGTGAATTGTACATATGGTTGAAGAACATATAAAAATCAATTCACCATCATTAAGAGTGTTCTGGGTAAATATCCCCATCTCCACGTGGCTTTTCAGGTCCTACGAGATCACTGAGACTATTATCCCAACTCTCTTTTCATTTCCCAAAATCATCATCAAACTAAGAAAACCAAAGACTCAGATAATTTCCAAATTCCCCTAGAGACTTGAATCATGTAATGAGGTGTGATGGACAGAAACACTAATCATAAAAATAATTTCAGGACCTGACGATCCTAACTCAAGACCATCCATACTCTTCCCCAAATGACCAAAGAGACCGAATCCACTTTGATACCATTTTGCCACGAACTGAATCTGGTCGCCATCAAAACCGACACCCGATCTGGCCCATGGCAAGGCTCGAAGGGTGTTCCTGATCCCCACGGGCTGGAACAAGTTCACAGGTATCACAAAATGGAATTTGGGAATGATTTACTCGAGTTTATAAACATCAAACATCAAAAAAATCCAACATAACAAATCTGGAATTTTCGAAGCAAACCATCTTTTACAAAAATTCAAAATTGAATTATATAATTTAAAACAATTCACAAAATACTATAAAGAAACCCAAAATGGACAACCCAAGAACCTACTCATGGTAAAAGGAACCGACCTTAAGCCATGTCCATGACACTACACTAAGAAGGACCGATAAAAACCCGAACCATTGGCACTAAAATATTTACCCAAACATACAACAAAATAACCCAGCCTACTTACACCCAAAGGTGTATGTAGGGTGTGAGAAAAAACCCATTAGGATTACACCACTAAAATATTCCATGTGATAAACATTCAAAGACAAAAATCTTTCATGTTTTCAAAAACATGAATTTCTAATAAGAATTTTAAAGATATGAAGCTTTAAATAAAAATAGTTTTCAAGTGGGATACTTTAAAGAATAGACCATTTTAAATATTATTCCAAAGATAATGAATTTTACATCCAAAAATACCATATGAAGATGTTAAGAATAAATTATCTAATGATCACAAGCAATGAGAAAATAACCCCCAGGCACTGGCTTGCTGTGGGTCCCAGGAACCTCATATATCGGTGAAAATACCCATACAAATATATGTTCTCGTTTACATGAGCCACTAGTAAGGATCATACACATAACATAGTGCTTACCCATACTCCTCCTTTTCATCATAATAATAGTATATTTATTGGTTTTATTGTCAAACTTGCTACATGAAACAAGGGCCAAACCCCATGGGATCAATAGCATTCTAGTACACGTCCACCCACCTAGATACTTGAGTTTTCCCTCTTGTGCTCAAACAAGTTAAAAAAGACATAAAATAAAATTTACACGTGAAAGTACCACTTCCAAGTCACACAAACATTCCAATATCCCATACACATGTCACATAATACTCATTTCACAAATAAAATTCATTTTTCACATCATACTCACTCAAAACATCCCGCAAACGTGTTTCGCGCCTTTCTTGCAGTTTGATAAAACATTTCAGCAATTTATAAAACATTCTAAAAAAACTTACATCTTAAATAACCTCTTTAAATTTCCAAAACACATCTTAAGTTAAACAACTCACCAAAATAGTACAAGTACATCCTTTTCAAACTTTTTTTAACTCAATAAATCATTTACAATTTTCATAAAACAACCTCAAGGGGTATAACCATGTTTTGCACACAAAACCCATTTAAAACCCTCATTCAAGTCCAAAATCAGAATAATACCAATCCAAAACAGATTTTAAATCCCTAGAAACATTTATTAAACCACTCTCAAATGTTATAAAATTATCTCAAATAATACCACAAAAGATACACATGAAAAACACTCATTTTCAAACAAATATGAACCTTTGAAACTAAATGCTTAATCAATATTATAAAAAATGGTTACCGAACAAAAAATAATGTAATAGTAACATTCTAAAAACATAAATTAATCAAATAAAACTCATATTAGGGTTCTTACACATGGAGCCACCTACCATTTGTGCCAAAAACTCCAAACCATTATGCGAAACATCAATCGCACCACCACCGCACCACATGGAGGTGAAATAAATCCCTAATCCACAAGATTCCAGCCAAATGTCATAAAATAAATCCATAGGTATGAACCCTAGATACTGGAAAATTTTATAACCTCATGAAAAGTGAAAGAACCCCTAATAAAATTGGAGGAACATGAGAGGAAACTCACTTAATTGAGAGATCTTGAATAAATTGCCCCAAATACACTAGTATGTGAATTTCCAAACAGACAAAAATTAATGTGAGGTTTGAATAAGGCTAAGTAGGTTAGGTGAGATCTTAAATGGAGGTAAAAGAGTAAAAATTGAAGGAGTTATGAAATAAAAAAGTTACCTCCACAAATCTGGATGATTTGAGACCTCCAGAGAAGTCTCTCCCTAATTCATGATGATTATGATCTCAAAAGAGGGGGAAGAGAGAATGGGGGATCACCTTGGGTACGTGGGATCATATGAGAGTTATAATAACTGAATAAACTGAAATATTTATTGAGATATTAAAGAATTAAATAGAATATTAAAGTATGAAATGGGATTTCGGGTTGGCCTAACACCTTAATAAAAAACCTAAATCCATCATTATTATGGATTCCTATGGGGTCCAAATTGATATGGTGGTTTTGAAATACCATTATAAGACAATTGGGAAGTAGAATGGGTTTTAAATTTTCAAAATTAAGGGGTTATAAAAGAAACAAAACATTATTTTAAATCTGGAAATGGGCTCAAGGTTTGGCCTAAAATTTGAAAACTCACCATTTCCACCAAAATTCACGAGAAACCCCCAAAACAAAGAAATAATGGAAAATAAATGAAAAATACATTTAAAATAATTCATTTATGTGAAAAGTTTTTGTATAATTTTGTATAATTAATTGATTCTTTACATTACTTATTATTAAAGGCATTTGATTTGACTCCAAATGATGGTCCTTTGATTTGGAATTATTCTCTCTAATTGATTAGTAATTAACCTTTATGTTAATTAGATAATGATTCCTAGAAGAGTTGTTTCAAATACAAGTTATGAATCAATGAGACAAGTTTCATTTGAGAATCCACATGTAGACCCTTCTTTTCTTGATATAGTTTTACACACTATTCATGATATATAACAAGAAGGTGTTGGACAACAAGGATGATTGGTTCATCATTACTAGGAATTTATTATGAAGATTCCAATAAACATCCTTTGTGATAAGGGGCCCTAGTAATATGAGAAGTGGATTAGGAAGATTGAAAGAAATTTGCATTTTCTAAAAACTACTTTGGACTCTCGAGGGGGGGGGGTGTTGTTCTCTACATACATAATTGACTGATTATGAAAGAGATGGTAGAAATATATCATGCAAGATAAGGTTCATGAGAATATCACATTGAATTATTTCTGGAAATCATCATTCAACTCTTTTACCCTGAGACATTTCATGTTTAGATGAATAAATAATCCATAACCTTAGAGTATGGGGAACCTATAGGTTAAGGGAATTCAACATATTTCATTGAGTTAATACACCTAGAAAAAGATCTTGTTAATAATGAATACATTAATGATCAAAGGGTTTAGATTGAGATGAGGGATAATATTGTGTCAATTTGGATTCTCTTATATCATCCGGATTTTTTTAGGTAGTGTAAAATCTAGGTTTGGCTGATTCAAATATACCCAGGAGAACCGGTATAGGTGTAGCTGTTGTTAGTGCTTCTATTATCCATGGTGTGTTTTCTGTCTAGAAGTAGAAAAGAATAGGACATGAGTTTTCTTCAAGACTACTATCAGGGGATTTATTACGATATCCATATATTATTTTTTAGAAGTGTATAAGGTGTAGTCATATGATTATAATTGTATGAAATTTCCTAATAAATTTCATTATTTTAGATAATCTAGACATATTAAGTGTTTTGGTTCAATAATTTACCAAATAATTTAGGCTTCATTCACTCTCACCAAGGGTTCATAGGTTAATTTTGATATTCCCTAGGGTGGTGGTTCTTATCCTAATGAAAAGGGGAATTTTCATATAGCTAATATGGATTAGATAGAAGCTGATACTAAACCTATGAATATAGTGAAGTAAGCACCCTGGGATTATAAGGAAAAATCAACTACTATTAGAGTTACGGGGTTTATTTCATCCTCTACAATTTTTAGTTTTTTTTATATTTGTGTTAATCATTATTTTATATCATAAATGTTATTATGAATATTGGGGTTGCATTCAGATATTATTCCATTCTTGTTGGATCTTTCCATGACTTTTGGAAATAGGTTTGAACAAGGTTTAGAAGGTCCCCTATGTTGGGTGACGATAGTACACATCGAAATGGTGTGGGTTTTCCAAGTTATTGATATTTAAATCATCAAAACAATTATAATCACTAATTAGAGGATCAGTGATGGGGCCCAAATAAACTATACACATTTTCACGTTTATTTTATATCTTCTAATGTTATCACTCAGGTATTTTATACCTAGTGAGACTCTAGATCTGGGAGGGAGGGGCCTATTTTTAATTATTCTTGAGTGATATCATTCTAGTTATTAGAGATATTTCTTGATTCCAATGACCCTTGTTTGGGTATCTCACTTTTATTAGTAGTGTGTGTATAACATGAGGTATTTTCAAACGATTTTACTAGATTACCACTATAGAGAGAGAGAGAGAGGATAAGTTCACTATTTACCAAATCCCTTGTATGATGCCCATTTATTTTCCATCATATCATATGTAACCTACCATGTTAATGGAAATTAATTTTCATCTTTCGAATCTTGAGGATATGTTATTTATGAATCCAAGCATGTCATCTTGGGATTTTTATATTCTATTTTATAAGAATTAATATGGGAGACTTTTTATTTGTATTGATTAGGAAAATATAAACTAGGTAACTATTAGGAATAATTATCCATTTCTAAGAAATGATGACATATTTTTGAAACTTATAGGGCATCATTGGTTTACTAACATTGACCTCGGGTTCAGGCACCACTAGTCATGAGTTTGTGAAGAGGATATACCTACAAGATAGTTGAGGATATTATATGGGAAATCATGTTTTCGGTTATATAATTAGGTATCACTAATTCTCTTATGGTATTTACGGTATTTATGAACTGAATAAATCCATGATTTTTTGATTTTTTTCATAGTATTTTATGTAGGTGATATTTTTGCGTACTCCATACCATAGGAGGAGCACCATAAAAACTTGGATATTTCCCTCGAGATCTTGAGATAAAATTACATGTATGGGAATAATTCTATTTCTATGTTTTGGGTTTACGAAGTGATGTTTATAGGGTATGTTATATCTAATAAGGGAATCTCAGAAGATCCTGAAAATGTATAAGCAGTGATGTCTTAGGAATACCCCATAAAAGTGCCTGAGATCCTTAGTTTCTTGGGTTTGGCCAATTAATATAAATGGTTTGTTCAAAACTTTTCCACATTTGAATATACATTGAAATATTTAACCAGTAAGGGTGTAAAGATAGAGTAGAATGAAAAGTGTCAGATATATTTTGAGGAACTAAATGTAAGGTTGAATTCAGCTTGACTATTGATTATTCTAGAATATGGTTTAGGATATTATGTTTTTTGTGATTCTTCAATCATGGTATTGGGTTGTGTCATAATATTCGAGAATTAGGTAGTGGTATATGTATCTATAATCTTACACTGACATGGGGAGAACTGACTTACCCATTATTTTGAGTTGACAGTAGTTATACATGCACTGAAAACATATTATCACCATTTCTTTGGGTAGCGGCTTATGATGTCTTCTAGACATAAAATTTGGATGCATATTTTTACTTAGAGGGAAAAAACAAAATAAATGATGGGTTGAGTATCATGAAATATGTTTCTTTTATATTTCTTAAATTCATATTATAGGAAACTTTTTCAATGATTAATTGAGGAGGAAATTACCAAATCAATCCTTGAAGGAATCAGTGGTGGAGTAGTCTCTGATGAGTTTGTTTACTGCGATGAGATTGGTAGTGGAAGAGGTTGGTGGGTAGGTGTTCATAGATTCAGTTAAGGATAAATTATTGTTTAATGAATGGTTTCATCTTGAGAAAGTTCTAGGAAATTAACGATAGTGATTTAGTAAAATCATATATGTTTTGGTGACTATAAGAGAGTGGTCTCAGTCCACTATTTTTACCTTGTGAATCTGAGGTAGGCTAGTTTTTGTTACTTCTATGAGGTAAGAGTTTATAGATGATGACCAGAAGTATTTTTTTTCTATGTTCTCTATGACTACCTAGATGTTTCGTGATTTAAAATTTTTTTATTGGTGGTTGATGATGAGATAAATGACTATTGTTTTTTCCATGGTTATTGACTTATTAGAGGATTAATCTAGAGAAATATAGACCTTCTAGTTTATTGAAACTATTTTCCATACCATTATGGAAGTAGGAAGATATTTCCATATTCCAATTCAAGGGTTTACCTAGGAATCCTACTAGGAGATATTCAATATGGGTGGTCATTTATTGACATATGAAAGTATCCCATTTTCTCTATATCAATGAGACAAGGAGTTCGAACATCTTTGGAGGTTATATATACAATATACTGTAAGATTTCCTGGGGTTCCCACTATGATTACATCAAGAAGGAACCTAAGGTTCACATAAATGTTTTCGAGAGGTTTTTAAAAAGTGATCGGTTCCAAGTTTAAATTGAGCATGACATATCACCTGAATAAAAATGAGACAATAGAGAAGGCTATTCATATTCTTGAGAATAATCTCTAAGAATTTCTACTTGATGTGGTGATTCCTAGGAAAACAATCTTCCTATAGTCTAATTTTCTGATAAATATCGTTATCAGGATTTGGTTATGATAGTTCCCAATGGATTATTTTATGGGAATTCATATAGATCTTCATTATGCATGGAAGAATTGAGAGAGAGGTTTATGTTTGGATCAAGCCCTATTTATGAGACAAAATAAATTTTCTGATTTATATTGAATATATTGAACACAAAAAAAGATTCATTATAAATATTATGTGTAACACTATCATTAAATACAAGAGTTTTAGGCTTTTTATTGGTTTTTCTCATAGTGTCACCTCGCATGGAACACATTAGGTTAGGTATGTAGGGTAAGTTGGAGCTGAGGTTTAAGGGACCCTTTGAGACCTTGTAGAATTTGGGAATGGTGGTGTATCAGTTTAAATTTAAATATTGTTTGGTATTGGTTCACAAAAAAGTTTCTTATTTTCTAGTTGATGGGAAATAAATCAGATATTTCCCATGTCATTTAATGGGTGGATGACCAACTTTAACCCAACACCATTTTGTTTGAAAAATCTGTTCAGATTATATATCACCATGAAGAGTTAATTTGATGAAAAATTATTCTATTAATATATTTACTATGGGAGTGTATATAGTATATACACAATACATTAAAGTTGGAGTCCCTAGTGATGTAGTAGGGGCCTTATCTTTTTTAAGTCTATGATCATGAGCACTTCTTGAAGACATAATGCTTTTTTATATGGAAAATTTTTACACCCTCTAGGAATGGGTATGATCACATGTAATGGTTATGTGTTTTAGTTTGATTTACATAAGTTATGGACGTGATCTTGGGTTTTATTTAATTTTTATATATTTAAACAGGGGGGATGTATCATGGAAAGTAGAGGTTTCGACCTTGCACAGACAGGACACAACGCAACCAAGGAAACTGTACCATGGATTCTTGGTGGTGGGATGTTAGTGAATCATCCATTTTTGCATGTTTTTTCACCATGGATAGGAAATTAGGATGTATCCCTCTTCTGGAGGTTTGTTATTTTTGGGAAGATGGATATTCTTTAGTGTTGAGTATCTAGGGGTTGATATAGTCACTTCTACCAAATATGATACTCTTAAGGAATGGTGTATCATGATATAATGTAGAGTTTACATAGATGAAGAGGTTCCATGAAATGTGATGTGTTGTGAATCTCATTCATGGTTTGAAAAAATGTTTTGGAATATGGAGGGAGAAACCTATTCCAAAATATGGGGGGTTGCGACATAGACTAATAGGTTGTGCCATGGTCATCTGTTTCATAGACTGGTTATAAGTACCAAGTTACCCCTCTGAACTAGCACTTCTTCAATCCTTTTACCTAGAACCATAGGTTCCCAAGAATGTATTTTGAAGGAATTATGGCTCTTATTTGACTAGGATAAACCCTAAGCTTTGGGATATTGATTCATGGTTATTCCTCTTTGTTCATAAGGTATGTGCCTCAATTAAATTACTTTTATTTGATTTATTAATTTTCCATTCCTTCTCTTAGGAAAACAATTAATACCATGTATTTGGGGTTTCTATAATGGATTAAATTGAATATGGTGGAGCTTTGTCTTTTAGGATTTGAATTCCTAGTTGAGGTGTATCCTATTTGGATATTTGAGAAGGTGAGGTTTTGTGTGCTGAAGTCCTGTTAAAATCTCACACTCGATAAATCAAAGGAAACTAATTCATTAATGATATTTCATTAAATGAATTATCAAATTTAATTTAAACAAAAATTAAATAATCAAATAACCCATGTGATCGACCATAGGACCAAGACCTCTTGTTTTAACCCTTATTTTTTTGCATCTTCATGATAGGATAGTGTTATTTTATTTAATTTAACTTATTTTTTCAAAACTCAAAACCCTAAAATCACATTGGTTTTGTTAAATAAAAAAACCCAAAAAGGATTGGATTATGTGAATTATAAATTAGTGTTTGAATCGACTAAATTGTTTCCAAAGTGAGATGGCCATGGTTATCCATATTTCCACATTAGAAAAATAAAATTACATTTCTCCATGCCCTACAATCGACATGAATTTCAAAACTCCTACTGTTTCCAATGAGCTAAGAAGTCTTTTTTATCACTTTTTATATTTTCAAATTTTAGATTGTTTTTATTGTTTTATGAATAAAAAACCCCATAAAAATCATTTCCATCATTTTTTAAAATGAAATTTCTTTAAATTCATTGAACAATTATTCATAGGTGCAAGAAGAATAAATTGAACATATTGAGGAGACTCTCAAATGAAGAGGGGATTATTTTATGATAATGTTCCATAATAAGCCAAGAGGAATATATATAGGAATCTATCCTAGATATTTGATGATATTGATCAATCAACTTTGGATTGACTTACAATGATTCGAGGCCAAGAGGGAAGTGACACTGTTCTTTCCTAATTTTTCTACAGAAATACATGAATTTGAGGCCAAACTTGAGGTGGAGGATCCTGAATACCTTCCCCCATTAAGAAAAACTAAACTCAAAGACGTGATTTCCACATTAAAATACATTAATGTAGAACCAAATCAAGTAGATGATACACTATTGAACTCAAAATCATTTTGTTTTATTGAAATTAATTTGATTATCACTCATAATTATTTTGATTTTTTTAGAATTAGGTGACTCTTATTGTGTCTTGGAGGATGATCAAGAAATATAAATTTACCTATTGAAGAACACCTGGATCTACCCGAAGAGATTGAATATTTACTATAGGGCGTACAAGAAGATATCCTAGTTTATCTTCCATAAGATAAATAAATACATAATTTATACATTAAAATGGAATATTATGATATAAATACATCAAATTTATATTTTGAATCTCCGTTTGTTTATTAGTTTCATGAAGAACATCTCAGCAAACCACTATATTGTAAAGAAGATGTTTCACAAGTAGAAATTAAGGAGGAGGAGGTTCCATACTTCACCCTACCCCTTCCATGAATTGTGTACCACATTGAAAAGGAGGTGGATCCGGTGTACACTATATATGAAATTATCCTCAAAATAAACAATGAAGTGAAAGTTGGGAAGAAAAAATGTGGTGGTTAATGTCCAAGAAACTCCACCCACTGAATGATTATGGATAACTGATGGTACTAACCTTCTATATAGAGTACATGAGAGCAAAAACAGATACATCATACTAATGAATAGTGGAAAACACAACATTTTAGTTAAAAAATGCCTTTTCATTTAAATAGTTTTTTTATGATAAATTATATATTAAATTTGTTTTAAGGTAAAATTAGATCAGTTATATATATATAAATAGAATTTAGTTCATTATAATCAATTTCAATTTGAAATTTTATACAAAAACATAACAAACTTTTGAACATTTTCTATATTAAAAACTCATCATTTCATCCCATCTAGAGGATTGGCATTAGTCTTACTTTTTCCAATTCTATGAATTTAATTTCAAAAAATAGACATAAATCATTTCAATTAGGATGATTTTTTGAGGCTAATAATATCAAATTAATTTTTTATCAAGAATATTAGTGAATATTATTAAAATTAATTACATAGATTAAGGTTTAATTATGCTTAATAGGGGAATAAATCCAATATTTAATGGCCTAAATGACCTAAAAACTTGTCCAACACCCATTGGATGACCATAATTTTGACATTCACCTTCCCTTATTGATTGTTTTTGGTTTTTAAGAATTTTCTTAGCTAAAAACGTTGGTACACCTAACTTCTTTTAAAAAATACCAAGTGAGTATGTTTCCTCCCTTATAAAATGATACCAATTCGCCTAATTAGTCACACCTCTCAAACCACTTAGGTTTAGCCAATATCTGCCAAAATATCCTCCCATAATCCCTCACTCATCCTACAAGCCTCCTCTTGGGTATAAATAAATCCAATAAATCCATTTGGGTCAAACCAAAAGGAATTACCCGATTATGATGCAACATATTTCCTTAATCTTTTTAGTTTTATTTCCATTATTCAACCCCTAAACTCTTCTTATTATATTATTTTATAACAAAAAAAACTTCCTAAATATACTAGGATGTTGTTATGATATGGTTTATACCTACACTTACACACACCTCCATCTAATGGGGGATGAACATATTGTTAATGGGATAACATCACTAGTGTCTATGGGGGACAACCACCTCACGAAGATATCTGATTCATTCACAATTTAAATAGAATTTGTTAAGGATGTATTTAATAAAAATATGTGATATATATATTATATCCATGATTCTGTTATGATCATTTAAAATTTTTAATTTTATTTATTTTAATCTTACAATAAAATGGAAATGACTATCATGCATATGTATGTGCGACCTGCCATCTCCATTAATTGTGTATTTCATTTTTTATCACTAAATTATATAGATGAATCTAAATAAACATAAATAGAATATATATAATATTTTATCTTGGATAAAATTATAAATAATTTTAAATCATTATCAATGTAAGAAGACCAAAAATAAAAAATCAAAACATATTTGGAAAACAAATCTGTTATTACCCAAAACATAACATTAACATGGAATTGTTAATAAATGCATAATAAATGGAAATAATAAAATAATTTATGGTATGTTATATTTGAATATGTTTATTTAATATATATATATATATAATAAACTTTCATTTATTACATATGAAGATTTAATGACTACGATAAATATAAAGAGATTAGGTAATGGATTTTTGTCGAAATTTTCTTTCTTTGAGACATACATTATGTTATTCACCTATATTATTTCATGATATGTATATAAATCCCCATTCACATGTGATATTGGTAATTTATTTATCCTCATGAAATTTTATATTCTATTTTTTTCATTCCTTCACGGTGATTATGAATCACAATTACAAAAAGGGGCAAATATTTTATGTTAAAATCCTGTAATTTGTTTGGATTGTTTACACATATGCTTTCAATGGTGAAATATTATAATAAATATATAACTAAATTCAATAATTTTATTATCCTATGGATATTCATCATATTTTCATGTAACAGTACTATTTTCCACTCTTTGGTACATAATATAATTGAGAAAATATTTTTAAGAAAATCCAAATTTATTTATCTCTTCGACCAAAAAAACATTTTTCTTCCAAAACCATGTTTTCAAAAAATGTATCCAAAATTGTATTACTATTATCCCATGATTTTTAAATGTAATTTTCATCCATGTTTTAATTTATACAAAAAAAAATGGAATGGAATTTTCATTTCATGTTCCCAATATTTCTTGTTTGGATTTTATTGAAAATGTGAAAGGAATCTTCATTTTAACACGTACAACATGAAAAAAAATTTCAAACATCATGAAAAATCATTTATTAGAAGATATAATTTTAATTTTTTAATATTATTTTCAAATAAAAATATTCTCAATTTGTTTTATGTTTCAAAATATTTTTTTAAAGAAAAAATGATATTTTTATCAAGAAATGATATAAATGATAATAAAAAATCATTTTCCATATAATATTACTTCAATTGATGTTACATATCCCTCACTAGGGATATGATCCAAATATAAAATTCTAATTCTATCTCTAAATGTTTTATGTTTATGATGGAATGATTTTTATGAATCTAGTTTCTTATCCACAGGTTATATAATGTTCAAATTCGTATGAAATATGCTTCTTTTCCCATGAGTTGTGCTTTGATGAGTTGATGTAATGATTATGGAACATGTCTATTTTATATAGGTTATGATATAATAAAATTTTTATAAAACCAATTGTATTTCCTAGCTTATGATATGTTTAATTTTTTATTATATTTTGAAAAACATATCTATGATTTTCAATAGTAGATGATTCAAACATATATATCTCTCTAATGCATTGGGTAAATATTTATATCTCTTGAGATATATAAGACTAGAATGGGGAGTGATCCCAGTTCAGTAAGGGAATGTGGATACTATGGTGGTCTTGGTAGTTATCCTTGACTACTATGATGGTTTAGGGAGTGATCCCATTCCACTTTGATATCCTTGATAGTGATTCTTTACTATTATGGAAATGATTTTCTATGCTTATATGTATTCGAAAAATATATATCTTACACCAATGTTATTCTCAAATGGATCAGGTTTGTGTACTCCCTTATGAATCATGTCTTATTAACTACCAATCATTATTTCATGACTTATAATTGTGATTATTAATAATAAGGGTATGTTTTTCAACTGTTATGCTAATATTCTCATACCCTAATGTTCATATTATGCTTATATATCTCCCTTTTCTACCCTTAATTTGGATTTGAGATCACCATTTAAAATGTTTTCATTCCCCGTGTTATAAAGAAATTTATTGTGTATGATATTTTTAATAATGGTTCTAGTGATGAAGAACATATTAGCATATGATATATCTCACTTATACACCCAAGTTTATGTTTTGATGTTTCCAAAGGCACTAAAATATTATAGTCCAAATGTGTGTGTTTGTACTATGTAATGAATATTCATAAAAATTTGTGTAATATCTGTGTATGAAAATACTTGGCCATTATAGTTGGAATTAAAGTATATGTTTAGTTAACCATTGGACACTAGGATGGGGAATCCATAGTTATATCCCTAAGGACATGATTAATGACACTAACACAAAATAGGGAAAGGGAAGTGTTGCCTTTTATCCGTGCTAAGAAGAAAGCACTGATAAAGGGGTGGGCCGTTATCATCTCTAGCTAAAAGTGTTGATATATGTTCCCTTTATCAGTGAAAAAACAAGCATTGATAAAGGAGTACCCTTTATCAACACTATTATTAGCGCTGATAAAGGTTTTCATTATTAATTATATACAATTATTACATTTATATTCCGAAATAATGTTTATTTGTATACATTAAATAAAAAACAAATGTTTAAAATTAATATATATTTTTTAATAATTCATAATTATGTATATAATGTTTTAATTGAAAAAATTATTTCTAAGATTATAATTATATATATATATATATAATTAAATAATTATAATATTATTATAAATTAAATTAAATAATAAATATATTTATTATATTTATTTGATATTTATTAGATTTATTGGATTAATTCATTTTATTCATTTTATTTTTTATATTTAATATTGTTTTTTATATTTATTATATATATAAATATATTATAATTTTTAATATATATTTATATTTAAAATTATTTAATATATGTGTGTTTTACAATGAATTTGGCTAACAGATATATTAATCAGGTGTATATGTTATGTATCATATGCATGAATGTTCATTTATACATTTCATCTCATTATCCATTGATGCGGTATATTGATTAATTCATAATGTTACCCATATGAAAAATATATGTTTTAAAAAATGAACTTATAATATTAAATTAAATATAATAAATATATTTTATTATATTTATAATGATATATATGAATACTTTTCAAATAAATTTGAAATTATAATTTTATTAATATATATAATAACAATTATATTTCAATATTTATAAATATATACTATTTATAGTTATAATTATTAATAAATAAATATATATTTATCCGATATTTTATTTTAAATAAATATATAAGAATATAAATAAATTATTAAAATTATGCCTTTTTCTGTGAATTTTTAGCATTGATAAAGGACTATATTTATCACATCTAAAAAAGCACTGGTAAAATAACTCTTTATCAGTGCTATAATTTTAGCGATGATAAGTAGGTATTTTATCAACGCTTTTTTAGCGCTGATAAAGTCCTATCTTTATGAGCGCTAATAAAGGGCTGATAAATGTATGTTTTATCAGTGCTTTTTATTTTAGCGCAGAAAAAACATACCTTTATCAGTAATTTTGACTAGTGTTGATAAATGTTCCAGTGGTTTTTATAAAACAACCACAACAGGCTCCTCCTCACTTGTACCCTTTCAAGCTTTCAAGGAAACTGAACCTTGCGACATCAACCCCTTCTCCACCATAACCCCCCCTCCTCCTCCACTGTCGTTGCCTTTTCCTCCTCCACTGCGACCCTCCTCCTCCTCCTCTACCACTGTTTCCTTCTCCTACTCCTCCACTCTGACCCCTCCTCCTCCGTAACCCTGCTCCTCCTCCTCTGTCGTTGGTGCCTCCTCCTCCTCCTCCTCCTCCTCCTCCTCCTTCAGCTGCCAACTCATCCTCCTCCTCCACCGCCGTCGCCTCCTCCTCATACTCCTCCTCCTCCTACTCCTCCGCCTCTTTCTCCTCCTCTTCAGTGTGTGGTCCCCTTGACTATGTGACCTGCTCCGGCTTTCCCTCCTCATCTGACCACAATCCCAGTAGCCTCCTCTATAGCGCACAGATTCCCCATGGTGGGTCTCTTATGTAATGAATTTTTACTCTTCTTCATTAGAAATGAATTTTGTGGGAAAATATAGTCTTTGGGTCACTATGAAAGCACTAGATACTGGTGTGCATGTGTTTTATATGAAATCTTGATGCCTTTTGGAATCTCATAGGTTGTTTTTGTTTGGTGATGATTAGAGTCTAAGAGGATATTTTGAGTTTGAGATAAATGACATGGTCTAGGAAGGATTCAATTGGTTTCACTCTGGTTATTAGGTGATAGCATAATGGCTAGTTTAATTGGGCCAATGTTTGACTGTGGAAACACATTAGGGGTCAGATTATACCATGATATATTAATATGAGCATGGGATTCCCCCAAAGTGAAAGGAATCATGCTCTAGTACTTAATGAAATATTTATGGTGGAAGTTGAGAATTATTTAGTTTGGTTATCTATTGTTTTAATTGTAAGATGACATAATATTTTTGGTTTAGACTATGATGTGTATTATTGGTAGGTTTTTGGATTCCTTCAGAGTTAGTAATTTAGATTAGAAAATGATATAACATGTTAGTGGCTGCCAACCCTTTTGATGTAGTTCAGGTGGGGGATGTTCGACTTATGCTATCATGTGATGTTACCTGTAATGATTTGAAACATGAATTTATTATTTGATATTGTTTGCGATGGGATGTTTTTAGATCTATCTAAATCTTTACAATGAAAATTTTTTTGTTTAGGTTGTACTTGGATGGTGGAGGCATATCTGTGGAGTTCAAAAATTTGGGAATAAAGGAGAAGACTGAAATTGTACTGTAATTCTCATATGTGGTTGGGTAAGTTTAATTGTAAGTGGTACAATGTGTGTCATTAAAAACATTCAAATGGATTTCGGTAAGAAATGTTTTAGGTGGGAGGCACTATGGAGCTAAATTGGCTTTCATGAGTTATGTATTATGGTGGGGAGTGTCTTAGATAGGGTGATTGACTAAACATTAACATGATCTTTTGTCAGGATGAGAAATCTTAAGTTAGTACCATCTTATCATCTTAGTGATGGTTATGATCTTTGGTTCAAGATCAGGTGGCATTGTGTCTTCTATTGGGTGATACGACTTAAAAGCATGTCGGGAGTTCAGGAATAGATTGTGTTTATTTGACTCAAAATTGTAAACCAACAGTGGTGATTCAATAGTGTTACCATAGGACATATCGCGTATGATAAGAACAATGGTGGAGAGTTTTTAATTCCTCATCCATATTGGAATTTGAATTTTCAGGAGGAGATGGAATTTTTTTCAATTAGTGGACAAACCATTTCTAAAAATGAGGGTTGGATATAGAACGTGGAAGTTGGGACATCTTAAAGGATTTTTTTATATAGTTTGAGGCTCAATATGTGTCTTAAGTTCTTAAACAAGTCAAAGAAGCTTTAGGAGTTGAAATTCCATTTTTTGGGGTAGTAGCCTAGGGAGCATGGTTTGCACATGATTAGTGATAATCATTCACCACAATAGTGAATATTGGTTTGCATAGGCACACAGTATGTTTAAATCATGTGAGGGGCCTTATAAAACCCTAAAAAATTAATTTATAAATCTTAAAGGCATTTCTCAAGGTTTTCAAACTATTTGTTAAACCATGGGCATTAACCATGTGAAATGGCATGTCCTGGATAGTGAAGACTATATAGTTCTCACATGGTTTTGAAAATCATATGGACAAACCTTAAACCCCTTTAAAAAGTAATGTTTTGCAAAAATTCCCCTCTGAACTTTTTGTGTTTTACTATATTTATTCCCTTTTCTCATCGAAAACCCCCTCTACACTATGCCACTGATTATCCACTAAATGAGGATAATATTCATTGTTAATATTTATAATATCCATGTGATTTATTATTCATAGACACCATTTTAGTGCATTTTACACTTTGAACATCATTTCACATTATGATTGTAATTCTTTCTTAAAATGCACTATTATGTAGTAAATTTTTTAACATCATTTAAAGTACCAAATGATTCATCTGATTTTAAGGAAGATAATTATCCATATTTCAATTTGATATTTTGGGAAAATTTATCCACACTTCAATATGATCATGTTTCATTTAGGTATAAATGGAGAATTCATGGTAGAAGATGGGGATATTTTGTGATGAAAGGAAACAATTCTGGAGAAGTCAGATTTGACACCAGCCCACTGATGAGAATATGGGGTCCAACATACAAACCCAATGAAGCCCAACATTCGTCGAATGCTAGAATACATATATAGGAACAAATAATTCTTCAGGATCCAGTGCGAATTCGGCCTTTATTGTGGTCATTTAGGCGTCCCAAGTTGGAGATAAAATTCTGAGCCAGATTCTGCGGCCCAGAAAAAACTCATACCAATATGATCATATCTCCGAATCTACAATTCCAAATGGGACCAAATTTTATAGGCGCTTAGGAGAAATTCTTGGATCCATTTTATTCATCATTTTCTTACTTTGATGCGGCCATATAGAAGGTATTAGAAGCTTGTCTGTTTGGAAGATGAAAGATGGCTGCCACCTCGGGTCAAGTGTGGAAAATTCCAAGTTCCACAAGCTTTCCACCACACTAGGGCTACCATAATAAAGTGAGATGCTTTGTACTATTTGAGGCTCGACCCAAGTCTTCCAAAATTCCTATTTAATTTAGTGGTGGTGGAGAAGTTTTATCATCTTTGGTTCTTTTTTCAATTGTAATGTTATGTTGCGATTTTGTTGTCTCAAGTTTGTCTTTCACATGAAAGTTATTCAATTAACATTAGTTTCTTAATAAAATTTCTTCTTTTACTCTTATTCTGTTTTTCTTCATATCACTTTGATACCTTTGGTTCAAGAGGTGAATTTATTCACACAAAAACTTGTGAAATTATTCACACAACGGTGGAGTGATCATTTTCTTTTTATTATTTTCCTTACTTCTTCAATTCCTCCCTCATGAGTCTACTTCCCGCTTCCATTGAAACCATAACATCAATGGAGGGATAACACACTTATGGGTTGATCCAAGAGAGTATAAAGGGGCTTTATTGGATTTTATTTATCACCCCATTAATGTATAATCCCTTCTTTAATTGAGATTTTTATTTGATGATTTTTAAACTCCATCGTCCTTGTTGAATTTAAGGCCACACACTTCATGTGCTAATACGAACGTTTACCTTGAAGTGCTCAAAACATTGATCCTTAAAGTTTATAGGTTATTATTATTAATGTTTGTAGGCATTAAACTAGTATGTGATGATGTTGTTTTATCTTCTTAAATGAACCCATCTAAAATATAAGAAATTGAATTCATTGAAAAGGAAATACGTCCAATCCACCCCAAGTGATAACCTAGGATCAACCCACTCTTTTAAATTGAATTCACTTAAATATTTCAGATATACTTTAAACCAATATAAAATCAACCCAGGTTGGCTACTTCATAGCAAAAAATGGTCCATAGAATGTACGTGTCTATAGGTTTCTTCTTAAGTCTCTGAGGATTCGATAACCCAAGCTAAACTACAAGGACCGTTCTACCTTCATATCTTGGGTAAATTTGAGCATGAATCAAATTTTGGTGCTGTTTCCGGGGACCCAAGTAAGTCATCTAAACACCCATTCTATTCTCCCCCATTTTTTCTTTTCTCATCCAAATTTTCTTATCCGGTCCCTTTCTTTTTTTTTTCATTTTGTGCATGTCCGCCTACACACACGATCAATCAAACCGTCTAGTTAGGGTGGATAGTCCTGGGGTTGGGGAGTCAAGTAGACCAAGGGAACTCTTTCCATTTGATCCTAATCTTCCTAATACTCCAGAGTCCAAAATTGTGCCAATTTCAATGGAATGTCTTCAAAGAAACCAACTCATAAACCCGGGTAGAAACCAAAATGGAAACCCAAATGAGGTAGCCCCAAACATAGAGAATGAAATTGATCAAACCATGAATGACTACCTCACACCTTCCTGGAACAATACCCCCTCATGCATAAGACACAACTCCCTCGGAGATGCCAACTAAATATTTAAACCCCATTTCCTAAACTGTCTTCCCACATTCCATGTAATGGAGTCCTAGATTCCCTACCTTCACATTAAAGAGTTCAATGACATTGTAGAAACCATATGTCCCCCACATCAACTAGAATCAGATAAGATGAGGCTATTTCCTTTTTCTTTAAAATATCGAGCTAAAAATTTGATAAACAATATGATACATTCATCCATAAACTCTTGGGACCAACTACAAAGATAATTCTACAAAAAATACTTTCCCCACCACAAAACAATTGCACTTAAAAAGAGTATCCATAAATTTTTTGAAAAAGAGGGAGAGTCATTCTATGAAACATGGGAGAGGTTCAAAGTCACTCTAAACATGAATCCACACCATGGTTTTTCTATTGTGGAACAAGTGAGAATTTTCTATGAAGGGTTGGGTCTAGGGAAAAAACAATTCATTGACATGATGTGTAATGGAACCTTTAAAAACAAAGCCCTAAATGATGCTTACGAGTATCTAGAAAGCCTTTCTGAACAAAACCAAACATGTGGAACTTCTCCTTATTCTGAAAGGCCACTAAGAACAACTGGAATTCATACACTTAGAGAAGAGGAAAGTCTTAGGGCTAAACTCACATCACTCTCTAGGAATATTGAAGAGATAAACCTTAGGAAAGTCCATGAAATCCAATCCGTTGACCCTATTTGCACAATTTGTGACAAACACGACCATAAGATAGACAACTACCCAACCATTCCATCCATCAAGGATGTTCTTTTGGGTGGACCCCCAGTGGAAGTAAATGCTTTAAACATTCAAAAGCCTCAATACCAAAACAACTTTAACACAAGGTATAATGACCACCCAGGTTTCCACTGGAAAGATAACCAACAAACTAGCCAACCACAGGGAGAAAATACTTACCCCCATAAGAACTACCAAACCCATAACCAGTTCCAAACCCAACCTATCCAATACAAATATCCACCGGTCCATTTTCAACAAACCATCCCACCTCCAAAATATCCCCTCGGGATAAACCAATCTTCTCAAGAACCAACTCAAACTATTCCACAAGGCCTACTAGAACAACTGTGCAAACTAATGGAAAGGTTGAACTCTAAAGTATCTTCCCTAAACAATAACTTCAAACCATCAAAACTGGAAAGGAACCCATGCCTACTCAGGTGGTGCCATCCTCAACTTCAAGAGGAGAGTCAAGTTGTACTCAAACAACTCATGAACAACTTAAGTATTTGACTATTTTAAGAAGTGGGAAATTAATTGAGAAACCCGCAAAACTAATTCAGAACCCACCTAATGATTCAAACTTGGATTAAAATTCAAATTAACCGAATGATCAAATTGAAAAACACGATAACATTGTCAAAGAAACAACTCTTCAACAAACAACCCCACAACCTGCACCATTTCTTGAACGTGTGAGGGGGAAAACCAAGCCTGAATTGAGTGAAAAATTAAGGGAAATCTTCTCACAAGTCAAGTTGAACATTCCCCTTATCGATGCCATCCACACCATACCTTCGTACTCAAAGTACCTTAAGGACTTGTGCACTTTTAAAAGTAAATTTTCACATAAAAACCAAGTCCTTTTGGCTGCTAATGTGAGTACCACCATTCAAAGGACCATTCCTCCTAAGTTGAAAGACCTGGGTTCCCTTACATCAATGTTGAACTAGGATAGAGCAAAGCTGTCAAGGCCTTGTGTGATCTAGGTGCTGGTGTCAATCTCATCCCCTCTGTTGTGTACTTCTAGTTAGGCTTAGAATAACTCCAACCCATATCTGTCACATTTCAACTTGCTGATTGAAGCATTAGGGTTCCAAAGGGGATTTTAAAGGATGTTCTGGTAAAGGTTGAAAACATCATCTACCCTGCTGACTTCATTGTCCTTGACAACCATCCAAAATTAGAAAATAAGGAACAAACCCCAATCATCCTTGGTCATCCTTTTCTTGCAACAATGAACTCTGTTATCCGAGTCCAAAATGGGAACATGACCATCACCTTTGGAAACATGAGTCTAGACTTGAACATCTATAATGAAATCTCACAAATAGGGGATGATGAGGACATTCATGAAGTAAACATGATAGGAAACATTGATAATGAATCCATAGAACATCAAGGAATATTTGATGGATGTTTAAGTCAGGATGAGATTGATTTCCTTTGTTCACATGAAGGAAGTTTATCTCCCTGGCTTGAATCATTTTCAAATTGCTCTTATGATGAAGTTTTAAATCCAACAATCAGTGAAACCTTTCAGGAAACCACTTCTATGGAGACCACTCCAACTTCCTTTCCTAAATATGATCTGGCTAATCTAGTAGCTGAAACTTCTACATGTGGGGAATCAATCATATCTAAAACATTAGGAAATAAAATTGATCTTGATCCAATGTCCCAATCTTCTACTGAAATTATGAACCAACCTTATCTGGAATTGAAGGAACTTCCTACTGCACTAAAGTATGCCTTCCTAGGGGTCAATCAAACACATACTATTGTCATTTCTTCTTCTCTTGAAGCCAATCATAAGAGGATTCTTCTATATGTCCTTAAGAAACATAAGAAAATCATTGGTTGGACCCTGTCTGATATTCCCAGGATTAACCCACTTGTTGGGACTCATAGGATTGTTCTGGAATCTGATTCAAAGCCATGAAGTCAACCTCAATGGTGACTCAATCCGAATCTCATGGATGTAGTAAGGAAAGAAATTCTGAAATTGTTAAAAGATTGTATCATATATCTCATAGCTGAGAGTGAATGGGTGAGCCTTATACAAGTGGTTACAAAAAAGTCTGGAATCACAGTGATAACCAATGAGGATGGAGAGATTCTTCCAACAAGGGTGAGTAGTGGACGGAGGTTCTGCATTGACTATAGGAAGCTGAACTCATTCACCAAGAAGGACTATTTCCCCTTACTATTCATTGACCAAGTAATTGAGAGAGTGGAAATTCATGCCTTCTACTATTTCTTAGATGGGTACTCGGGGTATAATCAAATTGAAATCTCCCTAGAGGATCAAGGGAAGACTACATTCACATGTCCATTTGGCACCTTTGCCTTAAAACGCATTCCCTTCGGGTTATACAATTCCCTAGGAACCTTCCAATAGTGCATGATAGGAATCTTCTCAGACATGGTAGGGGATTTTATAGAGGACTTCATGGATGAATTCTCTATGTTTGGGGATACATTTGAGGGATGTCTGCAGAATGTGGAGAGAGTCTTGTCAAGATGCGAAGAAAAAATCATTTCCTAAACTGGGAAAAATGTCATTTCATGGTTAAAGAGGGACTAGTTCTAGGCCATCTGGTCTCAGGTAGGGGGATTGAAGTTGATAAAGCCAAGAATGACATCATCTTTCACCTTCCATCACCCAAAACTGTCCAGGAAGTGAGGTCTTTCTTAGGACATGCCGGTTTCTATAGAATATTCATCTAGGACTTTAGTCCAATCTTTTGTCCCCTTTGTGCTCTCCTAGTAAAGGATGCTCCATTTCTTTGGATAGAAATCTGTGAGGGTTCATTCTCAACCCTCAAATCCTCTCTCACCTCTCCTCCCATTATGAAATCTCCAAATTGGAACCTTCGTTTCGAACTAATGTGTGATGCCAGTGACTTTGATGTTGGAGCTGTGTTAGGAAAACGTTGTGATAAAACTCCTTATGTCATTTCTTATACAAGAAAATCCTTAAATGATGCCCAAATCAACTACACCACTACTTAGAAAGAGTTACTTTCTATTGTGTTTTCTTTAGAGAAGTTTAGGTCCTGCCTCTTAGGATCCCACATCACTGTGTTCACTGACTGTTTTGCACTAAAATACCTCTTCAAAAAACAAGATGCTAAGGCTAGACAGATTAGGTGGGTCCTTCTCTTACAAGAATGTTCCCTCACAGTCAAGGATAAAAAGGTCGTTAAAATGTTGTAGTTGATCACCTCTCTAGGATGGAATTGAAAGAAAACTCAAATCACCTTTCTGTGTCTGATTCATTTCCTGATGAACACCTATACTCAGTGAGTGACTGCACTTGGTATGCCGACATAGAAAATTTCATAGTTACAATAGTCATTCCAAAATTCTTAGGGAATCAAGCTTGAAGGAAATTCTTTTCTGATGTTATACACTAGGTGTTTGATGATCCATACCTCTATAAGTTCTGCCCTGACCAATTCATTAAGAAGTGGTTCCAGAATCTGAACAAGAGTTCATCCATAAATTCTGTCATAGTGAGGAATGTGGAGGTCACCTTTCCTCTAAGAAAACATCTAATAAGATTATTCAACGTGGTCTCTTCTGGCCCACCCTCTCAAGGGACTCCTACACATTTTCTCAAACCTGTCCTAGGTGTCAAAAAGAAGGGTCCATCACAAAAAGAAATCAAATGCCACTCAATCCCATCTTAGTGGTTGAAATCTTTGACTATTGGGGAATTGATTTCAAGGGTCCCTTCCCAAACTCTAGGGGATATCTTTACATTCTCTTAGCTATCAATTATGTCTCCAAATGGGTTGAGTCCATTCCTACAAAATCCAATGATCATCAAACTGTGATTATATTTCTCAAGGAAAACTTCTTCTCTAGATTAGGAATTTCTAGGGATATCATTAGTGATCGTGGAACTCATTTTTTCAATCATCCATTCTCATGTCACATGAAAAAATATGGAATTTCTCACAAAGTGTCCACTGCATACGACCCACAAAACAATGGTCAATATGAGTTATCCAACCATGAAATCAAAAAAATTCTTGAGAAAATAGTCAATCCTTCTAGGAAAGATTGGTCTGAGAAACTCTTGGATGCTCTTTGGGAATATCGTACAACATTCAAAACCATCCTAGGAATGTCACCTTATTGGTTGGTTTATGGAAAAGCATGCCATTTACCTGTTGAAATTGAGCATATGGCCTTCTGAGAAATTAAGAAAATGAATTATGGCCTCTCATTGGCCGGGACAAAAAGGAAATTAGATCTCAATGAACTGGAGGAAATAAGGATGGAGGCTTATGAAAATTCAAGGATCAATAAATCTAGAGTTCAAGCCTACCAATCTTGGAATATCAAGTTCAAACATTTTGAACTGGGAAAACTTGTACCCTTGTATAGTTTAAAACATCATTTTCACCTAGTAAAGTTAAGGTCTAAATGGACAGGTCATTTCATAGTGCATCATGTATACCACCATAGAGTAGTAGAGATTAAAGATCACACAAGTGGTTTCATTTTCAAGGTCAATGGTCAAAGGTTAAAACCATTCATTGAATCATTCAATAAACAGGAAATAGTTGTTGATTTAATTGATCCAATCTATGAACCAGGAAAAAATTGATAGATTTAAGATCCATGTCGGGCTAACGATGTTAAATAAAGCATTTCATGGGAGGCAACCCATGTTTTTCAAGTTTCCTATAATTTTGTTGTTTTAATAAAATTTATATTTTAAATAGGATTTATTAATAATTTTCATATTTTAAAAAAATAGACTGTTGACCTGTTCTTCTATTATGAGTATGGATGGGGATGAAATGGGAGCACCATACTCATCCGTGTCACGTGGTGTGATCCTTGAGTAATGCCTTACCCAGAAATCTGAAAAGAAGACAATGTATCATCAGTTTGATTTATTTTAATGTGTTTGTAGGTTAAAATAAAAATACAAAAAAATAAATAATAATATATTAATAATAATAAAAAGGGACACGTTGTGGGTCGGGGGTCAAACCCCGTCACAACCAGCGAAGCCACATGGATTCAAACCGGGGACCGAAGGGAGACAGGGGGCGTGCGCTTACCACTAACCTACGACTTTTTGTGCTTCCTTATTCTATAATTTTTATATATATACTTATATTTTACTTTCTTTATTATATAAATATATATATATATATATATTGTTTTGTTTTGTTTTGTTTGTTTTGTTTTTCCTTTTTCTACTAGGGAACTCTGCAAGTGACATGGATATCAAAGGATTAAAATGGAGCAGCAAGAATTTCAACTTCAACCACAAGGTGACTTCATTCTATGATCCACATTTTCAATTTCCTTTTTGAACTTCCATTTTCTACATTTACCCCTTCTAAATGTTCATTTCTTCAAACACTGGGGACAATGTTGTTTTATGTTGGGGGGATATGAAATAAAAAATTTTCTTTTGTGAAAAAAATGATTTGAAAAAAAAAATTGTAAATGGAAGGAAAAAATCCTTTAACTTTGAACATTGTAATACACATTGAGCACTTTGAAACTGAATATCAAATAATTTATCATGCCCTGATTCTGATTTTAATCCTTGTATAATTTCATGAGCATAGATTTTCGAAAGTGTGGTTGTCCAATGTGATATTTCATCATTTATATTTTCATCCAAATAAAAAAAGATCACAATGTACGTCCTTTGGATAGTGGGGTATTAGATTGAGTTCATGGGGTCCCCCAAATAAATAGCATAGTTTTGGTGATCATTTTAGTTTTAATATGAGTATTAAATAAAAAAATAAAAAAATAATAATAATAAATTTGCACGTAGAGAAATGAAATGACCAAATGCGTGGCTTTCTGCACTTGGGGATCGTGACTCCATAGATGTCTGGCCCAGAGTTAGTAATTTTATCTCCATTGTTGTTAATTTGAATTTTTTTGACTGAGTTAACTAGAGATTATGCCTGAGTATGTGGGCTTCACTTGGTTCCCTAAGGTCTTTGATCCTGGGAGTCATCGGCAAAGTCTCGCAATAGGGGTTGACTCTTTTGAGTGCAATTTCAATTACCATGGAAAAATTTCAGAAACAAAAAAAATACAATAATTTTTTTTTGAATAGTCATATAAATATTGAAATGTGATTCCAGCTAGTGCTTCCATCATTTCCCCATTTAATAAATATGAACCCCCATGTCTATTGTGATGCACAACACATCCTCACACTTAATTGATATTAGATGAAATATGGAAATGAATTTGAACAAAGGAATGGGATTGGGATTGGGATATTCTTATGAAACTATCATGTATTAAAATATTTTTATTGGTTTCATGATTGTTTGGTATAAGGGTTTTTGGTGATCATTGTGTATTAAAATGTTTTTGGAAAAGGGGATTCGAATTTCATATTGTTGAAATATGTTTTTCTCGGGACAAGAAAAACTCAAGTTGGGGGAGTGATTAGCCACTAAATGAGGCTAATATTTATTTTTAATATTTGTAATATTCATGTTATTTATTATTCATAAACACCATTTTAGTTCATTTTACACTTTGAACATCATTTCACATTCTGATTGTAATTCTTTCTTAAAATGCACTATTATGTGGTACATTTTTTAACATCATTTAAAGTACCCAATGATTAATATGATTTTAAGGAATATAATTATCCATATATCAATTTGATATTTTGGTAAATTTATCTACACTTCAATATGATCATGTTTCATTTAGGCATCAATGGAGAATTCATGGAAGAAGATGGGGATATTTTGTGATGAAAGGAAACAATTCTGGAGAAGTCAGATTGGACACCAGCCCACTGATGAGAATGTGGGGCCAAACATACAAACACAATGATGCCCAAATTTTGTGAGATTCGAGAAGAAATATAGAGGAACAAATCATTTATCAGAATCCAGTGCTAATTTGGCCTCAATTGTGGTCATTAAGGCAGCCCAATTTAGATATAAAATTATGGGCCAGATTCTGCGGCCCAGAAAAAAATCCTACAAATATGATCATATCTCCTAATATACAACTCCAAATGGGCCCAAATATTACAAAAGTTTAGGAGAAATCTGGGGATCCATCTTCTTAGTCTATGGACCACTTTGATTTAGAAATCTATAAGGTCTTACAAACGTTTCTGTTTGGTAGATGAATGTCGGCTGCCACCTCGGGTCAAGTGTGGAAAAGTCCAAGTTCCACAAGCTTTCCACCACCCTAGGCCTACCATAATCAAGTGGGATGCTTTGTACTATTTGAGGCTCGAACCAAGTATTCCAAAATTCCTATTTAACGTATTGGTGGTGGAGGAGTTTTATCATATTTGGTGCTTTGTTCAATTGTAATGTTATGCTGCGATTTTGTTGTCTCAAGTTTGTCTTTCACATGTAAGTTGTTCAATTCACTTTAGTTTCTTAATAAAATCTCTTCTTTTCCTCTTATTCTGTTGTTCTTCATATCACGTTGATACCTTTGGTTCAAGTTCTGAATTTATTCACACAAAACCTTGGGAAATTTTTCACACAACGGTGGAGTGATCATTTTATTTTTATTGTTTTCTTTACTTCTTCAATTCCTCCCTCATGAGTCTACTTCTCACTTCCATTAAAACCATAGCATCAATGGAGGGATGACCCACTTATGGGTTGATCCAATGGAGTATCAAGGGGCTGTATTGGATGTTATTTATCACCCCATTAATGTATAATCACTTCTTTAATTGAGATTTTTATTTGATGATTTTTAAACTTCATCATCCTTGTTGAATTTAAGGCCACACACTTCATGTGCTAAAATGAATATTTACCTCGAAGTGATCAAAACATTGAACCTTCAAGTTTATAGGTTATTAGTATTAAAGGGTGTATGAATTAAACCATTAAGTGATGATGTTGTTTTATCTTCTTAAATGAACCCATCTCAAATATAAGAAATTGAATACATTGAAAAAGAAATACGTCAAATCCACCTCAAGTGATATCCTAGGATCAACTCACTCTTTTAAATTGAATTCACTTAAATCTTTTAGTTATTCTTTAAACCCATATAAAATCAACCCAGGTTGGCCACTTCATATCCAAAAACAATCCATAGAATGTACCTGTCTATAGGTTTCTTCTTAGGTCTTTGAGGATTCGATAACCCAAGATAAACTACAAGGATCGTTCTACCTTAATCTCTTGGGTAAATTTGAGAGTGAATCATCCACCCTCTCCCTCCTCTCCTCTTGGGTGGTTCTGCCTCACCCAGTGTATGTTTAATCTATCATCACTTTTATTGGAGATATTAGGATAATTTTACCTCTATTATTTCTTCTATTTTAGTTTTATTTCATTTTCATATAGTGTCCCATTTGGTTAAGCTAATATTCCCCACCTGAAAAACCACATTGATTCAATCTAGACAATCAGCACCCACCTCAATCCTAAGGCCAATCCCATTACATTCCCATAGAATCAAGTAACCAATATAACAATTCTATTTAAATTAAATTTACACTCATCCTAAACTTTCCAAGTTAGTCCAAACCTCTTACCTGACTTAACCAATCATGGTTGAGCAAGAGAATGCCTATAGGAATCTCATATGATCATTAGAACACTTTAATAAGCATCTATTTAATTAATTAGTTTCTCACTCGAACAACCAACATGGTGTATATGAATGCACCCCCAAAAAACACACAAAATCAAGGAGAAATTTGGGAACCACCTACCTTTTAATAGTATGCGCTCACTCATTTCATATCGTCCTCAAAAACGATCTGAATCAAAAGAAAATATTTTTTTAGATGAATGCCCTGAAAATAGGAAAAAAGGGATCGCATGGATTTACCACTCCATATGGTGAGATAAGTAGAAAAGAGAATATATAAAATTGAAGGTATTATTGAGATGAATCTATATCCACTAACGGATCAAATATCATAGTATGTATGATGGAGTTCCCTCAAAGCCTAGGGAGAAGGAAGATGGAGGATCTCCTTCTGCTGGGCGTTGTAAATTGGAGAAAAGGGGAGGAGAAAGAATAAAATAGTGAATGAGGGAAAAATTTCAATTTCCAAATTTTTAATGGGCCACATGGTTTGGCCGCACAGTTTGGATAATCATGTGCCAACCGTACGGTGCCCACTATCTAAGAACCATACTACGTGTAGTTAGGCACATGATTTTCTGAACTACGAAAAAACTATGTGAATCACCTCTATTAAAAACTGAAGAGGTTTCACACATCCATTCACCCCCCCCCCCCACGTACATAGTTTTTTAAACTGTTTCAAGTGTCTATGGTGGCCCTCATGGTTTCTTCTAGGAAACAGCATGGTTTTTCTAAACTATGTGCCTTTGTCCGTACTTTCCTGAAATGGATTTCTCTGGCCCTGCTATAGCAAAAACATCAAGTCACTTTTTGAGGCTTAAAAACCATAGAAAAATATGTACTTGGGTCAATCAAACTATTGGAATTAGGTTCAAAATATCAAAAAACAATATGACTCACTCACCAAACATGAAAAATTCAAACAGGTTGAGGATTTTCGACCAGTTCAAAAGCCCAAGACATTACAATCTCCCCACCTTAGCATAGCTCGTCGCCAAGCTATCAAGATTTACCCAAATATGGTACCACATATAATCATCTCATAAAAATAAACCCAGTCTACCCCATTAA
This sequence comes from Viscum album, assembly GCA_963277665.1. Taxonomy (NCBI): domain Eukaryota; kingdom Viridiplantae; phylum Streptophyta; class Magnoliopsida; order Santalales; family Viscaceae; genus Viscum; species Viscum album. Next base: position 1,319,606,923 of record OY728132.1, on the reverse strand, counting down.
TTAAGTCAAATCTCTTCAAGGCACTCCCCACCTTATTAGTTACCTACCTGATCTCTTCTTGACCCAAAACTGAAATGTATCGATGTTCCACCAACCATCCCAAAACTCAAAAGTCCTCCCATGATGCATCATAATTCTTGCACCTTGTCAGGTGATAAAACAATACCCATGTAATATTAAACACCCATCAAGTCTTGTATCTCATCAGATGCCCATATATACTTGTCCCACGCACAACACTCGTAAAATCATCCATCTCATCAGATGCCCATAGATCTTGCATCTCAAAAATTTCTCAAATAAACCTGCATCATATATACATATGTATTCCAATAAAAATCTAGGTTCCTATGCACCACATATAGAACCTACATCACATCAATGCAAAGATTCATACACACCTCACATACAAATTAGTATCACTTCGATTCCCACATAAATCTCAATGCCACCACACCTCATATATATATATATATCACATCATAATTGATGGAAACCTAGTGACTAGTGACCAGTTAGTCAAAAAACAATACTCATGCACTTCATACACCAAAACTATCCAAATCCAAAAATTAAAGAAAAGTTTGGTCACGCCCATGACATACCACTAACTATCATTAGATCACCATCCTACTCTGACCCTAATAGCTTGATATCAAGCTTATGGCCTAATTCCTGACTGCCTTAGTTCTGGACTCCCTATAGACCTCCACCATCCACTAGCCATTGATCCCACTATTGGGTCCCGCTATCTTTTATAAGACCTCCACGTGTAGATAAATCCCAACTACCCACTCCTAGTACTGCTCTCAGTCCGACCTCAGATCCATGATTATACCCTATTCCATAGCTCCCACCTATCCGATGAGGATTCCTATAGAATTTCTCAAAATTTCACATCTAGTCTCATGAATGACACTACTTCATAACCTTATCACATTGGTTCTAAACATTCCTTGGATTCCTACACTTAAAGAACAGTACTGTAAACCGACTCCTCATAAGTTTGCATGAGTCTCTGGCTTGACTGCCCTACTGAGACTCCTCACTACCTCTGAGAAGGATGTTAGTATGAAGATATTGACCCTCACCCTAATTGTGTTTCATAAGACATCATCAAATCACTGCACCCTAGTGATGTTATCTCCCACCAAATCCAGTGAAAATAACGATATGTTAATGAAATTTGGTGCATAGTCCATGATATAAGTATCCCCCTTCTAGAGGTTTATGAACTCACAAGCTCTGTCTAAACTCGGTGTCTCTGGGAAAAGTGATTAAAGAATATAGCCTCAAAATCCTTCTGAGATAGTCCCTTGTGTCTGTCTGCCTATACCTATACATCCCACAAGTGTTATTTATTTCCACTGACTCACCCTCCGACCGGGGGTGTCTCAACCTGGTGAATGATAGTTTGTACCAAATCTATAAAGTTATCTATTTTTTGTGGTCTGGATTCACTCTAAAATAGTGATGGGTGCTAATACTAGAAATCTTGAGTCAAGTATTCCATAGATGGATCATCTCCCTAGGATATCCTATCGATGCCCAATATGAAACAAACCAGGGTCACCCTGAGCTGCTCATCAATACATGGCCCAAATGTTTCCATCTGCATCTTTCTTGCCTTTACTGAATCTTGTACTTGGTGATCTTCTTCATCCCAACCCTTAAGGGCCTCATCCCAACTCTCAGGGGCCTCATCCCATGAACACATAGGCAGCACGGTATCACCACCCTCCTGACACTCCACCAAATCCCATATATGTGGCATCCCACTGAATACTAATCATGATTGTAAAATATCCATATCATTTTATATATAAAAATATCACCAATAGAAAAGGTTGTAATAGGTAACAAATATCAACACCCTTACACTACTTTACCACACCATGTCACACAACATCTGGTCTCAAGGTCGCTTACATACCCATATCAAGGTTATATATCAAGTATCATCTAGTCTTATGGCCCTCTACCTACCCACATTATAGTCAGGCATCACATATAATCCATCCTCATGGACCCTTGCCTACCCATCATAAGGCCATACATCAAATCTCATATATCAATTTGGGTTAGGTGAGTATAATTCCACTAAAAAGGCTATACAGAAAAAACAATATTTACTTTCTTTGTTTACAGTTTAAAAAAATCACCCCCAATCATTATCTATGTCTACCCTTATCAGGGTCGGGATCATATATATGATGTATATAAAGTCATAGACTAATCTCATTGAAACCACATATTTGGGTTGGCTGAGTAGAATGGCACCAAAAGAGGACAAGTAAGAAAATACTATTTAGCTTCTTTGATAACACTTTAAATAGTCCAACCCCTTTTAGCTCAAACCAAGTTCCTAATGAAAATCATAAAAATGCATACATAATATGAGCCTAAGTGTTTATCATGATGCATAATAAAACCTCCCTTTCCATACTAGACTAAGATTCAAAATCTATATAATAGCTAAATATCACACCCAAGTGTGCCACCTGAGGTGGAAATAAAATAAAATGTAAAATAAAAAAAGTAAAACACCAATTTACTAATATTATAAACATAGTCGATCCCCTGTGCATGGGGATCAAAGCACACAAACATGAGATCTGTACCCAGTCCAACATACTCAAAACAAAATGTGACATACTCAAAACCCAAAAATCCCATTCGGATGGTTTTAATATTTTAGAACAATGATATATGACTCATTTATGATGTATAGGAATTAACCCCACCTCAATACAATGAACGATGTGACCGATATATCTCCAAATGTGTCTTTTTTATTAAAAATTGTCATTTTATTAATGCATTATTTCATATTAATGTTTAATATATTTCATTATTGTACTACTAACATAATATTTGTTTTCTTATATAGGTGGAATTTGTTTTCTTGAGTTCGCATGATTTTTTAGCAACTAATACCATGGATGAATTTTTTTGAGAGGGGATCATAGATGCAAAATTTTTGAAAAATTAATGTTTTTAACTATGTGTTCGATAATTAAAATTGTAACCATATAAAACATCGTTTGAAATGCATATATCAGTTTTTTTTTGTATTCATGATGTCAAGTAAATTTATATAGAATTATTTGCAAAACTCTTGGGTGCGCAATTTTGTTCTTCTTTGATTTGTGTGCAGGTGCTCTTTTGTGTAGTTGTTTTGTGTGCAGGGGTTGTTTTGTTCAGGTACTATTTGTTTGCATGTGTTGTTTGTGTACAGGTTTGTAGCTGTAGGTGTGCAGGTACATGTCCTGGGTGTTTGTTAAATAAATTGTACATCACAGGTTAGTCGGCCTTTATCTGCACTATTTTGAGCACTGATAAAGGTGTCCCTTTATCGACACTAAAAAAGTGCTGATAAAGGGGGGAACTTTATCATCCCTTTTTTAGAATGGATAAAGAGACCCCTTTTTGAGAAATTTTTTATCGTTGTTAAAGGGGACCCATATCTTCTCCATAATTAACAGTGCTTTTATAGTGTTGTTAAAAGCAGTTTCTAGTGCTAATACAAGCCTTATTTGTAGTAGTGTGATAAGTCTATAGATGAGTCAACATATCAAAAAATTCTTGGAAGTTTTTGTAAAGTATAGGGTGAGTGGTTTACATAAAATTAAATCCCCATTTGGAAGTTACAAATGGATGTGGATTTAGCATAGAGGTAACTAGGATTAATAACTCTGAAAGTATAATATTGAGATGGAATTGATCATCACCTAGTGAACGACAACTAGCTTTGTTGCACACCTAGTTTGACACTCTCGATGGATATCCTATGGGTTTTCAAAAACTATTTACAAACAATAATGAAGTAAATACATAGGTAATTACAATGACTTACCTATAAAAAACCTAAGGTGTCATGGATTAAAAAAAGGTAACATGATTTAGAAATAGTATAAGTGATTTTTCATTATTATGTGGTTCTCCACTCTGATTATTTATTATATTGTGTTTTTTGGTTTTAGATAATCGATAGAAACCAAAGGAATCATGTTAATGATGAGTTTTATGGAAAATGTAGTGATTTTCCTCCCATGATACCAAATATTTTGGGAGCTATAATGAAAAACCACATTGATATGATCCCACATCATTCTGAAGATCTGAATCATGTTGTACATCCAAACGAACAATGGAAGGAAAAAATTATGTTTACTACATCATGAGGGAAGGTCCACCTACCTTTAAAGGATATGTCAATATTCTTGTTGATGATAAATTTATTCGTACTGATTAAAAGGTATTTTATGTTCTCCAATGTTTGGAACATGAAAAAGTATTTTTGGTTATCTACTATTTGGAAGGTGAAGTGGATCAATGGTGGACTCTTATCAGGAATATGAGGAAAAAATATGATATTGACACAATGTATTATGATGAGTTCTAGAAATTATTTTCTAATAATTAAATTAGAAATATTCTTTTTACAAATATGGAGATATATTTTCTTCATATAATTCAAAAGGATGATGAATATTTTGGAACATGTGATAGTTTTTTTTACAAGACTAGTGAGGAATAGTTTTTGTATTGTCATTCAACCAGAAGGTAAGGTTGATCAATTCTTAAGTGGATTAAATATAAGTCTATGATGGGAGTTATCAGTAATATACATCAGTAGTTATGAAGATATTGTTTTATTTTCTATCAAGGTGAAAATTAAGGATGGAGTTATGTTTCAATCTCATGGTTTTGAGAAGAAAAGTAATATGAAGTTAAAAGGAAAATATAAAATCAGTGGAGTGATGAAGATGATATTTCCATTATATTAAAAGTGTGGTAAGAAACATCATGAAATTCATATTAATATGACTATTTAATGTTTTATATGTGAAACTTAATATCAACGAGAAATTTATTATCGAAGTGATGACAAAAAGATAGATAACATTGTGAATAGAGAGAAATCTATACATAATGAACCACCCACACTCCAGTGATTCAAATGTAAGGAGTATAGGAACTATGATAACTATTTCCAAAAACTGAAGTATAATGATAATAATCCACATCAAAAACCTCTTAAGATGAGGGACAAGGGTAAATCTCATGTGATCACTATTTTTTCTGAGGGGTATGATAATGACATGGTAAAAGGTACACATACCATCCATTCTATAATTACTACTATATTATTTTACAATGGATATATCCATTTATTCGTATCTGAATAATTATCTGTGGGTATCAAGATTCCTCCCAAATGATTAAATATTGAATTAGAAGTAGAAACCTCTAATGGTATGATGACGACATTTCAATTGTATGATTCTTCTTCGGTTAATGTTTTTAGGAGGTGCTTCCTTCAAATCTTTTCATTCTTCCTCTGGTTGAATTTGATGTCAACCTAGGCATGGATTGGATTTATTGGTGTAAACCCTACATCAATTTTATAGGATGGGATGTCAAGTTTGATATTCAAAACAAACTTTTGATTGTCTATTAGTGTGTTAATAAATATGAACTTTTGATGGAGATTACATCCATTATATAGGTTTTAATTACCATTCAGAAATAGTATTTATCTAAAATTATTATGGAGAAATTTTATATAGATTATATTCCTACTAGGAAAGAATTTTTTGATGTCTTTTTGGATTAAATTTATATAATTCTACCAAAATGTGAAGTTGTGTTGTCAATTTAACTCAAACCTAGTGCTAAAAAAATTTCAAAGACTCCCTATATAAAGGCCCAAATTATGTTTCCAAAACTGAAGATGAAACTCCCAGAAAACCTTGAAAATGGATTCATTTAGACGTGTGTGTGACCTTGGGGTGAACCTGTTCTTTTTTTTAAATAATGATGGATAAATGAAACTCTTTATTGATTATCAGGATCTGAACAAAGTAAAAATTTAGAACAAGTATCATCTTCCTAGTAATGATGAATTGTTTGATCAACTGTGCAGATCTCAATACATTCCCATGATTGAAATTTATAACACCCTGAACCCAGAATCCTAGAGATGGTGTATTATTTTAATACATTGGCCTAATTACAAGGAATAAAATCTTAAAGGAATGATCAAGTTAGCAGTCTTGGAAAATAGATTACATACATGAACATTAAATTAAAATTTAATACATTAAATAAAACATAGATAATCCTTTGAGAATGCCATTATTCTCTTAGATTAACCATGAATATCTGTCATAATACATATCTTGGTATCCTGATAAATTAAAACATATGAAAGGGGTCAGATCAAATGCTCAATAAGGGTAAACAATATAACAGAAGATATCAAAATTAATCATAAAATTTTATGGCAAGGTGTAAAACTAAAACACAAGCCTTTTAATAATAATCTTCAATATAATATGGAAATAATAAATCAAATAATTCCATTTAAACCTTCAGATGGATATTATAATAGTTTAATAATCCTATATAATATTAATAACTAATCTCATAATGAGGTAATGCATAATTCCAGACATCATAACCCCACCGTCAAGGACTTATGCCAAGACCATACATAAATAGGTAAAAAAACCAAACTAGTTTGTATCATGAGGGCTTCCAATGCATTGAGGGGATATAGTTGGCATCACCAGTCACTTACTAAGTCCAATTAATTCCTCTAATGAAAGATTTAAAACATAATGAACATTAACATTTATATTAAAACTAGCATAAGAAATGTTAACACTTTAACCATAAACCATGAATGGTATCAAAATATCACATCCATAGTCAAATATATCATAAAAAATTCAATAAAATGTTTTAGATTGTATCATAAGAACATATACTCAATTAAACATAAAATCCGACAAAGGATGTTGACATAAATGAATATAATATAATAAAATCATTAAAACACTTTGAGATAAATATCCCTTTTTTACTTTGAAATCATTTAAAAGGTGCCCGGTTATAAAAGAAAACATTTATTTTTAAAATAGACTTATAATATTTAAAGGGATGCTTCAAAACATCAAGGATTCTTGAAGACAAAAAAATCCACTCGTGACGTATATGTTAAAAACCTATTCTTCTCAAACTTTGTCAAAAAAGTCAAAAAAGCACCTCATAAAGAAAATGAAAAAAATATTCCTTTTTATAAAGTAAAAAATGATTGAAATGTATTTAAAATCATTTAAAGGAGTAGTAATAATGTTTTGAAATTTATTGTTATGAAACATAGAGATGGATGATAAATTTTTCCCAATAAATTCTTACGTAAAATCAATCCCGAATAATAAAGAGGCTAAAAAATTAATCCTTATATAAAAACTTAAAAGATTCATTTTGAAAAAATTTGAATAAAATTAAAAATAGACACAAAATTTCCTTTATTATCCTTTTATATACATATAAATATTTATTTAGAATAAGATTAAGAATATTTAAATAGAGAAAGGATTACTTTTTTAAACATTCAAAGCATCCCATAACAATTTGAACATTTAAATAATAACACTGTTATCTTCAAATGAATATTTAAATACCATGAAGATAAATGTATTCATGATATGAAATATAATAGGAATAATACATACACCTAAAATAAGAAATATGTGGTGAACATTACTTATATCTCACAAAAAATTAAAAGTGAGACAGAATTCCCCTTACCTTAGGTCTGATAATCTCCGTACGTGTTTGAAACAATTTATAATTATTTTAAAAAAATTTATTAACGTATATCAGATAATTATAATATTTATGATATCATATATGATTTAATTATGACATTATATTTTTTTATTAACAATTCCATGTTAAAGAAATGATTCAGGTAATAATCTTTTATTTCATCGTACGTGTTTTTAATTTTTATTCTTAATCATATTAAATATATCATGTTTTACTTACTTCCAATATTTAAAAAATGATATATATATATATATCATATATATTAAGTATAATAATATACATAAAATGTAGATATATTTAGTGGAATACTAATACATTGTAAATGTGATAAAATATATTTTCAAATGAAATTAATAAATACTTCACAATGTTATTATATTGTAAAAAATGTTATTTGATATTAAAGTATATTTTTAGTGTCATAAAACTTTCACATAGAATATGATACAAATAATTTAATAACTATTGACTGTGTTTGAAACACAATGTTCATATTGATTATCTTGAAATGGGGACAAACAAATGAGGTTCGACCACTGACCACGTTAGAAACATAGGACATGTATCAAATTTTAATCTAGAGTCATTGGGAATGATGGCCCAAGACGGTAGGTGAGCCTTGGATATATACCATTCCATTAAGGGGTCCCTTCATATGTGGACGAGGATGATGATCCGAATGAGGGGACATATAAAGTGTGGGAGTGGAGTGATGGAATGATCAAATGGGTCCCCCAACACTCTTAGAGTTACAACACCATGGATTAGAACACACTATTTTGAGAGTATTAGTTAGAACAAGGATCAAAGATATTATCCAAGGGAGCGTCATATCAGATTCCAAGTGACAACAAGAGATGCCATCAATGCAGTTGATGCCCATAAGTGTGGAAGAGGAACTCTCCAGTGAGGGTCTGGGATGCCTTGAAGTTTTACATCATGAAAAAGTTATGATAGACACATAGTTTACCATAAAATGGAAAAGATTATATATGGTAAAATTTAATGTCATATCATCAGGACGTATCTCACAATTTAATGTCATGTGGCCAGGATGTTGCATATAGTGTAAGGTCGTACTACCTGGACCTTGGCCCATAGTTTAGAGTCGTATTGCACAGACTAAGAGGTATCCTGAGGGTGGTAAATATGGAGGAAAACCAATGGGAATGATCCCAAATAGCTCCACATACCAAACAAATATTAGGGGACAAATAGGAAGAAATTTTCCCACAAGTGGGTATATGTGGTGCAATGGAGTGATAAACTAACATGAACTAGACCACAGAGGGACCAATGTCACACCACACTTTACTTGTGGTTCCCTTATTTTAAGTTCATAATTTTTGGACCCAGGGGGCTCATGTGTGACATAACCACATCGAGACACACCTTTCTAGAAATACTAATCCAATGTGAGCAATGCTCGGTGTGGGAAACAAGGAACAATATTGGGGTTTATCTAACATGTGGGAGTGAACATTAGGTGTGGTACGAAGAATGGAACCTAGTTATGATGAAAGAGCAAGGAAATGAATTAATTCAGGGCCTTTAAGGTCTAGGTGAAAGGGGGACTGGTGAGTGAGGATAGACTATTGACCATATTCAAAACATGGTACCATAACTACACCATGAAAGAATGGGGGGAGAAAATGTGGGATTGATTGTTGACCAAGTTCGAAACATATAATATGTTGTTTTATTTTAAAAAAAATATCTTCGGGTTTTGGAACAAGATGAGAGGTGATCCAAAGTATCATGATAACATCATCATGAGAGGGTTTGTCTGAATTTGAAAGATGATGGAAAACCCAAACCAAGAAGGAATTAAAGTACGAAATGAATGTTTCATAGAGTGGGATTCTGACCATGGTGTGAAAATAGTTTATGATCATAATTCTTGGACCATGGATAATAATTTTAAGTTAGGTTTCCATGACTAAATAGATTATGTTCAATCTTAGAGTATGTATATAGCACGTAATAGGTAAAACCCGGTGTGAATGAGGCCAGGGAGGCTCATGTGTTGCATACACACTTTCATAAGAACTTCATGATGTTTAAGGTTGAAATTATTGGACCATAACTGAGGCCAAAGGAAAAAAAGGATAAAAAAATATTTTTGGGGACAAAGAAAAAATATTTGTGTGTCGCTACATATCCCATAAGAAAGGGAATAAATAAAAACATAGTTCTAAAACAATGCATGTTAGGAGACCAAAACTGTTTAGAGAAATCCTTTCTAACAAGGAATTCGAAGCATCCCACATCATGAAATTATTCAGGAGAAGTTTGTAGTTTCATTTCATACACTAGGGAAATTAACTTTCATTTTATATTCATAGTTCTTGGACTATGAGGTAAAGGTACCTCAAATAGGTAAGAATGGTGAGGTGTTATTACAAACATGGTGTGAATTAGCAAATAAATCCTAACACCGCACAACTCACTCCCAAGAAAGAGGCGATGAATATGTGGATGGGCCTGAGGATAGAGGCATGGGTGTCACTAAGTATCCAATGAAAGAGGTAATCAATCCACATGATGTTCTGGAATTCCAAGGAGTTTAAATTCATGTGATAAGTACATTAGTTTCTACACAGTTTATTATCATGCTGCCAAGACATTAGGAGGGGAGAGGTACCCTTGAGGGGTGTGTATGGGATGGTGAAATAACCCGATACGAATGAGGACCATAAAGTTCCACACCACACTACAAATTCCCAAGATAAACCGAGGACAAAAGACCAATAGGCTAGGAATTATGTAAATTTTAACATCATGTGATGGGGATGCTATGAAGGGGATTTAGAAGTATACATGTAGTGTGGTGGTATGAAAGATTCCATGTGGATGAGGACCTAGGATTCCTCAACACCACATGAAATAATAAAAATATAATCCGAGATATATTTTAAATTCATAATGCTTGGAAATAGGGGAGGCAAATAGTTTAAGTTCATAATGATTTAACCTGCTGCAAGTAGTTTATGGTCGGGTTTCTTCAACCCTAGGCTCTTAGTTTAATGTTACATAGTTTGGGATATAAGGGTGATCCAAATGGGTAAATGTTACACGGAGTCTAAAATACACCCAATGTGAATGAGGGCTAAGGAGACCCAATGTCGCATAATATACCCAAAAAGAAATAGACAAATAGTTTAAGTTTATACTGCTTGGACAAGAAACTATCATCTGGGGGCCAAATGTTTGATGAAATTGTGACTGGGCATAGATACAATGTGTCAGGGTGTATCTATATATCCCATGAGGATGGGAATAAAGAAAAAAATTAGTCTGAAATTCCATGTAGTTTAAATTTATGTGATAATGATGTAATTGAAACGATTTGAAAAGAAGGAATAAATACCATGGCTAGACCTAAGGGTAAGAACCCGAGCGCCACTATGTATCCCATAATAAGGGTAATCAATCCAAACATAATTCCGAAGATGTTTCATGGTAGATGAACAATTCCAAAGGCGATGTTCCCTCAAGAGAGGATATCAAAATGATACATATTTTATCATCATGAATCTAAGACATTAGGGGTAGAAAAGGCATTATGAAAGGAAAGATGCATGGAACAAAAACTATAAATAGATGCGAATGAGGGCCTAGAAGACCCAACATCGCACCATACACTTTCTAGAAAGACATGTGCAGATTTTACAATTGTGAGAAGACTGGAAGTTCTAGTTTAGGGTCATAAATCATGGACTAGGCACCCAGTTTATCATTGTGTACTTGGGACACGGAGGCTATGCAGTTTAATGTCATGAAACCCCAAATATAGAAAATTAGTTTAAATTCATGTTTCAAGTATTATGCATCATACTTTATCATCATATTGTGGGGATATTGACATGTATTTTAATGTTGTATGGTAAGGATGAAGAATGTTATACAATTTATTTTCATGTGACTAGGAAGATGTAACAAAATTTAATGTCGTGTTATAGGGACCGATGAGATTGTGCAGTTCCACCATGTGGGTACAAACCCTACAAAGACTCCCAATCCCACATGAGTCATTCTCAGTGTGGGAAACATGGAGTGGTCTAGGGATTTATTAACAACAAGGAAGTTCATATAAAGGGCATGGAAATGTTGGGTCGAGAAACTCCCATCGACACTGGCCCACTTTATCAACATATGTAGATGCACATAGGGGTAACACCAGGGGTGTTTGGATTAAAAAAACATAAGAATGTGGAAAGTGTGATTCAATGTGCCCAATATCCGGATTACAATGAGGGTGGAATGAATATACATGTTAACTATTGACCTTGTTCAAAACACATCATCATTATCATGTTACCTGAGATGGGGAAAACCAAATGAGTGTCAATTATTGACCATGTTCAAAACATGGTACCTGTATTAGAATGTCATACAAAGTCCTTCGGGGTGTTGGCCCAAGATAGTGGGTGATCAATTTTGGCCAGACACCATGTCATTATGGGTCCCTTCAGACATAGGGTAATATGGGAATCCAAATAAGAGGACACATGAAGCGTGATGATAGATTGGGAGAATGTCTATGTATAATCCAACACCCTAGGTTCTATACCACATAACATTTGAGTGTGTCGGGGGGGAACATCGATTGGTGGGATTATATATCATTTGGTACTCAAGGGGGGTTAAAGACCAAGATAGAACTTAGTGTAAATGAACCTAGTATTTAAAATAGTTTTAGGTCTTATTTCATGGATCAATTAGGAGGTACTCCAGGAGGAATATACGTAATTTTGTGTCATAACAAACCTAATGTTAATGAAGATCATAAAGGCTTCAAAACTACACCGATTTTCCCCAAGAAGAGACCTGTATTTAGTTTATAGTCATGAGGGACAATGAAGGGGTAGTATTTGTGGTTGTTCTCAAAGAAAAAATGTTCAAGCATCGCTAATTATCCCATAAAGATGAGAATCAAGACACATGTATTTCTAAAATGCAGTAGAGTAGATGAACAGTGCTAGAGGAGGAGTCCTTTAAAGAGAGGACATCATAGTGGTGCAATGTATTTTAGGTTCATATAGCTCAGACTGTTCGGATTTTAGTTTAAGGTCATAGAATTCGGACCATTGTCCTTCTTGGTGAATATATATAGCATGAAGGATTGAAAAATCTAATGTGGATGAGGGCCTATGAGGCATCAACATCACACACATGATAATAATTTGAAAAAAATAAATTACTATAACTAATCCATATCATTAACAATAATGATATAGTAAGAATGAACATTGGATATGGAATCAATATAGATAAAACTATTATGAAACTAGTAAAAATGATCAAAACTATAAACACCCGATGTGAGAAATATGAATATTTCATTTGGGGAATGACTATTAATGTTGAGTATGAATGAAACTGGTTATTATTGAGTTTTTTAAATAAGTGATAAATATATCTATATTTATGATACATTATTTTAAAGAATATTTTTCCAAGATAAGAAAATAGATAAGAGTTATCATCTCAATTTCCATTAATTAAGACAGGTATTGAATTTATGAACCTAATTTAATTAATGTGATATTTATATAGTACGGATTTGATAAATCATGTCAGAAATTCTATTTTAATCATGGTATTTGAAGATAAGTATTTCAAGGGATTCCATTTATATTTTTAATCAAGAAGTGGGTTATCTTGGTCTCAATTTTGAATATTTGAGACATAATATATTTTATGAACTATATTTACTTTATATGGTGTGTTTTCATACCATGGATATATTTGTTTTATAATCTTTTTATTTCATGGGATTTACTATCCAAATCATTTTTCGTTATTAATGTGTCTATTTATTTATATGTATCCCCTTTATTATGTCTTTAATTTTAACTAAAATTACTTTCATTGAGTTATGATCATTCTATTAATCATATTTCACATAAGTTGGGTATATACTACCCTTAATTTTATTATGTTGTGTTATCTCATTGTTTTTTGGTGATATATATTCATACGAAATAAAACCTTTGACAAATATCTCTCACTTCTTGGGATATGATCTTTTGAAACCATCCACATTTTCCTCCAGATGGATTATGATCATGTTATTCTTATATTAACTTAGAAATATATTAATTGTTCCATATAGAGTAAAAATCAAATTTTATATAACTCATATTGGATTATGTTTACCAAGAAGTACTGTAACACTATTTATATAGTGAAATGTATTGTCATTCCATATTTTTTCATTCCAATACAGACAAATACTGGAAAGTTAAATATGTATTATTTGACAATCAAACATATTTATCTTGATGGGTTATGATCATGTTATCTATGTTATTTACATAGAGAATGTTATTTATATTATTGATGATTAATGACTATTATCTATAACGAACTAAATTTGGGTGTAAATCAATCCCGACACCCAACCCGATTCTTCACAAGTCCCGAAGGGAATTATTGATCCCTGCAGTCTTTTAAAAAGTACTTGGGAAACACAATAATACTTCTGGGAATAGTTCCACCAAAAATAGAGATATATAAAAACAAAATAAATAAGTTAAATATCCATAATAAATAAACAGTAAATCATGCTATATAAAAAGAAAAACTAACTAAAACGGGACATTCTATAAGAATAAAGGAGAACTGACCAACTCAAGACATGACTCAAAACAACTCCACCCATATCTCCCCATACTAACCATGAAGAAGAACTTGAGATCCAACTATGAAATTTTATGTATATTGGCATGAGATAAAAATATAATTAGGTCACAACAACCCTATAAAACTATAAAATATGTTTTCTAAGACAATAAACTAAAGATAATTTATAAATAAATCTATAATATAAGCTTTAAATAAATATATGATGTGTGGATATCAAAAAAATCCTTAAACATTTTCCAAAACATTTTCACTTTGTTTCCCCAAAACCAAACCCAAGCATTTTGAAAACAAATCCATCGTACCAAGCTACTTCAAAACCACAGAATGTTAAAATTTCTAAAAAACCTAATCATAGCTATTTTTTCTAAATTAAAAAGTTTCTTTAATCATTCAACCATCCAAATCCATATTAAAATCAAAACCCATTTTGAAATCCACTTTAAAACACTCACACAGAAGTTCCTTTAATTTTAAAAAAGGTTTTCTATCACTAATTTTAATACCCAGTTTTCCATTGAAAAACAACCCACAAAAACATGTGGGTTGAGCACAACCAGCATACACCTCACATACAAAAAGTGTAAACCAAATATAAACAACAAAGGATCCAATAAATGATCCATGAAATATGGGATATAACTGAATCATAAGGTAAATCGCCTAAGATGATCCAAATGGTCCTAGAGTCGTGGTACTAAACAACATGGTCTAAATGGGTGTTGGAATGACTAAGAATAACCCTATGCTAAACTATACCACAAACATGGATACAAATAGGTGGAGGATCACATGGTCCCACTGGGGTGCCCATTTTCCCCAAACACCCATGATCAAACTTGACCCCAAGGGGGAACACTCCCATAATGGGATCTCTCTGCCTTGGGGGAAACACTCTTTACCAAAAACCTAGGTCAGGGCTTCAACCACCTCATACACCTACCACATTACCCATGGTATACCATTATGAGACAAAGGATGTGAGGCATAGTTTAAACAATCTGAGTCTAACCTACAAGGCATAACCAAAACTACCCTCACCCCAACCCCTGATGTAGGAATACCCCCATCCATAAAGCACACACATGACACAATAAGAACATTCCAACATAAAGGGAGAATTAAATAATATCATAGTGATCAAAAACCCACTCAAGTGGTAAACAATAAAAGTGAAATCATGGGGAGTCTTCCAAAATTACCATTTTTAAACATGGTGACAACTTGTCCTTTAACACTAAAATGTGGCTCAGAATGCCAATCTCTTTCACACATAAAAAAAGTGTATCTTGATGTATTTCACATAAATCAACACTAAAAAAATATAATTTTAACAAAAAAATCTATTTCAAAAAAAAATTAAAGGACACACCATGGAATTTATAAAATGGGTAAATAACACACATATTTCAAATGACTATTTGAAATTCAACAAAGAACCCCTTTACAAAATATCATTTGGTCAACATCTTACTTTGGAACCAAATACCATTTAAATTATTTTTTACACAATTTGGAAACAAAATCTAGGTTAAAAGACATCATTCAAATTTAATGAAATTTCCAAAAATTCCTAAATGGATTTTATAAAATATCAGTGTAATTAAAAAATCTAATTAAAAATATGAAACACGGATTTTATAAATCAAACCCAATTATTCCATGATCCAAATAATAATAAAATGTTATCAAATCACCATGGATCAATCACATGTACTTATACATTCATATATAGTGAATTAAAAATAAACAAGAACATTTAAATTCCGAAAGGAAACAATTTCATAGTGACACCTACCACAAGGAGAAGATGACCAAGTCCAAACACCTTGATACTAAGTGATTTCATTGAAAATCATTGAATATCATTTTAATATTCCCTTTCTTGCTTTCTAGAATATGAACCTTCACATATATATAATGAAAAATTTTCCCTATATATATATTCATATTACCATACATTAATATGTATAAGGGGGTCCTTATTTATATGCATATACTTTCATAAATGGGAAATCCACCAAAATCCACCCTCACACATACACGAATATGCCCACATATCTACATAAGCACACATTTCCCCAATATATATATATGTGTGTGTGTGTGTGTGTGTGTGTTTGTGTGTGTGTTTTTAAGTATAATTTATATATATACATTCTTACATATGATTATACATGTAGGTCACCTATGAAGAATTAAAAAGAATCCCAAAAACCCAAGAGGGAGATAAAAATCACTAAAATACACAAATAAAACTAGGCCAACAAAGGGAGAAAAGGAAGGATACCTAAAATGGTGGATGGATAACCAAAATGGTTCGATATGATTCACCATTAATAGAAGATTCAAAATCACGCATGTAACACCCGAGACTTTTATGATAAATATTTTGTTTTTATATAAATCGTCAAAGGAATTTTTCACTACACTATCTTGGCTTGCTTTACACACAATCGCGACCTTCCTCGATAGCTTGCATCATACACAATACCGAGATTCACTAAACAACAATGTGCGATTAAAATATTATTAAAACTAGCCGTTATGAATAGTAATACCCACTTTCTGAAATTTTGTAAATTTCATCTTTCAAAATGGACTTCATTTTTGGATTCAGAATATCGAAATTAGCCTAGGGTGAAATTTTGGTATTTTTCTGAAATCTTTCAATTTTGGATGAACAGTGAAAACACTGGGTTACTTTTTAAAAACAGACTTTTTATTTAATTAATTATTTATTTTATTTAAATTTATTTTATTTCAAAATTGATACATAAATCCTATATAATTTCAATTTAATTCCTTGGAGTCATTTTATAATAATTTTAGATATATAAAAATTTTATTGAACTTTTCACCGTCTTTTACCCACCTCCTAGGAGAATTTCCAAATTCACATAAAACTTAATTTTACCACTTCTGTGAGTGGAATTTCGAAAATCCAAGAGGAATGGTTAATATCAAGGAATAAAATGTGGTTCAATGAGATGAAAATAATTTTTTGTGAATAGTAACTTTTTACTTTATTTACGACGGTTAAAAGTAAATAGGGTAATTAAGGGTAAAAATGATATTATTATTATCCTAAAACATGTCCTAATTATATTGGATAAGTTTAATTCGACCAAAAACAACCTTAGGAATAAAATATGACCATTTAGGCCCACATGGATTAGATTAGGGCATTTAATATTAATTTTTTTAAAGAAGGGTTAAAATAGTTAAAATCATAGTTTAATAAGTAAATCATTTTTAATATAGGGGTATACATAATATAAATTCTACTATAAATATTAATTAGAAATATAAAAAGATTTCCTACATAATTATATTTTATTTGTAATTTTTAGACATTAAATAATTTAATTTATCTATGACACAATGATGATGCAGTAATTATCTTATTAATGAAATATTGACATAATTGATATTATAAATACACAAATAAATGTAATTTGAGACTTTTTATCAATTAAAATAATTTTATAGGTTAATATTACATATTAGTACTGATTTAATTAACTTTTTTTAACTAATATTACTGTTATTATTTTCACAAAAATCAATTACCAAATAGTGTCAAAATTGACATAAAATAGTTTTAAAAAAAATATTATATTATTAATTGTTATTTTATTCCTAAAAAACTAAGGTTCGGCCAAATGACTTAGATAAGGTTATATATATTAATAATAAACATCTTGGGGTTCTTTTGGCTTGTTATAGTAAGTTTATTAACCTTATATTTTAAGAAAACAAGAAGACACGGTAAAAGTTAAATTATCTAACTTAAAGTTAAATCTAAATGATAAAGCTAAAATAGAAACCTAAACTTGTCTAAATTCTATTGGATGAGATTATTTCGACCCATACCCACCTTAGCTTTAAAATAAATCAATTTGTAGCAATTAAAAACCGAATATGTCTTTATAATAAAATAATATTTTTAGTTTTTCCTAAGGTGCCCCTCTCCTCCCTTATAAAAGGACACCTCCTTCCTCTCCTCCTCACACCACTTTGAACCTTCAAGACTAGACAACCCCTACCAATTTCTCCTCTACACTTCCATAGAAACATCCTAGAGTCCTGGTATTCTTCAAAGACCAATTTTAGTGCCCTAAAAGGTGGTCTCAAAGAGGCGCTTCCAAGAAGAGGTAATGTCCGTTACCGATTCTTTCAACTTTATTTCTTCTTCCACTTATTCTTCTTTAGTTGTTTCATTATGAAGTAATAACATCAGTATCACTAATATACTGGTATTTTATTATTATTATGAAACATCCCTATTTCACCATCTATCCATCCAACGGAAAACGAAATCACCGCGCGTGCGTACGTATGGAATACCGTCTCCACGCCATGGTGTAATCTATTTTCCCCCACCACCTTACTTGGATGGGTATAATGGTGTAAAGAATAACTATATATGATTATTGTAAAGTGATTATGAAATAGTATACATACACTCCAATACAATTCCACGATCATGGGAATGATATCATCGCTCGTGCGTACGTACGGAATACTGTCTCCACGATGTGATGTGACTCGTTCTACATGATCTTTATTAAATAATGATTATATAAATTAATTTATTGAATGAACATGATATATATTACATTAATAACATTCTGGAAATGAGGTATCTATAAACTAAAAATAAGAATAATAATTTATTCGACAAAACACGCATAAGAACAAAAAGTAATAAACACCCGAATAACAATTAGTAATGAAATATTACTAATAAGAATCTAAGAATATAACCATATATGATATCATAAAAATAAGTATGATTCTGGAATAAGTCAATAACATTATTTAAATCGTTATACAGGAGGTTCAGACACTTACGAAGCAAATCAGACCTAAAGTAAGGGAAAATCTCACAATCTCATTTTTATCTGAGATTGTTTATACATTGGTATTTACTGGGGTGTGTTTTATCATCCACATCCATGTTTCCTCAATATGTAATATTATTTCCATCCAAATACAATTGTTTAAATCCAATTTTACCATTTGGTGAGTTTTTAGTAAAAGATATGAAAGGAATCTTTTGTCGTTTTTCGTACGAGGTACTTTCTGACTTTTCCGGCCAAAGTACAAGAAGAATGTTTTTCTAACTTATACGACCTGAATGGAATTTTAGGACATTATATCCATGAAGCTTACTTTACATGTTTTCATGTTTATTTTTAATAAAATTCTTTTATTTTAAAATTGTATGACATTTTAATAAAGGAAAATTCTTTTGAAGTAAAAAGGATATTTTTCTCAAGAATGGAGTTCAAGTGTTTTATCAAAATTATTTTCCATCTAAGATAATATAGGGTTCTGTTTCTATCCCTATTTTTACATTGATTTGATTATATTATGATGGAATTATTTTTATGATATCCTTTTATGGATTATGTTATGATGACGTGATGTTTAAGAATCCCATTTTTTATTTCATGGGTTATGCTATGATGTATGGTTTATGATTTTGTGGCACACATAATAATGGTATCATTATGAGATGGGTGGGACCTATATCTCCCTCCAATTCATTGGGTAAAGATTTATATCTCATGAGATAGACATGGTTGGAACGACATGTTAAACCGGTTCAGTGAAACATGACTGAAACGAGGTGTGAACTCTGTTCAGAAATGGATTTTGTCCTCTAAGATAGTCTTGGTTATGAGTCTTGACTACTAAGAAATAATTCTATAGGATTATGTGTGTATGACACAAAGTTTCATGTTTTATGTTATGACTATTGGGATTACATTTCACTACTATGATTTATCCCATGTTATGAAATTATGATCTCTTTTGCAGGTTAAGATTTCCAAAATGATAGGTTCTTATGAATATGATGTGATTGATATTTCTTTTGTTTACCCTTACTGAGCATTTGAGCTCACCCTTTTGTATGTTTTATTTTACCTAGGTCAGGAAGAAGTATATTAAGTAGGATATGCCAAAAAGGGACTCTAGATATGATGAAATAAATGGGAGACAATGTAGATGATTTATGAACCAGTTGTTTATGCTTCCCAATTTCTAAAGACACTATACCTATACAGTCCTTTCATGGTTTTGTTATATGTTATAATAAGTATGCTTCAATTTTGAAGTAATAACCATGTATGTAAAGTATGGGTCGTTATAGTTGGTATCAGAGGAAAGGTATAGTCAACCTTTGGAAACTAGGATGTGAAAGCCTTAGTAAAAACCCTAAGGATAAGTCTAAGCATAGAACACAATCTTACTATTTTAGAAATGGCCATGAACAACCTATGATAAGACCTTAAGTGTGAAATTTTATTCTTGATTATGTGGTTTTCCTATTATAATTAGTGTTTCTCGCATTATTCTTCTTGGTTTTAGTCAATGTCCGGAATCCGAAGGAACCGTGTTAATGCGGAATGCGACGGGCAATGCAATGATTGTACCCCTGAGCAACCGAACATTATGGAAGATGGAATGAAAAATCTTGTAGCCATGCTCACACAACTTTCTTAAACTATGAATCATGTAGTACTTCCAAATGAGCAAAGGAAGGAGCAACATTCTGTTGAATCCTTCATGAGGCAGTGTCCACCCTCATTCAGCGGGTCTACTGATCCATTAGTGGCTGAACAATGGATCAGTACTACTAAAAAGATATTTTCAATTCATCAATGTTCTGAACATGATAAATTCATCTTAGCAGTTTATTGTTAGGAAATTGATGCTGATCAATGGTGGAATCTTATTAAGAATACGAGGAAAAGGGATGAAATTGAATCCATGGAATGGGACGAGTTCAAGAACTTATTTTTCAATAAGTACTTCCCTCGTATTCTCCGAACAAAGATGGAGAATGAGTTTCTTGAACTAAATCAAAAGGATGATGAATCTTTTGGTACCTATGAAGCAAATTTTACAAGACTTGCAAGGTATGCTTCTAGAATTATTATCCAACCAGAGAGTAAGATCGATCATTCTTTAGTGGATTAAAACCAAGTCTTCGAAGGGTGTTAGCCATAAGGGACTTCAATAGCTATGAGGAAATTGTTCAATGTTCTCTCAAGGTTGAGATGGAGATTGGTGTAACCCATCAGTAACATGGGTTTGATAAGAAGAGGAAAATGGAATTCAAACGAAAATATAAAGACCAAACTGAAAAGAAGATGAGTTTTCCCTTATGCTCAAAGTGTGGAAATAATCATGGAGGAAATTGTATTAAAGGGACAAGCAAATGTTATAAGTGTGGAAAAGAAGGTCATCGAGCAATTGAATGTCGAAATAATGGGATGAAGATGTCTAATGATGCAACAAAGGAAGGGATACACAGAATGAACCTACTACACTTAAATGTTTAAAGTGCAAGGAGATGGGGCATTATCCCAATCAATTCCCAAATCCAAGGGTTGATGATGATGATCGATGTCAAAAAACTCTTAAGGCCAAAGATAAAGGAAAGTTACATGCAATTACTATCGGCGATGTAGAGTACGACAACGAAGTGGTGAGAGGTACACTTACCATCCAGTCTAAAGTAGCAAATGTTTTATTTGATTCTGGATCCACCAATATTTTATTTCTAAAGAATTTTCTAAGGGTATCTCCATATTACCTCAACAATTAGATGTTGAGTTGGCTGTGAAAACTTCTAATGGCACAACAGTCACATCAAAAGTTTACAATTCTTCTCCGATTGAAGTTTGTGGGAAAGTGCTTCCTGCAAATCTTGTGATCCTTCCTATAGTGGAATTTGATGTGATTCTTGGAATGGATTGGATTTCTTTATATGGAGCTCATATTAATTGCCAGATAAGGGAAGTCACATTTCATATTCCAGATCAATCTATGATCGTCTATCGATGTAAGGATGAACATAACCTTCCAGTGAAAATTTCTTCTATCTTATGGGTCTTGATTCCACTAAATGAATGTTATTTATCTCAAATGGTTGGAGAGAAACTCACAATTAATAATATGCCCATTGTATGGGAATTTGATGATGTCTTTCCAGAGGAATTTCCAGGTCTTCCACCAAATCGTGAAGTTGAGTTTTCAATAGAACTCGTACCGGGTGCTTTTCCTATTTCAAAGACACCTTATAGAATGGCCCCAATTGAGTTGCAGGAATTGGAGAAGAAACTCTAAGAGAATCTTGATAAGTTATTCATACGCCGTAATGCATCACCTTGGGGAGCACCTGTTCTGTTTGTTAAGAAGAAAGATGGATCAATGAGACTCTGCATTGATTATCGAGAACTTAACAAGATCACTATCAAGAACAAATATCCTATCCCACACATTGATGACTTATTTGACCAACTACGCGGAGCTCAATACTTTTCCATGATTGATCTTCATTCAGGGTATCATCAATTAAGGGTCAAAAGGGAGGATATACCACAGACGACTTTCTGTACAAGGTATGGACACTATGAATTTATAGTGATGCCATTTGGTCTTACTAATGCCCCTGTTATCTTCATGGATATGATGAATAGAGTCTTTAGATAATATCTTCATCAGTTTGTGGTAGTCTTTATAGATGATATTATTGTATATTCAAAGAGCAAGTAAGAACATGAAGATCACTTGAGAATTATAATGAAGACCCTGAGAAAGGAGAATCTTTATGCCAAATTTACCAAGTGTGAATTTTGGCTTCAAAAAGTTGCATTTTTGGGTCACATAATCTCAAAAGAGGGGATATCTGTGGATCTAGAAAAAACAGAGGTTATCTAAAGATGGTCGAGACCAACAACTGTAACTGAGATCCAAAGTTTTCTTGGTTTGGCTGGATATTATTGACGTTTTGTGAAAGAATTTTCATGATTATCTAATCCACTCACCAAGTTGACTCGGAAAGGAGTTAAGTTTTTTTGGATGGAGGAATATGAAGAGAATTTCAAGGAGTTGAAAAGAAGGTTATCCATTGCACGTATACTCACACTTCCTTATAGTGGAGAAAGGTTTGTGATCTACATTGATGCATCCAAGAAGGGGATGGGGTGTGTTCTTATGAAAAATGATATGGTGATAGCTTATGCCTCACGACAGTTGAAAATCCATGAGCAAAATTACCCAACTCATGATTTGGAGTTAGCTGCAGTAATCTTTGCATTAAAGATTTCGAGGCATTATCTTTATGGAGAAAGGTGTGATATTTATACTGATTATAAAAGTTTAAGTATATTTTCACACAAAAGGAGCTGGATATGCGCCAAAGAAGATGGTTGGAGCTGATTAAGGATTGCGACTGCTCAATTCATTACCACCCTGGGAAAAAAACAAGGTGGCAGATGCATTAAGTCGACAAGACCATGCTAGCTTATCCATGATGAGGATCACAAAAGATCCAATATTTATGGATTTACAAAGGATGGATCTTGGAATTATAATGGAAGGGGAAAAATCATATCTTTCTCAAATGAATGTTCAACTATCTATACATGTGAAGATTAAAGAGGCATAGAAATAAGATGTAGAGTTACAAAAGAAGGTGAGAAATGTTCCTGAATTCAACCTTGATTGTGATGGGATAATAAAGTTCAGGAATCAGGTTTGTGTTCCTCCCATCCCAGAATTAAAGAAGGAGCTGCTGTATGGGGCTCATAGTTATTCATTATATATTCATCCTGGAAGCACGAAGATGTATAGGGACTTGAAAGAGTACTTATAGTGGGATGACATGAAAAGAGATGTTGCTGAATATGTATCTAGATGCTTGGTTTGTCAGCAAGTTAAAGCTGAGAGATAAAATTCTAAGGGGATGTTACAGCCATTACCCATACTAGAATGGAAATGGGAAAACATCACTATGGACTTTGTCACTAGACTTCCTAAAACATCCAAAGGCAATAATGCTATTTTGGTTATAGTTGATCGTCTTACGATGTTGGCACACTTCATTGCTATTAGAGAAGATTTTTCTCTTGATCAACTTTCCAGGATATATGTAAAGGAAGTGGTAAGATTTCATGGAGTACCACTTTCTATTATATCTGATCGGGATCCGAGGTTTACCTCAAAGTTTTGGAGAAGTCTTCAGTATACTCTGGATACATATTTGAGTTTCAGCACTGCTTATCATCCTCAGACAGATGGTCGGTCTGAGAGAATAATTCAAACACTAGAAGATATGTTGAGAGCTTTCTCTATGGATTTCAAAGGTGGTTGGGATTAACACCTACCTTTGGTGGAATTTTCTTATAATAATAGCTTTCACTCCATTATTAATATGGATCCTTATGAAGCTCTCTCTGGAAAGAAATGTAGGACTCCAACTTGATGGGATGAAGTTGGAGAAAGAAAGCTATTAGGACCTGATCTTGTTGATGAGATGACCGAAAAGGTCCGATCTATTCAACAACACATTACAGCAGCTCAGAGTCGAAAAAAAAGTTATGCTGATAACTGAAGAAAAGACCTAGAGTTTGAAGTGGGTGATAAATTGTTCTTACGAATATCTCCTTAGAAGAGAGTAATGAGATTTGGAAAGAAGGGAAAGCTGAGCCCTAGGTATATCGGTCCTTTCAAAATACTGGATCGTGTTGGGAAGGTAGCTTACCAATTGGCGCTTCCACCGAATCTCTCTCAAATTCATGATTTGTTCCATGTATCTCTCCTGAGAGAGTACATATGTGATCCTTCACATGTACTCAGCTCAGAAGTTGTACCACTGGAGCAAGATCTTTCTTATGAAGAACAGCCGATAGAGATTCTCGATCGTAGTGAAAAATTCCTACGGAACATGACCAATCACTTGGTGAAAGTTTTATGGAGGAACCACCAATTAGAATAAGATACATGGGAGCTTGAGGATATGATGTGGGAGAGGTATCCTCATCTGTTTATTAAAAAGTGACAAATTTCGAGGGCGAAATTCATTTTAAGGGGGGTAGAATGTAACACCCGAGACTTTTATGAGAAATATTTTTTATATATAAATCATAAAAGGAATCTTTCACTACACAAGCTTGGCTTGCTTTACACACAATCATGACCTTCCTCAATAGCTTGCGTCGTACGCAATACCGAGTTTCACTAAACAATGATATGCTATTAAAATATTATTAAAACTAGTGGTTATGAAAAGTAATACCCACTTTTTGAAATTTTTTAAATTTCATCTTTCAAAATGGACTTCAATTTTTGGATTCAGAATATCTAAATTAGCCTAGGGTGAAATTTTGGTATTTTTCTGAAAACATTCAATTTTGGATGAATAGTGAAAACACTAGGTTACTATTTAAAAACCGACTTTTTATTTAATTAATTATTTGTTTTATTTAAATTTATTTTAGGTGAAAATTGATACATAACACCTATATAAGTTCAATGTAATTCATTGGAGTCATTTTATAATAATTTTAGATATATAAAAATTTTATTGAACTTTTCACCGTCTTTTACCCACCTCCTAGGAGAATTTCCAAATTCACATAAAACATTATTTTACCGCTTTTGTGAGTGGAATTTCGAAAATCTGAGAGACACATTTAATATCAAGAACTAAAATGTGGTTCAATGAGATGAAAATAATTTTTTGTGAATAGTAACTTTTTACTTTTTTTACCATGGTTAAAAGTAAATAGGGTAATTAAGGGTAAAAATGATATTATTATTACCCTAACACATGTCCTAATTCTATTGGATAAGTGTAATTAGACCAAAAACAACCTTAGGAATAAAATATGACCTTTTAGGCCCACATGGATTAGATTAGGACATTTAATATTAATTTATTTAAAGAAGGGTTAAAATAGTTAAAATCAATGTTTAGTAAGTAAATCATTTTTAATATAGGGTTATACATAAGATAAATTCGACTATAAATATTAATTAGAAATCTAAAAAGATTTAATACATAATGGTATTTTATTTGTAATTTTTAGACATTAAATAATTTAATTTATGTGTGACACAATGTTGATGCAATAATTATCTTATTAATGAAATATTGACATAATTGAGGTTATAAATACAAAAAATTTAATTTGAGACTTTTTATGAATTAAAATAATTTTCTAGGTTAATATTACATATTAATACTGATTTAATTAACTTTTTGCGAAAAATCTTTCTGTTATGATTTTCAAAAAAATCAATTACCAAATAGTGTCAAAATTGACATAAAATAGTTTTTAAAAAAATATTCTATTATTAATTGTTATTTTATTCCTAAAAATATAAGGTTCGGCCAAATGACTTATATAAGGTTATATATATTAATAATAAACAACTTGGGGTTAGTTTGGCTTGTTATAGTAAGTTTATTAACCTTATAGTGTAAGAAAACAAGAAGACACGGTAAAAGTAAAATTATCTAACTTAAAGTTAAATCTTAATGATAAGGTTAAAATAGAAACCTAATCTTTTCTAAATTATATTGAATGAGAGGATTTCGACCCATCCCCACCTTATCTTTTAAATAAATCAATTTTGAGCTATTAAAAACCGAATATGACTTTATAATAAAATAATATTTTCAGTTTTTTCTAAGGTGCCCCTCTCCTCCCTTATAAAAGGGAACCTCCTTCCTCTCCCCATAACACAACTTTGATCCTTCAATCTCTGCCAACCCATGCCAATTTATCCTCTCCACTTCCCTAGAAACATCCTAGAGGTCCTGGTCTTCTTCAAAGACCAATTTTAGTGCCCTAAAAGGAGGTCTCGAAGAGGCGATTCAAAGAAGAGGTAATGTTCGTTACCGATTCTTTCAACTTTGTTTCTTCTTACACTTCTTCTTCTTTAGTTGTATCATTATGAAGTAATAATATAAGTATCACTCATATACTGATATGTTATTATAAGTATGAAACAACCCTATTTCACCATCTATCCATCCTACGGAAAACAAAATCACCGCGTGTGCGTACGTACAAAATATCGTCTCCATGCTGGGGTGTAATCTATTTTCCACCACCACCTTACTTGGATGGGTATAATGGTGTAATGAATAACTATATATGATTATTGTAATGTGATTCTGAAATATTATACATACACTCCAATCCAATTCCACGATCTTGGAATGATATCATCGCTCGTGTGTACATACGGAATACCGTCTCCATGATGTGATGTGACTCGTTCTACATGATCTTCATTTCATAATGATTATATAAATGAATTGAATGAATGAATATGATATATATTACACGAATAACATTCTGTAAATGATGAATCTATAACCTAAAAAGAATAATAAGAATTTATTCGACAAAACACGCATATGAACAAAAAGTAATAAACACCCGAATAACAAGTAGTAATGAAATATTACTAATAAGAAGATAAGAATATAACCATATATGATATCATAAAAATATGTATGATTTTGGAATAAGTCAATAACATTATTTAAATCATTATACAGTAGGTTCAGACACTTACGATGCAAATCGGACCTAAGGTAAGGGAAAATCTCACAATCTCATTTTTATTCGAGATTGTTTATACTTTGGTATTTACTAGGGTGTGTTTTATCATCCACATCCATGTTTCCTCAATATGTAATATTATTTCCATCCACCTACAATTTTTTAAATCCAATTTTACCCTTCGGTGAGTTTTTAGTAAAAGTTTTGAAAGGAATCTTTTTCCGTTTTTCATACGAGAGACTTTTTGACTTTTCCGGCCAAAGTACGAGAAGAATGTTTTTTTAACTTATAAGGCCTGAGTGGAATTTTATAACATTATATCCATGAATCTTCCTTTACATGTTTTCAAGTTTATTTTTATTCAACTTCTTTTAGTTTAAAATTGTATGAAATTTTAATTCATGAAAATATTTTTGAAGTAGAAAGGATATTTTTCTCAAGAATAGAGTTCAAGTGTTTTATCAAAATTATTTTCCATCTAAGATAATATAGGGTTCTGTTTCTATCCCTATTTTTACATTGATTTGATTATGTTATGTTGGAATTATTTTTACGATCTCCTTTTATGGATTAGGTTATGATGACGTGATGTTTAGGAATCCCAATTTTTATTACATGGGTTATTCTATGATGTATGCTTTATGATTCTGTGGCACACATAAGAATGGTATCATTATGAGATTGGTGGGACCTATATCTCCCTCCAATGCATTGGGTAAATATTTATATCTCATGAGATAGACATGGCTGGAATGGAAGGTTAAACCAGTTCAGTTAAACAGGACTAAAATGAGGAGTGAACTCGGTTCAGAAATGGACTTTGTCCACTAAGATAGTCTTGGCTATGAGTCTTGACTACTAAGAAATGATTCTCTATGATTATGTGTGTTTTCCACAAAGTTTCATGTTTTATGTTATGATTATTGGTATTACATTTCACTACTATGATTTATTGAATGTTATAAAATTATGATCTCTTTTGCAGGTTAAGATTTCCAAAATGATATGTTCTTATGAATATGATGTGATTGATATTTCTTTTGTTTACCCTTACTGATCATTTGATCTCACCCTTTTGTATGTTTTCTTTTCCCCAGGTCAGGAAGAAGGATATTAAGTAGGATATTCCAAAAAGGGACTCTAGATATGATGAAATAAATGGGAGACAACGTAGATGATTTATGAACCAGTTGTTTATGTTTCCCAGTTTCTAAAGACACTATACCTATACGGTCCTTTCATGGTTTTGTTATATGTTGTAATAAGTATGCTTCAATTTTGAAGTAATAACCATGTATGTAAAGTATGGGTCTTTATAACACATGAATCCAACAAGATAGACCCATTGCATTCCCTAATAATGAAATAAAATACCAAAAAATGGGTCAACCCACACCTACGGGTTTGGAAGAAAAAATAAGGTTGGTTGGAGAATATAAAAATTCTAAGAATTTGAGAATAAGGGAGAGAAGACATTACCTTGGGGAGTTGACCAAGAAATTTTCAGAAATCTTGTGGAAACGCTGTAGTAGACAAGCTCACAGGAGAAGGGGTTTTCACACCCACGATTAAAGAAGGGGGGTATGGCGTCATGCTATACATAATGGGGAGAGGTATTGAAAATAACATAATTTTAAAAAAGGAAGGAAATGAAAAATAACAAATAAAATTAAAATAAAAACCTGGGAAAGATGCATTGTTTGGCTGCATTGTTTTCCAAACCCTGTGTTAACCTTGTATTGGACACTACTGAGGCCAGGAACCCCTCACACAGTCACTATGGAGCTCTTTATGGTTTGAAACCCCATGGGTATTCTATGAAAAATGTATATGTACAATGTATAGGACCACCCACAGGGGAACAACATGGTTAAAAAACCTTACAGGCTAACTATGGACTGCTAAAATGAATTTAAAATTTGAAATTCCAACCAGAAAACAACTGGAACTTATTCTTGCACAAGCATAAGATAAAATAATACAAAAAACACTGTGACACTGAGGGTGTCACAAAAACCCAACCATACAACTTTCTACTGACATGAACTCCTGGTGTTAAAGAAAGACATAGAGAACATGGAATATCCTTAGAAGGCATAGTGAAGAGAATAACTCAACAAGGACCCGCTTCAATGATCACATCTAAAATCCTTAAAAATACCATTCAAAAACAAATCACAAATATTTACAAGCAAAATAAAATAAAAACTCTAAAAAGAATCCCTATATTTATCACAAGTTCTAACATGGTCTTCCCACCATTTAGATTTTCTATAAAATGGTCTCCCCACTATTTATAGTTTGTCTAGCATGGTGGTACTATAGAAACTATTAGGAGATGCATCCCCTAAAATTTAAAAAACTCAATAGAAACTCACTCTCAATAGAAAATCACACCCAAACCCCAAGTAAGGTTGAATTGACACAAATAACCTCAAAAGAGAAACAATAGTTATCACCACAGGTTATGAAAAACAAAAATAAAATAGTGTCAAAATCCTATATCACCCTAAAATGGTGCATCCCAAGAGTGCCATAGCCAAACACCAGCTAGTATATGAAACTCTGTTTGTAAATAAAACATTCTAGTTACCCAATAGTGCACCCAAGGACTCTCTATAGCCCCTAGAAATGATCACCACTAGGCTTAACTAAAATAAAATCACAACCTACTATCAACATGAAGGGTTTCCCAAACAACAATGTTCAAGAAAGTGACACTCACAGACCAACCAGAAAACAAAAAAAGGTAGGATAAGTGGGAAAAATTCCTCATAATTCAACGCATTACATAAATTGTTATTCAAACCATCCATACAATATCCCAAAAGGAATCTATCCATAATGAATATCACAAAAAGGTAAATCATCCACCAAACCAACCATAGAAGCTGAATCTCCTGTAGAAAGCTTACGATCACCAAAAGAGAAGTTCTGAAAAATCATCCTAAAAAGGACCAAACTGACACCTCTCCTAAAATACCATATCATTTTACACTATTACAACCTTAGGAAAGAACTAGTGATTCCCATTATATATGTCTAAAACTAACAATCCCACACTCAACCTCTCTCACTATAAAGGTAATGTATCCACCACACCACTCAAATTCTAGATGGGCACTAGAACCAAAGAACTATTTTGAAAAATATGGGGGACAAAATAATGGAATAATAAATGGAAATTGAAATAACATGTATCAAAACAGAAATCAAATTATTCCTTATCATTTAAATAATAAAGACAAAACAACAACCCCTCCTAAGAGGCATAAATATATATAGAAAAAGAGATTTTTTTTTAGAAAACCATTTCAACAAAGGAATTTTGAAATCACCTTCCACAAGGGTGTTTCTCAAAACCAAAAAACACATCCTAAAGAAAACAAAACACCCTTGGTGGACCTCATACTACCCAAACAAGGTAATCCACAAAAAAACCTTTTTAAAATTCTATTTTTCTTTAAAAAAACATGGGCCTAAAGAACACTCATATAAAAATCCATTTTCTATTTTAAATCACCATTCAAAAACGAAGAAACCACTTGAAAAAAATCATTGAAATCTATGTTGAAAAACAATATTTTCACAAATATCATTCGATTTTCCAAAAAACAAGTTTTAAAACTAGGTGTACACAAGAAATAAACTAGAATCAAGAAAGGATATCAAAAACCACATCCCAAAAAATGGAAACAAAACACTCCTCAATCTACATCCAACAAGTGAAAAAATCATGTAGAAATACAAAAACAAGAGGATTCCAAACATTCTAACTGGGGGATAAATGGTTTCACACACACATTTTCTATGTTTGTTGGGTGCGTGAGTGAAAATCGTGTAACACACCCTATAAAGAAGGCAGACTCAGTCACATAGAGACCACATGGTTTCCTAAGACATGTGTTCCAACCCATAGATCATGTTCATTCTCATTAAAACTTGAATCCAAGTGGAACCCCCAATATATTGTATATTCTCAAAGGGAAACAGAAAATTAGTAACATAAAAAAAACTAAAAACAACTCAAAACAAAACCTCCCTTTAAAATTGAGGATTAGGATAAGAAATAGCTTTCTAGACTCTCTCTTCCCTTAACTCTTAAGCTCTGATAACTTTTACCTCATTTATACCATGGAATCCACAAATAACAAGGGAAACTCAAGAATATTATGCTCTAACTAAAGGAATCCAAAATCAATTATACCATTTTGTAATGAATCAAACTAGGTTTCCATCCAACCAAGAACATGACCTAATTAGATACATGGAGTGAGGGGCATTCCAAATCCCCAGGAGATGGGAAAAATATCCTAGGCATCACAAGATTCACTTTGATAATGGTTCCTCAAAAAATAGAGATAGATGAAATAAAAATAGATAAATGTAATATAAAAAATAAATAAACTTGAAAATATGATCTTTCAAAAAAAATAACTAAAAAGAAATAGGGGACAAGAATGGAGGGGACCTAACAAGCTCAAGATGAGGCCTAAAACATCTCCTCCCATCTATCCCTATGGAATCCATAATGGAAAAATATTATATCCAACTAAGAACTTGAAATGATATTTGTGTGAGATAAAAATTCCATTAAGTCAAAAAAACACATAGAAACTATGAAATATGTTTTATAAGACAATCCAACAATGCTACTTTGGAAATAAATATTGAAATTAATATTTAAATAAATATACGATGCATTGAAATCAATACAATTCAAAAAATCATTTCAAAAATATTTTCACTTTATTTCCCCAAAATGAAGCCTGCATTTTGAAAACAAATCCATCGACCTAATCCATTTCAAAACAACACACACCATTAAAATTTATAAAAAAAACTACTCACACTAGTTTTTTCTAAATTAAAATGGTCTCTTTAAACATTCCACCATACAAATAATTCTTTTAATAAAAATAAATTTTTAAATCCACTTTAAATCACACATAGAGACATGATCCTTCAATTTAAAAATATGTTCCCTGACACTTTTTAAAAATCTAATTTTCTTAAGAATAATTACGCAAAAAATTACCTGGGTGAATCAAAAAAATAATGGACCCCATGTACACAAGGAATAAAAAATATATAGAAAAAGAACGTACCAACCAATGATCCATGAAATATGGGATACAACTAAATAAAAAAGGGAAACCCACTAAAATGATCTAAAGGATCTTATTGCCCTAGAAGTAACCAATGGGATCTAAACAGGCACTATCGTGACTATGAATAACCCTAGGATAATCCTTTGAATAAATGTGGTTGCAAACATGTGGAGGCTCACACAGTCCTCCCAACACTCACACCATCCCAATGGGGATCCCTTGGTCCCAAACCACCTATGAGAACACTCAATATCATGGGAGTATGCTCCAACAATGGGCTCTCTAGGTACTAAGAGGAACACTCATAATTACCATCCTAGTTCATGGATTCAACCGCCTCATCCACCTACCATATTTCCCACGATCTACCATTAATAGTAAAAGGAACTAAATCATAATGAAAACAAGGTGAGTATAACCCAAAAGGAATATCCAACACTACCCTCACCCATAATAACCTATGAGTGAATTCCACCATCCATATTGTGCACTCAAAGCACAAAAAGTACATTCCAACACAAGGGGAGAAAAAATCATCACATAGTGATCACAAACCCAATAAAGGGGTAATGAAGAAAGTGAAATCAATGGGTATCTTACACAATTACCATTTTAAAAACAATGTACCAACTGAGACTTTAATACTAAAACTTTTCTAAGAATTCCAAGGCCTTTCAAAATTTAAAATAAGACCATCTCAAATAATTTCATATAAAACACCATTTAAAATTATGAGGTATGTGGTTCTATTGTGTGTAATATTGTTAATTGAAATTCACAAATAGGAATTGCATAAATTTTAAAAATTTTAATATATTTCTTAATTTACATTGTTGACGTTGAAGATTTTTGATATCATGGTTTACTTAAGAATTTCACATTCCTCTTTGATTTTCCCTATTTTGTTCACATTAATTTTTACATAATTTGAATAAATTAAATAATAATAAAACACATATTTATATAAATTTATATATAATAAATAATTTATTTTAACAATCCATAGGTTTGGTGATATGAAAAGGATTGGTAATGTCCTCATTGGAGAATAATTGTTTATTAATACTACATTATTTGAAGAGCGAGGAAGGGATATTTGAAATTTATATATGTCATAAATATGATACATTTAGTATGTTAATATCATTAATCTAAAGTTAACATACTTTGTAATTAATTTAATAAAATTTTGAAAAGAATAAAATAAGGAAAAAAAGAAGGAGATGAATAAAAAGAGAGAATAATTGATAAAAACCCACTCATTCCTCTGTGTATCTACGCTTGTACAAAACTATTGTTAACATACACCAAAATATACCTATTTATTATAATGGGATTGATAAGAAGGATTTGGGATTAAATTTGGATTCCTCCAGTGTGGGAGTAGTGGTTATCCCTCTGTGTTAAACCTTATGAAAACACACACCATGTGTTGTCAGAAAATAAATCAACACTCTCTTATAATATTATTAAGGATATCCAAGTTCGCATCCCGTTTTTTTCAATTTTAACCTAAAAAAATATGAGGATCCTAAAATATGATCTGGTATGTTATAAAACTGATCAAAATTAGTTACCACTCTCTTAAAAATAGATATAATAGTTCTTATATAGATGAATTATTTGTTAATAGAGAATACAGGAAGGTATAAAAAGGTTTATAGAGAATTATTTTTATTCAATTTTAATGAAAATTTTGATAAAAAGATTATAATATACAATTAAAAATAATAAGTGTAAATTTATCTCCAATATAAAAAATATTATTATTAGAATTAAGACTTAATAATTTTAACACACATAATAATTTATAAGATTATCCATTTTTATGACCTTGTTTCAATCGAAAATCCATTGGTGTTTGAATGTGACTATTTAAAGTTGTGTATTTTATATTATTATAAAATATATTTCATGATATCCTTAATGGTTTGACTAATAAGTCCTAAAAATTATTTTGACAATTTCATCTTAAAATATAGTCATCATAATTCATTTAAGTTTTTAAAGAATATCAATAATAAATTAATTATTTTGAGCTACCATTTAATCAACTAATTAAATGTTATAAAAGATAGTATATTCTTGATGTATTCAGTACATTATTTATATTTGAAGTCTGGATAAATAATGATTTACCCTAATATATTAATCTAGTTTTTTTAAGTATTTACTTATGAATAATTTCAATATCTATTTCAGAAGGCCACTAAATATAGATATAAGTAACTATACCATTTTGGGTTGATAATTTCTGGAGAAATTTTATTTTTTTGATTTGGTAGTAGGATTGTTTTTAGAATAGAACACATAATGATATTTCAAGAGTTTGAAAATCTTTAAACTACATTTTTGGATCATTTTTAATGCTCAAGTGGTGTCCAGTGAGTTTAGGTGGAAGTCAGAGAAGGTATGGGTGATTGGGATGTTAAAAAACAACTACAACATCCCATTCATGGTGTGACATAATAGTCATGCTTTGAATAATGTGGGTTTCGTTTTATATAGTGGGATAAAAGTTTCTCATGAGATAGAAAATTAGTACTATATGTTAAACTTCCCACAAAGTGTAGCACATATAGTATCAAAAAATATTACCTTAGTATATTTAGGGTTTATGTTTTAGATTTAAAACCCCAGTAAAAGAAGTTAAAAAGATACCTATAATGAGAATTTTTAAACCTTGATACCTTTAATACACCAACCATTAGGCTAGGTTAGTTATTGGAAGGTTGGGGATGTTATTGATCATGTCATTGGTTATAATTTAACCAAATTGGATATGTACCCTTGTAAAACAGGTTTGATATGTTATCCCTTGATTGAGATAGAACAGAGAAGTATATATCTATACCAAGATAACTAACAGATGATGTACTTATCTATTTTTATATGGGTAATGTAATGTTCTCATCCATTTAAATAAATAATATGTGATGTTTTTAACTATATGGTCATTATTCAAATAGATAATTAGTGATGTATGAGTTTTAAATGTGGTATTGATATATATTCTTTCTTGTAGATACTTATTTACTCAGAAAAATGGATTAAATGATTATGAAAATTTAATTTGATATATATTTTGGATATAGGTATTGAGATACTTATGGTTGATAGAGATCTTATTGGATCCATTTATAGAAACATTAATAGTGATTTTTTTCTCAGGAACAATATTTTATTTCAACTATACACTTGTGTCTTCATAGTTTTTATTAAATTATAAAAATTTCAATGGGGCATATCTTGGTTGCCTTAGTGAAAACCCATTTGAGTGCCCAGGTTTACCACACTGGTAGAAAATCAAGGCGCATGTTCCCGACACTAAATGAGCTCTAGAAAACCCCTTCTATTAAGAACCACTATAAGAGTCATCACACTTACTTTTCCCTTTATTGGAAAACATAGAACTTCCACTGGGATATAAAGGAACTCCTGTCAACCCTGACTTACCAGTGAGGTCCATTTGAACCATGAATGCTCTATCCATCACATCAGCATAAGAAGGAATATTCAAAAAGAATACATAAGAAATAATATTAGATCAAAGTTTAATATGGAACCATCGAGTCTTAGTATTCTCATTTGACAAAATCTTAGGTGAAAACTACACAAGACTAGAAAAACAATTTTCATATTCTTTCATGGTCCTATCAGCCTCCTTGAGTTTGAAAACCTCAAAATCCATTGACAACACCATAAAATATAGATAGAAATGGTAATATAAAATAAATTTAATGTATTTCCAACCTAATCCCTCACAATTATTCAACATCACTATCATGTTCAACCATCTCCTGCTAGGTCCCTCTAGCTTGAAGGGGACACATTTCACCTTGATTTCGTCTGGATTTTTCATAAACTCAAACAATAGCTCGATATTTTTCAACAAATACACATCCAATTGGGGCTCAATAGAGCCTTGGAATGATGGTGGATTTTATAGAAAGAACTCTTGATCATGAATCCTGAATTCATCCCTCTGAGGTTCCATAGCTTGAGCTTGAATGGGAATGGGTGCAAGAGATTACCCTAAATCTTGGACAATACACACAATAACCTCAAACATATTCTAGTCCATGTGGGGATTTTATTGCTATGGTTAATCAATGTATTCCTCCTGGATCCTATTTGTATGTCCCCTCATAGGCATGATGATAAAAAACATCAGCAGATAGTAAAGAGGCATTATATTAACACTCAAATAAGGAAGCATTGGAGATCAATCTGATCAAATAGGAACACAATTTTTTTTATTTCAACCTATCCAAATAAAACATCAAGGAAATTCTTGAACTAATTCTCAAGATTCCTTTCTCAAACCACCCATGGTTACTTAAGGATCATTCTTGTGGATATTTTTAATGTAAGAGGTAACTTAATGAATTTTATTCACCAGGTTTTCATTAAATGAATTTAGGGAATTAAATTATGAAAATTATAATTATTTTGGTAAAAGAGAGAATTTTAACCTCTTTAATATAGGGGATTAATGAAAAAAATTATATAGGGGGGGATATGGATTTTAAATAATGAAATAGTACACTATATTCTTTCAAACATCTTTTATATTCTTTTTTTCATTTTATAAATATAGTGTGTTTTTATAGTAGTGAATGTTTTAATAAAATGATATCTAATGATAAATATTTAGTCATATTTTGAATTTATATTAAATATATTATTCAATAATTTTTAATTATGTATTTATATTTATAAATGGAATTCCAATGTCTTATAAACCTCTATTTTGATGTTCTTATTACTATGGTATTAATATTCAATTTCATAAAATTTGGAATAATTCCTTGAAAAATTTCACAAGCACCATGAAAAAAATATTATTTTTTAATACAAAATATTTCCCCTTATTAAACAAAAAATGCTGGGT
Source organism: Viscum album (assembly GCA_963277665.1). Classification (NCBI taxonomy): domain Eukaryota; kingdom Viridiplantae; phylum Streptophyta; class Magnoliopsida; order Santalales; family Viscaceae; genus Viscum; species Viscum album. The sequence goes on along the minus strand of OY728132.1, from coordinate 1,319,569,268 downwards.
TTTATATGGGTTTTCCATATAGAATGGGGTATATGTTACTCACCAAATTCCATGCCTCTCATATTCATCATATCAGAACCCATTAAATGAATTGGGTTTCATAAAAATTTCATCATAAAAGAACATATGTAAAAGAAATATGTTTCATAGCCATTTCATTATTTCATCAAAGAATAACTGATGGAAAAATATATGGCCTTAATAAGAATTTTATCATGGTATAACCCATGGAAGATAAATGGGTTTTATAAACATCTTGTCATCATAAAAATAAACCATTTAGAGAAAGAATAATATTGGTTTTCTTGGATCATATCCCCAACAAAGTATAGGTTACATCAAAGAATGTTATCTTATATGGGAGACATAATGGGTTGTCAATGGTTAGAAATTAGGTTCTACAATTTTCATTCAAATTTTATCATGTGGTTTCCTATTTTTATGCTAAAATTATAAAAAAAAATTCAAAAAAAATTTATATGTTGCATATTTGGATGAAATATTTAAACTTTATCGTCCACTTTTAGAAGAATTTATTTTCCAATTAATGATAATTTTATTCTATCTAAATTTTTCCAAAATATTATTTAAATATTGATTGTTCAATAACCACCAAATTGAGAGAATAAATCCATTTAATTTAACATTGAAATTCATCTATGAGTCCTCATTCAAATAAATTATTAATAACCTCAATTTTATCTATATATCTTGAGTCATGACTTATTAACTAGAGAAGTATTGAGAATTAACCGATGTATATATTTCCTATATTAAATGTAAATCTACATAAAACAATTGAAAATATAGTACATGGTACTCCAAATTAATTACATTCATAATATTATAATATAGATTTTAATGAAGAGCTAATATAACCCAATGAAATAGAATTTAGATATGAAAGTATTTATCATTTGGTAACTATTAAGTAAAATCAAATTAGATGAAATAATTCAAATTGAAACTTAAAAAAACATGAATTATTATTTAATAATGGTATTATATATCATTGGGAAGTATATATAGTGTAGGAAATAAATTTAGTTCATAACATTAAAGTATGTCTCCAAGAAGGAAAATTTAGATGAAGTCTCTTACTACTTTAGTAAAATTTTGAATTGTAAGACCAAATAAAGAATAAAATTAAATAAAACAATATATATAATTAAAATAAGGATATTCATGATATATCTTGTCAAAGGGGTCGTACATACACCTCACAAATGAAACAAGTTGTGAATTTGGCATATGTCTCACAGAAATAAAATAGAGACTAGAATTCCCTTACATCGAGTTCGATTCATGAAGTATGTTCTTTATATTCCTGAATAATAAAATTATGTAAATTATTTACTTTATTAAGAAAATTTCAATGTTTTTTATTCCTTTTATTCGACATATTACCATGTTATATATTATTTCTTCACCCATTAGGATTACATCGAATGTTTTGACCACATTAAACTTATGTGTTAAAGATTAATTTAGAAGGCTGATTGTGGTCAAAGTGTATATTATTTAAAAATTAGAGAGTAATAAAAATTAAATAAGTATCATATTTAAATATCAATAAATATTTTAAGACCAATTATTATTGATTATTTTTAGAAATGATGTATCTTATGATTTTGGAGATGGTAGGATGTACGTACACATGAGTGACATTTCAATTTTTCAACAATCATAATTGAAAGAATGTAAGTAATATGTTTTGATTAATGAATTATCCTAATTTCATATATGAAATATTATTTATTTAAATATACTTATATATATGTATATCATTTATGTGGTTTTTTATGAAAAGAGTGTCACATCCCATCCTAAATGTGGTATTCCACATGTACACGAATGATGTTATCATCTTTCGGTGAGTGAATAGGTAAGAAATAAAATTATATATTATCATTTAATAATGTTAAATATGTAATTAATATCATATTTATGACATTAATATGACATATATTAATTAAAATTATTCTTATTACCTTCCATGTAAAGTGAAAGAGAAAAAAGAATCACACCGCTTCATGTGGTGGTAGTTCGTCATACACATGTGTGACGTTATCGTATCCTCCAAAAAATTGAAAGTAAAAAAGGTATATATAATATAATGACACCATAGTGTATTATTATTTTATTTATATATTATATATAATATTTTTCTATTATCATAACCAAGCATGAGAGGTTCTGAGGGAAAACGAGTCACATCAGGTCGCAAGGTGGTTGTCTGCCATACACACAAGAAACATTATCGTTACCCATTTGAGTGAAGAGAAGATGGATATAAGTCATTAAATTAAACTAATAAAATATCTTCATATCTTATATATTATTTTTTTTATATAATTATAAATTAAAATTATTTAAAGGAGGTATAAGAAGAAGAAAAACCCATAATTAAGAATTCTACCTCTTCTCATACCACCTCTTTATGATTATACCTAAAGTATTCCGATAAGGTATTTCTAACTAAACCAAGGATTTTTGGATTATGGTATTGATATTTTAAATTTAATTGGGAAGTGTTTTTTTATGAAAATGGTTTATGGTGTGAATAATAGAGGAGTGTGGGTGGCCTTTTATAAGTGAGGTAAGTGGAACACTTGTAATTTTTGAAAAGAAAAATATTTAACCATGTTATTCACATGAAAAAGGGTAAAAATAGAGTATTATAAATAATTATAAATTATAAGGTCTAAATATATCAAAAAAATATTTTATACAACTTTTGAGGTTAATTTTCTCTTATATGTTCAGTTTAACGTGTGATAAACCCATTGTTATGTAAACCATTGTAAATATTTTTTACAATTATCATTATTAATTATGATAAATAAATTAATTTTACATTATTATATAATAAAAATTATTCTTATTTAAAATTTGGAATAAATTTTTTTAAATTAAATTCACATATGTGCGAAAATTTGATTTAAAATTTACCACGTATGTGTGACGAGAAAATGGGGTTTCAAGGAAAACATTTTCAAAAGTTTCCAATTTTTTTATATAAAATGTTAATATAAAACTAATTAAAATTACATAAATTGTATTAATAGATATATAATTTAACTAATTTTATTTTAAATCAATTTTAAAATTTAATTTTACACTATAAATAATTTAAAGGAAAATCATTTTTTGATTAAAATTCAGTATTGTTCTTTATTCTTCAAAAAATGAAACTTTTCATAAAAGTCGCAAAAATTATCCCTAATATAATTTTGATATTATAATTTAAAAAAGTGTGATAATTTTATCAAATAAATTTTATAAAATTTTATAAAAATATTTTTTAATTATGTTCATAATGCGCGACTAAAGAGCCTTTTAGAAAAATACAGTTTTTATGAAACATTAATTTTTATTTCAAATGATTATTATTTTATTTTTATTAAGTATATATCTATTTAATTTATTTTATACAAGTTTAAACCATATAATTTCTATAATTTAGCTATTAATATTCCCACCATTCAACTTAATGACATGGTTATAATGGTCATTTGTAATTAATTGATTTTTAATAGAGTATTGCATTTTGTTCAAACCCAGTGTTGCGTTCATTGGAAGCTATCGATGAGATTGAATTAATTTAAATATAAATATATAGTAAAATTTAAAGGAATTAAATTCTCTTCTAATCTTGTTGTTTTGTGTCATACATGCTTATAATATGATGTTCCCCTTTAAAATATCATGATGTTACATTATACCCACCTTCAATAAATTGCATCCCTTCAACTTAAACATGGTATCAGAATCCAGGGTTTTAAATTTGGAAATACCATTATTGAAAAAACACATCAGAAAAGGGTATGAATAGTGGTGGAGAACTAACTATGGGTATTTCATAAAAACTAAGTCGTGGATGATGTAAGAAGCCATATTATCAAATAAGAAGCTAAAATAAAAGTATAGGTCTCTCCAGTTAACTCCAAGTGATACCACATCCCCGTTCTCCATGAATTTGTTGAGACACAACATCCCAACAAAAATAATCCACATGAGAAGATCCACTTGATCAAAATATCATGGGCATCATCCCTATACATCATGTATCTATTTTCAACTTGAAAAGGTAGACATAAGGTTTTCACACACACTAAGGTGAATGTAATGGGGTAAGAAATAATTTTAATTTTCCACCCTAATGATGAACCTATAAATATGTTTTCATAATTTCATAATAACGAAATATGAACATCCTATCCATGAAAACTATAGAGGATAAATATAACAAAACAACTGAAACCATAGTTGTACCATGGGTCCATAATCCTAGTGAACTATGTAATATACCTTCATATATATATATACATTTATATGTATATATATATTCCAATAATTATATATAATACCTAATTAATATGAAAAATAACATAAACCAACAGTAGTCAATCTTTGGGCACGTAATCTAGATCATGCAGATATCATGAGAATAGGGAATTGTGCTGGATGTCGTACCACTAAATCTATGTAAAATTAAGTCATATCGGGGGGTTGTAATCCCAATCGACAACACTTTCTTTGTACAACATCGAAAATGTATCTGAGAAAGGTATGTCACCATAAGGGAAATACATGTCTTATCCCTGGGTTCACTCATACTCTAATCCAACCACTATAATTATGGATATCATATATCAAAGTAAAATCATGTAAATTGTCACTGAGATGGATTCCATACCACTCAATCTATGTGAATTCAGCCTGATGTGTGAATCTTATGTCCTGGTCCATATAAAATCACAACATTACCACTCAAATAATCTATAAGGGTATAATCCTTATACGATGTATAAAATGTAATGATATCTGTACCTGAGTACATACTTGGTATAAATTCATATAAATGGATGAAAAAACCCACCGTAGGATGTACCTCTAGGAGAAGTAGTAATTGTGCATCCAACCAACCCTGTGGATCATCCTATACATTGCATGAGGAGGGTCTATTTATCCAATGAGTATATAATACATAAACGTCTTGGAGAGCCATGCCCACCACCTTGATCAAGTAATAAATCACAGAGAGTGTAATCATCCCCATCACATTATTCTGTTTAATCATCCATGAGTATCCAATAAATGAAGTTGTGTGCCATGTCCAATAATACAGTCATGTAATAGATTGGGGATAGTATAATCATTCCTATCACAACAAATTGTGGAGAGAAGAATCATCCACATCATGAAAAAAATTGAGAAGAGAGGAATTATCCTCATCATGAAACAAATAAATGTTAGCAGAATAATAATCATCATGAAAATAATATAGGAGAGAGTAATCATCCCTATCTTTAAAAAAATCATGGAAAAAATCATCCCCATAATGTATATCAAGAGGGATTTGAAGAAAATTCAAACATAAAATGCTTAAATATCAGATACAGAGAAGAATTTCTGGGCATCCTAAAAAAGAAAGGGATCAGAAGATGATTCCCATTAAATACATAAGGGAAACCCAATAAAGGTGTTATAAGTAAGATCCTAGAAAAAATATACGAATCCAAATAAATGAAGGCTACATCATGTCAGTCTCATCGGCCGCAAACAAGGAACCACTTTTGGTAATAATCCATGTATCAATAGTAAATATGTGAAGTGTATATAAATAGTGATGGTGGTCAAATGCCTAAACCCATCAATACTATCATAGCCTCATGGCCTATAAGTTTGACACAGGTTATAATGTGAAACATGTTACCATCTCTACTAAAACCTCGCGTACTATCTTGGGGTTAGTCAAACATTGAGCCACCCATTGGCCCCCTCAGATCAAAAAAAATAGAGAGGCATATGAAATTGGATCCTAGAGTCCTGCATGTAAGAGAAGTAATCCTACATGAGATCCTTTTTGGGAAGTAAACAAAGACATCATACAATGGATCCTCAAATAGGGTACATTGTTAGATTAATTCTACATGTGACCTTCCATAATAATATAAGAAGGTAGAGGCATCCTACATGGGATCTAAAAAGGAGTAAAAAGGTAGTGGGATCCTACAAGGGATTCCCTAGGTCACCCTGTAGGGAAATACATCCAACAAGGGACCCTCCAAAACTATGATAAGGTATAGGCATCCTACATGGGATCATTCAAGTTAAATGATGTGAAAACCTCTTATTCTAAAGGGGAAAGTCCCTAAATACCATTGTTGAGAGATCGGTCATAGACATTCAAAAATCAATGGTATCACTCTCATGGGATGTATTGATTTGGTTACTAGTGGGAGAACGTCTCTATTTAGATAAAATCTTAAAATGCATCCTAGGAGTCCTAAAATCACCCCAAGGTATGTACCATCATGATCTATATAGAAAAATTATCTCAATGGGCTACAAAAGTGTCTAATTTTTACTTCTAGGTATAATTAAATAAGACCCTAAAAAGGGTAGCAAGGGGATAATACACAACATTTATATTAAGTACATGATGTGTACCCCTAAATCCCCACATGTGTGTATTCTCCATCTTTATATGGAATGTAAAATCCAAATAAATTCTATTTTGATCATGTACATAGATTGTAAACTACATTAGGTACCTTCCCTTTTACCTCACAGGTATTTCCCATGTATATAGCCTATTCTTGTACTACTACATTGAATACACCCCACATGGAGTATGGACATGTACTCAACACCACCATATTACCCTACATGAGTTTTTTGGCTGGTTACATAGCTGAAAAACTAAGTCTCTATAATGGGCATTTATACCCCATACATAGTGTGTATATCCAAAAAGTTATTTTACCTAAATGGGAGGAACAAATAGTGTGTGTTCCTAAACAAAATTCTATGTGGTATAGATTTCTAAATGGGAAACCCCTCAAATAATCATGAAACCCAATTTTTATCCACAAAATCTATAAATTGACCCTCAAGGGGTACTATGTACAGATAAAATGGGTTTATGAAAAACATAGAAACAGCCTATATTTGGGTGGAATCTATTGATGCTTCCCTTGTTTCTATTATTCACAACTATTTCATGATGATTTGGATCCTCCCAATATCTGTATAGGTATATCTCTTCCCCCTCTCTCTTTCTATCTCTCCCTCTGCCTCTTCTATCTTGGTTTCATGAAGGAGGAAGAACACATGAGAATGTGTGAGAAGCCAAGTGAAAAAGGAGAATCTAGGTTAACCATTACAATTAATTTTAAATTAATAAATAATGTTTCTACCCAATACTATTATAACAACAAGTAAATGGTCCATAAACTTCATTGTTATTTGGGATAAACACATCCATCTAGTTGAATTTTCATAAAATAATATATTTCACTCATGAATTAATATGAATTATTATGAATCCCTCTTTGGAAATAGGTACAACACTATAAAATTATAGCATGGAGTTGGAGAGTGATATATATTAGAAACAAATCTAGATTAATGAATTTTAAATAAAGTTAGATCTATTTAGTAACACTTCAAGTAATATTAATGCTGATAGAAAATTACCATTGAAAATCATAGGTGAGGTCTTGAGTTAGAAGTGTATGACAAGGTATTCATAAAAATATCTTCTTTGAACAAAGTTATGAGATTCAGAAAATGGGGAAGCTATTACCCAGATATATTAGTACCATTAAGTTTCTTGATAACATCAAGATGGTTGATTTTTTATTGGCACTTCAACTTAGCCTCTCCAAAGTTTACAATGTGTTCAAGGTATCCCTTTTAAAGAAATACAAACCTTATTATTTACATGTACTAAATGTAGATTCTCTATAGATTAAGAATGATATTCCAAATGGGGAATAACTAGTAGTAATTGTATATTGAACATAAAAATTGTTGTAGAAAAATTTTACTCACATAGTCATAGTTTTTTTTAGAAAAGTGAGAACATTGGTTCTTGTGATATATCAAAAAAGAAGTTACACTAGTCTAAAAGTGGGAATTTTATATTTTTTCGTTTTCAAGGGAGGAATTAACTCAGGAGGTAGAGTATTAGAATAATTTCACACATCATTGAAAACTCTTTTGTTTATAAGTTCATGATAAAGGATGTTGGTTTCTTGATAAGAATGAGTGATTATGTAATTCGTTGAATAGATCTTATCATGGCAGCTGGAAAATTTAGTATTCACCATCCAAGAAAGACGAATATTTCCAAGGGTCACCAAATATACTATTATAGTGGAGTCAAATTGAACAAAATATTATTCCAATTCCTTATACATTACATATGTAAAACATTGATGAGTCCAATAATTTATGCTTCTAAACAATTGGTATCACCACAATGATTGTACATACAATCATTGAAATCACCATGGTGGTCTTTGGTAACAGATATGAATCCCTTTGGTCTAGGATTTCACTTAGAATCTACATGATAATTGTATTTGAGCCACCCCAAAAATGGAGTAACCTATAATAATTCATGTGTTCATAGAGGGGATAGTATTTACTTGGTGTATTCAGTTGTCCTAACAACATAAATTTATAAACAGAATTATTGTATCATCCATTTTGAAGATGATTTTCATGTTGACTACCACCACAATTTTAGTAAAGACAGACTGAATAATGAAGGATATGAGATCATAAATAGCCTTATTTCTTCCACACCAAATGACATGAATAAATTCTGCACAGGCTCCTTGAATTGGGTTTTCAACAGCTGAGATATTTGTACGTTAAGTGAAGCCTATAAGAGATGATGGATTTTATCTATGTGCAGTGGATGGATTTCAAAGAGATCAAACAATGAATTCTATAGGGAGGATGCAATTTTACAGCAATGGAAAAGTTGATCCACATCTTCTCTATGTTTATGGAAGAGAGAACAATGTGAGAAAATTGATATGCCTCTGTAGTGGAGGTTAAGATCCACTACGACATTGGAGAAGGAGTTTCTCCATAATAAGGTAAATATGGAGGGCTACATCCATCTAGTGTTAAAGTAACCAATTTTACATGGGGTTCCCTACAATTGATGTTTGTAAAAGGAATTATAGTCCTAAAACACATTGGAGGTCATCTCCCAAATATGTAAATCCCTATGTAGAATTAAATCATAGTTTGAAATAGCTAATTTCATATCATCCAAAAGAGAGTTAATGATAGTTGATTGATCCCGTATTGTGATGTTGGGATCACTGGGTTGTTCAGAGACATTTTTCATGTTCATAAATGGAGTTCCAATCAAATTTTCTTTACAAAATCTTGGATAGGATTTAAAATTTACCAAATAGTGGGAGTTCTTATAGACCTTATCAAAGATAGTTTTCAGACCAAACCAAATATAGGATTCATGTAATGTAATTTTATAAACTTCAAGCGCTCTAAAAGACTATATATGAATAATCTGAGGGACTAAAATATATTTTTGTAAAGTTTTCATATGAATTGAGAATGATGAGTCTGATTAAACAATGTAATATTTTAGATTCCCATACCCCCAAGGGTAAATGTTTCTCAACATTGGTTTCACGGAATTATGACAATTTTTCTCTCTAAAGTGCTACGGCTCTAGATAAAGTTCCTCATAGAGGCATTGATGCTCTTAATTAGAGAATTTTACCAAATGTGGACCTTTAAAGAGTAAAAATGTTTAGAGACCACCATAATCTTCAAAAGATAATCTATCATTTCCATTGAGAGAGATTTACCTTTCCATGAGGCCAAGGTTCGTCTAATTAGGCTCAAAATATGAGTGAAGTGAGATGAAAAAGATCTTCAAAAAAATAACACCTAAATAATTGAATGGGAGTGTTCCCTCTATTTTGACCAAATAATTAGTCATTAACATTTTTCTGTTACAAGTGATATTTTGTTAAAAATAGATGAATGGGTTACTCTATCTTATTTCCTAGATCAACAATTGTTCATAGTGCAGAAGATCTTTTTTTATTTTTTGAATATTTTTCCGGACCCCTGAGTAAAAATAATAATATCATTTGTAAAAAAGAGTTGATAGGGGGAATAGATACCTATTGCAGCTCTAATAGTCTTTAAGTATCCTTTTTTCGAACCATATATAATATAAGTCTGCTAACGTAGTCCTCAACAATTGTAAAATAAATCAGAGAGGGGGTATCCCTACCTAACCCCCTTGAAGCAAGTGAAGTATCCTTCTGAAGAACCATTTATGATGATTGATATATGTGAAAAATCCAAGAAGAACTTTCATCCAAGATATTAATTTCATATTGATGCCAAAGTAGGAGAGTACACTACCAATAAATCTCTAATCCATTGTATAAAAGGATTTTTTTTATGTCAAGATTTAATCATGTTACATCCCCTGGTAGACTTTTTGAGTAAGTTTACACACTCTGAGGTAGTGAGAAGGTAGTCCTGAATATTTCAGCCTTTGATGATCCCAAATTAATTCCTAGATATAATTTTATCTGATATTTTGGAATGTATTTTAGCCAGGATTTTGGTGACAACCTTATGAATAGTGTTGACCAGAGAAACTAATATAAATTGAATAATGTCACTAGTAGTTTAATCATTAGGAATCAAGGAAATGAATTGTGCATTTATTCTATATGCAAGAGAGGAACCCATAAATTAATGTTTGAACAGTTTACAAATATCCTACTAAATGACATCCTAGTAGAATTGGAATAAGTTGGTGTTGAAGCCATTCGGGCTAGGGGAGCTCCCTTTGTTGAGCCCAAAGACAACATCTTTGATTTCAATGTCCAAAGGAGATGTTTAAAGAATTATTTTGTCCTCCTCAATGAAGATATTTTGAATTATTCCTTCAATTTAATCCTTACTTTAGGGTGTGACATTAATGAAGTTGGTATAAAAAGAGACAAAATGATTAATAAGATTTTTTTTCATACAAATTTGGTTTCCATCCTAGAGAAGAGAAACTGATCAATTATCTCTTCTTTCCTTGTAAATAGAATTCAATAATTCGGTATTTCTATCCCCATATATGATAAATCATATTTTGAACACATCCTTCTGAATTTTTTACTTATATTTGAGAATATTATGATGTTTGGAAGAAAAATATTTTTCTTGATCAAGGTTCCTAGGTATGTTATTCTTGGTGATATACTCTTGGAGAGTATGAATAGATCATTACAAAGCATCAATTTCTTCATCCAATTATCTAAATAATTCTTTTCTCCATTCATTTATTTTATCATTGATCATTTTTAGTTTGGTGATGAAAATTAGGGGTTATCTTTTCCATCAATTGATTCAAAAGTTTTAGGAACAATTTTTATGCACTTTGTATAAGTAGTCTGGGCATTTTTCAATAGAAAGGGTAGAGGATGCCTCTGTTATTTATCAAGAAATTTTACCAGAATGATATGTTGGACAGATATATGTTAATCCATAGTGACACATGATATGGAACTCCAAGTGAAAAGTGAGGAATCATTAAGAAAATCACTTTCAATTAAACTATCTTTAATACCATTCTATTTCTTTTTGTACCAAGTAAACTTGGATTCAACCAGGTTATCCTTCATGATATTTGATTCCTTAACATATTCTAGATATCCTTGATGGAGTTTGAGTATGAAACTGGACCAATTTTATCTTCCATCTGTATAATTGAGTTAAAATCTTCTATAATGATCCAAGGGTCTTTCATAATGCAGGATATATATTTTATTTGAGTCTAGAGGAATCTATTGTCAATATAGTTGTTAAAATTATAAAGATCCGAGAAGATTTTTTTCTAGATATGATGAAGTTGAAAGTAATGATATGTTCTTATACACTACCAAGAAAGGTATTTTATAAGTCCCTATGATCCAAAAGCTGAAGCCTATCAATATTGGACTGGGACAGATTTTTTCAAGTAATTAGTATCCAATTCCAGCAAGAGGGTGGTCTGATCCAAAATATTTTTCATAGGCACAGATTACCCAATAACCTCGTCATAGTTTTGTAGTGAAACCATAAATTTGATGAATCTACATTGGTACCCAATTATGTAATAATGAATATTTATCCTCATCATATTCTATAATTATAACAAATTTTTAGTGATAAATTATAATATAGGGGGTCTAATGTAACACCCCAAGATGTTAGAATATATTCTAAAATAATTTGGATGTGTTAAATGGGTTTTGATGCCTGAAAAGATAAAAACTTGTGAATAAATATTTTTCAAAATAAAAAACGAAATACTTTATTAGATAGATAAATGGAAATTATAAAAAAAATTAATTTATAATGGCTTAGATTCACTTAATGAAATACAATTAATTCTTGAGAAACTATTTTTGTACTTATTTTCTAAATTATTCATTTTCTAAAAATTTAATCATTTTGATCAATGATATCCTTAAAATATTTTCATAGGTTGAATTAATAATTAATAAAATCAATTAATTGTATCCTCAAATTTTTTTATTAAGGAAGAAGAATACTAATCTAATAATTCTTTGTTAAATGGAAATATTTTTTTAAACATTGTTTTATTTATTTATATTTTTATTTCAAAGTAAATTTATCGTATTTTGACTATTGAACCTATGAAATATTATTTTGTATTAAATTATAATAAACAATTTTCATTCATATAATTATTATCTATTGGTTATAAATTAATATTAGGTAATTTAGAGGTATAATGATTTATTTTTCATAAAAATATTTTTTTTTCCACAATGTATTTAATATGATAAATAAAATTAATCACTATTTATAAAAAAATTAGTTTAATTTTTAGATAATATATTTAGTAAAAAAATATTCATCTAATGGTTTTAACTATTAATTGAATAAGTAAAAAATCATTTTATGCTTCAAAATTACATTTTTATGAAAAACTATTTTTTTCTGTTTTATATGTGGATATTAGAATTTATTTTGAAAAACTATAGAAACTGAATATTATAAAATTTATTTCTTATTTGGAATCATCATGTAAAAATTTTCAGTTATGTTCATTTCTAATTCTGTTCATAAAAATATGTTACCATAGTACGATGTTTGTCACCTCTCTAAAGGTAAACATGGGTTAAAAGGGTGGTAATAAAGGGATAAGGCTTAAATATATCACTACAAGTTATATTTAATTTAGTTAAATATTTATATTTTTACATACATGACCCTATAATTGAAAATCAGTTTTCTTCGAGACACTTTTATTGAAAATCACATTTGTTAAATTTAAGAGTTCTTAATATTTACAAGGGTTTCACTCCCCTTAGTTATAAATGTTCACATCTTGTTATAAAATTTTCAGAAAAAATTAACACATTATATTGACCATGGATTCCAAAATACCATCCCATATCACTTATCCATGGACTGTAGGTTTTGGGCTCCAAAAATACACATCCATGAATCCATAACGAGTTTTTCAATGGAGAGTATCCAGGGAAGAGGTTCATGTTCTTAAATAAATTTTTTAAATTTATTTATTCTTGAGTCTCATACAAATATTCAATAACCAAATAAAAACAATGAAATCATTTTATTTATTATATGGATATTTTTTTCAAGTTAATGGCACAACCATATTCTATGTCCTTTCTGTATAATGTAAAATAATTGCATCGCCCAGGTATACGTTTGGAATATAATCTTCGATTTAATTAATTTTTCATCACCACTACTCAAGGATGGAAATATAAATAGATTTAATGAATATATATTATTTTAATTTCATAATTATTATTATATAATGTTAAATTATTATTTATAATCCTTTCATTTTATCCATTGAAAAATTAAAACATCAATCATGCATACATATAGACTAACATCTCCACAAAATGATGTAATTCATTTTTCATCACCTTCATACATGGATGGTTCAAAAATTGTATATAATGAATAAATATTATATTTATTACCTAATTATGTTTCTAAAAACGATGAAAAAATTTCAAATTTGAAAGTACCAAAATCTCTAAATGAAATCAATCATGTAAAATAGAACTATCGGTACCTGAATTTTGATTTTAAATAATAATTGTTAACAAAAGATAAATTTGAAATTATAAGGGAATGATATATAATAAGTTAATATTGGATTTCATTCTGGTAAATATGTATAATAATTTGAAATTTAATATACATGATGTTAGAATATATACTAATTAATTTTGGACATCATTTAATTGGGTTATGTTGTAATCTCACTTTTTATTAGGATTTCTTATATTTCAATTTCCATTATAGGAAATTTTATATTATTTATCTTCTAAAGCCCAAATATTTAATTATAATCTAGTTATTTGTATATTTTTTAGTAATTAATTCCATATTTATATTTCTTAACACTCAAATAGATAGACATAATGTTTTGATAAAAAGATGTCCATATATCTCTTTTTTGGACATGAATCATTATATTACATATTTAATTACTTAATTTTTTTTATAATTGTTATTATATACTTTTAAATAATTTATAAAACTATTTTCATACAATATTTTACTCTATATAAAAATAATTGAAAGAAATATTCTTATCATTTTCTGAATAGGACATTTTTGAATTCCTTTACAAAAGTGTAAAAATAATGTTTATAAATGATTAATATATGAAAAAAATTTCTCACCATCATTCCCTTTATCAATTATTTAAATTACTTTCCATGTTTACATTTTATTAAAAAAACATTTTATTTTCATTTTTCAGAGAATATTTAGTTTTAAAATATACCAAAATAAAATGATTTTTTCTATTATTTTTATGAATGTTTCTAATGATTTTATAAATGTAATATCCATCTATTCTATCATCTTTTTAACTTTGATATATTTTATTGTGGATTTGACCTTATAATAAAAAACACTAATTTTCAATTTATGTATTATAATTATGAATTTTTAATGATGTTTTATGAAACATGTTTTTTTCTCATGGGTTAATTAAGATATGAATGAATAATGAATGCATATATGTTAATATGGAATATATTTCAATGGTTTATTAATATGTGATGGGTAGGTAAATTATAAACCTCTAATGCATTATGTAATATTTTATATCTCATGATCTCAAAAGGTATATAGATGGTAGTCCCAAGACCAAGGGTATATTTGAATTTTCCCCAAGCCCAAGAGGGTTCACAAGTGATCAAACCAAGTCCAAGAGGGTACACACCCATTTTCCAAATTCCCAATAAGTTACATCGGTAGTTATCCCCAAATAAGTATGTGATGAATTTCATGGATAGTATCCAAGAAATTTAAATTCTAGTTTTTTGGTAATGGGGATGTAACGCAATAGACTATGAGAATCTATCCACAATGATAGTCTTGGAATTGATCCTAGAATGAGTTAATGATTTTATATTCTACTATTTATGAATTGGTTTTATTCTAGAAAATCATGTATTATGATTATGATATACAATCATTTCTGATTATTGACAGTTTTTTATTCCATACACTTATGAATCATGTGTATAATTATGAAAAATTCTTATTCCATGAATAATATTTTATGGATTAGGAGTTCTTATGTATGATTTTATATGTTGTGTCCATGTTTTCACACCCTTAATCCTTTATTATTATCACATAATATCATCAATTTATATCTATTATGGTTACCCTTTCTTATAATATTATCTTACAATTTCTTATGATTTTATTTAACTAGGTTATAGTTAAAGGTTCTATATAAGAAATTTCTAAGAATGTAATTATTTGAAGAGAACATTGTGAGAGATATTGATGATATTTCATGAAATTAGTTGATTATATATCTAGTCACAAATTTCAATAAACCTTTATGATTTTGAGGAATGAGTTATCATAATATTTATTGAATGTTTATATAAAATTATCTAATATTTATGTATCTAATACTCGGTTCACCACAATTTTGGTATCCCATTATTAATTAGAGTCATTCAACCCTAATATTTCCATTTTTCACTTTTATTGATTTTAGTCCTCGGATGAAATGGAATCCCTTAGAATATAATTTTTATCAACCCATTTTTAGGCAATATTGTAATCTTGGAGTCTTAAATTTGCCTAAATCATAGTTTTTTAGATAAAAAATAAGATACACACCCTTGAGTCACAACCACATTCCAAAATATAAAAAAAAATTCCCATAGAAACATGAATGTGTTATAACTCAATGAAACACATTAAAATAATATTTAAAGAGTTATTCAATGGTGAAATGGTGTTTAGTTGAACTAGGTGGGAATAAATCATTAAATTTTTAAATTCAAATGGTTAAAATATTTACATATCCATGAATCATGATGACTACTATATTTTTTATAAGGGTTTAATGTGTAGGAAATTTAAAAAAAAAACCTTGGTTTGAAAAATATTTTATTTTAGAGATACCTTATTAATTTCTATTATATCATTATTTATTTATTCATTTACATGTTTAAACAAAACACGATATCTATTAAATACACGTTTTTTATTTTTAAACATGGACACTTAAATAAATTTTCCTTTTTTTTAAGGGTAAGTTCTGGTCAAATCACTGGAACTTAAAGATTTATTCAAAATAAAAGAGAGGCATACAAATTACATGAGACAGAAAGAGGGCAATTTTCTTGAGTCCTTAATAAAAAAGGTGTCAACTCTAGAGGGAGGTCATTTCTCCAAGTGATCTCATGTGATACACCCATGTTGGCAAGCTCCTCAGTGATCATATTAGCCTCACAATAGGTATGAGTGGCAATAAAGTTTAGGCCATTGAGCGCGGTGAGGCAGTCCATCCAATGGGGGGTGAGAGACCAAGCAAGATGGACATCACCCTTCCAGATGGCTTGTACAATAGTAGTAGAGTATCTCTCAATCCAGATATTATTCTAGTTGAAAAGCATTGCATAGAAGATGGCATGGATGGCAGCAAGCATTTCTGTCTCCAGCGCAGAAGCAATGTCGCAGCTTCCATAGAAGCATCCGAGGATCCGATCCTGATGGTCTCTGAAAATTCCTCTGCATCCCAAAATTCCAAGGTTGCCTTTTGAGGCTCCTTCCACATTAACATTAATCCATCGAGGTGGAGGTGCCTTCCATAAGGCATCAATAGTGCGATGTGGCTTCGGAAAATTACCTTTGACACCAATTCAGCGAAGGGTTTCAAGATCTATGATAGAATTGTCACAATAGCCTTCTTGGATTGTGGCCGCCTCTTTTATAGCAAGAAGAATCCTCATTTTAACTGCATTAATATTAAAAGAGTTATTGTTGAAAAAAGAATCATTTCTACCATACCATATAACATGCAGAAGCTCCGCAAAAGCAGTAAGAAAGAGATTCTTGATTTGGGGAGACCTCGAAAGCTCCAATGTTCATTTCAATTATGAGAAAATAAATGTGTCCAAAAGCCATCTGCACTCAAAAAGGTCAAAGATGTAATGCCAAAGTCCCATAGCAGTATCATAAGATAAAAAAATATGATTAATGTCCTCTCGATGTTGATTGCACAATTGACATTTAGAACAAAGATAAAAGCCATAAGATTGAAGGCAAACTTCAGTTGGGATTTTTTGATGAGAAATATGCCACATGAGTGTAAGACGAGAGGGTTTGATCCAGGCCTTATTGAATTTAAAAATCTAATTAAAACTTTCATCCAAATTTTGGAAATGATGGTAATAATATTTTTTAGAATCCAACAGAACATTATGAGCAGGTTCCCAAGACAGAAAATCCTCATTGGAAGTGAAATAATAATTATCAACAATCTCCTTGATAGGATCCGGGAGTTGAGAACCAGATGAATTGATCATATCCCTGATAGAGCAGTTTGTGGGAATAGAGGAGAAAGTATTAGGCATCTCTGATATAAGGGAAAGCCAGTCCACTTATCAGACCAGAAATTTAAAGAAGAATTCTTATTAACAATCCATCTAGAATTTTCAAAGATAGAGTGAAAAGAAGCTTTGATCGATGGACAGATTGAAGAATTCATGTAATGAAAAGAACCATATTTAAGCTTATCAAGGAAACAAGTTTTGAGGACTCTCATGGAAAGAGAGTTAATATGTATGAGAGACCACGTGAGTTTGGCTTGAAGGGCCTCATTAAAGGTTTTAAGATTCTTAATACCAATGCATCTATTTTCAATGGGTTTACAACAAGTGGCCCAAGAGACCATAACCAATTTTCTATCCAGAGTAATTCCACTCCAGATGAAGTTTCTTATAGCAGTATTTAATCATTTAATCTGGCCCAAATTCCATTTGTAGACCATAATGGAATAAAACAACTTAGAGACAATGGTGGATTTGACAAGGCAAATTCTTCCAGCCATTGAAAGGTATTTTCCTTTCCAGGAAGAAAATTGATTTTGTATTTGATCTACAATGTGTTGAAAATAACAAGATTTGGGACAACCCCAGAAGATGGGGACACCAAGGTAATTGAAAGGTAAGGTGCCTTCCTTAACCCCTAAGACATTAGTGATAAGAGTTTTCCTATTAGAGGGGAAATTTTTTCCAAAGTAAATAAAATATTTTTTCCAGTTAATACACTGTCCAGAGACCTCCTCATAGTGTGAAATGATGGATTTAAGTTTATTGATAATTTCTTTATATCCTTGGAGGAAGAGAATAATATCATCGGAATAGAGAATATGTGAGGGAGCATGAAGATTTCTGGAAGCAATAATAGGTTTGATTCTGCCTTGCTCAATATTGAGGGAGAGCAGTCTGCTAAGGTAATCTTTAGCAATAGAAAAAATGATAGCAGATAGCGGGTCACCTTGTCTAACTCCTTTGGAGAATTTGAATTATCCCCTAGGCAAACCATTAATAAGGATAGAGATATTGGCTAAGTTGAAGATTTTTTTCGTTTTATGGAAAATGGAATCATTAAATCCAAAACTAGAGAGGACTTTAAAGATGAAGGTCCATTCAAACATGTCAAAGGTTTTAGTGATGTCCATTTTAAGAGAAACATTTCCACCTCTAGTGTTTCTATTCAATAAAATAGTGGATTCTGAGGCATGGAAAATGTAATCTTGTATATATCTTCCTTTAATAAAGTCGAACTAGTTCCAGGAAACAATTTTGTTGCTGATATTTGAGATCCTATTAGCTAGGATCCCAGTAATAATTTTAAAGAGGGAATTTAATAGGGCGATGGTTCAGAAAAGGTTAAATTCCTCTGCATTTTCAACTTTAGGAATTAACGTGGGGAATTGAGAGTTGAGATCATGTGGTAGAACCCCTTTTTCAAAGAAATATTTGAATAAATTACAAACGTCTTTTTGAAGGACATCCCAATGTTTTTTATAAAATCCATTGTTAAAACCATCAGGACCTGGAGCACTATCTGGATTAAGACCAAAAACAATGTATTTAATTTCCGAATCAAGGGGGATGCTGTTGAGAAAACGATTATCCTCTGAAGTAACCATGCATGGAATAATGTTCAGTAGGATATCTTTGTTAATGTTTGGACCGTTGAAAATGTTAGTGAAGTAGGAAACAACATGATTTGAAATCTGTTCCTCCGAATCGATGAGTTTACCCTCAACTCTTAGGCAAGAGAGAGGCTTACAAGCTTTCCTAACACACTGAATAGAGTTGTAAAATTTAGTGTTTCTATCACCATCATTGAGCCATTTTTTTTGATGTTTTTCTTCTTTAAGTTATCTTTAAAGTTAAGTAGAGAGATCAATTTAGTAGAGATGTTGATTTCTTCTTGGGGATCAGTATTGAAACTGGATATGCTGTTATTATTCTAAATGAGAGTCAACTCCTTCTCCAAGTACAGAATATCTTTATTAATTAAAGCAAATTTAGCAGCACACCACTTTTTAAGAATGCTTTTAAGGTTTTTCAACTTAGTGGTGCAAGAAAATGTGTCATTGTGGTTACCCATATTAGTCCAGGAAGAATTGATAAGAGAAACACACTCCGGGTCCAAAGACCACACCAAATTAAATATGAAAGGAAAAAGAAAGTTTCTGAAAGTTTTGAGGGATGCTGACTAAGATTGGATGATGATCAGAAGCAAGTTTAGTAAGGGTAGCACACAAGATCTGGTTCCATTTATCAAGTGAAGGCTCATTAATGAAAGATCTATCGAGTTTACTTGCCACCACTAGGTTGTAATGATTTCTATACCAAGTAAATTGGGAACCTGTAAGGTTAATCTCAATAGGATTATTGTCTTCTATGGTATCTTTGAAATCTATAGCAGAGATTTAGGAGAAACAATGGACAATTTTTTCAGAGGGCGAAAAAATAGCATTAAAGTCACCAACCAAGACCCAAGGGTCTTGAATCTTGGCATTGATGTCTGAAATCTCATTCCAAAGAGATCTTCAATCCAGATAATTGTTTTTGGCATAAACAAAAGTATTGAAAATGTGAGTGCTATCCAGGTAGTAATCACACGTCAGAGCTTGATCAGAGAGACTAAAAATGTTGACATTTTTCAGTGAGGAGTGATAAAAATCCAAAGAGAATCAACATAACCGTTGTTACAAGAACCCAAGAATGAAAAACCTAGATTGCACAGATGCAGGAATCTAGGGGCAAATATAACTTTGGGTTCAGCAATGGCAAGCAGTATAGGACAATGGGTGATAATAAAATGTTTCAAAACATTAAGGGTTTTAGGGTTTGCAATCCCCTGACAATTCCAGTAGAGAATATGAATTATTATTTACCCTTGGGGTTTGACCCCCCTTTATTTTTATTTCCAGAATTTTGACCTCTAGTTTTCCTAGGGGAAGTGTTCTTGTTGGAAGTACAGATTTTATCCTTTTTACATGTGGGAGACACAGGTTTAACAATGTTGCTCCTGCCTTTGAATCAGTTATTGCACAATTAGTCAACAAGCAGGAAGGATTGAAAATAGTGGTTGTATCCAAGGGACCCAAATCAGAAACGGTGGCATCAACCAGAGCAGGGGGATTTCCATCAACCAAAACAGAAACCCCCTGATGGAGGGCCTCAGACTCAGAAAAATTGGGTAAAGCCCTTGAAACTGAATCAATTTCAAGGGTTTCAGAGGCTGAAATAATGGCATCAACCAAAACAGGGGTAGAAGTCTATATTGAAACAGTGTTAGAACAACCTGTAGATTAAGTAGACTGGTTAATGGGAGATGCAGAGCGGCTAATTGGAGGGGAGGGGATATATTTAACCAAAGGAGCAGTGGGAATAGCACAAGGAATTGAAGTGGTATCTTGCCTATTGCAAACGATTTTATCGGTACTGGTTGAGTTTTGAAAACATGAAGGTGAACAGTCTGAAACAGGGGGGAGTGTGAGCTGGGTTCCAGGAGATGGGCCAGCCACACTACTGGTCAAGGAGGACTCACCCTTATGAATTCAAGTTGTAGAATTAGAAACTAGAAGAGAATCTTCAGGAATAATGCCATGTCCCAAGGTTAGGGAAGACTCCAGGTTAGATTTGGAGTGAGACTCAATCAAGGGGTTATGATTAATCTGATTATCTTCATATTCCAGTTTTTCCTTGATGGCATATTCCCCTAATTCCTGATCCTGTTTCTCCACCTGGTCAGCCCAAGATACTCGAGGCTCTTTCATGGATTTAGGAATCCATTTTTTCTATTTTGACTTGGGGAGGTTCAGTTTTATCAGGGAAGGGGACTCTTTCCTTCTTCTTTGTTCTAACTTCAGTCCAATCATAGGGATTATGATGATTGGGGGTCTATGAACCATTTGACAATCATGAACAGAATGTCCCACAATTTTACAGAAGTCACAAAAGGAAGGCAGGTTTTCATACTCAAGGTCAATTACAGACTTGTAATCTTTGGCATGAAAAGATATAGTTTTAGGAGGTCTAGTTTCAAGATTGACATCCACTAAAACCCTTGCATACATACCCAAGTAAGCATTAATAGTCCTTTGGTCAATTTTGAGAGGGGTTCCAATGTAGGCTGATAGGTCATTAAGTATCCTAGGGTGACAAAAAACCAATTCAAGTTGTGGAACCTAACCCAAACTTGTGAAGATTTGCCTCTTTGTGTATTCAGAATGAAAGAAAAATCCCAATCTGAAAGTCTCATAAATCCAGGATTCAACATTAAATTACCTATCTTTCAAACACAATTAGGATCCTCCTGAGAGTAAAGTAGCAGATGAAAAAAACCTTTTCCTAGAGGGATCAATTTCCAATTTTTTATACCCCATCAAATTGGGATTCTTTGTTTTAGTTCAATAAAGGACTAGGGCTTGTCTCCTTTAGCACACGAGACATGTCCCATTAAAGAAAACTTATAGAGGTTTTGGCACTGTGCAATCGCTTCAGGATCTATCTCAACAGCAAAACCTCCATCATCCAATCGCTTAATGGTCGATCTAGGTTTTGTACCTGTAAAAGAGGATTCATGTGATCCTTTAAGAGCTTCAAGAAAGGAAATACCTCACAGGGCTCCACTTATTTGAGGATTAGATCCAGAATCTAGAAGGGTGTTCCCTGGGTCTAAATCTTCTAGATTTGAGCTTTCCTTTACATTCTGCTTTTGAAGAACCTCAGCAAGTTCTCAAATAGGATCAAAACCATCCATAGTGAATCGAATCAAGGGGAAGACGAAGAACTTTGAAGGTTTTTCAGCAGGATAGGGTTTGTCGAGCTCTTCAGAACGCGAGGCATTGCTCTCTCCTAAATAAATTTTCCTTATATCAAGTGTTAGTTTTAAAAGAAATTTGTGGAATAGTTTTATAGTGGATCCTTGAGCCCAAAAAATTTTAATACATTATCTTTTACAAACTTATTCCACCATTTTTATAATAATATATGTTCATGTTAACCACAACACTAGTATTATTATGCCTAGTTTAGTTTGATGTTTGGTTGTATAGACCTTATCAGATTTATTATAATGAATTAAAATTTTCAATATTTGTTTCTCCTAGTGTATCTAGAGAGTTGAATAAATATATCCTATATGGTTATCTTAGTAAAATACTATGTTTTTTGACTACTTATACTTTTTATTATATTCTTGTACTAGATTATTATATTTTTCAATCAGGTAATCATTTTTTGTTACTTCATGCTTGCACAATATGATAATTGGATTTATTGAGCATGGATGTGCTTTCACATCATATTGTTGATTTATTATATCAAGTATATTGTTTATTTATTGTATTGGGCATGTTCATTAACATAGTTCTTAATGTTGTTTATTATTGTTTAAGGTTTCGTATATTTCATGGTTATTTCTTAGACATCGAGTATGTGTATGCCTAGATTTTTTATATTGCTATTATATAATTCATGAGATTGTATACCAGCTAGTGATGTATAGGTTAAACATGAATGATCAGTTTTTATACACTAACTATGCATAAAAACTAATGGTGTGGGATAATATCACAATGCTAATAATTACTATACCCACTCCATTATTTATTGGGAAGGGCTATGTGATTACCCTTACTTGTTGAACCCGATTTATCATAGGATGGGTCTCTAGGAGCCCAAATTATTTTGAAGACGTCTACTCATATGGGTGGGTGTATATTTGTACATGTTTTTCTAAATAATATGACCTTATATTATCTTTCAAAGGGTATGGCCCCGAATTATCGTCTCATATCTTGAGTTAAGGATTAATTTAGTTATAAATTATGTGTGTACACATTGTTCTTGAGCCTAATTTATGTTTTTTAATAACATGCTTCTTTTAATACTAGATTTTGACAATTTTAATTTATTTTGAGAAAAATAATATTAATAGTCAATATTCAAGTAAAGGAATGGATTCTTTAGTCCAGATCATGTGTTACTTTGATAGATGGATATAAATATTTCTATTATATACCATCTTTTATAGAAAATGATTCATTTTTTTAGGAAAATGATGTAAGGTAGAACTCCCAAAAGTGTTTACATTTTTGTATTTACATGAATGACACACCTCCTACACTATAAAAGGGCACTCACCCCTCACATATTCACAACTCTCAAGCCATTTGGATCA
This sequence comes from Viscum album, assembly GCA_963277665.1. Taxonomy (NCBI): domain Eukaryota; kingdom Viridiplantae; phylum Streptophyta; class Magnoliopsida; order Santalales; family Viscaceae; genus Viscum; species Viscum album. The sequence goes on along the minus strand of OY728132.1, from coordinate 1,319,545,391 downwards.
TTCAAAACCTACCCAAATCAACTCTAAATATCCCTCATCTCATCCAATATTACTCAATTTGGGAATAAAGGTAACCAAGTATATCCTTTGGTGAAAACCAAAATAAGTTACCCAAATAAGAGATAATGTTTTTCAACGATCACTTTTTAAATTTTATTCTCCACCACATTAATCATTTTATATCATTATAATATAATTACCACCATATCTAAAATATAATATTTTAAGGGGTGAATGTATATTTATCCACATGGTAAAGTATGATTTTTTCTGTTGTTTGTATCGACCATATCATCTATAAAAACCATTAATTATCAATCTTGTATCCATTTTAGGTAATACTAACCTCCCAATAGTGAATACTTTTGGGTATTTACAATAATCCCACTCCTCCTCAACTATAAAAGGTTACTCAATACCCCAACTTATCCACACCTATTAATCTATTTATCACATCCAAAAACTAACCAAATAAATTATCCAATTACATCCTCTCATAATATAAAATTATTTTGGTTAGAAATCTAAGCTAATAAGACTTTAGTGAAAAACCAAGAGGATACTTGAAGAAGAGGTAATGTTCTTCAATGAGCATGTTTATTTAATTTATAACTCCAACACCTTAAATTATTATTTAACAATGATTATATAATAACCTCATCATCCTAAATATAATTTTATATTTATTTATTAATGGAATGAATTATATCCCCCCTCTTCTAGAAAATGAGGTACAAAACTGTCGTTCATGTGTACGGCGGACTACCGCCTTACAAACTGATGTCGTTTGTTTTTCCATTACCATCTCTCAAGGCTAGGTATGATAATGGATATAATGTATACATATAATATTTATAAAATAATTATACATATGGATTCATTATATCATATATACCCTTTAACTTAACATTCTGTATGTGATATAATAATGTATCTCATGTGTATGAAGGACTACCTCTTTACGAAGTGATGTGATTTTTATTTCACTAACACATTACATGGAAGGTGATAAGGATAAATTTAATGATTATATGTGATATATATGACATAATTATTATATTTATGACATATTTATCATTAATTAATGATAATAAACATTCTTTTTCTTACCTTTTAACTCACTTAAAGATGATAACATTGTTTGTGTACGTGTGGACTACCGCCTTCATGAAGCGATGCGACTATATTTTCATCACCACAAAACATGTATAATATAAATAAGTATATAATATGGTATATATTATGTTATGATCATTTTTTAAAGATTAAATATTACCTACCTTGGGAATTTTGAGACTGTTCTTCAGTGTAAAGGATCAATACCGCGAGTGAGCAGGAAAATATATTTTTGGAGAAATTTTTTAATTTGAAAGCATGATTTAAAAATGAAAATCATTATAGCTATTTAAATAAAAGAAATAGTTAAGTTGGAAATTTTTGGAATCCATGTTTTGTCTCTGTTTAGATTTTTAGAATGATTTCTGAGCATAGTGGTTTAAATCAAAAATCAAATTTTTTGAAATTAGAGTTAATTGACTTATTGAAGGTAGATTAGAAAAAAAAATTAATCAATTTGTTTTATTAATTTAACACCTCCAATAAATTTTTCACAAACGGCACTCTTCGACAAATTTTATGCCATGCTTAGGGTAAAACTCACATTCTGATCTCAATTATTCCATCAAATTTATTAATCTGGGCTCTTATTCATGAGTAATTACACTTTTTTTTGGAAAACTGTCGTCATGTTATATTTAATATATTTAATATATTTCAAACATTTATTTTGGGTACACCGAGCCCCAAAATCACACGTTGTCTCAATTCCTAGTCTCAAAAATAAACCATATAATATCTAAAAATAACAAATGGAAAATATGAGTCTTACATTCTACTAGACTTAGGTATTTTCATCCCTAAATTAGAAAAAAAACTAAAAGGATTATGGTTTTAAGCTCCCATTTGGGTGTCCCTCTCGCAGGTGATCTCTTGAAGATTCTCATGATACCACTGGACACACACAAGGGGAACCAATCAACCATAAAAGAACCTATTGTAATGATCATAGATTTCTATTGGGTTGTATACAAATGTATCATCATCCTTGATGCCCATCTCACCCTAGTTGATAATGTGTCATGGGTCATGCATGAATCTCCTCAGCTGCGACACATGGAAGACATCATGTACCCAGTCCAATTGTGGAGGTAGAGCTAAGTGTGACACCACATAACCAACTCTATATGGTATCTACAAGGAACCAATGAATCCTAGATATCACTTTCCATCGCAGCCAAATCATCTCAATCTACGTCGAGGTGAGACCCTGAAGAACACATTGTCTCCCTCCTCAAACTCCATAACTCTCCCCCATTGGTCTGCATAAGACTTGTGGTGGCTATGTGTATCCCTCATACACTCCTAGATGATCTTCACCTTCTCTATAGTATCCCGCACTAACATTGGTCCCATGATTACTGACTCACCTGGATTAGTCCAATAAAGTGGTGACATGTAGGGTAAATCCTAAAAATCCATAAATGGTGTCACGCCACTGGCGGAATGGTAGCTGTTGTTATATAAAAACTCCACCAAGGGTAGGTGGTCCTCCAAAGTACGACCAAATTCCAAAATGAAAGCCCACAACATGTTCTCGAAGACCTGAATAGTCCACTTTGTGTAGCTATCAGTCTGGGGATAAAATGTTATTCTCAACCATAACTAAGTCCCAAAGGCCTCTTGTAATCCTCTCTATAACTGAGATGTTAAGCAATAATTGTGGTTAGAGAAGATCCTCAACTAATATTCCTGTAGTCAGACAATATATTTCATGCAGAGGCATCCCAATCTCTTTAATGAACATTTCTCTCTAATATCCCAAAAGAGGGATGACTTGGTGTGTCAGTATATGATCACCTAGATGGCATGGGTCCCCTGGACGTATGTAGTAATACCATCATAAATTCCATGTAAATCCCATCTGACTTCTTCTCACCTATAGGGGATGATCTAAACCTATTGGAACCTAGTGCTCAGCCTTCACCTACTAACAATTGAGGCATCGAGAGACAAACTCTATGACTTCATTCTTCACAAATGGACACCAAAATTGAAATTGGTGGTCCTGGTACATATTTTCCACACATGGATGTACCGAAAAAGGGTATGTATGAAACTCCCACATCACCTTGTCCTGCAATGTCAAAGGTACCATCGTTCATCCTTTAAAAATGATAGTTGGATCCCTACCTTTAAAATATTCATTAGGATAATGTCCAATGGATAATTGTGTATGTAAATTCTCACAGTCAGTTTCTCCATGCTAGACATATTTGACAGGGTGTAAAAGTGGTGGGGTATTATCAAATGACTAATGATATGAAGCACCATACTTGTCCACAAAGTAAAACTACATCAAGGCTAACTACTCCAATGAATCAACCAACAACTAAGAATAAGATCTCTTGCTGATAGAGTCTTCCACCACATTCAACTTCCCATTAGTATATAAAATATCAAATTCATAGTTGTGGAGTAACTATAGACACTTCCCTTGTCTCAATTTTAGATCCTCATATGTGAAGATATACTTGATATTTTTTTGTCAGCATAAATGATAAACCACTCAACCATCAGGTAGTGTCACCACATATTCAGTGAGAATACTACCCCTGCTAACTCAATATCATGGGTCATTTAGTTCTACTCATGTCATCTCAACTGACATAAATCATAAGCAATAACCACCTACCTCTACATCAAAACATAACCAATTCCAGTTCCTGATGTATCATAGAACATTACATGCTTGACACTATTATTTGGAAAAATCAATATGGTAGACAAGGATAATTTAACACAAACCCCTATAAACACATACCCATATAAAAATTATGAGTAGTGAAATTATTTCTATAAGTTGTATACATAACCCTTTTGATACATTATATCACGAATTAATATATGATCCAATCATTGTATCTATACTAGTTTTATAATACACTGATATAGCTCTTCTATTGTACTTATAATGTAGTGTCGCTTTAGCAATGTTTTTATAGGAACGTATGCCTTCACATTTTTGGTCTTAAAGATATATTGGAACATGTATTTTATTTATTTGGGGATATAATACCACTAATTTCCTCCTTGTTCCATTAGAATATTATGATAGGCTTCATGCACTGGGGAAGGGATATGTGCATCCCCCATGATTATTGTAGAAATATTCATGTTTACTTGATTCAAGTGAGAAAGAATATGATATTTCTAACTCGTTACTTCCAGAATACACTAAGGGAATTAGTTAGTGGAAGTAGTGATATGATCTCCCTCCCATTTATCTACAGTTTTTTTTTCAATATGACCTCCTTGTTACCTATGTATGATATTCTAGGGTAGAAATTTTTTAGGTAGTTCTCTCTGTAGGTGGGTAGTGGGAACTATCTAGATGATGTTGGTGATGGAGGTTGACATGAACCCTCCATGGAAGCTCCTAAATTGGGATGGATTCATATTTGACAACATGATCTTCCATCATAATGCATCGAAGGTTATGATTATTTTACTATGGTAATAACCATCGGAAGCAATTATTTGTGGGAACAAGTGTTAATGGATTCATTGTAGCTATCCCTAAATGAGAAAGGCTTATCAATTTTCATATTTCAAGAACTCTAAATTTAGTCTCTATGGTAAGGGTCCTTACACATCTGTATTATTCTTGAACCATCATGTTTCCCCCCCAAAGATGAATGTGTAGGGTGTGTGTGGTTTTCTTGAGACCAGATGAGGTTAATGTTTTGGCCAAGGTTCCATAACATTCAATTGATGAAGACATGACCTCAAGTAAATATATCTATGAGATAAATTGATGATATCAGAAAAACAATAAGGATCAAGGTCACCGATCATTACATCATCACAAGTCTAAAACATGACCAATCAGCTATGAAAAGGTAACCCAATTGTCCTTTATTATTCCTAGTTGGATTATTTTTATCCCATTGAATTTCAAAGAAGAGGATGTACTTATTTCATGGTAACCCTGGATATATTTTATTATTGATGGATTTCATTTTGGGAAAACTATTTCTATTTTGATAGGGGAAAGAAAAAAATTGCATGATGCAGGTTCAACTGATGATTTTTATTATTTGAGAGATTCGCATAGGGTTCACCATTTTTGTTTCGTTCAAATATGATATGGTTTGTCATGTTTTGAATAAAAGGTTCACAATGCCTATAATGATCTAGTTATTTATCATTATATTCATTTTTCACCTTACAAACATAAATTTCATCTTTTCCAACTAAAATTAGATGTGGTTTTTCAATATAAAATTCATAATCAAGATCATCATTCAAGAATATTGATATCACCACCATTTGAAAAAAATTGCAACATTTTTGTGCAGTGATAGTAAAAAAGATTTTGATTTTTTAAAACCTTTCCCCCAGAGCAAGTCTCATCCAAATTTCTATATATATATATAATAAATATATATAAATATAAATATAGTAAATGTATTCATTAATTAAATAAATTTATTGTAATTTAATAATCATAATTTAATCATTTTTTATGAGTATTTTATAATTATAAAAATAATTTGATGTTGATTGTGCCTTTTTTTGGTTCCATCTTGTCAGTTTGATACCTAGAGAATGTCAAAATTGTGGTTTCATGGGGTATATCAAACATTTCTACAATAATCATCTAAATTTAAATACTAGAATTGATTCTAATATAACTCAATCCTCAAATGACCCATTGGGATGATCTCTTTAGAGTGGCTCTCATATTCAACATCTCATTATTTAGTTTAATCAGTACTAATTTAAGATCAATTGAGAATTATTAATATATTTTCATTTTATTTTTTCTTCATAAATGATTTTTATTTTTATTCGATTAAACATAAATTGTATTTTTGGGTAATATTAAAATTCAATAATGGGATTTATTTTGATGAATTAATGGATTTTTGAAATAAATAACATTTTATTAAAATGATATTGTGTTTATTAAATTTAAATGGTCTTGTGATTTTTATGAATTCAAATGTACTTTCTATAAGGGCTCAAAAACTATTATTTTAAAAAAACCCATCATTTATCAATAAATGTTGACACTTATTTTAAAAGTGAAAATGAATAAATTTAGAAAATTATTTAGATAAGATAAACATTATTTTTGGAATCATAACATCAAAATTATCCAATAGTGAATTTTTAATAATTTTATAAGATAATTGAATTTTCAGGTAATAATGAAATACCATATAAATATATGGTGTTTATTATGACAACATAATGACTAAAAATGATGTAGTAAATACTATAATGGATATCCATGGAGAAATCTATGTTTTCTCCTTAAAATAATTTGATTTTATGTTTATTTGATTAATTTTATAAATACTTTATGACATCTCTTCATTAAATCCCTCCACACATCCTAGATTCCTTATATTTATTAAAAATTTAACTTTGGAAAGATTTTTGTGTAAACCATAAGAGGTTTTCCAAAGAATTATAGTTCATAACCAAGGGTTTTCATTTTATTACATTTTCTAAGTTCTACAAATATTCTTCAATCATGATGAAATAATAACCCCAGTATCTTCTATATACTTATATATTATTGTGTTAATTTAATAACCTATATCCTTCTCATATCCCATCAAATGGGAAACAATACCATCATTATTGTATATGAAGAACTAGCACTACATGAGCTGATGTAATAAGTTTTCTGTCACTACATATTATGGCTGGTTATAATGATATATTTAATATATATATATATATATTACATTATTAACATATTTATAATTCTTTAGAATTAATATATCATATATTTTATTAACTTTTCACACACTAAAAAATGATAACATCATTCGTGTGTATGTGTGGACTAACACCTCCACCAAAAAAGGTGATTTATTTTTCATCACCACATCAAAAGGATGATATATATAAGCATATTTCAAAAAGTTATAATGTTTTGATGATATTGTGATCATTTTGAAAAGATAAAATAATACCATTAATGAGTATATGATATCATCCTATCTTATTTTTCCTTACACATGTTAAAAATAAATGTTTAGGTAGGGTATTATTAAGATAAGTACAATTTAAGAACATCTATATGGGAGATTTTTAATATCATTAATGAAATGAGAAGATTGTGTTTATAGTATATGAAGAAAATAAACTATTACGGTCCTCGGGGATGTGTTTATGATAAGTTTTGAATATTCATCTAAAAAAATTGATATTTATTTATAAAAATATATGGTCTTTTTAATCATATTCTAGTATATTGGGGGGAATTAATGATGTTACATGGAACAATAGTTCAATATGTATAGATGTTTAACCAGCTAGGGTCATTATGAAGTTGTATTGAAGTGTTTTTATATTTTTTTACAATTAGGATATATTAAATAGATTTAAAAGTATAAAAAACTTATGATGAACTTTATATTTCTGCTTGGTTATCAACAATATGGGAGGAAATCAATGATATCAGAGATTTGATATCATAAAAGAATAAGCCGTATAAAAACTTCTTCTTTACTCATTTTATTTTCCTATCCCATTGTTTGTTGGAATGATTACTCATATATCTCACTATAAACTAAAATTAAATAAAATTAGGCATGATAATATTTAATATAATAAGTATATAAATAGAGAAACTATGAATATTGAAGTAATCATTTATAAATGACATGAATATCCAAGGTTATGAGTCTATGGATTTTAATTTCTATTATCCATGGAAATTTTATTATTAAATTTTCTAACTTAAAAATGTATTCATGTCCATAACAATGGTTTATAATGATCTTGTGAATTTACCAAACCAGATCCCCCAAGAATGTCAAACTAGGTGTGCAGAAAGGACTCATTATTGTGAACTAGGTATAGGTTGAGATAATAACCAATGATCCATTTTGGGTTATAACCTGTAGGTACATGTTTTTTAGAGACACATCCTCTTATAGTTTCTAGATAGGTATTTAATTTCCTAGAAACCAATCCTTATAAACATTGCTAATATTTGGGATATTTTACTATAATTATACTTATCCTTAGGGTTTTTACTAATAATCTTTTATCATAAAACCCAAAAATAAAAATTTCATTCTCTGATGACAACTATTGTGACCTAAGACTTTAACACATAATACTACACGGTTTCTAACTTAAATATACAATAATAAAAACTCAAGGATCGATATGCCTAATGTATTTAGAATAACAGGTAAATAAAACATCAATATTTAATTAAAACAGAAAATACTTATTTTAATCTATATAATGAGCTACTAAATAAGTTTTATAATCAAAAAAATATTTAGGATAACCTAGGGAATATATAAAAAACAGGTGAGCTATAAATCCCAATAAAGAATAAGTCATGATAAAGGCGCATAAAAAATGAGTCAAATGGTGTAGTAAGATATCATCAAAACAAGGCTCATCAATAATCATATAGAATCATGAAATTATTAATATGTAATCATGATATCATTTCATCATAAAAATGTGGAAACAATATAAAACATAGCATAATCATAATCCATAAATGAATACCAAGACAACATAACATGGTGGAAAAAGTCCCTTCAGGGAGATATAAACATTATCCAATGCATTAGATTACTATATGGGAACACACATGATAATAGGTATATGAATATGTGTTCCATAGAATGGAATAAAATATTTTTCATAATCATTACAAATACCCATGGAAAGTAACTAGTTACATAATCATTCCTCAATGATTTCTCAATGCATGTTTAATAAATATTCCAAAGAGAAAAATGAATTAAATATATTGGACATTAAAATTTGAATCAATAACAATTAGCCTTTGATATCATGTTTTTGAAAATAAATATTAATGAGAAAGGGTAGATAATGGGATATAGAAATGAACCCTTTAAAATAGTTTTTAAGGAATAAGTAAAATACATTTAAATAAGGAAAGAATATGGAATTTTATTTGAAACCAAAGGAAAAAAGAAAATGTTTTTAACCCTAATATATTTATTATTTTAAAATATCATTAATGGTTAAATTAATTTGATTTAATATTTAATGAATTGACTAAGGGATGAAAATTTCCTCTTAATCTTGTTTAATTTTAAATAAGGTATTGAAAAATGAATGTAATGAATGGAAAACCAAGAAAATGAAATGGAGAAAAATATAGGTAGTTATATAACATGTATATATATTAAAATCATTATAAAACATTAAATATATAACTAAATTGATGTAAGTTAAATATTCATAACCCAAAGGAAATAGTTTGGTTTAGAGAGTTCCCTTACCCCAAGTCATTGAATAGCTCGGTTCGATCACCTAACTTCCTAAATAATCAAATAAATTTTTTAAAATACATCATTTAGATCCTTTTTCAACTATATTTTATTTATTACCATTATTTTACATTCATTTAAAATAATTTTTTAAGACATCGTATCAATTATGACTCTCTGGAGGGTATTCGTTTCACCGTCCCAAAGTCTTTTTAGTTTATGGATATTTATTGAAGTTCATATTAAATTAATGTAAACATAAAGAATAAAAATAGAATGATATTAATTTATTTATATAATTTTATATGGTTCCAAATATAAATATATTTTTGGACATAGAGGTGATTCATTTATTATAATTGTTATCATTATATGGTTAGTTCATTTAGGTGGATTTATAAACCATGAGGAACATGATTCATTTTATTTAATTAGATGATAATTAATATATTACAGAACATTAAATAAGTTATAATATACTTATTATAACTCTATAAAACCAAAATGTTATTTATATAAACATTGAAGAAGGAAGTGGTCATAAATTAATTACATTGTCCATAGAGTTAGTGAACCCACCTTTATATGAACATTCATTTTTTTCATTATAGTGGAATGAAAAGAGGATTAATAATATATATTCAATTATAAAAACAACATTATGGAATATTTATAATAGTGTATTAATTATTTCATGTCATATAGAAGTTATGCAGAGGATCTATAATGTGAAATGTATTTAAAGAGATGTTTTGAGAATATTACCGCCTTGGACGTTCTCTCTTAGAAAACACAGTAAAGAACCTTCAGATTGAATTTTTATGAGAAAAAAACCTAAATAGAACTGTATCATAGTACTTAGAAGATAATTAGGTAGATATTTTGCATGATTCAAGTCTTAAAATGTGTGATGTTAAGGGGTGATGAGGGGTGGTATTTATAAGTATAAGAGATAATTATTTTCAAATATAATATTGATTATTTTATATTATTTTCTCTAGAATACCAATAGTGAAAAATCACCTGACTATATATAGTAATTTTTTACTTTTAAATATTATTTATGATTACAATATCTATTACTCAGTTATTCATGTATTTAACTTATAATTATAAATTCCCTATTTTGTCTATTTCACTTTTCACCAAATATTAAAATATTTTTGAAAAACATTAACCCTAAATATTTTTGAATTTTAATATTATGAAAATGAAATAAATTTTATGAAAATAATTTTATAAATATATGAAAATTAATTTTTTAATCAAATAATTTTTTATTTAAAAAATGCTAATTTTAATATTATGATCAATTTTTTGACTCTTAGAAAAATTATTTATGGTATCAAAAAATTATATTATCATTAAAATGAAACATAATATTATTAAATAAACTAATTTTATTAAAATAAAAATTAGTTTTATTTTTTTATTTATCATATAAATGTAAATAAAACACATGTGTTTTACAAAAGTCCAAACACTTATTTTATCATTTTGAAAATAATTAATTACTTGTGTCATGATATATGTTTTCTATATTATAATTTCATGAAATAAATAAATACCATTTTATAGTTACATAAATGTGTATACTATTTTTACAACCATGATACTATTCACAACGATCATATTATTATTCCAACGGTCAGATTTATAATGGTCATATGGATTCCCTACATTCTAAAAATACTTCTTCATTAATTATACATCCACATCTATTTTTTCTAAATTATATATATATATATATATATATTAAAAATAGATTTTTAATTAATAATATTACATTATATTTATATAGTGTTTTTAATGAACTCGATCATTCTATGAGGAAAAAATATCTATATTTTCATATTATAGTTATCTTATTTTCTATTTTTGGTCACATTATAATGTTAATAATTTTATTGACTATATTTATACTTTAAATGTAATGTTCAATTCAATATAAAAAAATACGGTTTTCTCCATCTTGTGGTTCAAGTGATTTATATAATACTACATTACTAAATATGACACACATTTAAATTTAGAACTAAAACCCCAATGAAAAAATTAAACTTAGTTACAATGATATAATATAATGACTATAAGAAAAAATTTGGTACCATAAATGTGTGTAATAAATATAAGCATAGAAAATCATTTCCTTAATCTGGGATCACTACCAAGACTATTATAGTGCATAGAGTTCTATAGTGGATTGGGTTCAATCCCGATTCATATAAATAAATACATCTTTTGTCAACACAACAAACCATGAAATTAATCACAACATAGTCTTGAGATAAATACCAATGTACCTTTTTAGGCATCGACCAATTTCTTGTGTTCTCTCTTGGGATTGGTCTAATCAGATGTGTTCCCTCCTAGGAAATAAAAAAAACTCTCATGTATCCTTGGCCATTGGGATATATTTGGTGTACCTTTTTCTCATGATATATAAAATATTACTGAATGGATTATAGGGAAAAAACCAACCATTATTTCACATAATAATAAAACATTAAAATATATATATATATATATATCTCTTCTATATATGAGAATTCATCATTCCTTTGTACTTTAATTAATACATGAGAATGAAATATGTTTCATGAAACATCATTATAAATCATCATCATAAGAAATCTAGAGAAAGTAAGTTGATAGTATCATAAGATCATATCCCAGATGAAACATATCAATCCATAAATGATATCTGTATACATTTATTTTTTTCTAAAATCATTATAAACATGCCATGAAAAACAAGATAAAACATCCATTTCATTCAATATTTTTTTTAAACTAAAAATTCTTAAAAAAATAAGAATTGGAATTTATTTTTTAAAATATATAAAATTTTAATTTAAATTAAATGATAAATAAACTACATAACTTTTAAGAAATATTTTAATTTTTTAAACAATTAAATGAACTCTTTTTCACTTTTGTAAATTATGAAAAAAAATTATCCTTACATAAAATGAAAATAATATTTCTTTAAATTTTTTTTATAAAAATCCATATATTATAGAAAAATACCATTATAAATAATTTGAAATTATATAAAAACTTCTAAAAACAATTTATAAGATCATGGTTATGGAAGAGAATGATTCCTGACCAAAAATGAGAAAAAATATCATATTTTATTAAATATAATATTTCAATATTTTTGAGTACCAAAAACGGAAAATATGAATGTAGTGCTTGAAAAACTGATAAATAATTATACGAGAATAAATTAGTTTGGATTTAGAAGTGATATAACAAATAATTACCTATAATTAAAATTAAAACATAAATTATCCTGGTAAAAAGTGAGATTGTTACATAAAATACTTACCTCAAGAACAAAATTACTACATACACACTGCAGCCTCATGTATAATAAATTTATTCTTATTATACAACTATATATTATTAATATTCATGCTTATAATACTATATTTCATTCCCTTATAATTTCATATTACCCATTTATTAAAAATTCTTCATAAATGTCAATATTTGAGTGTCAAAAGTTCTTTTTTCCATGTATGTTAATGTTTTTTGATTCTGGTCCTTAAACATTGGTAAATTTTTCATAATCTAAAAAATTTTAATCATGTCATAAATATCATATTTATTCATTTTGTTAACTTTTATAACCATCCATATGAGCTGTTATAGAAAATTGAATTTCATAACTTTGTGGAGACAGTAGTCATTATATATGCATGAGTGATGCTTTCATTTTTCATTATATGGAATGAAATGAAGGTAAATAATATGTTATCCTTTCATAATTATAATTATGTTATAAAAATAATATATATTAATTTAATATATCTATATAATCATCCTTCAAATTTGGTGATGTAAAATGAATTTAATCGCATCATCATCAATTGATTTCAATATTTGACTATTTTATAGGGTGTGACGGAAAATATTTTGGTCCTTTAAATGATTTTTCTTCCCTTTTTAAACTCAAAACCATGTTAAGGCCTTATGTTCATGTTTCATTAAGGAATTTTTCATATATATCATGTAATTGGTTCCCTCTTTTCCCAATTCTCAAAAGTGATTTTTTTATCTTTAATAAAGGGGGATTGACACTCAACTCAATAACATATATATATATATATATTTCGTGGATAATATCCATTGAAAAACACATTATTGTTTCATCAATGGGTTTTTTGGGAGACCAGAACCTCACAGTGAGTTAAGAATACCTTTTAATACCAAAGAATATCTTTTTTATTCATATCGATATCCCAAAAGCTGATAATAATTTTTGAAAAAAAATTCATCATTGAAGAACCAAAATAAATAATCTATATGACAAAAGGATAAAAAAATATATGGGAAAACCAAGGTAATCAACCAAAAAATTTGGAAAAAAAGTATAATGACTTAAAGGCCCAAATAACTCCAAGAAAACTACCACTAACCACCATTAAAATTTTAAAATACCAAATATAAACCATTCCTCAATAAACTTCAATATAAATAGTTATTAATGTTGGGAAATAAACTCACCAAAGCCTTTAGAAGGTATAAGTTTAGATTTTCCCAAGTATCAGATGAACTTAAACATGTTCTAGTGGAATTCACCTTAGAATATCTAAAAATTAAAAATAAATCAAAAGATAAATGGAGGAAAGAGAATATGAAAATTGAAGTGAGGATTACCTTTCATTGAGGCATAAATAACTCCAGTGAATCCTCCATGAAGAAACGGTAATAATTAAGAGGAGGAAGTGACCTTGAAGAATATATGGGATGGATTACTTGTGGATGTGTAGAAGATAGTTCATAGGAGAAGGATAATGAAATAATATGGAAATAATGAAAATATTATAAGGCTTCTATAAAAAAAACTCCCATAGAGAGTACCAAGTAATTATTCTATGGCCATATGGAACTTGGTGGAACCCCCAGACAACCATGGAATATACCTAGATCACTGGGTATAACATACCCCTAATAATTCACCCACAGTAACACAATTTCAACTCCAAATTCTTAAATGTAAAGCATCTTATCAATTGAATAGGAAAATTTAAATGATCCCATGTTCTGGAAAATAAAAAAAATCACTTATGGAATCAAAGACAATATATCTGAGGTAATCGACACACATTTCATTACATTTATGATATAAATTATGTTTATTTTAATGAAGTTGAAGTATTTATTTTATATTCATCATCAAATACATTTTTTCTTTTATAATGTAAAATTAACTGTATATCTCACGATTAGTATCCTATAATGGGTTGAAAATTCCCTCTCATATCTCATTTTATAATAAGGTTTAAATCTTCACCACATCCATATTAGATTATTCAACATGTAAAAATTAGAATGAAGATATTATCATACCCTTTTTCATAAACTATATATTCATAAAGGTATTTCAAAAGATCTTTGTTTATATTGATTCATATTATCACGATATAAATAGTGATGTTAAAACCATATATATCAATCCAACACAAAAATAAACATCCACTTACACTACCTCTCAACGTTCTATAATAAACCAACCTTTTTCAGTTTTAGGCTGGAAAATTCTGATCACCATTTCAACATCCTATTCCCATAATCCCCACTTTGTATATTAAATATTTAAATCACTATAAAACTTTCTTGGTTAGTTTTAATGGGTATATTTGACTCTCAAAACAATCCATATTCTTGGTAATCAAATATATTCCCTATATCTTACATATAATACACCTGGTTTGAGGTACATAACTCTTTTATTATGTATTTTGATCTTATATAATACTTTTGTTATGTTTAAAGAGTTTCTAGAAGATTTTGGTGTGTTTTGGAAGTGTTTATAGAGGTGAATATTTTGATCGCGGTTAGTAGAAACCATGAACTATCACCCTAAAACCATGAAATGTGATACTGGTAGTCAATAGGTAGGAACACATTTGGAACATGATTTTTCCAAATTGTGTGAATCCTAAGGGAAACCATACATTTATAGAGACTGATAAAATCATTGTTGGAACATACATTGTCAAACTATATAAGAAAACTATGAATGGTCGCTATCTTGAGAATGTATCACCACATTGTTTGCACACGGTTTATCAAACTATGCAGAAAAAATGTGCGACTACCTGAGCATTGTCTTGTAGAATGTACATGGTTTGTTAAACAATGTTACCTAATCATATGAAATATAATTAATTCTACGAAAATTATACTTTAAATTGTATTATAATCATGAATCCATCATTTTTTCCATATTCACCTAGGGTCTCAATCTTTTCTTAATCACTAGGCACCAAGGGAAATTCACATTGATCCGGAAGCATGTTTTGGGTGAATCAAAGTGTGGTGGAGTTCCATAATCATTGTTAAGTCCATAATTATTCAATTTATCATCACATCCAATGATATTCCCTCCAAAGGAATATTAGATCTATTCTTACATGCATTTATATATATCTAATGTTTTTGTTATTGATGATATCTTATTGAATCTATTACAGGGAATAATATTTAAGGTAATATATAGTGGTTTTTATTTTTATTCTTCATTTTCATAACTCATTGAGAGGTGTGTGAATTATCTATCATCTACAATTATTATATAACTTTAAGACTTGGTTTTACTAAAATATATTATTGTAATTTATAATCTATATTCATGTGCTTTCATGAAGGAAACAATTTCGATTAACTTTTTGGGATTGTGAAATATTGGATTCCAATTTGGAATTCACTGTTTTCTTATAATATTACAATGATGACTTTAAAATTATAAAATGGTTTTTACATATTAATTTTTTTATGAAATTTTTTCAATGGAATATTTGTTTTATTTTAAATTTAATGAAATGGAATTTGGATTAATTAGGTTAGCATGAGATAAAAATGGATAGGTTATGGTCGAAATTTCCACCATCAAGGTATGATAGATTATGGTCATGGAGTACAACCAACAATGGTAACACTAATATTGAGTGTATGTATTTTTTGTATGTTCATGAATATGAGAATGGTTATTCCAAATTTTAATGAATGATGAAAATATTTCTTATATTTTTCTGACATGAATTTAAGTTATGGAATTATTTCAATTGCTTAACTTCTTTTCAACTATTTTATAAAAAATATGATAACTGGTTCTTATCATAGTGGTGTGTTATGAGAATTCATTGGGGATTACCTAATGAGTTAATACACACCCCCTTCTTGGGAACTTTTGTTCATTTAAATATATTGTATATTGGGACACAAGAAAGGGAAGGTGTTAAATTTCATTAGTGACGCATCATGATATAATAGTAATGGTATATGGTTTGCAGCATAAAGCTAGTTTGGGTGATTCTTGGGATGATTCCACTTGGTTTTCATTAGTTTAAGCTGATATTTTGTCTTCTTGTTTCTTGTATCTTATATTTTATGTCAACCTGATATTAAAATTTATTGTTTTTACCACTTTTTTTATTATTTACACTCATATATCTTATAGTTTTTTCCAATTTTTGTATTTAGTATAGTCTGTTTTCTTTACATCATTTAGGGAAATAGTTCCCTAAAGTTCACTTGACTCCTCGACATTTATTTTCATATTTTGGTTTCATTGAGATGTCAGTTAAGGTTAGTATCACCTTATCACTTCTCAAAAAAATGATTTGGGATGGGATGTTACAAATAGTATTAGTCTTAGTTGATCCAAATATATGTTGGGATAGTATAAAAGAGATATTATTATCAAGAATAAAAATATATAGCTTAAAAATATGAATCTAACCATTTTATTCTGAACTTCAAATTACTTGGGTGTCCATTTAAAAAATTGCACGGAGTCGCATTTAGGTGTGTTGTCATCTAATAATCACAGTTCACGAATATGAGTGTTTCATAATATGTATTATTCATGAGACATACCACAATGAAAAAATTTTTATTTTTGAGTTTTATGATTTATGAAAATGATATTAAATGATATATTTTAGAAAGAATGTTCATTGATTCTTTCATATAGTGATTTGGAATTTTCTAATCCATCCTTTTCTAGTAAGTGATGACTAAATGATGTTTTTATGGTAATAGAAAATGTAAATGGGTAGATTTTCTAATAATTAATAAGGATATACCACTGAAAATGTGGTTTCACATAAGCCACAGGTGAATAAACAACTTTTCCAGATCATATTTCAATATTTTGAAGTTATTGATAATGTAAATTAGAACGATAATCCACTAAAAGTGGATCATTCTATAAATTTACTAAAATATAATTCACTTATCTTTTTAGTGGATTCAGATCCTGAAAATGAAGCGGTAAGGATAAATAGAATGAACTAAATCCTTGAGTTCTTGGGTATACCATCCAAGATGAATTTAAAATTGTCCTCTTATTTTCTTAAGGATATTTCAACCCAAAGATGGGATCTTTACTTGAAATATAGATTTGACCAAGGTATGATGTGGGATGACATTAATGTATATCTAAAAAACAATTCCATTGTTACACATTGAATATTTCAAGAACAACCATTACCTTCAAATTAAAGAATGAGAATCAATTCATCATAGAGTATGCAGGTAAGTTTTTGAAATTAGTCCAAATTTACTAGGAAGTTGTTGTGAGTGCATCCTTGAGGGAATACATCTTTGAGTTTGGACTTCCACCAAATATTCACTCTAATATAGATATCCTTTGAATATAGATTATACAGAAATGGTAAATAGAGAAATGGTGGTGGAAATATATTTCTCTAGAATCCTATATAGAGGGAGTATGTTCATCACCACAATAATAAGTTGGAACTCAAATGCTGGGAATAATCATAATAGGGACACAAACTTCTAGGGTGGTGGACCATATCAGAATTAGATTATAG
This sequence comes from Viscum album, assembly GCA_963277665.1. NCBI lineage: Eukaryota > Viridiplantae > Streptophyta > Magnoliopsida > Santalales > Viscaceae > Viscum > Viscum album. The sequence goes on along the minus strand of OY728132.1, from coordinate 1,319,527,195 downwards.
GATCATTTAATTTCTCTCCATAACCAAATATAAAGACGATATATTTCTGAAGTGGTTCTACTTCTCATAATAATAGATATTGTGTGACACCACTATAATCTTTTCAACACTATAATTATATTGGACATTTATAGTGTTATTTTTGTAGTGCTAGAAAGTATGGTATTAGAGATTTATCTTGTATATCTTATATATATAATGATTCGATGGAGTTATCTCATAATAATAACTCTCTTCCTTATAACCTAGTGATCAATTTGATATCAGGAGAACCATGACTCACCCAGGTTATGTGATCTCATCAAGGAAAAAAATTCATGAATGAGATAGTAAATAGATTTATGGGCCTAAGTAGATGATCAATGATGATCAGTTTGAACCTCTGACGGTGTGAGGCATGATTTTTTATGTTATAAACTTATGAAATATATATTTGATTTGGGTTTATCCTAAAACAAATTCACTTATAATATCATCAATCATATTGGTTTACATGTTGAGATGATGGATTCTATTTTGAAACATTAAACACTTCTAGGAAAAATGGAGTAATCATATTTGAAGTGTGCTTCATGTGTTATAAAAATAATTTTGATGGAATTGGTTTAGTATTTCTATATTCTTGATATGGATATCTATGACCTAATTATGAGAATATATTGGTTGACATCCTTCAAGGAAAATATCAGCTTTTACACCCATTATTTGACTTCCATATCTCTTTATGGATCCAAAAATCTCTTTAAAGGAGATTGGGTTGTGAAGGAAAGTAGAAAAGGAACTTTTTAATCAATGTTTTGAGATGATGTCCTATAAATTGATAGTGTTTACCTTGGTATTTGTTGAGGTAATATAGAAATACATTTTCCAACCATCTTTGAAAGATTTCTAGACATCCTTCCAGATAATTTTTCTGGGTTTCCAACCAAAATAGAAATGGAATTTGTGACTAATCACATACCAGGGACCATTAATATTTCAATTCCATCTTATATGATTGGACCAACATAATTATTGGATTAAAATTCCAACTAGAAGAGTTATAATCCAAATGGTTCATTCAATCAAGCACATCCCCATGGGTAGGACTAGTTTTTTTTAAATAAGGTGGATGGTACCCTTAGTATTTACATGTATTATAATATTATTAAAAAAAATTGATAAATAATCTGTATCCTATTCCATTATTTGATTATATGTTTGATAAATTGAGAGGAACATATAGGTTCTCTAAAATTGAATTATGACCAGGGTATCACCAACTGCGAGTTTAAAAGGGGGATATTCCACAAACGTCATTCAAGATCTATTATAGAAACTATGAATGTGTAGTTACACCATTTGGTATTATTAATTCATGGGTAGTGTTTATATAATTGGTGAATCAGATATTTTGGAGGTGTCTTTATTTATATGTAGTAGAATTTTATGGTGATATTTTATTTTATTCTTGTACAAAAGTAGATCATGAACACCACTTGGCTATAATGTTGGGTATCTTTTGAGAATATCAAATTTATGACTTGATTTCAAAGTGTGATTTATGGATAAAATAGGTATTTTCTTTGGATATGTTATCTTTGAAAGATGATTTTTTATTGATAATAAAAAGATAGAAGATGATACCTCCTAGGAGCCACCAAGGAATGTTTTTGAGATATGTAGTTTCACTGGATTATAAATATATTAACAAATATTTGTTTGTGATTTTTCATATCATTCCACACTAATGATATATTTTATAAGGAAAGTAATTCCATTAAAAATGAGTGATGATTGATAGAGATCCTTCTAGGAGTTTAAGGTTTTACTTACATCAAAAAATGTATGTACATTTCCAGAGTCAATGTAATGTTACGTGGTCAGTTGTGATGATTTGGGATCTGGGTTAGGATGTGTTATCAATGATAGAGATCAAGTCGTTTCTTATGTCTCATGAAAGTTATGGGTGAATGAGAAAAACTAAACAACACATGAAACTGAATTGGATGTTTTAGTTCATTACTTGAATAATTGATGTCATTATCAATTTGGTGACAAATTTATGGTGTTTCTAGATCATAAAAGCATGAAACACATTTTATCATTATGGGATATGAATATATGGAATCAAATACTGATGAAATATTTGTCGATATTTGACTTCAACTTTATGTATACATTGGAGAAAGTTTATTCTATAGCTTATGAATTGAGTAAAAATTCATACAATTAGTTGTCTAAAGAAGATTTAGGTAAATGGAAGATAATTTCAGTTATACAAGATTTGATATATACTAGAATCACCCAAACTAACCTTTTCTTGAATACAAAATCATCATACCTCATCTGAATGATGTTATCCATATACATGGCTGAAATGAGGAGTGTACCCGGTTCAGTAAGGGACTTTGTCCACTAGGAAGGTCTAAGAAGTGAACCTTGGATACTAATATGGTCTTGGTAGTTATCCTTGACTACTAAGATGGTATTGGGAGTGAACCATGATTACTAAGATGGTTTAGGGAGTGAACGCATTCCACTACAAGGAAAGGGATATAAATTGGGATGGTGGTGTATCTTACCTATTAGTTGTAGTCCCTATGAAGTTCCTTGGTAGGTTTCATAAATCAGTATTGAATTATAGTGAATGATTTTATATGCATACATATATAACAAAAATTATATGTCTTATTCTTTTGTTATGATCTCATAGATTATGATCTTGATTCCCTTATGATTCATGTTTTACAAATTTATTCCATAACTCATGTATATGATCTTTGATATGTAGGGTACGATCTTCATATATTATTATCATGTTCTCATACCCTTATGATCATATTATGATAAATTATATCCTTTATTTATCATAACTTAGTAACTAATATCATACTTTATTATCTTTCCTTTCCCAAAGGTTATGAATAATGGTTTAAAGTAGGATTACTAAAGGGGAGTATATTTATGGGATATGTTGAATATCTATCACTAAATTAGAAGAATATGTTCTATGATTTCAAAGACACCGAACTATTATTGTATTTAGTATTTTAGTTTTATAATGTGATGGATAGTATTCTAAAATGATGTAATATCCATGAATGTTATGTCATGGCCACTATAGTTGTTATTAGTGGAATTTTTTTAAAATATTTGAAACTAGGATTAGAAAAAATTTATTAGATCCCTATGGATATTTATAATGATATTTCTAGGGATGTATCTTAGGATAAGCCCAGGTGTCATAGATTTAAATTAAGGGTTAATAATTTAGAAATAATATAAGTCATTTTTCATGATTATTTGTTTTTTCTCAATCATAAGTTCTTTTCACATTATGATTTATAGTTTTTGTAAATGGTAGGTAATATATGTAACTTTGTTAATGTTTAGTGTGATGGAAAAATTTTTAATGAGAGTTCAAATGGGATGATCATTGGATTGAATGATTTTGTGATCATTCCTAATCAATATTCACAAAACATGATTAACAAGGTTTACCTTAACCAACTATCAAACTCACTATTAAGAGAAGGTAGGAGTTCCTTGAGAGTTCATGTAATGGAGGCCATAAAGGAAATAACATTCTATTTCTTTTATGTTAAGAATGTGGAAAGAAGAACCCATGTGAATGTCTTATAGGAACAGGGAGATGTTTTGACTCTAGATAATAAGAACACAAAGCAAATAAATGCAAAGAAAAATGGAAAAATCGATTAACACAATGAAAAAGAATAATGTCCTCCTTAAGGAATCATTTATGGATGAATGTTTTAAATGTGTAATGAATGGGCATTATGAAAATCAATGTACTAAGTGAAAAAGATCATGAAGAGAATCTTCAAGGTGGTATAATTAATGGTTATATTACTGATTATGATGAGGCAATAAGTGAAATTTGAAATAAACGAGGTATTAAGTAATAAGATAAGGCATCATTGTTGATGTCTTAAGGATGATTTGGAATAATTTAAGTCTTTATGTATTTGTATTCAAGAGTTATGAATTATGAAATATATATGGTTTGATGAGTTTATGTTTTTCACGAAGGATTTACATAAATATGTTGAATGGTTTCTAAGACATAAATAAAAATTTAATGGAAATGTGATATTCATGGGAAACACATGATTAAGGTAAATATAACCCTTAATATTTCTCTAATGTTTTGATGATTATGTTTGGATAAAGTAAATTAGATGGTACTGATTACCTTGTAACTGAGTAATTATTTGTTGAAAAAGTATTTTATGCTATCATTGATAAAGTTTAAAATATTTTTTTATTTAATAAATATATCTTGTAAACATTTTAATAAATATACATTAATTTTTCAATAATTATTTAAGGTAATTAATTTTATTAACATGTGTCAAGATAAAACATGATGATGGTGTTCACATGTTTGGTATTTCAGAAATAAGATCTACTTTATGATATATGGGGGATCAATGTTTAACTAATTTTGATAAATGTTGTTACCTTATTTCTAATGTTTCAGAATTTCAACTTTCATAATGTTTATAAGGTTAAGCATTTAGGGAATGGTTTATTTCAAACCTTGAATGAGGTTTTAGAGATTAAATTATTATCTCTTTGTGTGAGTATTTATGTATATTAGATAACTTGTGCTAATATTTTTCTTCTAATACAGATATATGGAATGACCTATCATTATATTAAAGGATCTCATGATTTAATAATGCTTCATGAATTAAAAGTTAATCTTCATTTATTGGAATAAGTGACATAGTTGAAATTGATTAAATAACAACAAAGGGTGAGATTATACTAAAATCACCTAAGCAAATATTCTTATTAACATGCTTCTGCATTAGGAAAAATGGTCTTGAAATAATTTTTTTCATGTTGTCATAATTTTTGATGATATAAATGACCTTTTTAAATTCTCTTTGGGCTTCCATTTTTTTATCATTAACTTTCACCTAACCATTTTCTCCGTCACCCTCTATCAAATATTTATAGTTAAATTTCTCTTCAATTTCGATTTTTTCATTTTCCCCATATGTTCTCTTATGCAGAAACATAGTTATTCATTAATTTGGGTAACCGTTATGTTTCCAAATTTCCTTTTTAAAAGAATTTGTTTTATTCATTTTCACAATTTCAGTTTCTATGAAATAAAATTTAAAGTATTAAACTATTTATGACCCAAAAAAATTTGAAAGGAGTGATTCATTTTAAGGGGGTAGAATGTAATAGCCCGAGATTTTATGAAATATTCTTCTCTAATTAAATTAAAGTTCTTCAATGTCTTAAATTAAATTCTACATCAATTTATGTATTCTTTATACAAAACACAATGTTAAGATTTCACTACATGCGACACTTAGTTCAAATTATGGTATAAAAAACACTATGTATGGAAGCATTACACATAATAACGAGTCCCGTCAATAGATTGTGTAACATGAAGGACTAAATTTTACCAAACTACAACAAACTATTAATATTAGAATTACAATATTACTATAGTTATCACCTAGACATTATAATGGAATATATGAATGATAATAACCAAATTATGAAAATATGGGTTATATATGTTTATAAATCAAATAATTTGGTTATCAATTAGTTATAAATGACTGTAAGAACGTTTTGAAAATAAAGATATTACTTTTCTAAGAAAAATATTTTTCTATTCAAAAAAATAATTTTAGCACAATAAATTAAATAAATTAGTTTTGATGAATGATTTCAATAAAATTTATATATTATATTTTCAATCTTATCTTTTGAAACTCATCCAATAGATTTTATAGTTATAAGATAAGAATAAATCCAATTCTATCAATAAAAATATGTATTTTTTAAAAAGGACATTTTACCGCCTTTTAATAGTGAACTTATTTTAAATAAAATTTCAGACACTTTTTTAATTTATATTTGAAAAATTGAACTCTATTTTTTTTATAATAATATCAATATCCACTTTTTATGACTTTTTTGTATTTTTCTAAGAAGTTTCATTTTTTGATGAATAATTAAAAGCACTAAATTTTAATTGAAAACATATTTTTCATATAATATATATATATTTATTTATAAATAATATTTTAACTTTGTTTTAATGTATAATTATTTAAATTATACAACAATAAATCTAATTTAGGTCATTTTAATCAATTTAAAATTGAAATTGGAAATAAAAACAATTCAATCTTTTGACCTTTTTACTATAAAAACCCCGCTTAATTGTCAGATCTGTTAGATTAAGCTTAAATTAATTTCTACCACTTTTTTAATTTTAATTTGAAAAAATAGATTCCATATTTATAATCATAATAATTTAGAATATATAATAACATTAAATTTGTTTTTAACAAAAAAAATTAGTGAATGTAATTAAAATTTATTATAGTGATGAAGTTAAAAACAAGTTTACTTAGTGGTTAAACCTTAACTTAAGGGTAAAAAAATCTAAAAACATTAAAAAATCCATTTTATGAACTTTTTTAGACAATATTATCTTTTATTCATAAAATGTAACATTATTGGAGACACATTATGTAAGGGAGACCTCCCAATAGTGTTTTCCTTTTTGTATTTACAAGAATGTCACACCTCCTCAACTATAAAAAGGCAGCCACCCATCACTCAATCACACTTCTTAGTTCATTTGGATTGTATAAAACTTGAATAAATAATCTTCCAACTTCCCTACCTTCATTATAGAAGTATCACTTTGGGAATAAATCCAACCTAATAAGTCATTTGGTGCAAACAAAAAAGAGTTACCCAAACAAGAGGTGATATCCTTTATCAAAACTTTTGTTAAATCCCTTTATAAACCCATAAATAATTCCTATTCAATGCATATATAATAACATAAGTATCCTCAATATACCTAGATTTTTTTATGTTAGGGGTATGAACTGTGATCACACACACTTCCATCAAAAGGGATACACAACCATTGTTTGTGTGTATGGAGGACTATGGATCAACATTATGCATGAATCAATTATACCCTTATATTGAAAATATTTACGAGTGTTTAAGTAAATAATTAGAATAATATTAAACAAAAAAATATAAGTCATTATTCCATAAATTAAACCCTTGAGGTTCTCCTATATACACCTTTTTATATTCCTCGATGAAGATTCTTATTGAGAGGATGACATGAGGACATGGATATAAAGGTACCTCCAGTAGTTCAACCTGAGGCAACAATAGTGCCTATTGAGGAAGTCATGGAGTGATTTTTTGAGAACTTTGATTGATTTATAATCTTTATGGAAAGAAAACTAGGATGTTTTGTGAAGAGTATGTCTAATATGACAATGGAGTTTTAGTTACAGCACCCTCTGACATTTAATGGAGAAGATGGATCTAAGATATCAGGGTTTTAGATTAAATCTATCCAGACTACACATTACCACTTGGAGACTCCTACTAAGAAGAGAGTCAAATTGGATACTTATATGTTACATGGTAAGACAGAGCGTTGGTGGGACCTATATAATTATGATTTACAGCTAGAAAATATGTAGTGTACGGAATTTTAGGATAGGTTATTGGATAAAATTTATCCTAAGATGCTCAAAGAGTAGATAGCAGCAAAATTTATGAGGATGAATCAGGGGAATATGTTTGTGATGGAAAATGATATATTCTTTTCTAATTTTCAACACTTTGTTCCAACATTATAGGGGGGTGATACTATTGTAGAAAAGAAATTTCATCATGGGATTAAATGTGAAACTAACTCCCAAGTAAATATCTTCTGGGTAAAAAAGTTTTTTTAAGTGGTGAATCAAAATCTCATTTATGAGGGGAAACTGAAGAAGTATTCCGGTGGTGGACATGAATTTTCTGATGGATGGTCAAAAGGTGTGACTTACTAGAGTATGAAACATCATTATGTGAATATTGACTAGAAAAATGGAACATTGGTTGGACAAGGGGGAGGATCAGTCACACAAGATCTTATAGGAGTGCCATGTTACCAGTGTGGAAGGTCAAGTCACTTTTGTAGATAGTTCCTCAAACCACCAGTAGAGTGCTAATCTTATGGTAGGATGGGGAATATATAGAGGATATGCGGGAACCCACGATATAAGGAAAATGATATCATATCTAGGAATAATTGTAGTGTTTGAAGGGGTTCTTCAACCTCATATTAGTCTGATAGTTGGAGTTCTGCTGGCCATGGCAGTAGAGGTAGTGGAAATGGTGCTTCTTTGAAAGAGTTTCTATATTAGTAGAGTGGTGTAGGTCAGGGGACTTAGAATAAATCATAGGTAATATTGGATGGATAGTTTCACATAGATCATTTGAAACTTGTGGATATAAAGGCTAGACCATCAAAAAATTAGGGGTACTATTTGTGTATCTTATAAACATTCTACTACCTTATTCGATACTAGTGCCTCTTATTATATTATATCTTCCCAAATTGTGAATTATTTGAGCATGGAGGAAGAGTTTGTGAGTAGGATTATGATTATAGATACACCATTGGGAGTGTGATTTAGAGACATCTATTTTCTCAAGGATTGTTTTCTCAAGGTTGGTGTATATCAGTTCGGTTGGTATCATTACATCCTTAACATGTCAGGCTTTGACCTGATTATGGGAATGGAATGGTTAGTATAAAATCAATTCCAAATTTATTTTTACAAAATGATAGTGTATTTTAAAATGCCTAATGGTAATAATTATATTTATTATGGAGATTATTATATCATGTCTGGTCAAGTAGGGCTGGTTCATCATCATCTAGGGAAACTCATCACCCAGGATTCTAGTATTTTTCTATATGATAGGTTTGGGAAGAATGATTTCTTTCCACCCATATTGTTCCAGTTTCAGGATGTGTTTCTTGAATATTTATTTATACTTCCACCTAATAAAGATATGGAATTCATAATTGAGCTCATGATAGGGGTTGAACCAATTTATATCCCCTCATATATAATGGAATCCAAATATCTTCAAGATCTAAAGAATCATATAGAAATGTTGGTGGATAAGGGGTTTATCCTCTTAAGTACATCGCCTTGGGGTTCTCCAGTCCTATTTGAAAATATGGATTATAATACATTTCACTTATGTGTTGATTATGATAAGTGGAAATGTATCACTGTGAAGAAAGAGCATCCTCTCCCACGTATTGATGGACTTATTGAACAGTTTATGGGAGGTTGTGTCTTCTCAAAGATCTACGTGAGATTAGGGTATCTTAAGTTGAGTGTATAACCTTATGATATACCAAGGAATGCTTTTCGAATTAGGTATAGCCTATATGATTTCGTCATGATTCTGTTTGGGTGGAAGAACTCTCTTATTTTATTTATTTACTTAACGAAAAAAATATTCCACTCGTATATAGATTAGTTTGTGGTAGTGTTATTGGATAAAATATTGGTGTACTCCAAGACTCTTGACAATCATGCCCAACGTCTTTACATCATCATGAGTACAATGGGAGACCATCTTCTAAATGTCGTGATATTTATATTTCAATAATTTCTCGATGAGGTAAACTTCATGGGTCACATATTCTTGGATAAAGGTGTGTTAGAGGACTCGGATAATGTATAGGCAGTGGTTTATTGGGTGAATCACAAGAATTTTTTTGATATATTTAATTTTCTAGGATTATCAGGCTATTATCGGAAGATCATATTGGAATTTTACCATTTGGCATCACCACTTTTGGGCTTGACCTAGAGGGGAATAAATTTTGAATGGTCTAAAGCATGTGAGAATTATTTCTAAGAGGTGAAGATGTGTTTGACTATAATATAGATCTTGACACTACATGAGCCTGGTGAGGAGTATATGGTATTTTGTGACACTTCTAGGATCGGGTTAGAAGTATTAATGATTCATTGATATTAAGTTGTGGTTCATGGGACATGGTAGTTAATGACACACAAACAGAACTACCCTACACACATACTTGAATTGGAAGATGATGGTTACTCCTTGAAGTGTTTACGATATTATCTGTTGGGTGAAAATTTTTCTATATATACAGATCAAAATAGATTAAAGTATATATTTTAGCATTGATATTTGAATCTCAAATATCATAGATGGGTTGAGTATATACAGCCATTCAACTTTGATCAATAATATATGAATGGGAAAGGAAATAGTTTTTCTAACTCTTTGAGTAGGAAAACTTAGATTCTAGATATTCTGGAGTCTTTAAATGAGTGGTAAATGAGGAATTTATTGGATGATATGCATGTTTTGGTTTATGAGAGATGGTAGAAGATTATAATCATATTATTTTCTATTTATTATACACTTTTGATTTAGATCAGTGATTGACAGTATTATGATTTCGAGTGTTTTACCTTGAGGGTAAGCCTTGAAGGTGGGACCAAAAATTCTGATTGTACTATAGATGATGTTGAGAATATCTATGTCAAGAATCTTTCCTTTTTTCCAATGAGTATGTTGGATGAGATGATGTGTAAATTTCATTCCTAAAAGTAGGTGGTGAAACCAGTTGTGAATAAAATATACCATGACCTACATCAACAGGTTTGGTGTCTGTACATGAAAAAGGAGATAGCTGGTTTCATAACATCGTGTTACACCTATAAAAAGGTAATGAAAAATCATCAACAACTTGGTGGTTTGATTCAACCATATCCCATTCTAGAATAGATGTTGGATAATGTTACAATGGATTATTTTAGTGGGTCTAATAAGTATGCCTCATAAGAATGATGTTATTTGGGTGAATGTAGACTAGTTGAATATGGTAGAGAGGTTCTTTCTTATATAGGAGACATTATCAATAGATCAGTTGGGAGGATTTTATGTTTAGGATATATTCTAAATGCATTTCGTTCCATGGATTATTGTTTCAGATCATGATTCATGTTTTAATTTATGAATATATAATGGAATTCATTAGGATATTGATAAACATATTTTAGTGAGTACGACATTCCACCCATAGATAGATGGGTAGTAAAAACATAAAATATAGGTTATTGAGGATATTCTTTGGGCATGTGTCCTAGACATTAGTGGGTTTTAAGAGAAGCACCTAACTTTGGTAGAGTTAGCCTATAACAACAGATATCAATATACTATATAGATATCATCATAAGAGTCTATTTATGGTATGCCATATAGATCACCTCTATATTGGATGGAGGCAAGTGAGTCAGTGCTGTTAGGACTAAGTCTTGTGTAGGAGACTTTAGAATAGATTCATCTGATTCAGGTGTGTAAGAATATAACTTAGAGTAAACAGAAGTCATATGATGATAGATCTTGATGACCCTAGGATTTTGTCAAGGGTGGTTATGTAATCTTTTTGGTGTTTCCTAGAATGGGTCACCTCAGGATTCATAGGCATAGGAAGTTGGAACCCGGGTTTGTTGGAGAGTTTGAGGTTGTGGAGTGATTTGGGATGATGTAGTACCAATTTTCTCTTCCATATAGGTACAATTATATGCATGATGTATTTCATGTGTCATATCTTTAGCAGTATCACCTTGACCCTTCACATGTGATTGATGTGGATGATGTTGAGCTTGATACTGATAGATCCTTTGAGGAGCATCTCATATGTGTGTCAGGTTGCTATGGGAAACTGTTGAGGGGAAATATCATATCGATAGATCCGGTATTGTGAAAAATTGGAATTTTCTAGAGTAATCATGGTAGAGAGATGAGGATATGTGGGCTTAGGTGTCAGATCATTTTGTCTTAGAATATTAGAGATGCATGAGAGTACAGCTCGAACACATGCTATTATAAGTTGGGGAGAATGTAAGACCCAAACCATTTATGGTGATGTGTAAGGCTCATTTATAGGTAATTGTTTCCCTTTTTTTGAGTATATCTTTTATGGTTTATACCTTGGGGTGTTTTGTGTGAACATGGAGAATTTTGGAAGGAAGTGTGGTAGTTCACTGTTGGAACATAGTTTTCCCAAATAGTGCACCCAGTCCAGGAAACCATGTGAACCCAGACAGAGGGGATTCACATGGATGGTTTATTATTTTTCAAAAAATTATCCCTCTTTGTAGTAACCATTCAATACCTCTAGGTGTGGCACATAGTTATTCCCATAGTTAAGATGACACGTGTACCTTGTAGAAGAAACCGTGCATACAAGAAATTAAAACTCCAAAAAATTAAAATAAAATTTAAAACCCCCCCGAACATTATCCTAAGTAATTCTAATTGGATCCCAAATATTTATAATCATTTTTTGGAGGCTTATAGATGAGTTAAATGGAATTACAACCACATTTCTAATTGAATAAAATCATAGATTGAAGATATGCACCTCTTCCAGTAAGATATTCTCCTACCATGTGTTTTCCTTTCTCTATCACACCTATTTCCAGATGAAAAAAAAGTTTTATAAACCATTGTAAATTACTAGTTAGTGTGATTTTATCACTTGGAGGGGAGAGGTGAATTAGTGATACTTTTCCTTTTAATTTTCCTTTCAAATGAAACAACCTTCACTTCATATAAAATATTTCAATTACCTATTGAAAAAAACTCATACACACATCCACATTTACAAGGTTCATTATTAAATAAGAATATATACATACTTAGTATAATTTGGAAATTGGCCAATACTTAATTCATGGGCTGAACCCATTCTAGATACTGAAAATCCTCTTCTACATCATTCAGTTTGACTTTTGAATACAAATAAGTATGTTCAATAGAATTTTTTGTTCTTCTAATTTAAAACTTATGATGTTGATCACCAATGATATTCTGATCTTCCAATTTATTCCTTATCCTATGATGTAATTTTTGAGTGTCTTCCTTATCATTGTAAATAACTGAGTCTGATTCTTTTTCTTGAGTAGGATTATAATTGTCTGAATCCTTATCAAAATTATTTTCTTTAACTTTCTCAGTTTCCTTGTCTGCCTGAGTATGTTTTTCTTCCTATGGTCTTTCAATAACATTCACATCAATATAATCAACAATTATTCCCTTTTTTTTTTGAAAAATATATATCCTATTTCTTCTAGATCATGTCCAAGAAAGATTCCATATTCACCCTTCTCCTCAAACATTCCAAAATTTCCACCTTTCTTCTTTATAATACATGAACTCCCAAACACTCTTAAGTGTTTCAAAAATGATTTTTTTCCATAAAACAATTCTTACAGAGTCATACCTGATATTGGTTGACAGAAACATTGATTATAAATATAAACAGTAGTACTCATGGATTGCCTCCAAAACAAATGAGAAATTCCATGTTTAGGTAACACAGTTCTTCCCATTTCCACCAAACTTATATTCATTATTTCAGAAACTCCATTTTTTAAGGATTGTATGGGGAACTATAATCATTTATAATTCCATGATTCTTAAGATAAATTTAGAATTATTCATTTCTATAATCACCACTATTGTTTATTCTCAACTTATTTACTGAATACTCACATTCCTTCTCAGCTTTCCTTCTGAAACTTTGATACATTTTCAAAGCATCTAACCTATGTTTCATATACATAACACAAGTAATGAGAGTAAAATAATAAATTATAGTAATTAATTATTATCTTCATTTGTTGATTTTTTTCTTATTGTCACACATATATTAAAAAGAATCAGCTTCAGGGGTTTTCTTAAAAAATCTCAACTTTCTTATGCACTAAGTTTATAATATTTCCTTTCGTAAAAATAGTGCAACACCAATCTCTTCTTCTAGGGAAATTATGAATTTCTCAAAAAATATCTCTATTTGATTATTTTATCATGTTTATTTGACACATGTGTCCCATAATTTTATTCCACAATTTATTTTCTTCCACTATACACATGAAAATAGTGTTTTGTATTTCACCAAACTGAAACAAATTTCATTTAGTTTGTTGGACTTTTGTAAAAATATTTATATCTTATTCAATTTTCACAAAAAACCTATCTTTTATATGGATAAAATTTTTAACCTCATCACACAATTTTGAAACACTTATCAAATTAAGTTTTAGTCCATCAATATAAAAAGTTTTCTTAGATTTCATCATTTATTTCCCAATGATGGATGTACCAACTCCTTTGATTTTCATTGATTCTTCATTTACAAATGTCACATTTACTTCATTAAAATCGTTCACATTCTTTAAAATTTTAAAATCTCCAACAAAATGAGAATAAAATACACTATCAATAATCTAAGGTTGTTCTCCTTTTTATAGATTTCAATGCGGTTTCAACAATAAGAGATTTTTCTCTATTATTTTCATTGTTCACATCTAGATTCTAAGAATTTTTATGAAAATTTTTCTATGGTGGTAATAATACAAGACACCCTTTTTCAAGGTGTCTAGGTTGTTCACATTCATCACAAATAGTTTCTAGTGGTTGGAACCTATTTTAAATTTTTAATCCAACCTTGTAAGTATTATTCAGAAAAATCTTTCAAAATTATTTCTTTGAGGATAATGAATCCCCATAAATATTTTCTTTTAATATCTAATGGAATAAAAGTAATGTTGGTGATTATAAAAAAATATGTTTTCCATATGTTTGAATCCACCATAATACAAGTAGTATCTATAGAAAGAGTATTTTCCTCTGAAACTTCCATACTGAATGGAATTGTTAATATATTTATCAGCCACCTTATTCTATTTATTTTTTGAATCACCATCCTTTCTGTTATCAATCAGAGTCTTCATTTTATTTTCAGTTTTATTAGAAATGGAATTATTTGAATCCTTTCCAGAATCAAAAATTTTCAAAACATATTTAGACTCAATATTCTTTGTGACTTCTGAATTCCCTATATTGTTGGTTTTTTTCACACACATAAATTTCCAAGATTTTTTATTTTTGAAAAAAATTCCATCATTATTTTTATCCTTTGAAGATATCTGTTGTTATACCTTCTCAAGTTTCTCATTATGAAAATTTTCACCAAAAATATTAATAAAGTTTTTAAAACTTGTTTCTTTCTCTTCGTCCTTAGAAATTGTTTTTTGAAAAAGTTCCAACTATACTTATTTTTCTTTCAACTTCACTTCCAAATGATAATTACAATTCTTTTCTTTCTCAATAGAATTCTTCAAAAAATAAATTTCTTTCATCAACTTCACTTTCTCATTAGCAAAAAAATCTAGATTGTTTTTTGGGTAACATTCCTCTTCCAATTTTTGGGTTTTATTTTAATGACTTTTAATATTTCTTATACATTATTTCATATTTTATTTCAGATGAAATTCATGTTAAGTTTATTCTTTTTCAAAACTGCTACTTTTGAATTATTCATCATTCACTATTGAAAAAAAAGGTATTATCAATACCATACTCAACAGATTTTTTGGATTCAGTATCATTGTCTTCTTCTCATTAACCTTTACAAAAGAAACTTGTTATTTTGGTTTTAAAGAATTTATTATCTTTACCGCTGGAAAAATATTTATCTTTATCACTATATTTATTTTAAAATATTCTTGGATTTATTTATTCTTCATCACTATCCTCATGTTTCTTTCTTCAAGTACAATTATCTACAAAGTGAAAAATGAATCAACATTCAAAACATTTCAAGGGAAGTTTCCATTTTTATTTCCCTGTACCTATTCAAACATTTTTAGAAAACAAGGATAAAATATCATCAATATTTTTACATAACTCATTTTCAAAATCATAATAAAAAACATCATCATTAATCACAATATTATTTAACTTTTATTTCTTTGCAGCCTTAAAATACATTCCTATATTAACTTTTTTTTATTTTCATAGATTTCTCCCTTATAATTTCACAAGTGATGAGAGTGTTATGAAAATCATCAGGAGACAATGTTTCAAGATATCTATCTTACAATGAAGATCAATCTGCATCAAACTTATTGGGAATAATTCTGAAAATCTTTTCAACAATTGTAGAGTCTTTTAACTTTTCACCAAGACATCTGATAATGTTGACTATGTCATTTACCATTGAAAATAAGTACCCAATAGATTCATTTTCACCCATCTTCATGTCTTCATTATTCAATCTTTAGATTTTTAATTTTTCCTTCTTCACTTTTGTGTTGCCTTCTTATATGTTTTTCAATTTATCCCATATACCTTTGGTTGTGGAAACACATTTTACCATTAATAATTTAATTTCATAAGTTGATGACAATAAAGAATTCTTGGCCCTTCAATCATTCTCAAGATTCTTCTTATCAATATAGGTTAGAGGAACTTTGTCATAAATAGACAGAAACCCACATGTTGTAGATTAAATAAAATCATATCAAATAGACATAAGATAAGGAAAAATTATAACATTATAGATATGATAATTATTTATATCAAAGACCAAAATACATTTACTATTTACACAATTCAAATTCTCCATCATAAATGAATAACAAAGGAAACCTTTCACTCTGATATGAGTTGAAACCTTCTTGTAAAAAAATGTAATTTTATTCCTAAATGGTTTACTAGATTGTTGATCACCATATTTTCTTTTATTTTAATCCATTATCCATAATAAATTCTTTTTATGAATACGATGGAATGCCTAGTCTGGCCAGCATATTATTTCTCTTCTGAATACGATACCATTTTAGAACATTTTTTCTTTTCCCATTAACTTTGAAGATTTATTTCTTTTGGATTTTTTTCTGGCCGAAAACCAGTAGCTTCGGTTTCTCACTTTTTTACAAATGTTCATTTCCATTATGAATTTTATGATCTAAATACAATGGCTTCATAAACATCCTTCACCATCTTCAATATTCTTCTTGTATAATGACTTCATTCACGACTTTTAATACATTTTAGATTAGCTTTATCATCATCTAATTTTTGTTGGAAACAATTAAGACTTCCATTTATTTCAACAACACCTATCATTCACAATTTAGACTGGATATGATTTTCATGTATTCGATTGGTCTAAATATGATCCAGGATGAATATGATCTCCAACACTCTTTTTTATTTTCCATTTAGATCTTATCATTCTAGATATGATTGAAAACATCTCTTTCACTCTTTTCTTTATCAATCATGCATCATAAGTTTCAAAACATTACTTATGATTTATGATAACTCTAATATTAGAATATAATTATCACATATAATTCATATTAGACATGTATAATGTTATTATCCATCATTATGATCACTTATTTAATATAGAATCCATAGATAATCCAATGAACATTCTATTCCAAAAAGATTCACCTGAATACAATGGACCTTTTAAAACATTGTGGGCCCCATTCTCTGAATATGATGGCCAAAACAAATTTCACCAAATAAAAAGTGAGGTTAGTTTCTATTTATTCTTGAATATATTTGAAAACAAAAGACAACACATGAATACAAACACCTTCATTGTCATCTTGGTCCTAAAAATCCCCCCTTTGTATTTTGTTGTCAAAAAAGTTTCATAAATAAATAAACTGTGTATCCTTAAGAAATGGATCGAGTATCAATAATTCTAAGTCTATGTTATCTTACTCATTGTATGGAACAATAATCATTGACAAAAAATCCATGTTATTCAAAAAGGAGAGATTATTGAAACCTATTTTATATTTATTCCTTTTCTTTTCATTCTTAATTATTCAACATTCCTGCAATATAAAACAGTTTTTTTATTATAACCACTCTAACAAATAGTTGTAATAGTTCACTCACAGTAAAATTTGTAATTCATAGCTTACCCACAACTCCCCCTTTTCATGCATACAAAAGGATTGATTTTTGAAACAATACAATTCTCCCCCTTGAAAATACTATCCAAAGGTAAGACGATATAGGGGAAAGAAATACATACCTCAACCTTGATGTGAAAGAGGTTGGAAACAAATTTTCAACCCCAATTTATATAATGATTCCTTTGGTAGAGTTTTTGTGAAAATGTCAGCAACTTGTTCTGATGTAGGAATATAATCCAACTTCAATTAATTTTCTCCACATGCTCTTTGATGAAATTATATTTGATATCAACATGTTTGGAATGAGAATATTGTACCAGATTCCTGGTGAGATTGACTATAATTTACAACCCAAGAGCAAGTGTAACATCACTTCAACAAGTAAATCTTCTAATTTATTTTTCATCCACATAAGTTGGGTACTGGCTTTAGTGGAAGAAAAATAATCATATTCATATGTATTGAGAGTTAAAATATTTCTTTCATTGACTTCAAACTAATATAATTCTTTCTTAGAATGAATACTCCACCAGATGTAGATCATATATCCTCAATAATTCTTTCCCAATCAGCATCTAAATACCCAAACAATTCAATAATATTTGAACTGTTGTACCTTATTCTGAATTATGATGTACCATTGATGTATCTGAGAATTTTTTTTACAGTAATTAAATTTGATTCTTTTGGAGAACTCTGAAATCTTGTACATAAGTTCACATCATAAACAATGTTGGTTATTGAGGTATTAAAATACAACAAACTTTTAATCAACTTTATAAATTCTTTTTGATCCACTTCTTTTCCTTCTCCATTTTTACTCATCTTTGTTCCCATTGATATTGGTGTGGAAATTGGTTTTGAGTTTTCCATGCTGAACCACTTAAGAAGTTCTTTAGAATAAATTTATTGGGAAAGAAATATGTATTTCTCCTTCTACCAAATTTTAACCCATGAAAGTATTTCATTTCCTCCATCTTGGACATCTCAAATACCTTTTTCGTATCTTCAGAAAAAATTTCACAACATCATTCCCAACAAATTAAATGTCATAAAAGTAAATAATTACAATGATGGAATACTCTTGACTTTCCCTGATATAAACATTGCTATCAACTCATACTTTTTTGAAACTCATCTTCTTTAAGTAAGAATCTAGTTTGGAATACCATGCTCTCAGAGCTTGTTTTAACCCCTAAAATACTTTTTCAATCTGAATTTATGACATTCATCTTTTCCAATAATAAATCCCCAAGGGTGTTCTATGTAAACTTACTCATCGAGATCACCATTCAAGAATGAAGATTTACCATCCATTTGAAATATTTTGTAACCACATTGATCATCAATATAAAGAAAGATTCTGATTGTTTCAAGTCATCCCACTGATCAAAGGTTTCATCAAAGTCAATACCTTCAATTTTTTAATACCCTTTTTACACCAATATTGATATGGTTTTATCACTTCACCTTCTTCATTCACCTAGTTCTGGAAAACCCACTTTGTGCCAATAAAGTTTTTATTATCTATATTGATTATGATTTCCCATGTATCATTATTTTTCTTTCAGATTCACTTCCATAGGATCATTATTATTCTTTTCTTTTTCAAGGTACTTCTTCAAACAATCAATTTATCTCAATAAATTCAGCATCTCATCCGAAAAACATTCTTGATTTTTTTTATGAACATTTATCTTCAATTTATTTTCTTTTCAATCCTTCTAATATTTCTCAGAAATTATTTTTAATCTTCTTTCAAATGAAATTTAATATGATTTTCTTCCTCTTTAGAACTACTGATTTAGAATTCTTCATCCATCACTATTGCAATAAAAGTATTCTCAATACCATACTCAACAGATTCTTCAGATTCAAAATCACTATCTTCTTTAACTTATTTATCTTTAGATAATACACTTAGTATTTTGGTTTTAAAGAATTTCTTGTCTTTTCCTCTATAAAAATATTTATATTTATTACCATATTTATTCCACAATATTCTTGGCTTTATTTAATTTTCATCCCTAGCATCATATTTCTTTCTTCGAGGAAGATTAGCTGCAAAGTGAGCAATATCTTCACATTAAAAACATTTCAAGGGAAGTTTTCCTTTGTATTTCCCTATACCTCTTATAAAATTTTTAGAAAAAAGGAAAAAATGTCATTAATATTTTCACATTCCTCATTTTTAGAATCATAATCTCCACCTTCAACTTCAATAAGAATCTTCTTTGACTTTTCTTTCTTTGGATCCTTGAAAGAAATTTTTCTATCAACTTTTTTGTTATTTTCATAGATTTATCCCTTATCATTTCATAAGTGATGAGAGTTCTATAAAAATAATCAATAGATAGCATTTCATGATATCTGTCTTCCAATGAAGATACTTTTTCATCAAACTTTTTAGGAATGATTCTCAAAATATTTTCAAAAACATTAGATTCCTCTAAATTTTCACCAAGACATCTGATATTACTGAAAATGTCATTTACCCTGGAAAAGAAGTCCCCAAAAGATTCATATTCACCTATCTTCAAATTTTCGTACTTCAATCTCTAGAATTGTAATTTTCACTTCTTCACT
Source organism: Viscum album (assembly GCA_963277665.1). Lineage (NCBI taxonomy): Eukaryota > Viridiplantae > Streptophyta > Magnoliopsida > Santalales > Viscaceae > Viscum > Viscum album. Next base: position 1,319,506,967 of record OY728132.1, on the reverse strand, counting down.
TTTGTATTTCCTTCGTATGTGTTTTTCAATTTATCCCATATACCTTTGGCTATAGAAATACATTTTACCCTTAATAATTCACTTTTATAAAGTGATGATAGTAAAAAATTCTTCGACCTTCCATCACCCTCAAGATTCTTCTTATCAACAGAGGTTAGAGGAAATTTATCATCAATAGGTAGAATCCCAATTGTTATAACATCCATAACATCATATCTAATAGAAATAAAATAGGGATACATTCTATATTTCAAGAAATGTTAATTCTTACCATCAAAGACCGAAATACCTATATTATTCACACAATTCAAATTCTTCATCAGTAAAGAATAAGCGAAGAGAACTTTTATATTAAATAATAGTTGAAACCTTATTAGAAAATAAAAAAAGTAATTCAACCCCAATATGGTTATATACATTGTTGATCACCTTATTTTCTTTTATTTTCATTCATAGGCCTCAAGCAATTATTTATCTGAATATGATGGCATGTCGAGTCCGATCAGCAGATTATTTCACTTCTTAATATGATACCATTTGAGAAACTTTTTTATTTTCCCATTAACTATGAATATTTCTTTGGCTTTTTGTCTCACAGAAAATGAGTACCTTCAGTTTCTCACATTTCCACAAACATTCTTAGCCTTTATGAATCTAACAAGCTCAATACATTGGGTTCATCAAATTACTTCTTTTTCTTCAATATTATTCTTGTATCATGACTTACTTCATGAATTTGAATGCATTTGAGATTAGCTTTAGCATCATTTTATTTTTATTAGAAATCATTATAACTTTCATTTCTTTCAACAACATCTATCTTTCCCAATTTATCCCAGATACAATTATCATGAATCTGATTGGTCTGAATATGATCTTGGAAAAATACGATCTCCAGCACTATTTTTTCTTTTCTATCCATATCTGATAATTCTGGATATGATTGATAACATATCTTTCACTCTTTCACTCATAAATATTGAATCATAAGTTTCACAGCTTTACTTATGATTTATGAGAACTCCAAGATCAACAAAGCATCGACACATTGGATTTATCATAGTTATACATACTCCAATTCTCTATCAATATGATCACTTCTTTCAAACCAGATTCAAGGTGAATTTTATGACCATTCTCTTCCAGAAATCTTCACCCAAATACAATGTACCTTTTCCTAAATTATGGGTCTGATTATCTGAAGATTATGGCTAGATTGAATTTCACCGAATACAAAGTGAGGTGATTTTCTCTTTCTTCTTAAAATACTTTCGTAATAAAAGACATCACTTAAATACAAAAACCTTCCTCATCAGCTTGGTCCTAATAACCATTATACAGGTTTTGGATCTTAGATTGATGGTTGTTGATTCATTTGACGTTATTTCTTGGAATTGATTCCATATCTCATTCCTTATTGTGATATTGGTCATTACCTTTCAATTTGGGGAATTTATATTGATTAATTTCTCATTATCATTCTTGAGGTAGGTAGTCTAAATTTTAATCCTATAGTATTGATTTAATTACATTTATGTAATTATAAAACAGAAATTTCCATGATTATAAAATTACATTGATAATTTAATTTGATTAATTTAATTTCAATGTGATAGTGAATTGGGTTAAAATTGGGGAAATTGGAATTCATTGAATTTGGATTAATTAATTAGTTTGTTAATTAATGGAATATTATGATTGTAATATTTATGGAATAATTAAATTTTGTAATGGATCATTTTAATGAGATTATGAATTAATTGATAATGAGGATTATGATATAGTTTAATTAACCTTAATGGGTTAATAGTTTATATGGTTTTAATAATTAAAAATGGTTTAATAGTGAATTTTCCATGTCATTACATGTGATTAAATTTAAGAACCATGTTTTTTATGATACATTATGATGGTAAAATGATGTGACATGTTGGTAAAATGACTAATGTGGATTAGTTTTGATTGATATGATGTATTTGATATGTGTGTGATTGATTGATATATGAGTGTGGGACACAGATTGATGCTTCAAAATACAATATGTGAATGACTGGTATAAATGTGTGGGATATGGATTGATGTTTCAAATTCTTATAGAGATAAATAAGTTGTGGGACACAAAATGATGCTTCAACTACCCAGGGGGTCCTAGACATGGCGTTCTGAGTCCAAAATTTTTTCATTGGACAATGGTTCCAATTGGACATAATATTAATTGAATTAAAATGATATATGTCAATCATGCTATTGGATATATGATAACCCTGGGGGATAATTCGGACTCCGATACGGGATGAATAAGGTATTGATAGTTTAAGTGTCATCGGGAACCCGGATGAATAATGTGGTTATGTAATGAATAATTGAAAATGTTATAATTGTATACATATGCATTGTAATTTCACACACTATAATTGAGTTTATATTGTTTTAGACACCATTGGTGGTTTCCTACTAAGTTAAACTCACACCCTACTCAAGATTCCTGATCGGTACCCGAATAGACTTCATGTTAACAAGATAGGATTAGGGAAAAGAGTCCTTTAATAAATGGATAAGTTGGGTTGGATCATGGATAAATGAACTAGAAAAGTGTTGTGACATTATTTAGAGTGTTAGTGTGTCTTTATTTTGGTTTTTCATTTGAAATGTAACACATTTTTTGTATGACATATCTACTTCTTTAGTTTTGGAAATTGTATTCTTGTTTTGAATAACATGTGATATTGGTATTGTTCTATCTATGGTTATTCAGTTGTCTATTGTTTATTTATTTCTGATGTTTTTCTACTTTGATAAAAAGGGTATAGTTTTTCCATGATCTATATTAGATTCTTGATTCTAGTCCTCATCCTCTAGCATATGGGGAGGTATGCTTGGGGTCATGTGACCAACCAGATTAGGGTGTCGGTTTGTGCCTTTCGAGTCAGGATGTCATAATGAGACCATACATATTTCCTTCAATAATAATACTATTAAAATATAAAAACTAAATAATTAAATTCACTCAAATAGCTTCAAGTTGTGATATATAATATATAAAAATAGAGGGAAATATTATAATATTGAACTCTAGAGGATTATACTTTACAAAGTTTTTTAGGAACAGATGAGAAATTAATATTATAATAAAAAATAAGTAATATAATAAACATGATATAAAAACTATTTTAATGATATGAATGATTTTATAAGTGATATTAAAGTGAATTTTTAATGGGATATATAATCATTGGAATTATATGGTGACCATTTTAGTAATTCCATAAAAAGATGACCATTATAATACTAGCATATCCATTATGTAAAACATACTAGTGTTCAATAAAATACATAACATAATTTTATAATAGGTTAATTTATAATTAAAAATAATATGTATTTATCAACTAATAATAATTTAATTACATTTATATGTCTTCGAATAAAAATGAAATTTATTAGAAAAATTATTTTTTATGCCGAATAGATGATTTTAAAATAATAAAATAATTTTTATTTAATAATTATATTTATCATATAAAGAAAATAATTTTAATAAAAAGGAATGGAAATATATAATAATAAAATAAAAATAATAGAATGGTGTATTTTTTTAAATCTCTGATATTGTTTATTTTCTAAGTGAATGGTAAATTACAACATGTATATACAATATGAATTATTACTTCATAATGATAAAAATATATATATTATTTAATAAAAATCAACCCATTAAAAAATATAATTTAATTTATATAAATATAAGTGTCTAAAAGTCTTAAGATCATTTTATCAACCTATAATGTAGTTTCTATATTCTAAAATTTAAATTTTTATTTTTAAAAAACATATTATGGAAAAATGTAATTTACATTGTGGAAGTAATATTATGAAATGATTTTTTCTAATTAAATGAATAAATTTTAGATATAATGATATAAATGTAAAATAATTTGGTCAATATCCTAATAAAACCATTGATAATGAATTTCCCACTATCATGATTTCTAATGTCAAAGTCCCAAAATTACTAAAACATTCTAAAAAAGTTTCAATAAATACACACCCATCCTCCACACCCACTTCACTAAAAAAATATTTATCATTTTTTCCTCTCAATTTTACTCTAAAGACACATTCTAAAGACATTTTCATGATTTAAGGACTAATTTCAAAAGTTCTAGGAAGTTACTTAAAAAGGTGACAGTTCTTAATCTCCACTATTAATTTTCCTTTTGAAATCCATTTGGTTTCCTTATATTTGTTTATCAATTATTTTTACTCTCTATTATAATCGATCCATTACTATATTATTAATGATATATTATTATAACCTCTCATTATACCACATTCCTATGCATTTATGTTGAAAAACTATTTATATAACCATTATCTAAATCCCTATTTTCCAAATGTGTTTATGATATTATAGATTTACTATTGTTGAACATTGAGATCTGTTTGAGGATGTATGATGGATATATAGTTGTTATATAATTTATCAAATCTATATTTTTTAAATATGATTTTATAAAAATTTTACTATTTCTATCAAATCATATTAATCTAGAAGTTTCACCTTAAGAAACTTTTATACCACTAATTTGAATCAAATATATTTATTGGATACACTTATTTTTTCTATAGGGTATTTTTCTATCAATGATATGTCCTCCAATAATTATAAACCATTATATCAAATCATTAATTTCAATTAATATCCATATTACATATAAATATCCCACTCTACTTCTCAACTATATTCCCTATGACAAGGATGATTTTTTATTTAATAATGAATATGTTTTTTTTATATTTTTTTTGATCGATATTTAATTATATGGAAATAATATTCCACTAACATAAGAAATATTGAAAATTCATATAAAAATTATTTCTATATGGATAAATATTTATTACATATCCATGATTATTCATAAGTTTCTACAGGGAATATTATGTTCTATTTTTTCCCATTATGTTCATAAGGTAAATGTATTGGACTTATTTTTTAATGGGTGGGAACTAAAATTATATAATCCCTCAATGAATTTATAGGTCTAATGAGAAAAACTATCTTGGTTATTTGATATATTTTTAGGAATTTATGTATGATGCCTTAGAATGAGGATTTGATAGTATGGTTTTTATATCTGACATTATTTATTCCATCTCAATGAGATCCGTTATTTCTATCCATGTGATTATTTATTTTAATTTTTATGACATCTATGGATATATTTTTCTCATATTAACATTTATATGAAAACTTTTATTATTTAGCCTTATAATAATACATATGTCATTTTTATTCCATGTTAGTTTCTATTGTACACTACCCCTAAAGATTATCTTAAATAACCACTTTATTATTTCCCTATTTCTCCCGAAAACCATGAAGAGAAATACATATGTTGTAAGGATAAATCATGGAGAAATAATAATCATTCATGTTATCATATGATGTATTATATGATTATAGTTTAATTAAATGTACATGAATATATCTAGTCTCCTTAGACAACTAAAATATTGGATCATGCGTATTATAGTATTATATATTATTTTCTATTGAAATAATTAATCATGAACTATATAATATTGGTGTCAAGTTTTCTAAAGTTGGTATTTGTAAAATTCCGGCATTAAGTAAACATTTTATTCCCTTATGTTTCTTATTTTAATATTTATAATGAGTTGAAACATAAGTAATAAATATATAATACATGAAATGAATCAAATTAATAACAATACATTCATTCATAATGGAATATTAAATCAAAAGTAAATTAATTCATGCACTACAAACCTATTATGATTACATCCCTTAAAATTATATAAAATAATTTTGGAAAATTAATATTAATGAATAATATATTTATAACTTGGAAATCCCCTTGACTATCTTCAACCTTGAGAATAAATGTTATTTTACCTAAGAATATAATGAGAAAACACATCATGAAAGGATAAATAATTTTCCAAAATACTAAATTTAAACTATAGTAATGAGAATTTTGGTGTTTGAAATTTTATTAGGAAGAATTTTTATAATATAATGGGTTTAATATAGTTGTTATTTAAACCTTAGTAAGGGGTATATAACTATTGGGTAGAATATCAACAAAAATATTATGAATTTAGAATTATTGGTATATATTTGATATAATTAATGTTTTATATTTTAAATAATACTATATATATTTGTAAAATAAATAAATTATTTGAAAAAAAAAGAAATTATTTTGGAATTTAATAAAAATATACTAATTTTTTTGTGAAAATACCTTTTGTTATAATGAAATTATTTTGGTGAACTGTAATTTTTTTTAAATTTTAACTTTTAAAAAAATTATTTAAATACTAAAATTATAATGATTAAATACATAAAGTGATTTAAGGATGAAGAAATATATTTTATTTAAATAAATAATTTTGGTTATATTTTAGATATTTAAACTATAAATTAATGGTATTTAGTTTATTAAATTTAATGTAATTAAAAAATTATATATTTTAAGAATGAATAAAAATGTATAAATTTATAATTAATTGGTTATAAATAATGATAAAATAGTTTAATGTTAAATAGTTATATTTTTCACAGAATTTTTTTTATTATTATAGTTATTTTTATACTAATACATTAAATTAGCCACTATTATAGAATAATTAAAAATAAATGAATTGTTGTTTTTGAAAATTAAATAAAATAAAATATATATAATTATTATTAATTGGTATGTAATAATAATAAATTAATTTCATTCTTAAAATATTTTTTTATAAAAAATGTTTTTAGTCATTTTGTGTTCCTATTTTTAAATTATTACTTATTACTTTTAGAAATTGACTCCTGTAAAATAAATCTTATATTTTTCATTTTTATTTCTAAATTAAGTATTAAGGATATATATTTTTTTAGACCTGAAAATAATTTACTAAATTAATAGTATGTTACCATTATAAAGGGTAAACTATGGTAAATTAGTTAATATGATTGGTAAATTAAAGAAATGTAACAAAATATTATCTATAATTATGTATAAGAGGTAATTCTAAACGTCACATTTTCCTCAATCCATTATTTTCTACTTTGAATACTATTTACTTTAAAATGAATTTCTTTTTATATTAACGAAATGAGTATTTAAAAAAATTAAACCCCTTCCCACCTATAAAAGGACCTTGCCTCTACCAACTTAACTATAATAATTCCCTTAAATTTCTACATGAACACTGACCCATATCCTCTCCATAACAAACTGATCCCATCTTTTCTTACTTTTTATCTTAATATAATTCCCCAATTCCTTCAAAACCAAGAGATCTTCTATGATATGATTTGATTTTTTATTTATAACTAATTATTTCATATAATTTTTTTTTTATATCATTCTTATAAATCATTAAAATTATGATTTATCATATTTATAAAATATAGAAAATATAATTACACTTTTATAATATGTAAATTATAATAAAAACACTTCTAAATATACTCATCCATTGATTGTAGTGTGTTATTATTTCAGTTGTTTAACCACCTTCATGAATGATACTATAATGTTTTATCATTAATGTTTATAAAAACATAATTTTTATGATATGATATAAATAAGGAAATATTTTTTTCTTTATGGTTATGTAATATTTCTAATAATATTTAATTCATTATTAATTTATCCCCTTAGGTTTGCCAAAAAATACCAAAAAAATACTATAATGGACTTCAAATTTACAAATAATACTTGAAACTCAAATTGATTGAAACTAAAACTAAATAAATAATTATGGAAAACATATTCTAGTGTGGTGACTAATATAAAGTTATTAAATTTATTAACAAGGAATTATGACAGTGACTGTCATACTAAAATAGACAGGGAAAAATTGAATCTACTAATAATCAATGATCAATATGAAATAAAAATAGTAACAAATATATAAAAAAAAGATATAAATGATTAATTTATAATTTAATAAATATAAATAATTTTCTAAATTTAATGAATAATATGTCTATTTTTGAAATAAATTATGTTAGTGTATGTTTTAGAAATAGGGGATCCAAGGTGAGGGTTTTTGATGACACAATCTCTTTTCATTGAGTTAGGCAATCATATATTTGAATATATTCTTATATATTTGTTAACCCTGACCTTATGATTTAAAAATGTTTTATTTATTATATATTTTCTATGAATTTACATTTATTTATCCTTAAAAAATCATCAAATGATTCTTAATTCCTAAATTATGAGGTTTATAAGGATTTTATTCCCAATATCACCTTAAAATAAAGATTATATATTCTTAAATTCACAATGGGGAAAATTTTATGTTCATTATCTCTAATTCCCCCATATATTTTCTTCTCCTTTAGTTATTATTTTTTTCTTTTACACATATTATCACCATTTCCTCTCTTATTGGATTATAAATCACCCAAAATGATGCATATAAGTGGAACCAATCATATCTATTATTTTAGGATGGGAATAAATTTTTATAATTTCCATGTTCCTCATATCCTTTTATGAATATCCTTATAATTAATTCTATTATTTCATAAGTTCATTTTGTATTTACTCTGTTTTTATTTAAAATAGTTTGAAATTAATATTATTTTAACATTTTACACATTGTTACTTTCTCTCACCATTTTCTTCTGTTTTATTAATGATGATTATTTTTGGAATTTTTCATTGTTCTTATAAGTAATATTTATTTAATTTCTCATTATTTAATGTAAAACTACTTATTTTCTATTGTTTCATTAAAAAATATTATCATAACATAAAGGACATTTCTTCTTATTTTCTATGAAATTTTGTATTGTTCTTATAAATTATTTTATATATGTGTTAATGCATGTTAACGTTTATTATGTTTCACTGGGGATATAATTTAATGAAATAATACTCTTTAATTTTTATATAATGATCAATCACTATCTTTTTATTTACAAAACAACAAATATTTTTATAGATACAATTTCCATTATTGAAAATACCTTCTTATTACCTTATACTTATTTATTCTATTTTAAGTATATTCTATAAGATAATCATACCATTATATTATCTAGGGAAACTATTGATATAACTATATATTCTTTTTTTTTCTTTGAAAGAATCATTTTTAGATAATAATTTATAGTTATGAAGGATATTGATATGTTTATAGTCTCATCCAATTATATTTGTAGATGTTTTATGCCTTATGATATATTTTCTATGACCCATTTATAGTGGTTTATTAAGTTGTGATATATGATTTATTTAAAATAGAACACATATATATATATTTCCATTGTATTATGGGTGGGTATGATAAATCCTTATAATTTGTTGGTTAAAGAATATATCTCATTTTATAACTATGTTATGGGACATGGGGTGTTATTTTAGTCTACTATTTTATGTGACATGGGAAGTTATCTCGTACATTACATTATGGGAAAAAGGATAATATCCGACTTTGTTGTGCATGGATTTGTTGTGGGTATCTATTTCAATAATTTTATGATGATATTGGAAGAGATCCTTAACATATATTATCATTTTATTTTTTATGAAACATTCATGTGTTATATCACAAGTATCATTATTATTCTTATGATTTCACATTCGTATTCCTTGAACCAATTTTTACTTTATTGATTGTCCTTTTTTGATTTTATTTTCCCATGATATGTTTTATGATTATATTATCATATCACGTTACCATTTATTATGATCTCTTGAATTTACTCTAATAGTTACATGTATTGCTTGTTCATGTTTTCTATCATATTTATAAACTAATTAGTTATGAGTCATTGATATGTTTTTATACAATAGAGTATTTATGGTCACTCTTTCATATGCTTTCCATTTTCCCATGGAATCATATGTCATATTATATCTACACAGAAGAAATTTGTGGAGACTTTTATGGGATATATTGAAGTAATAATGTGTAATTTAATATATATGTATCTAATATAAAAATACAATAAACCATCAGGATGTAACACCCCAATCTTTTATAGTAAGTTATTTTCTTTAAAGTAATTCAATATCTTATCCTACACGTAACACCGAGTTAGAGTGCACCACAACTTACCAATCTAGTCATTCAAAATCGGTTATGAATATTATTAACTTAATTTTGAATTTTATAAACTCCATATAATTTTAACATCCATATTATGTGTTTCTTAGGAATAATATTAGAACAAATTCAATTTTTCAGATTAAAGAAGTATTTTTCAAAAAATGAAATTTTTCCGCCATTTTATGGAGAAGCCTTTTTAAATAAAATATTTGACACTTTAATATATTCAATTTTACAAAATAAACTTCTTCTTTATAATAGAGACATAAAAATTTAGTTTGGAAAAATTTTCAGTGCTTTTATGATAACTTTCATATTTTGATGAATAGTGAAAAATACTAAATTTTAATTGAAAACAAATTTTTTAATCAAAATAATTTATATTGTTAAATTATACATTTGAATGGTTTTGAACTATAATTATATTATATTTTTATCATTTAATCCAATTTTTTTCATTGGAAGTAATTTTTCATTTAAATTGGACATAAACACAAATCAATCTTTTGATAGTTTTTACTTCTTAAAAACCCGCTTTCTGGTTTTGGAAACAGGAATTATTTTTAAATTAATTAATACATATTCTATGTTTTGAATTTTCTAAAATAAACATCATTTTTGAATTTGGAATATTAAAATTTTCTTTGGGTGAATTTTTTGTATTTTTCTCAAAACATTCAATTTTTGATGAATAGTAAAAAACAATGCGTTATTGTTTAAAGACGACTTTTTATTTAAATAATTATTTTTAATTTAAATTTATTTTAAAGTCAAAATATATACATAATACCTATATTATTCCAATTTAATTCATTGATGTCATTTTATAATAATATTAGTTATATAAAATTTTATTTAACTTTATTCGTCTTTTACCCACCTTTTTGGGCCATTTGCAAATTTGCATAAAACATAATTTTACTACTTCTATGAATTGAATTTCAAAAATCTGTGAGACATGTTTGACATCATTAATTAAAATTTGGTTCAAAAGGATGAAAATAATTTTTGGTGAATAGTAACTTTTGAATTTTATTTATCAAAGTTCAAAGTAAATGGGGTAATTAAAGGTAAAAATGATATTATAATTATCCCAAGAAATGTCCTAATTCTATTGGATAAGTGTATTTTTACCAAAATCAATCATAGGACAAAAATATGATTCTTTTTATTCACTTTGATTAGATTAGCACATTTTTTATATTTTATTTAAAGAAGAGTTGAAAGTGTTAAATTCAAATTTTAATAACTAAACCATTTTTAAAATAGGGTTATCCATAAGATAAATTCGACTATAAATATTCATTATATAGATAAAAATATTTACTACATCATAGTATTTTATTTATAATTTTTTGACATTAAATAATTAAATTTATTTATAACACAATAATGATAAATTAATTACCTTATTAATGAAAGATTAAAATAATTGATATTATAAATATTAAAATAAATGTAAATTTAACCTTTTGATGAATTACTAGAATTTTCTAGGTTAATTTTAATTTTTAGGGTTTATTTAATTTACTTTTCTTGAATAAATTAGACTGTTATGACTTTCAAAAAAACAAATACTAAATAGTGTCAAAATCTACATAAATTGGTTTTTAAAACAAATACAAATTTATTAAATTATATAATAGTCCTAAAAATATAAGGTTCATATAAAGGACTTATATAATGATATATATGTCATTAATTAACCACTTTAGGTTATCTTGGAATTTTATAGTAAGTTTGTTAACCATGTATTATAATAATACAAGAAGACATGGTAAAAGTTAAACTATTTAAATAAGATTTAAATATAAAAGATATGGTTGATATGGTTACCTAAACTTGTCTAAAACCTATTTGTTGAATGTTTTTAGACCCATATACACATTATCCTAAAAATAAATCCATTTGGAGCTATTATAAATGGAAAATTATTTTTATAATAAAATAATATTTCAACCTCTTCCTAAAGTGCCCTTCACCTCCCTTATAAAAGGGTACTTCCCCTTCACTCAAATTTAGACTGGAAAATCAATTTTTCTTAGCCAAAACAATCTCAAATATTCTCCCAACTACCCTCACCTCAACCTAGATTCCTTAAATTGATCATAAATCCTACCTAAGGAGCCCTTTTGTAGAAATCAAAAAGGAAGCACCCAAAGAAGAGGTAATTATTTCATCGCCTCTTTCAAATATATTTTCTTTTTCCACTTCCTATTTATTTATTTTTTACATTCCAAAATAATAACTCCAATACCTTCTACATATTGTGATTTTATTATAAATATGGTACAACCATGTTTATTATTTTATCCATCCTATGAATGAAAAGTCACCATGTGTGTGTGTGTACGGTTTACCGTCTCCACCTCGTGGTGTAGTTTTTTATTCAACACATCATTATTTGTATGGGTATAATAATGAGTTTAATTCATTTAAATAAAATATATAACATGTAAATGATTATGAATATATAATATACCATCCAATTACAAACTATTTCACCATCAATAGAATGATATTGTCGCTTGTGCGTACGTATGGATTACCGTATCCACGATGCGATGAGCTTTCATTCCCCGTCGTAACCATTCAATAATAATTTTAATTTTATGATTAAAAATTAATGTTTAAGAAATTAATATCATTATTTATATGAATAAAATAAATCCTATCGATAACAAATATGACTTATGTAACAAGACAAATAAATGAAAACGAATCAATTTACAACTGAAACAATGATACTACTGAAATATTATTAACAAATCAATATTATTGGATCATATATGATATCATATTTATGTATTTGGTTCTTGTAAAATTTAATAACAATGATTTAACCATTATAAAAGATTTTAAAGTACACTCTACTAATGAGAACTACAAGGTAAGGGGTTTTCATCTCACTTTTATTCCCGTGAGATTCATGTTATATTTTCCACTATTTACTTTTGTGTAGTGTATGTACTGCCCATGATTTTATTAGTTGTATAATATACTTTAATTTATGTGTATTTTTATCTTCATTTTATGATCCTCATTTCATGGGGTTTATTTTTCGTATGTTTCCAAATCAGTAAGGGAATTTCTAACTTCAATTTCCACTCATTGGGTTTTCCGCATACTTCATTGATTATTTTACTCCAAGATTATGTGTGGAATCACTATTTATTTATTTATGTAGAAATTTACACTCCCCTTTGTGTTTATATACTTTTTATACACATAATAATTCCATTGATAAATTCTCAATTCATTTATATGAACTTGATATGGGTATCTTAACTCAATTTCCATTCATTGAGTTAAACATCAAAGTCATTGGTTTTGTTTTTACAAGAATATGTGTGAAAGTCCTTTGATTGATTTACATGGAATATCCAATAATATTTATTGTATTTATATTTCTCACACATAATTATTTAATTGATTTATCCTTAATCTAACGATATGGTCTTTATAAGGTATTCCATCTCAATTTACATTCCATCGAAACTTTTTTGTTATTGTGACAATTCACTTTTATATGGTGTATATACTATCCTTCGACATATTATATCATAAATACCTTTATTAACATGATTTTATAATGTTTTGATTATTTTAATTACTCAATTATTTTTATTCAAGCATCTCTCATTTGGTTAGTAACTCTTTAACTAAAAAATCATTTTAAATATTTATTCTTATAAATCTTTCTTATTAATATCCATGTTTTAAAAATAGTTTTAAGGATTAATTTATATGGACCTAAATGTATTGAAATTAAAATTAATTTAAAATTTTTCAAATTTTTATGGGACACTTTGATTCAAAAATATCTTTTAAATAACTTCTTTGATTAATAGTGAGACTTTTAAATGTTTTCAAGAAAAAGGGGATATTTCTCTCAAATAGTTTTACTGATTATTTTCATCAATGTAAATATCCTTCATTGTATTTTATTCTTTATTGAGGTTGATTTATTATAATATAATTTTACATATTTTATTTAATGAGTTATGTTTGACTGTGTATGTGCTATTTTTATACCATTCATGGTTTGTGGTTAAAGTATTGAAATTTTGTATGCTAGTTTTAATATGAATGTTTAGATTCTGTTTCACCCTTTTCATAAGATGAATTCATTGGACTTAGTAAGTAACAGGAGGGGACCACTATATCCCCTCTATGTATCGGTAGGTATCATGAGACTAAATAATTTCTTGGCACAAGGCCTTGAAAAAATTTATATTTATATTCTTGGCACGAGGCCTTGACATTGTGGTTAGGATGTCTAACATTATGCATTCCATCATTATGAGATTAGTTATTGATGTTACATGTGATTATTAGACTAGTATAATATCTATATGAATAAGTAAATGGAATTATTTAATTTATCTTTCCCATATTATACTAAATTTTATGTTTAAATGGCTTGTGATTCAATTTTATACCTTTCCATAAAAATTTATGATTATTTATGATAGATTACACTATATTGTTTATCCTTAATAAGTATCAGAGCTCAACCCTTTCTTATGTTTTATTTTATCAGGATGAAAAGAAGTGTATTATGTTTTATATTCAGGTTTAGGCTAGGGGAATAATGTAATTCTCAAAGGATTATCTATGTTTTATTTTAACTTAGAAATTATAATGTGAAGTTCATGTATGTAATCTATTTTCCAAGAGTGCTAAACTGATCGGCCCTTTGGGACTTGATTCATTGTAATCATGCCAATGTTATGTAATAATGCACCAACTATGTCTAACTAGGGTTGGGGAATTACAGTTGGTATCAGATGAAATTTAGAAATAACCATGGAAAGTAGATTTAGATAAACTCTAATTAGTAAACATTACTCTAAGATAAAATTTGAGGATTAGTATAGAACTTCCAAAAAAATTTGGTAATTTAGAGATTTTGTGAGTATTACAAGTAATAAATCAATTTATGGATAATACAGGTATACGTGGTTCCATCACAGATGTACCTAGGAGTGAAAACTCTGACAAGGACTTTCGGGCTTGACCTGGGGTATCCTAGTACATGACAACGGGCCTTACTGTGAACCCGGTTTGACACTCCCAGGGGATATACTTACGACAATTCACATTTTCGTTACAAAACGATTTGAAAGATTTTAATATAAGATGATAATAAATAAACTTGGTTAATCTTAAGGTGTTTTAGACTGAAAATAAGGTGTCATGATATTCCCTAAATTATTTTATGACTATTGTTACTCACACTATACTTTCTAGTTTTAGTCAGCGATAGGATTCCAAGGAAGTCATAGTAACATTGAACATGATGTATAAAGTGGGAACGATGGTGGAAATGAGAAACTAAATGGAATGTTGATATGCGTAAAAGATATCATGTTCATGTCGAAGAAGGTTTCCAAAAATATCGTCAACAACATATACATTAACTAACTCCCAAACTCAACAAAGAAGTTAAAGGAAGAGAATGATAAGAGCTCCAGTAGTGGATAATATGGAGAAAAGAAAGATCAATTTCCATCATGTAGGAAATTTAGTAGGAGACATCTAGGAAAGTGTCTCAATGGAAAAAAGATATGCTTTATGTGTGGGAAGGAAGGACATAAAGAAAATAATTGTCAAGGAAAAATGAATTATACTATGGAAGAAAATAAAAATGATCCTAAGAATCCATTTACAGTCATTTGTTGTAAATGTAGGGGACCTTGTCATTACCTGAGTCAATTCCTTATTCTATTGGATAACCACTAGGTCAAGGAAGATCCTATGTGTGAATAAATGGATGGAAAAATGTTTAAAAGTATTAATGCTCTTTATTTATGGGATTACTTTGGAATACTTTTCTCTTGTATGTGTAACCCTGCAGTATGTTTTGTGAAAATTATATTTGAGGAAGAATTGTCTTTTCTTTTGAGTCAATTACAGGTTATTAATTTTTGGGATGAAAATGAGAGGTATGAGATAACATTTGTGGTTAAATTATGTTATGGTTATTTTGAGGAATTTATCCCATTTTGGGAATGTTATAAAATATAGTTTTTGAAAAGGGACAACACGTAGACAATTTGACAACCCGTCACGTCAGAAAAAGCTGCGCGAATCGAACCCACAACCAAAGTGTGACTAGGATTTATCACCAACCATTGGACTACATGAAGTCCCTCATTAGTGTGACTAATTATTTTTAGTTAAATGATTTTATTTATCAATATTAAATTGATTTGTGATCTTATGTTCTATCAAATGTATATACTTAGTATAGGAATATGATTTTGTGATTAAGTGATAAATGTTATTTTGGAAGACATTTTCTCTGTTGGGAGAACTATATTCCTATGGAAAATAAAATATTATGGTATTTCAATTAAAGAGTACTGGTGGATCTTTTATTTTGTAAGAATATATGTTTTGATTTTGGACTTATATTGATTTAGGTTACATATGGAAATGATTAACCTATCATAGAGAATATATGATTTGGTTAATTACACTTCAGTATGAGACTTTAAGAGTACTTGATGTTATTTTTAGATAAATGTTAAGATTTACTATGAAATAATTTGTGATTAAAATCTTCTGGGTTTTTTTCAATATTAGTTTGGATTATATTGAAGGATTTTAAGGATAATTGTTTATTGAATGATATTTATTGAAGTTTGGGTATTTTTTGTTTAATTTTAGAAATTAAGATTAGTATTTATGTCTATAAAGGATTATCTATTTTGGGGATCATCTGATCTTGTACTAACCATTTTTCTTTTTTTAATATCTATAGACAACGAATATATATAGTTCATTCTTTGTGGATTATTTGATTCTCTAGAAGTTGATTCTAGTGTTTCAGGTGTGACCAAGTCATCCTGAATACTCATCGTTTGGAGAAAACATGAGTTAGTGGTATAAATTTATTAAAGGATTAAACTCTACATTAATAGTAAAAATATCTCTTTATGTTCTTAGTAAATATCATAAATAAATTCCTCAGCCTTATTAAATGGAACTTAAAACAAAAATGTTGTCCGTTTACTTTTCCTACTAGGAAATCAATGACTTTTTAACCCATCATAAGTGTGTGGTTTTCTTATTGTTATCTTTATCCTGGTCATGTTTTCTATCACTCTTCATCAAAACTTGAAACTTAGTTTATCTTCCATATCCATGTTTTCTTACATGGAATCCTAGTATGGGATATCTTGAGTGACCTTTGTACTTATTTTTCTATCTTTTAAAGTGATAGCATTATTCACTCTTTCTAAGATGTGGGACATTCAATGAAGTTCTCAAGACCAATTCTAAAATTTTTAGGACGCAATTTAAAAATTGGGGGAATAATTTAACACCCCAAGACTTCATAGTAAGTTATTTTCTTTAAAAGTAATCCAATAGCTTGCGTTATACGCAACACTGAGTTCGAGTGCACCACGACTTACCAATCTAGCCATTCAAAAAGATGTTATGAATAGTATTAACTGAATATTAAATTTTATATACTCCATATAATTTCAACATCCATATTATGTGTTTCTTAGACATAATATAAGAACAAATTAAATTTTTCAGATAAAAGAAGTATTTCTCAAAAAAAATTAATTTTTCCACCTTTTAATGGCGAACCCTTTCAAAATCCAATATTTGACACTTTTATATATTAAATTTGTAAAAAAAAACTTCTTATTTAGAATTGGGACATAAAAATTTATCTTGGATAAATTTTCGGTGCTTTTATGATAACTTTCATATTTTAATGAATAGTGAAAATACTAAATTTTAATTGAAAACAACATTTTTAATCAAAATAATTTATAGTGCTAAATTATAAATTTGAATGGTTTTAATTATAATTAGATTATATTTTTATAATTTAATACAATTTTTTTCATTGTAATTAATTTTACATTTAAATTGGACATAAACACATATCAATCTTTTGATAGTTTTTACTTCTCAAAAACTCGTTTTCTGGTTTTGACAATGAGAATTATTTTTAAATTAATTAATAAAAATTCTATGTTTTTAATTTGGTAAAATAGACACCATTTTTGGATTTTGAATATCAAAATTATCTTTGGGTGAATTTTTGGTATTTTTCTCAAAACATTCAAATTTTGATGAATAGTGAAAAACACTGCGTTATTTTTTAAAGTTGACTTTTTATTTAAATAATTATTTTTAATTTAAATTTATTTTAAAGTCAAAATATATACATAATACCTATATTATTCCAATTTAATTCATTGAAGTCATTTTATAATAAGATTACATATGTAAAATTTTATTGAGCTTTTTTCTATCTTTTACCCACCTTCTAAGCACATTTGTAAATTTGCTTAAAACATAATTTTTCCGCTTCTATGAATTGAATTTAAAAAATCCAAGAGACACTGTTTACATTAGTAACTAAAATGTGGTTCAATAGGATGAAAATAATTTTTGGTGAATAGTAACTTTTAAATTTTATTTACCACGGTTAAAAGTAAATAGGGTAATTAAAGGTAAAAGTGTTATTATAATTTCTCCAACACATGTCCTAATTCTATTTGATAAGTGTATTTCGACAGAAATTAACCTCTAGACAAAAATATGATTCTTTTGATTCACATGTATTAGATTAGGACATTTATTACATTTTTTCTAAATAAGAGTTAAAAGGGTTAAATTCAAATTATAATAACTAGACCATTTTTTATATAGAGTTATTCATAAGATAAATTTGACAATAAATATTCATTAGGAAGATAAAAATATTTCCTACATAATAGTATTTTAGTTATAATTTTTATAAATTATATATTTCAATTTATTTATGAAACAATGATGATGAAGTAATTACCTTATTAATGAAAGATTAAAATAATTGATATTATAAATATTAAAATAAATGTAAATTGAAACTTTCAATGCCATCCAAAAAATTTATAGGATAATTAGAAATGTTAGGGTCGATTAAATGTACTTTTTTAAAAGAAATTAGATTGTTATGACTTTCAAAAAAACCAAATACTAAATAGTGTCAAAATTGACATAAATGGGTTTTTAAAATAAATACTATTTTATTAAATTACATAATAGTCCTAAAAATATAAGTTTTGTCCAAAGGACTTATATAATGATATATATGCCATTAATTAACCACTTCAGTTTCTCTTGAAATTTTATAGTAAGTTTATTAACTATTTATTATAATAATACAAGAAGACATGGTAAAAGATAAACTATATAATTAAGAGTTAAATATAAAAGAAAAGGTTAATATGGTGACCTAAACTTGCCTAAAACCTATTGGTTGAGAGGTTTTAGACACAAAAACACCTTATACTCTAAATAAATCCATTTTTAGCTATTATAAATGGAAAATGGTTTTTATAATAAAATAATATTTCAAGCTCTTCCTACAGTACCCCTCACCTCCCTTATAAAAGGGAACTTCCCCTTATCTCAAATTCACACCTACAAATCCATTTATATCAGACAAACTCTACACAAATATTCTCCCATCTACTCAAAATTTAACCTAGAGTCCTTACTTTGATCATAAATCCAACCTAAGGATCCCTTTTGTACAAATCAAAAATGAAGCACCCAAAGAATAGGCTATTATTTTGTCCCCTCTTTCAAAGTTATTTACATCTTACACTTCATATTTCTTTGTTGTTTCCATACCAAAATAATAAATTCAGTACCTTATACATACTGTGATGTTATTATAAATATGGTACAACCATATTCATTTTTTTATTCATCCTATGAATAAGAAGTCACCATGCGTGCATGCGTACGGATTACCATCTCCACGTCGTGGTGTATTTTGTTATTCAACAATTCATTATTTGGATGGGTATAATAATGAGTAAAATTGATGTAAATAATAAATATAACATTTAAATGATTATTTATATATAATATAACATCCAGTTATATATTATTTCACCATAAATAGAATGATATTGTCGCTCGTGCGTACGTAGGGCTTATCGTCTCCACAATGCGATGAGATTTCATTCCCCATCATAACCATTCAAGAATAATTTTCATTTTATGATTAAAAAATAATTATTAAGAACTTAATATTAATCTAGATATGAATAAAATACATCCTAACTATTACAAACATGACTTACATAACAAAACATATAAATTAAAACGAATCAGTTTACACCCAAAATAATGATACTACTGAAATATTATTAACAAAGAAATATTATGGGATCCTATATGATATAATATTTATAAATGTGGTTATTTCAGAGTTTAATAACAATTATTTAACCATTATAAGTAACTTTAACATACCCTCTACTAAGTAAAATTACAAGTTAAGTGGTTTTCATCTCACTTTTATTCCCATGAGATCCATGCCATATTTTCCACTATGTCCTTTTGTGTGGTGTATGTACTGCCCAAGATTGTATTGTTTGTGTAATATACATTAATTTAAGTGTATTTTAATCTTAATTTAATGATCCTTATTTCATGGGGTGTATTTTTCGTAATTTACTAAATCGGTAAGGGGATTTCTAATTTCCATTTCCACTCAATGGGTTTTACGCATACTTCATTGATTATTTTACTCCCAGATTATGGGTGGAATCACAATTTATTTATTTATATAGTAATTTCCACTCCCCTTTGTGTGGATATAATTTTTATACACATAATTAAACCATTTATAAATTCTAAAGTCATTGATATGAACTTGATAAGGGTATCTTAACTCAATTTCCATTCATCGAGTTAAACATCCAAGTCATTGGTTTTGTTTTTACAAGAATATGTGTGGATGTCCTTTAATTTATTTACACTGAATATCCAATCATATTGAGTGTATTTATGTTTTTCACACATAATTATTTCATTGATTTATCCTTAATATAAGGATATAGTCTTTATAAGGGATTTCATCTCAATTTACATTCCATTGATACTTCTTTGTTGTTATGCGCCAATTCACTTTTATATGGTGTATATACTATCCTTTGACATATTATATCATCAATACCTTTATTATTATGATATTATAAAGTTTTGATTAATTTTATTCCTCAATTTTTTATATTCAAGTTTCTCTCATTTGGTTATGAACACTTTAACTAAAATATTGTTTTAAAGATTTATTCTTATAAATATTTCTCATTAATGTCCATGTTTTAAAAATGGTTTTAAGGATTTATTTATATAGAAATTAATGTTTTTAAATTAAAAATATTTTAAAATGTTTCAATGTGGTATAGTACACTTTAATCCAAAAATCACTTTTAAATTACTTCTTTAATAAATAATGCTACTTTTAAATGTTTTCAAGAAAAAGGGGATATTTCTCTCAAATAGTTTTACTGATTATTTTCATTTATGTCAATATCCTTAATTGTATTTTATTCTTGATTGAGGTTGATTTATTATAATAAAAACTTCCATATTGTATTGAATGAGTTATGTTTGACTGTGGATGTTCTATTTTTATACCATTCATGGTTTGTGGTTAAAATATTGACATTTCGTATGCTTGTTTAAATACGAATGTTAAGATTATGTTTTACCCTTTTCATATAAGGTATTCATTGGACTTAGTAAGTGATGGGAAGGGCCCGATATAGACCTTCGATGCATCGGTGGGTCTCATCAGACAAAATATTGTCTTGGCATAAGGCCTTGAAAAAATTTATATATAGAGTCTTGGCATGGTGCCTTGACATTGTGGTCAAGATGTCTGTCATTATGCATTCCATCATTATGAGATAGTTATTGATGTTAAATGTGATTATTATACTAGTATAATATAATTATAAATAATTTAATGACATTATTTAATTTATCTTTTCCATATTATACTGATGTTTATGTTTAAAGGTCTTTTGTTTCAATTTTATACCTTTCTATAAAAGTTTATGATTATTTATGATAGCTTCTTATATATTGTTTATCCTTACCAATCATCTAAGCTCACCCCTTTATTATGTTTTGTTTTCTTTGGATGCCAAGATGAGTATTATGTTTTATATGTTGGTTTAATCTAGGATAATAATGTGATTCACAAAAGATTATCTATGTTTTATTTTAAGTTATAAATTGTAATGTGAATTTCATGTATGTAATCTTTTTTCCAAGACTGATAAACTGATCGTCCCTTCAGGACATAATTCAATGTAATCATGCTAATGTTTTGTAATAATTCTCTGACTCTGGGTAACTATGGTTGGGGAGTTACAATTGGTATCAGAGTAAGTTTATCAATAAACTTGAAAACTATATTTATATAAACTCTCATTAGGAAATATTACCCTAAGGTAGACTTTGAGGATTATTATAGAATAACATCTTAGAATTTTGGTAATTTAGAGATTTTGTGAGTTTTCTAAGAAATAAATCCATGTCTTGATACTACAAGTGGACATGGTTCTAGCATAGATGTACCTAAGAGTGAAAACTCTGACAAGGAGTTTTGGGCTTGACCTGGGGTATCCTTGTACATGACAGTGGGCCTTACTGTGAATTGTGTTTGACCCTCCTAGTGAATATTCTTAGGATTATTCACATTTTCTTTATGAAAAGATTTGAATTATTTTAATAAAAGATGAGAATAAATAACTTTGGTTAATCCTTTGGTGTTTTAGATTGAAAATAAGCTATCATGATATTATCTAAATGATTTTATGACTATTGGTACTGACACTATGATTTCTGGTTTTTTTCAATGGATGGATTCCAAGAAAGTCATAGTAACATTGAACATGATGTAAAATTTTGGAATTATAGTGGAAATGAGAAACTAAATTGAATATTGATAGGCGTAAAAGATATCATGTTCATTCTGAAGTAGGTTTCCAAAAATATGATCAACAACATATAAATTAACCAACTCTCAAACTCAACAAAGGAGAGAAAGGAGGAGAATGATAAGAGCTCCAGCAGTAGAGAACATGGAGAAAAGAAAGCTCAATTTCCATTATATAAGAAATGTGGAAGCATATACCCAGGAAAGTGTCTCAATGGAAGAAATAAATTCTTTATGTGTGGGAAAGAAGGACATAAAGTAAATAATTTCCAAGGAAAAAAGAAACAGTAGTATGGAAGAAAATAAAAATAATAATAAGAATCCATTTACATTCATTTTTCATAGATGTAGGGGACCTGGTCATTACTTGAGTCAATGATCTATTCTATAGGATAACCACTAGGTCAAAGAAGAACCTATGTGGAAATAAATTTATGGCGAAATGTTTAAAAGTATTAATGATATTTTTTTGATGGGATTACTTTGGAAGACTTTTCTCTTGTATATGTAGTCCTACAATTTTTTATGTGAAAATTATATTTGGGGAAGAATTATATTTTCTATTTTGGATATAGTTATATAGAACTATTTGGGTCTATATGATCCTTGAATTTGAGGCAATAACAGGTTATTAATTTTTGGGACGAAAACATGAGGTATGCGATAACATTTGTGGTAAAATTATGTTATAGTTATTTTGAGGAATTTATCTCATTTTGGGAATGTTATAAAATATAGTTTTTGAAAAAGGACAACATGCAGACCATGTGACAACCTGTCTCATTGGACAAATCTATGGGAATAAAACCCACAACCAAAGTGCGACTAGGATTTATCGCCTACCATTGGAATACATGAAGTCCCTCATTAGTGTGATTAATTATTTTTAATTAAATGATTTTATTGATCATTATTAAGTTGATTTGTGATATTATTTGTTATCAAATGGATATCCTTATTATAGGAAAATAATTTGGTGATTAAGTGATAAATGTTATTTTGGAAGACGTTCACTCTATTGGGAACACTATATGCCTAAGGAAAATAGAATACTACGGGATTTTATTTAAGGAGTAATGGTGGATTTTTTTATTTTTTTAAGAATCTATGTTTTTATTGTGGACTTAGAGTTATTTAGGTTATTTAGGGAATAGATTAACCTATCATATAGAATATGTGATTTGGTTAATTAAACTTTAGTATGTGACTTTAAGAGTAGTTGATGTTATTTAGAGATAAATGTTAAGATTTAATATGAAATAATATGTGATTAAATTCTTCTATGTTTTGGGTTTCAATCTTAGTTTGGATTATATAGATGGATTTTATGGACAATTTTTTATTGAATGGTCTTTATTGAACTTTGGGTATTTTTTGTTTAATTTTTGAAATTAAGATTAGTATTTATTTCTATAAAGGATTGTCCATTTTTGGATCATTAGATCTTTTAATAACAGTTTTGGTTTTTGTTAATCTCTAAAGAAAAGGGAAATATATAGTTCATCCTTTGTGGATTATGTGATTCTCTAGAAGTTGATTCTAGTGCTTCAGGTGTGACCAATTCATCTTGAATACTCATCGTTTAGAGAAAATATGAGTTAGTGGTAGAAATTTAAAGGGTGAAACACTACTTGAAAAGTAAGTATATCTCTTTATGTTCTTAATCAATATCATAAATAAATTCCTCAACCTTATGAAATGGAACTTAAAACAAAAATGTTGTCTGTTTACTTTTCCTACTGGGAAACCAATGACCATTTAACCCATCACAAGTATGTGGTTTTCTTGTTGTTAAATTTCTCCTGATCATGTTTTCTATCACTCTACCTCAGAACATGACACTTAATTTATCTTCCATATCCATGTTTTCCTACATGGAATCCTAGTATGGGTTATCTCGGGTGACCTTTGTACTTCTTTTTCTTTCTTTTAAAGTGATAGTTTTATTGACTCTTTTTTCAATGTGAGACTTTAAATAAAGTTACCAATCCCAATTTTAAAATTTTGAGGATGCAATTTCCAAATGGGAGGAAGAATGTAACACCCCAATATTCCATAGTAATTTATTTTCTTTAAAGTAATTCAATAGCTTATCCTACACGCGATACCGAGTTCGAGCGCACCACAACTTACCAATATGGCCATTAAAAAAGAGGTTATGAATAGTATTAACTGTATTCTGAATTTTATATACTTCGTATAATTTTGACATCCATATTATTTGTTTCTTTGACATAATATAAGAACAAATTCAATTTTTCAAATAAAAGAAGTATTTTTCAAAAAATGCAATTTTTCCGCCTTTTAACGGAGAAACCTTTTTAAATCCAATATTTGACACTTTTATAGATTAAATTTTACCAAATAAACTTCTTATTTAGAATCAGGACATAAAAATTTAGTTTGTAAAAAAATTCAGTGCTTTTATGATAACTTTCATATTTTGATGAATAGTAAAAAATACAAAATTTTAATTGAAAACAACTTTTTTAATCAAAATAATTTATAGTGTTAATTTATACATTTGAATAGATTTTTAGTATAATTAGATTATATTTTTATCATTTAATCCAATGTTGGTCATTGGAAGTAATTTTACATTTAAATTAGACATAAACACATATCCATCTTTTGATAGTTTTTATTTTTTAAAAACCCATTTTATAGTATTGACAACGGGAATTGTTTTCAAATTAATTAATAAAACTTAAATGTTTTGAATTTAGTAAAATATACATCATTTTTGAATTTTTAAAATCAAAATTATCTTTCGGTGAATTTTTGGTATTTTTCTAAAAACTTTCAATTTTTGATGAATAGTGAAAACACTACATTATTGTTTAAAGAAATTTTTTTTAAATAGTTACTTTTCAATTAAATTTATTTTAATGTGAAAATAGATATATAATACCTATATTAGTCCAATATAATTTATTGAATTCATTTTATAATAATATTATATATATATATATATAATTTTATTGAACTTTTTCCCGTCTTTTACCCACCTTCTAGGCACATTTGAAAAATTGCATAAAACATAATTTTACAACTTATGTGAATTGAATTTAAAAAATTTAAAAGGCATGGTTGACATCAATAATTAAAATTTGGTTCAATGGGATGAAAATAATATTTCGTGAATAGTAACTTTTGTATTTTATTTACCACAGTTAAAAGTAAATAGGGAAATTAAAGGTAAAAATGATATTATAATTACCCCAACACATGTCCTAAATATATTAGATAAGTTTATTTAGAAAAAAATAAACCTTAGGACAAAATTATGATTATTTTTATTCACATGGATTATATTTGGACATTTATTATATTTTATTTAAAGAAGTGTTAAAAGTGTTAAATTCAAATTTTAATAACAAAACCATTTTTAATATAGGGTTATAAATAAGATAAATTAGAATATAAATATTAATTAGAGGTCTAAAAATATTTCCCACATCATAGTATTTTATTTATAATTTTTAGACATTATATAATTCAGTTTATTTATGACACAATGATGATACAGTAATTACCTTATTAATGTGAGATTAAAATAATTGATATTATAAAAATTAAAATAAATGTAAATTGAAAGTTTTGATTCCATCCACGAATTTTATAGGTTAATATGAAATTTTATGGGTGATTCAATGTACTATTTTAGAAGAAATCAGATTGTTGTGACTTTCAAAAAAAAACAAATACTAAATAGTGTCAACATTGACATAAATGAGTTTTTAAAACAAATACTATTTTATTAAATTATATAATAGTCCTAAAAATATTAGGTTCAGAAAAAGGACTCATATAATGATATATATTTCATTAATGAACCACTTTAGATTCTATTGGAATTTTAGAGTAAATTTATTAACCATGTATTATAATAATATAAGAAGACATGGTAAAAGTTAAACTATTTAACTAAGAGTTAAATCTAAAAGATAAGGTTAATATGGTGTCCTAAACTTCTCTAAAACCTATTTATTAAGAGTTTTTAGACCTATACCCACATTATCATATAAATAACTCCATTTAGAGCTATTAAAAACAAAAAAAATATTTTTATAATAAAATTATATTTCAAGCTCTTCCTAAGTGCCCCACAGCTCCCTTATAAAAGGGTACTTCCCCTTGTCTAAAATTCACACCTACAAAGCCATTTGGCTCATCCAAACCCTTCTCAAACCTTCTCATAACTACCCTCACTTAAAACTAGATGCCTTAATTTTATCAGAAAGTCAACCTAAAGATCCCTTTTGTACAAATAAAAAAGGAAACACCCAAAGAAGAGGTAATTATTTCATCACCTCTTTTAATGTTTTTTTCTTCTTCCACTTCCTCTTTCTTTGTTGTTTACAAAACAAAATAATAACTAAATTACCTTCTACATACTCTGATGTTTTTATAAATATGTTACAACTATATTCATTATTTTATCCATCCTATGAATGACAAGTCAGCATGCATGCATGCGTACGGCTTATCGTCTTCACATCGTGGTGTAGTTTGTTATTCAACACTTCATTATTTTTATGGGTATATTAATTAGTATAATTGATTTAAATAATAAATATAACAAGTAAAATATTTTTTATATATAATATACCATCAAATTACAAACTATTTTACCATCAATAGAATGATATTGTCACTCGTGCGTACGTACGGCTTACCGTATCCACAACGCGATGATATTTCATTCCCCATCGTAACCATTAAAGAATAATTCTCATTTTATGATTAAAAAATAATTTTATGAATTTAATATCATTATGGATATGAATTAAATACATCCTATCCATAAAAAACATGACTTACGTAACAAAACACATAAAGTAAAACAAATCAGTTTACACCCGAAACAATGATACTACAGAAATATTATTTTGAAAGAAATATTATAGGATCATATATGATATCATATTTATGTATGTGGTTATTTTATAATTTAATAATTATTATTTAACCATTATACAGGAGTTTGACGAACCTTATACTAAATAAAAGTATAAGTTAAGGGGTTTTCATCTCACTTTTATTCCTGGGAGATTTATGCTATATTCTCCACTATCTCTTTTTGTGTGGTGTATGAACATAACATGATTGTATTATTTGTGTAATATAATTTAATTAATGGTTATTTACATATTAATTGTATGATCCTTATTTCATGGGTTTTATGTTTTGTAAGTTACCAAATCGGTAAGGGAATTTCTAATTTCAATTTACACTCATTGGGTTTTATGCATACTTCATTGATTATTTTACGCCATGATTATGCATGGAATCACTATTTATTTATTTATGTAGTAATTTACACTCCCCTTTGTGTGGATATACTTTTGATACACATAATCACTCGATTGATAAATTCTCAAGTCATTGATATGAACTTGATAAGGGAATCTTAACAAAATTTTCATTCGTTGAGTTAAACATCCAAGTCATTGGTTTTGTTTTTACAAGAATATATTTGAATTTAATTTGATTGGTTTACATCGAATATCCAATCATATTGAGTGTATTTATATTTTTTGCACATAATTATGTCATTCGTTTATCTTTAATCTAATGATATGGTCTTTAAAAGGGATTTCATTTCAATTTACATTCCATCGAGACTTCTTTGTTGTTGTGCACCATTTCACTTTTATATGGTGTATATACTATCCTTTGACATGTTATATCATAAATTACTTTATTATCATGATATTATAAATTTTTGATTAATGTTATTCCTCAGTTATTTTTATTCAAGCATATCTCATTTGGTTAGGAACTCTTTAACTAAAATATCATTTTAAAGATTTATTCTTATAAATCATTCCCATTAATGTCCTTGTTTTAAAAATGATTTTAATGATTTATTTATATGGAAATGAATGTTTTGAAATTAATTTTTTTTTCAAAAGTATCAAAGTGTTATGGGACACTTTTATTCAAAAATCTTTTTTAAATGACTTCTTTGATAAATAGTGTCACTTTTAAATGTTTTCAAGAAAAAAGGGATATTTCTCTCAAATAGTTTTACTGATTATTTTCATCTATGTCAATATCCTTCATTGTATTTTATTCTTGATTGAGGTTGATTTATTATAATATAATATTTAATATTATATTTAATTAGTTATGTTTGACTTTGGATGTGCTATTTTTATACCATTCATGGTTTGTGGTTAAAGTATTGAAATTTCATATGCCGGTTTTAATAAGAATGTTTAGATTATGTTTCACCATTTTCATATGAGGAATGAATTGGAATTAGTAAGTGATGAGTGGGTACTGCTATATCCCCTTGATGAATCAGTATGTCTCATGATACAAACTAGTGTCTTGGAACAAGGCCTTGACAAAATTTATATTTAGAGTCTTGGTATGAGGCCTTGACTTTTTTGTTAAGATGTTTGGCTTTATGCATTCCATTAGTATGAGATTAGTTATTTATGTTTCATGTGATTATTAGACAAGTAGAATAACCATGTGAATAAGTAAATGGAATTATTTAATTTATCTTTTCCATATTGTATGGTATTTTATGTTTAAAGGTCTTGTGTTTCAATTTTATACCTTTCAATAAAAGTTTATGATTATTTATGATGACTTCTGCTATATTTTTTATCCTTACTGAGCATCTAAGCTCACCCATTTATTATGTTTTATTTTATCAGGATTCCAAGAAGTGTATTATGTTTTATATGCAGGTTTAATCCAGGTGAATAATGTAATTCTGAAAGTATTATCTATGTTTTATTTTAAGTTAGAAATTGTAACGTGAAGTTTATGTATGTAATCTGTTTTCCAAGACTACTAAATTGATCGGCCCTTCAGAACTTGATTCCTTGTAATCATGAAAATTATATTTAATAATGCATCAACTCTGGGTAACTAGGGTTGGGAATTATAATTAGATAGGGTTTAACATAGAGAGGGGTACTTTGTTTGGAATTAGAGAGGGGTTAACTTATTTTTGTCTTTTATATTTGTAAGAATAATAGGATTAGTCCTAAGTCAATTTAGGATAATCTAAAATAGATCTAGAAAAATTTAAAGTAGTATAATACTTTGAAATGATGTGTTTAAAGAGTAATATATCATATGATATTTTTCCTTCACAATCATAATAATTTTTACTCTAATTTCTAGAAGATATTATTGTTTATTTCTCAGGATAACCATTTTGGTTTAAGTACATATCTCGAAGCAAGAGTAATCAACTAAATATTTAATTTTATGGTTAATGAAATGTTTTCTCCAATGAAACACCATATGAGATAGAATATGTAATGAAAAACATTATATCTATGTTATGACTATTTATAAGTAATAAAAAGAAACATTTAAAATTCAAAAAATGAACCAAAGAAGGAATAAATCACTACTGATTCATTCATGTGATAAAAAAATTCATTCTTAAAAGGATCTTCTGACCCATAAGAAGTTAAAAAATTGATCAACGGAATAAAAAATATATTATATATTCATTAATGCCTAAATCATGAATAGTTGGTTTTGGAAGTTTATCAAAGAGAAGTTAAAGCGGATGATGGGTGGAATTAAACTAAAAATTAATTGAAACGAGAAGTGATTGAATCAATGTAATGGGAAGATTTTTTGAATAAAATTTTCAATAAATATTTTACCTTAACTCATATTATCAATATGGATATGTAATTCATTGTCCCTATGAAAAATGAGGATGATTATGGGGGGTCTCATGTGGTGAAATTAATATGGATTCTAAGGTATTCTTCATGATTTATCATTGGTTGTGAATGTAAAATTGATCATTTTTTATTGTCTTAAAACAAAAGCTATAAAAAATCATTATAGAGTATATACATTGATAAATATAAATAAATTTTATGATGTTTTATAAAGGTGGATATATAATCTAGAAACTATCAATAATAATATATATTTTAGGATAAGAATAGGAAAATAGAGTTTCATTGATCTTCTAATGATAAAACTCATTGAGTGATAAGGATTAAAATTCCTACATGCCAACTGTGTTAGAATAAGCACTCTGTAAATTTTATAAATGGAATAGGTATATTTATTTAGTGTGTGAAAGGAAGTCATCAGGTGAAAAAAGTTTGAATGGACAAGAATATTTCAATTAAAAAATATAGGTGATTACACTTATAACCAATGATCCTAGAAATTTTTAGTTTTTAAACTATAATGGGTTTAAAAATTACACTACCCATTGAACCAAACATAGGGTTAATGGTTATATTCAACATTCACACCCAAAGGAGAAAGGTTGAGTTTATAAAATCAATAAAATATAAGTCAATTGGGAAAAATTAAGTGGTAAAAGGGACACTAATTATTTATATGTGAATGTCTTTATGATATTTAATCTACATATTAATTCATATATTTTTATAAAGGTAGGATATATTATTTATTAACCTAATAAAATGTTGGATATTGAATTATCAGAGAAAAAATCTATTCATGTGATGATTACACACCAATTATATAACTCTTATCCAATTTTATATTCCCCACTTAGTAGAATTTATCATAATGTAGGGAATTGATTCACTATATCCAACAAGAGTTATAATTAGAGTCTTAGATATGGAAATATAATTTATAATCTCATGATCCAATATTAATGAAAAATGGATTATAAACATCCTATGAAACTACATAATTATTATGTATTATAATTTATAGTAATGATGTAATGAATCGTTAAGACTAATAGAAGTATCAATATATGAAAATTATAAAAAAAATACTGATTTTTGTAGCATTATCAAATATTTTATGTTACATGTCTAGTTATAAATTATATCTCAAGTTGTGACTTTTTTATGGAATCCATCTTCATTTTTCATCACTTATATTAATTATAATTTCAAAGAAAATATTTATTTAAGTGAGAGAATTTAATATTATAGATTGAAGCATTCAATTTATTTCCCTATGTTATATTTTATTATTATTTATAATTAATCAAAATATAATTAGGAAATAAATCATATAAAAATGAATTAAATTAACAAAAATATATTCAATCTAAGTTGATCATTATAAAAAAGAACATGAATCATTGTATTAAAACCGATAGATGACTACATCCATTAAGAGGCCATAAAATAAAATTGGAAAATAGATATAAAATAATAATATCATTAAAATTAGTAAATCCCATGGATCATAATTATTATTAAGGATAACTATTAGTAGAACTAAACCTATAATGAGAAAAGACTCCATGAAATTAGAAGAAATTAGGGGAAATCATAAATTAAAACTAAAGGAATGAGATGATATGATTGTGTAGTTATAATGGGATGAATTTATATAACGTAATGGGTGTAATATAGCCATTATTTGACCATTATAAAGGCGTATATAGACATTGGGTGCAATACCCATTAACATATTCCCATATTAGAATTACCGGTATACTGTTGATAGAAATAACGTTTATTGATGTGTTCAATATAAATATAAATATATATATTAAAAATAATTTATTTTTTAAATATAAAATAATTTAGAAATGTAATAAAAAGGTAATAATTTTTTTTTTTGAAAATATCATATATCATTAAAAAATTATTTTTATGAAATATGAATTTTTTTAAATTTATTACTTTGAAAAAATGATTTAAATATAATGTATTGGTGAAATATAATTAATTATTAGTAAAATAAGTAT
Organism: Viscum album; assembly: GCA_963277665.1. Taxonomy (NCBI): domain Eukaryota; kingdom Viridiplantae; phylum Streptophyta; class Magnoliopsida; order Santalales; family Viscaceae; genus Viscum; species Viscum album. Next base: position 1,319,474,433 of record OY728132.1, on the reverse strand, counting down.
ATATAAAAAATGAAATAATAAATGAATTATAATGAATAAAAAAATTAATGATCCATTGCCAAAAAAAATTGTTTTAGTTAAAAATAATTTTTTATTATTTATTATATTTCTAAAAGTTAAATTTCCTATATTGGGATTATGAAGTTCAATGAAATTTAAGGTATATATATATATATAAATATAATAATAATAATTATAAATTTATTATTTATATTTTAGTGGAAAAAGATAAAATCATTTAATATTTAAAAGGGATATTTTTTAAAATAAAATTAATTTTCATTATTTTGGGTATTTTTATCTTAATTAATTCAATTAATTACTATTAAAGAATTATTTTAATGTGATTTTATATTTTTTAAAAAATAAATTAAAATTAATATAATCATTATTAATTGGAAAGTAATGAGAATACATCCTTTTTTGCAAAAAAATATATTATTTTAAATTTATTTTTCATGAGTTTTGTGTTCTTATATAATATTTGAATTTAATAACTTTTAGAAATTTAATCATATAAAATGGATTTTATTTTTTCATAATGAATATCTAAATTATGTAATAAATCCCACTTAATGGCCTCATACTTTTGAGGTACATTATGTTTTTAGTCATCCATTAGTAAAAGTGTTTTTGACTTATGCTTCTTTTAAGTGATGTCCCAAATAACTTGTAGTAGATTTTGTAGTGTATTAAAAGCCTTTATGGGGGATCATGGTTTGATAATAGTTAAGGGAAACCATGCATCCTTCCCCAGGTAATTTTGCATCCAGTTGTAGAGGAAGATTGGTTGACACATAGTTAGAGAAAACATTCCAAATATTTTAAGTAATTGTGGAACATAGAGCCCAAGAAAAAAATGTGTTTGGATAATGGATTAAATGTATCTATTTCTAAACCATGCAACTTCCTTGAGGAGTAGTGAGCCTCACATAGTTTTCTAACGGATTGGTAAATCATGTGGCTAAATAGTACATGAGTGATTAATTAATCTAAAAATTCATTTTTTATAACAGAAACTCATCAAAACCTCGTATTATACCTCCTAAACCATAGGACCATGTTATTAGGGACTCTAACTATTATTCCTAAATAATTACTACCCTTTGGAGAAAAATTTCATTATATTTGGATATTCTAATTAATGGGATTCCATGATAAGTGTACATTTTTCCTTTGTTCGTCTTCTTCATGCTAGATATTCTCTATTATCTATGGAGAAGACCCTAGATATGGACTTTCATAACCATATCATGGAATTTTGACATTATCTAATGCAATTCCTTCATGATTTTTTAGGAAAAGAACACACAAAACTGTTTTTTCTTCACTGTTCATCATTTTTTATAGATCCATTCACTATATTAAATATCATTGTTTATGTCTACATTAATCATATACCGTGAAATGTTAGTATTCATGGATCTCCACTCTTAAAAACCCATGTTGTTTTTGTATGGTTCTAAGGATCATTTCAGTTGATCTTAATTTAGGTGTAAAACCTTAACATTGGTCTTTGATAGGCTTAGGGTAGGAAGTTGCTTACCATGTTAGTAAAATTGAACAAAATAATATATGATAACTTGAAAGTATGTATGTATGTGTGTGACCCATCATACCTCTCTTAAAATGACAAGATAATGTTTGCGTTTGTGTGTGTGCGTGCAACCCATAATACCTCTCTTGATATAACATGATTGTGTTCACATGTGTTCAATGGCCCAGGAAATGACTCATTAAGGATTTTTCCAAAACCTAGGTTCCATGAAACGGTTCCACCGAAACGGTGGAATCAGTCACAATCTCACACTGAAACGGTGGCACCGCTTACAGTGGAACCGTGACAGTGGAACCGTGAGGGTGGCACCGTGATGGTGGCACCGTAACGGTCAAACCATCACGATTGCACACCGAATCAGTGGCACCACTGACAGTTTCACCCTGACGGTGGCACTGTGAGGGTGGAACTGTAATAGTCACGTTGTTGTGGTCGTACACCAAAATGGTGGCACACTCAAGGTGGAATCGTGAGGGTGGAACAGTGACGGTGGAACTGTGATGGTGGCACCGTGAGGGTGGCACCGTGACGGTGACACCGTAATGCTCCCACCATCACGGTCACACACCAAAACAGTGGCACCACTTACAGTGGAACTGTGAGGGTGGCACCGTGACGGTGGCCATGTGATCAAGACACTGCTTATTGTGTCTCACCAAGAGGTGTCCCACCCTTTTTTCTTTTCCCAATTATGCCCACAATGTATCTTTTGACGTAATAATGTTCTAATACCCCTTTCAAATCCATTAAAAGCCCATAAATGATATCTGAAATACCCCAAGATCTGGGAAACCCTTAACTTATCAAAACATGTGGATTTTCTTCGTTGCCACACCCTTTTCCCATACTTTCTAGTTCCACCCATGTTACACGTTTTCCTATGATTAAAGGAAACTGTTTAATGCACAACTCTAATGGCTACCTCTCTAATGAGAATTATTAAATGAAAATTAATTTCATCATGAGTAACCACCCAACCGAGTTTTGAAACCATGATCCATCTTTCAAGCTGTTCAAGATTTTAATATCCTGTAACTCCAAGATCTCACCTTTTTATCATAAGGGAATTATTTATTCTTTCGGGATGGTCTATTTTCCTTCTTATCCTTGGTGCGTTTGGATTCCACCTTCTCGAGGAAAGTGTTTTGCATGTTTTGGAGCACTTCCTTCCCACTCTCAGATCCCCCGATGTTCATCGTTTGTAAGTCGCACATCTCAGGTTCTTGGAGCATGGAGAGAAACTTCGATCATTGATCATCCAAGGAGGGTTCATCATTCATCTCTCTTTACTGTGTATCATACGGGGTGGGTATGCTAATGTTTCTACAGGGATGGATGAAACCAAACCTTAATTAAGATAATAAAAAAACTTTTAAAGAATGATGGGGTGTGTTTGATGATTTTTATGTACTCATTTACCCTTTATCATATGTTGTTAATAGTATGGGCTTGTGTACACTGAAAATCATGGTTGTTGGTGGTATTTCCTTGCACACTAATGGACCCCTATCATAAGTGATGATTGAATGGTTGTAACATGGAAATTGGTTAATCATGTAAACTTAGTTAATTAAATGAATGTTTAGTGAACAATAATCCTTATGTGATCACCCCGGTTAACCAAATGAAATAAATAAACTCAATGAATGGTGTGATAGAATCTGGAAACTACATTGCTCTGTCTTGGTAATATGTGTGGTTGTTATGCTTGATTTGTGTGGAGTGATATGGATGGGGATGGGATCCCCCTATTGTGGTGCAATTGTTGGTTTGTGGATCTGAGGTCGTGTGGGGCCATATTTTGCGGCTTGGTTTGGTTCCAGTACTTTGAGGGATCTCATGGATCCCTTTTGTTGTTCTGACTTTACAAGAGAATCGGTTGTGAATGCTTAAATTGATTCATGCATGTTCTTCCTTGTCTTATGGATATTCTTGTTAGATGCCCAACAGTGAATAATTACTTAAATTGAATCACTTGAATATGAAAACAAGAATGAGTTCAATAGGGAATTTTTTTCCGAGAATGAGTTGTGACTTGGCTGTGGGTGTTGAGATTTTTATGAATGAATAGTAATGAGGGTGTTTGTGTATAGGATGGTTTTGGAACCCCTAGGTTGGGATGAGGGCTTGTTTACCTATATGTATAATTTAGTTCTTATTTTTCTTATTTTATCGCCACCCACATTGAGCACTTCATGCTAAACACCACCATTTGATGGGGGGGTTTCCAAACACTCTTATGAGTGGATAGTTATTAGATCCTTTTTTATCCCTTTCTTGAGTATCCCAAGACTCTTTAGATAGGCCGTGACGGCATGAGTTCCATTATAGCCCAAGATTCTTTGGGCAGGGTACGTTGTGGTGGTTGGCCCAGGTGTGTGCGGGCAGGTTGTTTCCCAAGTGTCATCGGGATGAGGCTGAGGTGTCTTCAGGCATGGAAGTAGTTGTTCTTGTCCAGGTTTCTCTAGGTGTGGTTATGTTTGGTTGTGTCCCATGTGTTTTGAGGGCGAGATGTGTGGTTGTGTAATCCCAAGTGTGTGTGGTCGGGATATAGCAATGGGACTGCGGTGAGAATGCTGGGAGAGTTATGATGCGTAGGATGTCTTCAATAACCAATGGGAAAGTGGTGTGGGGTACCCAAACATCGATGCATTACTACTATTACATTACTTGACTTGTGTTATTTGGGGAGTGTGCCTTGGTGAGGTTTGGGTGGATAGTTCCTTTATTAAGTGCTTGGTTATCTCCTTTTCTCACGGAGCATTATAATTCCTCCCCACTTGTGCATGAGAGATTTTGGTTTCCCCTAATGAGTATGCCTTTATACTCACCCTATGTATATAAAACTGCTTTCAGGTTTCTAGGAGGGCTTTGAGGACTGCGTGGGGTCGTACTAGTTCAGACATTGGGATAGTTTCTCTTGTTGTTTTTTCTTTTCTTTGGTATTTACCTTTGGATTTTTCTTGTATTGTAGCTCTTATTATTGAAACATGCATATGGGAAAGGATTGTTTGGGATTATCTTTTACTTCTAGTTTTGGTTTTGTTTTGTACTTTCTATCTATCTCCTGATCCTACTAAATAAAAAGGGTAATGCCTTCCATTTTTTGTGTGATTCTATACTCTTGGTTTTATTCGCCACTCTGGGACCTATTGAAGGAGGGTCTCAGGGGTCATTATCTCTCTTTCAACTTTAAGAAAGAAGGGTCTGGCAATCTGTTGCTCCTTCACTCATCATGGGGAAGGACGGTCGTGAAAGAATGGTATCAGAGTTAGGATGATAGATAGGATGGAGCTCAGTGTTCGGAACAGTGAGGATTACATGGGATGGTAGGTAAAAAGTGTTGGTAAATCTTGGTGCGTGAAATAGGCCATGGAAGACTTGGTAGGACAGGGGATTTTAGGGCCCCCCATGATCCGATGTAAGGACTCTAGGCCTACCGAATGACTAAGTGAGCCTACACTGATTGCATGGTAGAGACCCTAGTAAAGGTAAATGCATCATAATGACTTGTGTTCATGTGTGTCTTGGGTATTTTGGAGATTTAAAATGAATAATAATTCTAAGAAAATTTAAAAGCAATATTCTACACTACTCAGGCTTAGGCATTCCTTGTTTACCTTACAACTATGGAACCTGGATAAAAACCATGAGTAGTGTGGGAGATCGAGGTTCAGGAGGTTGATTTTCCTGATCAGCAGAGGTATGACTGAGAGGAGGAGGATGATCTGTCGAAGAGGATGCTTTGTGCATTTTAGCGGCAGACCCTTGGGATATACGAGGGCAGCGTCTCAGATATAGAGACAGAGAGATGGATCGAGTAGTTTGTGATATCATTTATCTTGATCTGGGCTCTGACGAAGTACAGGTTTTCTCTAGTTGTAATCTATATGTGGGGAGAAGTGTGTTAGTGGTGGATGCTTTATCTCGGGGAGAAGAGGGAGGCTAAGGTTATGTGGACTGACTTCGAGAGGGAGTTCTGGGTGGAATTCCTCTCTTCCATGATGAAGGATGAGAAGATGCAAGAGATACTCTCCCTTTAGTAGGGGTATGTCAGTGAGAGAGTTGGGGATCAAGTTTAACGGTCTCCTTCTCTTTGCTCCAGACCTCTTTCTGGATGAGGATTCTCGGGCGAGATGTTTAGATGAGGCACTCTGACCTTCTCTTCAGTATGCTATTACTCCCTTCACCTTATCGATGTATTTGGAAGTCTAGAAGAATGATGAAGTGGTGGAGAGGATGCACATGCTGGGAGGTGTGCCATGATAGGGGATCTAGTTAGGTTCGTCAAAGGGAAAAGTCATCACCAGCAGGCCTCCAGTGTCAGTGCCTTCTAGGTTTTGGCCAGTGGGGAGCAGGCCCCAGCAGTTCCAATTTTCATCTCCCAATCCTCCCACTTTTTTTTGATCCCAGGACCGAGATGCTTCATTTTTGGCAACAGTGGTAACCTTCAGAATCAGTGCCTAGATAGAGTGCAGTAAAGTGGTGGTGGTCTGGCTCAGCATCCACCTCAACAGCAACAATTTCCAGTCAAGCCCTTTAAGCAGCAGCAATAGGGACAGCGAGGTTCCACTCTTATGAGAGCAGACGTTGCAAGATGAGGCTGACCTTAGGTCACTCTTCAAGGACCTCAACCAGGGAATGGTCAAGGAGGAGGCGAATAGCCAAGTGGAAGAGGATATGGGAGTGGGTAGTTACACACCATAGAGGTAGCAGTTCTAGTTGGGCCAGAAGTTATTCAAGGTATGATCAGCTTGTTTATTACACTTACCTATGACTTGTTTGACTCAGGAGCCCTGAACTCCTTTGTTTCACCCAGCCTAACCCATCCTTTGAGTCTAGATTCATAGAGACTTCTCATACCACTAGTTTTGAGTAGGCTAGTTAGAGGTCAGACCAGTTTGTCTCATGTTTGTCGAGGATGTAGACTGATGTTGGGACCACATCAGTCTAATGGGAACCTTTTTTTGCTATAGATGTAGCCATACGATGTCATTATAGGCATCGAATAGTTTTTCTCAATGTAACACCCCAGGAATCCATGGTACGCTTCTCTTTGAATAATACAATAGCGTGTGCTGTACGCAACTCTGAGTTCTAACACACCACAAAAAGCAAACTAGCCGTTATGAATTGTAATACCCACTTTTTGAGATTTAATAAATTTTATATTTTAAAATGGTGTTCATTTTTGGATTCGGAATATTTAAATTATCCTAGGGTGAATTTTTTGTATTTCTCTGAAAACTTTTAATTTTTGATGAATAGTGAAAAACACTAAGTCATAGTTTAAAACCGAATTTTTATTTAAATGATTCATTATTTTATGTAAATTTTTTTGGGTCAAAATAGATAAATAATAACTATATAAGTTCAATGTAATTCATTAGAGTCAGTTTATAATAATTTTAGATATATAAAAATTTTATTGAACATTTTACCGTCTTTTACCCACCTCCTAGGAGTATTTGTAAATTTACATAAAACTTAATTTTACTGCTTCTGTGAGTTGAATTTCAAAAATCCGAGAGACGCGGTTAATGTCAAGGAGTAAAATTTGGTTCAATAAGATAAAAATAATTTTTGGTGAATAGTAACTTTTTTCTTTTATTTACCACGGTTAAAAGTAAATAGGGTAATTAAGGGTAAAAATGATATAATTATTACCCTAAAATGTAACACCCCAACCCCAGTTACCCAGAGTCGGTGCATTATTTTAATACATTGGCATTATTACAAGGAATCAAGTCCTGAAGGAACGATCAGTTTAGCAGTCTTGGAAAATAGATTATATACATGAATGTTACATTACACTTTATAACATACAAAACAACATAAATAATCCTTTATGAAATACATTATTACCTTGGCTTAACCCTGCATATCAATCACAACACACTTCTTGGAATCCTTTCACTTTCCTTTAGTCGAGGGTATGTTTAACCTCCTCTTCTTCAGGTTCTTCCTTTTGATTTGATCAAAAGGGCTCCTTAGGATGGCTTTATGACTAAAGGAAGGCCTCTAGGATGAAGTGAGGAAAGTTGAGAGAGTATTTGGTCAGGGTTTGGCCTAACCAAAAGGCTTTGAAGGTGTTAAGAATTGTTTAGAAGTTGGGTCCTTTTATAAGGGGGAGGAGGAGCTCTTTAGGAAAAACTTAAAGTATTAATTTATAATAAATTCATATTTGGTTTCTAATGGCTCCAAAGTGGGTTATTTAAAGGTTAAGGTGGGGATGAGTCGAAAACCACTCAACCAATAGAATTTAGACAAGTTTGTGTCACTATATTAACCTTATCTTTAAGTATTAACTCTTATTTAATTAGTTTCACTTTTACAATGTCTCTTTGTATTTTTATATTATATGGTTAATAAACTTAATATATACATCAAAGTGACCCCCAAGTAGTCCATTAATGATACACCTATCATGATACAAGTCCTTTGGACGAACCTTGGATTTTTAGGAATTTAATATCAATTAATAATATAATATTTGTTTTAAAAACTCTTTTATGTCAATTTTGAGACTATTTGGTATTTTGTTTTTTTGAAAGTCATCACAACTTGATTACTTCGAACATGATACATTGAATCATCTCTAACATGTAATAGTCACCTATAAAATTCTTTGATGTCAAAAAAACATTGAAATTATATTTATTTTAATATTTATATTACCATTTATTTGATTCTTTCATTAATAAGGTAATTACTGCATCATCATTGTGTCATAAATAAATTTAATTATTTAATGTATAAAAATTATAATTAAAATACCATTATGTAGGAAATATTTTTATCTTTCTAATGAATATTTATAATAGAATTTATCTTATGTATAACCCTATATTAAAATAAATTAGTTATTAAACTTTTATTTTAACTCTTTTAACTCTTCTTTGAATTAAATAATAATAAATGTCCTAATCTAATCCAAGTGGACCTAAAGGGTCATATTTTATTCCTAAGGTTGTTTTTGGTCGAATTAAACTTATCCAATAGAATTAGGACATGTGTTAGGGTAATAATAATATCATTTTTACCCTTAATTACCCTATTTACTTTTTACCGTGGTAAATAAAAGTAAAAAGTTATTATTCACCAAAAATTATTTTTATCTTATTGAACCACATTTTACTCCTTGATATTAACCATGTCTCTCGGATTTTCAAAATTCCACTCACAGAAGCAGTAAAATTAAGTTTTATGTGAATTTAAAATTCTCCTAGGAGGTGGGTAAAAGACGGTGAAAAAGTTCAATAAAATTTTTATATATCTAAAAATATTATAAACTGCCTCCAATGGATTACATTAAATTTATATAAGAGTTATGTATCTATTTTGACCTAAAATAAATTTAAATAATATAAATAATTATTTAAATAAAAACCCGATTTTAAACAGTAACTCAGTGTTTTTCACTATTCATCAAAAATTGAAAGTTTTCAGAAAAATACTAAAAAATTACCCTAATCTAATTTCGATATTCTGAATTCAATAATGAAGTCTATTTTAACAAATTCAAAACATAGAAGTTTCATTTATTAATTTAAAATTAATTCCCGTTGTTAAAACAAAAAGCGTGTTTTTAAAAAACAATAACTATCAAAAGATTGACACTTGTTTATGTCTGGTTTAAGTGTGAAATTATGTCCAATGACCAACATTGGATTAAATCGTAAAAATATATTCTAAATATAATTTAAAACCACTCAAATTCAAAATTTATCACTAGTAATTATTTCGATTAAAAAAAATGTTTTTAATTAAGATTTAGTAATTTTCACTATTCGTCCAAATATGAAAGTTATCTGAAAAGTACCAAAAGTTCACCCTAGGATAATTTAGATATTCTGAATCCAAAAATGAAGTCCATTTTTAGGGTTAAAATTTATAAAATTTCAAAAAGTGGGTATTACTATTCATAACGGCTACTTTGATTGATCATGGTGTGTTAGAACTCGAAGTTGCGTACAACACATGCTACTGTATTATTCAAAAAGAAGCGTACTGTGGAATCTTGGGGTGTTACATTCTCCCCTCCTTCAATAAATTTCATCCTCGCAATTTATGCTCGGTATTGGAAACTTGGGGTTGACATTTCAAAATATCTTTGTTGAAATCCCACATCGGAAAAATAGATTAATGAGGCCTCTATTGAAAATAAAGAGTGGTAAGTATGAAGGTTACCAAAAATAACACATACTAGGGTTCCATGTAGGAAAATATGGATATGGAAGAGAAATCTAACCATTAATATCTGATGGAGAGTGGTAGAGAACATGGCTATGAAAAGGCCAACAATCCCAAAGCCATAAATTTGTGATTATCTAAGGTACCATCTAGGACAACATTTTTATTCAAAGTTCCTTTTCTTAATGTTGAGGAATTTATTTATGAGATTGAATAAGATCATAAGGAGATATACTTACTTTATAATTAGAGTTTTATCCATTAATAAATTTCTACCACAAACTCATCTTTCACTAAAAAACATAAGACAACTCAAAAATACTCTATTTATCCTAATCGTATAGAGTTCCAAATATAATGAATGTATAATTCACATATCAGACCCATTAAAAAAGAAACTACATAATACAATCTAGGTAATTCACGTGGTCCAGTAGTAGGTGATAAATCCCAATCGCACTATAGTTGTGGGTTCAATTCCCGCAGCTTTGTCCGACGCGACGGGTTGTCACACGGTCTGCGTGTTTTCCTTTTATAAAAATCCAAAAATAACCTTTCAAACTTAATCCATTCCAACCTATAGACTTATACAAAATACTACTACCCAAACTCACAGTACAAAATTTATAAGGATGTTAAACACTATAAAGATCCTTTTTTCCATGTAATTTCCAAAAAAGTTTAACTCAATGTAGAGTCACTTTTCTTAGTACTATAAAATCTCAAATCCTCAATGAAATAGTACTATAGTACAATCCTTATTTATTTCCAGAGCATCATTGATACAACACTTAAATGAAATAATTCCAAAATAACAACATAAGAACACTAGTCATTCCTCTTCATTTGTGGTAGTATCATAACTTGATTATTATCCAATAGCATCATTTGCGGCATAGTCTGATGACTGGGACATTGGTTCGCGTAGTGTCCAAACTCCATGCAGATGAAGCATTGTACATTTTAAACCTTTTTCTTACCCTTGTAGTCACGTACTTGGTGTCCTTTTTCTCCACACTTATAACATACTCTCATTCCCTTCAAGCATTTTCCAAGGTGATTCTTTCTACAGTTATCACATATGGGAAAATCCTTCTTTAACTTATTCCCTTTATCTGTTCTTCTCTCTACCATCCTTTCCTTATCTGGCTTCCCTTCAAATCCATAGGACTCCAATAATTCTTTACTTATCTTAACAACACATGATACTATTTCTACATATGATGATAATACATGGGAGACTATTTACCTTCTAAATTCTGGCTTAGGACCATGAAAGATATGATCCTACTTACTCTTTGGATCATGTGTATTGCTGGAGTTCTCATTCCTTCTACTGGGCACCATTTCTAAAAAATGACATTCACTAGATTAGTTTATGAATAGAAATACCTGATCCCGAACTTATAAAACACTTAACATAAATTAAATAGTTTATGGATATAATCCATAATCATAAAAATGTTTTCATTGAGTAAGTATATACTCATAAGCCCTTCATAATGGTTTGTAAAGAAAATGAGAATTATCCTAAGCATATCCCCCAAGAGTGTCGTAACCAAGAGTGCAGCAAGGCCCGTTGTCGTGCACCAGTTCCCGTTCGAGTCTAGCTCAAAGCGGTGTTTTCAGGTTTTACCCCTGGGTACAACTATGCCAGAGCCACCTCTACATGCTCGTATCCAGACAGAAATGTATTCCTCAGAAAACTCACAAAATCTCTACAATACCAAAATTCTAGGAAGTTATTTTATACTAATCATCAAAGTATATCTTAGGGTTATGTGCTCTAATCAGAGTTTATCTAAATCTAGTTTATAAGGTTATTTCTAAACATCCTCTGATACCAATTGTAACGCCCCAACCCCAGTTACCTAGAGTCGGTGCATTATTTTAATACATTGGAATTATTACAAGGAATCAAGTCCTGAAGGACCGATCAGTTTAGCAGTCTTGGAAAATAGATTACATACTTGAATGTTACATTACACTTTATAACATAAAAAACAACATAAATAATCCTCTATGAACACCATTATTCCCTTGTCTTAACCCTGCATATAAACCACAATACACTTCATGGAATCCTTGCACTTTCCTTTAGTCGAGGGTACGTTTAACCTCCTCTTCTTCAGGTTCTTCCTTTTGATTTGATCAAAATGGATCCTTAGGTTGGCTTTATGACTAAATTAAGGCCTCTAGGATGAAGTGAGGAAAGTTGAGAGAGTATTTGTGCAGGGGTTTTCCGAACCAAAATGCTTTGAAGGTGTCAAGAATTGGTTAGAAGTTAGGTCCTTTTATAAGGGGGAGGAGGGGATCTTTAGGAAAAACATAAAGTATTAATTTATAATAAATTCATATTCGGTTTATAATGGCTCAAAAGTGTATTATTTAAAGTTTAAGGTGGGGATGGGTTGAAAAACATTCAACCAATAGAATTTAGACAGGTTTGGGTCACTATATTAACCTTATCTTTAAGTACTAACGCTTAGTTAATTAGTTTCACTTTTACAATGTCTCTTTGTATTTTTATATTATATGGTTAATGAACTTACTATAAACATCCAAGAGACCCCCAAGTGGTCCATTAATGATACACCTATAATGATACAAGTCCTTTGGCCAAACCTTAGATTTTTAGGAATTTAATATCAACTAATAATATAATATTTGTTTTAAACACTCTTTTATGTTAATTTTGACACTATTTGGTATTTTGTTTTTTTCAAAGTCATCGCAACTTGATTACTTCGAAAATGATACATTTAATCATCCCTAACATGTCATATTCACCTAGAAAATTTGTGTATGTCATAAAAACATGGAAATTATATTTATTTTAATATTTATATTACCATTTATTTGATTCTTTCATTAATAAGGTAATTACTGCATCATCATTGTGTCATAAATAAATTTAATTATTTAATGTATAAAAATTATAATTAAAATACCATTATTTAGGAAATTGTTTTAGATTTCTAATGAATATTTATAATCGAATTTATCTTATGCATAACCCTATATTAAAAATGTTTTAGTTATTAAACTTTGATTTTAACTCTTTTAACTCTTTTTTGAATTAAATAATAATAAATGTCCTAATCTAATCCAAGTGGACCTAAAGGGTCATATTTTATTCCTAAGGTTTTTTTTGGTCGAATTAAACTTATCCAATAGAATTAGGACATTGTTAGGGTAATAATAAAATCATTTTTACCCTTAATTACCCTATTTACTTTTTACCATAGTAAATAAAAGTAAAAAGTTACTATTCACCAAAAATTATTTTTATCTTATTGAACCAAATTTTACTCCTTGATATTAACCATGTCGCTCGGATTTTTGAAATTCCACTCACAGAAGCGGTAAAATTAAGTTTTATGTGAATTTACAAATTCTCCTAGGAGGTGGGTAAAAGACGGTGAAAACGTTCAATAAAATTTTTATATATCCAAAAATATTATAAACTGCCTCCAATTAATTAAATTGAATTTATATAGGTGTTATGTATATATTTTTACCTAAAATAAATTTAAATAATATAAATAATTATTTAAATAAAAAGCTGGTTTTAAACAGTAACTCAGTGTTTTTCACTATTCATCAAAAATTGAAAGTTTTCAGAAAAATATCAAAAAATTACCCTAAGCTAATTTTGATATTCCGAATTCAATAATGAAGTCTATTTTATAAAATTCAAAACATAGAAGTTTCATTTATTAATTTAAAATTAATTCCCGTTGTTAAAACAAAAAACGTGTTTTTAAGAAACAATAACTATCAAAAGATTGACACTTGTTTATGTCCGGTTTAAGTGTGAAATTATGTCCAATGACCAACATTGGATTAAATGGTAAAAATATATTATAAATATAATTTAAAACCACTCAAATTCATAATTTATCACTATTAATTATTTCAATTAAAAAAGTTGTTTTTAATTAAAATTTAGTAATTTTTACTATTCATCAACATATGAAAGTTATCCGAAAAGTACCAAAATTTCACCCTAGGCTAATTTCGATATTCTGAATCCAAAACTGAAGTCCATTTTGAGAGGTAAAATTTATAAAATTTCAAAAAGTGGGTATTACTATTCATAACGGCTACTTTGATTGATCGTGGTGTGTGTTAGAACTCGAAGTTGTGTACAACACACGCTACTGTATTATTCAAAGAGAAGCGTACTCTGGAAGCTTGGGGTGTTACATAAAACCTATCCAAATTCTATTGTATAAGTATAATTCAACCAAAAACAACCTTAGGAATTAAATATGAACCTCTTTGGTCCACTTGGATAAGATTAGGACATTTATTATTATTTAATTCAAACAACAGTTCAAAGTGTTAAATTCAATGTTTAATAACTAAAACATTTTTAATATAGGGTTAAACATAAGATAAATTAAACTATATATATTAATTAGAAAGCTAAAAATATTCCTACATAATTATATTTCATATAAAATTTTTAGACATTAAATAATTCAATTTATTAATGACACAACAATGATGCAGTAATTACCTAATTAATGGAATATTAAAATAATTGATATTATAAGTATCCAAATAAATGTAATTTTAGACTTTTTATGAATTAAACTAATTTTCTAGGTTAATATGACATGTTAGGGTTGGTTAGATAATTTTTTCTAGCAGTAATAATTCTGTTATAAATTTAGAAAACACAAAATACAAAAATAGTGTCAAAATTGACATAAAAGAGTTTTTAAAACAAATATTATATTATTAATTCATATTCTATTCCTAAAAATCTAAAGTTCGGCCAAAAGACTTATATAATGATTGGAATATCATTAATTAACCATTTGGGGTTTTCTTGGTATTTTATAGTAAATTAATTAACCATATCGTGTAAGAATACAAGAAGACAGAGTAAAAGTTAAATTATTTAACTTAGAGTTAAATCTAAATGATAAGGCTAAAATAGTAACCTAAACTTTTATTAAACCTATTGGCTGAGAGGATTTAGACCCATCCCCACCCTACCTTCTAAATAAGTCACTTTGGAGCCATTATAAACCGAATATGAATTTATTATAAAATAATATTTTAAGTTTTTTCTATGGTTCCCCTCACCCCTATTATAAAAGGGAACTCCCCCTTCTCTCTAATTCACACCTTCAAATCCATTTTTCTCGGCCAAAACCTTCCCAAATTTCCTCTCAAATTCCATCAATGCATCCTAGAGGCCTTCCTTTAGTCATAAATCCAACTTAAGGAGCCCTTTTGTTCAAATCAAATGGAATAACCCGAAGAAGATCTAAATATTTCATCACCTATTTCAAGTTCCTTTATTTTTCCACTTCCTCTTTATAAATCAAAAGGAAGAACCCAAAGAAGATCTAAATATTTCATCACTTCTTTCAAGTTCCTTTATTTTTCCACTTCTTCTTTATTTTTTGTTTCCATTCTAAGATAATAACTCCAGTATATTCTATATACTATGATGTTATTATAAATATGTTACAACCAAATTCATTCTTCTATCTATCCCTTGAATTACATGTCACCATAGGTGCGTATGTATGGCTTACCGTCTCCACGTCGTGGTGTAATTGATATTCAATACATTATTTTTTGGATGAGTAAAATAATGATATTTAATTCATGTAAATAATAAATATAACATGATAATTATTCTTTATATATGAGATACCATCCAATTATATATTATTTTAATATTAAAAGAATGATATGGTCGCTCGTGCTTACGTACGGATTACCGTCTCCATGAACACAATGAGATTCATTACCCATCGTATCCATTCAAGAATAATTTTCATTTGATGATTAAAAATAATGTTTAAATACTTGATATCATTATGGATATGAATATGATACATCCCATCCATAACAAATATGACTCACATAATAAATAATATAAAGGAAAACTAATCTGTTAACACCTGAAACGATGATAATACTAAGATATTATTAACAAAGCAATGTTATAAGATCATATATGATATCATATTAATGTATATGATTCTTGTATAATTTAATAACAATTATTTCACCATTATACATGAGGGTAACCTACTCTCGACCAAGTAAAAGTACAAGGTAAGGGTTAATTTCACAATCTCTTCATTATCTGAGGTTGTTTATATGTAATTATCTACTAGGACATCTTTATCATCCACATCCATACTTCTTAAAAATATATTTCAAAAAAAATTAATATTTACTAGACAATGGTTTAAAGTCATTCATACCCTTATTTGACCTTATATGTTCTGGAAGGAATATTTCCTCCATTTTCCAAACAAGGTACTTTATGACCTTTTCCGACAAAATTAAGGTAAGAATGTTTTTTTAATTATATGGTGGGTTCAGCTATTTTCTGTCATTATAACATCGTTGAAGCTTCCATTACAATCTTATAAGAATATTTTCAAAAATAAATGTTTTCTTTATAATTATGTGACTCTTTAATGATTTCAAAATAGAAAGAGAAATTTCTCTCAAATAGTTTTGATTTCATCTATGTCAACATCCTCTGATAAATTTTACACTTGTTTGAAGTTGATTTATTATGATAAAAATCATCCAAATTGTATTTTTGTTTGTGTGGTATGTTTGAATGTGGATGATTTATTTTTATTCCATTCATGGTTTATAGTTAAAGTATCGACATTTCGTATTCTGGTTTTAATACGAATGTTTATGTTATATTTCAATCTTTTATTATGATGAATGTATTGGACTAGTATGTTCTGGGTTGGGGACCAATAAATGTAAGCCCTCCAGGTTGGAGTCTAGTTACGGAGGCTCTCCGGGTTGGAGTCTGGTTACAGAGGCTCTCCGGGTAGGAGTCTAGTTACAGAGGATCTTCGAGATAGAGTCTGGCTATAGAGGCTCTCCAGGTTGGGTCCGGTTACTGTTAGCCCCTATGTCTTGGAATGAGGCCTTGACTGAGAAATTAAAGTTCTTCATTTTGCATTCAATAATTATGAAAGTGGTTATTGATATTTCATGTGATTATTTAACTAGTATAATATTTAGGTGAATAAGTAAATGGCATTATTTCATTTTATTTTTTCCATGTTATGCTGGAGTTCAAGTTTAAAAGGCTTTTGTTTTAGTTATACATTGCCTTAAATGTTTATGCTAATTTAGAAAAGTTTTCTCTATATTTTTATCCTTACTGAGCATCTAATCTCACCCCTTTCCATGTTTTATTTTTCCCAATATGTGAAGAAGTATTTTATGACTGACCTACAGGGATATTCTGAGGGTATATGAGTGTGGACTATGGAGACTTTGTTATTGTAGTTTTCCATTTTATCATGTAATGTAAGACTTATTAATGTATCTCGTATTTCCAAGGCTACTAAACTAATCATTCATTCGAGACTATATATTTTGTGATCATGCCAATGATATGTAATAATGCACCGACTCTGGGCTTCTGAGGTCGGGGCGTTATAGTTGGTATCAGAGGAAGTTTTGTACAAACCTTGGAAACTAGATTTAGGTAATCTGTGAATAGAGAACATAGCCCTAAGATCGACTTTGAGGATTAGTATAAAAGAACTTCCTAGAATTTTGGTATTGTAGAGATTTTATGAGTTTTCCACGCAATACATCTCTATTTGGATACCAGCAGGTAGAGGCAACTCTGGCATAGATGTACCTAGGGGTAAAACCCAAAAACACCGCTTTGAACTAGACTCGAATGGGAACTGGTGCATGACAATGGGCCTTGCTGCACTCTTGGTTACAACACTCCTGGGGGTACGCTTAGGATAATTATCATTTTCTTTACAGAAAATTATGAAATTTTTATGAGTATATACTTCCACAAAGAAAGCATTTTTATGATTATGGATTATATCCATAAACTGTTTAGTTTATGTTAAGTGTTTTACTAGTTTGGAATTTTGTATTTTGATTCATAAACTAATATAGTTTATGCCATTGTTTAGAAATGGTGCCTAGTGGAAGGAATGGAAACTATATCAATATAGGCACTCCATGTAAGGATTTCCCTCGTAATTAAGACAATTATAGTGGAGCTGGTGATGCAACTGGTGTTGATTATCTAATCACCATACTGGGACAACTCACTCAGGTTATGAATAATAACCTTACCCATATGGAGCACCCTAATCTGCATCATGGAGGATCAATGTTAGATCTATTCATGAGGAAACAACCACCAACATTCAATGGGGGTACAAATCCACTATTAGCTGAGGAATGGATAAATTCCTTAGAGAAAATATTCCATGCCTTGGGGAGTAGCGAAAGGGAAAAAGTTTTCATGGCATTTTACCGCCTCATTGGAGATGCTGATCAATGGTTTTCATTGATTCAAAACACAATAGAAGATTATGAAGTATTAAATATGGAATGGTGGGAGTTTAAAGAAATTTTATTATAAAAATGCTTTCCTCGTGACCATCGAGCAGATATGGAAAGACAATTTTTGAGTCTGAGGCAAAAGGAGGATGATAATGTCACAAAGTATGAAGCTAACTTTAAAAGGTTATCAAGGCATGCTGCAGATTATATATGTAACCTAAGAAGTAATATTTATCGTTTATTTGATGGGTTAAAACCATCTCTCCATTGAGCATTAGTATCGCAATCCTTCTCATCATACGAAGATATAGTCTCATGTGCTATCAAGATAGAAAAGGAATTCTCTAAATCTTATGAAAATAAAGTAAAGCAGGGGAAGAAGAGAATAGTGGAGAAATAGATAGATAAAGGGAAAAAGGGAAAGAAGGATTTTCCATTATGTGATAATTGTGGGAAGAAACACCTCGGTACTTGCCTAAAAGGAATGGATGTTTGTTACAAGTGTGGTGAAAAAGGCCACCAAGCTCGTGATTGCAAGGGGAAGAAAGAGGTTATCAATGTTGAATGATACAATTGTAGAGAAATGGGGCATTATACAAATGAATTCCCTAAGCGCCAAAGAAACTTACCTCAAAAAAGGCCAAGGGATCAAGGCCAATCTTATGTTGTTACTATAGTTGAAGTGGAATAATTAATGTATTTTTGTTTTTGGACTCAAGGATTATATTCTGGTTATAAAAATAATGTGATAAATATAAGGATTATACTGAAGTACTTGTTGTTTTCATTAAGGTTTTAATATTACTAAGGTAATCATATTTTCAGTATGTGATAATAAGAGAAACTTTACTTTTTTTTGGGGAATCTTATGTTACAATTGATTTTGGAATTTAGATACCTTTTACAAAGAGTCTGGACAGAGGTATTTTGGATAGCTATAAAGGTTGGAATGGATTAAGTTGAACTTTGGATAGTATTGTTTAAGGTTAAAACATTTATTATGATTATTTTTAAAAAAGGACAACCTGAAGGTCAAGTGATAACCCATCACGTCAGAAAAAGAAGTAGGAATCGAACCCACAACCATAGTGTGAAAGGCCTTTATTACTTACCAATAGCCTACAGGAAGTCCATGATTATTAAAAAATATTTTTCTTCAATTAAATGGTATGTGTTAATATTTGGAACCTTATACGATTCGGATAAATATAATATTTTTTGGGTTCTATTATCATTTTGAGTGAAAGATGAGTTTTTGGTAGAAATTAGCTGGAGGATGAAACTGAACTTGTAAAGTGTATATATATATATTTATATATATTTCTCTTATTATATGAATAAATTAATTCTTAAACTTTAATAAAGGGATATTAGAACCAAAAATGTATAATCCTAATACCTTATATTTTGTTGAACTGATGATATTTTAAATCATCATAGATTGATGGCTTTGAGGCCCTCAATTTTACACTTGTTTTTGATTGATGACCTCAATCACTCCCCATAAATATTTATTTTTTTCCTCTAATTATGTGTCTATAATTTCCACTAATGTTCTCCTATTCAAAACCCTAATTTGGTGGTGACTTTCTCATTTCCCTTTCCCTCTTATTAAAACAAAATTTTATTAACCCTATTTCTGATGTGGGTTTTCCACAAAGGTATTTTCTATTTTCAACCTTTTATTTTCAAAGAATAATTTATAATTGTGAGGATAAAATTTATTGAAGGAGGTTAGAATGTAACACCCCAAGCTTCCATGGTACACTTCTCTTAGAATAATACAATAGCGTGTGTTGTACACAACTCTGAGTTCTAACACACCACAAAAAGCAAAGTAGTCGTTATAAATAGTAATACCCACTTTTTGAAATTTTATAAATTCTATCTTTCAAAATGGACTTCATTTTTGGATTCGGAATATCGAAATTATCCTAGGGTAATTTTTTTTAATTTTTCTGAAAACTTTCAGTTTTTGATGAATAGTGAAAAACACTGAGTCATAGTTTAAAACCGAATTTTTATTTAAATAATTATTTTTTTTATTTAAATTTATTTTAGGTCAAAATAGATACATAATACCTATATAAGTTCAATGTAATTAATTGGATTCAGTTTATAATAATTTTAGATATATAAAAAAATTATTGAACTTTTTATCGTCTTTTACCCACCACATAGGAGTATTTGCAAATTTATATAAAACATAATTTTACTTCTTTTTTTAGTTTAATTTCAAAAATATGAGAGATATGGTTAATATCAATGAGTAAAATGTGGTTCAATAAGATAAAAATAATTTTTTGTGAATAGTAACCATTTACTTTTATTTACCATGGTTAAAAGTAAATAGGGTAATTAAGGGTAAAAATTATATTATTATTACCCTAACACATGTCAAAATTCTATTGTATAATTATAATTAGACCAAAAACAACCTTATCAATAAAATATGAACCTCTTTGGTTCACTTTGATTAGATTAGGACATTTATTATTATTTAATTCAAAGAAGAGTTAAAAGTGTTAAATTCAATGTTTAATAACTAAACCATTTTTAATATAGGGTTACACATAAGATAAATTCTACTATAAATATTAATTAGAAATATAAAACGATTTCCTACATAATTGTATTTCATTTATACATTTTAGAAATTAAATAATTTATTTTATTTATGATACAGTGACGATGCAGTAATTGTCTAATTAATAGAATATTAAAATAATTGATATTATAAATTTCCAAATAAATGTAATTTGAGAATTTTTATGAATTCCAATAATTTTATAGTTTAATATTACATTATAGGGTTGGTTAGAGGAATTGTTTTTGAAATAATAATGCTGTTATGAATTTAGCAAAAATAAAATACCAAATAGTGTCAAAATTGACATAAAAGAGTTTTTAAAACAAATATTATATTATTAATTGATATTCTATTCCTAAAAATCTAAGGTTTATCCAAAAACTTATATAATTATATTTTTATAATTACTGAACCACTTGGGGTTATCTTGGTAGTTTATAGTATGTTTATTAACCATATAGTGTAAGAATACAAGAAGACGCGGTAAAAGTTAAATTATTTAACTTAGAGTTAAATCTAAATGATAAGGTTAAAATGGTAATCTAAAATTGTATAAAAACTATTGGTTGAGAGGATTTATACCCATCCCTACCCTATCCTATAAATAAGTCACTTTGGATCCATTATAAACCGAATATTAATTAATTATAAAATATTATTTTAAGCTTTTCCTAAGGTTCCCCTCACCCCTCTTATAAAAGGGCATTCCCCCTTCTCTCTAATTCACACCTTCAAATCCATTTGGATCGAACAACACCTGACCAAATATCATATAAACTTCCCTTACTTCCTCCTAGAGTTCTTTTCTCAGTCATAAAGCCAACTTAAGGAGCCCTTTTGATCAAATCAAAAGGAAGAACCCGAAGAAGAGGTAAATATTTCATCACCTCTTTCAAGTTCCTTTCTTCTTCCACTTCCTATTTCTTTGTTGTTTTCATTATAAAATAATAACTACAGTATATTATATATACTGTGATGTTATTATAAATATGTTACAACCAAATTCATTATTCTATCCATCCCTTGAATGAAATGTCACCATACGTGCGTACGTACGCCTTACCGTCTCCACGACGTGGTGTAATTATTATTCAATA
The DNA here is from genome assembly GCA_963277665.1 of Viscum album. NCBI lineage: Eukaryota > Viridiplantae > Streptophyta > Magnoliopsida > Santalales > Viscaceae > Viscum > Viscum album. The sequence continues at coordinate 1,319,452,664 of OY728132.1, read as the reverse complement.
CATTATAATTTGGATGGGTATAATAATGATTTTTAATTCATGTAAATAATAAATATAACATGATAATTATTCTGTATATATGAAATAACATCCAATTATATATTATTTTAATATCAAAATAATGATATTGTCGCTTGTGCGTACGTACGGATTTCCATCTCCACGAATGTGACGAGATTCATTCCCCATCGTATCCATTCAAGAATAATTTTCATTTCATGATTAAAAATAATGTTTAAAGACTTGATATCATTTTGGATATTAATAGGATACATACCATACATAGAAAATATGACTCACATAACAAAGAATACACAGGAAAATGAATCCGTTAACACCTGAAACAACGATAATACTAAGATATTATTAACAAATAAATGTTAAAAGATCATATATGATATCATATTAATGTATATGATTCTTTTATAATTTAATAACAATTATTTAACCATTATAAAAGAGGTTAACCTACCCTCGGCCAAGTAAAAGTACAAGGTAAGGGTTAATTTCACAATCTCTTCATTATCTGAGGTTGTTTATATATAATTATCTACTGGGACCTCTTTATCATCCACATCCATGCTTCATAAAAATGTATATCAAAACATTTTTACTATTTACTAGAAACATTTTTATGGTCATTTATACCCTTATTTGACCTTATATGTTCTGAAAGGCATCTTTCTGTCTTTTTCCAAACAAGGTACTTTATGACTTTTTTCGACAAAATTAAGGTAAGAATGTTTTTTTAACTTATACGGAGGGTGCAACTATTTTTCTCCATTATAACATCATCAAAGATTCACTTACAAGATTATAAGAATATTTTCAAAATTAAATGTTTTCTTTATAATTATGTGACTCTTAAATGATTTCAAAATGTAAAGAGATATTTCTCTCAAATAGTTTTGATTTCATCTATGTCAACATCCTTTGATAAATTTTACACTTGTTTGAAGTTGATTTATATGATAAAAATCGTCTAAATTTTATTTATGGTTGTGTGGTATGTCTGTCTGTGGATGAGTTATTTTTATTCCATTCATGGTTTATGGTTAAAGAATCGACATTTCGTATTCTAGTATTAATACGAAGGTTTATGTTATATTTCAATCTTTTGTTATGATGAATGTATTGGACTAGTATGTTCCGGGTTGGGGACTGGTAAAAGTAAGTCGTCCGTGATGAGGTCCGGTTACAGCAGACCCTCCGGGTTGGAGTCCGGTTACAGAGGCTCTCCGGGTTGGAGTCCAGTTATAGAGGCTCTTCGGGTTGGAGTCCGGTTACAGAGGCTCTCCGGGATATAGTCTGGTTACATAGGCTCTCCAGGTTGGGGTCCAGTTATAGTTTTCCCCTATGTCTTGGCACGAGGCCTTGACACATAAATTAAAGTTCATCATTATGCATTCCATCATTATAAAAGTGTTTATTGATATTTCATGTGATTATTCGACTAGTATAATATCCATGTGAATAAGTAAATGTCATTATTTAATTTTATTTTTTACATGTTATGCTGGAGTTCAAGTTTAAAAGGATTTTTTTTAGTTATACATTGCCTTAAATGTTTATTCTTATTTACCAAAGTTTCTGCTATATAGTTATCCTTACTGTGCATCTGATCTCACCCCTTTGTATGATTTATTATTCCCAGGATGTGAAAAAGTATTTTATGACTGACCTACAGGGATAGTCTGAGGGGATATGAGTGTGGACTATAGATACTATGTTGTTGTAGTTTTATATTTTATCATGTAATGTAAGACTTATGAATATATCTAGTATTTCTAAGGCTACTAAACTAATCGTTCTTTCGAGACTTTATCTTTTGTGATCATGCCAATGATATGTAATAATGCACCGACTCTGGGATTCTGGGGTCGGGGCGTTACACTCCATCTGTGCCGTTATCAACTGCTTCCGAATAAGGATCGTGTTTTTAGATGTGGGAGGACAATGTGTGACCTTCATCGGCGATCAGGGTTTCCAGGAGTACAGCCGGCGATTGGATCCCCTTCTTTCCTTATTAGCCTATATTTCAGTAGAGTTGGTGAATACAGAGATGGTGGATGTCTCGAGGATTGTTAGTGAGTTCATGGACGTCTTCCCTGAGGAGGTGGTGACTCTACCCCCTTCAATGTGATGTTGAGTTCGGGATAGACTTTCAACCTGGTGGCCATCCGATTTCGATAGCTCCCTATCAGATGGAACCTTCTGAGATATGGGAGATATGAATTCATATTGATGATATGATGAGGAAGGTTGTTTTTTTACCAAGTGTGTCACCCTGGGGTGATCCAGTCTTGTTTGTGAAGAAGGAAGATAGTGGTCTCAGGCTATGCATAGACTACCGGAGACTGAATCAGGTAACAGTCAAGAAATGTTACCCTCTCTTGAGGATAGATGAACTTTTTAACCCGTGGAAGGGTACAGGATGGTTCTCCAAGATTGACCTATGGTCAGGATATCACCAGTTGAGGTTGAAAAGGGATGATATCTCGAAGACTGCCTTCAGGTGCAGATATGGACACTTTGAGTTTGTAGTCTTGTTGTTAAGTGTTACGAATGCACCAGCCATTTTCATTGGGCTCATGAACTCTGTATTCCTATAATATCTAGACCGATTCATAGTCTTTTTATTAAAGGCATCCTGATCTACTCAAGATCAAAGTAGGATCACACTGAGCATCTGAGAATGGTTTTATAGGTCCTCTGACAGCACTAGATCTACGAGAAGTTGTCCAAGTGAATGTCCTGGATAAAGGGGGTGAACTTCCTTAGACACATGGTGTCCGATCAGGGAATAGCGGTTGATCCATAAAAGGTATAAGTGGTTGCTTCTTAGGAGACACCCTAGAACATGGCAGAGCTTCGTAGTTTCTTGGGACTAGCGGTTTACTACTGTAGATTCATACCCAAATTCTCTCGAGTTGTAGCACCTTTGATAGCCTTGACCAAGAAATACCAGGCTTTTATATTGAGTGATCAGTTCCAGGAATGCTTTAGTTATCTGATGGGGAAGCTGGTTAGTGCCCTATTTCTGAGGCTTCCAGAAGAGGTGGTGACATTTGAGGTGTTCTGTGATGCTTTGGGCCAAGGCTATGGGTGTGTGCTAATGTAACAGTAGGGGTGATCTCTTATGGGTCTAGAAAGTTATGTCCCTACGAGAGTAACTATAGAACCCACGACTTGGATCTCGTAGTGGTTGTGTTCACACTAAAGTTTTGGTGGAACTACCTCATCAGGGAGTGATTTTTGGTCTTCACAGATCACAAGAGCTTAAGTTATATCTTCTCCCAGCAGGACCTGAACATGCGGCAACAGAGGTGGATGGAGTATCTTCAACTCTATGACTTCAGAATCTCTTACACTGAAGGTAAGGGGAATGTGGTGGCTGATGCCTTGAGTAGGAAGTCTCAGAAGGATGTGGTTCAAGAGTCGACAGATTCTTGGAAGGTGATGGAGGAGTTGGCTACCCTACACCTAGATGTAAGGGTGGATGGTGGTAGAGGTTTTCTGTTCCAGATGATAGTGCAGTCCTCTCTATTGCAGCAGGTGGAGGAGTTTTAGTTGGGAGACTTAGAGAGAGAATTGATGCGCAATCCGGCTAACCAAGGAAATGCTCCGGAAGGGTGGTTGGAGGATGTTCATAATCGGATTATTTTTCGATGGAAGATGTGTGTCCCAGAGACGATACACGAGAGAGTTATTGGAGATTTCCAAAACTCACCCCTAGAAGTACATCCAGGAGTTTCCAAGATGTATCGGGGCATGAGGGGTTAGTTTTGGTGGCCCAAGGTGAAGCGGGCAATGGAATAGTTTGTGGTGAAGTTCCTTGTGTGTCAGAAGATAAAGTTTGAACACCACGTCCCATGGGTTCTGTTACACCCTTTAGATGTCCCCGAGTGGATGTGGGACGACATCTTGATGGATTTCATTACGGGACTACCCAGAGTTCAAGGGGGTTGCGATGCTATCTGGGTAGTGGTAGACTGGCTGACAAAATTATCTCACTTCCTGGAAATCAAGGAGTCGAGTGTAGTGGATTCCCTAGCACAGTGATAATTTAATGAGGTGGTGTAGTTTCATAGAGTCTTGAGGTCTATAGTCTCTGATTGGGATACCCGGTTTACCTCATGGGTCTAGAAAGGATTGAAACATTCTTTTGGCACCCAGTTATGCCTCAACAATGGTTTCCTCCTCCAGAAATATGGGAAGATAGAGTGAACCATCCAGACATTGGAGGATATGCTACGGGCATGTGTTTTGGACTTTGGGGGATTTTTGGTGCGACACTTTCCCCTGGTAGAGTTTTCCTAAAACAATAGATATCACTCTACCATTGTCATGGATCTGTTAAAAACTTTTTATGGGAGGTCGTGTCACTCACCTATGTGCTGTAAAGAGGTCAGGGAAGTAGGTGTTCTCGTACCGGAAGTGGTTCAGATCACGACGGAGAAGGTTCATCTTGAATGAGAGAGGATGAAGACGGCCCAAGACCGGAATAAGTCATATTATAAGAGTAGTATGAGACCCTTGGATTTTGAGGTTGGGGACCATGTGTTATTAAAGGTATCCCCTTGATGTGGACAATGGAGGTTTGGTAGGAGGAGTAAGCTTTCTTCTAGGTTCGTCGGACCCTTCGAGGTGTTGCAGCAGGTCGGTGAAGTGTCTTATCATCTAGCACTATCACCACCACTACTCAGAGTGCACAACTTCATCTATGTGTCTCATCTTCTTCGGTATCTACACGATGATTCACACATCCTTGATTGGGGAAAGATGAATATAGAGGATGATGTTATGTTTGTAGAAATACCAGTGAGGATCAAGGATAATGATGAGAAGGTGCTTCGTGGATGAACCATTACCTTGGTTCGTGTATTGTGGAGGAATGGTGGCCTTGAAGAGAGTACCAAGGAACGGGAGGCATAGATGCGCGCTCAGTACCCAGAGTTTTTTTGAATTTTTTTTATTCTCTATTTTATACCTATTTGTGATGTAGTCTTTGACCTTGTTAACTATGAAATGTGCCATTTTCCTTGTTTAATGAATGTGTGTGAAGGGTACTGACTGTGGGGAAGGGAGGAATCAAGCTCTAATCAAGATGCATAATAGAGGATGTGATTAAACCTATGCGAGCAAGTCAGTTCTTTCCAAAGTGGATAATATCATGACATGGGGTAAATGACTCCCTAATATATATTTCAGGATAGTGACACCTTTATATGTTGTGTGGTTACTTGGGGGAGAGGTGTTTCGAGATGTTAAGGAGGTTTTCTCCTGAGAGGTATCTTTCGAGGTGGTTGTTTGGACCCCTCTCTTATCTTCAGGTTTAGTTTGATTCTAGAGGGAGAGAATACATTGATAACTATCTAATGTAATGGACCGAGAAATGATTCATTAATGAGTTTTCCAAAAACTCGGTTCCATCAAACGGTTCCACCAATATGGTGGCACCAGTCACAGTCTCATACCAAAATGGTGACACCGCTTACGGTGGCACTGCGAGGGTGGCACCGTGACGGTTGCACTGTGATGGTGGAACTATAACGGTCGCACTGTCACAGTCACACAATGAAGCGGTGTCACCACTGACGGTGGCACAATGACGGTGGCACTGTGAGGGTGGAACTGTGACAGTGTCATCGTTACAATCTCACTGTCACGATCGCACACTGAAACGATGGCACCGCTGATGGTGGAACCATGATGGTGCAACCGTGACGGTGGCACCATGACGGTGGCACCGTGAGGGTGGCACCTTGACAGTGACACCATAACAGTCGCACCGTCACTGTCACACACTAAAACGGTGGTACCACTTACAGTGGCACCATGAGGGTGGCACCGTAATCATGGAACTGCTTACTATGACTCACCAAGTAGTGTCCCACCCATGTTTCTTTTCCCAGTTCTGCCCCCAAAACGTATCTTTTGACATAATAATGTTATAATACCCCTTTCAAAGCCATTAAAATCCCATAAATGATATATAAAATCCCCCAAGATCTGGGAAACCCTTAACTTATCAAAACGTGTGGATTTTCTTCAGGATCATGCCCTTTTCCCATACTTTACAATTCCACCACTGTTACATGTTTTCCTCTAATTAAAGGAAACCATTTAACGCATAACTATTATGGTAACCTCTCTGATGAGAATTATTAAATGACAATTCATTCCATTGTGTATTACCACCCAACCGCATGGTGAAACCATGATCCTTTTTTAAATCCATTCAAGATTTTAATATCCTGTAACTCCATGATCTCACCTTTTTATCGCACAGGAATTCTTTCTTCTTCAGGGCTGGTCTATTTTCCTTCTTCTCCTTGGTGCGCTTGGATTCCCCCTTCCCAAGGAAAGTGGTGTGCCTGTGCTGGAGCCCTTCCTTCCCACTCTCGGAGCCCCTAGAGTTTACCCCTTTCA